>CM062198.1:20482500-21790000 GCA_031216445.1 Lateolabrax maculatus
CTTGCTTTGTCTCACCATCCCCGTAGCCTGGGATAGTTTTCTGTTTAACACCTGCACTGAAGGACAGACACCCTCCCTGCAGCCTGCTGGGATCTTATTCACGCTGCAGCCGCAGGATACTGAATTGGACTCTCTGGTAGGAAACAGAATAGGGCAACCGCCTCCAGCCCTGATGCGTAAATTAGGAAAGATAATAACTACTTGTTAATTTGTTATTACATCATTAGACTACACACTTGTTACTAGGTTTGGCTAAACAGAAATCTTCCTTTAGTAGAAATGAGTCTGTCTTAGCATCGTGGATGGCAGTTCCACATGGAAATCAGTTATCCATTATATGAAATCATGTATAATATCATCTTAAAAGCTTTGCTCTGTACGCTATGGATTTTTTTGGACATAGCAAACATTTACATCCTCTACGCTGTTCATAACATTGGTGTAGGAGGTATAATAACATACTATTGTGTCCTTTGGCAAAAAAAAAAAAAAAAAAAAGATTCCAAGATAATAAAACCCATAAATAGCTACAGGGTGGGTGTTGATTTTCATGTTGCATAAAACTGTTGAAAAGGCAAAAGGCAATTGAAACATGATTTATGATGAGGCTTTTGTAAGATAAGTGGTGCCGCAGCGTTGTTACAGACAACTGTATTGCTGTAGAAATGCCTTGTGTGAGCAATTAGAGCGAGCACATTTCTGTTCAACACAGGATGTAGCGTGTAGAGGATGAGCTGTGAACAACACTGTGGCTGTGTGTTAATAAGCAAACAAAGATATGCTGAGGAATTACAGATGGGGGGTTTACCTTTTTATTACGGAGGAAATTCCATTCAAAACAAAGGAACTGACCACTTTGTTGTTACATTATGCTGTTTTGATTTTGGATTACAGTAGGGCTGCATCTGATTAATATTTTGGTTATTGATTAAATGTAGATTGTTTTTACGATTATTCAATGAATTCTTTACCTTATCAAATATCAGTAAATAGTCAAAACAGCAATTTCCGAGAGCCAAATGACTATTTTGAATTGCTTGTCTAATCTGAAAAACCCTCAAAACCCCAAAAGATTTTCAATTACAATGATATAAGAGAGAAAGAACGAGCAAATCCTCACAGTTTAGATGCTAAAACTAGCAGTTGTATTTTAGACTTAAGTTGATTGTCTACAGGTAACATTTTTTGCAGTTTGTCTTACATGCCTGCAGATCCATATCATATTACTCAAGCCATATAACATTAAAGGAGATACTTTGTCCAAATTGTTTTTATATGATTTTGTAGGATACATTGCTCTGAATCAGAAAATATCCCTTTATTCCATTAAGATCGCTATGTTCGCTGTCATATGGCTCGTTCCATTATTCACCATCTGTGGAGGATTTATCTCTGGATGACATCATCACTACAGTCAGTCTCTCTGCTGCTGAGCTTCATAAACCAACACCGTGAGCCGTGCAATATTATAGAGATCATATATAAAACATGAATCCCATATATATTCATATATTCATTTTAACTGAGTGGTCATGAGTTTTGACTTACTTACATTTTTGTACAATTCCTTCTAACACAAAGCCCTCATATTCCCATACAGGTTTTTCTTTATAGAGATCAACCTGATTGTCGATCACCCTGTCTACTCAACTATTAAAATATCACATTTAGAGGATTGTGCAGCCTTGGCAGAAGTATTTGCTCTTTGAGTGAAGTTTTATTTTGCAGTCAGCCATATCAAGCTTAATTTAAAATAAAACCCCAGCTAGAGTGGTCAATAGCGAGAAAGAATTTAGAGCTGACAGAAGCGTTTCACTTCTTAGACGTACTGATCGAAAATATGTGGACCTTTCTATCCCTGCAGGTTGTTTCATAAGGTAGGCCTTATTTGAAATAGCACTAACCTAATACCTAATACATATACAGAGCTCATGTACTTCAGCTCGTCGTCTTTTTACTGCACAGCTTTGCTGGCTGTTCTGCTTGCACAGTAAGGACTTTAATCTTTTGGTTTTCAGCTTGCCAGCAGCTGTTTTGTTTTTCCTTTTCCCTCTGCGTTTATAGACTAATCACAATTCACTGTTCATCACAAGAGGAAATGGTTTTCTGGTTCCCATGTGGGCTTGATTACAGCATCCAAACTTAGTCAGAGTTGTCACATATTAGATGATGCTGCTCACAAGAAATATCCACAGTACAGCTTCAATTTGACATTCATCGACAAATAAAAGGTGACCTTTTGTATTCAAATGTGTATCCATTGATCATTTTTCTAAGCTTGAGCAATCTGACATTTTACTTTTTTAGGGTGCGTCTCTAAGTAATGTCTGAGCAAGGATATCATTTGCCATACCATAACCATGCAAAATGCCAGGCTATATAACATTTACAGTCAGTTGGCTCTAAATAAGCATGGCTGTCCTGAAGCAGTTGGGTCAATCCTTGTTGTCCGGCTCTTGACTTTGTTCTAGTATCACACACATGAATATGACAGCCATATCAGTGTTACTGAAGTTGTTTTGACAGTGCTGTCTCATTCGATTTCTGTTTTTCCTTGAAAGTGTGATTCGTGTTTCTACCTCTGTCATGCTTGTTTTTTTTTTTAAACCCTCACTCGACTACTGTGATGTGGAGACAAAGCTATCTCCTATAGCTTTCATCCACAGGATACTATCGATCTGAAGCGCCTTGATAGGTCTTTGAGAGGTCAAGCATTATTCTTGCTGAAATGTTGACTTTTGGCTCGGGGGTATAACGTGTTACTATTGCTCTTCACTAACATGTAAAGAAAACATACTGAAATCCAGGTCACAATCTACGTCTGGCACGGTGCAGGGCCACTGTTTTGACGTTTCTCGTTTCATTGTTTGTGACTGTTCTTAAAATGTGAGCCAGTGTTTGAACTATTGTGTGATTGTGGATTTTTTTCACTTAGGGAGCTCTGTGATTGTTAAGCCGGGGAATAGATACTGTAGCGTGCAAAGTCATTTTTAACAAAGTTTCTACTCAAAGGAAAAAAGAAATAACATCACCTCTGTGAGCTTGTACTGCATGCATGAGCTGTACCCAGTATGACATGTTTTTGTTTCAATATTCCTCTCTCATTGTCAGTAACAGCTCTCTGCCCTGCTCCTCTTGTCCTGCCGTAAAATCCAGTATGGGTTGAGAAGTCAGTCTCCAGAATGCATCCAACACTTTACTCCCTTGACATTCTTCAACACAACAACGATCTGCGCCTTCAAGTAATCAATATTGAAGCAGTGACTAGTTGAGGCATGAAGGGGTTTGTCAGAGATGTTGCAGGCCAGCAGGATGTGTCGTTTACACTTTCCTGAGTGTTCAAAATGGCACTGTGCTGAGTCAAGTGTGAAGGCCAAGGCCACATTGTCTCTAGCCTGAGGTCCTCAAAACGTACAGGTAGTGTACTAAATCTCTTTTGACTGTCCCCCTACGAGATAAACATTTTATTATCTTCACTGCTGTTTTTAAATAACCCCACTGCTTCCACACATGCAGTTACATAATCATAACTCCACTGGTCTTTAAAGGTGTTCTTTTTTTTTGACTGCTGCTGGTGACAAGAATGAGATGCAACAAATACCGCAAACTTGAAATGTTTGTCTTCTCAGAAGGTGCATGCATGATAATTTTATTATACATAATTTAAAGTAATCCTTAAAAAAGATGCTTTGAAATTAATAACATTTAAGCATGCTTTTACAAGCTGGATCTATTGATGTAACAAAAATCAGATGAGTTAATTCCCAACTGTTGCTTTATATTAGATCTTAAATTATTTCTCTGGGAGCTCATAACAGGGATATCTTAGTCAGACATCTAAAAAAGCTCTTTGCTTCAGACTAACTACTCATTTGACAGTAATCTGTGCTATCCCTTTAAGTAAGGAATTAAGGAAACTCATCCTGATTAGCACATAAACTTTGTATTAAGATGTTTGACTCTTAAATAACAATACAATGTATCCTGGAAATTTTGTAGATAGATTTGGCAGAAACACTGCTCCATTTAATATACTTCTTGGCATAAAGCTCATTCTGAAGCAAACAACATCATATCCTGTTTGAGAACCAGTAGAACATATTAAACTCACAGTAGATAGATCTCTACTGGCAATAAATGCAGTAACGCTATGTTGCTTTCCATCTGGAACTGTTCTCAGGTATTCATTTCAAACAGATATACATTTTTATTATACATATATTATTATTTTTCCCCTTGCGTGAGGTCAGAATCAGCTGATACTGTACCACGGTCGTCTTTGCCTGGTCTGCTTTAGCATGATGATGAAATATATCTTGATAAAAAACTGCATTTGTAAATCCTCATGTTGTCCCATACTGTACCTTGCTGTGCTGAACAGTGGCTCTATCCAGTTGTATTGTGTTTAAAGTGTTGATCTTTTTGTTGCCCTTGTCTGTTACTTAATTATATGTCTGCATGTTTAGTGCAGCCCCTCTCAGTCATACGGCACTTTTAACAAGACCACATTTGCTCAAAGACCATGGATCTGCTGAGAAACAAATGGACTTGAGACATATGAAATATGTAAATTAAGGAAAATGCAACCAACACACATCTTCAAGCTGTTACCCTCCACTTTGGAACCCCCATTTTACCTCTGCCATAAACCAACGACACCATATTTCTCTTCTTTGAACGTCAACGTGAAAATGTGGAATGGTACTTCATGGTACTACCTGATGAGTGCGTTGCTTCATGCTGTTCCCATAGTTCAATTTATGAATAACGTCTGTCTGTGAATTACATAGTTTAAACTGCAGATAATTTTTTCCAAGTGCGGTGGTGTCCCCTAGAATCAATGAGGTGATGCGTACACATCATTTCACCTCTCTTTATGACATTAGCATGTAAATGAGTCCAAATCAGTTCCACACGCTGGGACTAAATCAGGTCACATTGGGAGGAAAGCAAAATGGCTAAGAGAGAAAGAAAGAGCGAAAGAAACCCTTCTCCCACAGTGCTTGGTGAAAGAGAAACCCATTCATAGCTGCATTAATCATGGCTGGCACTAAAGAATCGCTCTGAGGCGACACCCAGAGAGGGAGAGAGAGAGACGGAAAGAGGGAAGCATTGAAACAGCCTTGTTCGTTTACTGGAGCTGTCTGAATGACATCAGTCTGCTTTCCCTTCACAGTTGTGTCCGTTAAAATAGGGTTAAAATCTAGAACCAGTAAGTGTAATTTGAATAAATAATGATTAGGTTTGTGCTTTGATAGTATTTTATAAAATCTGAAACCACTATCAAATTCGCTTATTGAATTCAAATTCTTTCAAATCCCTTACTGACTCTATTTAGGTTCAGCTTTGAAAATGTGTTATATATTTTTATAGTTATAAATAACTAAAGGTCAAAGATACAGTTGAAATCTGTAATGATTTTTTGTTGGCTGAGAAAAATATGAGATGACTATCACACCATATTTTGACACTGAAAAAAGCTTTGAAAGCCTGAAATCTGATAAAAAATGTTTGGAAGATTGAAACTAAGTTTTGAAGGCTTGCATAATGTTTTGATAGGCTGAATAAAAATGTCAAATCTCTGCAAACATAATTTTATATTTGAGTTTTCCTTCTTCACAACAGCAGCACTCTTTGTACAGTGTTTCTTCCAACACATTGGAGCGATGCACTCGAATGCGCCCAGCAACATCACGGGAATGGTGGGGGTCATTTTTTTTGAAGCAATGATTTTTCGTTCTGTTGGAAGTGATGGAGGCACATCAGAATTTGATCAATAAAATGTTTTATTAAAAAATGCATTAAGATGTTCCCTATATAGTTCACTTTATGACGCCACCATATAGTGAATAGTGAAAAAAAGGAGCCATTTCGTACACAGCTAGTGACTACAGATTATCGCAATCTTGCTAATAAAGTCACAGGGGTGGTTAGTTGTTAATGAATACATCATGGTAATGTTAACACAATTGCTCACCTGTCTCCCAGCCATGGATGTGGTATTTGAAGTTAAAGTTAAAGTTCAGTCAGAGGATCTTATTTTGTTATTCACATAGGTCTCATGTTACAGAACAGTCATTTTTACTCTCAACTACATCTTCAGTGTTTTTCAAAGATGCAGCACTGCATGTGTTTGCTTTAACTGTTCATCATTATTTTGGCTTTGTTGGAGTTCTCAGCAAGTCTTTTGCAAACTTGTGGTGTGAGTCTGAGTGTGCGTGTACATTTTTGCATGCTACTTCCCAGGTAGCATGTGTTGGTTGTCAACAATTGTCACTTTGGACTGGGATAAGTCGTCTTCCAGAATTTGCCTATTTATGTTTTAAGACTTTGAGATCTCTGCAGACAAAGAGGAAGATTCAGGTGTTCAATATGCATAGGATCTAATTAGAAAAACCTGGAGTTTCAGAAGTACTAACCTTGACAAACAGTTGGCGTTGTTGGTTTTTAGGTTATGTGTGTGTGTGTGTGTGTATGCGTGGCCTTAATATAACCATTTTACCAACCCTCCTGCTGCGTTGTGAGTCATAAGACGACTCCTCTCCCTTGGTATGCCGTCACTTATGTCATTACTTAGGCTTAAGATGCATTCACCAAGCCAGCTCATTAGCTACCGCATTTGTTTGAGGAGCAGCATGATATTAGCATTTAGATGTGCAGAGAGCCTCACCTGCTGCTGTCATTGTTGGGCTGTGCAGACAAATTCACATCTGGTAAATTCCTTTTCCCAACAGTGAGAGATTGCTGCTATTTGAAGAAACAATGTCGTCTATAGATGCAGAGGTAAATGTATTTCCATATAAAATGCAGCATGCCATTGCTATTCAAGCATGACCAGTGTGAATGAGGCTGTATCTTGAATTGCGATTTTGAGCACCAGCCTCTGGGCCATTATTTCTATAGCCAGACATGTTTGTTGATTGACAGCAGCGATGATTGTTCATCATTATGTGTGATAAATGTGATGGAGAGTAACCAGATGGTTGTTTTATCTACAGTTTGAGACTTCCTCAGAGAGGAGCAGGGAAAGAGGGGAAGGGAGAAGGGCAAACAGAGAGAATGAAACATTTAATTCTACAGTATATTGGTTAGAGTGGTTTTCAGCAGATCTTCAGGGATGTAGATTCCCAGTGAGATCAGCAGTATCAGTAACCCTTTCATTTTAAAAGAAGCTGCTTGATTCAATGTTGATATAAAGATTGTGCTCAGTCGTGTCTTAAACCTAAATCCTGATCCTGAAATCCTGAACAGTTCACATAGATTTTGACCTCTTTCCCTACAAGGATCATTGAAAATGTGTTGTAGATGGCATTTAGCTACAGAAGATCTGCAGTAGTCGGCAATTAACTGAAAATATCTTTGGGAGTTGTAGTTGAACCTAAGAAGTTATTTCAGTGTGCTTAACAATTGAAGGTGTCACTTATGTTGTTCACTGTACACACAAGATTGGATATAAAATTATTAGTATACAAATCAGGCAAGCTTAGTATTAAACATTGCAAACATCTGAAATAAACAGAAAAACATTGAATGTCTCCACCTGAACATGACTGGTGGTTGTTGCAAATTGCATTTGTTTTTTAATGTGTTTTTTTTATTATTTTTGTAGAACAATGGCATTCAGTTTTCATCCGATGTAACCTCAGACATCTGGGTGTGCCTCTGCAACAACTCTGCCTTGGATGGGGCATTAGCATTAGTCTAACCTTCTGACTGGAGGAAGGGTGATAAGGTAGTCTAAGGATGCAGCCAGTCAAACAGAGACTCATGTGCAGACATCCATCTATGCTGCTATGTTGTTGTGTATTCTGGTGAAGGTTGAGAAAGAAAAAAAGTCGCACCTTAGAACCACAGCAACACATCAAAGACCAGACTCAGCAGGTGCCTCCATAGCCGTTGCCCAAACCTTCCTCTTTGTTCTGTGGTGTCGCTATATAGGCCATCTTTCTTTTGCTATTACTCACTCCCCTTATGGGTTACAGTATTGTAGCAGGAGAGACCTTAGAACACTTTAGCACTGTCGAACAGCAGCTATTGAGGAAATGCCTTCTATTTGTGGGCCCATTCTGTTGTTTGCTGATCTATGGAAACGAGGTCAAACATGGACGATGTAACACTACATCAGGGTATTTCTAGTGCAGCTTCAGTGGTGATATATTTTTGGGAAATGTCAACAATATATATGACAGCCTTAAATTATCTGATTGTGAAAGTACTAAAATACTGAGTGCATAGTAGATACACTGAGGACACTGTCAAAAGGTATTTTAAATTCAAAACGTTCTATCCATTTTTCTTATTTGTCAATCAGTTTAATTAATTAATGGAAAAAAACTAAAATGTATTATTATCTATTATTATTTTATTGTTGTTAGTGAGTTACTGTCATCTCAGATGTTTTCCCATAATGCACTGCAATGTTTTGGAATTACATTTGGATGAAAATCAGTACAGGAGTCGACAGGTCTGTGTCTGGGTGGCTGTGGTGATTGTCTTAATGAGTGTCTTTACACGGATGTCAATATCCAGTCATTATTGGAGACTTGAGTATGTTGTTATTGTGCTTGTGCATGTGAACATACAATGTACACAGTGGCTCTGTGCTTTGAAACCCTAATGTAATACTTGGGATTTGCTGACTTAAGTGTGGTTACAGAGGGATACAATTATTGTATTTGGTTTAATACTAAAGCGTTTATTTTGCATCGCATTTATTTCTTTACACACAAATATTACAGTACAAAGCAAAATACAAACATCTAATTTAGAGTAAGACCTCAGTTGCTGATATAATCCTGGCTGTTATCTGTTGTTCTTTAAGCAGTGCTTATGTGCTCAGTGACAAGAAAGACATCCAGAGTTAGAGAACTGTGAGCTTTCACAAATGGCTTTCAGTTTTCTGAGAGATAAACTGCTAAACCATGAATATAAAGTCACTAGACAATAAATATGGTTGTATCTCATCTTAAATGCAGTGCTGCAAGGTACACACGCTTCTAGAGGATGCACACCCTCACAGGGTCAAAACAATGCTGCTTGATGCTTGAATTAGTGGGAAGGTCGAAAGTGAAGTATTCTACAACACACACCTAATTATTTTAAATAGGGCAAATTTTGAGGAGATGCTTAAAAGTGAAATAGACATGTTACATTATTTTTCTTAATTTAGGGAATGTTTGCTGAATTCTTTACTGAGCTAATTTTAATATCTTTTAATCACATTTACTTTTAACAACCCAACAGAAAAAGCATACGTTTATGGTTTGCCATGTATTCAGAGAACGTTTCTGTGCAGTACTCTACATCTCTAGACACATAAACAGACAACACTGAACATGTGGTACACTGCACTAAACTAATTACCGAAGCACTGCGTGAAAGAGTTTCACCTACCTTCTGATTTCAGTTCAGGAAACATTTCAGAGGTCATAAGAGAGGTTCCACACCTCAGCAATAAGCTCAAAAACAGTGTTGGTTTGGTCTTACATGCTGAAATTGGAGCCGTCTGCGCTGACCTCTCAGCCTTGGGTGAGTTGAGGCTAGCTGAGGAATACTAATGAGAGAATTAATAGAGGTGAGTTTGAACGGTATAGATAATGAATTTGAAAACAACAGCGTGAGTTCTTGGTACTACGATGTTATACACAATATTATGCACCACATTTTTTGATAAAACCTGAAGAGAATCATTGGAATAATGCGTAGGTTGCATTGGATGTGTTTCCTTCTCAACACTGACTGCTAAACAGCACCGAGAGTAAAGCTGCAGGTCAGGACATCCTAACTGGACTGATACCAGCCAGCGGCTTGTTTATCTCTGCTTTGCCTTATAGCCCTCTCATTTCATCCTCTGTTCCATCTTTAGGTGCCTAAGGTTTGTAATTCAGAAAAGAGAGCTTAGTTATTGCTCTTGGACAAGAGGTCACGACAGCATGGCAGTGAGCAACCTTGTAAAATGTTGACGGGGTGTAAAATACCAGGGAACAGCTTATGCAAGGTTTCAGAGTGAACAGGGTACTGTAAGCTTTTGTCTATCATGAAATGGGGAGGGAGGGAGGGAGGATGGAGACCAATGCGGATGGATTTCTTACAGGCTCTGATGAACTGAGATTGTAGGTGTACATACAAGTGTGTTTGTGTATCTGTCAGCTTGTTTTTATGTGTATTTGGTCTTGATATATTTGATAACCTACATGATGTCTGCATATAGTACATTTTAGTGCTGATCCTGAATTAGGACAAATAGCATTTCTTACATGGTATGAAACTACTCTGAGTTTGGCGTTGGGCAAAAATAATGTCTTTTTTAGTTGCAGATAATTACCCTAAACAAGCCTATTATCATATTATAAGACTGCTTATGTGGGATAATTTCCATTATTGTAATGTTCTTGATGCTGGAATAGGTATGAGACTTACTGGTGGTGGGGGCGTCTCATAATCTGTCCATGGAACGACAAATTCCCGTTTTCTCAGTAAAATATCTTTTTTGTATTCAATCATATGCTCATGTGCACTCTGATTCACCTGCCTAGTTTCTGTGTTGAATGCTTACAGCCAATGATTACAGTACAGTAAAACAAGTGTGATCTATGACATTGGTAAGGGGATTAAGGAATGCAGAGACAAAAGCAGCAATACTAGCAAGTATAAATAGAAAATGTGATTTATGTATCTGGATTTAAGCTAATGCAGAAAGTGCAAAACAAATGTGGTTTTGCCATGTTTACTTCACAGTGTCTAAGATAATATAGCGCGGGGAAGGAGGCTATACAATAGGCTCAGATTCCTAGATTACAGCTGACTCGAGTATCTACTCTTTCTAAATGTTTTTTTTTCTCCTTTGGATTGGTCCTTAGTGTGATCTGCTGAGTGTTTTGTCTCAAACACTGTATAGCTGCAGTGTGCTGCAGTGTGAGTTGGACCTGTGGGACCGATACAAGCCTCAGGGCTGTATGCGAGGAGGAGGAGGGTAGCCATGGTGAACCACAGCAGTGGTTAGATGGGAAAGACACTGTCATTGTAAATACTTTGAACACAATCTGTGCATGTTGTGTATTTTTCACCTTGTGGGCACAAAAAACTCTTTGCACCATCACTTTGTGGGGCCTCACCTACCGTCTGAAAACAAAAAAATTTGTACCCACAGGAATAATAATTTACTAAGACTTAGTTTTGGGTTAATGTTAGAGTGTTGGGGTGTTGGAGCATGTAGATGTCATGTTGTAAGCTGGTGTCAGCTGCCAGGTAGTTATAGGAATTTGTGTGTGTGCGTTACCATTGAAAATTCATTTTGTGTATGTGTTTTAGTACAAATGGCTGGAGAGTTAAGCACCTAAGTTACTCTTTTCCCTCCTCAACTCTTCTTCTCCTATTTACCAAACTTGGTATTCCTTTGGGAGAATGAGTCAGCGAGTGTTGATCACTTGCAGTTCAAAAGACCATTTTGCTCTTCTCTTTATTCCCTCTCTCCAAATAAAGCAATAAATCTCTTCTGAGGACCCAACAGCCTATAAGCTTGCTGTGCAAGAAATTTCTGATTATCTGTCACTTTGATCAGTAATTATTGCATAGCCAAGTGGAAATCACTATGATTCTGTGTCATTTTGAAATCATGGCAGATTAACTATTCTAGCTATTCTAGTACTTGGCACATAGCTGCCACTGTTGCTATCTTCACCACATCTTACACCTGTCTGGTTCAGTCAGTCACTCAACACAACCCTGACTAGCTGTTGTAAAAGAGCTATCAGACTAACACCAACAGTGTGTATGCTGCTGGTGTGTTTCCTGGTTAATCTGATCCAACTGCTGAATGGGGACAGCAACTTGAGACTGTCACAAGGGGACTCGGGCCATGAGGATGAGTTGTGACATGTGGCCTTGGCTCAGTGGCAGATGGTGAAGCCATGCTGTCAGAGTTTGGGAGTATACAGCTGAACTACAGTAATGTTGCTGTTTCACTAGGTTTGCTGAAACTCCTGCTCTGAAATCTAGTTACTGGCCAGGCACTCTCGTGTAGCAGCTGTGACTCAAATAATGGAGGTCTGAAAAAAATCCTGTTGAAAAAAATAATGATAAAAATACTCTGCTAGAAGATGCTGATTAGAGCAAATCAAATATTAATCAATATCAAATGTAAAATATTCTTCAGTGTTACTTGTATAAGTTTAATTTGTTTGTTTTTAATTGTTTTGTATATTGTCTTTCTGAGCCTTTAGTAGACTTACATAAATATAACCAGAGCCAATCCAACATGACTGTCAACTATACTTCACTTCACTTAAAATTCCTCTATTACCTTGCTACAATAATATTATCAAAATCTATAATATACCATACTATTTTGTATCATTTCCGTGTAGAGATGAGTATCAGTGTGGATCTGTGTCAAGAAAGTTTGTACAGGATTTGGACAGCATATTTTCACCCCTAGCATGATGCAACTGCAAAAACGTCCATAATGAATTCAGGTCCTTATTTCAGAGTGAAATGACAGCTGCCCACAGTGTCCCTCTCTGTTTTGTTGGTTTCGCTAGACGTCCTCATACCACTATGACCCAACGAGCCCATTTATCATACCTTCTGCACATCCATGCAGGAGAAAGAGATCAAAGCTCAATCTTCATGTGGGTTGTCAGTTTGATGCTCGGTTTGACGCTCTCTCCCCTTTTGTGTTTTAGGTCAGCGCCTGGAGCAAACAGTAGAGCTGCTCTGCCTACCTACGGATATCAGTAAGTTAGCTTTACTGTGCCTTGGCAGGTTATTACAGTATAATGGTATACTGAAGAGAGTGGGAGGACTTCTTATAGTGCCACATGAAAATAAGTCAAGTTCTCCCTAATTGTCAAGACAGTTTAGGCAAATGTAAACGACAATAATGATAGGATGACCTCTGTCCAGTGTTGTGCGTTTTTGTGCGCTGGTAGACTCAGACCTGTCGCTGGGCACTGAACAGGCACAGATAGCAACATCTGGGCCCTAGGGAGCTCCTTAACCTGCCTGGCTGTCCACTGAGTCATGCCATCCTGGTGTAGAAACAAATAATGAAGGGAGGAGATGAGGAAAGGGAATAAGGACTAAAAGTATGGGGAACAATATGTAAGGGAATGATCGAAAGATTTTGTTGTGTGGAGGTTTATTTAGCAAGGTGACCTTTCTCGATGTTTACAGCTGCATTAAAGCTCGTATCTATAATGTTTTTCCTTGTGTGGTGGAGCATTGCAAAAACAGTGGCCCTCTGTTATTAAGTCATTCTGATTGGTTTGTGAGCTTACAGCAGTCCGTGTTGCAAGGCCAATAAACTCGGTTCCAGACAGAGCAACTCACACACTACACACTTCGTTAGTATGTTTATGCATCGGAGACAAAGCCCATTAATTGATATCACACTTTCCTTGCTGGCACATCTTTGGTGTTTTGTAATGGCTGGTAAAAAAATTAAAAAAAACAGCAAACTACCAGACAAACCTTCACAACAATTATGCAATATTTGTAACTCTACTGCTATAGAGTTCAGTGGCTGTACTAGCTGAGTAGAAATTACCTCACATTACTAATGGTAGTTAAAACTATCACAACTGTAAATATGTTGAGAAAGTAACAACAGTCACATTATTGATATTGACGTTTTTAGTACAAAATATTGTGATAGATGTCAACATTGCCAGTACAGAGGGAGAAGTCAAGAATGAAATAGAGAGGGAGTGAGGAAGCACACAGCTTGTGTGCTGAAGGAGGAGGAGGAAGAGCATCATAGGGGAACCCAACTGAAGACATACTGTACAGGGGTGGAGGAAGGGGGATGCAAAGACAACAGCTGAGCAATTCAAAGTATTGTGAGCATCTCAACACTGCCTCCCCTCATCATTTATTAATATTCTGCTAGAATATTTATCCACCCTGGTACAGCTCCATCCTCCTAGACAGAGAGAAATTAATAGAGCTCTGTATCATCCTGACACTCAGTGTATTGCAGCCTTTGTTATTGTAGTCACTTGAATATCATCCGTCACCAACTGACTCCCTCCATCCATTCCACTGCCTGCTTATTCATGTTTACTGTTGATTTTGACCACATCCTTTTCTGTAAAGGGATTAAAGAGAGACAGGGCTGGACTGTCTGTTCTGGGCTTCAGGCTATGAGCCACAATGTGGTCTGAAAGGAGCTGTGACTCCAGAACCAGATCACTGACATGAGCCCCACAGCCATGCTCACACTTGAATAGGTCCGTAAACAGCCTCAAAATAGGTCTCCATCCATCTGCATGTCACTGATATGGGAAATCCATGGCTGATTCATACAGGGAACTTTAGCGGTAGACTAGTTTTGGGGATGGCTGCATTTGGAATTTGAGTCAGGCAGTGCAGTGCAGTGATGTGTGCTCAGTCTGCCAGCTGCAATGCTTCACTTATTCTGATTAAATCCTTTGAAGATGAAGGGAAGAACAAAGAAACTGGCGGTCCTGTAACTTGTTATAAGTCATCAAAAGCCAGAGCAGCTCCATTAATGTCTACACTGGTTCTGTGATACCACACTGAAAATATACTAATACTCACCCCTAAGTCATGGTGGAATTTGATGCCACGCTATGAAGTTAGTCACATCTGCCATCACATATGCTGTTAACTGTGTGAAGAATCATCTACTTCCATCATACTTCCTCTCTCTTCTCCTTTCTTCAGCTCTTCTTAGGGATTGCAATTATCTGAAAACTTAAAAGAATCCACAGTCAGTATTTGGTGTATATGTGCACTGTATGTATATGTGCCTGTGCCTGCATCATAATATAGCATGAAAAGTCTTCCGCTTATTGCCATTTAGTCAAATTTGCCAATCCACCGACACAAAATATATGAGGTTCCAATTAATGTATGAGGTCCTCTGAGAGGTCTGTGATACAAAAACGGTTACATTTTAATATTTTCCACAGAGCAAATTCCTCCAAACTCTCATCCCCCTACTCTGGTGGAAGTCCCTGTTACCCTGTGTAGCTCAACTTAAGTGCTCCATATCCTGGTATCTGAATTGTCCCTAAAAGAACCTACCTTGCTTAAAATGATGCATTTTTTTGACATGGGGGAATTAAAATTTGGCATAACACAGACGCTGTTTGTGATAATCCTGCTTAATTTGAAATTGCTCTAAATTTGCTGCTGTATTACCAATTTCCTAGAAACTGCATCTGGTTGCCATGATGCATGTCCATCAAATAATTGGCTGCCCAAATCCTTCCTAAATATGTAAAAATCGCACTAGAAAAAACTGTAACAACAAATAATAAACTGCATGTGTTTTAAATTGAATCCTAGTTGTACCTTGATTAGAGTGGACTAGTTATCCTAAACAACATCCTAAAAATAAGCACCTGTTTTTTGCTTTATATTATTCAGGTCTTCAACTCAAAGCATGTGTCAAAGTAATTTCTATAGAATTATCCAATCTAGATATATCTAATTAACAATCACTATACATTTAGGAAGTGGAGTATTGTAACAGTATATATAATACAAGTAAATAACAAAAAGCAAAAAAAATAAAAGTGTTGAAATATCATAACTATCCAGAGACCTTCTGTGAAAACGTTAAAAACCTATAAGGAGAAAACATAAATTCGTATAAAATATGAATTTTTGGGATCTAAACAAGGACGATTTAGTGTGCAGTATTTGGACAGCGGCAAGAAGGTTGGATCTAAAGTATTAAAAAAGCAGAGTTACTTATCAGGTATTAGCTACCAAAGAAGTAATGATCTCCTCCCTTCCAAAATCAACACGGACATTATCTCGAACCAAATTGCATCAGTGGCTGTTCAGATTACCTAAACTCTGCAGTGATGTACTCACTCACTCACTAGTCTTCACAATGGTGTGATGATAATGTCACCACTTCATTCACTCCTGTAGGGCAATAAGAGAAGGTCATAGTCCAGGGTCAAATACAGAATGTTGAATCAGGCCCTGTGGTGATTCAGTGTTGTGCTCAGAGAAACCTCAGCAGGTGAACCTCCAACTGACGGACAAACTTTTGTATCCGCAAGGCCACTATACTGCACTTTAATACCACTGGGATTAAATGGGAGAAAGGTCCGTGGTTTAGTTTTAGAGCCGAGCAGAGAGAGAGAGACCAGATACAGAGTGATGTGACGTAAGGGGATTCAAATTAGAGCTGCAATAATCCAGATTCCTGTCATCGTGGGATCAGTGCTGCTGTTGGCTCTCTCTGGTCAGCCAGCCCTGCTGAGCCCTGTCAGACCCTTCTCTGTCCTTGCTGTCTCTTATGATCCTTGGCTTCATCCCAAGGGACAGTGAAATTAGTACTCAGCACATCACAGTGAAATGACAGAGGCAATGTATCTACAAACTGCCATCTTTGGCATTGATTTATTTCTCTTCAGATCTGACCTTTCATAGAATAGATGAAAGCATGACAGTTCTTTCAATGAGCCATTTGTATGTACTGATGGAACATAAACATCAACATTGAAAACATAATCATAACACACTTTTGAAATTTTTTAGATAAGATTATGAATAAAATGATATATTTATTGCAGACACACATGGCAATTTTTATGTTGAAATGTCCTTTCAACTCAAGTCAGTCGTGTGCATATAGCCCAATATCCCTGTGACACCCTTTTCATTAGACCCTCAGTCTGGATAAGGAAAGAAATTGGCAAACAAGGCCGCTTTAACAGGAAAGAAAAGGTAGAAACCCTAGGAAGAGCAACAAATTAGGTATCCAGTACGGAAAAAACAAAGGTATAACAAAATATAAGGCAAATGTGCTTTCAACATCATTTTACTAAATAAAAAAAAAAAGTAAATAAGAGACTGTTATCTCCATTTTGGTAATTAGACATGACTTTTTTTGTCTTTCATGTCCTGAAGCCACATCTACGGTTTTTCTGAACACAATTATTACTATAGACCAACGACTTCAGTGAAATGTATGATACATTGTTTTTTTTTATAATTGGGTGACACTATAATGCATTAAGTTGCACATACAACATAATTTGGTTGTCTCATTTTACTTTCCTTGAACCTTTGCTGCTGTATTTTTTTTTTCAACTCTGCCACCCTTTTCTCTCCACCAAACATTTAGCACACCTGCAGCTCTCTCTGTAGCCTTGACAGTCTTCTTCACTCCTAAAATACAGTGCATTCCTGTTTATTCCAGTATATTTACAAGGACCAAGACTGGAGAGGCTGTTGTTTTGTTCTGCCTACAAATAATTAAATAGCTGGAAATGTTGTAAGGAGATGGAACTTCTGGGAAGAGTTGGACATCAATATGTGATAGGGGAAATAATTGTTAGTTGCAACCAGTGCTGCAACAATTAATCGATGAATTGATTAGTTGATCGAGAGATAAATAATCAGCAGCAATTTTTCATGCAAAAATGCCAAACAGTCTCTGACTCCAGCTTCTCATTTGTGAAAATGTACTACTTTTATGTTTTATGTGAACATAAACTTAATATATTTAGGTTTGGGGCTATAGGTCAGACAAAACAAGATGTTTGAAGGCTTAACCTTCACCCAAAGCATGTTATAGACTAAACAATGAATTGGCTAATTGAGAAAGTAATCAGCAGACTAATGATCATGGAAATTAGCCCCAGTTGCAACCATGGACTTCAGCTTACGTGTCACAGAAATTGAAACTCATCTTCACATCTGGCATATTGGCCAAATGCAGCTTCCTGTTAGCAGTCTCTCAACATGAATACAATCTGTAGACAATGAACATTTTTCAATTCAATTTAAACAAGTAGTCATTTCAGTCAGTCTGCCAGTCACTGATAATAAAATAGCCCAGCAGCACCTCATAAACTCATCATAGCTCTATTTTATTCTGACTTGACTCATATTCACAATACAATCCTAAACCCTAAATCATCATAATATTTTATTGGAACGTTTTGTGACTTTCCCACTTCAAGTGGTGTCTTGATGTTTAATAATCATAAAATTATTTATTTGATCTTGATGTTTTATCCAGTTTGTCTTATCTTTTGAACTGTTGTGGATTTACCCTGAGATAGAATGACATTCACTATTTAAACCAGGGCAAATAGAACAGATGCAATGTGATGACGCCAAATGTGAACAGATACATGTTCTCCCACCTTGTCTAGGTATAACACTAAGCCGGAGCCAGCCTCATTACCAAACCGAGGCACCGACTGTGTTCCTGCTTGGCACAGTTTCCACTGAGCAATGTGAGCAAGATTTCCCCAAAGAAATCTAGGTTTAGCAATCCGCAATCTTAAAATAGCTTTGAATCATACATTATTACATAGGCCTGTCTCCTCTGTCAAACTGCACTTGCTGCTGTGATTATTGTCTCCTTGTTTTTTCTCCAACTTTCCACATCTGAAAAGATTCCCCAACCTCATTAGCATAGCTTTGTAGTTTATAAGAAGAGACTCACAGATGGCTTTTCTGTCTCTCAAAAGTAAATGCACTTAAAAGAAAAACAAACCATTGTAGATTATGCAACACACATGAATAGATATTGTCATGTTTTGAAGTTTGAATGTATAAAAGAATAGTTACTGGGGAATACGGAAAACATACAAAGCTGCTTTTGGAACATGAAGGGCATGTATTATATGTTTGTGTGTGTGTGTGTGTGTGTGCGTGTAGGTGTGTGTGCATGTGTGTGTGTGTGCATGTGAATGGTGGTGGGCAGATTTCAATCTTCCAGTCTGACTCAGTGTGTTTCCCGTGGGTCCAGTAAAACATTAAGGATGCTGGGAGGTGTGACACCCCCTCCTGAACCCGCCACTGCTTCACGAGGATTGATGTGACGATTTCACACACACACACACACACACACACACACACACACAAGCATGCACACACCATAGTCAGGCAGTCAGATGCAACAAACTTGAGCCACTGTGTCAACTGTTAGCACACACTGTCATACAGGTCCGACCCCCCCCCCCCCCCCCCCCACACACACACACACACACACAAACACACACACACACACACACACAGATGTCAGTGCAACATGGAACTGGACTGATAATCAAAACCAAGCTTTTTTGTGTCCGTCCGTCTTTTGTTCTTGTCAGAATGGGTGCTGCTCCTCTGTGTGGCTGAGCAGGCGCTGTCTGTGTGATTAATCCTCAGCCTGTCAGCTGGCCAGCAGCGATACTGAAACCAAACAAAAACTCACACAAAGCTAAGCAGCGTGCAAGCTCTCATGGTCCATTTCAGGATGTGCAGGCGTGTGCAGGTTGGGCTCGCAAATCGCATCACTGCTAAGCAAAGAAGAGTAAAACATTCAACCGGGGGGAAAACATTGACACATGGGAAACCTGAGCGCCAAGCATGCTTTGTTTTCAATTTTCAGTTAATTACAGTCAACACTTTGGTTTGTTGGCATTTAAGTCACAAATGCATGTAGCCTAAGCATGCATGTATAGATGTGGAAAACGGCAGGCCAGGGCTGATGGAGTGTACAATACAGTATCTGTGTGTTTGTGTGCGTATTCATTTGTGTGATGTGAAACCTGGCGAATATTTTCCTCCTGTTTTCCCCGAGGGGTTGTGTGATTGACTGAGCCCAGAAGTTATTTCATGTGCCTGCCACCAAACTGCATTAGCAGACCTGGCCGTTACCGCTCAGCCTGTCTGTCTCTCAACTAGATAAGGGGATATTTCCCGACCCAATATTGCTCGCTCTGTTCTGTGCTGTCACTGAATTCAATGACCACCACATTCAATGAATATTATTAGAATTTTTCTCAGGATTCCGTCAATGTGGAAGACGGCTTTGTGGGAGCTGAAGTACAAGCTGTTTTTTGCTGTGGTCTGATATCCGAGCTGACTTTTGGAGAACAGAGTTGATACTGCGGTGTATTGTCCGGTCTAAATGCAATTATGAGGAAGCTGTCAAATGTCCATTATCGTGAGTCATTAACAAGAAGTCACCTGGCTCAGCAGTTTCAAGCCGCTCCCGTTGTTTCAGTTTGAAAGGACCTGACAGAGTTTAAGAGAGTTAAGGCCGCTGAGAAATTGCTGTTGATTAAAAGTTGAGAAAGAATGAGGATTAGAGGCCCGAGGAGAGAGCTGTTTCTGGAGAGGGGTCAATAAGTATGATGATTGTGAAAGTACTCTAACTGAGGGATCAAGTGGACCATTGTGTCAGCCAGGGAGCCATTCACACCTTCATCTCTCCAGACTTTAAGTGACAATTCAGGAGGAAGGACAGGTCTGGTTAGTAGACCAGTATGGGTTAGTATTATTGTCTATTTGCCAAGGTCAGCCAAATACAGTGAAAAAATAATAACTGTTTATTACTTTATGTGGTTTTCCTCATTCAAGGGGTTGGAACTAAAGCTAAGAGGAATCCAACAAATTGTATTAATATGTTCACTTAAGACACAAACCTGAAGTCCCAAAATCAGTTTCTGGATTTATCAGAACAGTTTCACAGTTTCACAGTTGACCCTGGTTGATGCCATGAATATGAAGTTTATTTATTCATATATTTGTCATAAGATGGAACAGTTGCCACTGACTGGATTTCGACAAAACTTTGGGATTTGATGCACCCGGCCACTGACCTCTGCCACATTAAAATTGACACTGATTGATCCGAAGGATTTGCTTCAGTTACAAGAGGGGTTTGGTTTCTGTACCAACACTGGTAAAGTGCAGTAAGTAAGACCTCCTACACTACTATTTTCCTAATCAAAATTAGGATCATATCTCCATTAGAGATGATTATTCAAATTACCAGTGAAAGTTTTGTAAAAACCTTAGCTACTTTTTTCTTTTCAGATAATTTTTCATTCTCACTTCTCACTTCCTGAGATTTATGTACTCTGTCCGGTTTTTGTCAGGACTCACAAGAAATGACTAATCCCCTTTCAAACAAAAACAAATAGTGGATCTTTTTCTTTTTGTCCTGCATGCTCTCAACCCACATTTAATCAGCAGACAAAACAAACAACCATAGTTTTTAATTAGCAGTATCTCCATAATCTTTATTATCTCCCTCCTTTTTTTTGTTGGCTAGTGGACTAATACCCATTTATTTTGTTGTCGGATTTCAGCCTGGTGGGAGAGAGTGGTATGGGAGGATTTCTCATTAAATCCTAAACAAAAATGTTTTCCCTGCATGCCGCTAACGTGTGTGCAGTGGTGGCAGTTCCAGCAATGAATGGGTATTAGTGTGATGTGAAGGCTGCTTTCACTGTTTTCCCCCAAGTTAATAATTTTACATATTAAAATAACTTAATGCTTTTTATCTGTCTCGCTCTCTCCCTCTTACATTCCCCCTCATCAGTAACCGAACCCAGTTGACAGCTTCAATTAAACCCTGTGAAATCGCCCCAGTATCTGTCTCCCTCTGGGGCCATTTAGCTGTGTTTAGCTCCCTGCAAGCTGGGCTTGTCGCCAGGCAAACTTTAGAGGGTGTTTCATGTTCCTTCTTAAAATGTAGGCCAACTTAGCCCCATGTGCCACCTGTCCAGTGTCAGAGAAGCCACAGACCAAAGTAGGTTTTCATACTGTTAACCTGGCTGATGGTTTGTTCTGGTTGCATTTAGTGGTCACATGCAACAAGTTTTTAAAAAAAGCTCAATGTGTATTATTGTGTCTCCGTTACTCTCTCTATTATCGCCTGGGATGTGCAGAGTTTCAAATATGAATACAGCAGCTCAGATATCCTACCAGGAACAAGTGATTGTTCTTTCGTGTTTTTGGACATCCTACCATGTTATCATGTTTTCCGTGGGTAAAAGTTTGCAATTTTATTTGTTATGACAGTGATACATAAAATAACCATCTGCGGTTAAATACCACCATAATGCAATAAAGACAATAAAAGTAGAATGAAAGACACTGGGTTTGGTTTTTCATGTTGTATTTATTAGTCTAAATCCATACTAGTGGCTCTGTGAAGCTGTACTTAAAAACGGTGGTGCGTTGAGCCAGTCAGCCTGCTAACATACTCATTATGAACATGCTGATGTTTAGCAGGTATAATGAAAGCAGGTACCATGTTCACCATCTGGATTCAGTGTGTTGGCATGCTAACATTTGCTATTAAAGACTAAACATAAAATACAGCTGAGCCTGATGGGACTTTCATTACTTTTGCAGGTTTAAGTATTGGACTAATTGAAATTCTGGTCTGATGATGGCGCTGGAGGAATAGCCAGGGTATCACTAAAGTTAATACAATTCATCTTGAGGGGAACAGGAATGTCTTTCAGGTAAATCCATCCAATATTTGTCGAGAAATGTCCCTTTAAAACCCACAAACGTCAACCTCAGGGTGTCGATAGAGGAAAAGTCAGGGGATCACCAAAGTCATTAGGCTTTGTTCTCTTGGTATCATGAATCTCAGGGCAATCCAACACTTAACATATTTCTGTCTGAACCAAAGTGGTGGACTGACTGACATTGCCATCCCTAATGTGGCTAAAAACAAACATCATCAAAGCAGAAGAAACAATTTGGGTCTACATTTTTTTCTTTACTCTCTTAATGTCCATATTGTCTTTAGTTGTAGTGCAGTGAAGGTGATCCATTTCTCTCCCCTTTAGGTCTCCCCTTTAGCCTTGTCTTAAATAAAATTTTATAACCCTGTGAATCTGTATGGAGGCTTGTTGCTTGTGTTCCTGAAAGTAGAAAATGTGGTCCTATGATGCTGAGCCACCCAAAATTTCCATCTGGTGGATTCATTCTGCCTTCATTTGTTGTTGCAAAGTTACTCAACACAGCTGACACCAACAGTGTTACTGTTCCTTATGTTTCTAAAGCAGATACAAAACAAATAATATAAAAAAGGCCATATTAGCACAGTAGCATTGTTTTAATAATGTGTGCATGCATGTCTGTTTGCCCTGTAAAAGGGGTTATTTGATGATTGGCTGAGACAGTCCTCTGAGAGACTGCACTGGAAAACAAAGAGTTGCCATGGTAACAGTCAAGGGTGAAGGAGGAGGGTGTGTCTGGTGTGCTTCAAGTGGCGAGATGGACATTGGCGGGGGAGCGAGCGATGCCTTCTGTGGTCCTATGCCATTCCTGCTGCTCACAAAGTCCCTGCTTTCCTTCTCTTCCTGTCTCCCGCATCGCTCCCTTGTTGTCGTCCTGAAGTGAGTGGGAGGCTGTAAAGAGAACAAACGCTGAATCTCAATGAGACAGCTGAGAGGAAACTCATTCTCGCTCTGTCTCTCTCTGATAGTGCCTTTATTCTTTATTTACAAGCAGCATAACTCAGCACGGTCAGGTTATTACACAGTTTATCAACAGATGTTTAATGATGTGGACGTGTTGTAAGGGTAGTTTAATGCAATACAGTTGAATGTTTACAAGGTCATGTGATCAGGGCTGACCCCAATAAAGAATGCCAGATGGCAGCTTCATGAAGGGCAGATTATTTCACGGATCACAAAATTTGAAGTTTGACATACATAGTATCTCAGAAATTCAGATTTATCCCCATAATGCTTGAATTTACTTTTCATGTCAATGTGGCAAAATTTAAAACCACCAATTTTAGTACAGCTCATCTTTGGAGATAGAGAATATCAGAATAAGTCAGGGAGTGGGTAAATTGCAGTAATACTGCCACAGTTCATTTCACATGTCTCTTCTTGTGCTCTGGTCTTTTTTATTAGATTTTAAGTAATATAAGATGTACTGACAGGCTGATAATATTATTTAGTTGCAAAGGTCTGGAGTTTAGCCAGTCATGCCTTGGGTTAGAAACAGAACAGTAGTGATTTCAGTATAGCGGAATGTGAAATACTTGCCTAAGCACTGTGGGCCTTATGTTTAGTGACTTCAATTCAATGCTAAAATGACACCTAATATAAATGTATATCATCCCTAAAGAATAGGTCAATTTATTCTACAACTATTAAATTCTAACTGAGTTTAGATGAGTTTATCCTTCAGTTCATCCCTGTAGATCTGTAAAGAAAAGGGACATCTGGAACAGATACTATGTTTATGCAGGCATTTGTGTGAGTAATCTTTTTATATAGCACGATATATATATATACACACACAATTTATAAGCAAAAAACTATACGTTCTGTCCATATTTTTCCCTGCAACTGTGTCTGTCTGTGCAAGAGAGAGACAGAGAGAGCACCAAGCATAGGCACATTTCAATTGAAACAGCAATTTCCTCTGTGCCGAGTAGCAGCAGGTAGCCGGTCTCCATCTTTTAAAGAAATGAAATAGAGAAGATTCTTTCTCTCCATTATCACTTTCTGTCTGGAAACTCACAGTGAACTCCTCCATATCCCACCCCTGTTTGTCTGCTTTTAACTTTAAATTCAGCAGACAGGCCTCATTTTTTCCTTTCATTGTGAAAAATGATCCACAAGCAGAAGTAAGACTTAACCCCAAAGACAGAATGAAAATGGATTATATAATCATTTAGACCACAATATGTGCACATTCAGGCACCCACACAAATATAGCATGATGTATTGATTGTTAACAGTTAGTTTTTAATGGCAGTCACAGTAGCATTGTGTTGTCAATTGTATCTAGAGTTTGGTTTGCCTGTTTTATACTTATCAGACCAATCTATTAGATTTTAAACAAAATAACAATCATGAAATACAACGACTTGCAAAGAATGACCTCCGGGTCTGAAAAGTGAAGGCAATGCGGAAGTGCCTTCTTTCTACTGGCCAGCAGGGGGCGACTCCACTGGTAGCAAAAAGAAGTCTAATTGTATAGAAGTCTATGAGAAAATGACCCTACTTCTCACTTGGTTTATTACCTCAGTAAGGATTTTAAGTAATGAGTTCATGGTCTCTAGTTTCAAGTCTTCTTCAGTACAGCATGATGTTCATTTTGAACATTATGGTACTATTTAAAGTAAATTTTAAGTAAAATACACAATAAAACAGGGTTCACATGCTTCAGGGCGGGGCTACCTTGTGATTGACAACTCGCTACCATGGCAACCACTAATCAGGCCAGAGGCAGCGCTACCCTGTTGTCCAAAATACGGCACTTCTGCCTCCAAAAAGCCAAGATGGTGACGGCCAATATGCCGAACTCGTGGCTTACTGTAGTAAGTACTGTACTTATAATACTGTAGTTACTATAGCTATGTAGATTTATTACTTCACCTTTGCAGTGGTCCAACTTATGATAACAGTGTTTCTTAAGTCTACCACCCAGCAAAATGGAATTGAAATTCATTCACTTTCTTGTTTCGTAACATTTTGAAATAAAAATATAAAGATTTGCGTTTAAGGAAGAACTATTTAACTACTTGTGTATATGTCAAGAACTATTTGGCTAGATCTCAGAAAAATAGATAAAAACGATAAAAAAATAAAGCAGAAAATGGGTTTCATCGTTCAGTCATGATGCAGCAAAACTTGAGGTGCTTTGCAGAATATGCAGGGAATTTCCTAGTTATGCAGAAAGACCAATAGAATCAACTGGAGAGTAAACAAATCTTACAAAAAAATCGAATACAGACAGAGTGAGACACTCATGGGTCAGTAACTTTGAAAAGCCAGTGGTCCAGCTTATGTGTTTATCAGGAAAGTATTAACCTCTGTGATGACCGCTGTTTGATATGTGTTCGCCTTTTGCTTGTAGGATGCATTAGTATTGAAACTAACTTGGAATAGGACAGAACATAATGCTCCACTTTTCCAACAAGCCACTGCCTCCACACCCACTCCTCCTATTTCACTCCACAGAGCTCACATACCCTTTTGCAGTTAAATGATGATTCTTGTGGTTAGTACACAGCTGAGCCTGCAGCAAACCGGAAAATGAGGCTTTCGCAAGGATCAAAAGTATCACTTTAAAAAATCTACTTACATGATCTCCATGTAGTAACTAGTTCTATCGTAATATGTTTTGGGTTTGCAAAACAGTGGTGAAGATAGGGTGGGGTTAAATGGTTGAAATTAATACCACAATATTAATAACATAAATCTTCTGATATTGATATCCATAGCAATATGAAAATGTATGCAAAACACTCTTCAATAATCAAATTGATGTTCACTGCAATGAACTGTGTTCCACTGTTATATATTACATCAGACAAAACTTTTCATACATGTAAAATAAGAAGTGGTTTCGTGGTCTAACTTCTCACCCTGCTGGAGTGATGTAGAAGTGTACTCCAGGGTGTGTCATTAACATCTCTATTGGGTCAGTAATGTTTGCTGTGGTCAGAGGTGCAACAGTCTTGAAACTATAAACCAGGGAGGGCAGTGAAATGCTGCCTTTCAATCGGGTGTTGAGTTACTCTTTTTTATAAATTAACTTTTTTTTAATTTATTGTTGTTTATTTATGCTATGCTGACAATGATTCATTTGGACAACATCATTTTCTATGTTCACATCCCCAGGATATCATTCTACTGAAAGTTGATGAATGTTAGTATTGAATTATTGCCCAGCCCAAGAAGAAACACAGTTTTTGCTGGGAAACATTTAAAAGTGGGGTCGTGAGAGATTAGTCATTGCTGTGTCATGTTTTCACCCCTGAGTAGTATACCTCAGTGATTTCGGTCATTACATCCCCACACCCTAAGAGATTTTGTTCATTCATATGCTAATAGAATCTATAGAGATTCTTATATTTGTCTTATTGCATTTAAAGAAGACTCGAATAGCCATCTCACAGTTTGGCTGATCATCTTCTCTCTTCACGGTTCTTTCAGGCTACTAAACGGCGCTCATCTGTTCTGTCTTGCCTCTTCCCTGTTCAAGCCTTACTGTCTAATTCACTGGTGTGAACAGAGGTGAAGCTTAGAATTCAAGGCAGAGAGACATTAGTATTCCCGAGGCCCGCACTCTGACCGAGCCATCTGCTGCTTTCGAACTGCTTCTCTCGCCCTCTGTCCTCTCCTCAGCCTTGCTTTTAGGCACAAACACACATTCATGCAAAAACGCACACACATTTAAGACGTGTCTGCCGAAACAAGGGGAGTGTCGGAGGGTAATTTAAAGCTTTATCTCGCTGTAGATGAAGCGTTTTGTGGCAGACGTGAATAGGTCTGTCTGGGAGGCAGCCCTGCACAAGTGGTCCCCAGCTGCAGCTCAAAACAGACAATTGGGATACTGCAGGCAGGCAGGCTGGTATGTTGCTGTTAGTACTGCCTGTGTGTGTGTGTGTGTGTGTGTATGTGTGTCAAGCCTTTTTTAGTGATGAAGGTAACAGCTTGAATCAGTGCCTACATTTCAGAGCATTTATGTGGGAGACAGATAGTGTGTGTGTGTGTGTGTGGGCAGTTGGGATGTAGCGAGCAGTGTGCAGTGATAGAGCCTGCTGGATTCTGATTTCTTTTTGCACCAATCATTGATTCCTTTTCTTTAGCCACTCCATTTCTATTCAGGTTCCCATGGGGCTGGGACATATCCGTGTATACATTTGACAGAAGGCAGAGAAACAACCTGTCCAGGAGAGACTAACTTGGATACATAATCTTTTAAACTCTCAATGCAGCCATGGGCAATTTAGCGATCTTGTATGAGGAAGCCAGAACAACATAAAAACATTGCCTCTTCACTAAGGACTATTTTGACGCATTGGAGTTGTGGAAGGAGCCTGGTGACGTAGGGTTTAAGATGCTGACAATGTTATCGCAGAGTCATTAGTTTAGAGTCTGACTGAGGTACAAACAAATATATGCAGGTTGTCAATTGCACAGGGTGGACAGAGAAGCGAGAAGAATAAAAAAACAACCCTCAGAAGAAACTCAAATTCATGTGAGATTAAAGCTGAGTTACAATCCAACAGATTTAAGATTACCCACAACTTTAACTGGAAAAAACCCTAAAACTGATCTAAGACATGATCAGATGCAAACAGATTTTAGTTTAGTCTAGGCTGTGAGAAATGAGATAAAGGGCATGGTCAAAGCCCATTTCAGTTAGTGATGACAAAGACCAACTGCGTTGCTTAACATCGCCTGATGTTGCCTGTTTAAAGTTGCACTCACCACAAAGACTGACCGCAGATATTCACATACATTCTGTGCCTACATAAGAGAAAATAAGTAGTCAGTAGGCTGAATTTAACTCCAAATAACATTGCAGAGAGACAAACAAAATTAACTAGCCAGCCAGTCTAATTAATAACAGAACAAATTGGGAATATGTCTGACAAAATAATTGTAAATGGCACTGTAAAGTTTCCACTTTGTCCAGAAGACCGCTAACTTTGAAATGTTGATGACTGGATAAAACATCACAACAAAATTAAATGAAACAAACTATATTATTCTTGAATCATCAAGTACCTAAACTACGTAGGAAAACATGGCTGTTGGCAGTGAAACAAAAATCGGATACTGACAAAGTGCTCCAGTTCCTGTCAGTTGTTAAAGGTGCTCAGTGCCTGTGAACTAAACAGCTAGTTAACATTCCTTCTCGTACAACTTCAGTAGTTGCTGTAAAACAAATGACCCAATCTACTTGCCAAGTAAAATTAATTAAGTATAATTAATGAATTCACTCCAAAAGAAATGTGTTAGTATTCTGGAGAGGATGATTGTGCTCATACAGTACAAGTGTTGGGTAATGGTTTGGTTGGTAAATGGACAAACAGATAAACAAATTGAAAGATTATAAAAGTGCCGGTAAAGGAGCCTCATGACATGTAGACACAGCCTGTGTGTACAAGCAGAGTTGTACGGTATGTCATAATTCATTCTAAATCTGTCCTAGTGGCACTAAACAGGTGGGACGGATCCCCCGTGTGTCTTCATGATGGCATTGACATTCATGTACAAATGCATGCAAATTTAATAAACACAGTCAAATCAGAAATACATGCCAGACAAAGCAGATTTGGGAAAAGCCACCTGGTTAGGGACTCAAAGGATTTCCAAATTTACACGGCAGTTGTAACGGCACTCGGGAAAAATATTAAAAACATGATATGAAACGCAAATACGGCAACAGTCGGGGAACGCCACACCGGACAAAGAGGGCTTGTGAATCGAGGAATCCAACAAAGAGGAGGTCAAAGGGTATCAGTCCCCAGGGGATGCAGTTACCCATAGTTACCAATCCTTACCCTCAGCTCTGGGGAATTGGACGAGGCGGAGCTGGGCTTCTACAAGAGGATGCTGGGATATAATGTGGAGGAAGAAGGAGGGTGGAGTCAGGGAGGTGCACGCTGTGTAGCAGCTGGTGGGGGAAGGGAGGAGCGAAGAGACGCGTGAGGGAGGGAACAGGGCCGTTGTTATAGCAGATCCCAGTGCTATTGTATACCACATCACAGCTCAGGGCGCCAGGTAAGAGATACAGTTAATGCACGGTTTCCTAGTTAACAAGCGGTCATTTTTAAGTCGTTGGCAAAAGTTCTGTGTGAAAACGTTTAATGCTCTGTTTTAAATGATGAACAAAGTTGCTTAATTAGATGTACACGTTGCTATATTTCATCAGGTGTACAGAACATGCGTGTGCATGTGTCTGTGTGAACATTTACACTACTGTGTGATTGGTAACCTCCTTGGAAGAGCTCTTATTTTTTGTTTATACCATTTCTGTGCCACACAGCAGCAAGCTCCAGTCAGCCCCAGTACATGTGCTTTGTGTACACATGTAATCTTAGTCCCCTGACTGGGCTACCTGTGGAACAACCAACTGTGTGCATGTGTCACTGTGTGTGTGTGTGTGTGTGCTCCTTTCTGTATTTGTGTGTTTTTTATTTAGAGGGGATGTGTTTGTGCCAGGTAGTGAAGAGCTAATTAACCAGTGTAATCACTGGTGATGGAAAATGTAATTATGGGGAAGGAAATTGGGGGAGAGCAGCAACAACACCCCTCTGAGGGCAGTTGTTCATGGCAACTGGCTGGCACAACAGAGTGGGGATGGCGACGAAATGGATGCTAGGGCACAGAGGGCGTGCTTGACAGAAAGAAAAATACAAAACACATACTCTTATACTTTTTTAGTTGGTTATTAAAGTGCAGTGTAACTAAATGTAATGTGCTCTTATGGCTCTAATCCTGAAATCTGTTTTTGTGTGTGTGTGTTGGCGCTGGCTTGCATGTTTGTGTGTTTCTTATTTTTGTCTGTAATAGGATTCATTCATGATTTATAGGATAGCTTTATCTCGTTTTGGTACCTTTTTTAAATAACATCCGTTTTTGAATTGGGAAAGTTTTTATCTGTTTGTCCTTATGACAGTTGAAGTTGTACAGCTAGTTGTACTTAAGGTTGCTCTGAACGTTAATATAACCAGTGCTAGTTTACCTTCTTGTTTATGTAACTGGATTATGTAGCTGCTAAAAGATGATCATGATTTTGACCGTTTAGTTATTGATGTTTGATGGTAAATCACCACACTGAACCAGGCAGGTTCTCCTTCATGGTGTTTTGGATTTTCACATAGGAACAAACATGTACATTTGGGTTTTTTGTTTTGTGCAGGTTATTAGGCAGCTTGCTCACCACAAAAAGACATGCTTTGCTGTCTCCTCACTACTTAACCTGGTCTTGTGTAGGAAGAGGCTTTATTGTCTCCCAGGTTGACCATTCTCAGCCAGCAAACTACTGAAGACATTGACATCGGCAGAACTAGTGGTATCAGGGCACATCTGCAGCACCTATGTGGAGATGACCTTGATTTAACTATTGATTCTTTTTCTGGCAGTGTCCCATTAGGTTTAGGTGAAGGCAGTATGTTAAAGGCTCTGCTCTTTGTGTCTATTGTTCTGAAGCTGAGCCTGAGCGATATATTGAGCCCACCGTTGTGTATTTGAAGCCAAAGTTGTGCTAAGTAAGCACAAAAGCGTGCTCTGAATGTGGCGACAGTAAACCAGAGACTGGCGTGCTCAATTACAGGAATAGATTGGGTTGTCAGGCACTGAAGATTTGTTGCAGCTGTATGTAAGTGAAGAAAAAGAGTGAGAGAAATAAATGGAGGTCTGTGTTTGTAAGGGGGTGCTGTATGTACTGTACAGTATGTGTGGGTTTGATGAAGGGAATTTACGGTGGCCCTGAGAGCTCAACACTCTGCAACTTAAGAAAAACACATGTAAATAGACAAAACACAAGCAAATTAAGAAAACAGCTTCATCACTTTGCCAACACATCCACAGCACTCAGAAAATACACAAACAACAGAAGTGTTTCACTGGTGTTACACTTGTGCTGAACGAAGGCTTGTTGTTGCAACGGTTTGTGACTCATGACGTTATTGAAGTCGGGTTCATGTATCATCCGTTCATGTTGTTGACTGACTTCTGCTACTGCTCTACTCTGCGCATGCGTGGAAAGTGTAATGTACTGGCTGCGTTTCTGTATTGTGTTTTCTTGTCTTGTTGTGTATTTGCATTTTGTTTTCTAAATGCTGTGCATATGCTGTCAAATTGATGAAGACATTTTCTTAATTTGCTCTTATGTAAAGTGCGATGAGCTCTCTGGGCCACCACCTACTGTATGCAGATTTGCAAGTTTGATGAAGGGTGGTATCAATTTTCTTAGCCTGCTGAAACATATAAACAAACATTTATTTAATTCAGTCCTATTGTATTATGTTCCTCCCTTGTGTATGCACTTACATGGGTGGATTAACAGTTGTATTTGATGTTGCTCTAACACTCCAATTCTGTGTCTTTTTCTGTCTCCTAGGATCAAACCAATAACAATGCATGGCCTGTAAGCAGCCAATCATGGCTCATAGGAAGAGGCCGGGGACCAGCGGAGGAAACAGTATGGCTGCTCCAGGCCCCGCCTCGTGTCCCACCCCTCATCCTACAGACTCATGTGATCTGAAAGCCCTCCCCACTCGGCAACGCCCAGTCCGTTACCCCAAACAGTCACATGATCCGAAACCCCTCTCCCGTTCCTGTAAGGCACAATATTCTTCTCCCAAGTCTCAAGATGTGAGTCTCAACCATCCAGAAGTGGATGTAGATGCAGAAGTCGAAGTGAAGCGGTACAGCAACCAAGCAGATGCAGAAGTGGAGGACCAGCGACCAGCAACACCCTCCACGCCAGAACATGAACATGAGCAACATGACCATGACCGCGCAGACTTCCACGGTGGAGCTGACAGTCTGGATGACGACTCCAGCTCTGACTACATTAACAACACTTCAGATGATGAAGACTATGATGATGGTGAGTATGATGTTAATCATGTGGATAATAAATATTTGATTATTATCACGGATAAATATTTTATTCTCGCCCTTCCATTATTCTTCCATTATTGATTCTGAACTCTCTATTCATTTCTGTTTGATAAAATGTTAAAGGGGAAAAAGAGAGTACACTTATGTTTACAGCTTAATCTCTGTTGAGAAAAAAACTAAATTGATAAAATTTGTAAATGAAAATACAGAAAAACGGAAAAGAAAGACTGTAGCAACATCGAAAATTGTGATTTTTCATTCAGTTAGTTGAACTATAACTCGTGCATTTTTTATATAAATATTTTGTGTGAATTCAGGCAAAGATGTAATTTTACAAAATATCGACAGAAGTTCAAACATCTTTTCCTTTGCAGCATAACTGAAGTTCCACATGAAAATAAACTTTGAAACGTAATTGAGATGTTCATAAGATTAGTGACAAATTTAATTTTACTTGGCTGAGGAGTGTGTACAGCATGGCAGTTCCTCTAGGAATCTCAGGATTTACAAACGTGGAACTAGTTTTAAATAGAAACTGATTATTGATTCCCATCCCTAAGAAGTACCTGTGAATGTTTAGGAACTGAGTGCTTATTGTGATTTTAAGAAAGAAGCATGACTGTTTGTGATCATACATCCCTGCAGGGCTGGCGGAAGAGGATGAAGGTGTGACTTACTACATCCGCTACTGCCCAGAGGATGACAGCTACCTGGAAGGTATGGATTGCAGCAGCCAGGGAGACTGCAACCACAGCCACAGCCACAGCCAATCGGACAGTGCCGGCACCATGCAGCCAGGCGGAGCGCACACTGATGAATGCCAGGAGGCTGTGGAAGGGTGGGTCGAGGAGGGAGAGGGAGAGGTGGAGGCGAGAGAGGAAGAATGGGTGGAAGACGAGGAGGGGGAGGGAGCGGTGAGGGAAGAGTGGAGAGAAGAGGAGGAAGAGGTGAGGGAAGAGTGGAGAGAGGGCGACGAGGGGTCGAGGGAGGAGTGGAGAGAGGGCGACGAGGGGTCGAGGGAGGAGTGGAGAGAGGAGGGCCAGGTCAGGCAGGAGCAGTGGGTGGGACGAGAGAGGCCCAGGGTGGAGGAGTGGGGTGAGGGAGAGGGGGAGGTTCGCTGCGAGGTGGTGGAGCAGGACCCAGATGAGCAGATATACAATGGAAGACCAGAGCCCATCCTGGACCATCACCATCACCTCCACCACCAACCCTCCCTGCAAGACACCCTGCACACCCAAGAGGAAGAGGAGGAGGCAGAGAGCGAGGAGTACTGCCCTAACGATGAGGAGGATGACGAAGGTGACGAGGAGGAGAGACACGGAAGGGCCTACACTGGAGACTACTACGCCCCAGAGGACAATGGGAACTCAGTACGAGTCTCTCCGTACCGTAGCCGCAAGGTGCTGGTGGTGGAGGGGGAGACGGGGGAGGAGGCGGAGGAAGACATTGACCAAATAGTTGCGGAGATCAAGATGAGTATGAGCATGGGGAGTCTAAGCAGCGGCACTGACCAAAGCCCAGAGGAGCTGGCGCAGGACCCTGCACCAAGTGACTACCCTAACCCCAAGCCTGACGCGGCCCCCTACCCACCAGCTCACCATCGCCACGACAGCAGGCCCAAGTCCCTGAACCTGCCCTCCATGCACCACAACAACCCCGACCTCCAGCGGGGCATCAAGGCACACCCCCGCTCCCCTGAAGACAGGCAGAGATGGTCACAGGAGCAGGTGAGCTGTTTTTATTTATTTTATTTTTTTTATTGTATTCTTCCATTGTGTCCAACTTTACCCACTAACAGTATCAACATCCCTGTTGGTTTGTTTTTTTCCAAAACATGAACAAAAAAACCAACACAATTAGAGATTAAGAAAACAAAACAGATACAAGAAAAAACAGATTTGATCTATTTAATCCATATAAAAGAGGGCCAATATTGTAATTTTATGTAATTGACTACCCTTACTGATCTACATTACATAGCTGTTGACAGCTCCTGATTCCTGAGTATTGAGTTGATAACTCTTAAACAATGAAATGCTTAAAAGTTTGAATTAAGGATTCCCAATAATTATTACTTTAGTTATTTAAACTTGACTATTACCAAGCTAGCTGCAAGATACCTGTCTGACGTGAGGTGATGAACTCGATTGTTTTAGAGAAAGACTCTCTGCTGTCGCTGTTTCTGAACTGTGAACAGACACCATTTATTCTCTATCTTTCCAAACATCAAAATGACACAAAGTGGTGCTTATTTAGTATACGGTATAAAAAAAAATAACTACATGGGCAGAACTATGGTGGTTGTTGTTTTTTTTTTTTTTTTGGACCCGCGCAAACAAGAGGGGGATGTGACATTCAGTTGTTTGAGCTGAGCGATCGGATCTCAATCTATTCTCAGTGTGGACACTGGAGACACGTATTAACACCAGGTGTAAACGTAATCAGGTTAAATCATATCTAGACACAATCTGTATACAATATAATACATTTTAATGCAAGGGGTAAAAGGGGTGACTGTGTGAGCCAATATGCACAATACCAGGATTCAGCCAAATCACAGAGTTCCCCATTCCTCATGTGTTGAATCAGTAATACGTCAGAAAGGCACACAGATGAATAGACTGAACATACCAACAGTATCAACAAAACAATGCTAATCTGGTCAGACCCTTTGCAGAAAAACGTGCTGTATATTCAAGCTATTTTAACGCTCAGTGGCAGAGGCTCTTGCCACCAATATGTGATTAAAAGAGCTTTGTGGTGAGGATCTGGAGATGAGTTACAGGTGACATGTTGCTCATCGCCATCCAGAGAATAGCTGGAGCCTTTCCCCTCCCCCATGTTACCTTGAGATGTCCCTCTCCTCATCTCTCTCCCTCTCACAGACCTGGATGAATGCACACACTGTACAGACACATTGATAGACTCCAGCACATGCAGAGCTCCCCCATCTTCTAAAAGTCAGATGGTAAAAGGAGAACAGAGATAGTCTCCTGTGGGCAGCATGCTGATACACACCTGCTCCACAGTGTGCACATGTGCTTGTACATTCACTGTGTAGCTCATTTGTAGCACAGAACTGGGTCAGACAGCATAACTAGATTAAATTGGAGGAATGTACAGTAGACAGCAGATTCAGACGACTCCCGGACTCACTGAGATGATTTGGTCCTTTCGTCCTCTGCGATCAAATGAAATGTTCTTTGTACACCACTTCAACATGACCTTTGAATGACCAGGACAACAATGAATATAATAAGAGCTTTGCTGCACAGTGTGGTGCTAAAACATTATGTTAAAACAAGAGTTAGAAAACAGAAGGAGGTCATCTACACACACTGTTGGTGTGATGTATTCGAGGAAAGCAAAGTATGTTACACAGTGTGGTACTTTGAATAATGCTACATGTTTTAACCGTCAGTATGTCATCATGTTAAATAATTTGTGACATATTGATCACCAGAGACAGCTCACTTAGTTTTGGACAATAATGATATTTTCCTGTCTACCATAAATTAATCCAGCACATTTCTTGGGCTTTTTCTTGAATAACGTAAAGATGTTTGTCCACTAAAAGCAACCATTTAAATATTTATAATGTATGCATTTCTAGAAGTTCTAGTTTAATTACACCAGTCAACAACTTTTCTTCAAAAAGTTGACATTTGTACAGTTGTACCTATAATTATGATTCTGTTATCTGTTCCATGTTTTGCCTGTAAATTTAAACACGTATATTGATCATAAGTATGGCCATAAGAATATAGTATTCATATATTTAACTTTAAAGATGAAGAAATCTTTTATCCCTTTTCTGAAGGTGACATGAATTGAGTTGTCAGGTGCAGTAAATCTTAGTGAAGATTTCCCCTTGAAATCTAAGGCTTCTCACTTGCAATCAAATTAGTATTTTGTTATGTATTTCAAGTAGATCATTTGTCGGGTATTCCTCACAGCAGTGGCCTCAGTGTAACATTTATCTGAAGATACTTTATGGAAAAGTAGAAAACATCACGTGATTTCAGTTTTTAACTTGAGGCTGATTTGATAAGTAGTTGCAGTACAGGAGTTCATTATCAGACACATGTAGGCATCATGAGTCACAAACCATTGCAACATGTAGTGCCCTCAGTGGTAGTCTTGTGGATATAAATTATGTTATTGGCTTAAAATTGATGGTACTAATTTATGGATGATGAAGTGACATGTAGCCTCTTTATGACTTCTTATTACAGATGAAGGCATGTACAAGGTTTGACTGGATTCACTTGGGATTCTGTACATGAATGTAGCTTTGTAGAACATCAATTTTAGCATGCCATCCCACCAAACAACACAAATCTCATTAATTTAATGGTTGTTTGCACAACTGAGTTGGGCAGCATGATGAATACTGATCAGGAATTTATGTTTAGCTCTCTTTTTGCAAAGGAGGCCACTAATGTCATGTTAGTGGTAATTAATTTCAATTCCAGAAGCAAAACAGCACAGGCTGTTCTCTGAATTTCACTTTTCACTGCCACACCAAGGAGGAGGAGGTTTTATTGGCAAGAGGATAACATTTCAGCTAGAATACGAATGAATGTTAATGAGCAGTTGTGGACTGCAAGATGGATATCCAGGGGAATAAATGTAATCCTCCCTCTGTGTGATTATATGCTGGATTTGCTATGCATGTCCATATATGTGATGAGAGATGAGACAAAAGAAAGAGCTGCCTGGGGGACTAATGAAACACAGAACTTGAATCCAGACTGCTTGAAGTGTGTTCTTCAAAATTAAGCTTCATCCTTTAGTTGATTTTGTTTAATTTTATTTGTTGGTTAACACTTTCTATTTGTCATCATTAGTCCAAAGGGCCTACCTACACATTCAAAACCTCCCACATGTCAGTCACCTGATTTTTCCTCTAACCTGAACCTCTGTGGCCCATTCCAACCAGAAACAGAAAGGAGATGCTTTCCACGTGTTTGACTCTCTTGCAATTCAGTTTTACCCTACTCTTATTCCTATGTGCTCGCACCTGTTCTTCTGTTGCCCTGCCAGGTGAGCAATGGTGCAGAGCAACCCAGAAAACAGCAGCGCTCCGACCTCAACGTTCCCCTGGAGAACAACAATGTACCAGAGGTAAGATGTTGCTGGATGTTCTGTCGCAGTGTTTCCTTCGGATCTGTTGCAAGGTCATTTCCACTTTAGACAGAGGGTGTTGTTGTGGATGTGTGTGCGCCCGTGTGCGTACGTGTGTGTGTGTGACTGTCTGAGTAAATTAGTAATTGTGTAATTACAACTTCAGCTCATGTCCTCTGCTTACGGCATGATAGCGTCCTGATAATTGAGCAGCATGTGTGCTTGCGGTTTTATGAGAGCCATTTTTCACTGAGATGTCTGCAGCGGATGCTCCCTGTACAGGCTCCACCCACACCTCCCTGTCCTTGGGTGGGGGGAAACTTTCTAAATGTGTAGTGAGCAGGTTAGAGGAGCCAATGGATCCAGTGGGACGAGTGTTTGAATCCAATGAATCACCACACAGTTCACACTCTCTATAACTTCCTCCTCCCTCTTTTACATCCTCTCTCTTCCACCTCCCGCAGCAATGTCAATGTGTGAGGCGGATGAGCAACGCTTTGCACTCTCTCCGCACCCACTTTTGCAGTGCCCTTGAGCAAGGCGCATATACCCAGTTTCTGTAGCAGTAGAAGTACCGAGGTAGAAATGCATGTGGGACAGGGAAGCTGGAAAATAACAGAAATGTCTGAATATTTATGATGTCTATTCTAAGTAAAAGTGACTTGTGAATTTTGTAAATGTCAGAGCTATTTTGTGTCATCGATCTTTTAAACCAGGTGGCTCGTTTTGCATCTCTGCAGTCTGGTAGAACAACATTTTACCTGCTGACAAAAGCAATACTGACCCCAATCATAGAAAAGTCATGAAAACACAGTTATTGTAGTAACACTTTAACTGTTTTCTGCAAGTCACTGATACTGTTCACACGGGTCAGTTTTTGGAAACCAACCACCAGCCAAAGTAGCATAAGGGCGTCATGCCATGCATGCTTGCAGGATCACTTGTATGTTTGTGGAAGGTCAGAGACTGTCCTTTCTCAGACTGTCTCAATAAAAAGACAGAAGTGGTTTTACAGGATGGTATGTTCTTTTACCTTGAAAATTCTCTCCTCATCCATGTTTTCTAATACTTAACTTGAAGTATATCAGCAGGTTTCCCTGCGCATCATGTCAAAAATCTGGGCAGGTGCTCTTTAAAATGAAATATATAGGATTCGCTGCTTGATTCCATGAATTTATGCATACTGTTTAAGCGCAACATTCACAAACTTAATCAAAGATAAAAGTTGGGTTTGGTTTATTTATTATTATTGGAGAGACATGCTTAATTCTGTAAAGCTATTCACAGCCTGTCATATCCTGTTTTTGTCTTCCAGCCAACAAAGAAGGTTGCATCGTTCCCCAGCTTTGTCGATGGTAAGTTGATCTGTCTGCACACCTGTTTGGTGATAAAATCAAAATATTGTAATTGCATGGAACAATTCCAAGTATTACTTTGCCTCCAGTCTGTCATATCACAGACCTGATATAACTCTTCCAGTGCTCTTTCCCTGCCTCTGGGCAGATGCTAGGCCTAATAACGTGTGAGGGGCTTAGCTGCCTGTCTGCTCCTTCACATCATGACAGCACATTGTGTCCCTGAGTGGGTGTCTGAGAGTCCACATCTACATATCACAGGCGCAAATTAATCTCAGCGCAGCCTCCCACCAGCCCTGCACCTCCATCAGCTCACAGCCAGTGGCCATCTCGCTGCTCAGTCCCACCCTGCCCGTTATCTCCATCTCTCCATCTCCAGAGCAACAGTGTTTGCTCTCCACTAGCACGCTGACTGCAGTGATTACAATACCACCTCTCCACCGCACACCCGACCCTTTCAGGCGAACTGCACTCCGTCCTTCCCAGTGTCTCCCGTTAATCACCACCCTCTCTGCTTCTCCCTGGCCCAGTCCCAGGACCCTGCGAACCAGAAGACCTGATTGATGGAATTATCTTTGCTGCTAACTACCTGGGCTCCACTCAGCTGCTGTCTGAGAGGAACCCCTCCAAGAACATCCGCATGATGCAGGCCCAGGAAGCTGTCAGCAGGGTCAAGGTACTCAAAAACACACCCACTCACACCCAGCCACGCTGACTCACACATACAAACACACACACATTTTGTTTAGTTTTTGGGCAGAAAATATCCGTATGCATACTTCTCCTCAGTCAGCAGACTATGCTTTTTTTCAGTTATGCTGCTTTTTCCCCTGGAGGAGTTGCACAGATTTAAATGAGGATCCTTCAACCTTTCTGACTAAAAAGTCCCAGGAACTAACCTCAGGAACTAATAGGCAATTTCCAACGCAGGAATTTTCACAGGACCCTGCCCTGGGGATAGTACTTTTTGATGGCTCAGGAACTATTGAAGTGTAGTTTTGTAGTTTGCAGGGCTAAATGTAGCTGATTGGTCAAACACAGACATTGCAGCTGCCGCAACGTGTGTAGAGCTTCATTCACAAAATAAGGAAGCACTGTATTATTACTAATATTAATATGAGGATGAAGGGTGGGCATTTCTTGTTGTTTTGTTAACATTGAAAACAAAGTTATGCTGTTGGCTTTTCCACTAGTTAAAAAAAAAAGAGTGAAATAGAGAGAAGAGAGATAGAGAGTGAGAGTGAGAAGATTGAACGAGCCAGGAGCGCAGCAAGCAAATGAGAGAGAGGGCTGGGGCCGAGAGAGCTAACAAATGCATAAGGGAGAGGGAGCAGTGATAAAAAATAACCCTACAATATTTAGCTTTGGAGAGTTTTCAGTGTCCTTTTTATTAATTTATTACACCAAACTCAAACATCAAAGCACAATAGGATGACTCTGTAATGTTGTTTCTTTGTATTTGAAAACTGTATTTTAACAGGGCCATGGTTTTTTTAATTTGACAATGGTCTTTATAATTTACAGTTGCATGACTTTGATGTTTGGACAGATTTTCCAAGTTGGGAAGTGAACTACATACTGTAACTTGGATTTTAACATCAGTTAACATTTAGGTTAAAACATCTCTCATCCTATTATCAATATCACTGTAACCTAATGCTGCCTTACTGTACGAATGAATGGTTTTACAAGTTGAAGGTTGATGTTGGACCAATTAGTGACACTCTACCCTGCTAGTTCCTGAGCAATCAGAAAGCACTACCACCAGAGTTGAAATTCTGGGCCAGAAAATTCATTTAGATTGTGGTGCCTTGGTTCCTGAAAAACTTCCTGCAGTAGAAAACAGCTCTTTGAGAGCCTATTCCCCTCTAACTAATTCCAGGATCGTAGAGGAGTTGTTCAGATGTGTTTGTTCACGCCCCGGGAGACAGCATCCGATCAATGCTGTTGGTTCAGAGCATTTTATATGATTACAGTTCCCGCTCTTCTCCTCAGAAGTGCCAGCATAATGTTACAGTTGTCTTGTTGTTGTTTAGGCTGCATTGCCTCTGTCAAAATATACAAGAATTATGTCCAGTGACTTTACATGGCTAATACTGCATGTTTGATTGCAGTTGGCAGTATCTGAATTCATTTTTCACGTTACAGTACTGTACATATCTGGAAAGGTATATAAATGCATTTCCACAAACTCAAGCATGCAAGTGAAACTCCCCTTGCAGCATATTGTTTAAATGTTTTATTATTGGTACTTAATAGTTATCATGAGGTATTTTTAGTTTTAAGTCTGGTCCATTTTGCTCTTAATAAAAGTTACATAGACATCAGTGCTGTTTGCGTCTAGAGCAAAGCATTATAGTCATATATTAAGCATGAGTGGTCTTTTAGGACAGCTAAAAAACTTGGCCAGATTGGATCACAAGGCATGTGTTTGACACAGCCGGCTGGATAATGGGACTGCTGGCATGTGAACCTTATATTTCCCTTGTTGACATTCGTTCCCTGCTGTTCACTAATGTTGTTGTGATGATGATATTCCAGTGTAGTTATAGGAAAATACTGTGGATGCTACCAGTGCAGCATAGAAGAGCTCGACTCATATTTTTTCATTAGGTTGATAGCTCCGTTCATCACTGTTACTCTGCCCAAAGTGCTCATTTTCAACTTTACAGAAACATCTACTAAAAATGTCCCTCATTCAGGAAAAGGTAGACTTCAGACTCCTTCTGCCTGGTGACTTGTGTGATCAAAGAACATCGCTTCGTGACGTGATGACATAATGCAGCGCTGATGTTTTGGTGCACAGTTGCTACCCAGGCACCAGTCTCTTTTATCTCCCTCTCATGTGAACACAAGCTTGGCTGTATTTCTAAATATTAAATGACCTCCCGTGTAGTAGTCTACATTTAGAAAGTTACATGCAGTCTGTGCCAGTGAAGAGATCTGTTTTGGCCTCGAAAATTGGTCGCATTGTCTCTATTTTAGCCACAGTTTGTGGGTCCTTATTATTTGGTAATGCTAAGTATATAAACAGATAGTTTGGTCCATTAATTAAGGGATGGACACAGATAATTAAGGTCCTGTTCTAATACTTTAATAGTCCTACCACTCAGCCCTATCCTTTCATTTTACATGCTTCAGTGCAGTGTAATCTGTCCCACTTCTATTTAAGATTAAGGGTTAGTGGTCCTTGTGAATGCTCAAAAATGAGTCTTAATGTATATCAAATTGTGGTTGAAGAGGTCTAGAAATAGCTACTGATGCCTGCAAGTATTTATATGATTATGCAAAAAAATTCAAATGTAAAATATTTTGGAATATGATAATGATGAGTTTAATGGGCAATTGTCTAGGCAAATACAATACCAGAATTTTGGTATCAATACCAAAACAATACTATATTCAAGTACTGTGGTAGCAGTAGCAGTAATGATAAACTATAAAGAAATATATGTAGAGATGTAATCAAAGGTAAAGTGTATCATCGCGGTGTGAAGTGTCCTAGTGTTGAGTTTGAGAGCTCAAGAATTTTTCTCAAGTCTTAATTTCTTGATTCCTTGAAGAATGTAAACATGTTTTATTAAAGAATTGGTAAACAAAACTACAAATCAGACTAGGCATTCTGTGCCATCTTTGGTACAGTTTTTGATACTTTCCAGTCTACACCACAAAAGTATTGAGTTTTGATATTTAGCCATAATTGTTAGGCAATGTCAACATCGTGACCATGATAATGGCATGAAAGAATACAACCTGAAGTCTGTTATGAAGTGCTTTAAACAAGTGGAATTGCATTCTGTAGTTAAATATTCAACCCCGGATTCATAATAACTCCATTCTGAAGGGTCTGAAACAAAGCGAAGGGTGACAGAGAAAGTGACGGAGCAGGGTCTGAAAGTCATTTGGCCCATTGGCTGGTTTCAGTCTGAAGCTGTTCACCACATTGAGGATTGAACATCATTTCACATCTATCCAATCTGTGTTTGGTTCTTCTTTCACTCACTCACTTGCTGTCACGCACAATTTCCTTCCCTGCAAAAAGTCTTGTCAGGATGAAACCATGGCAACAGTTAGCTATCGCCTTTTAGTGCTTCCCCGTGATTGGAACAGGTCCATTGAACAAGAAGTCGTCCATTATCTCCTTGATTTGCGCCTCTTGGACAAATGAGTAGCTGTACAGCAAACGACATTTAATCTTTGACATTGAAATGGACACAGCCGACGGCACACAAACCCGACCACACAGGCAATAACGTGCAGCCCAACTCATGTGCTCGCAGATTTGTCTGGTTCCCAGGCTATACATTTTCACCAGATCAACCCAATCAAGCACACACGTAGTATATAAAAGCACAGGAACACACTTAGACCCTGCAGTGCTGCAGCGAGCAAAAAGACGTGTGCAAGGTAAATTGTAGCAAGGCTATATAGGTTATTTATGCAGATCTTTTTGGCATGATGTTCACTGTGTTTGATGTAATATTTATGTAGCTTCATCTCCCCCCACTCACTCTTTCCTGCTGTCTATCCCCTCCCTGCTCAGCTCCTCTTCAGCAGAGCAGTAGATGTTGCTGAAAGCTTCTGTGAGAGCTGATCACAGAGGAGGAAACTTTAAAAAAACGAAAACCCGAAAAAGACTCTTCCCTTTGGGTTGTTTTCTCTGATCTTTAAAAAAAAAAAAAACTAATACTGTCTTACAGTTACAGCTCAGTAGCTCAGGCAAACATCCAGTCCACACTCGGAAATGTAATGAGGGTCAAGATCATTTCCTCTGGTCGATGGCAGATGGAGAGAAGAGCAGTAACTCAGCTAGAATCTTACACACAAGGGTTGATTTTAAAAGATTACAAAGTACTTCAAAAGATTATCAGTCTAAGTTCAACAACTGTAGAGCCCACGCCAAGACCAGAATTACTGATGAACTAATCAAACACACTAGCTGTGGAAAACTGCCTCCATGTTGATATAAGCTGTTTAATTCCAAACATAGTGACTCCTCTTTTTTTTTATGCAGCCCAGAAAACAAACCCCAGGCACACAGTTTAAATCCTTGCTAGGGGCTTTATTCTCTCTCCTGCATCTGCGAGTGTTGATTGTCTTTCCTGGTAATAACATTTAGACTGTGACATGAACATGGAAGGTGGTAAGAGCAGTGCCCATACACACAACGTGAATTATAGACTTTGTTTTCTTTGTAGGCTGTAATGCTTTTAGAATTGGGAGCCTTACCATCTGTCTTTCTGTTGGTAAATGTTCTAAAACTGACACTTGAAATGACAAGAAGGAATAAGCAACATCCAAAAAAACCCTCCAGACCCTCCTTACAGAGCTTTATATAGATGTCGAGAGTGCAGGAACAGTGTCAGTTCATGTCTGCCTGCTGTATTTAAAATAGAAAAAGCAATTATTACCGTCTGTAATTGCTGTTTTGATTTGTATCTGATAACCAACCCGGCTGTGCAAACGCTATCTCCACAAACACACACGCATATACAGTCACACACACACACCAACCCGGCTGTGCGAACGCTATCCCCACAAACACACACACACACGCATATACAGTCACACACACTTCCTCTCTGCGCAGCGATGGCACACCTGCCGTTTGGTTTTGGGCTTTACTGTCTTACCTTCTTTTATTTACCTTCTTTATTTCCTCCTCCTCTTCCTCTTGTTTTTTGTGCTCCCGTATCCGCTGACCTTGTCCCGTCCCAACGCCTGCCTGCCTGCCTGCCTGCCAGAGGGTACAGAAGGCTGCCAAAATCAAGAAAAAGGCGGTGTGTAATAAACAGAGCAAAAGGAAGACCCTTTGGCCACTTTCCCTCCACTCTCACCTTTTCTTTTTCATTTCATTTTTTGCCTGTCTCTGCTTCTGAGTATACTCTCCCATCTGTGGCTTTGTAACATTTGTCGTTTTCATTTATTTAGCCAAACAAATCTTTGTTAGGTTTTCCAGAACTAAGACAAACATGTTTTATTTTAAGTGAACAGCTATGCATTTTGGCAGTGAGAGTCTTTCTTAAGCCTAAAGGTGGTAGAATTTTTCAAACTGTGGACATTACAAGTTAGACATTACAAGTCTATAAAATATTTTACAATAGTTAGTCAGTTGAAATGTCTCAATATCAGCAAAACTGGAATGACAGATTTTAACCAGACACATCATATAATGTTTTCGTTATAGGACTTTTTGTACTGATTGAAGTTGAAAGTGGGTTGTAAGGCACGAGAGAACCACTGAAGCCAAATTTAATAACAGCACATTGACATGAATTTATATGCAACTACTGTGACCCCAAGGTAAAAGAAGACATGTCAGCAGTACACTATGGGAGAAGTTCCAGGGTGTATTATTTCTCTTTATACAGTGCCATTGTTACTGTGTTTCAACCTGTGCAACAACCTGCGTGTAAAGAGTTACACAAAAACACTGTGTAATTGTTTCAAGAGATCATAAATGTATGTTTAAGAGGTTAACGACACAGTGCAAGTACAAAACATATTTAGGCACTTACCCAACCTCTAGTATATTAGTTGTGTCTGATGTATAATTGATTCCTGCTTTGTCACTCTCTGAGTCCAGAAAGGATTAGCAAATACATGTTTTTTTTTTTTACAGTTTTCCCACATTATGAATATACCAAGATTACCGGAAATGATAAAATAAATGTAAATACTTTGTCTAGTTTTTGTTTCTGCACAACATATTAAATATAATAAACTTTTCACCTCAGGGCCAAAGACAAACAACTCCATTTTAACTAAGAAAACAGTGAGAAACATAAAAAAAAGGTTTAACCCAATGCAAAGCTCATGTCATCCGCTGCGACACTAATTTGTGTTTGCAAAGACTAATTTCAAAGAGCCCTTTTTCATATTTTGTACTTACATTACTGTTACTCACAAGTATGTTACATTACGTATTTGGGAGATTTAAATTCAGTTCACGCTTACTTGTTTTCCACAAGCTAAAGCAGAAAATAACTCTTCTTATAGTTCTCAGTTCATGTCTTGTTTCTTTACACTCTGGTGATCCTGAGATACAGTGGATCATCTGTAAATAACCTCAGCTGTGACTGCATGCGTTTAAAGCTTAATGTTATAAATAATTAACAGAACATTTTGTTCTATTGTTTTTTATTCCTTTTATTTATTTATTCTTGTCTTTGTATAACTTGACATCACAGGTTAGCTTTAATCAAACATTAGGTTTTCGTATCAGCTTTGAGAATCACTAGACCTATCATTTTGCACTGCATCACTCATACAGGCAGAAGTCTGTCATAGCAGAGGCTGATTCTCATTTCTCCTGTAACAACAGCCTCTGTAGACCATTATGCATTAAATCCACAAGGCAAGTTGGATTATCGAGTACTGTATGGCTGCAATCATAGATGCTCATGCATGCACGCTAAGCTGATTGAAAACTACACACCAGGCAAAAGGCATTCTGGAAACTTGTACTTCTTAAATGAAAATAGACAAGAAAAGGTTTGGTTAGTTTCTCTGCATCTTCAGACACTTGGTAGGGATAAAATGAAAGTACTAAAGAATTGCAAGTCATAGTCTCTGTTTTATTAATATTTTTAGCACTATTGCCTTATCCCGAAATGCATCAGGCAATTATAATTAAGCAAAATCAAATATAATTTTATTAGCCTGTGATTAGAGGGAAATGTGTACAGACTTGTTTGGTACTGAAGCTGCATTGCTCTCACTGGCAAAACAGCCAGCTGGTAAGGGTTTAGTATTAAGCTGTTTCTTGTTTCCGTGCCAGCTCGCCATCCTCGTGCCTGGACAGTTGATGTAAAGTAACACCACCGCCAAACAAATTATTTTTCTGCCTTTTCCACCTCACCTTTAGACTCAACAACCTGTCCATCTAACAAGCATTTCCTTAGCTGGACCCTAAACTATAAATGCATGCATTTTGGATATCTAAACTAATACTTAACTACATTTAACACAGACACCATTCAGGCACTAGTGAATAACTGTTTACCATGAACAGCCAAGTTTGGTACAAATATCTTGATCAATCAAATTCAAAGGAGACGGTCTGACCAACTCTTCTGTTTTTTCTCTTGCTGCAGAGTGCAGACGGAGATGCTCAAACCCTCACTGAAGTCGATCTGTTCATCTCCACACAGAGGATCAAAGTCCTCAACGCAGACTCACAGGTGAGTTCCAGCAAGCATACGTACATCATGTTTCTTCTCACTCCGTTAGAATGAAAGCTGTTTACCCTGACAGTACCTCAGCCACCCACCACGCTATACAAGGCTACACATCAGGGGAGTGTTGTTGTGTCATAGCTGACATAACTGCGGCTTAATTGTTGACACCAACTGCTTCTTATGAAACCCCAACGCTGATTGTTATGTATTTATTTAATCTCGTGATGTCAGAATTCTCTTTGACTGAGGGCAAAAATAAACTGCACTAACATCTGTGCATGGAAGGTGACTTAGAGAGCATGTACTGTGCAAGCACAGTCTGCCCTCCTTGTTCGTAATATAAGAATCTTTCTTCGTTGTTGAACATGAGTAAGAATATCCAAATACTGACGTCCTCTGTACTCAATTATTTTACATACTCACAGAGTCAAAAAGTCAAAATTCAGTTTGAAGTTTGACTTTCTGATGGTCTTTATGAATAAAAAAAACACATTTATCTGTCAGAAGTTCTTTTTTTAACAAAGCTTCTCTCCACTCTTGCTGAAGCTTTGTCAAAGTTTTCTTGCCTTTTAGCTTTACAACAAGCAGCAGTACAAGTCTTCACAGGAGGCGGAGTCTTTGATAGAAGCAGAAACGCTGCTGAGAGTTTGCAGTTCTTGGGATCATAAATAGAGCTTTTCTGCTCACAGTAACAGTTAAATGTACATGTGATAGATGATTCATTTGCAGTATGTCAGTATGAGCTGCTGTCTGGCCGTCTGAACAGTATTTCAGAATGTGTGGTGTGTGTGTGTGTGTGTGTGTGTGTGGGCAGCCGCCTGGCAGAAACTAACGTGCTGCAATGCAGTGTCTATCTTCCTCCCTTTTCTATCTGCCACTGGTCCTGGCCCTCTTAAGAGAGAGATTCTGAGTAAAAAGCCTTTGTTTTGTAATTAAAAGGCTGGATGCAGCTCGCATTGGGTTTCTGACATTGATTCATAATAAGAACAACTCCAAAGGTGGGCTGGAACAGCAGCACTAATTAGGCTAATGGAATAAAACCACCAGACACGGTTAATGAAGTGAAGTTACCTAAACTGAGATGAAATTTAGCACATTATCATAAAACATGAACAAATACAAGTTCCCCTCAGCAAACCCACAGATTCAAAGTTCATATCCTTTCTAAATTGCAGTTCCATAGCTATGTTCAGAAACAGTGCCTCATAAAATCTACATTATGACACAAGACAATTATTTGGCTGAGTGAACAAACATGATTACACCATTAGAATCACTTTGTTTCATCAATGTAAACCCCTTCTGTGTTTTTTTTGTGCACCTGTTTATTATTTTCGGATGAACATGTACTCAAGATCTAATTTATCGGTGCGTTATTGTGTTATAATCCGATTATACACTAGTTTTATATTTCAATCAAAAGTAGGCCTGTATGTTTTCCATCAACAATACTCTGATCTCACTCTCCGCCCTCAAAGGACGACGCAGCTTTGACAGAGAAAGTAAACAATATGATGGAAATTTGAATTCTCAAAAATTACTGATCAAGGGAAACCAACTGTCAGAAACAGGATTTCCAGTTACAAAATATTTCTCAAAGCTATGAAAGTATCAGAGAAACACAAATAGAAAGCTCACTATGCTGAAATATGTGTTACAGTATTACATCAGTTTGTCAGATAAAATGTGTAATTTGGATGTAGTATTTTGTATACTTATTGGCTCCAGCACATATTTACAGCACATACTGTATATTGTTTTAATATTCATTTAAGTTCGAGTTTACCTCTTGTAGTTCAGTGGTTTGCTCTACTGAGTCGTTCCAGCATGCAAATAAGGAGCAACATTTTCCCACTAAAAAAACTTATCATTATGTAGAATTTACTTTGCATTCTGTTGCACTAAAGGATTTACAGTTCTTACTGTCGTCTCTATTGACTGGGAAACAGTGAATAAAGACCTGCATTGATGACATCATCAGCCACTCAGACATCAGACACTGAATTATTAAATATTTTTCATATATTTTTTGTTTCAGATATTAGGTCTCTGTGGATTTCATTTGATTTCAAGGCTCACAGCTGTGAATCAAAAATGTCTTCCTATCCCAGTAAAATGAACATGGCTGCTGTCACACAATTATAGGCCATGTTACATCTTTCACAATTTATGAAGCAGCTTTATATCTAGATAACATAGCTTCACAAATTGTACTTGTGTTAGCTGTACAGTATTATAAAAACAATGAGGTAGATGTTTAAAGGTTGACGTCGGGGATTTTGGTTGATATGCCTGCAGGAGACGATGATGGACAACGCACTCCGTACTATATCCTACATTGCCGATATTGGGAACATCGTGGTCCTGATGGCGAGGCGCCGGATGCCACGCACAGCCTCACAGGACTGCATTGAAACCACGCCCGGGGCACCCGAGGCAAAGAAGCAGTACAAGATGATATGCCATGTCTTTGAGTCCGAAGATGTAAGTGCTCTGTGTGTTTTTAAGTTCACTAACCTGCTGTGTCTGTTAATGCGTTTATGAGGGAAAATGGCTGAGAGCAGCGAGAGGTTTCACAGATGACACTTACTAAAGGAAGTCACATTGCTATTTTTCTGTCATTATGTAAGAGGACTGGTTTGGTAGATGAATCCTCCGACATCTAAAGATAGCAAAGATATGACTGTTGGATATTTGGCTTCCTGGTCATCACCAATGTTAATGTTTTTCCTCCATTTGGCTCCAAGACATCATTTTATTTGTTTATCTTGAATTTAGTTTTTGTCATGTTTGCTCCACATTATTACAAATATTGTTACTAATTCTAAAGAAAATTGTTTTGCAACCTTTAATAAACGATTAGAGCAGCTCACTGACATGAAATGATTTCAATTGGCTGGGCTTTTTTGTTTTTTTTTAGCACAGAGAGCTGCTGCTGGTCTTGCTGAAGCAGATTCAGCTTGACTTGGCAACATGAAAAATGTTGCACAGAAGAGCCAGCAACTCAATGTCTGTGCCAGTCAGTATAAAGGCTGGACTCCAATCTGTCCTCTCTTCATCTAATTTTGCTGCCAGGTTTAAAAGGCCGGCCAGAGTTATAATAGAACCATCCAGTCGCTCATCCATCAACTTATAAACTGTTTCTGTTATTGTGGCTCTCCTGGCTGTATGCATGTTTGCCTATTTTTAAATGTTGTACTATTCTGCTAAAGTAATTCACAGTGTATTGAGAGTCTGGGCCATTAATGTCTGCAATTCCTCAAGAGATTTATATGCAAGTATAGAATTCAATAAATAGGAAAATAGGGAAAATAAGGCTTATGAAAAGACGTACCCTCTTTACTCTCTTGATCTATATTATCTCTCACAGCCAATAAGTCTTCAGGCTTTACATTTTTAGGGGTTTTTCAAATTTCACTTTTTCCCAACGTTTACCTTCTTTGGAAGCAAATGTTTTGTGTGTCAGGATGGAGGGTGCTTGAGAGCAGTGATTCACAGTTTTTTTGTACTCGAACCCTGCAGCCCTAACAGATGACCTCAAGTATCCATTCATCAACGCCGCCATGTTTAAAACGTGTTTATTTGAACTGATTTTAACCTGCACTGTTAATTATATAAAAGTCGATATTGTTACAATAGTTATTTCATACAAGACATACAGATGAAGTGTAGATGTTTATGTATCTTTTTTTTTTTTATTTGGTCAGGTTTGTTTTCCTATAAATACCACTTGGGGCATGGCTGAAGCTTCACGTCAGCCATTTATCCATTACTTTTGTACTTTTTACTATTTGTGACTATTTGTGTGTTTATTTTTGCCCTAAACACATAGGGTATCCACACATGTGGATGAATAGGTTTATACCAAATTACAATTTCTATTTTTGTTTTCAGTTTTTACCCACTGGGGAACAAGTACTCCTGGTTGGGAATAACTGCTTTAAAGTGCCTTTGTCACTTATTGCTGACATTTCAGAAGCTGAAATTGTATATCGTTCAATCACTGTAGTAAAGCCAGACAATTAACTTTGTGTAGATTTGTTTTTTTCTGCCCATTGTCTTCTTTAACCTTCATTATTCCTCTTTGAAACTAGAGCAGGAAAGTGTACCTGTGTTTTTTATTAATGCTCTCCTCTCAAAATGGGAACAAATGGCTTATGACAGTGAAAATCAATTTCTATTACGTTGCAACATATTCTTAGCACACTTTTGTTTGATGCTACCGGATGCTTTTTTCCCCACTGAATTGTTATTTATATACAACTCAGCTCTGTGGCTCTAACAATACAAGATCACAAACACATGTTTATGTCATGATTCTTGCTTTCTGTTTGCAGGCCCAGCTTATTGCACAGTCCATCGGCCAGGCATTCAGCGTAGCTTACCAGGAGTTCCTGAGAGCCAATGGCATTAACCCCGAGGACCTGAGCCAGAAGGAGTACAGTGACATCATCAACACCCAGGAGATGTACAATGACGACCTCATTCACTTCTCCAACTCTGAAAACTGCAAAGAGGTTGGTCTATATTGAATGTGCAGTGCATGCATACATTTCTTGCAACTTTCAGATTTTTCTGCAGATGTTTGTTGGTTTTTGTCGGTGCAGGAAAAAGACACAAATACTGTGAGACTTTACATATGTGGCACAAATCGCACTTATGCTGCAGGGCCATTAGAGAAACACACAAGTATAGAGAGGCTGTTAACTAATTAGACAGATTAAGAGGCAGATGGTACAGTAAAATCTACTCCGAGCATGTCAACTCTAGCTTTTTCTTTTGCTGTTGCATTTCCTCTTTACCTAACACTGTGCCCTGAAAACATTACTGGGGGCTTTGGAGAATTAAAAGCAGTGAAACACTTTCTGCTGTATGAGCAGAGAGGCTGCATGGGCACCACCACACAGCTGCTGTTTCAGAGGCACATGAGTAATTTTTAGTGTTGGGGAAGTTGGGCTTTCTTGAAGCCCTAAAGCTTCCTAACCAACTGTGTTGAGAATAAGTTCATTTCAAGGCTTCACGTGTACCCTAGTCGCATATGCTGGTTGAAAGAACTGGAGCAGGAAAATGGATGTTGAGACGTGCACAATACTTGGATCTGTACAGGCTGATGTAATACATTACTATATGAATAAATCACTGCCAATACTTTTTGTGTTGATGCCTAAAATATTTAACCTAAATAGAATTGGGTTGTGATGTAGAAATGTCACTTGTGGCTTATTGCACAGATCAGCTTGATTGTGGTGAAGTGTCACATTGTTCACAGAGATAACACCATGTGGCGGTTTCAGGTGCAGATTAAAAACTGTTCATTAAGATGCTGTGGTGCTGTGAATGTCTGATATAGTATTATATGCTATTAAATGTTATTTTTAAAGCACTTTTCTTACCAAAAGTCAAAATGCTTTATGAGAAATTGCCAAATGTGGGTGTTCAAGTTCTATACTGTGTACTAATCTACACATGCTTATATAATATATGCTGTGTTCTTGATGCTTTCCTTGAAGCCGCAGTATAGGACACATCTTCACTAATAAATTGTAACAAGACTGATTTTCATATATTAAGATTTGAGAAAATCAGGTGAAATTAAAACGGGATTAACTTTGTTACAAAAGAAAGTGTGCTTCACTCTGATGGGGGTGGGCAATGAGGATGATATTGGATATGTAATTTTATATTGTGATATCGATGTATATTGTAATATAGTAAATGTTTTGGAAATGCAACAGACAATCAAAAGATCAAATACACATATGGTTATATCTGTTTCTAAGAGATCAACATTCTTCTTCACATTGATGCAACATTTCTATAAATCCAATATTGCCATAAAGCAGTGCTGCTTATTGATTTGCAACATTGTCTGCAATAGTCTAATGCAACCAGAGATATTATAGGGATAGATACCTCAACATAAAACGTATGGCAAAATCTCTGACAGTTTACAATGGTCTCATGGTACTGTATATATATCATGATATTACCCAGCCCTATCCTCTGCTGTATACAACAAATTTCTGCTCTGATCCCTGGGAGGGGGATTATCTGAGGTATCAAATAGGAATGATTGCCTATTTTAAGGCAAAACTAGTTCTATACGCATTCTACAGCAATTTGTAGCTGAATCAGGTGTTTCTCAGATCAACTACAGTAAATTGTTGTGCGGAAAAAAGTGAAGAGTGAGGCACACTGATGCAAACAGACTAACGTTTTTGACACTATTGCATCTTCAGCAGAGTAAAAAAAAAAAAGAAAAAGGACTGTTTGAAATGTTATTATCTTTGCACTTTTATAGGCCGTGTGCTCCAGTCATATTGTTTTAATTATGGTATGTCAGTTTCTGTACATGATGAAACACAAAAATGACCAACAAACTGTCCCCTCCTCTCTCTTCACCCCCCCCACCTGCCTTCATCTCCACAGCTGCAGCTGGAGAAGAGTAAAGGGGAGATCCTGGGTGTGGTGATTGTGGAGTCCGGCTGGGGCTCCATTCTGCCCACAGTTATCTTAGCCAACATGATGAACGGAGGGCCAGCCGCTCGCTCCGGCAAGCTCAGCATCGGGGACCAGATCATGTCCATCAACAACACCAGCCTCGTGGGGCTGCCACTCGCCACCTGTCAGGGTATCATTAAGGTGCAGAGACATTGGCGATGTACACAACACTGGCTGAAAGAAAGCTGTCAGATAAATGATAATTAAACATTGTTCTTAAACATTAAACCACATCTGTTTCTGTGAAACTGAACAAGCTTTTTGTGTGTGTGTGTTTGTGTGTGTGTGTTTCTCTGTGTTTTAGGGCTTGAAGAACCAGGTTCAGGTGAAGATGAACATTGTCAGTTGCCCTCCTGTTACCACTGTCCTCATCAAGAGACCAGATCTGAAGTATCAGCTGGGCTTCAGTGTCCAGAACGGCATTGTAAGTATAATTCTGTCAACCAGGAACACTCATGTTGGTTATTATAATATTAGTAATATTAACAAAAGGGTGTAATTGTTCAAAACATTATTAAAATGTACTGCTTTGTTGTGTTGTTTTCAGGGATGAATCGTTAGTAGTAGTTTTAATGTTTAGTTTGTTATATTTTGTATCTGAAGCATACAGCATGTGCATGTTTCACATTCCTGTCTAAGTTTAGATTAATCTGCTCATTATTTTATTTGGTCTGTATTGGATACACTGAAGAAACACTATCATTTGCAGTGTTGTGATAAATTGCTATTTTGGCTTGAACAATATTTATACACCTAATACAATCACTACTACAAAATCCCATTATCTTAAGCATGGATGTAATGTGCAGTTTATTATTGTCTTTTAAATATAAACTGTATCTCGTAGCCTTACAGCCTCAGTTTCAGATGCCATCACCTTTTACCTTTCCAGTGGCATTAATTTAGCATATTACTCTGTATTCTTGTAAAATGCCTGTAAAATGAGGGCTTTTCCTTCTGTGTGTGTGTGTGTGTTTTGCCCGTCAGATATGCAGTCTGATGCGAGGAGGCATTGCTGAGCGAGGTGGGGTCCGTGTTGGTCACAGGATCATAGAGATCAATGGGCAGAGTGTGGTGGCCACAGCCCATGAGAAGATTGTCCAGGCTCTTTCGAACTCTGTTGGAGAGGTTAAACTGATGCACACAGACACACACACGAGGACAATTACATACAAATGTACACATTGGCAAATATCTGCGATTTTTGATAGTCAGTAAATTACAGTGTAAAGAAAAAAAGAGTGTATACAGGTTCCATATTTAGTTACAGGGTACTGATTAACACACTTTACACATCAAGTTCAGTTTACTCATTATGAGTAGTAATTCTCAGCCTGTGAAAGCAGTTGTTTAATGTCTTGTGTGGCTCTCGACAAACTTTTTAAAGTAAAGTGAGAAAATAACCTTGATGGGTTATTTCAGACTGGGCTTGGCAGAAATCCTGCATTACAAAGTGGGGTGTTGAGTTTGAAACTCGTTGGCATTCACCAGGCAGAAAAAAAAAGATACAGTTCATAAGCAATATGGGAAATGTAGAATCCAGCGTGTTTGGACACTAAAAGTAAGGCAGCTCGGCCTTCGATTTTAACGATTATTTTATAATTCTAGCTCTGGCAAGTCCTGAAACTTTGTTCTGTTGTTGTGGAAGGATGGCACTTTTAAATGGAAAAGGATTGGTGTAGTTATTTTCGAAATCATTTACTCATTCACTCTTTACTACTCACCATACAGGGAACTGCAGTGGACTCTATAGATTATAAGACTGCAAATCAAAAGCTCCTCTATGGTCATTCCTCTCACCCAGCTGCCATCTTTTTTAGATGGCAGTCTGCGCACTGCGTGATGGTAGATATGTTTAGTGACCATGATACTCTTGATGTGGGGTAATTTAATGCTGCTATATAGGAATCAGGACACAGATGATATTTAAATATATATACATATAAATGTAGAGTTGCACCTAAAAAGTACTAGGTATTGTTGCAGTTTCTAGCTTTCAGTTTTACTTTAAAAACCATCATCTGGAGCAGGTGCACGTGTCAGAAACTAACAGCTGATAAATACCAGGTGCAATCTCTTCCATTAGTTAGGTAGATGGTGTCATGGGGCTAAACTGTTGGCATGACACCCACTGCTCTCGACATCACGTAAACAACTTCAGTTCCTTACACGTTAGATAATGGAGTTAATAGTGAATAGTGAATGATTTTGGACACACCTATAATGTTTGAAGTTTTTGAAAATGTAAAAAAAAAAAAAAAAACTTTATTTCTAGTTTGTAAAGGATGGCAAAATATATTGACAGGACATACATGCACACACACACACACACACACACTCACACACAGACACAATTTTCTAAATATCTAAAAGAAAACACTAATGTTTGGGCTTTGAAACTGAGATTGTTTTGTTTTTTCTTACTCTCTCTGCCAGATCCACATGAAGACCATGCCTGCAGCCATGTTCAGACTTCTAACAGGACAGGAGACACCTATGTACATATAAACAATGTCCAGGGACCGCTCGACAGGACGGGCTGTCTGCTGTGATCGGTTATCTTACGGGGCAAACCAAGCTGACCAGTGACCGGGGGGAGGATTTCTTCTCCCTGTCAATTAATTTCTCTTTTTTTTTTTCGTCTTTGAGCTGATGACTTCAGTTCTTCATCATCTCTTCCTTGTCAGTGCTTAACATGCAACAGCCATTTTATTGACATGAGATGCTTTTCCCATCCGACCAGCTGAAGAGACAGCGTGTGTGTGTGTGTGTGTGTGTGTGTGTGTGTGTGTGCTGTTTGTTATTTATTTGTCCTGTCTGTGCTTTTCTGTGTCCCTTCAGTGAGATTGTGTGGACGGATTTATCGAGTGAATGCATCACAATTTATTTTTTTATATTCATGGAATTGCAATATGATACTTCTACTATACTTCTTGTATAGTTTCATTTTCTTCTCTGTTTATTTATTTCTCATGTAAATACATATTTTGCTAATATTGCAACTGGAGGCAGTGGGGAGGGGCGGGGCCACAGCTGCATTGTAAATATTTATTGAATCTTGCTGTTGAATTGAAAGCAGTCTGTGATGATGGCAAAGACACAATTAAATGCCGGATATCCAAGTAGTTGCCAGTGAAATGGGGAATGAGTTAAGTGTTTGAAATGTTGGGTTTAAATATGTTAAGTTGATATAATGTACACGTGAATCAAACCAATGCTTGCAGCAGGGGTTTATGGGAGAAATGCCATATCCTGTTTTTTCTTCATTTTACGGCAATACACAAGTTCAACCTCTGAATGGCAAGCCTTTTCTAAATCTCATGTACAAACACTCACACACATTTAAATAACAAGCAACTGAATAAAACTATTAACATGCATTAATTATGCTTTTGATATCAAAGTCACATGTATGAAAAATGAAAGTTTCTTTTGTGAGCTACTCTACTGTATGTTCATCTTTAGTGTTCCTGACTGAAACTCATGCATACTATGAGTGGATTGTGAATGTAACTGTGTTGTGCGAGCTGTCCCATTGCCATAAGCAGTATTAGAATGTCTGTACATAAAGAGAAACGTCTAGTCTAGTATTGTGCTCATGTTAAAAAACAAAACACACAGGTTTAGTCACTGCAAACATCTTCCCACCTGTATGTTGGCTTTCAGTCTTGAGAGGGAAAGAGAGAACTGTGAATCACACACTGTGACAGAAACAAGCCTTACCACCGAGTAATGGTTTTCCAATGCATTGTAGTACATTTTAACCATATGAACATTATCTGTGTGCATGCCTCGTAAAGTAGTATCATGTCATTGTGGCAAGAAAATAAAATCTGAGCTAAACCTGGCTGGTTTTGTTGGATTGGATCAAAGTGAATTGAGCAGATTCTAAAGAAAAAAGGTTAGATTTGCCATATGCAAGTGCAGCCTGGGCTCCGACTGGAGGTTGTCTCGTCTTACTATCTCGTAATTTCAATTTAGTAAGTTAAAAGTTTGACTTTTACTTTCAGTAAAATTCAGAAATCAGCCTCATTATCATGCTATTTCAATATATGAGTTACTAGATGCGTCTGAATTTCACACATACATACGATTCAGCAAGTTTTGAATATGAGGAAAAAGAAGAGCTACACACAGATGTGAAAAAGTAAAAGATCAGACTCCAGGAAGAAAGAAAGAAGAAAGTTTAATGGGCAGTGACACAACACAGTCTGAGTTTGATTTGTGTCTGCCGGTGCATGTATTGCATCATTTCCTGTCAGTACAAACTGTAAAGTTTGATTCCTTGTATACTAGCTGCAAAAACAGTTTTAATATAACAGTTAGTATATTTTACTTACTGTATAATATTAGTATGTTGTGTAGAATTGGGACAAACATTTCCATACCATATAATAATTCTAAACAGGTTTGGAACATGTACTGTCCTAGTATTGGTCCACAAAGCCCACAGCTAGAAAATAAACCAATTAATTAATTAATTACAGTTGGTAAGAAAGTTCCAGAAAGACCTTGAAGAACATAACGAGTACAAAATCTTTGGAAGAGCACAGGGGCATTCTAAATACTAATTTATATTCCTGTTGGTATAAAATAGTAAAGTACATTGATTTATTGAAAAGCAAAAAAAGTATACTTTAAAGATTCATATATAGTACATATTCTGCTAATAGTATGTACATATTATGTTCTATTTGTAAGTGGTGTAGAATTGGGACAAAGATGCTGCCATACATTTCCACTTTGAGACTCTAGTTCCCCCTAATGCCTGCAGTTTGGTAGTGCAGGTTCTGTGAAAATGAAAGATAAAAAACAAAAACCTAACATTTTGATATTTCAGTTTTATTATATAATGAATTTATTTTACTACAGTAGCCTTTTGTAAAGGTTTCATACATTTAAAACTGAGAAAATTATATACAATCATAAAACAATTAAAACGTTGGTTATAAAACAATAACTCGTACCATTTGATGCTAATTACATCTCTGACCTGCAAGCAGTACAGCAGTCACTTGTCTTTCACAGTGCTGTTGTTAGTGTGTCTCTTTGAACTACCTCTGTTATCTTTCTCAGGGTCAATGTCCAGTTTGTGGACGTCTGCCTGTCGTGCAGAGTCGCTCTCAGCTCTCAGGTTTGTTTCGCTGCAGCGGGTCAGATCAGGGCTTCTGGTCTTTCTGGTCACACTTTAACATGACCTTTATCCCAAGACCCTGACGCGTGGTCTCAAAGGCCTGGACTGCCTGCTCCAGAGGGAACCGGTGGGTCACGAGGGGCTTCACGTTCACTTTACCCGACGCCAACATGGCGATGGCCATCGGCCAGCTGCAACACAAGACAAATATTTGACTCGAGTTCAATCTCTGTGATACCTTATAATAACATATATAGTCTAATTATTACTGTGTATAAGATAACTCACAAGTGGAACTGCCTCCAACTTTGCTTTAAACATCTGCCTCTAAAAACGAGAAAAGCAATTCATGGATATTTTCTTACGTATTGCAGTAGCGGAAAACCCCTCTGATGTCAACTTCTCTTACGGCAGCATTGATCAGAGGAACAGTGGCCATCTCTGAGCCAAGACCCACCAGCACCACCACACCTCCTGAACGTGTCGCCTGAAAGGGTAAAAATAAATTATAACTTGGATTATTTTAGAAGGCTGCAGATAATGAAAGGCGCAGTGGACTGAGTTTAGTATAAATAACAAGTATTCAGATTCTTAAGTAAAAACAAGCAACACCACACTGTAGAAATACCATTACAAGTAAAAGTTCCTCATTTAAACTGTATGGAAGTATTTCTGGAAACATGTACTTGAAGTATCTGAACTGAAAGTACTCAATGCAGAAATATTGCCACTGTGAGTGTTATATTTTTAAATATTAGAATATTTTTACGGATGTATTAACATGTAAGTAGCGTTTTACTGTTGTAGTTGGCGGAGGTGAAGCTCATTTCAACTATTTTATATACTGTTGGGTAGTTAAATCCATAACAATGCAACATTTTTTAAAATCTTAATCTGTAAGGTAACAAGTAGCTAAAGATAAATGTAGTGGAGTAAAAAGTACAGCATTTTCCCACTGAATTGTAGTGAAGCTGAATTACAAAGTTGCATGACATGGAAATACTCAAGTAAAGCACAAGTACAGTGTCTCAGTAAATGTACTATGGAATGTGCTGCTTCATATTTCTGAATACAGCTTTAAGTGTTTCTTTACGGAGGGAAGTCACATACATAGATGGCCGTTTGAATGCTGCTCTCAACACCAGTGCATTCAATAGTAATGTGAGGCTGAGCGCCCAGCATGTCCTCTACACTCTTGGCCAGCTGCTGGGGTGCATCTCCTCTCATCACCATCACCTGGAAGTCTGCACCCAACTCTTTGGCCATTGTCAGACGCTCTGGGAACAGATCTGAATGCAGAAAAGACGGATTAGACTGAACAGAAGATGCCACCAGAATCTGTGTTTGTTGTGTCGTTTGTCACATAAACTGTGTGTTACCGGTGATGACGACCTGTGAGGCCCCCATTGCCTTGGCCACAAGCAAACACACCAACCCAATAGGTCCTGCGGAGAGCGGAAGTAAACATGATGTCTACTGTAGGGACTGTGTTCAATATGTTCAAAACATACAATAATAATGGGCAAAAGTGATTATAAACACGTTTGAAACTTGAAATAGTCAATGTCATAATGTGTGTTCAGCATTCACATTGAACCTATATTGTGTAACTTTAAACAATCAACTTTTTCACGTTGTATTTCTTTACATAGGTATTTTAAATGTTCATCAGCTTTTTTTCGCAACATAAGGGATTTGTTAAATATTAAGTCTCTTACAAGGTGCGTTAAGGTTCAGCAGTTTTTCACTCACTCAAGTTTTGCTGAGCCAACAGGAATCTCACTTTTGTGACCACACCTACTGAGGGTTAAATTAAATTCCTTTCTTGCAGGAGCTTGTTACTCAAATCCGGTACAATCACCTCTTTTAAATTTGTTTGCAGCCTGCCCTTAAATGCAGTCTATTCCCACAGACGTCTTGCATGAGTTTGACAGTTTTGGCTCATACCTGCACCACAGATGAGCACGGTGCTGCCAAGGGTTACAGCGGCCCTACGACAGGCGTGGATCCCAACAGACAGAGGTTCAATTAGAGCTCCCTCCTCAAATGTCACATTATCAGGCAGCCTGGAAAGTAGAAAAGACACAGCAAGAGAAAAGAAAAGAAGAAAGACAGAAAAGAACATATGCAAGGTTAGAGAGACAGTTGGCAGTCAGAGATCAGGCAATCGTTAGTTAAGCAATCCTCAACAGACAGTTACTTGTAACAGAAGTTGGCACTGTGCTTGTAGTATCGGCACAGATTTCCATCGTCGGGGGGTGTGGCACAGAAGAAGATGGTGGGAGACAAGTTGTAGCGTCCGTTTTTGAAGAACTCGTCCATCTCACGGGGCACACCGGGCTCAATGGCCACTCTGTCACCTATATAACACAAAGTTACGTTAACAGCACTGGATGAGTTTCAGATAAGTAATATAGCCTTTTTTAAATTTAATATAAATATTGTTGTTTGAAATGTAAGCATCAACTTCCCTTTCAACAGCAGATTTCTGCACTGCACATTGCATAGGACTCTGCCTTTCGGTATTTCACAGCTCAGAGACACACACACACCACTCACCCACTTCAAGGTGCTTGACGGCTGATCCGACCTTCACCACGCGCCCTGACGCCTCGTGTCCCAACACCATTGGTTTCGTGACCACGAAGTCCCCAATTCGGCCGTGCTGCCAGTAGTGAACATCTGAGCCACAGATCCCAACAGAGTGCATCTGCAGCAAAACCTCTGGGTACAAAACATGACATACAAGACAGGGACACAGTGAGGACGGTCCAGTACTGGTGTGCATTTTGTCACAAAAATACACTACAGACTAGCCTGATTCCAAGACCTCTGAATCTTTCCTACATATTTAATTTGTTTGATTTGTTCTGCAAATATTAATGAATGAAGTGAAACAATTGGACAAAATAGCAGTTCAGTTTTTCTGTTTTTAGACTGACTACTGACTAAATTAAAAGGAAATCTATTTATATTTTACACCAATGCATTGTAAGTTAACTTGCAAGTCTCAATAATTTTCAGAATGAATTAAAAAGAAATGCCAAAATGTATAAAAACGTCGGCTAGTTTCTCTCAGGCAGTTGTAATGCATTTTGACATGCAGGAGCTTTGAACCAGATTGCTCAAAGTTAATTGTATTCATGAATTGCATTAAACTCCACTCATTTCCTTAAATAAGATGCACAACACACACACATTTTGTCCATATTTGAAATTGTTTGATTAAGTGGCCTATAAATTGTCAAACCATTAGGTCCTGGCTCCGGGACGGGGCGGTTTTCCTGTGTAGAAATGCAAAAAAAGGATTGCATTCAGTTAAGGCCACAGAGATTGTAACATAGTCGTGAAATGCACATGGTGCACACAAGTCAGAAGTCGCTCTCCTACCAGCCGCAGGTCTCCCTGGGAGTGCAGCACCACGGACAGATTTTCCTGCGCCATGACAGATGACAACAGGGTGAAGATGAACCAGACAAATACAGAGTCCGAGTCCGGAGGGGGAATCTCTGACTGTCTTCTGCTTGTGTCAGTGTCAAAGTACAGACAGCAGCAGGAGCCTGCCCCTTCCTGATAGCGGGGCTGGTACCACAACAAACCATCTGATTGGACAAAGTCCCGCGGCACAGTCCACTTTGCGGGGGTGAACGCGACCCCGCAAACACGTTTAACTGCACTCAGATGACATGTAACAGCTACTGTTGCTCTATATTACTTTGAAACACATGTACAGTACGTTGTTATTGATTATATGTTTCTACGGAGCCTGTGTGATCGATATGCCGTGATGTAAATACCAAGAAAACCCTTTAACTTCCGTCGTACTACGCTCAGATTGTCCAATAGAAAACAGGCCTTACATATGCTGAGTACTGAAGTGACCACTTCAGTTTGTTTCCAGTTGTTCAGAATAATGCATTTGATTTTATTATGTTACTATGATTAGTAATTAATAATAAGTGATTAAAATAAGAAACATATATTTATTCAATTCTCAAGGTTTACATCGCAGAGAAAACGTCTTCAGAGTTCTTATTTAAGTTTCTCAGTTAAATACAAACTTTTCACATCTTTGTTACCAAAAAAAAAAAGAAAGTGTTTCTAAGAACAAAATACATACAAAATGTATACAACTGTAAAGTATTTCGATTATGGTATATTTGTTTGTACAATACATATTTGTTACCTGTCATCTGCGATTTGTACAGATTTTAGAAGGGATTTCAACACAAGATAAATAACAGCTGTGACCTCATTAGTAGTGCGCTAAATGAAAAGACTGCAGGTTGACGTTTTTGTGCATTCAGTGTACTTACATGCAATGTCCACTACGAGACTGCCAACTGGTGACTCAAAGCTAAATCTGTCAGCCCCACGAAGTTTGTTAATAAACAGCATTGCAAGACGTTACTGGTCAGTACGACTGCATATACAGTAACACGTTGTGTCTTCTCCTACTGACTTCAGACTAAGTTAAAGCATGTTGGTTGAACACACAAGTTTACAAGTTTGGACTCATTTGTACCATTTGCCTTTTTTATTGGGCAACAGGAAAAAAATAGGGACTATGTTAGAGGGATAAAACAATGAAATAAAGCAGAGAAATAATGTGGAGAAAATTACCAAATCAGATCAGCATTAGCCATTTTACACTGATTTATTTCTTGTCAATGTATACATCTACACTTCATACACGAGTGCAGGCAGGCGATGCAAACAAAACAGCTAATTTGCCAGTAAAATTATCTACAGCTTGCGACTGTTAATAGCTCAACTGCTACTTGTTCCTCTTTAACATGCTTTTCTCTTTTTTTCTCTGCACGTTTGCTTATGTCTGTGGCAAGCAGCAGTGGGCTTTACAGTCGGAGCATTGGAAACACCCGGGGTGGACATCACACAGATCACCTGAATATTTCTGCAGGTTTTCCATGCTGATGTACCCTGTAGTGAATAAGTCAGAAAAAAAGTCTGAATGTTAACGCACTCAACAACACAGAGGAAACTCCTTCCAACACAGATTGTTTCAATATCTAAATATGGATTGTACCAGACCTTCAATACAGGTCAATTATCTGTCATTAATTTATAGGAAACAAGTACTCAAGTACAAAGAAAATACAGTAAATGATGATAAATGTTTAACCTGTAAGCATGTTATTAACGGGATAATCCTGCAAATGACCACATAGAGGGGCTTCACTTTCTGATGAGTCTGTGTCAGATGGTTTAGATCTGCCAAAGGAGTAACAAGGAATTAATTAGTTTTCGATTTCCACTTCTAAATATTTACAGTAGAAACTTAACATACTCGCTTCTGCTGACTTCATCTTCTGTCTGGCAACTGGAACTCTTATAGGAACCCTATAAAACAGAAAAAAGTCCAACTAAGGTGATTACAGTAATTAACATGATCTGCCTTTGTGTAAATTCTATATCCTAGTGTACTTACCTGTGCTACTGACTGCTGATCCTCAAACTCCCAAATCAACCTCCCAACCACGTTTCTCACCTCTTAAATAATAATCAGAGGAACACTGTATGAGTCATAAATCAAAAAATTTGGCTTGCTTTTAAATTAATCAGAGTGGGTCCCAACGTTTTGGCTTGGCCCTTCAAAGTGAAGCAATGACTATTCGCAACCCGTTTATCACAAGTTGATTATGTTTGTGATCTGCAAAAAGTTTAACCAGTGACTGGTCCCTTTGAATAGTTTATAGAGGCCTGAAAAAGTAAAACTATCTAGTATGTAACAGCAAAAAAATATATGTATTTTTTCTTATTTCCTGTTAATCATCTTGCAACCCCTCAGACCTATCTTGGGACCTCATGCGAGTCCCTCACTGCAAGGTTGGGAACCACTGATTTAGCATGGTTTACAACAAATCAATAAACATACAGCAGTCCTTACCGTCCTGTACTGAGACTGGAGGCAGCACATAATGACCAATGCACACAGACTTTACACTCTGACGCTTCTCACAGACGTACAGAAACAAGCTGTGAAAAACCACCACCTTGTTCCAAAGGTAATCTTTGCTCTCAAATATCCTGAAAAACAAAACTAAAATCATAGCCTTAAGGGGATTAAAGAAAAATGACTTGCTAATGATCTGCGAGATGATGAACGTGCAGCTTGTCAGCTCTTCATCATGCTCACCTCAGAGTATCAGGACATGTTGCATCCTCACTGAAAAGGTAATCTGCTGTTCTCCAACATGCAATGGTCCCACCTTCCAATACTACATGAACATGTTATAAAACAAAAAACCTGCTCACACTACCAAAACAAAGTGTGTTTGCAAATGCCAGTGTAGGTCCAACTTGAACTAAGTAACAGATCCCTAAACTATTGCATTATATTTACTATCATTTTAAAGATAATAAGCCTTTGTTCAGTTATAACATAAACGTAACATAATATAATGTTAGTGGCAGCATCTCTGTGAGATTGTGTCATCAGTTGTTTTTTTTTTTTTTATGAGCATACTATTACCAAGCCTTAGCCTCAACCTCTCAGTTAATTTTCAATTTCCAAAGGGCAGAGACAACCAATCACAGCAACAAAACGCCGTCCTGTCCGAAGTATGACAAACACATATTTCTTATGAACATAAAGTTTAAGTGCAGTTGTTTGTTCTTCTTTTAGAGAACATTTACTGTCAAGTCTGTTCAATACTGCCGCTGTAGCCGGCTGGGAAACGCTCCGCATCGGCGGCAGCCATCTTGGTTTCTTACAAAGATGCCTGAGTGGCGCTTCTGTCTGTCAGTCATCGTATTAAACCCGCCTCACACTAGATAAACGCTTGTGATTGGCTCGGCCAGCTAGATACCTGAAACTACGAAATCAGCCTGAATTGGAGAGAGAGGGGCCGGACTATCTGCCAGAGCAAATAACTATTATTATTAAATTAATAAATATAGTTCACATTATTTAGCAGGATACTAAGTTGAGCTAAACCATGACCTGATAATAAGTTAATGTTACTTACTCCAGAAGTTGTGACAAGCCTGCGGCACACTGCTTGAAAACCAGGCAGACTTATTCCTAAACATAACTACACTTCTCCTTAGCTCTTCCTGCCTGGTTAGATAGTTTCAGCCAGTAAGTATGGCGCTTAATATCGAGGTAATAACTCTCCTGCTGGCCTGCTTTATTGATATTTTTCTACCTTTTCTCCTCGTTAACTAGCACCTGATGCTAACTCTAACTGCCGCTGACCAACTGCTGCTCTGCCGCGTCACAACGGCTCTGCTGCGTTCAAGTGCCGCCGGAAAAGATCGGAAATTGTGTTTCTCACAAACCGACGATGGAGCTGGGAGGCTAATATTATGGATGAATTTGTTTAATGTTTCGTTTTTATTTGTTAGAAAACAAAAACAGCACAAGTACTTTAAATCACAGCCAACAGAAGTAAAAAAAAAAAAAAAAAAAATCCTGCGTTTGCTTTGCTAGATTGCCAAACAAACGATCTGTGCAGTTAGTTCGTTATCCAAGTTGAGGTTAAGGATGGTGCGGATGAGAGGAGGATTTTTCTCTATTTGTCCTTGGACGTTGTAAGTCAAACTGGATCTCAAATTGTGGGTATTTATCCTGCTTACCTGTCTTATTTACCTTATTACCACATATAGCTAACACTAACTTTATAAGTGTGTTTTTGTCCAATATGTTTCTCCAGTGTGGCCTTCTCAGAAAATGGCCCCATGTGGATGAAGAGAGGACCCTGCTCCTGAACTGTCACACACGTGCAGTGGTTTCTGAATGACCTGGGTGTCAGCAAGCCACGGTATGTCTTATCTGATGTTTGGTATGTTGTCTTCTCAAAGGTCATACTAGGGAATCCTGGTGTTTTACAGATGCAAAGAGATGGATTAGTTGGATCCTCTTAGATTTTACCCAGAGCTCCCTGAATCTTCCTCACCAACTCCACCTGGTGAGGCTATGATGAAAAATATAGTTCCTCAGGGGTCCACTGTGGGACCAGTTTTAATATAACAACATATTATTACCCTGGCACCTGGCTCTTTGAGAAACTAACACATGTATATCGGCAAACTTGCGGGGTAATCATGGGAATATCATTGAACACCGTAGTTCCAAAATATTTTCCCTTATTTAGTGTTTTAAAGATGGTGGAGAGTGCAGTCCAACACATTGGTCATTTCCGTTCAAATCAAACCATTTCTTGTCCCTTCATGATCTGTATTGAAGCATCTGCCTTTGTTATGTAACTCCACACATTTTTTGAGGGGTTTTCTTTTGTCAGCCATATGAAGCAGCAGTGTTGTGCAGTACTACATTTCACCACCAGATGGTAATATTTTGTAACAGTTGGTCACTAAGTCAACGTCCATTTTATTATTTATATTTAACAGTTCAGTAACATTATATTTAAAGTAAAATACTGTATTGATCAGGCCACTATGACTTGCTTTTTAATTTCATAAGAACAGCTGCCATTTAATAACTTTGAGTTTCTACAGGAAGTGTATTGCCATTATCTTCTAAATGCATGTACCTTTGGAAAGCAAAGCTATGTGAACTGGGATATTGAGCTGGTGACTGAATACTGGTGCAGCGTTCAGTTGATGGAATTGCACAACAGGTTTACATTAGTGATGTGCCCCATTTTCTAATTTATCCATACCTGGTGCATTATTTTTTGATATTAATAAGCAATATTCCAATCTGGTATTGTTGTTATATCTAATTTTCAGCAACCAGAAATGTTTTTTTGGAGGTAAATTCAGTCTTGTACGGATAAAAAGGCTGATATGTTGCCAGATCTCACATACAGTACACATTCGGATCTTAGTGCCGGAAGAGTCACTCACATATTGGACAGCAGTTTTTGGCCATATGTAAACATCAACACCTCTGGTTTATGTTCTTTAACCACCTTGGTGGGGTTGTCTGCAGGTCAGGCGCTCATTGCTATCACGCAGACACAAACAGAGCCCGTTGACTCCTTTTACGAAGCCCAATAATGTCATGTAACCTTGTGTTTTATAACAGCGGCAGCCTATTAAGGAAGATATTGCTGTCCAGCAGTGTTGCTGGTATAACTGATGGGCTGTGCTTGTTGGTATTCTGAGAAACCAGAGAGCCTATCACCCTGTCACTAAAGAGAATTGGTATAGGCTGTATCTCAGGCTATCACAGGTCTTATGAATTGCTTGGAAAACCACTGAGCACACCTACTGCCTGCCCATGAGCAGGCGCTCAGCTCTGTGTACTTTGGGTTGTTGTGACAGGGGTGACGAGGGCAGATTACCGCATGCATGTTTATAACGTTTTGGCCCGCTTCCCTGCATATACTGTCGTTCCTCCACTCCATACAGTGAGTGGCTGAGGGGGTTCAAAGCAGGGATATCTCTGTTGCCATGACAACAGTGAAGCCACACCCTGTTTTTTTATACCCAACCCCCCAACACGCTCGGTTCAGAACAAAGCACTGGAGAGAGGGGCTGGATGGTGGTACATGCACTGATGTTTAACATGAGCAGAAGGGCAGGAGAAAAAATGTATCATCTATCTGTTGTTGATTGACCTTAGCAGTCGACAACACCTTTCTTAATACAATGATATAACAAAATCCAAATTGTTATTGATTACCCTTTAATTTTACCTGCTCAAAAAAACAGTATGATATTGCTAGAATATGGATTTTACTGTTCTTGGAAATCGTTTGTGTCCAGTTACTTTCTTGTCCCCTTAAACTTTGTGAACCTGGGATGACTATTTCTGGCACGTTCTTCTTGACATTTAGTACACTGAACAATTAATCAATAAAATTTAAAAAAAAAAAAAATTTCTATAAAGAAAATACTTGTTAGCTGTTAGCTCATGTTGCAGCTGGGGATATCTTATCATGCTGCACTCAAGTTCCAACTGTTACATTTCACAAGTGTGTTGCTCTTTTTTTTTGACTCTGGCTTGTTGTGTGTTCGTGTCTCCTCTGATGTCCAGGAATAATTCATATAATCTGAATTATGTAAAAATTGCAGGATCTGTCCTCTTCCTCCCCTTTGTTTGCTGTTGTGCTGATTTTGTCCTTTCAGCTTCCCTCCCGCTGGACAGAGTGAATGGCCTGCGGTGGCAGAGCTGGCTGCCCCGGGCTCATCCATCTCCCCTCTGTCCCCTATGATATTGTTCCATTGTGTGGTAGCCTAGATTATTGTGTTGCCATTGTTGTTGTATTATTGCTGTTGGTGGTTCGATTTAACTAACAATTATTTTTAGTTTAGATTCATCTGACGATCATTTTCTAGATTGATTGTTTGGTCTACAAAACGTCAGAAAATAATGAAAAATGCCCATCACATTTTCCAAGGGCTCAAAGAAGCACCATTTTATATTATTCGTTTTGTCCAAACAAAAATCCATAAGTCAAAGGCATTCAATTTAGTATCATAGAAGACTAAAGCTGTTTCCCCATATGAAGTCTGGACAATGTGCGGAGAATCATGTCCGGACTATGTGCAGAGTTCCCCTTTCACACATGCAGCACACAGCAGGAGATGTCAAAGTCAGATGTGTTCACCATTACTGGAAATAGTCTGTTTAGTTTAGGTGAGGATGCAGGAGGCAGGACGTGATGCAACAAGTCGCTGCAGTTTGTTATTCAGAGTTTTTAAGATTTTCACCAGAAATAAAACTGATTTTAATTTACGAGAAATCAGAGGAAGTCCTCTCTCCCATTAGCTACTGCAGCTTTTAGCAGGCTACGTTTATCCAGTACCAGCCACATTTATAAAATACAGCGACCGTGGATGAGAGAAGACTTGACTGCTGGAAGTCAAAACATTCTCTCGCTTGCAGTGAATTGTTCGGACAATTACCTGCTGTATTTACACATGGGCTCATTCAGACATTAGGCAGACTTTGCACTAGGGAGCTGGCTTGTTAAAGTCTGTTTAAAGTCCGCTCCAATCGATATGGACATTTGCGTTCGCACATACAGCGTATCCAGGCAATGTCCGGATAATTTCAGGGTAGTAGTACATGTGTGAAAGGGGCTTATGAAAACCAGCAAATATTCACATTTGAGAGGCTGAAACCAGTACATTTTTTATTTAAAAGGATAAGTCGTCTATCAAATTTGTTTCAGCTCTGGTATGTTGCTGTATTCATATAATATGAAACCCATAATGTCACCACACAGATTTGTTTGTGTTATGATTTGTTTTAATCGACTGTAATTCTGATATGAGATGTGGTTTGGGTCTTCCTCTAGGCTTTGTTTGACCTAGTTTCGGTTTGTCTTGGACTCCTTTGATATTTGCTGCATTTCTACTGTGGCTATGTTTGGTATAGTAAGAAGAACTGTACTGCATATGTTTTAATTGAGCGGTTTTGGTCAAGCGAAGGCTACATTCACACAGGGGAATTCATGCGGGTACAATGACTCATCTATGTGATCTTTAATGAAATGCGTTGACCAGAAAGCATAAATAATGGGCAGCATAAAGAAACATGATACAGAAAAAAAAAGCAGCAGAAAACACACATTTTAATGATTTCCCAACCATGTGAGTAATTTGTATGTTATTGGGGACTGGGAGCTGGGAGTTCTGGACTATAAAATAATGTCCAGATCTCCCAGACAAGCTCAAGGACAACTCTTTATGAAATGCTGCTGGCTTTGAATTGTGTATATTTACTGCTTCCAGACATCACCAGATAGCCAGTCAGCATTCTCATACAGTACTTGGTAAGGGAGACGGAGCAGTAAACCTTACAAGTTATATCACTGAAGAGTTATGGGAGAGTTGATTTGCCAATCTGTCACCTAAACTTGCATCCAGTTTAGTTTTGTGTTAAATGAGCAGTCTGTTATCTCCCCATCTCTCTATCTCTGTCTTTCTTTGTCTCCCTATCAAGTCTCTTTCTCTCCAGCTGAACCAACAACATCAAAGGAGTGTGCTTCAAATCGCAGGTGTTGAAGGATTAAGGCCACCGCAGGATGGGGTTTTATTCTCAGCCTCATCTTTGATGTAGTGTCTCTTTCACTCACTTGGTCTCTAACCTGTTACATGGATTGGTAGCTCAGAGTGTTTATTGCTAAACTGAATATATGGAGTGTCTTCATTCTCACACAGCTACATTAAGTGGGTTCAATACAAAGAGGCTGCACTCAGGAACTGGTGTCCAGAAGTGATTAATGTCACAAGTTGTACAAATAAGGAGTCCCAGTTGGGACTGTGACACCTGTGAGAGGTGACAGGATATGAAGATATATATTGTTAGATGATATAAATGTGTCTATCGTCAGAGACAGAAACTGTTCATACTGTGGTAACTATCCCTTTAACATCTCTGGGTGAATTAGGTCATTGTGGGCAATATTGTGAACCAGTGATCCAGAGGATTTTATGTGATCAATTTTTAGCCATGCTAGCGGCGTGACTGTATGGATGGGAAAGTCAGTCTGTGGGTTAGCTGGCCCGCCACTTTGGTCCACACTGAAATATCTCAATAACCGTTGGCTGGATTGCCATCACAATCCTACTGACTTTGGTGATCCCCTTAGTTTTTCTGTAGTGCTGCATGCATGTTGACATTTGTGGTATTGAGTAATATGTCTCAACAACTATTGTATTGATTGCCGTAATATTAATTGGTACAGACATTCATGCCTCCCTCATGATGGATTGTAACTTTTCATCTAGCATTATCATCAAGTCAAAATATAAATTTCTATATATTTTGTATTTGGTTAACACTGAAAACAAAATTCTTGCAAAACTAATTATGTTCCCATAATCCCCAGCTGTACTTTATGTTAAGTGGTAATTTTCAAATGTTGGCATGCTAACACTCTAATCTAAAACGGTAAACATGGTGATCATAATACCACTATGATACAGGATTGTATCCATATGGCCCATCCATAGTTGTGACTTGTCATGGATGAATGTTTTTTGTCTTACTTTCATGGTACCCATAATCCCTTTTAACCATAATGGGTAACCTCACTATTTGACTCTTTAGTAACAGAATGACAATTTAAGCAAATCCTCCTGCTTATTTATTTATTTTTTATCTCTTTGCTATGATATATAGCCAGGTTTGAGCTGATTTGAATACACACAACCAAATTAAACAGCTAATAATAATGTGATAATTAATGTAATGCTGCTGTTGCTCTCTTTATGTTGTGTTTAAACAGAAAGTAAGATGTAGGAGGGCAGCTGCCGTATCGTGTTAGCTGCAGAGAGGTGTTTGTGGTTCTGTGTTATCTTCTCTGTCTGTCTCTTGGACCTGTGAAAGTGTGATACACATTTAGGCCAGAACTCCTCAAACAGTCTCTTTAAGGCACATTCACATTTCAACACCTCGTGCCAACAAACTTGACTTGGTATTTGAAATTCAAACTCAAGTGAACTAATTGGACGTATTGTAAATGACAGTAGAGAACTTTCTTCTTTGCAAGGTGTAAACAACAACAAGGCTGTGACAACAGAGAAACCACTGGATAACACTAATACTGTCAGTCGAAACCCCAAATTCTGAATTTTGAATAATTTCAGATTAAATGTTACTTTCCCCCTTATCAAGCACTATCTTTAAAGATTACACAGTGATCAAATTAAGTGTATGTTATCCATCATGCACAGATGGCTCTTATTTATCTTACCGGAGGAATCTCTACAGTGAATGTCAACACGACATTTTGGCAAAACTATACATTCATCCAGTTCTCACCTACTTATTCCCATAAACATTTAAAACCAAATTGAATGTGAAAATGTCAGAATATCACAGAAAATATTTATTCACGGTTCTGTGAACTCACACTTCTATCTCAGTGAAAGTGAAGTAGAGGAGACAAAGAAACTTTTTCCAGAGTGACCGCTCTGGTGCTAGCTGTAGGCTCTGTGCTGACCTTTAACCCCGGCTGGGTCACCGGAATGTGTTGGTGTGCTGAGGAGGGACAGGAGGGTACATTGCTCCCCAGACCGTTAAGAAGCCATGTAGGCAACAGCTGAGCAGCGCCTGACAGTAGGAAACGTCGCAGGCTCCACAGGCTTACCTTTAGGGGAACAGACTCACTCTTAGGCAAGCATATATTGTAGACTCATACATGCATCACGTACATGTGCACGTGCATGCACGCGTTCATACATCCGCAAGGGTGCACAGAGGTATCAGTTAGGCAACACGCAGGGTGAAAGATGTATTCGAACAGAGGACACCTGCGAGACAGAAACTGCCAACAGAATCAAAGTTTTGACTGACTTTAGCCAAGTTTGTATCTCACCAAGGACTGTCGTGCTGCTCTGCCAGACCGTGTCTGAATGTTATTTGCCCTCTTAGTTACTTGGGTCCACGATGAGTCATCGTTTGGAGTTTGGAGGATGGCATCACTAAGAAATGGTCGCTCCCTGGAGTTAACACCCTGCTGAGCACCAGCCATCTAGATTAATGACCTGACTTCCCTTTCTTTTTTCAATCCCATCATCTTCTCTCACTCTGCCATTTGAGTTTATGAACCTACATTTCATCCAGCATTCTATGTTTTTTCTCCATGGACATCCTTTACTTAAGGGTGCCTTGTGGAGTTGTATAAACCAACGTTGTGTTTAAATTCAGTTTTTCTCACTGAAATGCATTGTGTATATCCTTGAAGTCTAACAAACATGTTAAACTAATGTCCTTCCACATAAAACATTTGCAACATTGCATTTGAAACCTGCATTGTTTACATACATGTGTAGCTACCAGTCTTTTTCTTCCCTGCTTTAGATGACGCATATCTTGGGGCATTACCGCCGCTTGACGATCAGTCCCTCTACTATAATGAAGTGCAATCAGCAAACTGTGCTTGAAGTGTAAAGATTAAAAACACTCATTATGCAGCAAAATGGCCCATGTCACCTTTATATGTATGTATTATAATATTGTATCGTAATTACTGATTAATTAACCTGTAAGCATTAATGTTGTTGCTCACATTAGCGGTAACTTGACCTATTTTATATAGAGCTAGGTTGTTTAATTTATTGTATAACAACAATTGTCATATTTTATGTTTTACAAAATCTTAATCTGCCAAATAACAAGGAATGAATGTCAAATAAACATGGCAGAATAAAAGGTACAATATATTCCTCTGAATTGTAGTGAAGTAGCATGTAAAATTAAAATTCTCATGTGAAGTGTTAGTACCTTATACATGCACTTAAGTACTTACAGTAAATAAATGTACTTAGTTATCTTAGTGTCGCTGTGTCCAAATCAGCATTCTTTACATAAAAAATCAGTCACTCTGGTTTCCCTGAGGGACCAATAGCTGCATCTGTTGGGATATTAGCATGAGACCTGTAAATATTACTGATGATTAATAGCCACTTAATGTTTGAAAAGTGTTCTTCTTAAGTTAACAAAGTTTACATACAACATCACTGTAACAGAAACTGACTGGAGTGTCAGGTTTTTCCTTTTATCCTGAAACAATGTAAACAGAGAACAGTTGTGAACAACTTAAAGGATATTATTGGACGTCTGGCTTCTTTCTTATTCTCTGAGACGCTGGGATCTCAAGACCTGTTCTTTCTTGTTTTACCAGCACAGGATGCCCCTGTCTAAACACAGACCCCGTCCTCTATATTATAACACTCACACAACTCTCGTTTGGCAGTGTCTCTCAAACTTAAATCTCTGCTTTCTCTAACCTGCTGTCACAGGAAAGAAAAGGAACAAATCTAAACTGTGTCTCTTCAGTAACAGGCCTCTACCATTTAATAGTTGTCTTCCTTGGACTGTTTAGTACTGTGTGAAACTGGTACAAACATTCAGAAGGACATTACAAGATCATTTACAATACTAGCTACAGTAAATGGCAAAAACTGTTAATACAGTTATGTAAAAGGAATACACAAAGCTTAAATTGAAATAAAAGTTAATATGAATACTTTAAAAATATGCTCTACTTTGTATAACGTTTCTTGTTTTCTGAATTTTCTCTTGCTTGCCAAGTCCAAATAGCAGGAAGGCAGAGGCTATCATTACTGTGGCAAGTTGTAAACGGTTGAGACTAATCTGCCAGTTTTTGTTACTGTTGTAGATCTCCCCTAAGAGGCAACGAAAGCAGGGGACAGGCTGACTGGAGTTTTACGCAGAGGATTTGGTTAAAGTGTTTCTGACTGTTGCTCTGCGTGCCTCCGTAGGGCAGGAACATACAACTTGAGTCACTCCACAGTCAAAATCCCCAACTGAAATGGCCCACTGATTTTCCTGGGGTCATCTATGATTTCATCAGTAACCCGTCACTCCAAAACTTAAACTTTCTGCTGTTGACCTCGATGATGATAAAGAAGCTGGTACCCTTCAGTAAGGTCAGCTCCCTGTTGTCATTTTACCCTTTTACCAATAATTGATGGTAGGACTGCATCAAACGACTATTTACACCTCTTATTAAAGAATTAGTTTAGTATTTTGAACAATATCGTTATTTTCTTTCTTGGAGAGAGTAAAATGAGAAGATCGATACCACTCTCATGTCTGTATGGTGAATATGAAGCTTACAGCCGGCACCCTATTAGCAGAGCTTAGCAAGTGGAAACAGCAGTCTTGTTGTCACTGTGGGGTTGCCAGACAACGAGTGGAGACTGATGATTTTCTTCTTACAACGTCACTGAATTCACAAGTAACTATTCACCTGAAAGGTTTATGATGTTGTAGATGGTATCATTGTTATCGTCGACCATCAAAACATGAGTGAAGACATCACCTTTTCTGTGTTATCATGTTTGGTTCAAGATATATCGATTCAATTTCCCTGAGATAACTATGGCCTGGATGAATGAGAATATTCACAGGCAAGATATATGATGCGAAATACATAATTTGGTTATGGCAAAAAGTAAAATAGCCAACATGGCCAACATGAGGCATTTTTGCGATGGCTCCATTTCTTAAAATGTTCAGGGCCCCAAACTGTACAAGTGTACCAAGTTTCATGCTTTGATGATAAAGGAAACATATCATTTCAAATTTGGCACATATCACCTGGACTATATTATAATCAATTTTTGGTCAATTAAAGTAATTTTCTGTAGATTGACTAATCAATGAATCGACTAAGTGTTTCAGTACTAATTGAGGTTGAGGAGTGTTTTGAATCTAGTTTTTCTTCTTTACTAGTTGTAAGAGACTGAAACAGGGATGTGTTCGGGAATTTTCTAATTTACTCTACATGTGTTTTATGGATTTATAGAGAACTTACAAAGCTGTTTCGAAAACAGCTTGAGGGAGATAGTGCAGAGTACTCAAGTCATTCCATATCTGTTCACAAAGAATGACAGCCACGTCTCCTTTCTTAGCATGAAGTCAAACACATCCAAAATAGGCAGGAGAGTTTTGACAAGAGGGCTCAATTGACGTCTGGAGATAAGTGACATTACACTGGCATCTCTGCTATTTGTGGATGATGTTGTCTGGGTTTTACAGAGCTGGCATTACTGTAATCTCCGCTATGTTGTGGGGTTGTTTTTCAGCTGAGTGGGAGGCTGTCAGTATGAGAAATGGCACCTCCTGAGGCCGTGGTCCTTTCCTACACGAACGGTGACCAGTCTTATCCATCCGCTACCCCGAGAAGAGACTTCCAGGCATCTCAGGAGCTTATACACGAGTGAGAAAAATAGTTCTGACAGCCCGTTAGTGTTGCCTGGTCCTGTGTGCTGAGGTTGTCAGGGAGTCCCTCTGTGAGATGGCTGACACCTGTGCTGGCAGACCTCTCAGTTATACACTGTATAAGCTGGTGGTATCAGTCACTGTCTTTCTTCCTATACTGCTATACAGTATACGGTTGTTATCTTTTGGTTTGGGCTTATGCTGTGTTCATATCAAATCAGAGTTCTCGTAATTACCAGTTTCCAACATCCAAGTCCTAATTACAACTGGGACACTTACACTTTTCTAAAAAAAACCCTTATACGGTATATCCAATTTGGTGCCTAATAACACAAACATGCCTGAAAACAAAACAAACATTGGTTAACCTAATGTCAGCAAAATCTGTTGTTCAAGGGAATGTTACTATTTTACACATTTGACACGGTTTTTCACATATTTGACATTGTGTGGCTTTTGTCTTCATTAAATTCTTTTTAGTTCAAAGTCTATGTGGTCTTTTCCTCTTGGGGATATGTGGTTCATCTGATGCTCCTCAGCAGGATGATTCGTCTCACTGGGTCTGACAGAGTTGGGGTTCAGTGCTTCAGTGGAACCTTGACGCGGAGCAGATGCTCCTCTTCTTCAGTGGAAAAAGGCTTGGGCACTAGAGAGTAAATCCTTGGTTGAATTTATTACATCCTCCAGCTTTTCTGGGAGCACATAATAATCTCCAGAAGGAGCTGGAAGACGTTACCTGACCTGGGTATGTAGCTAGAAAATGGATAGAAAGATGGATAGATGTGATAGATTAAATGTGGAAAAGGAGGTATTGACAGACCAGTTTGAGCTGACTTCAGTTATGTGTTCTTTGGTTTAAATTTATTACGATTTAATGTCTAAATCTTAAGTTCTGTTCCACCAAACTATAATTTGTTTTGGTGCCTCACTAGCCTTAGGCAAACTGCAATATCCTGGGTTTAAATCCTGAGAAGCTTGTTAAATAAATGACTCTCTAAAATACATTTGCCAGCCGGCTCATCATCAAGAAAGCATGGAGCAAGCATGATTACTGAAATCCAAAATCCACCTTGACAGGCATGTTATAGTTTGAAACATACACTGTATGAGCGGTCTTTCTGAGCTGATTCTAACACTGCTAAAATACCTTCTCTCTGATTTCACACACTTTGTCTCCCTTCTGTTTCCTCATTGTGTCATTTTACTCCACCAAAATGGATATTACAACCAATCTATTAAAATAACAGTTTACTTATGCCCTCTCCGGAGGTTTTACCCTTATAGATGAAAGCGCATGAAAGAAATATTTAGTAGCGGCTTTGCATGTAGAGTACATTAATGTTTTACTGTGTATGATGCATCACTGTCAGTGGTGCTACTACTTTACATACAGATAATGAACTCGAAGTTGTTAAACTGGATTACTTCTGTGTGGGCTGAATGGAAATGGGAGCTATATATGAAGTTTAATTCTGACTTTTTCATGCCTGACTTAACTGACATTGATTAATTAGGATTTAGGACTTTGCACATGGTCAGCTGCCGATAACAACGTCACTATGTGCAGGTCAGCCATCTCAAACTGAAAAAAAGAAAAGCACCACCTGACCCGCAATAAAATCCAATCTGGACGGTTTGAAGGCAACGCAAAATTTCTCTTAAATGTATACATGAAACCTTCACAGAGCACCATTAACACCAACACAAGGGGAAGCATTTTTTTATTTCACACCCAGGCTGGAGATGGTGAGAGCTCTGTTGTGTTGCAGTTGTTGGTTCAGGTTACCTCTGCCTCTGGCGGGAAGTAAGCCTGCTGTGACCTTGACCTTGGCCCTGCAAATCTGCTCAGTGCAGCAGAATCTCTTTCTCTCTCACTCTCTCTCTCTCTCTCTTACACACATATCTACTCCACCCACTCACCCACCCACCCCTATATACACTGTGTCAGTTTCTATATATATAATATTATAGCACCTTTTAGCGCACTACTGTTAATGTAAGAACAGAAACAAGATGTAGTTGCCAAACAGTCCATCTCCATTTCTATCCATCGTTCCTTCAGACATCCCAGTGCCAGGTTGCCATTGTAACAGGCCTGTTAGCGGACATTGGGATGCGTGTTGCTTTTTTGCACATCATGGCCCGAGAAGACTGCTCATGGAGGAGTGTGTTCTTCAGTTGTGTGAACTGAAGAGTGGGTTTAAAGTTTATGTGTCATTATGTAAGAAATGCATCACACAGCTCAGCTATAGCAATGAAAAGGACTCTATGATGCACGCACATACAGTAGAGACACGCAGGCACCAAGGCTTGCATACTCCTGCCCAGTGAAGTCGCACTGTCTCCTTTTTCACGTTTCATTTTTGACATGCACGCTGACTGGCCTCGCCGTGGTTCGGTTTGCCTGTTCACTCTGTTACACACACAGACACGGACACAGACCCTTACTTGAGAATATCAAGCACAACTTGTGTGTGTTGTGTCAACCTTGGGTTTTTGCATTCTAAAGAGAAAAGAAAATAACACAAACAGCATTGTTTTTATCTGTTTGCCCAGTTATTTTGCTTTATACATCAGTTTTTTTGTAGGGAACTTTTATAACAAAGGTCAATACAAGAGGGCACAGGGTATATGCAGTTGAGAAAAAAATAAACCTTAGACAAACCTTATGAACAGAGGCCTACAGATTTCAAATGACACATCATTATTTATGCTTAACTCAAAGCCAATATCCCAATATTTATTCTGCGACAGTGAAGCTGTATCTAAAGCCTCCAGTTAATAGTTACTTTTTAGCATGAATAATGCAGTTGACTGTGACTATGACCCAGCAACAAACAGTAATCAGAGTGTGCATAAACAGAAAGCTCAGACTTCAATGTTTTGACAGTAGAAAGCTTCCTTTAGCATAGACACACAGATTGCTATGAACCTATTGTTAAGCTTTTGGTTCTTACAGTAAGTACCCATAACATCAGTGTTGTAATATAAGCATCATTACTTTGAATTACTACTCTGACTAATCTTTGTCTGTAGTACACCATTATATTGGTACTTTTACTCACTGTCTTTGAGCAACAAACTAAAGGTACAGGGATATTATCATTTATTCTATTTTTCCCCATTAATTTTATTTATTTCATATCCATATAAGGTGAGCTTTTTACATTAAATTGCCTCTTAAGCACCAACACCTTCAACGCAAGTTTTTTTGGTGAGCACTTAATAATAAAATAAAATAATAAAATACTGAGAAGTGGGATAAGATATCTGTTTATTTACAGTTGAAACAGTACAGCACATTTACAGCAGCAGATTGTGACTCTATATTTCTTGCTTACATGAATGTATGTATACACAGATGGTGTAATATTCTATTCTAATGTCTTTGCTCAGATCGCTGTGATAAGATGCACAGCGACAAGACATACAGTGCTCTACTGTATACAAACATACAGCCAACTATATTACAACCAACTATATTCATGATTACTAGAGAAAATTAATCACAAAGTGGATAAAACAATGCTAATGTTCCTCTGATATATCCCTTTCACCATTTAAACATTTTCAAAATATAAACATTTACCTACACTCTATGTGAAGACTGTGGTTTTACTAAGCAGCTCCCAGGTGTGTATGTGTGCAACTGCAGGAATGTCAAGCAGAGCATCACTTGAAAAAACCAAGTATGCTCTGTCAACCTTCACTAAGTAACATAAATCCAGGGATTGTTACATCTCTAATGCCAAGTCATTCAGCAGATGTTTAATACCCCTGGAGTGTATTTTGAAGGTTGATCCAAGGGGGTTTTGACTAAAGACTGGAGGGCTTATCCCATAACTCATTTATTACTTATTCTACATACCTTGTCTTTTTTCTCATGCTGTGTAGATCTTCTGTACCTCCCAGGAGCAGCACATTGATTTCTAAATAAGGAGCTCTTATGACTTCAATTTATGATTTATAGTTCACTGTATCTTTAACAAACATCGTTATATGGCAGTAGCAAAACTTAATGTGCAGCATGTTCAATAAACAAATACACCCAAACACACACTCTCAAAGAATGGCGTGTCTTAAAAATGATACAGGCACAATGCATGATGTAAGGGTAGGGCGTACAATGGAAACCTCAAAGAAATAGTTCAACATTTTGGGAAATACACTTATTTGCATTCCTGTTGAAAGTTGGTTAGAGAGGACGAGGAAATTGATATTACTTCCTTATCTGTCCATTAAATATGGAGCTACAGCCAGTAGTCAGTCATCTTAGCATAGCATACATTTGTGCAAAAAAAAAAAAGTTTTACGGGATGCCTTGTGCTGCACTATCTCCTGACCAGATGCAGTGACTTCCTGGAGTCTTTGCTGGTTGCCTGGTAACCTCAAAATACAGACATGGCTACGTATCCCTACCGTTAAACCACAGAATGTATATAAAGATGGACAACATGACAGCTCCCCAAAAGTGAAGCTAAAACATATCGATTGTCCCCCCGGTGGCTGTGCATTCATTTCCTATGTAACCTTTAAAAAGTCCAACCTTTGGATGGTGGACTAAAAAGGCAGCCATGGTGTATCATCACAGTTACAGATGTCAGCAACAGAACAGACCACCCGACACTTATGTGCTTTGTGTTGTAGTGTGGTAAACAGTGTGTATCGCTGCTGTGTGTTACCTGTAAACAGTACTTTTTTTTTTTTACAGGAGGGAGAGCTGCTCCCTCCCACAGGCTCTTTGTGCCTCTGTTCATCACTTACCTCAGCAAATCTGAGGCTGGGACACTTTGGAGAGAAAGTCTCCACCTGGCAGACAGTTAATAAAGGTGACAGTGGGAGGGCAGAAGGGGAGGAAGCTGCTGGTGTCAAACCCTGCTGACTGGAGACACAGGAGCGCAAAGTTTCACTTTACTGTCAAGTAATACAGTCTACTGTGTGTAAACACATACTGGTATATAGACACACACACACACACAAACTTACCATGAAAATACAGTTTTGTCTGCAACTGTCAGGCAGAATATCTGTTTACATGTATATCCCCTTCATGTGGAACCGTCCTTGTTTTCATTCCCTACACCACGTACACCCCCGAAGCTGAACCATAAATCACTGTCCGAGCAGCAACAGCAGTCATTTAGTATCCAGGGCTGCTGGCATTCATTCCCAGTCCCTCTCTGTTTGTCTTCCGTTCAACCTCCAACACCTCACCACCTCCATGCTCTACCCTAAACTGTGTGCGCTGAGTATTTTAAAAAAAAAGTCTGTTTCCACCTGTTACTTAGCAACAGATCGAGGGATTTGGGGGCTAACATGGCTGCCGCTGAAAACTGTTTTTATCCATGTTTCTACCCTCCTCTCTGTAGCTTTGACCTGAGGCAGGGCCCAGGCAGGCGCTCCGCAGTAAACAGTATAGCGTGCGCAATGAGTCCTGCACCGTGCATTTCACATGCAATTTTGATACAACAGCAGGCAAATTCACTTCAACAACTGTTTCATTTACATATTGCATTACCCTTGGTTGGATTCATATGCTTTATGCATCCTCTGCAGCTTCCATGCTTGGCGGTCCATGTGTGTCTTCTTATCACATCATTGCTCTCTGGCAAGTCTCACACACTCACAGGCGGGTTTTTTATCATGCAGATACTGCTGTTAGTTATTGCTCTTTTACACCGTACCTTACAGTGAAGACCTGTGCTGCATTTTGCCATTCTAGCATCAGCAATTTGTCTTTACATTTTCCTTTAATCTTACATAAGCTTAAGCTAGACCCCCTTCCAACATTACAGCTGTTGCTTTTCTTCATCTAACTGTTTTAATCGATATTGTCTCTACCACAGTAACCTCTTTATTACAGTACAGCATTATATCACTACAGCGTTATGCCATTATTAGATGGTCTTGCATCTCAAATCAGTTTGGAAATGGTCCAAGTGCCATCTTAGATCTAATTTTAGCTCACCATTTACAATCCAAATTAAAAAAAAGAATGTTCTCCATAGTGACATTCTGCCACTGCTTATATTATTTAATTCAGTCTCCCATTTTAGCAACACTTTCATGCAGATTTAATAATTTTGCACCTTCCAAGTAAGTCTAAATTAAGGTCAAGCTTGATGTAAAGAAACACATTCAACGTAATAGGCTTGTTGCAAATACCATCATGTATTTCATTATACTTTAATGTTTCAAGTTTTGCTATCACTGGGGGGCACAGCAATTTTCGTGGTAAGGGACAAATCATACCAAGTGATTTTAATTTAACTGAGAATTCAAACTAATAATCATTGTGCTCATACATTTTTTTCCCCAAAGTTATTCGTATCATATAGAGATTATTTTCTTGATTTATCAATTAATCATATGTTCTACAAAACATTACTTTTTTCAAGTAATAGTCGAAAACCCAGAAATATTCAGTTAAATCTGATATAAGACAAGAAAAAGCCGAACATCTGTATATTTGAGAAGCTTGAACCATCGAATTGTTTGGAATTTCGTTTGAAAATTGACTGATAAAAATTGACTGCTTATCAGAATAATTGCCAATTAATAGTTGCAGCTCTGTATGAAAGTAAAAGTCTCTTCTTGTCATACCTGTTTGACTTACATCATTTTGCTTTTGAATATGAAAGCATATCCTGTGTCAGGGCCACCTTAGCCAAGCCCAGAGCCATTGTTGCCTTGGCGATGCAGGTCTGGCAGTGAGAAATTGAAGCTCTGCAGTGGAGTGTTGAGTTACAGGATGCACACAGCATCCACGTTGCACTGAGCTGTAGCCTACAGACAGTGGTCAGGACGGGTATAACCATCCAAGTAGTAGCAGATAACAGGTGGATGATGACACACCGACCACACAATGACTAATTTCTATGATGACACACTCACAGTTGTAATCTGTATATTTGTATCTGCTCAGCCGAGGCTGTGTTTACTCATGCTGTGTGCTTGTTGATTATTTTTATGCCTTGTACATGAAAGAGAGGCAGAGAGAGAGAGTGAGACAGGGGAACAGTCCAAGGCTACAGATTTAATCTGGCTGCTGTGGTCATGTGATTAATCGTGGCCAGGGGCCAGGGGATAGTGTAATTTATGGTGAGGGGGGATCAACACATTTGGATGGTTTCTGCTCCTGAGGGAAATCTCACTCTTAAACCAATCCAGTATTCTTCTCCATCTCTCCCTAACCCACCGTAATATCACAACTGTGACAGCTGGGTTTCAGGCAAGTTAGCCATTTATATCTGTGACTATAAAGATGACTGCACTCCCCGTGTAGTTTTATTAAGCAGATGTGCGAAGTTTAAAGACTACTGAGCACAGTAACAGACATAGAGATTCTGTTACGGGTTTGTGGGCTGGTGGAGTCCATTTGCAACACAGTATCACCAAAAAGCAGTAAATGATGTTTATCAACGGAGATTAAAAAGGAATATTGACAGTCTGCTGAGGGCTGTGCGTCATTCACAGTCTCCACTGTCCTTCTGGCTGAAGACCATATCACTGCTGTGGTGACCTCACCATCCTCGGCCTCCTTCAGGCCACTGGTGTGCCTCTGTGCGTGTGTGTGTTTACTTAATCCTCTTTTCCAAGAACTGTAAACAAACATCAGAGGAGTTGGAGGAAAGGCAAGATGGGTTGTGTTGAATTTTCTCTCTATCTTTTTTTTTTTTGTGATTTTCTGTTGTTTTCATAGCTGCCAATATCAAGCAGTGCTGATAACAGCAGTTTCCCACTGACCTTCCCCACCAGCTGCTCACCAGCTTGCCCCGTCCAACAGGAGTTACCTGCATTTGCACTGGCTGTCCGACTTTTCTCCTTGGTAATTTTATTGTCGTGTTATTCATTCCTGATAGAGTTTATATCTAGATTTACCTTTTCCTGTGCATGGGCCATCTCAAGAAGACTATGGTTTATACACTGCAGTTCTCCCGTCCATCATTCTGTTTATTAGTGTGAACAAATATGTAAACACAGTGACAGAGATGTGCTGTCTCACCTCATGGTGCAGCTTCATTGTAAAAAAACTTGGGATGCTCTCCAGCTTCACTGCCAACTTGTTTAAAGGTTAATGGTCCAGCCCATGGGGTTTATACAGAAGGAGTCTGTATGAGTCTTTGTGGTTACATCATACTCCTCCTAATCACTCTACAGTCCTAAAGAAAACACTATTTGCCTCTTTGACATACGCCATGTAGACGTAAACACGCCAGCACACAGGGAGTTACTTTAACTTAGATTGTGCACATGGACTCCCCTGATGTCCCCCTCGTCCTTGAGGACTCATGTTTACTGGGCATTTCAATTTGACACCGAATCAATCACTGAATTGATTACCATCCTCAGACTGTGTGAACTATCAGCCCCTAAAGGGTGACTAAAACTAAGCTGAACCTCGCAGTACTCTCCGGGCTGAAAACAACAGACAGGTGCAACTTCACTTAGCTCTCAATTGACTTAAAAATCCCTAAGTATACATAGTGTTGTTTAATCTCGTTAACGAAGGCTAGCAAACATTTGATTTATTTATACTGTGCATTATACAAGTATAAAGGATAATAAAATCAATAAAAGAAGTAAAGAAGATAAATTAATTGGATTGTTTCTGCTGTTACTTTTATCTTTTCAGAGCCATTTCTTAATTAGCTTTGCTTGGCTCACTTTCTCTGAGCCGCCAAGAAGATCATGTTGACTCGCCTCCTCGTTCATTCAAACCTGCAGAGCAGCACTGTGTGGCTGCTTAAGGAGATTGAGATTTAAGCAACAAGGTCAGTAGTTATATGAGATGAAAACAACCTTGCTCTTACATAAGATAAGATAAAACTTTTTTATCCCTGAGGACATTTTTCTGCCAAGATGTTTTTATGCACATAGTGAAATAAATGTTACTACGACCAATAACAGATTTTTGAGACTGATACCGACACAGATCTCTTTAGAACTGTATACTGGTAGAAAGATTAATAAACATGTAACCATTACATTTTATTTTATAAATCAATCGTGACCAAGATACATACACAGCAGGACATTTTACAGTTGAAAAATAAACTGCTCTCTGTTGGACAAACATGTATCAGAGACACTGTTTCTAAACAACCTCCAACATATCTGCCTGACCAGTTTATTGATCTAGCTCTAATACATACAAATATACTATATACACATACCTTGTAAGATAAAAATACATACATACTATAATAAAAATAAAATGATAGTGGAACAAAACTTAAATAAATGTGCCAAGTACAAATGATGGTGCAACACATTAGGGAAAGCATGAAGTAGAGATGCAATGCTCCATAACTGCACAGAAAGGTGCATTTATGTTATTATGTTGCACATTTCACAAATTACAAACACAGAAATATACAGTATACATGGAAAAATTAGAAAAGAAAACAGTATAAAGAGGTGATGGCACAAGTTAAGTCAGTAAGAATAAAAATAGCAGGAATACTTATGTGTAATAGTGTTTCATTTATGTTTTTAAGACATTCATTTTGCAGCCTTGTAATTTAGTCTTCCCTGGGCTGACATCTTCCTGCCTCGACCTTACAGCTGGTACCGAGCAGTTTTTTTTTTTTTTCTTTTTTTGTTTTCTTGTTTAAGGCTGCTGTAGTTTCACCGCTGCCTGAACTCCGGCTTCGCCACACGAGTGTTTTCCCACCAACTCCAGACCCCCTGACGCTGTCCCCGTGCCTCGTGGACCGGGCGGAGATAACAACAAACCCGGGACGACGCGCTCGCCTTCGGTTCTGCAACGCTGAGATGTCACTCGGCGGCACTAGGTCCCCCCCCCCCCACTCTTAAACCATCATCACATCGCTGCCTCCCTCTTCCTCCCCCCCTCCTCCTCTGTCACTCCCTCTCTCCCTCTCTCTCTCCCTCTCTCTCTCTCCCCCTCCTCTCTCTCTCTCGTTGGACACACGCTCCTGCCTCGCAGACCGTTTGAGCGCCGCCGCCGCGTCGCACCTCCGACTCCTTGACTCCGCAGAGACCAGCCGGGGTGACAGAGAGAAAAAAAAGAGAGACAGAGAGAGAGAGGGGGGGGGAGGGAAAAAAAGTGGCCGCGACGGGGCGAGCCACAACAATGACCCGGTCCTGACTGAAAAATTTGAATGGATTAGCCAATCTATTCTGAGCTCTAATGAGATTAGGGACATGGGTCGCGGCGGCGTGGTACCTTGCGTTGAGCTCCCGGCGGAGCGGCTTCCCTGCCCGCAGTCCTCCAGACCTGGAAATGGCGCTTTTGACACCGGAGACGCGGCGGGTGCCGGGGGACAGTGACGGACACTTGGATGCACGCTCACCTGTGCCGCTTCTGTGGCGCGCGGATTCCTAGAAGTAGAAGTAGTAGTGGAGGAGGAGGAGGAGGAGGAGGAGGAAGAGGGAGAAGAGGAAGGAGAAGAAGTGGCGGCGGTAGTAGGCAGTAGTGCGGGAGGACCAAAATGAAGTACCAGAAATATATCACGGTGATGCAGATGGCCATGGGAGTGACAGCCTCCAACAAAGACTGCCTCCCCACCAAGAGACAGCTGTGGTGAGTAGAGAGGAGGAGGAGGAGGAGGAGGAAGGGGAGGAGGAGGAGGAGGAGGTGCGCGCGGTGCATGGGAGCGTGTGTTGGTGCGTGCGTGAAAAAGAGTGGCAAGAGGTGGTGCGTCTTTTCTCATGTGGGAGAATAATAATAAAAAAACAGCTTTTAAAAATGAGCCCCCCCCCCCCCCAGCTTCGCCTTCGCCTGCGTCTCGTGCGAAGTTGAAGCCGGGCAGCTGTTGGCGGAAGTCCGCCGGCTGCCCTCCGTCTCCCTCGTCGCCCTCCACAACTGTTACATATTCGCGCCGGTGACAGCCACGCACACACGCGGTCGGGCGTTTGGCCAGGGGAGGAGGAGGGGGGGGGGGGGGGTGATCCGTGCGTGCGTGTGCGTGCGTGCGTGCCGGCGTGTCCATCCGTGCGCCGCTTGGTGGACTCCGTCGTGGTCCGCTCGCGGTGGGTGCATTTCATGGTGGGAGAGAAAAAGCGGGACCGTACAGAGCAGGTGTGTTCACAACAACAGTAAGAAATAAAAAAAAATAAATAAATAAATAAATAAAAGAAGACAGTGCTGCACAGTCCGCTCTGAAATGATTTCATTCGCACCTGCACGCACTCCCCGTTTCCCCGCGCCTCGCCGGCTCGGTCGTTCGTCTGAAAGCCTCTTAAGTGGCGTTTCGGTGATTCGTGTTTTCCCGGCAGGTCTCCTGTCCTCAGATCTATTTCTGTGATGTGAGGTAGTATAAAAAAAAATGTCGGCCGATTCCCCCACTCTCATCACTTATTCAGCAGCTCCATGCAGCCTGCGTTTAGGTCACAGTGAGTGGGACTGATGCTAAGTGGTTGACAATCATTGCTGCTTCTGTGTCCGTGTGTTCATAGGGCTGCCTCCACCTAGTTTAATTCAAATCAAAGTCTGTTCTTATACATTTTTCTTCACCACCCGCCCAGCTGCATCCACCAAACTTACCCGCTCTCCACTTCATAGGCTGCCACCTTTTATTTCACTTTTCTAGCTCTTGGTAACATATGTTTCCATCAGTTTCTCTTTATTCCTTGGTTGTGCTGCATTTCAGGGCTGCAACCAAGGATTATTTTTTAACTCAATTAAACTGTTGATTAGTTTTAAGCTAATTGAGAAATTGTTTGGTCTATAAAATGTCAAAAATAGTGAAAAAAAATAGTCATAACCAGTCATCTTAGCCGGTTTAAGGTCCCTATCATGAACTGCAATGTCTCCCGTTTGTGTTCGGCCAGAGACCTCTGTTCATCTCTCTATTGTTGTGACTATCTAATGAAGCATGAAATGCAACAAAATACATAAAAAAAATAGCCATCACATGTTCCCAGAATCCAAGGTGAGAGTTTCAAAGGTTTTGTTTTTGTTTTCTTTGTTTTGGTATTAGTGCATTCTAAATCTCTTAAAAGATTAGCTGTATCTCAAATGTTACTGTTTACTATAATTTTGTAAATTAGTTGGATGATATCAGGGAGCAAGAGGTTGACGTTAATGTCTGTGTGGTTGCACTATACTGTAGGTCATATTCATTTAAACTGTAAGTCTGTTCCTTTTTCTCACTGATATTAGGAGCCTCATTATAAAAAAGTAAAAATCAAAAAAACATTACACAGCAGAATAGTGTTCAGTCTAATTATAGGCCCTAATTATTCGTACAATGGGCACATTCAGTTCTTCTTCTTCTGTAATCCAGATGGATAACCTTAAACACTATGTATAATCCTTCCAGATTGGCATTACTTTACAGTGAGAAGACAAACACTGGTTTATTATAATGAATGTCCACACTGGTTCGTGAGGAGTTTAGCCTATATATAGTAACAAATGGCGCCTGTAGTAACACACCTGACTGAATCAGAAGTCGTCACACAGGGGAAAAGGATAGGTTTCCTGCTGTTAGCCTGTGACTGCTGTCAAATGTGTTGCAAAGGACACAGTGGTGACTTGGTTTTTGACACTTCTCCCTTAAGAGAGGCGCGGCGGTATGTCTGGGGCCATCACTTCATGGTGGGGGAAGGGGCACGGCCATTAAAACAGGATTACTGTATTGCCTCCGACAGCCACTTTAACGAAGGGAAGCTGAGCCAGCGTGTGCCTGCAGTGTGTGTTTCATGGAGTCATCCCATGCATTCACTTGCATGCCATGTTTGTCTTTATTCACTGTGAAGTCAGAGCCCAGAATCAGTTGGCTCGCATGCACACAAGTAACGTAATTACCATGAATACAAAGATTGAGGTAATACTCAATAATGCACGACTTCACTAATAACCTGGGTTTACATGAGTTGTTTAATAGTATATCCAGATGTGTGGTAATCGTTGGGAGTAGGAATATAGTAGATAAATGCTGTGTTGATTATAGCTCTATCCATTCATCCACCCATCTATGCGTCATTTGTTGGCTTATTAAGTTGTAGTTTAGTTTCTTAGTTGTAGCATAAAAACATTTCTCTGTCAGCGCAGGAAAAAAATGTTTTTCCACCATTGCTAAATATGCAAATGTTGCTTTACATCCGGTTTACTCTTTGACCTTTATGGCACATGCAGAGAATCAAAACATCAAAATGAACCAGACTCAGCAGTTTAGACCTTTATACATGATAAAATAAGATCTAGTACAGTGCTCCAGTACACTAAGTTCAAAATCGAATGTGGCTTGTTCTGAAAAGCTGTTAAATTGAATTTGGTGCAAATGCCAGTATACTTTCTGCAACTGGTGGTCCTTCTAATCATGCCGTACGGTTAAGTTGAGAGTTGTGATGAAAGAGATGATGCAGGAATAAATGCTGACGGTGAAATGCAAGGCAAGGCATACGCTTTTGCTGTGATAAGAGTTACAGCAGGAGCAAGATGATTTAGGTACACTCAGATAATGTTTTTATGGCAACAAAAACACTAAGGGAGATGGCGTAGTTGTCCCTTAAATTAAACAAGGAGACACACTGGATACATTACTTTTTTCTAGCAGCGGATGAGGAGTATAGATGAGGGGGTGGTTGTGTGCCAGATGGTTTTATGAGCTTCGAAATGCTTGACCCCCTTGATTGAAAATCTACTACCATCCATCCATCATGTTCATTGCAGTGACAAAGCAATAAACAATCGAAATTATTAACTTGGTGTCATTTATTTCGCTGCATGATAAATACACGTTATATATTGGTGATGATGCACGTCCAATAATAAGTAGTTGTTTCTGTACATAAACATGATTACCACCTCTTCCATAATCTAAGCTAATAATAGAGCTAAAAGGTGTCAAGTGCATATCCTGAACAGGTGCTTTCAAGATGTCAGTGCATGTATTTTATAGTTACTTTTGTAGATCATCTGCAGTAACATTTACAATATGCATTTCTATAATGTTCCTGAGGCAATAAGGAGGACATTTAAAATGTGTTTTGGCAGATCCTTGTGTTTTTAGGGTCACCTGTAATTTATTCCACTCATTGTCAAATAAAAAATGAGACTGAAAACATGCACCCTTAAATTCACATGTAAAAAATATGAGACTTTGTTAGCCAGTTGTAGGTGATAGGTGTGCTTGGGACAGCAGTGACTAAGACAAAAATTTCGACAAATTCTGACTGGAGGTCTGTGCAGACTAGATCAATGGCTAGTGTGAGTTTTTTGTTTTTTGTAAATCTGCCACATTGTCAGTGAGAAGTCAATTCCAGTCAATTTCAGTTTTGTGCCAGGTATACTGCAAGAATTAATCCAGCATTTTTAATCGAGTTATGCTTGTTCCGATGACAACCTTAATGTCAGATTACTTTGTTAAGGTGTGTATCTGTAACAATCTGTGTATTGTCTTATTCTGGGTATTGTCAAATTGATAGAGTTCAGATGAAGGCACTGAACAAAAATCATCACATTAACAAAGTAAGTACATAATAAGCAGTGTATAATAAGACTCCATTTACTGCTTAAAACAACAAAAACACCTTGTTATTATACAAAACACACAGTGGTCTGTAATAACCGCTGCACTGTAATTAGTTTGAGATGATCCATAAATCATAATTAGCCTGATGACGTGTGTTTAAACTGGTCGCAGCTTTTCCTAACATGTGGGTGTATCGTCCTGTATTGTGTGCCAGATGTCTACTCCGCTCCCCTCCACTGTGGCAGCTCTGCCTGGTGTTCTCAGTCCACCTGCTTAATGATGCAGAAAGTCAGCATCCCCCCCCCCCAAACACACACATGCAGCAGCCCCTCTGCCCTCTGATTTGCCTGTCCACACGTCCTCCCTCCCGGCCCTTCAGAGGAACACACACATTCAACAACTCCTGTCCTACCCCCTCCACTCTTCCAGTTCCACTCATGGGGGCCATGATGCGTAATCTCACACAAACTGACAATGCCACGCATTAGTTACCTCAGCAGGAGCCGAAGTCCAGGGTGGGCCTGTCATGATAATCAGTACTTTTCTGGGAAACATGCAGAAATACTCTCTTTTTTTCTCCTTCACTCTCAGTATCTCTACCTCGTCTTCCCTAAAGTAAAAAAAAAGCCTTTTTGTATTGAAGTCATGAAGTCTGATCATAAAAACACGAGTCATGACTACATGGCAGTCTTAGAGCACACCACTCTTACTCTCCACAGTTCTTTATAAAGTATATGCGAAGGTACGCACACGTGTTTTTGTGTGTGTGTGTGTGTTTGTATTCAGTGTTTCTGTCCATTAGGAACTCGCATGTTCTTACTTTGGCAGAACGGTTGTAATCTCCTCTCAGATGGTTTATGCCACTAAAGGGAACAGATTACACAGGGTTTATTGACTCGTGGCTCACCCCCCCCCCCCCCCCCCCCATGTCCGAGCATCCTGTGGGTGTGTGTTTATGTGTTTGTTGTTGTGGGTGTATTTGTGTGTAGATTTGCGGGTGTCTGGCCAGTGTGAGACTGCCTGTGTGTTTGTTTGTCTATGGACTAGGGCCTTTAGTGATAACTTTTTAGGTCCAATTTAAATAAATAAATATGTTTTTTGAGTGGCAACTGTCATGCTAAAACAATTTGCATGGAATTCTTCATCCTGTACAAAAACAAATGTTGTCGTTGTAAGTACTTTTCGACTGCTGGCATTGTTTAGTGTATTTTCTTTCTTATTTATTGCCATATTGTCTTGTAGTTGTTTGTTAAGTATTTTATAGCATGTTAAGTGCTATAAAATACTGCTAGAATTATTCTTCCATACAATAACAATATAATGTAATTTTTTTTTGCTAAAGAGGCAGACGTGGAGAAAATTACATTGGTGATTTAAGTTTGCAAATGCCATTCATTCTTTCACACAGTAAGTTATCTCTGTCAGAATCTAGCTTAAATATTTGTTATCAGTGAGAAATCTACAAGAAAACAAAAGTCAGTATGTCAGTATTGCTCAGACCTAATTACAAAAGTGCTTGGTCTGGATTCTTAGTCTTGTTGATTTATTCTTTTAGCAAACATTTCATTGGAAATTTGGGATTGGTATTAAAATATTTAAAATTATATCAAGCAATAATTGGCTGCATCCCCCTTGAGTCTGACTCCAGTTCTTACACAGCGCAGGTCTGGATTCATGTAATGGCGAGCCTAAATAAGGGTCTGGTAATGGCTGCTTAAAGAGCCTGTTGGCGGCAGTGATGGTAACAGAGGCCTATCAGAGACTCATTGTCTCCAGTACGAGTCAGACACGGAGCAGCAATGACTTTTAGAATCTGTGAGTCACACGTTCTCGGCCTCTGGTGACTCTCGACTGTCACGATGGCTCACAGGGGGCTGACAAGATGGAATCCATCACTGCCGTCCCACAAATAGAGAAGGACACAGCAGAGGGGATCCACTTTTGCCTGACAGAGATCCCAATTTATTCTTTTCTTTCTTTCCTTCTGCTTTGCAGATTGATATCTGTCCGTCACCATTCATTTTTTTCTAATGTTACATAATTGAGGCAATTATGTGTGTCTTTGTTCACTGTTAGTAAGTATCCCTTTTTTTTATCATGTCCTGTATTCCAATAAGATTGACAATACTAACCAGTCAAATAGTTTATGACTACACAATGTTGCAAACATTACCACACTGGGATAGGCTACAATACCTAAAAGTTAAAGCCCATTAACTACAAATCACATGTTATCGCTGACCGTTATTTAACATTAAGTGTGACTTTATATTTTCCATCTTCCATGTAAGATTTGAGAGTTAGTTACCAAAAACTTTGCTATGTTGTTGGACAACCAAACCCCCAAAAAGCAATAATAAGCAAACATGGATGTTTTGAAAAGGATAAAATAAATGTTGTTGTGTCCTGGTTTTTAGTTTCCAAGTCGTTTACTTGTACCAGCAAGAGAGAGTTTTCAACAACCAAGTTTTTAAAGGTCCCAGCATGCAGCCACATTACCAGCCGATATCAAAACGACTTTAAGTGGACCCCCTTAATGGATTACCTATAGAAGCTCACTGGCACAAAATCAAGCAAAACATTGTAGTATTCTTAGAAAAATCCTCAGCATTGATTAAAGCGCACATAATTTATAGTGTATTGAGCTGAAATACCTAAATATGCAAAATCATCAGTATTTGTCTTTTTAAAATACCACTCTGTTTTCCACCAAAATAGCTGCTGTTTTTTGGCTCTGTACTGTATATTCAGGTTGTATTGCATAATTTGAAAGAAGGACAAAGATCATTTAAGCCCTGCTTTATTCCAAGAAATTGTTAGGTAGTTTAGATTAATCTACAAAGCCAAGTGAGTACACCGGTCTTTGACCATGGTAATTCGGTTTGTTTGAAGCACATGTTAACTATATGCTTGGTCTCTACAGTATAGCTTGAGTGGGCATTTTCAAAAAATAGATTGAGCCACACTAACAGCTAATTAAGTTCATTACTACTGACACCTCTTAATTTGTTTGTTTATATATCCTTTAGGATTTGCCCCTCCTGGTAATCTGTAAAAATCCATGAAACACATTTATGGTTGGTGGGATCATGTATACAGCAGGTTGGGCAGCATCCCAGGGTACTTTCTATTTTTGCTTTTGCCCAACTGGTCTTCACGGCGGATTTCTGCTCATACACTGAGTTTTAACGTGCCCTGAAGTTGAGTTCGTATTGATGTCTGCTATGCACATGGGAGCAGCCTTGCTTTTTGAAAGCAGCCGTTGACCTGCCTGTCACCCTCCTCTCCACAGGGGTCAGACAGCACTCGGACATGAGCGTTGTCCCGCCCTGTTTGATACATGTCTATATGCCTAATCTGGTCTGTCCATCTGTCAGGCCTGTCTGGCCTAATCAGAGTCTTGATCTCGCCACAGATTTTCAGTCGCATCCTCGTCTGCACAGGTGGCTTTTAAAAAGGGTTTACAGACTCCAATTAGTAAATAAAAATCCTCGATATGTTTCACTGTTTGCTTTTCTTTCTCCTCAAACATTTTCAAGGGTGGTTTTAGCCAGCCAACATATTAGTCATTTGTTTTATTCTTCTGTTAGGGAGTGTCATTGAGGTTATCTAGATCAAGTAGGATGTGTCATGCACCGCTTGTCACCACTTGTTCCCTGAAGTAGGAGGGTAGCCCGTGAGCTGAATGATGCATGTTCATCGGCTGCCATCACTTCCAGCTGAACAGCCAGGCATTACGAAGCAGTCAGGACGACCTCTGAGCCATAGGCTGACAATGTCCCTCTGTCCTTTGTCCCTTTGCATTATGGTCTTTCTCCTTTTGTCTTTTGGCCCCTTTTCGTCCACCTCTGCCTCTCAGCCCCACGCTCCTTCATGCTTTTATTCACCTGTCTGCTTTAGTTTCTGCTTCTTTGTCTTTTTGCTCTAACTTTTTCTCCCCCACCTGTGCATTAGTGGCCCCGGTTAGTCAGTGAGTCTACATGGAGAGTAAAACAAATGACTAACATACTGGCTGGGTAAAAGCTCTTTGAAAAGGATATAAATGGAAAGAGGAAGAGTCAGTGGAGCTATTTTGGATGCACCACTGTCGCCCGATGAACTGGAAGATATGAACAAAGGCAAATCCCAGGATCAAAAGGCATCCCTTCAGAACTCAACATTTTGGTTAGAGCATAGTCCATCGTTATTAGACATGATATAAAAACAGATAAAGAAACATCATAGTAAGGCATCTCTTCTCTAGTTAGAGCCACCTGGGCAGAGGAGGACAGGAAATCTGTGGCGGAGTCATGTATCTCTGGTGTGTGTGTGTGTGTGTGTGTGTGTGTGTGTGTGTGTGTGTGTGTGGGACTATGAGCTGAGGTAGAAGTGTCAGGATGGGGATGAAACACACCCGCTTTTGTCCCTGTAGTCCTTACCAAGCAGAACCAATTGTTCCAAGTGTGCTGTCCATCTGTCACAACATAATATCTGTGAGGTAGTGGAGGAGGTGCCCTGGTAGCCCCCCAGCCCCTACCCCATCGCCCCCCAACACCCGTTGAAGAGTCTACAAGCTTACAAAAAGTATTTCAGTGGTTTACATTTAAACTTGTGTTTTGACTGAGACGTTCAAATCAGTTTGGATGTAACTTTATACCTATAACTTTATCACCTGAAAACAGTATTTTGACTAAATAGATCTACCTGAAGGTCCTCTTAAGGGAAAAACACCTTAATATGAGGATCTGCTGTAATGTTAATCTGAAGTATATGCTATAAGGGATTGTTTTGCAATGGCAGCTCAGGTTGTTTCATCACAGTATTATGTTATAGTTCTTGCACGTGTTGATATAATAATATACTGTAATCTTTTTATATACTTTATGTTATATTTTTAAAACCTCTAAACTTAAACCATGTCACATTATAATTGGGTTGTGGCAGATTATGCAATGAACTGTAACCACAGAATAATGATCATATACAGTGTTTATTCTTTTGCTCTTTTAAGGTGCTTTCAGACAGTAGGGATGAGTTGGTTTCTGGTTTTGCCGGTCCGGTCCAGTGTACACGCTTAAACCGGTTAGATTTTGTGATTGCTAAATCCAACTTGTATTGCAATAGTAATAAGCAATATGACAACGTGATAAACATAATATTATGTTTGTTTAGGCTATAAACAAAGCCACTAGTGTCTGAGTGTAAAAAAGAAAAAGAGAAGATTGACAGACTGGAAGGGTGTATCGGCGCTCGCTCCCGTCAGTGATGATGGCTGCCACCCGGCAATGTAGTTTTTCTGTATTTTTGATTTTTCTGTACACCACAGGCTGCTGCTGTCCACGTAGTATAATCTTGTCACACAGCTATATACATTTTCTCATTATTTATCTGTCTGTTCTCTGCTGGTGAAGAAGTGGGAATTCAGGGAAGATATACCAGTAAAATCAGCTCCTGTGTCGTTTCCCTCTCTGTGGTTTCTGTGGTTTCTTGTCATGGTGACGTCACGCACTGAGTCGTGGCGCCAAGTTGAAAAAGTTGAACCATCATGTACTCCGAATGCAGCAGCAAAAAGCTGTGCACAGCAACCGCTTGCTGTCTGAAACCACCTTTAATTTCTATCCAACCCTGTTCTGGAGCTTTCAGTCTCTTAACATGATCTTCATCAGCAGAGGCAGTTTGCTTAGTTGTCCTGGAATTGTAGAGCTTTAAATGTCCAATTATTTTGTGCACTTCATGGGCTTTTTGTCCCTATTGGCTCAGGAATTGAGATTCAAAGTGCATGCAATATGACTGAAACCCCCATAACAGCTACTAAATACATTCAGATAAATTTGATTAATTTTATCTGGTATAATTTAATTATGTTTTTATATCCAACTATATTATAATTGAAGAACATAATTTTCTGTGAGTGCAAAAATTAATAAATCATCTAATGATTTTTCTACAATTAGTCTATAGCATTTACACATTGCTGGGATTCTGGGATGAGGTAATCTGTAAAGCTCTGCCAATGACCTCGTAAATCCAGGGCAAGAGGGAGATTCTCTATTTTGGGCTGAAGTCTCATGTAATATTCATAAACTTCACCTCTCATTGCAGTCAGTGCCTAATGCATCTTGTTATTTCTTTATTTTTGTGCTGTAAGATGCCGGCATTGTCTGTTGTTTGTACTGAAAGGGTCACTTTGGGTATGCATGGTAAATGCACTCCAGCCTGGTTGTGAGTTTCTCCATATTTCTCCAGAGGCAGTGAAAAGTGAAACTAACTTCTGTCTGCACAGCCAGGCTGTGTCTAATCCACTGCCTTGCATGGCTCAATATATCTTCCTAAAATCCTGCAGCATCACTGATGATAAATCATTCATAGGCCAGCAGCAAGTGAGCAGTCATACTTCTGCTCCTTCTGGTGTTCTGTGTGTGTTAATATTTGTACCCTGATGTTAATACTGCTCATGGACCCGACTTTAGATCAACAAACCTCAGTGTTTTTGTCTTTCTATTTTTATGCATTGCTCAGATTACATTGCAAGTCTGTTTTGTATCTATTACAATTGAAAATGAAAAATTACCAGCAGAAGAAGTTGTTTTTTTCTTTTCATTTTCTTCTTGAAATCACACATAAAAATAGGACTATGGGCATCTGCCAAAGATAAATACACTTGTTTTCATTGCAGCTTTGTTTCTTTCAAGAGATTTTTCAAGTGATTTTCTCATTGTCATATTGCAAAGTGTACTTCATATTATATCACATTTTTAGTCATTGTCAGGAACTTTCATTGCAAAAAATACAGTGTAAACAAAGCACTGACATATAAAATCCTCGAGCCAAATAGTCCATGTTTCTATGTTTCTCTGATGTTATCTACAGTATTTGTATAGGATTACCAGTGTAAACTGTCCTCCTTAAATCACACAGATACAATCCATGTCAGCATCTTCAGTCTAAGAAACAGTGTAGTTAAAACCCACAGAGCTCATAAGCTGCTGCTGGATGTGTGAATGGATCCCCTTGTAAAAGCAACACTGGGATTACAGTGACAAATTCTGTGTTTGTGTCCTGGCTGTTAGTGAATACACATGTGTGGGCATTGTGCACAGGTCACAGCAGAGGACAGGGATTGAAAGGTATTAATTTCATATCAGGTACTATTATGTACTCTCTAAGTTACTGAAAGTATGTACATCTATTTGTACTTATGTATGTACATTATAACACTGTAAACAAAAATATTTTTATTTTTTTACTATTGTTAACTTTAACACAAAACAATCTAAGTTCTGTTTGATAAGTATTTAGTGAAAGTAACAGCAATTCTACTTCTTAAGTTTCTAAAGACAGAACTTGCTCACATGGCGTGACAAAACTGGAACAAGTGATCACCTACAGGTATTGACTTTGATTGACTTGACAGGTAGTCAGCATTATTGTATTGTAGTAATGCCACTGAATCACTCTGCATTTACAGTATTAGGTTATTGCTTCAGAACAGCCTTGTTTGAAACCACATGAAACAACATTATAAGCATTAAGGCCTTTTTACATACAGTGTGTTGCAAGTAAACGGCACGAAAATTACCAAATTATGATGAATATGTTTTGGAAATTTGAGCCCTGCATTTGAGAGGAGCCACTCTGATTTCAGTCATGCCTATTATGACGGGAGAGACTAGCCCAAACCCATTGCCAGCACCTGTGCACTTTGTGTGTTTATAAGAACATTTGTTCTCATTTTACTGCTGCCTTCTTCTGTTTGTTTTTGTGACACAGTCACATGTTGATCATGGCAGATCCATAGTTTTTACATTCTGGGTTTTATAGCTTTTGGTGACTGAATTAGATCAAAGATCAAAACCTGTGAATGTGTTCCAGCTTTCTCCATGCCCAGGGACACTGACAGGCTGTCAGTAGGTTCATCTTTTCTGCTGAAGACTGTCATGTGTCGTCAACTCTATCGCTGTCTAATACTTTTGTACAAGCCTTTGAACTGACTGATGACTTGTCATCATGATACATCTCAAGTACAAAATATAGTCAACCTTCTCTTTCAAAGGCTGCATGCTATATGAATGCATTGCAGAGCTGAGCTGGCTATAGGGCTGCATCTACTGATTATTTCCCTTAAAGATTAATCTGCATATTATTCTCTCGATTTAATGATTAATGCATTTTTTTGGATGATGGAAAATGTAGGCATGTTTAGATGGCGCGTTTTGTTCAACCAACTCTCAAAAACCCAGAGATGTATAATTAAGTAAAAGAGAAAAAAGCATAAAATACTCACAATTAAGAAGTTTAAACTCACTAATGTTTGGAATTCTTGCTTGAAAAGTGACCCACAAAGGTTAATCAATTGTCAAAATAGCCTTAAAGTGACAGTTCACCCCAAAATCAAAAATACAAATTTTTCTTATTAGCTCTAGTGCTGATTATCTGTCTAGATTGTTTTGGTGTGAATTGCCAAGTTTTGGAGATATCGGCCGTAGAGATGTCTGCTTTCTCTCGAATATAATGCAACTAGATGGCAATCAGCTTGTGGTGCTCAAGGCACCAAAAAAATACATTTGAAAAACTGAACAGCAATGACCAACGTCCCAGGTTAATCAAGTTAATCCACAGACCTTGTTGTGAGAAGCTTGCATCTACTCATGGATGAGAGGCTTGGGGGATGCGCGGGTTGTAAACATTAATGCCGGCCTCCATAAAGAAAATAGTTCCTACATGAAACTTTTCACAACAAGGTCTGTGGATTATCTTGAGTAACCGCGTCATGATTTCTGGAAAGCCAGGTGCCATCTACTTCCATTATATTCGAGAAAAGGCAGATATTTCTAGGGTTGATATCTCCAAAACTCGGCAACTCACACAAAAACAATCTAGATGGATAAATAGCACTACAGGTAAGAGGAAATATATGTATTTTTGATTTTGGGTGAACCATTCCTTTAAGTTATCTTTGACATTCCCTCACTTTGCAGCCATTTATCTACTGTAAGCAAAGCAGCTTCATTGTGGCTTAATAATAGAAGAGAAGTGGATGCTCCATACCTACTCTCCATCTGCAGGCTACCCGCTGACATTCAACCCAATTACTCACAGTTGCTTGAATGCCACTACAGCCAACAGGAGAGGATGTCCTTTAAAAAGTAAAGACAGCAGAGGAAAGTTATGTCACTTTGATCCTCAAGGCATCTTTATGTTTTATCTGAGATATGCAGCAGTGCCTGCTGTGTGGATTGCTCTTTGAAGAAAAAATGGTCATTGTGAATCGTGTGCTATTTAATGGATTTGGTTACATCAACTTGTTAAGCCTACAAGCCATACAATATCAGAAACATTTGAGAGTTTAAGACATATCCAGTAGTCTCAGATATGTTTTTTAATATCAATTTAAGCTGTTATTACTGTGAAACTGTTACTCACCTTACAGCATAAAGCTTAAAATGAAATGTAACAGGTGCATTTACATGCACTTAAATCTGCATTAACAGATTTTTTGGCCACTTTTGCTACAAAAAACAAGCTGTTAAAACAACCAAGTCATAATATCTCCTTATAAGATTGTTGTGGCAAAGAGTTACCTATTAACACATCCAGCAGACACAGCGCAACATTAGCATCCATATGTTTCTGACCATGTGGCCTTTTAACTCAGTTTTGGTCTCCACCAACTCCTGAGGGAAATATCTGACTCTTTAGCTGCTAATTGCTCTTCTGTGTTTATCAGCTAGTCCCGTACTTTGTCTGCCTGCGGTTTGGAGCTGGGCAGTTGACTTTCTGCAGCTACATTGCTGCAAAGAAACCTGGTTTATTGACTATGGAAATGGATAACAAGGTTTTACAAGAGTGCATGTGTATGACTTTAGACAGGGAAAGTATTGCTGTGACAGAAAATTAAGGAAAAAAAGAAATCTAAAATGTTCAATGTTACAGACAAAAAGTTTTGTGCCTGTATCATTTCTAATATCATATTTGTTTCTCTGTGTTTTCTGTTGCAGGGTGACCCCACAAGATGGAGAAACATCCCCCTCAGGTGCTCCCGGGTGTTCAGATGGGCCTATAGGTGCTACTGGTGGCGCTGGTGCTATGGCAATGCCTGCCACCTCCACCCTCTCGTTGCCCATGAGCCAGGGTAAACCTTCTCTGCGTCGCATCAAAGGCCGCATTCACCGCAGCAAGAGCCTAGACAGCATCGATCTACTCGACTCCAATGTAAGGCTCACTCACAACTTAAACGCACCAACTTAACATGTACACACATAGGACAAGAACCCAGTGCAAGCTACTAAGACTGCAACACATTTTTATTTTCATTATCAATTAATCTGCCGATTATTTTCTCGATTAATCATTGTGTCTGTAAATGTCCAAAAATATAGGAAAAAATGCTACTACAATTTCCCACTCTCTCCAAGATGAATTCTTTAAATGCCTGAAATCCAAAGATATTCTGTTGATACAAAAAAAATAAAAAACATCAAATCCTCCAAGCTGGAACCAGGAAATGTTTGGCAATTGTGCTTAGAATAATGACAAAATACTTTTTTGATTATCAAAAACTGTCTAGATTTTGTGCTGTCTCGTGATGGAAACAGCATTGAAGGAACAAATTTTTTTATTCTATTGGACCCACTCATTTTGAATAATAATCAGGAATTGTATTTCATCAGAGGTTGCTGTTGGAAAAAAATCCTTATCTGTAAACAGCATTGTTTTTGTTTTTGTATTCCTGCAGCGATAATATATTATAGTCCTGCATTAAATATAAGCTGTGATTACATTTTCTAAATTACAGTTTCTGTGATTTCAAGGGGGGATAATTTTTTTTTTCTCCTAATGGCTTCATTCAGATTTAACATTTACCCAAGCTACAGCTCTAATACACACACACCCTCCCACACACACACAGGATGGCCTTTGGTTATGCAATATTTCTTTGATTTTCAGATGAGCACAGTTTAACACATTCCATATGTCTCTCTCTGTGACTGGTTTATTCTCATGAAAAGTATTAATCTGATAAATGATTGGGTAAGCTGCTTGGACCTAAAAACCCTTACTAACTCTGGGATTGTCCATTGAGCTGAGAACTGCCTTTGGCCCACTCTCTCCACTGGTCAACTCATGCGTACTCGTGCGTGTGTGCTTGTGTGCGTACCTGTGTGTGTCTGTGTGTGTTTATGAGTGATGTGGCTTTTGGGAAAGCAACCAACGGTTTATGATGTAAAAGCATGCCAACCTGCTACTAATGCATGCTTGGTGAGGCTGTTTTTAATGTGGCATGAGACCACAGTGGACACACAGATACTTCTCTCTCCTGCACAGCAGTACTGAATATCTCTCTTTCCCACCTTCTACTTTCTTTATGTCTTGACCCTCTGTAGATGTCTCCTTTAATAAATGTTCACAGTGTGATGTTTCCTCATCTGCCCCCGTCCTTCCTCTCTATGTTGACAGTCTGCAATGTGTACGTGCGTGTGAGTGTAAGTGTGTATGTGTGCGCGCTCAATGGGTGTTCAGTATTTTAGCTGGCCTTAATTGGGAGCTGCCTGGTGTGCCTGTGTAAGGAGTCATTAGTCTTCCCCTCCACAACAGCCGGCCTGTCGTCAGAGCCAGGAGGAACTTACGTTTAGGAGAGGCAGAATTTGCAGTTCACACAATTGAATCCATTATTGATGTGAAGGAGGGTTGAAGGTGGACAAAGGAAGTCGCAGGGTGGAGGTGACAGTGAGGGACACGCTCAGAGATGACACAGCACAGCATCCCAAACCTGAAGGATCCAACACACACACAGACACACACATACACGTCTTTTTGACCGAGTTTGTCAGTTTGATTGACTGCTGGCATGAAGTTTCCTGTCAGTTTCTAATTTTGAGACAGAGGCGAAAATATCTCATAGATTTTTTAAACAACCTTGAGTGCTCTGCTGTATAATACTTGGCAGTGATCCGTCTGACCTAAATCAGAGGGGGTTTTTTTGTTACCTTTGCAGACCTGATTGAAGTAAGAGCAGAGGTGGGTTGTACTGGAGCTGTAGAGGCAGATGGTAAATAAAAGTTAGATGTGACTTTGCTGTTATGTCATCCACAAAAACAAAAACTTGAGCAGACATGGTGCACTCTGGGTTGAGTGGGAGATGCGTTGTCCAACTATAGCAACCCTGTTACTGGGGTAAAAATAGGGCTGAATGTTTTGAAGAAAATATCTTATTGTCATTTGTTATGACCAATATTGTAATTTACAGGCCTGCAGTTGTGGTCTACTTACTGTACAACTTATTTTCTCAATCAGCTTTTTTTCTATGTGATGGCGTCCTACATAAACACTCAAAGTTAGAACACTTTTGGTTATTTCAGATGAGAGATTCCTGTTTGTACTGTTTTGTTGGTGCCCCTCTCACTGGTTTGAAGTGGGCAGGGCTCAGTGGGGAAAAGGCGATGTTACATAATCAATCAAAATATAATGACAGTTGTGAGGTTGTTTGCTTATGTTACCAGCACTGTCGATTCCATCTGATGAAACCACACCCACACAGTGATGAATGATGATGAGTTTTTTTCCAAACTTAACTTTAATATTTGCTTATTGACTCGTGAATATTTAATGCTTTAATGCTTAAATGCTTAAGATTTGAGATGATTCTTCTGGGTCTTCCCGGGGTTTTTTTATTTATAAATTTTTTTCAATCCAGTTGTTCTGAGAAAAGTCAACTTCTTAGTAATTTTACTAGTTTTATACAGAAAAATTCATCAATTTAGCACACATTTATTAATATCTTATATTAGTCATATACTGTACTTGTCATTACTCAATAAAATTAAAATATGGTAATAATGACAAGCTCTAACAACTCATTATTAACTCATTAAGACTCAACAACTAACAAGTTACCTGCTACAGCTCCTACGATCACTTAAATCCAGGAAGATTCAACACTCTGTTGGTCACAGCCCACTCTCAATTTTTGCAAACATAAAAGTGGTGTTTCTTCCTAGATTAAATCATCTTTGGCCAAGTGTAAAATGTTCAGACTCCTCCAACTCATGCAGAGAGCAAATAGACATTTTAACATGTCTCAGCAGGAAAAGCACCAGTATATGTGCATGCTGGCTCACTGTCACATTGTTCGGATTTTCCGGGACATTTGAACAGAACTTTTGTTAACGTTATAAGTAATACCTTCGATTTTCCTACAATGACGATATGAACGATTATCACTAGAGCCAGTAAACCTAAAACTAAAACTTTCACCTCCTACAATTTCTCAAATCATGTTGAGTATGTAAGTAATAAAGAAATGGCAGTTGTTGTGGTTTTCAAAATTCAAAACAGTTAATAGTTTAGCCACAGGTAAAAATAACACGTGATTCTGTCATTTTAAAGTTGTATAATCATGGAAATGTATCCGATCGCCTCTGTATTTGTTTACTCCTCCAGAAACAATAGTTACTTTTCCTACTCCGTCAGATCACACACTGATGTGACTACTCCAGAAAGTAGTTTCAGATATCACTGTAGACAAGCCAGAGCTGAAGAAAGAGTTAGAGTCATAGTGATGCTTCACAGCTTTATCTTTAAAGACCATCCATCAGCAAAGATAGTCTTCAAACACAGCCTCAAGAGAACCTGTGAATTCCCTCTGAAGTAATCCTGCCTTTTTATAATTTCAACATTTCTCTCTCTTTTTAGAGCATGATACTTGAAATGCTTTCAGTACACAACATGTTTTATCCTATAAACAATATTGAGCAAAGTTTGCATTGATTCTAAATCACGCCCCTTCTTTTCCATCAAGAATATCAGAGATGCAGACTAAAAAAAGGCCTCGGTATCCATTTCATCTGACTGAGCTCTTACTCCATGCAACAGTATCGAATGCTTGGAGCATGTTGCACGAATACATTAGCTTCCATTATCTTGCTCTGCTGTGGACCATCACAAGATGTCTATGAGTGTAAGTCTGAAGCATGAATAATAGATGGAAAAAATGATCTACTTCATAACGCAGTGTTTTCTTTCTTTCACTTGCAGCTATTTTTGTGTGATTAAAAACAACACTGTGGAGAAGAGAAGTGTGTGGTTAAACTGGGTGAACTCACCTGGGATTTCAGCTATTATTTATTCAATAAGGACCGAATCTATTTGTCTTCTAATGCAAAGTAGCTGCCAATGTGTACTTCGCTGTGGAGCAAAGGATTGATTCCTTACAATGTCATTGGGTAGATGTGTGTGTGTGTGTGTGTGTGTGTGTGTGTGTGTGTGTGTGTGTGTGTGTGTGTGTGTTTTATGTGAGTGTGCAAGTGTGTTGCTGTAAAGTGTGAAGTATGACCTGATATTCGGAGTCCTTGAGCTGAAAGTACACACTGTTTTGGTCAGATCTATGTTGCACAGCTCTGTGTTTGAGCGCTGGACTGTGGGTGTCATGCTCATTTTCAAAACATTTGTCAGTATCTTCAAAAGACTTGTTTTACTGTTACAAAAATACAACTTTATGTTTAAGGTTTGATTTAGCTCAGGCACTTAAAACTCATTCAGTAAAGACACAGTGTTCTAATCATGTGTCCCTGTTTTCATTTTTCATTTTTCTCTTGTTATATGCTAAATATGTGCCAACAACTTTGAGTAGTTTTATATTGAAATCCTTTTTTTCCTTTTCTGTGAAACGGAAATAATGACACCAAGCAGCTGTTGCTGTTGTTTTCCTGGGGACCGTAGTTTATTTTTTTTTTACTCTCCGGGCATTACTGTGATCACAAACGAAAAGTCTGAATCTGATATTCAAGTATTGCGGCAATTAGTCAACACCTAAAGTAGAGCTCAACCTCAGACATTTTAAAGCAAATAGTTCCATTTAATTGAATGGCACGATTTCTGTTCATGAAAACGTCTTGTAAAATACCAAATGTGGAAAAATCTGTTCCAGAAAAACAGCTTTATTATTTCTAAGCTGAGTAGCATTTGCTGCACCTATTGCCACACCCAGCTTCCAGACTTTGTGAGTGTATTGTTATCATCCAGCAGACATTGCCGGTGGACACTGAACATACTTCATCATGTACGTGGTGACGTAGACCTCTCAGTTCTCTGCTGGGCTGATGGCAAACACTGGAGATGGCAAACACTCAAACACCGACTGACAGAGAGAGTGGCAAAGAGATTACAAAACGGAGTGATAAATGTGAGGGAGGAGTGCAGGTTATGACATGGATGGGTCGTGTGAGGGATGAGAGAATGGTTTGACAGCAGGGTGCAGGATGTTCCGATTAGATGAATATATTTTCCCTGGATAGACAGGAGGCTCCGCAGACGCCTTGTAACTCATTCTCTTCATCCCTTGTTCTCAAAGCACAACAGGACAAAATTGCATTTCCACATACAAGTGATTTATCTTACCTGAGTTGAAACAGGCCACTGAAAATTGTCCGCAACCCCTGTGGTTACGTATGTGTGCCTGTATCTTTGGGTGTGTCTTGGACCGGATGTGGTATTACAGTAGTTAAGCTTCGAGGATCATCACACACATCATCAGTGTGAGAAATTAACACCAGACATCAGCCAAAAGCTGCTGAATTTGGTAAATATGTCCACTAGTATACAAATCAATCTTGAAATTCAACAGATATCATGGATGCTTCCCTATTTGATGTCATTCCACTCGTGTTACCTCATTAGATAGTGAGTATGAATATGCCTGTATCTGTCTGTGTGTCTCGTGTGAGGCTGAACTTTTCAAGCAGTCAGGTGTCTTGGTTGCAGGGTGTTATTACTGTTCTCACACACATATGATGCAATAAAGAGAAAACTGCACATGAAGTCAGCGGGCAGCATCTGACTGAAACCACAGCTCTGCGCTGTCTTAAGCTGCCTCTAGGGGAAGCACCGCTGCATTCATCATGAACAGTGATACATAAATCAAAAGACAGGCATGTTGTGTTATGATATGTGTGCATGTTTTCAGTATTAATTGAATGATCACGTCAGTTCCAGTGACAAAAAAAGCACATCAAAGTAAGAAAAAAGAGCAGACTGTCGATGGTAATCATGTGTGTTGGTGGGTGTGTGTTATGGCATTGAGGGGTTGCATATATGCATATAGAATATCTATTAAATTATAATGGAGTAATTATATGTTGGCAGCATGATAAATCATAAAAATATGCAGCATTTGAAAGAAATACTGTTAGTATACTGGGAGGGGCTTGTATACTCTATGTATGTGAAACAAACAGGAAAAAGAGAAATGTAAAAAATAATGTCGATAAATATAGAAAATCTGCTGATGCCACCTTTTATTAATAAAAAATATTAGGGAGAAGAATGTCTGTGTATAATTTAGAGTATTGTTACTGCAAAACAAATTTCATGTCCTAATTGTAGTTGTGCCATCAACAACAATTAATCAACAATAATACATTTTAAATAACTTCTACCCACTAGTACTACAGCTAATGATGCTGCTGACACTACTTCTACAACTATCGGTGGAAAGTAACTGTGTGAAAGCCTGTTTGAAGTACTTAAGTATTACCATTTCATACTACTTTATATTTGTATCCACTACATTTCAGAGGGAATTTTACACTTTTCACTCCACTACATTTATCTGACAGCTGTAGTTACTATTAACTCTGCTGATGAAGATTTTACATTCAAAACATACTGTATGATCAGTTCAGTTTATGAAATATGATGCATTCTTACCAATAAAACTAAACAACAGCATGCAGTAACACATCAGTAAGAACAATTTAATAATATAATACATAATTATGTAAAACTGACGGGAGCCATTCTGCTGCATAATAGTACTTTTACTTTTACTTTTGATACTTGAAGTACAATTTGCTGTTGATATTTTTTAATTGTGATATCGTTATTTTTACTTGAATAAAAAAAATGTTCATATTTTTTCCACCACTGTCTACTGCTACTATAGTAATGATGATGATAATAGTAAAAATTATGACTGAAAAATAGATTTTGCATAAAAGTATAGCAATAGCAAGGTAAAGTAAGGGTCATGGTTTACATTCCTTTTCACTTGTCACTGTATGTTACTTTTTCAGTTTATGATCACTTTGCCGAGCTACGGGTTCGTCGATGCTATCCAGCACAGCCGATGAAGTCCCTCATTAATTGCATTCGCCATTAACCAGCAGCAAATCTATAGGCTATTGCTCTCAGGTTCCCTATGGTTTTGATTTGGATCGCAGTGATTCATCAGCTGTTTAAAGACACAAAGCCCTCCGCATAATGACATGCTCCCTGCCCCTCATGTTAGCTCATCCCGAGGCACCATGCATCTGTAATGTCAGGCAGGAAGGGCAGGCAGGATCAATGTTGGTTCTATAGATAGATGAAGCGATGATCTATGGCATCCACAGCAGAAGACTGTAAGTGAGAAGGCCCTATTTTACACAGGGTCATATGGAACAGTTCACATGAAATTAGATTAAATTAATCAATCACTCTTGGTTTATAGGGTGTGTATGTGTGTGAGAGAGATAGTGGCTGAAGGGACGCCTGGCTGCATACATTGCAGGAAGTGCGTCTTCATATTAGTATGTCCGGCGGTCTGCTGTCCTCTGTGTGATATTGATTGGTTGCATTAGGGAGTCTGCAGGTCAGCATTTCTCAAACGGGGACAGAAGAAGAGCAGGACGGAGAAGAGGGAAGAGGGATGGAGGAATTACCAGAGGACAAGAGCAGATAGAGTGAGAGAAGAAAGAACGGGACCAAAAGGGGGGGATAGAAGGACGGAAAATTAAAAGAGGGCAGAATGATGGGAAGACTGATCGAAGAAGCTGTATTGGTGTTGTTTTGCTCACACGGCCACAAGCTCAGCCCCACCCCGTCCCTGCCCTGTAGTATTGATTTAATGTGCTACAGCTGGTTAAAGATGACCTATTGTTCTTGCCTTCATGCTCTGTGTTTACGTGTTTGTTTACAGTATATTAATATAAATTTTTGCTCACCGCCACCTAGGTAACTGTCAATATTGAATAAATAACATTGAGCACCGCACTTGCCACGCGATGTTTACTTAATGGAGCAGCGGAATTAATTTTATTGATCAAGTCCGACCGGCTGACCCGTCGGTAGCCCTGTGTTGCTTTCCTGTGAGACACCAGTGTTATGCTTCTGTTCAGCTCACTACTGAAGGTGTAGATAAGCTTTAATTTAGAAACATTAGACATTTAGTTGTCATTTTCAGCCTCAGTGACTGACAGTGTGTCCTCAGTGACCTTCAGTGGCGCTGGTGTTTTGATGTAATTTTAGCTTTGCTTTCACATCTCCCCCTGTTTTGGTCTCAGCTCCATTTCGAGCACAGTTCTCAGCGTTGAAATGTTTTGCTCTGAATAATTAACACACCTAGAAGCAATTACAACACCTTGTAGTCTAGAGTTAGGCTAAATGCCATAGTAATCCCCCACACTCTGTAAGAGCGCTCTGTGTTTTTCATTTTTGTTTATTTTCGGCTGTGGTTTGTGCACTGTGACAAAAACCATGCATAAAATGTGATGGATTATGAAAGAGAAGATTGGGTTAATTTATGACTTCAACATTCATCTTGTGCCACGTGGCGGCATCAGCAGCCTCGTCTAACGAGATGGGATGGATTCACAGCAGCTCAGAATTTAGGTCCTCTCCTCTGTTTCCATGGCAACACAATCACTCTGCCCTGGGTGTGGGAGGTTAGGTGTTAATGCACGAAGGTTAAAGTAACGTAAATGGGCAGTTTTCACATAACCTCACTACAAACAGGTTGTAGTGTGGTTATGTCAAAGGATTTTTTTATTTTATTTGAGTGGATCTGTTAGTTTTGAGCTTATTGTTGGCTCTTCCATTGATGCTTATTTTTAATACTTACCATCTGTTTTTAATAGCTATAGTATAGTTCTATGTTACTATTAATTTAAATTTTGTTGGTGTAATTTAACACACAGAAATGATCAATGAGATTTGCGTTATGATTGGGAAAGATGACTCATGTTATGTCTCACTGTTAAAGGTCAGTCAGTCCAGCAGTTATATTAGTAGAGAGAGGAGGTGCAAAAGAGAGCAGTGAAGTCCCTCATTGTGGACACACTGAATTTAATGGTTGAAACGTTGCTGTTTAAATTTACTTAATGCTTACAAGCTCATTTAAAAAGCAACGTTTCAACCATTACATTCACAATATGAATGAACAATCAGAGTCAAAATGCAAACATCCGAGACAGTTATATCTTAATTTATTGATAAAAAGATATTCAACAATAACATATATACATATTGTATATAATTATATAAGCAGTACATCATAAGGGCCATAGAATACAAAAGAACCGTGGAAATAGAAATATCTGGAAGGGCAAAATAAGTAATATTATGTGAGTCCAGTGTTTTTGTTCTTATCCTCATTAGTTGACTTGTGACTTTGAAAAGTTTGAATCCACAAACAATTTACATTAATAAAAAAGTTTTTGTATGGAAAAAAAGTTAAAAAAAAACAGGTGCCAGAGGGAAACAACTATAAAACAAATGTAATATGAACAAAAAATAATGAGTAAGAAAAACAAGAAAAATAACAAATGTCTGACTGATGAATGACATATCAATATGAGTCTGGGTTGTAGCACTTTACTACTGGACTGAACATATGTTGAGAAAATCTTTTGTGTCATCTTGGGTAGATTATGAATCTTGAAATATGACCATTTTTTTAACAAAATATACCTCATATGAGTGCTAGTGCAGACTACACTGTCACCTCTGTCCCTGTACTTAATTTCGTCGCCTGTGTGTGTTGCCCTCTTCAGCAGTGCTGCAGGTGCACAGAAAGATCGCTCTCTCTTCCACCTCTCCCTCCATGCAGGCACCTCCTGGGGCTCTCATTTCACGTTTGACTTTTATTTTCCCTCTCAACTAAATTGACCACCAGAAATGTGAAACTTTGTAAAGTGAGACGCCCCCAGGGGAAGTCATGATGCCAACCTGCAACCTGCCTTTGTGGCGTCTGTCTGCAGAGGGGAGTAAAGCCAGTGAAAAACTGAGGGGCAAAAAAAAAGAGGAAATGGGTTAATCAGAGCCGACGGGTGCATGGAGATATGTGTGTGTGTCTCTCTGTCTGTCACTGCGTGTGTGTGTCTGTGTCCGTCTATATGTGTGCGTGCCTCAGGAGGACTGCTTGCCCGGGGACAGGGGGGCTCTCAGGATGGATTCATCAGAAGCCAGGGGCTGTGTTGTGCACCATTAGGATCAAGGTTGCTATTTCAGGATGCTACCTGCTGAGGGATGTACTCTGCTCACAGTTTTGATGGCCCCTCCGCCCAAGTCCATTAAACAGCGGCAGAGATGGCCTCTGCTGCTGCTGAGTAACTAGGATGGGACCTATTTTTAACAAACTCGCCGGTAATTTTAGCTCAGATATTTATATGTTCACCAGTAGTCGTATATTTTCATTCATATAAATGATTGCAGTTTGTCATTCATATCTGAACTGCGTCAGTGTTATCCAACAGGTCTGATTACAACACTGACATGCATTTGATAAAGGTTTTATCCCAAAGACTATCAACTGAGATGTCTGTATGAAAAAAAAAAGACCTTTTGCCCCAGCTATAGTGTAGCTGGGGCAGAGTGAGGCTGCAGTCTCCTGTGCTAATGCTAATAGTGAGATTATAGAAAAGAAAATTTTGCTGGTATTATCCTTTTCAAAGACCCCTTAAGACTTTAATTCGGCAACTGTTGCCTCACAAAGCATTTAAATGAGCACATGTGAGGCCAGGAGTGTGTGTGCTTGTTTGTGTGTGTGTGTGTGTGTGTGTGTGTGTGTGTGTGTGGGTGTGTTTGTTTGAGAGAAATGAGTCAGCATTCTTTGCTGATTGACTAGAGCACAGGGACTTAAAGTGACCTCTGCGGCCCTTCGGTTTAAAAGTCACATTTAGCTGTAAATTAGCTGCAGATTTATGATGCATATGTTTAAGTTGACATGAAACCGTTTGAATCATTGCTTTACATTATTCAAATTTTTATTGATAGGAAATGTATGCAGTCATCCTAAATACGTAAATTACATTATTTTCTTTTAATAACATAAATTAATTTAAGTGAATACAGTCACTTAAGTATAATTTATGGTAACATATAACTCCTGCTATTTAGGATTTATAAGCAGTATTCAAACATTTAATAAATGGTTTATAACACATTTCAATGTAGTTATAAACAAATATATAGAGATTTGAAGTGTTTATTCATTTACAGTATGTGTCAACCTTTTAAACTTCTCCTATGAAGACATATTATTACAACTCAGCTACGTTTTACTATATTGTCGTTCATTATCTATTTATACACCAGCCTCCACTTGTGGTTGCTCACAGAAAGAGTTGTAGTTGTTGACAAATACAATAATAAACACTGCTTATGTGTGTCATAAACCATTTATTTAATGTGTATATGATGCTCATGAATAATAAACAGGAACTTAAAATAAAGTGTTACCTAATGTGTGTGTGTGTGTGTGCATGAGTGTATATATATATATATATATATATATAGATATATATGTATGTGTGTATATATATACTACTGATGCAATATAGAATGCAGAAGTGGCATAGTTGATCAGACTAATGTAATGGATGTCCAAGGAATAACCATACAGTTTTTTTTTTTTTTTTTTTGTCGTATTTTGTTTTTTTGAAATACAGAAATGATACAACAAATGACTGCAGTCAGGAAACCTTTGTCATCTTTCTAGTACATTGCAAACCACTGTACAGCTCTTTCTTTGGAAAGATGTAACATAAAGGAACATTTTGTGCTTTTTAGCATCTTAAGTGTTGACACAAGTCACAAGAGGAACTCCAGGCCTTAGAAAACTCTAGTGTCTTTTTGCCAGCTCCTTGTTTTTATAATTACTGTGTATAGGATGTAAATAGAGCTACAGTATTTACTCTTTCTCCATGCAGTACACCTGTGTGGCCACTAATGGTGCTTGTGCTACAGTACAAGGATTGGAGGAGCTCTGAGGCTCCTCTCCAGTCATCCTGTGTGATAAACAGGTCAATGAGGGCTTTTATCCTGCAGAGGGCAGAGTTTCACCACGAACAAGATTAACGCTGCCGATGAGTGGACCACTGACCTCCTCAGCACTGGTCTCCATTTTAACTGTCTGAATGGGAGAGGATGCTTTTGCTCTTCAAAATCAGTGGCTATATTTTATATATTACTCATCTGTCTTTACATGTTTTTACTTGTGTCTTGTATATGTTTGAACCCTTTTCTTGAACCTGCATATGTGCTCCTGATGAGAAACGCTGCATTTTGGATGAAAACAGTTAATGCAGTCATTTACCACTTAATCTATGTTGTGCACTACTGCTCTTTTCTGAATTCAAATAAGCAAGTGCAGGAATTAAATTTTTGGGCTAAATGTGTTTATTTCACTTCCAGTAAATCTTGTGACAGATCTTCAGCAGATGCCTGTACTATTGTGGCTCCCTCTGTGACTTCATGGGCAATGCCAGACAATTTTATCAACTGAAATCGACATTCCAGAAAGACCCACTGGGGATCTCACGGCCAAGCAGAGTCGCAGATCTGTGTAGCATCAGAGAGACAGAGAGTGAAAAAGAGAAAGACGAGGAGAGAGAGATTGGCACAGATGAATCTGCACTTCACTGTTATTGTTGAAAGTATTTGCCAATAAAACAGTTTCAACATCATATCTTATACTGGCTGATGGAGATGAGTCAGAAAGTCAAATGTGGTTGGTTTAATTCTGAAAGTTGTTGTCGGAGCCAAACATCAGCATGACCCCTTGAAATGAAAGTGTAAGAGATGTTTGTGCAGGGAGCAGCCGAAGAAGACTGCGTGGACAGCGAGTACAAAATGTTCTGATGTTTTGTTCTTGTTCTTGTTAATGACACAGTAAAAGGAGATATGAACTCCCCAGCACGTCTGCTTATATTTATGAGGTGGTGTCGAGTCTTAGCTGGAGATATTTCATTAAAAATAAGAGAGGGGGCAGAGAGGAGAGCGTCGGGGGATGACTGATCAGTCAGGTGATAGGGATTTTGTCGCCCATGGGTCAGCGCCTTTTCTTGGAGCCTGCCAGAAAGCTCTAAGACGGACAAAACAGTGGTCTACTCTACTCTATATGTTTCGTAGCCTTTCTCTGTCTGTCTGTTGCCTCCTTTAAACAAACTGAATATACTGTAGACTGCCTGGTGCCATCTGTATTAAGCTGGCAGTTCAGTCAGGCTGCAAAGAATAAAGGTAGTGTTTTATGTATTTTATCAGATTCCCAACCTAGTTTCACCAACGACCATTGTACACGAGGCATCCTTAGACAATATATATGTCTGGCTTGTTTTCAGTGGAAGATACCTGAGAGCCTCAGTGACGTTGCCAGCAGATTAACTGTCCTCATATCCCTGCATCCCTGGTTATTTCTCCTGCTTGTTTTCTTTTAATAAAGCTGGCTGGCCTCCTTAGTCCTGAAGCAGGCTGGCAGACAGACAGGCAGACGAGGAGCCGAGCAGATGGGCAGCATAACAGGTAGAGACGGTGTGGTGGGAGACAAACTGGGCAGAGAGGGAGGCGTGTCGAGTGGGTGCTGGAAAAGGTCGAAGGAGAGGTCGCAGTACTACAAACCCCGCCGTTTGGCGCAGTCCCAGTGAACGTGACAACTCCGTGACGTTGTCGCTTTTGATTGTGTCTTCTCTGTGTGAGGAGCTGCATTCTTGTCAGTGAGACTGGCAGCCAGACACACACTGATGCGCGTGGGCACACACACAAACACACACTGATAGTCATTGGCTTTGTCAGGAGCAAAAGTGGTTGGAAGGGGAATCATCACGTGCTTTGGACTCCCTCAATACCAATTCACAAACTTAAAAAAGTAAAGTGACAATAATATGAACACTTTAAGACCATGAATTCATTTTGATCTAATAATGGTCAAAGGTTGGTTATTGATATCCCGCCCGGTTGCTGTAGTTTAAATTAAAGTGTGCACCGTTTAATGGCGTCGCTCATTTGATTCTCAAGGGAGGCAGCTGGATGTATTGTTGACATCCCTCCTGCCCCACCAAGCTCTACCTCTCTGTACCAGCAACTCACTCATCATAGCTGCTGATGGTTTATCCCTAATGGCGACCCATAAATAAAGCAGCAACCAGTGGAAAGAATTGATTTCCAGAAGCACGGAGGAGTGGTGGAGATTTATGCCCCGAGTCGGACTCTGCTGCAGTGCCGTATATCACTCGTTCTGATATGTTTTGCCCTTCATCTTTTTTTCCAGCCCATCACTCTGCCTATGACTGTAACACGCAGAACAAAGTGTTCCCCTCTTCTTTTTTTTTGAATTATAACATTTGCCAAATGTCTGTCTTTTTTCCCTTTGATCTTTTCGTGGTTTTTCTTCCCATTTTATTCACCCATGTGCTCTGCTTACCTGGCCCGTTGCGGCATTATTTTTCTCTGTGCTCTGTGTCTGTCTTTTCTTTCTCCCACACACACACCTTTTACTTGTCCAAGGAAACCTGACCAGACTCCAACAGATCAGCCTCTGGGTTTCTGGAATTTGCTAATTTTGCTGATTTTGTGTTTGAGCTGCTTAGGCTGTAGGAGTAGTCTTAGAGTCAGAGTAGAGCTTCACACTTCAGATTATGCAGCTAGAATAGTACTGTACATCATTCGAAAAGATCATATGTCTCACAAAAAGATATTCCTCAACACTATCTTGATAAATTCAAACATCTTTTTTTCTCTGTTTTGCCAGTATCCTAAGCAGTACATTGATCTGATCATGTCTGAGCTGCATGTTCAAAAGATCCCATCATTTCCTGTAATCCAGCCCTCTGATTCACTTACGTAGTTAATCCAAGTACACAGCTACATATGGATAGGCTTGCTCCAGATGTTCTTCCTGCTTGTGTGTGTGTGTGTACAAGAGTGTGTGTGTGTGTGTGTGTGTGTGTGCGCGCGCCTGTGTGCGTGCATATGTGCCGGTCCATCCTGCTGTTGGCATCCAGGTGCTTCAGGCACCAGGAGTCATAGCAGACCTGAGTTTATTAATGTTGTTCATTTCCTCTGGTCTGTTCGCCTCCAGCCGCCTGGCTGCTCGGCTCTCCAGTCCAACATTCCACACACTCCACTGGAATTAAGGGAGAGGCCTGCGGCAAGGCAGGGAACGAGCTCAGGAATGTCTCTGTTATCACTGGGAGAGAGGATGGAGGGAGGAAGGGAACAGGAGGTCAGGCCAGAGGGCCGTAGCATTGTAAGGTTGTGGGGGTTTCCATCATCAAATCTTTGATCACCACACACAGCTGTGCTCAAAGGCTCATATTACCACAGAGGTGCTGTGGCCCAATCAGAACGCATAGGAATCTAATTTTAGAGCTGCCGCTTTTTAAATCAATATCTCCACTCCTATCAGTGGCAGTGTCATGTAGATTATCTCACGGCCTTCACAGATGTCACACCAGGTTGGCTCTGCTCTCAGTCCAGAGTGTGCGCTGCTGAGGATCACCCCGAATACACTCACACAGGCAAACACACTGACTTGCATACTGCTCGTGCATGCGGAGGGACACATACACGGGCAAAAGCATCCCTCCGGAGTCAGACCGTGTGCAGGCATATGCACGCATGTGTGGTGAGTGAACGTGAGAGGCGGTTTTGTAATGTATGATGAGCACAGAGCTAATCAAAGGCCATTTTTTGGAAAGGTTATAGTTAAGCAGAGTGGTTTTATTTTACCGGCTTGCTATATTATTTGTTAGCGTTTGATATTGATATGTTTAATTCAGGCTGGTCATGTCTAAATGTTTGGTCTTCTGGAGAAAGGTGAAAGGAAGTGTTTTTTGAAGGCTGATGTTTATTGCAACACCAAAGGATATTTATTTTTTGTTGATCATTCTCTGCTTGGAACAAGTATTACAGAAGGGTAACTCTCAGCGTTGTGTATCTCTATAGTTTGAGCTGTGCAAAGTAACTACTTCAGTGTGTTGATGTTGGGTTAGTTTTTTGTGCTGACTTATGTGCATCAGTTGACATCGTGTCTGTGTTGTGGGACGTAGTGCTTAGTTGGAAGTGCTTATTAACACTAATGAATCCAATGAAAGTCAAGACAAAAATTCCAGGCTTGTGAGAGAAAACCAAATTGTTTTTTAAGTGGCTGGTAAAAAGGCAAGACAAAGAAAACATTCTTAAATTTATTGTCTCAATGTCAGAAGTGAAGAAAAGTTTGTAAGGGAATTTATGAACATAATTATAAAATTTGTTCCGACCACTGGCAGCGAGGAGGCTTCAGCGCTTTGGTGACTCAATGGTTGGTTGGCAAAGTCGACTCACAGCAAGAACATCAAACACCTTTCTGTTTTCTGTTTTGTGCTCTGTTTTTCCATGTTTGCATGGGTTTCTTGCAGATGTACTAGATTCCTTCCACCCCAAAGACATGAATGTTAGGTATTATATGTACTGGTTTCTGTGGCTTCCCACAGCTCCTAAGTAGGATAGGTCAGAGGCAAAAGATTCGATGGGAATTGAAAAGTATAATTTAATAATAATAATACAAATAAAAAGAAGAAGAAGGAAAAGAAGAAGAATATAAAGTATAATTTAACTGACAATAATCCAAACAAAAAAAATTACCTTAAGGTGTCATGGCGGATTTTTAACACTGGATTATCAACATTTATTTTTCTTTATTAGATAAGAAAAATGCATCACTTGCAGCACAAATATAATGCAAAACGACCATTTTTTCTCACAAGCAGTTCAGTCCTATAAAGCTGCTAAATAATGCCTACAGTTGGTTTCAGTGTGTAAACTTCCAGTGAAGGGATTTTAGTGTGAAATCCATTTAATCTTGTCTGTGCATAATGTCCTGTAGCCTGTATATATATATATATATATATATATATATACACACACACACACATACAAAGGGGATTATTTACATCCTTTGACTATTTCTGTTGTAGATTTGAGATTGAGGTTTACTACGTAGTATGTCAAGTATTTTTAAGACAACAAAATATTATCTGTAGCAATCTTTTTTTTTTTTATCAAAATGGATTACCATACATTGTGCTTAATGTGCCTGAAGTTATGACAAAACAATGTGTAGGTGAAGAAAAATGATTGAAGTTACATAAAGATATTTTTAAAACTATTGTACTGAAGATTTTTTTAAATAAACCAGATATATTTTCAGCTTTCTATCTCTGAGTCCAGGGTTAACTGCTGTGATTCAGATACATTCTGGTATAGATGCGATTGTCCTGTTGGGTCCTAGTGTGTCATACTGTCTGACCTTCCCGCGGGACTGCTGCTCTTGCACATTACACTCTGACTAACAGCATGACAACAGAACTAATCACTGCCTTGTAGCTGTGGTCTGCATAATGTTCCCTCTGTTACACTCTGTAATTACAGATATGCATGTTCCATTAGTTGCACACAGGGACATCAACGGGTCCATATGCTAATTTAGGTCTAGTTTAGGCAGCTAAGTTTCCCCATGGTTTTTAACATTGCTGCGATACCTTTAAACATCTTCAGCTTTGCCCTGTGTGGCTTGGCTTAGCAGTGTATATAACTTCTATACATGATAGCGGAACTCAACAGCCTTGTCTGCTTGGTAGAAACATCAGTAGTAGTGCAGTGTTAAGGTGATTTTTTACTCTGTGTTCCCTGGTGTTGTTGTCCCAGCAGCCTTGCTTCCATATGCTGTTTACTGTACATGTCACATGGTTAGGCCAGTGGTACTAGTTCAGGTGAGGGGGCCCCAGGTGACACAAGCTGTAGGCAAACAGAAGCAGATAACATCTCTACACGAAGCTCTGATCCCTGTCGGTGGTGCAGGAAAGGCAAATAAGAATCAGAATCAGAATCGGGTTTATTGCCAAGTAGGTTTTCACATACAAGGAGTTTGCTGTGGTGTATTGGTGCATAGCAATAAAACGTAGAGAAATAAGAAAGCAGAAGTAGAAGACAAGTAGTGTAAAAGTCAAGAAACATAACATAAATATAATATGTGAAATAGGAATATTTACAAAACAGAATATAATAATACTAACATTACAACTGAATCTAAACCAAGGATGTCCGGGTCGCATGGTTTGTGCCTCAGTCAACTGAGGCACCAGGACATCCTGGTGGCATTATTTGGTGATGCAACCATTGTATGATAATACCAATGATAAAACAGTGAGTCATTTAACAAAAGGAGCAACTGCAGTTCACCTATTATTTTGTTTTTGTCTTCTTTGTGGATAGGTTGTCATCATTGTTAACATATAGGTCCATCACATCTTTCCATAGGTGTTGATTTAAGTAGGGATACGCGCACACACACACACACACACACACACACAAATCTTTCTAGTTGTTAAGTTTCAGAAACATTTTGGCTTGTAATCACAAGGCTGAAACAGATTTTTATTTTGGTTTGATCCCATTCGCACTGTTGTGTGCTATAGATAAGCACAGAGTTAGTGTCTGTGGGGCAAGCTCACTGTGCATGAGTAGAGTCGCTCAACATCACCTAATCGCCCATCCTTGGTGTAACTTTTTTGTTCTATTAAAGCTACAGTAATTAGCAAATCTACCACCAATCTGCAACTATTTTGATAATCATTTAATCAATTTTCAAGCCAAAATGCCAAAAAAAATCTGGTTTCAGCTTCTCAATTGTAAAGATTTGCTGCTTTACTTTGTATTATGTGACAGTTAACTGAGGCTTTAGGAAACTGTAATTCTGTGAATTCTTTTTAGTTTTTTTTTTTTTTTTTCTGAGATTATGGAGACCAAACGATTAATCAATCATTTTGTCTGATTAATCAACAAAAATAATAAGTAATAGCCCTAGTATTTTTGTAAATATATAACTCAATATACTCATCCTTTTACAACAAGGAAATCTACATTGTTTACAAACCATACCATAACAAATGATTTTACTGTCTCCAGGAAATATCCTCATTCACCCTTGAGGCCTTACCGACTTTAAAATCAAACCCAACCGTTGCATCGCTCTGCCCGGCATGCAGGAAATGTCCGGATGTGCACATTTAGTCTTTCCTCACATATGAGCTCACAGGAAGTGTCTATATGCTGTAGAATAGGGCACTTTAAATCCCTGCCCACTGCTCAGTCCTGACCCAGCTCAGGCCCCACAGTGCCCACCCCGGGAGGGGTGGCTTAGAGTGGCTTTTAGGCCTGCTCCCTTTCTGCTGAGTTCATCAGGCTGGTCCTTTGAGCAGGGAGCCAGCCCACTGCCTTGTGGCCCTTTCTTTCTTTTCAGGCGACAAATGTGCTAAAACAGCACTCCATAATCACTTGGCATTAGGGGCCGTTGTGTTGGGCATTAGTGGTTAGAATTGACCAGTGGGATGTTATAAAAATGAGTCTGACAAGAGAACACCAAAGCTGATGAGTCTGGATCCTGGCACTGGACGGCTAGAGGATTAGTCAGCTAACACACTGGCTGGGGCTTCTGCAGGGTCGGTTCCCATCGCATCGCATCACCACCAGGCTTGAAGCGGTCCCTGTGGCTGCCGTGTCTCCATCCGCCTCTCTGGCTGGCTGGCTCTGGTTCCCCTCCTCCACCGCTTCCCGTCTTCCGTTCTACTAAAAACTCAACATCATCTCTTCTTGTAGGGTCGTGTTTTCATGGGAGGAGCATATGATGTCATAGACTTAGGACGGGATGGGTTAAGTTGCAGTGGAGGGGCCCGATTCAGTGGAGTTGTTTTTCAAATGTCTCTTTTTGTAATACAGAGGGAGAGAGGTAATGTGTGTTGAATAGTATTGGTTCATTAAAGGCTATTTTGGTTATTACAAGTCAGAAGGCTTATTAGTCCAGTCTAGCTGCATATACTGTCTACCACTGAAGAGGCGTGGTTTGATCAGGTGACTGACTACACAGTAAGCTGGCCAGTTCACTTCTTTTTATCTACTGTATCATATTCAGCATTGAAAAACTCAGTTGAATATGGAGAGAGCACAAGGGGTGTTTTCACTGATTGACCCTTCTCTGATTTCATTTCTGATTAAAATCACATTCGCTGCATAGCAACTAACCACTGCTTTGCTTTTGGAGTTAATTTAATCGATTTTTTCAGAATTTCAGCTGCTTTTATCTGAAAAGCGCCTCTCTGAGCCTGAACTGTTCAACCTCTCCTGGGGCTCAGAGTGCCTGTTTCCCTGGAAGCTCCTGCTGTTTCCACTCCTTTGCCCAGTCAGAGCAGCTTCATACTGTTGGAATTTAGCAGTAACAGGCAGTACCATGGAAAGAGTCACTGCCGTGGGTGGGGGGTGGTCCTTTATTCTGCCAAGTTCACTGGACTTGAAACATTCCCTCATTGGTCGCAACTTGTGATACAATATGCTGTACTGTAGTTCAGCTCATTCCTTCTTTCTATTCTCTCTTCAATTTTCCTCTCTTTTCTGACCTCATATTCACCTTTCCTTTATTTCCTTTTCATCACCTTATCCTTAACTTTCTCACTTTCTGTCTTTTATCAACTCCTACATTTTAAATTACTCTATTCTTCCTCTTCTCTCCTCTCCTTTCCTTTCTTCCTTTTGTAATTCCTTTGCCCCTCATCTGCTCTCCTCACTTTGTCTGTACTCTGCTCTCCTCTTCCTGTTTTTTCATCCAATCTTCCCCTGTTTTTTCCTTTCCTTTCTTTTATTGTCTCTTTTACCCTCTTCATCAGATCCATTTATCATTTTCACAGCATTGTGCTGTAGAGGATATAGACTGCTGACCTCTCTACAGTATTATATGTATATTACTTTATTATATAGTATTACTTGAGTAGAATAATTGAATTCTGTTTAACACTGTACAGGAATTATTTGCTATTTTATTGAGGTCTGAGATTATGTTATGTTAAAAACATTGCACTCTGACATAGGGTCTTATTATTTTATCTATAAGTAGTCAACTAGGCAATTCAGTCATCTGAATTCCACGCTGTACTACAAAGAGAAAACATTTATCGCTCTATGAAAAATTATTGAGTCTGTGACAATGTCAGGACTTTGTTGGTGTGTTAAATTGATTCATGTTTTTATTAAGACATTGAACAAGCATTCCACCTACAGTCATACCAGACTGTTATAAATATGAAAAGATATGTAAATTAATTTTAAAAATAAATCCGTGATGCAGCCTGTGAGAGAGCAGAAAGCAGCTCTCTCTTTCTCTCTCTCTCTCTCTCTCTCTCTCTCTCTCTTTCTCTCTCTTTCTCTCTCTCTTTCCCTCTCCCAGTCTCTGCTCCCCCACTCCCTCTTGTGCACCAGTTGCCAAATATCATGTGAGGATTGTGGCTCTTTCATTTTTCTGAATGACAAAAAGCCATCACTTTAACAGATAGATGAAGCCAGCAATGTTACGCTTATCTCTGCATGTGTAGTTAGACATAGACATCTGCTCAACCATACAGACAGAGCAGACAACAGGGTTGTTGTCACTGCTGTGTTTACACTGGAAACAGTGGAGATCACGTGGTGTAACTTTATAGGACCACTTTTCTTTTGGTCACCTCATGAAAAGTTAATGCAACTCATTTTAAACAGTTAGTGTGAATGAGTGAACACGTGTTGATCCACTCACACTAACAGTAGACAAAGGTTTATCACTGGTGCTTGCATGAGTACAGCATGAAACGGTTGTTGAGGAGTCCAACATGCCGAAACACACGTGTACACTCACATACTGACTCCTCAGGTAGAAGTTGTTACAGTGCAGTGAATAGTGAATGTCATGTTTATCACAGTGACATTGTCCTCCTTACACATGCAGTTGCTCCATCACCTTTGAAAATATCTACACAAACTGCTATTAGACTACAGGATGAACATGCAAATTTCTCTCCAGATAAAAAAAAAAAAAAAAGATAAATAACGTTAACCCTTGTACACATATAGGTTTTGTCAGTGACTAATCTTTTTGTTTTGCAATGTGAACAAGTTTAAAATTGTACAGTAGTTTACACAGTAATGTGACGAGTGTAGCGGAAGGTTTTGTCATTGGTAACACCAGTGTAACCCTAACCCTAACCCAACAGAAAGAATTAAAGTGCCTACTACCATTTAAAGAGCTTGTTTTTGCTGACCTCCAGTGTTTTAACCTCTCACCTTGCTGCAGTGATGTAGAAGTGTACTCCAGGGTGTGTAAGCACACCATGACCTCACTGTTGGGTGTGGTTACAGGTGCAAAAAAGAACACTTGACCACACCCAACCACACACACCAGTGATTACGGTCGTGGTCAGGGGTTAAACAGACTTGGAACTTTAAATCAGAGAGGACTTCTCTGCTTTTCAGAATAATGTAAAGTTACTCTTTAACTAAAACTTCTCTCTATTATTTGGACAGCGCAGCTCTTTTAAAAGCCAATCTGAAAACGTAAGTTAAACTGAAACCTGCTTGAAACTGAAGAACAGCTTTAGTTTAGTTTTAGCTTGAGATATGTTGCCGCACTGCTGGACAGCTGCAAAATAACTCTTCACAATGACGGAAGTAAATTGTGTTCCAGGAGCATGGCTGCCTGAAATTTGCAGTTGCTGCCTGTATTAGACTTGTAAATCTTTACTCTTCCTTGAAAATCAATTACATGCCACTTACAGTATGTGTCAAATGGCATTTCAGTGCCTGCTGCTTGCTGTCGACACTGTAACTTGTAGCTGCAGCTGCTGGACTTACAGGGACATAATTCTGTCTCTCAATTTAAGTGGGGCAGTTTCGGAGCCCTTGCGTCTATTGCCTATTCATTAAGCTGTCGATTCACACCATGCTTCACACATGTTGGCCCAGACAGAGACATATTAGCACTTGCACATGCACAAAATTGATGTCCTTTAGAGAATAAGTGTGTCTATAATCGCTTCCCTGGTCTGACTGCTTTAGAATACAGTACAGTTAGACAGTATTAGGACAATATATGTTTTTCATTGTTTCAGCTATACTCATTGGACGCACATTGGATTTTAAATTAAACAATAACTGTTAAGTTAAAGAGGTAAGTTTCAGCTTTAAGCATGTTCACATTCATATTGGCTAAACAGCATAGGACGTGTTACCATATTTACTCATACTATAGTTTCCCAATTTTAGGAAATGCAGAAAGATTGCTGAAGACTGGAGACAAAAGTCTCTGAAACATACTAGAAGTGAAGATGGCTTCAGTAAAGGCCTGGCAGAAGTTCACCAGAGAAGTTACCAAGTGTCTGCTGATTCCTATTGTTAAAACTGTTAAAAATTATGGCTTTATTTAAGTTTGCTTAAAATTGATGAACCCTGTATACAATGCTCTTGTTTATCTGACGTAGATGTAAACACCCTCAAAGCTGACAGTCAGGACTGAGCTGAAACTATGAAAAACATCTCATTGTCCATTGTTTATGTCCACAACCATGGTTTACAGAGCGAGGTTGTGATTCATGGTGATTTAGAAGATAAGATAAGCTTTAGGGTTTCATCAGCAAACTTGTATAGATTGTGTTTCTGCACTATTATTATAGCCTCAGGTGGACATTTACTATAAGTGCTGCCAGACGGTTTAACTGCTGCTTTTATTACACCCTCTCTTACTCTGTCTGAGGTCACACATAAACCTGTGAGAGGTAACAGTGCAGTGTAATTGCTGTATATTTCTATGTGGTGAGGCCTTAAGGCTGAATTCTCTGTGTGAGGTGCAGTGTCTCCTTAGCTACGCAGTAGAGAGTAGCTGACATGCACATGCACTCAAAAATCTAATTGACCAAAATAAGTGTTTAAAAATATTGTGACCCTTTGTTTTAAAAACTTATCATTGAACTGGAGTACAGGTAAAAATAAGCATCAGCAAGTTTGTACAGACAGTTTCAAAGTTTCCCAGATATTTCTACAACAACAATGCAGCTCCTGTGGCCTTAGAGCATGCTTGTTATCCGTAGCAAATGTCTGGGCCATTTGCAGTCTCCTTTTTTTTTCAAGTACACATATTGTATATGTATGTGAAATAGAAATGGTGTGCATCATATGCTGCATTGCTATACTGTGTGTGTGTGTGTGTGTATAGTCACAAAACTCCTAAAAGATTAGTCCAATACCTCGAAATATAAAATAACTTTAAAATAACTTTGAATGCTATTTTACATGTGATTGCGAATATCTGATCATGTGAGAAGATGTGTATGGCCAGGCTGCAGTCAGTTTGCACAGATCTTTTTCCCCTTTTTTGCACTTTTTCCTCACAGCTCCACTCTAATACATGACCACAGGAAATTTCCCAAAAAACACAACTGAACATTGTTCACCTGATTATAAGGAAACCGTAAAGAACTGTGTTCAAACAGCAGTTTTCAATAACAACATTATAGCAGCATTGTTTATGCTCAGTGCTTTGAATTAAGGTTAAATTTCCTGAATTAGCAATTACTGTTTTAAAAGAACACAATCCAACATCCTGTTAGATTACACACTAAACATCATTCTGGTTGTGTCAAGCACAGACAGACATAAAAACGTATTAAATAGACTAGGCCTACTCATTTATATTTTCCGTTAAATTCATTCTACTTTTCTTATTATCACTCTTTTATCACATTGCTGAACTGCTTACATGTGCAGCAAGGTGACTAAGCAGGTTACAAAATCCTGTAACATGTCAGCAAAATATTTCCATGCACCCACCTGTCATGTAAGTGCACCTTGGTGTAATTGGATGATAAAAATCACATATAAGTGCAGTCTGTGTGCAAGTTATTTAACACATCCCTGCGACAACAACAGATCCCACCACCCCCCTTACAACTGAAAATCCTTTAAAATCCTTTATTTTATGGCAATTGCCTAAAAAATAATTTTGTAATGATAATTGTTTTCTTTCTGGTTTTTGCAAGGTTGCTGGATTTTGTGTGATGTGAAACTTTGGAGAACAGTCTGTACTTTTCTGTCTTTGTCATGAGGCACAGCACGGACACATTGTAAAACATTTATCTTTAGAAACGAATAACAATGGGCAGTAACAAAATGCTGCTTGAAGTTACATTTGCATTGTATTTTAAGCTATTGCAACAATGAAGGGAAAAAGTTGAATTGTTTTTCATTAAGTATTTACTGGCACAATACACACACACACACAGACACACACACAGACACACTAGATTGAGCTAAGTGCCTTGTGGATTGTACCTTGGGATTTGCAATATTTTTAATTTACAGTCTCATTCTGCAGCAAACAATGGAGTCGTCACATGGATGGAAAGCATGATGTAATGGCTAGTTTTTTCTCACCAGATTTATACAGTATATTGACTATCAATGGGCGTGGAAAAATAGAGATTTAACATTCAGCATTCAGATTGGTACAAGGAAGGAAAATCGTAACAGCCTGTTTTCTTTACTGAGAAAAAATCGGAGAAGTACGAAAGTGGTGGAATTTAAAGTAGACCTGCTATGGTGCTCTGCAACTTGGGCCATTCCTTTTTAAGCTACTTGAGATACCGCTGAGAAGCAGAGTGGAGTTCAACCAGGTTCACTGCTGCAGAGTCTCTGTTCACTGGCTGTAAAAGGCTCAGCAATCCTTGTCTGTTGAGAAGAGAAAGAGCAAAACAGAGGCAGAGAAAGAGGGAAATGAGAGATTTTTTTGGTTGGTTGATCACAGGCTGCCTCTTGGAGTAAATGTCTTCAGAAGAACAAAAGTACACTGGTTCAGTCTCTCTGACTGAAGACCCACCATGGTAAATTTAGTACTACTTTTTTTCTTCATCACAAGAACTAAGTGGAACTAAGTGTCTCCAAATAACAGCACTTCAGACTATTCTTACACAAGCAAATGTTTCTTCTATGGTTGTGAATGAATTAGGGGAGAACAAAACTGACAATAGCAGGTTTGTCAGCTCCAATAAAAAGAAACGACTCTTAGCTGCGAGAAAATCTTTATGATTTTATGCCACTTTTTGCTAAGTGCCATTCTACCTGCTACGTGCTATCTACAACTATACATCATTTGATATACATTTATTATAATTAATTGCAGCTGCTTTGTGACAGCAAAACGTCTAATGCAATTGATCTTTTGAGGTCATGAAAGCATGCCAAAGAGTGTGTGTAGACTCTGTGAAACATGATGAAAGAAAATAGGAGTAAGATGAGACCTTGCAAGCGGCATGGCTCTAGGAATGGCAATGTTGGTCTGCCTCTAGTGACACCATGAGGTTCACATTTGTGGTTTCGAGTGAAATGTCTCAACAACTATTTAATGTGTCATGTGCCATGAAATGTGGTTCACACATTCATATGAATTGGGATGACTTAGATGATCTCCTGACGTTTCTTCTAGCGCCATCATCGGGTCAAGATTTGTCCAATACTTCACTAGTTTGTGTTTAATGCTACCCATGAACTGAGACCGTGAACATGGTTAACATTATACCTGTTTAACATCAGCATGTTAGCATTATAATTGTGAGCGTGTGAGCACGCTGACGTTACCATTTAGTTGAAAGCACTGCAGCCAAAGTACAGCCTCATAGTGGTGAATCTCCTGTGCTGTGACTGAATATGGAAGCGAAGGACTGCATGACTAGAAACAGTTGACAGGTTCGGTGGAAGACCTGGGTTATTATTATAAAGATATATGTGTACACTCCTCGCCCTGTTGGCCATGTGTGCTTCTTGTAGAAACCCTTTCTGGTGAAAAGAAGCATTCAGGGATTGAGTTTGTACAGCTGATATTTAAGCTGATATGGGGAAGGAAAGATGTAGGTCAAAAGCTTTGGACAGTTTTTACGGTATTGTGAAATGTTTTTTATCCTCTCTTTTTAATATTTATTGGGGAATATAGTTTTATGTTGTTTTATTTTATTCTACGGATGTTTATTTCCTTCTGTTATCAGGATAGGAACACTGTTATTTCCCTGATTTTATGGATGAATAAATCTAACCGTGAGGCTTTAGCTGTGCTTATCACATGTACAGTCCATGTTTCTTGAAATCCTGAAACCAGATTTCTCTTTACTGTCCCCACAAAAGCCTGAACAATATTGACCCGGAAGGTGGGGGGTGAATTTGAAAGTTGCCTGCTAATCCTGTCAGATGATACTAATCTGATCACAAACAGTTGGCCTCTTAAGTAGAGCTGTGACATTTGTATACCGATCATTAGCGGTTTACATGACAACCCCTACCCTCTGTGGCTTTTACTGAGAAGATTAATATTCTGTAAGTAAAGTTTCTCAAAATGAAATTCAGGTAAAAGTATTAGGCAGGTGATATTATATTCTATCCGTTCTAGTATTATCTGGTTAGCCAAAGCCTGATGTAGTTTTATCTTCTGTGTCATTGAGATACATGGTTGCCCAAACACATGTTCATTGTTCATGGCCTTCATTATCTTGAACGTGGGCTCTATTCTGCTGCTACAAAAACTCACTATGCGCCAAATGTGTATTAATCCACAACTGAAAATGACTATTTACTCCTACTTCAGTAACTTCTGATAAAATATTACAGCATCCAGCTGTTCAAGGAAATTAGTTAATCTTTTAAAAAAATAAATAAAACAATAGTATAAATATTTGCCAACCATTTATGTCTTGAGTAAGAACCATTGGATCACTGGATTTTTTGACAATAAGAAACAAATTAAGTAACACCAGCCTTCATTTAAACTTGTTATTTCACTACAAAAAAAAAGTCTTCATAAATCACTGTTGACGAGTGTTTGCATACAAAAAAAAGAATACCCCCAGATGAATGGCTTCTCAGTGTGGCCATGGTTAACTTGGTCTACAATATTTTGACAAGGATTGATAGATAACTTGAGTTGGTCCCATGTCTCCAGAAGGTTTTTATTAGTAAGTAGAAACAAAGAGCCTTTGCTGGACCTGCAGGGCAGCCCTGAGTCAACAGGGCACAGGAGGGATCACACACCTCTCACAGACACCTAACTCAGGACAGATGAAAATGGGGGAAACAACATCTGCTTAAGAACTTTCACCAATGCAAAACAAATGGTTCACATCAAACCTCACATTCTTCTGTATTCATCATCATGTAATTGTGTGTTTGCTTACGTGAACGCCTCCATGCGCACCAACAGCCAGCTTTACATTTTCAGGATGTGCACATTATGCTGTTTCACTCTACATTAGCCTTTTCGCTGCAGGAGAAGCAGTGGATTGAGTGAACCTTGTGATGCGCTCCAACCAAATGTGGGCCTGCATGTTCGCCTTTGTTTTCCATGTGCCTGCTCTTCCATGAGCGCACCTGAGCTTTGAAGCTGCCCGTTGCCCAAAAGAGCTGTATCTGTGTGTGTGTGTGTGTGTGTGTGTGAGAGAGAGAGAGAGAAAGAGAGAGAGACAGAGAGAAAGAGATGGGAGCAGGGATGCAAGCATAGAGGACAAAGATAGCTTTGATCACATTGGAGTGTCACTAATGTCTTGCGCCTCTCTGTCAGAACATCTGAGGTACCATCACAGGTGTGGATGAGAGTGAGAGGCGAGCAGCAGAGGAAAGGCTTCCGTTTATTGTCAGTTTTAAATGCGATTAGGTGATATTTTCCAGCTGAAGTTTGGTTATTTTCACTGCGATTTTCTGTTAGTTGACTCCTGAGTGATCATGTTAAACATCCTGCTGTCGGCACTGATCGATCCTGACAGGCGTTTGAGGAGCTTCAGAAGGAGCGAGCGACTTGCATCAATACTAGTATGTATTATCCTTGGGGCATGTTTAACATTGCTGTCTGCTATGTATATGCATTTTTCCCATGCATTTTTTGTTTTATTTTTTTCAAAATATAATTTTGGTGAATCCTTGTGGTGAAAAGTGTATGTCCCGATGTCTGTTTCAAACATACTTCAGACATCAGTGTTTCCCTGGCTACAGGTTTTAGAGTTGTTCATCTCTCTTGATCCTCTTCTTGGTGTGACCTGGCCTTTCTGGAGGTCATCCTCTGCCTGCAACCATCAAGACATTTCTGCTACGACTGGCGGTATTTTAGCCTTGTAGGATTATGTCTGGTGGGAATTAACCCCTTAGACCACCTACACTGCGGCCAAGCCCTCCTCCACACAAAGAGGAAGTAATCATTAGAGGAGCTAGACTGAGGGAATGTGATTTCTCAGTTTGTTTAGAAAAGATAGGGTGAAAAGATAGGTTGTGTCTCTGTGTTCATATGTTCATAATCCCATGTACTGTAACAGTGGGCACTGTGCACTTTCATAATGTCACGCTGCTTTATTATTTTGTGTTTCTCCTGTGGCCACTTTTAATAGTGCATATTGCTTGCTGCAAACAGAAGTAATCTGAAACAATACAAGCTGAGATTGTTGCATCCTGTGGGGTGGGGTCTGGTTTAGGAAGTCTTAGTCACTTAACTGAATGGCTTTTGTGGTTTCCTGTGAGGTGGCTTATCAACCACAAACACTGCCAATGTCTCTGTGCTGAGAAATGTTTTAAAATAAGGACTCTCTGTTTAGTTTATAGACTCATTTTGTAATTTACCAGATGCACCACCCAAAAACGAACCACACAAACACAGAGAAGGGAAATAGCTTATTTTTCCCTCATGCAACCAACTTTTTTAATATTCTGTTCACATATTCTGCTGTTTTGTTCAAGGAGCAGGTTTGGTGTAACCTATTTAACACCGATTTGTGCTTAATTTGACAGAGGAGCATCATAGCTTTTTATACAAAATGCAGGCTGTGGGTTTCCCCACAAATCTGAGGTTTTTAAGGCTACTGTAGTCCCTGTGTAACATACCAACACAACATTCACCATCACCACACAGAGAAAGTGAGCATTCACCATCAACGGGGAAGCGGCGTCGCTTCTCCTCATTGTATCCCGGACTGTTTATTCCACGGGATAACAGGGGTGGACCCTTTAATCGCCGCGACAAAAAATAACAGACATAAAACAGGAATTTAACAAAACGATGAAAAGATAACAAACCCCGGCGGCAACGTCAACAAAAAAGTCGCCATCAGAGGTGAGTTGCTGTGGTAAATGGACAGTGCCCCCGTTTTCCCGGAGCCGGGCACCCCTCCAGGCGCGCAGTGGTCCGCCCCGCACAGAGACGACACGGCCGTTGCTCAGAGAGCCGAGAGCAGGGAGAGGTTCACTCAGCTGCCATTGCAGCGCGCCGTCCGGCTGATGCCTTCCCGTCCCAACTTTTCATCCAGAGGTTAGCGACCAAACGTCAAAAGCAAGGCGGGCTCATTTGCGTTTTTTTTTTGTTGTTTTTTTTTTCCCTCTCTTCTTCAACCCCGAGTTTCTTCGATGACTCGACACCTGACCGGACCAGCGAGGGCGACGAAGATAAGATAATGAACTTTGGACTCTCCGCACGGCTTTTCGTGACATGTTTCCCGTCGTCCCGGATAAAATAAAATAACAACGAAGCCCGGCGTGGCGGCAGCTGGGCGAAAAATTCAACTGGAAGGGAAATAGCGCACTCACCCAAGTGATTATCATAACAAAGACACCCTACAACTTTTAACTTGCCACTTTTGAAGCGGAATAGCAGTGTAAAATGTCCTCCAAAGCTTCAAATAAGGTGGGTACCTGGCCGGATAAAACTCAAGTGTTTTGTTCCAACGTTATGCCGCTGGCTTATGTAATGTGTACGATACACTGAAAAGCTAGGCTAAAGTAGGGAAAGGGGGTGTAATTATACTGTGGCTGTATAACTTTATAGACAATTGGTAGTAGTAATATAGTCTGCCCAGTGGTGGTGGTGTTTGTGTGTGTTTGTCTTGGGAGTTATACTGAAATCTACACCTAGTGACACATCCTACCACCAGCCATGCTGTTTCTGCTGGGCTAGGTTCAAAGTAATCGGACTTACACTGGCTGTTACTTTTGATAAACTCTCACCGATCAGCCCCCCGGGCTGTGTTCATAGCAGGGCTCAGCTCGGCTAAGCTAAGCTACCTGTTGATAACTCGAGTCCCAGTCTTAAAAGTTCATTAAAACTGTGGCAGGAAGTCCCAATCGATCTAAAAACTAACTGAGCCTCGCAGACAGAACTCATGCCAGGGGATCCCCTTTTTTACATGTCAGGGATCCCAGCATGTTGTAGACCACAAACTGCATTTGATCAAGTCCATTTTGAGAATATTTTTATTTTAGGTTATGTTTTGTTGTAGGCTGTATTTTATTGAAGAATTGTTAAACTGTCATTATGGTTAGTAAGGTGATGATAACAAGCAGAGAGAAAGGGGCACGTGTTACCCAAAGTGTGATCTTTATTAAGAAATCTTATTGTTTTGAGTTTAAACAGGCTAGATGAACTTACACTAAATTATACTAGTCATTATTTTTGGGCTTCACTCACTTGTCAAGTCCCAGTTGGAGTCCCTGAGGCCCATTTTGGAGAAGCACTAGCTTAATTATGTTGTTTTCACCTGCAGCACTGTACCAGCTGGGTGGACTTGCTGTCCATTCATAATTTAAGAACAGCTGGATGAATATCTCTCAAGCCTCAAGTAGTTTTCTGTAATATATTTAAGATTTTAAGGCATCAGTGAAGCTTTTCTGTAGAATTTGTTGAAAACTGGGTCAGGTGTTGAAGCAGAACAGTCTTGAGCATATACTTACTTTAGGCTTTTATCAGTAGGTGACCTCTACATTTCCATACATGCACTGTGTGATTGTGATGTCTTTGAAAAAAAATACATGAGTGTAGTTATAGAAAAAACTGTATCAGTTCTCAAATTAGACCTAAATATTTTTACGCAGTGTATTCAGTTGTCTTTTTCTGTAGGGGATTTATTCGTTTCAGTTTGATAAGTGAGGAATGTGCTGTGTTTGTCTTATAGAGGTGGTGATATTCAGGTTTGGTCGGTTGTTCCAGTTAGACGAAACCAACTCCGTCACGTCAGCTAGAGATATTATAACGGCCTTGTTCACACCTTAACATGAGCCTTACTACTGTAATATGCTTGCAGTGGGTAAAGAGTCAAAAGTGTTTCATGTGCTTATTAGGAATTCAGATGTTTCCTCTTTAATTACGTAGTATTCTCTTGTCTTGGAAATCTGTGTTAAAGTGTTTTATTACAATAGGTAGGACTTACGAACATTGTAAACTGTTGTGACTAGATGTTGTGAATGCATTTCCTTGGGCAACAGAGTTTTCAGTAATGCTCTGTGGTTACATAAACAACGATGTTCAGAGCCTGAACAGATAGTCTGATAAAAAAGTGCTGAAAAATGTCAGGATTTTGCTGTAGGGTATCTTTTGTCAAGCGATGAGTTAGCATGGTTACTAATGTTAGTGATGAACACTACATTTCCTGTTCCTGCTTCAGAATAAAAGCTTTCCTGTACTTGAATTTGTACAGGAACTTTGAATAAGCAACAAGAAGTGTTAGTAGTATAGTAGATTAACAGCAACTCAGATACACCTAAAATTAAATGATGGGTGAAAGTAAAAGCAGGAGTTTAGGAGTGGAAGAAGTTATGTTGCCAGATTAGTGATGGGCAGTAGTGGCAACTTGGTTGTGATTAGTGGACAGCCTGCTTATTAATTGTATGATAGGGGAAACACTAAATTCTGAAGTTTTAGTCAGATTTTTTTAGCTGAATAATTGATCTTTCATGTAACTCGCTTTCTAGTGACAGCAAGGCTTTATGTCAGTTTTAACCAATTCTTCATACACATATATGTTTTTTAAAGGAACAACACAGAAGGCCTGTCCACTTTTCAAGCTAACCTCTGTTCCACTAGCCTATATCACTCAATGTATTTTTTCATGAAGAGTTTCTTTACTCAAACAGAAACAGGATACAAGAATTATTATTATTATTATTATTATTATTATTATTATTATTATTAAATATTTAAATAGCGGAAGAAGATCCTTTGAGTTTTTTATTTTATCTTCCCATATTGCCCAACTGTAAAAGCTTAGTAGAGCTATGTCTCCACTGCACTGATGAGCCAACAGTGCAAAGACAGAAGACACATTAAGCATCCAGAACGGCTCCTAGTGAGACCGACTTGCCCTGACTAAATATGTGCTAACAGAGGCCATCATGCATTGTCACAAATAATCTGAAACAATTACGACATGCATTCTACTGTGTTAGCCTTCTCTGCAGTTCATTGCTCAACATCCATGTATTAACTCCCACTTGATGAGTAAAGCTACTGTTAATGATACACTGTAATAAAATGTTGTGGTCCTGTCTTTCAGGAACAGAGTAACACCTGGGTGTGTTGACTTCGAGTCTGACAGGTCAATAATGGTATTATTGCGCTATAGTTTGTATAAAGTGTGTCATTTGTTTAGTATATGTCAGTGAGAAATAACTTTTGCAAAAACAATTAGAGTGAAAAGAAAAAAAGCACGTTGACTAACCTAATCAAAGTGAAGTTGAAGCTGCCTCTCAGTATGTCATGATAGACCTACACTACAAAATAACAGTTTATGTTAATTGCTGTTTAGATGAGGGTGTGTTTCTATGAAGACGGAAGGGAAATATCTTTCTGTTTGGTGCCGAAGATCCTGCTCTGGCACTAAGGAGAGAGGAAAGGGCAGTGTTTTTCAAAGCTTGGTGTAAACTAGCCTGGTTCCAGACCTGTGAATCACAGACCATATCTAAAAGGTTTTCAAGTCTTTCAAGAAGATTTTTAGCATTTCTGTCATGAATGGCCTTTTCGTCAACCATGCTATTTAGAGACCATAATTTAACAAAGCTGTGTCAGATTCAGACAGCTCAGGACATCTTAAATATAGATAACAGTTTAACAGACACAGAGAAGACAGTCTGCAGGTTGTGCTGGTTGACCAACATTTGATTATGGATGACACATGAGCAGTGAAGGAACAAAAAGTACAATTTTATTAAAAATTGATTTGGTCATCATTTAAAGACAATAATAAAACAGACTTACAGTATCTAGCAATGGTAATGATCATTGTACAAAATAAATAGTGTAATTTATATATGAATTTGATCACTTTATACTTGTTTTTCAAATGAATCAATCATTTAACTGATATCAGACTAGTTGAAAGCCACATGAATCAACTGTAGAGTCGACTTCAACTCTTTTTCACCACAGTAAATGCTGGCCTCATTCTTTGTGTTTGGCCTTCAGCCATTGCTGCTTACTTTTGTGAATGCAACACAAAAAAAAGCCTTTAGACTTGTGTTTTGAGAAGACAGGCTGAAATAAATGGAAAATGCATTTGGATGGAGGAGGTTGTATTAATTAGAGTTGCACAGTGGGCCAAAAACAGCCTCTATTTTGCTTTGATGATTACACATTCGCATTTACATCAATGAAGGAGGGAAATGTAATTAGAGGACCAAGTGCTAGGGAGAGGAATAGAGTCCTGCTGGTGTTTTTGTTCTCGGTCTGAGGCTCCCCATGCCTTTTTGGAGAATCAGTGCTGATGTGGCAAGTGATAAACTATGCAACAGCTAATGTCTGGTGTCCGTGACAAGGTGTTACACCATCAGTTTATAAAGCATTTATTTAATCCTCTGTTGATACCCTTTCCAAATGGCTTCACATGCCTATGTTTTAACACTTAAATGTGACTTATAAATCAGCACAAACCCTCACACAAGTATAAATTGGGTTAGAGAGAAATTCTTCTTGCAGGATGGTCAGTCGTGCACTGGGCAGCATAAGAACGGTTATTGGTATTAAATGGAAAAAGAACAACTAATAAAAGCTGGGGTTGATCATGTCACAGAGAGAATGCTCTTGCAGGGAATGCTCTTGGGCACAATCAAGGTCATTTTGTGAACAGCACATGGGAAAGGGCTATCAGTGTAGTCTGGGTTACTGTAGATAGCAGCTACTGCCCAAACATTATAAAGAAGGATGAGTCAAAAACCACAAAGTACACAAACCGTGTCCAGTTGTAACTTCAGCGTATGAAGAAGAGAGACAAAACACACCTATATTACATGCAGCATACAAACTCTGTTCCTATTTGCACACACACTAACAGACAAGTCTTTGATTATAGGCCCTTGAGTTGAAATCCTTGCAGCCGTCAAGGAGAGCAGGTGTAGGCTGTCTCTGTGTATAAGATGAGAGGGCCGCCAGTTGCCCATATTGAAGACAGCAGCCGGGAGGGCTGTTGGTTCAGCTGGGCTTCAGTTTTTTGGCTAGTTTGTCTGCGGCTGTGACCCATCTTGATGTGAACACAAGTATGTGTTCATGTAAATTATTTTATTTTATTTATTTATAGTCAAAAATAGATATTTAGGCATGTAGGTCAATGGAGCATGAGAGACTTCAACTCACATAACACATATAGAGTAAGCTTAATTTAAATATGATCATGTCCACATGTCAAGATTCGATATACTTTACTCGTTAAGGAAGGAGTTATATTGTTATTGTTGACCAGTTTTGAAAAAGAGAAGACTGTGATGATAAAAATGAGCTCCTTATTACTTAAGTATCACCTTCTGCCAAGAGTCTAGATAAAAACATTGAGAGAAAGCAGCTGTTTGTGTTGTTTCAATGCCAGGGGACTCTGGAGTGCGGCAGTTATCAAGGACATTTGACCTGCTTATCCTTTCATCCCTGGAGGGAAATCCAGGGCAGATACACACAGCAGGAGGCAGGTGGATAGCAGAGAGGGGGAAAAGAAGGAAAACAGAAAATGCCTTCTGAGGGAGGAGGTGATGTGGGGAGGGGTTATTGGAGGGGTGAAATGGAGAAAGGAAGGAGTGGGAGGGAGAGATGCACCGGCTATAATCTGAGTCACATGGCAGATCTTAAAAAGACTGCCTCTCTCTCCTATAATCACGGCATTATAGCTCGTGGGCTTTTTCATGTTATAAAGCATATTATAAAGCACATTAATATCTATTTCTATTTAATTCAAATGTAATAGCAAAACAGGGTGGAGTAAATGTCCTTGCCTAGTGTGGGTCAAAGACTTGTGGACAACACTAGCAGTAGCCTTGCAAAACAATCCACAAATTTTATGTTGTTCATTGTGGTTTGGGTGTGCCGTGCATAACATATCTTAGGGGGAAAGTTATTCAAAGTAGGCTGTACAGTAGGTGATGGACAGTTATCTGCTTCACTGAGACCTCAACATGAACCCTTCCTACACATTTTCTGGAATAACATGGGTGTGGTTCAGAATTACTGTTGAATTTTAAATTCAGTGACACAGGAAGTGGGCCACATATTCAGATAATCATCCTCTTCATTAATCAGTCATCTTTAGTAGTTGTCAGCGAGGTTTGGAAGTTTGTTGAGGCAGACATTTTTTCATTCATCCAAATGTTTATTTGTTGGTCAGCTTTCAAATGGAGGTTTTTTAGACTTAAATCTAGCAGCGAAAACGGAGTTTGCAGATGCAGTCTGGTTGTTTGAGGCTAGACCAGCAGGGTGTCCATAACACCTTTCTTTTGTGGCATATGGCTGAGAACTGATATTGACTTGACTTGAGTCTAAATATTATATCACGGAGCTCCCTCAGGAAGACCAGATTAGCCCTTCATTAGTGTTACCTACGCTTCTCTTTGCAGAAACGTGTACTGCTGGAATAAAATGAACCACCGCCTTTCACTCACCTGCTGATGCTCTTGATTGAGATACATGGATAGAAATGTCATATAACCCTGAGTTCCTAGTTCCGTATCAATTGGCCAGCCTTGTAAAGCTAGGACACTCAAAGCGAGCCCTGCATCCTTTCTGGCAGGGCAGGGCAGGGCAGGTCTCTGCAGGGATTTATCATTCCCACTGCAGGCACAGGGGATTTGACACAGGGTGTTTTGTGTGTGAGAGACAGAGAGCGCAAGAGAGAGACGGTGAGAGAGAGAGGGGAAGCACAGAGCGACAAGGGAGAGTGCATGTGGCAGCCGTGGCTCAGCTGGTTAGGGAAGAGAGAAAGAGGATGGAACAGATTCATCCCAAGGCTTGTTGCCCTACATGCCTTTGCACACACACATACACACTCTGCTGTGTGTTCATTTGCTTATCTTTCACAGTGTTGGGAGTATAACACAGTCTTCTCTGCCTGGGAAACAGAGTCATCAGCCCGTGGGAACAATGTCTGCTGCTTAGATGATATAAGGCATAATCATCATTAGAAGTGTATGTGTGTAAATTCCCCAGACTTCTGACAAAAGTATTTGCTTCTCTTAGAAACCTTTTTGGAGAAAATCTGCATTTAATAAATATGCTATCAACTTGCGTGATAGTAGAAATGTTTTGCTAGTAAACATAAATCTAGTCCACATATTGAAGTCTGTCTCCCCCACCTTTGATGTAAAATAATTTGATTGTGTTTTCTATAAACAACTCTTTGGTCATAATTATATCCTGTTTCTGTTAGTTGAATGGCTTTCTCTCTAATTACTGTTCTATACATCTTTGTTTCTCTTTAAGGAAAAGTAACTCATTACATCAACTTGTATCAACCTGCTGTTTTATGATTTCCTGCACATTGGCGTTATGTCTACATAACAGGTATAACAGAGTAATATTCTCTGTGATTTTATTATTTTTTTGTATTATTATAGGCTAATGGTTTTTCCCTAATTGAAAAAGTCCAGAACATTTTTAATTTTGTTGCCATTTTTCACATAGTCATGTAGTTAGCATAGAGCAGTGGTTCCCAAAGTGTGCTGAGATTTATCATATCATTGTTCATTTATAGTGGGTTTTTAATAACTTTTCACCACATATCAAAATGGAAGAAAACAAATCAATAAATATAAAAATCCCTGTATTAAAAACTATGTATGCAGTTACAACGCAACTAATGACACGACAACTCACCGCTGAGGGTTGTCATAGTAACACAACATGCTTTCCGGTGGTCGGACAATTAGTGACAGATGAGAAGATTTGACACAGTAAACCGAGCTCAAAGAAATTCTGATAAAACGTAGCCCCTCAGCACAGTTAAAACAACTGAATTTGAACCAACCAACCAAACTAAAATCAGGCTGAACGCTACTCGGCTTAATGGAGAGGGTTTGGCTGCTTGTAGCAGACGGATATCCATCACTGTTCGATGGCGCAGTCACTGTGGCATTGCACTTTCCCAACATCTCTCATCCCTGGTTTACATGAAAACAACAACAGCAACGCTTGACTCAGTGGAGTCAGACCTGCGGGTTGTGCTCTCTCTCTACACATCAACAGCAGGCTCACATGCCCCATTAAAATGCCTGCAACCTTTTTTTGTTTTACTTTTTGTCCTCATTTTGAGAATGGGCCTGTTTTTATTTAGCTTAATATTGATATAATATAACAATATTCAATCTAAAATAGTTAAAACCAATAAGCATCTGTGTACATATATCCATGTTATATTGGGGGTTGGGTGGCTCAGGATGCCATGGCAAAATATTTCCTTTTCAGAGGTGCTGTGGTCTAAGTTTGGGAACCACTGGCATATACCATCAAACATGGGTGGTTCTGTCACACTTAAACAAACAGCAGCTAACAGTTTCATTCAATGGTACAACATGCAGATGCTTCACACCTTTAAAGTGTTGTGTGTGGCACAGATATCATCTCTTTACACAGATATCAACGATAGTGTAAGACACTACACAAATACTACAGAAAGCGATCAAAGGAAAGGTTTTAAGCAGGTTGTATTTTCTTAATAAAGACCTGCTTATCTGCAGACACTCAAAACTTAAGGACCTGGATCAGAACAGGATGGATGTGTTTCCGTCATTCTTCTAGCCCACATTTGCCAACCTTCTGAAAAACAGCATAATGATGATCATGTACTCACTGTATGTACACTACTGAATAACAAGATAAGGCTTCATTACACATTTGTTCTTTGTGCATCGTGATTAGTTCATGAGGTGCATCAGAGGGCCTAGCTTCCCCTCTAATATGGGTGCTGAAGAGTTCTTTTTTAGATTTCATTAGAAGTCATTTATGTATTATCTTTCCGTGCTTGTGCATCTTGTTAAAGAATGCATGCTTCCCCTCCCTATCTCTCATCTCTAAGGGGAATGGTAATTATGTTGCCAGTTAAGTGCTGGGAAAATGGCCGCTCCAACAGTAACTCATTAATTCACTATAGATTCTGCCCCACAACATGCCTATTGTAGCAAAGTCCTCAGAAGGCTTGGGAATGCCATTGAGTGGGCTTGGCCTCTTGTTTTATAGCACCATGTGACTCTGCAGACTATGAGTTGTGGTTCAGAATTGCGTAGTTTGAAAGATGTTGTGCAACTTAAAATTTGAAAGGCGTTATGTTTTTACTTCTGCGTCAAATATTCCAACGGCTTGCTTCAAGTTTATGTTTGAACATTCAAATGCTGCTGCTCCTACCACCATAATCATGTAGAGTCTTTGCTGTTGTGACATTGTGACAAATGAGACTCTCTACATTTGTCCTTGCTGGTAGTAGCTAATTTTGTCATCCTGTGTGTACTGTGGAGGCAGGCAAACATGAGCAGACTGAAAGACCCCTTGCTGAATCACCCCTTTGTTTAACATGTGTGTTTGTTTGTGTTTGTGTGTGTGTGTGTGTGTGTAATTGCCTGCTTGCCCATGTGATACAGTGAATTTCACCAGTGTCAAACCCAGCCTTTGTGGAAATCATAATTTACAAACCCCAAGAATACCCATGTTTTGGTTTCTTAGTATTCACAACACAACACAGAGACTCCTATAACCCTTTAACCCTGTGCTGCCTGTACTGTCTTTGTCCTTTAACAACCTGTTTTGCTCACCTGGTGTAGTATATTGCAGTGATGTTTGGATTTCCATGGGCTGTCCCATGCTGATAACTGAGCTCTAACAGAGTTTATTGTTAACTAAATGCCTAGAAAAGACACACATCAAAGATTTGAATCCGACGATGAATGCTACAATATCAGGATCAATGTTTACATTGGTGTAGTCGTCCCATTCTTTCTTTTCTTTAATTTGCTTTTATTTGTTAAACTGTGGAAACTGCGGTTAGTTTGGGACAATATGACCTAAAGACGATTTATCAGTTAATTATATATTTTTTTTCTCTTGTTGCCTCACTTCTGATATTATGTTTAATAAACCTAAGTTCTGTATTTCTGTACAAAAGTATGGGTTGATTGCTTGATTAAACTTCTGGTGAGATGTCAATGGTTGTTGTAGCTTATCAGTTTAATTATACGGGATTTGATTTCAAGTTAATTTAGGTCAGTAAGAGATTCAGAGTCTTGGTAATTCGATAAATTTTGATTGTTGTCCAGCCGGGAGTGCGAACTCTTAGCTACTTTCCCTGACCTTCACTCAGTGATACTTGAAAATTTAGGTTCTCTGATACTAAATTACTTTTTTCTTTTTTTTTTTTACTTAATATTGTCACATTTTTGTTGTTGTGTTGTCCTCTGGCCTTGCTCTCATTTTGTGCTCATTGTCAGTGACACAGAAGAAGGGAAACAAAAGGACACAAAATTAAAGCTCCAGAGAGTGAGGCGAGGAAAAGGTGAGGGAAACCGTTTGGAATGAGAAACAGGCAGAGTGAGAGACTTGGGCCTTGTCTCCTTATCTGCACATTCCTGTAGTGTGTGTGTGTGTGTGTGTGTATGTGTGATGGGAGGGGTAGGGAACGCTGATAGTTGTGTGTACGGTGATTGGCTGAATCCAAAGGTTTCTGTTCTGGGTCTGGTTATCATTCTCAATTCCTTGGCTTACAGTTTGTTTCCACAGACACAAAAATAAGCAGTGGAGTGGGTGTGTGTGTTTTTATACAAGTGGCTGTGTATGTTTTGTATGCACATGTCTAGATATAGTACACCAGAAACAACAATGAAAAACAAAAGTGTATCACCTTTTTGTGTCCTTTAGTTTTCAATACTCCATCCCCCCCATATGTGCTTCTTCATATCAGCCCACATACTGATACCGATAAATAAGTAAAAGTGTGATAAGCCAATAAATACTGATAACAGTGGCCGTTAAATACATCAATCAGGCTTTACTCATGAAGCAATTTCCTCCCACGACTTTCTAATCAACCCTGACATAGGTTATTGAATTTCATCTAATTATTATTGGCAGAAGGGAAATAATCATAGTTTCGCAAGGTGACAGATCACAATAAGTGTAGACGTATTCATGCATGAGATACGTTATTGTACACCAGTTCCCGCCCTGGACATTTACCTTTCCCTCCTCCAAAAAAAGAAAACTGACCAAGGAGCCATTTGAAACGTTGAAGTTTGTGTGAAACCCACAGTTTGAACTAAACCCGGAGTTAAACGATTCAAGTCAGAATCCCACCAGTTCTCCTCTGTGACCTCAACACTGTCTCTCTAGGCAGAGAACAGTTTGTGTGGTTGAGCTCCGATGATTTTGCTGCTGGATAAGCTGCACATGAGATGCTAGCCGAGCCTAGCTGTGTGTCTGGGTCAGTGGATAACAGTGAACAGCCCGCTGCACATCAGCTCTGTGGAGCTGCACTGTGGTCAGTGAAAATAATCAGAGCCTGCACCTGACCCAGAGAGGCTCCAGTGATGCTCTCACTTCATTCAAGTGGAAATACATTACCTTAATGAAATGGACATCACACATTGAACACCGTTCAGAGTGCGTACCCATTCAGAATGGGCCAGTTGCTTGGCCCCCGGAAGTGCTGTTTTCGAAAAACGGGACAGACAGACAGACTGATAGACAGACAGAGGTTCCTTCCATTATATTATAGTCATCTGATCTCTCTCTCTCTCTCTCTCTCTCTCGCTCTCTCTCTCTCTCTCTCTCTCTCTCTCTCTCTCTCTCTCTCTCTCTGTCTCTCTCTCTCTCTCTCAGCGTCAGCTTGTGTGTCTGCTTGTCTCCCTTGCAGTCTCTTTAGACACACCTGACAAATATTTAGAGTAAATAGGCCTACGTAATAAAACAAAAACAAACACAAACAGCAGTGATAAATATAGTGGATGGGCAGTCATTTACATAGTTTATAATAGATTATCAGTGTGTTTTCTTGCCATATTTGCTTGCAGTGAGATGCTGGCCTCTGAGTCTAGTATAGTTCCTTGCATTTTGCATTGAGTTTTATGAACATTGGGCATAATACATGAAGTAGTTTTAGCTAATTTATCTCTTAATAACAATTTCCAAGAACCAGATATGCACTAATCCTTTTTCTTATGGTATTTTGATTCTAATACCTAAATTCATAGTGCTGAGCAAGCGAGTACTAAACAAGTACGAGTGCTTTTTGTGAATTCAAAATCTGTATATCTCACTGCATGGAACTGATTTGGATCAGTAATTCCTCAAGGGAGACTTTGTTTGGATTAATTGATTGATGGAGCCAGTTTTATGCGTAGGCGTTAAATTCCTTACAAAATTTCATCCAAATGGGACGTATGGGAAGTATTTGCACCATGTGGACCAGCTACTATCAAGTCTCGCAGAGCTATAAACCTGGAGGTAACTTGTGTGCCTTGGCTTAAATGTGTGTGAGATGGTGAAACTGGGAAACAGGGTTTAAGAATTTTTGCACCAATTTGACACAAAAGTGATGGGCGGTGATTTAAGCAAGACAATTGCAATAAATACCCGGAGTCGTCAGTGGCAGATTTTACCACAGTCACAACCACAAGTTCTCTTTGGAGGTATATTCATGACACACATGATGGTGTTCTCAGTTCTGCATCTGCCATCCGTCTATCCATCCATCCACCCTTCTATCCATTTCACTCTGTCTGCTTTCATGAGACAGCAGCAGTAGACTTCAGCGCGAAGCATGGCTCAGATTAACGTTTTAATCCAAAAGCGGATTATAGGTTTTGTATTTTATTCCTACCCTCACTATTTTAGCAGTGACTCTGTGTCAGATAGTTTTCAGTCAGAGGTGTGTATGTGTGTGTGTGTGTATGTGTGTGTGTGTGTATGTGTGTGTGTCTGTGTGTGTGTGTGTCTGTGTGTGTCTGTGTGTGTGTGTGTGTGTGTGTGTGTAATGTTGAGGAGAGTCCGGATGGAGGGGTTTTCAGGGAGCTGTATGACAGAGTAGAGCTGCTGTTTGAGACTAATTAACTCAAGCATATTTGAGCATGTCAGCAAAACAGTACATCATAGCTGACTGAGGCACTGCATCATCATCATCATCATCATCGTCATCATCATTTGCCTATTGGCTACTTTCCCCTTATCTGCACACTCGTGTGTGCACACACTTGCAGCCCTCTCTCCTCCCAACACAGTCACAACCTGCCCTAAAAATGGCTACTGCTGAATTAATCTGTTTAAAACTGAAGGTGACGGTAGATATTTTGCTGGGTCTGTTGTTTCATGTGCACTTGGTAGTACACACTAATCTGAAAGTCAGAATGTAAAAGCTTACATTAGTGGCCTTGATGGACTTGCATGTGTTTGCTGTTGAGTGCTTGCCCTCTAGAAAGAACATGTGCGTGTGTCTCTAATTATGTGTTGTTTGAGTGTACTGCTGCCTCACTGTTTCCTTTTCGTCGAGTAACAGGGGAGATACAGTTACTATGGATACAATTGCCCCGGTGATGGGGCGAGGTGCTGGTACAGGGTGGTGGTTCTGTCGGAGTTGCCCATCTAAATATTGATCCTAAAATGTCCAACTTCTTCTGGCCTCTTCCCCTGCTCTTCTCTAATGGATCTACCCAGGTTTTCTTGCAGTGTTTTGACCTCTCTACAGTACACCTGATAAAGGGCTGAATTTATGGATGTGTGTTTACAGTCGTGCCTGACAGCCATGAAGAAAAATGTTTGGAGCAACTAGGAACAACAGTGTGACCTTGGTGTAGTTAAATAAAAAACGTAATGAGTTGAATCAACCACTTGCCCTCTAAATCTGGACTAAGACTTTCTTAAGGTTGTAGGTCATAAGACGAGGTGGGCTTTACTAGGAGGAATTTTCAATACTGTGCAAAGGGATTTCTATGGTAGCTGAAGCTATTTCCTGCAAACAGGAAGTGGAGTGTTTTCCTGTGGGTGCTGTCGCTGCTCTTGCTCACATCCTGCCTCAGACTATCAGAGAAGAGCAGGCACACTGACCTAAGGCTTTGTCAGGACTTACCTTAAACTTCGTCATGCCCTATTGCTCAGTATTTCTTTTATACCTCAGAACAATCTGATGTGAGTAATAAATAGTTCTCTTTCAATAGGGTTAGGGTTAGGACAGAAATGTCTTCACCTATTCTTGAATCTTTTTTCTTTACTTCTCCCACATTTTCATCCTGGGTGTTTTCTTCAAAAACTGCATCTTAGACTTTGTTTTTGATACGCCCACTGTATGAAGCATTCCTTTGGTTCGGATGAAGGGAAGTTAGATGAAGGGTGGTGGTGAGTAATGGACTACTGGACAACAGTTTCATTGGTGAAACACTGATAAAGAGCTTGTATTGTGCTTCTTCTAAACCTCCTCTCAGCTCATGACTTCACTCAGAGATGAGTAAAGAGATGACTTCACTGTCACCTGGCACATTGTCAATTTCTTTTTTAAATTTATAAAGTAAATTACTTTGGAGGAGAAAAACTAGAGGTAGTTAGGGGTGTTTTTGACTGCACATCTCTCTGCTTAGTTATTATTGTGTACTCAGTACCCCTGACTTGGGTATGTGACCCTGGTCCACATGTTTGTGGCTGTTTCTGGCTGAATGCTCCCATTTCCCCAAAGTTCAGTGATGCTCATCAGCTGACTTTTTACTTGGTTAAAGAATGGATGGGCTTAGAGTGCACAGATTATTAAGATGTTGGCAGTGTTGTGTGTGTTTGTGTAGATTCTATAAATCTGAACATGTTTGATGACTATAGAGACTGAGAGGTAAGTGTTGAAGACTTGCATGCTTGACCTGACCCTCTTTATCATAGCTTTCTGCAGCAGGTTATTATTGTCCATTCACTATCATTTTCCAGTCAGTTCATCAGTATGCCCCAGAGAACTGGATTAGTATCTGCCTTTGAAGAGCCTGAGTGAGCTGTTATCTTCTGTACTGGACTGTGTGTTATGGTGAGCCAGGCAGGGCCAGGCCAGGCTGGCTGTAGCTTGAACAAAGAGGCCCTATAGTGTTAGATCATGGCTGTGTGTGTGTGTGTGTGTGTGTGTGTGTGTGTGTGTGTGTGTGTGTGTGTGTGTGTGTGTGTGTGTGTGCGCGCGCGTGTGCGTGTGCGCGCACAGACGGACTAGTACACATATGTGTGATTGGTGGCTGCTTTTTGTTTCCCAGCCCTGGGCTTTGCTGGCCAGAGCTCAAGCCTGACTAATATGGATGTATAAATACACTAGGCTGCCGTCAGTTTGTGCAACATCAAGCGCACCATTGTTTCACACAACTCTGTGATTTCAGAGATAAACCTCATCCTTTGTTCCCGTCAGTGTTTGTATTATTTTTTTACTCCAGAAAATGAGACACACTTCATGTTCATGTTTGTTCTGGCCCTACATGTTCTGTGACATTTGCTTTTGCATGATCTAAAATTTCCCTTAAGAAAATACACAAGATAACCAAATGACCACTTCACACTGAGCTATGGCTTTTCCAAACAGAAAATTCCTCTGTTTGGATTTTTGGTTTATGAAATATGAGAAATGAAATTTACTTCTCAGATCTCAGTAAAACTAAGCTAACACTTGACTTGTGCTCTGTTACTGTCTGCTTTCTACCCTGCTTATACCTCACACTCAATCAGCCAGCCTGTTAATCACCACTTCACAGTGATTAATTACTGTAATAATCTCATCTGAGAGACAGAGCTAGTCCCAGTGGAGTAAATATTGTAAGTAGCGTAAGAGACAGACAGGTCCTCTCTGATTCACCATCTTGGCTGTCACCAGGCAGTTTACTAGATGTGTTCATCAGTAGAGAACCTGCTTTATTTTTATTTAAAACAGCCAATGTGAATTAATATCCAAGCTCAGTCCTAACCAAAACCATCGCACAAACTGTCTTGTAATGTATATTTCTGTCAGGGGCAGGCTTTTACCGCTCACAAGATGAACATAACTACACATGCGCCTTTGCACCATTGAAAATACTTTTTTTAAGTTATCCATTCAATTTATTAAAATGAAATTAAACAACAGAATGGAGCAATTAAATACATTCTTTCAGCCCCTTTTAATGTGATTCTCTAATACAGCTCCCACTCAAACCTTGAATAGAAATTTAATTGAAGCCAAGGTATTAATCTGTAAATCTGCTGTCTCTCTAATGACTCATAAACCTGACCTATGGCCTCTTACTCATGCAAGCATATCTACGCCCTTGTGGTTCATACTCCCTCACATACTGTAAGCCCTTCCTTGCAAGGCTTATGGTCAGTGTGTGGGGGTGCAGGTGCAGGTGTGGGTGTGTAGGACTTCAGTGTTTTCAGGAGGAATGTATTTTACACAAAAGGTTTCTTTATATTGTCTTAACTTGCTTTTGAAAAGAGCTTTAGTTTAATGGTTAGGATTAATGTGTAAGAGCCTGAAAGACACAGCGAATAAAAAGGGACATGCCATTTAACATGTCATCTACAGTTTTATGTACCCTATCCATTGGCACTGTATATGTAAGTTGTATACACAGCCTACAGCCTTGCCCTTGTCTTCCTCCCCCTCCCTCTCCCTGCCTATCAGTGCAACCTACAGTTCAAGGACAAGGCCACCTGCCTGCCTGACCGCCTGGTCACATGACCCCCAGCACACTGTTGTTTCTCATGGCGTACCCCCCCCACCCCCCGTCTGCCTGGACTGTTGGATGAATGAATGGAACGGATGGATGAATATATCACAAAACACTTTAGAGAAATAGATGTGTTTGGGAATGTCAGGGGGAGCCGTGGTTAAATGGGTCAGGTCCCTCCACACAATAGTGGCATTACTGTGGGACTCATAGGGGCAGACATGGGGGGTGGGGGAGATAGAGGTGTAGGGGGGAGGCACCCAAAGCCCTCTGCACCAATTATGGACATAAATAACATCCACACAGAGCTGCCATGGAAATTAGGGTCAAAGGGTTAACTGTGCATTCTCGAGGTTCAGGCCAACTGAACTGAATGGAGTGAAAGGAAAAGATTGAAGCACAAATCCAGATTAGGAGACGTACAGTAAGTGCAGCATAGGTTAGTGCCTACAGTGCAAGAGGTCTATACTTATGTATGGGATGCAGACCAAAGGGACCCATGTTGAAACAGTTCAGGGAATTGCGTCGGTTGGGTTGTGTTGTTTAGGTACCAGTGAGACAATGAAATATGATCCAGCAAGTCCAGCTGGAGTAACAGATTGATGCATTTAAGGGGTTATCCGATGCCAAATCAATGCACAACAATTTATAATACTCACTGACAGCATTATACAACTGCTGGAAAGTTATCACGGTGGCAACGATTTTATATTTTTGGAAAGGTGACCATGAGGTAAAGCAGAGAAATATGACATTGACAGGACTGTCTTCATTCAAATGAATGAGAGGTCTGTGTTTTTTTTTTTTTTCCAAGTTGGTCCAAACGGGGCCTTAGGCGATTCAGTGTCACATACTTTGTTTGGAAACATCAGTATAATAAAAGTATTTAAAGGAGCTGAATGTGTGGTCCTCTTCTCTCCTACTTGTCAAATGTCTCACTAATAGCCTGAACTACCGCTTCCCTTATACAGTGCATTTAAATGAGCTACAACACATCCAAACCAAGGTTTCTGGGGAACCATGTTAAATGTGGAAAAATGTGGATATTCACAATATGAAGTTTAGGACTGCAACTAAAGATTGTTTCATTATCGATGAATCTGTCTAACTAACTTTCGTTTTAACTTCTTTGTTTGAAAATCAAATGACAAAATAAAGTATCTAGGAAATTGATATTCCATTCTCTGTGTTCAGTTGCGTCTTTTTCCCAACAAACCTACAGTATTGTGTGTCTGGGCGTGTCAACAAACACCAGACACTCTCATCAGATGGCTCTTGGTGTGTGTCCTCATCAAATGCAGATGGTAACATTGCAGTGTGAACCTCCTGTGAACTGTATAGTTAGGTTAAGGGAAGGTGATGACAGTAATGATCATGATGATATTGGAGATGATGGGTGGGATGGTTTGGGGATTAGGTGATGATTAAGGGGTGAGGGAGTGAGATTATCACAATGATAGGGTGGACAGATGACATGGTGTGTTATTTAAAAAAAAGCTGATTATAGAAGTTGTAGTAAATGAGCACCCTGCCACGTGTAGTGGTGTTTATGTCTTTCCCTTCGCCTGCCACTGTGGACTGTGCTCAGCACTCTGCCACAGACGGCTGTACTCTCACTCCCTGCAGGCAGACAGACAGGACGGCAGTGTTGCTTAATCAGCTGGAGGGAAGCAGAGTAAAGCTGTAATTTAAAGATGGGGACATAGCACTCTTGGAGTAAAAAAAACAACAACTTTGCTTTGAGACACAAGAAGTGTCTGTTTGACCTAATAGTAGTAAAATTGCTTTAATGCTTCATGTGGATTAACCAGCAATGGTAAATCAAGGTAAAACACTGACAGACTGGAAGACACGAAAATAAAATAAAAAAGAAAGCCTATACTAAAAGATGAATCCTGCATTAAGAGAAACCTGTGTGATGTAACTGAATTAGAGAGTGAATGAAAGCAAAAGATGCCTGCTTAGCATCAGTTTAATCCAGTGCGACAGGTCAGAGGAGCAGCTAAATACCTTCTTTGCTTCAGCTCTCTCAGATGACCCACCCAGGAATAAAATAGGAATGTTCACTCAGTCTTCTGAACCTCAGTCAGTCTCTGCCGGCTGTTTACTCATGCTGCTGTCATTCATAATCTTTTCACATGTTGACTTTTAGGACTCCAGGACTTAGTTGTGCAAATAAGCAATAGAGTCTACCTACCTTGGTAGCCAAACAACAACTCTGTCTACTGAAACTGAACAGGATATGGAAACACTAAGTGTACATGTAGTTTTTAGACTGTCACCCTCGTCTAAAGCTACATATAAACTATGTTTTGTTTGCAGAATTTGACATGACATGTAAAATTCTGTGTTTTACTTAAGTATGTCTTGCACGCTGGTTAAATGTGCCCTCATTGAGTTAGCACTCCACTTCCTTATAGGAACAGAAAGCCTTTACAATAAAGAAATAAAAAACATTAGTAAATGCATATATAATAAAAAGTCCTATGTTATAAAGCCAGAAATCATTGTCTTCAGTTCTAAGTGGTTAAATCATATTCAGACTTGTTTTAGAAAATGTGAAATATGTCCCTAACGAGGGTAAGGTAACTGAAGTATGCCATCTTGCATACAATGATGTGCAAAGCAAATTGGCCGTCAAGATTTATTGATCCTTTCCCTCTTGTGACTTGTGTTGCAGAGTGCAGCGATGGAGGAAACGGTCATATGGGAACAGCACACAGTGACCCTTCACAGGGTAAGTGTTTACAACTCTTTAAATCACTCTAGCCTTTCTTCTCTTTTGTCTTTTTCCCTCTCTGCCTTTCTCTGGCATCCTAATCCTGCAGTATGTCTTGTGTGTTCTTCACTTTTTCCTCACTGTTCCTCTCAGTCCTTTGCCCATCCACCTCTTTTCTCTCTCTGTACTGAGAGGGCCAGCTGTAGCAGCAGGATGTGTGGTACTGAAACAATAGTTAAGGAACCCAGATGGCAGGAAACAAGACTAAGGAAGACAGAAATCAGCATCCACTTCCTTACTGCTTCATTTCACTTCCTTCCTGTTGGCAACATACTCTTCTTAACACAACTCCAGGAAAAGAGGGGGATGATAGTTTTACTCCATGTGCTTTTTGTCCTGTATAAAGTTGCATGTAATTATGATTGATTGTGCCTCCCTAGCCTCAGTAGCTAAGGTCTGTACTGTACATACAGCTGATTACCTCCTCTGGCACTATCAGCATCATCAAGTTAGCTATCAGACGATTCAAAGCCATATTCCCCCAGAGAGGGCTGATAAATGAATATACTCATCGTCCTGTATGCTGAATTTCTGAATGTCCTTTGCTTTGAGACAGTAAACTCTAGTGAGCTGATGCTGTTGTGCCGTGGGATTGTGTAGAGCACCTGTCTAGACTGGCCTGCTTGCTGTAATCTAATTAGTAGTGGCTTTATTGAGACTGAAGAGGCGGCCCAGAGTGGCCTCAGTGGTTCTCAGCCTCATGGCTCTCCTGTGTTGTTGTGGTTGTAGGATTAGTCATTTACATCACATGGTTTGCTCCCTTGGTGTTGGATTTGCACAGCAGTCCTCAAAACCTCCATGGAACCCTCCTTTAAATTTAGCAAAATAACTTGCAAATGGCAATCTTTTAAAGCCCTCTTTCACTGTACAGAACACATTAGTATTATTATTAATATTATTAGTATCATTATTATTTTACTTAAATAACAGTTTCACTGTTAATTAGCCTACAGAAATCATTCAGTGTTGTATGTGTTTGTGTGTGTGTGTGTGTAGGCCCCAGGTTTCGGGTTTGGTATTGCCATCTCAGGTGGGCGAGACAACCCTCACTTCCAGAGTGGGGAGACGTCCATTGTGATATCTGATGTGCTGAAAGGAGGTCCCGCGGAGGGACTGCTACAGTAAGTGCTTGACTATTGCCATCAATATTTTGTTATAATAATCCTGGATTTTTGCTGTATGTTAATATTTACACACAAAAAGGTCGTAGGGGCACTTTTAGTTTGACATCAGAGTTAGTTAAAATAAGTTTTTTTATTAAATATTTACAGTTCCATTTTATTCTATATAAATGTCTATCATCTTGGTATTAATTGTGTAAATTCACATATACAAAATACAACTATTCAGACTTAATTTTGTCAATTGATTTTTTTATTTTATTTTTTGTTTTAGAGAAAATGATCGAGTGGTGATGGTCAATGCAGTCTCTATGGACAACGTAGAGCATGCCTATGCTGTGCAGCAGCTCCGAAAGAGTGGCAAAAATGCAAAGATAGTAAGTTTGACACTGAAAATATTAACCAAACCTGGTTTTGTGTGAATCAAAGAGACCCCTGATGTTATAGACGATGATTTCAGGATTGGGGTCCACTCACTTCTAATGTTTGACAGAAAGTTTTGTGCAACATTAATGATACTGTCATGTTTTATTTCGGATGTGAGGGAAACGATAATAATTGCATCTTTAACACTCAAAACTTCCTGTCTGTTCCAAGACTATTCGTCGGAAAAGGAAAGTGCAAATCCCTGTTTCTCGGCCCGGGGACAGGGAGACAATGTCAGAGCATGAGGAAGATGATAGTGATGAGGATGATGGCTATGAGCACGGTGGCCCAAGTGCCTATGAAGGAGCAAGCGGAGGCACAGGCACTGGCAGGCGTCAGGATCGTGAGCGTAGCAGCAGCGGCAGGCGGGATCACAGTGCCTCGAGGGAGAGGAGCGTCTCACCACGCTCTGATCGCCGATCACAAGCCTCCTCCGCTCCACCCAGGCCTGCAAAGGTCACCCTTGTCAAGTCCCGCAAAAATGAAGGTGGGCAACACAATGTCCAAGCACCTGAAAAGTTGACTTTGCATATTGTGGATACATCCTATTTACATAAAACAAAAAATATATATTATAATAAATACTGAAACAGGTTATTGAAAATATATATATATATAAATATATGTGTACACAGAAAACGACAAATTCTGGAGTTTTTTGACTTTACTACTACTCACAGTAAAGATCAATCAGCACTTTAATGTCGACTAGTCTTTGAATCATATTTGCAGAGAACCAACTGATGGTCCCTATTAATATTACTTTGTTATGCTTATCAACTCTGAAAGTAGAATATGGACTGCGGTTGGCCAGCCACATCTTTGTGAAGGACATCTCTCCTGAGAGCCTTGCTGCCAGAGATGGAAACATCCAGGAGGGAGACGTTGTACTTAAGGTGAGAGAAACAAGAGGAGTTTTTGCATGAACTAACCAATGGGTAAGACAGGGGTTTTAAAAGTGGCTAAAATACAGTAATGGGGAAAGGAACTGATACAAACATTATTAGAATAAACATAAATGAGTGTGTAAAGAAATAGCTTTAAATGATTTAATTAACAGAAGTAGTGAGGTGGGGTGAAAGAGAAGGGAGTATCAGGTATTCTTTTTACTGAAAACTTTCACTAGGCGCCTGTGTGAGAGCTGCTGAAAGTGGCTCGCATAGTGAGGTCACAGTTCATTAGTATGCAGGCTCACCAGCAGGAATACCACGCATTCCATTATTCCTTTGAATTTTTATCCACTCAATCTCTAAGGAAGGAAAATTCCTCCTTCACAAAAAGAGATGCATTCAAAATCCAATTTAGTGTATCAATTGTTCTGAAGTGAGGCAGAGGCATTTTCTAGTTGAAATGTGATTGCAGGAAAAAGACAGATAGAAATAAAAACTTGAATAAAGATAAAACAGTTTTGCTTTATTCAATATATATGATACAATACAACTTCTGTGGACTTGTGGAAAATTTGTTTATAGTCTTCTATACTTCTCTTTATGTAAGACATCATCATTGTCATTGTCATTTAGGGAGATCTAGGCCCTTCACAATCAATCTTTGCCTTGTGAAAGTCCCATAGTTTTCAAAAGCACATTGTGGGCTCTACAGAAAAAATAGTGCAGTGAATATAACTTCTCTATTCAAAGCTTGTGCTAACCCGCTCCTCTTCTTCTGACAGATCAATGGCACAGTCACAGAGAACCTATCACTGATAGATGCCAAGAAGCTGATTGAAAGGTCAAAGGGCAAGCTGAAGATGGTGGTGCAGAGAGATGATCGAGCCACGCTGCTCAACATTCCTGACCTTGATGACAGCATCCCATCTGCCAATAACTCCGACAGAGATGGTGAGACAACACACGTGCAGCATTGGCTTGTTGGATGCAGCTAGCATTTCATGCACAAGCTGGGACTGTGTTTTTACAAAAAAAAACAAATTTAATTTATATCACAGATTAAATGAAATTCTTCTCATCGTCATCGATTAAATGCTAATACATATTTAATTTAAATTTCACAGACATTTCAGAAATACATTCACTGACATCAGATCATTCCAATCGATCCCACGGGCGAGGTAGTCGATCACGTTCGCCTGACAGGCCTGAAATATCAGACCATCTCCGTCACTCACCTCGGCAGATCAGCAATGGCAGGTAAGCAAAGCACACATGCACACACACATGCGCACGCCCACACTGACACACATCTGGTGATGGCACAGAGCTGTCACACATGCTGCAGTCATACATCCATACTCCCACCACTCCAACATCATACATCATGTTCACACCCGTAGGTTAGTGGGTGCTGAGTAAGTACCTTGCACCACTAATGCCTAAATCAATGGATAAAGACATTGCATGCATAAACCATCACACTCCCTCTGGAGCCATCACTGCGGGATCGATTCATTTCATCTTGGTGGAATAAGATCTTGTTTTTGAAAGTATCCTAAAACTTTTAACTATTTTGATTATTTTCTGTACTGATAGCTATTTTTCTGCATTTCTTCTGTGCATATTATGTGCTATAATTTTCATTCATTTTAATGTCCATACTGTCTCTTTGTCGTCCTCTTTTCTTACTGCCAGTTGGAGCTTCCAGTAAGTTGTCTTTCTCATAGTTTAGAGGTTGCGTAGCTTCTTGTAGCCAACAAACATATAGATGGCAAAGGAGAGCTAGAGGAAGACAAGCAAGTGACTATAGTTTTTCTCAGTCAGTGTGGAGCTTGAGCATTGTAAGCTTTCTGGGCAATAACAAGGTACCTTGGATGAATAAAAAAAGATTGGAGAGTGAAACAGGCTGGCCACTGGGAGCAGACCCGTGCTACTTCTGTCATTGGCTGCAATGAGCTAAAACAGAGGGTATATTACTGGTTTCTGATCACTGCAAATGGTTCTGTTTGATACTGTGAAGTAGGGGTCGGTATCAAATCAGGGGCCTGAATCCATGCTGCCTGCAAGCACTTGTTCTGGTTTGATCTGTCAGAGTCTCTTATAGCCAAACCTCCATGTCATCATGTTTATATGGGCCTTGGGTTGCAGACACACTGGGCTGTCATATTCCTGTCATTCGGTGCTGCAGAGCTGTTTGTAGCCACATCTCAGCAGAACTAACCAGAGGTGCTATTTCAGGAGGCACTCATTTTCAAACACATTGCTTATCAAATAGTGCAAAATCTTTCCAGACTTCTGTGATCTTGATGAGATGGAGGTCCGACCTGCTCTTTATAATAAACCCTTTTTCTAAAGAGCGCAGTATCTCACTGGAACAGGCATCCAAAACTCAAATTGAGCTGAAAAACCAGCCTTATTGATATATTACTCACATTGCTTGTTTTGCCAAACGACACACTTACAGTACAACAGCTGTTGTAGTTGCAGGATGTTTGCTCAGTATGCTGCTGCTAGTTTAGCTTTCTGGCTTCCTAGTCACTTGTTGTCAGTCACGTCATATGACTAGATTAACCTCCAGTGCTGTCGTTTCATATACCTTGTGTGAGATGTGGAGTAACCATCCTTGTTTCAATGCAGGATGAGGGCAGGTTCACTATTGCACAGATTACTTCCAATGTAAGTGAATGCACACCTCTGATAACAGGCCAGTATGTAGTTGTTTTTAGAATTTGTCACTGTAATAACTTTGTTGCTCTTTCCTTGATCCCTCTTTTATCTCTGTGTACCAAATTCACATCTGTCCACTAAGAAAACCAAATGTTCAGTCATTTTGTATGCTGGTTAATCTGATAAGCACATGAATTATCATAAGAGGAGTTACACCTGCTTCTCATGTGGCTGTGGTTTAAGAAATAACAATCTGACTATCACTAGACTCTGATGTAAGGGAATGTTTTTACTATCTCCCAGTTTAGGAGGGGAAAAAGGAATTTGACATACTTCCCACAGTGCTTTGCCCCAAGCCAGATGGTTCGCTAAACCTGATTGGCTGTACAGCTTAGAGGCATTCTTTCCCCTAGGGAACATCGCTGGTCCATGTTTTTGAATATAACGAGTGAGCATGAGTGTACTTGGTGCCTAGGCAGAAGGCTCTGTGCTGTCTTTTAAGGAATTTAACTCAAAATCTCTTAATAAGCGTCATGGTTCAACTTACAGATACATTTGTGTGAGTAATTAATGTTGTTTTTAAAATAATTTTTAGTTTTTGTTAATAATATGTTTACTTATTAGATTGCTAGTGTTCTAGAATGAACTTTTGCTATTAGATGAACATTGTGTTTGTTTTGCAAATAAATGTTAGTATATCTAGTTTGTTTTGTTCTGTAAATATTTGTAAGCTTGTGGATGAATATGAAATTTTAGAGACTTGGTTGCACTGTTATAGAGCGTAGAGATTCAGCACTATATTTTGCATTGTTTGTGGATGTCTGTGCAGCCACATCTCTCCCACTCTCCTTCCCTTTTTTTGTCTCACTCACTTGCGGACTCTTGCCTGTACCCATACTGTAAGAATATGTAAGCGAGGGGATTGAACAAAGGCGTCTGTCAAATGGTGTTTGTCAGTATGAAGCCTTTTTTTAGCAACATTCTGCAGTAAGGAACAGCAGATTTAGGCCACAACACTCTCTCTCACTCCTCTTTCTCTTTCTGTACCGTGCTCTTGCTCTGTTTGTCTCCCCCCCACACTCTCTTTCTCAATCATCCATTACTCACACTCACACACACCCTCTCTCCCATTACGATTCTGTTATTTATCCTCAGGCTGCAGCTCTCATTTACCCTTCTCCCTCCACAACAAACTCCCATTCAGATCTCTCTGATGCTGATTCTGCTGACATATACAGTTGCACAGATCAGATTCATGTGTAAAACCGAATTGTAGTGAGTAACAAATACAGGGACATAAAGGCCTTTCTGTGGTGGAAAGTACTGTAAATAAGTTCAGCAGCTGCACAGCTAACAGGTTTACCGCAGATTATCAGTCATTGCGTGTAAATGGATGTAAATGTACTGTTTTTCATCTGTATTTTATTCTGCGAATATGGGTGACTACAATGCACTGTATATCGTCATACTGCATGAGCAAAAATAAGAGAGTGGGCATGGGAGAAGTTGCCTAGCCTGAGCTTGTGGCACAGCCGGCACCTTCACATTCTTCTACAAAAGCTTCTGAATACAGCTCAAGTACTGTGCCAGCAGGCAGTCATGTGACCAGATTGGAATTCAACCATTGTTTTAACCAGCAGAGCCTTTTCTACTCTGTTAGACTTAGCCTACTAGACTCTCACACACACATTTTTCCCTCGTTTATTTTATCCAGGTTAAACAGGAAGTTGGACTGAAAAGTATCCTAACTCAGGAGTTTATGTTGGGAGACTTGGTCTGATTTTTCTTTTCTCTGTCTGGGTGCTTTTATTGGAAAGGTCAATAACATGGGAGTTAATGTCAATCTTCAAGGAAAATGTGATTTGGAAATTAAAACATTTATACATCCTGTCTGCTCCAGTTGAACTTAATATCAGTTTCTGGTTGGGAATATGGTTTGCTATTGACATTGAAATTTAAAAAGAAAGTAAGGAAAAACTTCACAGAAATACAGACAAACAACTTTAAACTGCTCACACATTTTCAGTGTCTTCTTGACAGAGACGCACATCCTTCTTTTAATTGCTTATTCTCTTCTGATCCATTTTTCTGTCCATGCACCCTTATTACGTCATCCACTGTCTAAGCTGTTTCCTTTTTGGGTTCATTTTAGTGTCTGTATCTCAGTAAAAGGACAAAACTATATAAACACTTACAGAACACAGGAAGTCATTCTTACACCCACTGAATTCAGACAAGATATTGCAGTCGTTTAAAAAATGCATGAATGTGAACTGTCATTTTTAAACTGTTAATGTTTATACCATTGACAGACCACTTGTACTAAATTGGCATGTGTTCTTTTTGTTAATTTCAGCCATCGAAGTCGAGATGAGGATCGCGTATCTAAACCTGGGTCCATGTCCACACCAGTGAAAAGTTCTGATGATGGCATCTTGTCACAGGCCAGCGACCAGGCCAGCTCGAGAGATGACAAACTGTTACCTCCGCTGCCTGGTACAGAAACTTCTGCACTCAGCCCTCAGCACTAGGGATTAGTGTGGTCTTTCATGTTTGTCTCAGCTTTCCCCACCTTTTTAGATTTTTACATCTCATTGTCATTAGTACAGTAAGGTTCCAGTTAAGTCTTATGCCAAATAGATGTTCGCTGAGGCTTAGACTGCATGTCAAATTATTAAAAAGACAGGGAGTTACAAAAGTTCAGACAGTGTGTCTGATACACCTTTACAACTTTAAGGTTGATACTTTTACTTTTACAATTGGTTTCACTATAACCCAGGCTAATTATCTTAACTGTACAAAATAATGAAACTGAAACAGTTCTACATAGAGTGTGTACAAGGCCCCTTGGGAGTAAGTTTGTTAATCTACTTACTATGTTTGTATTTGTGGCAGAACCAAAGCCTGTTTATGCACAGCCTGGTCAGCCTGACGTGGACCTGCCTGTCAGCCCCTCTGATGCCCCTGTACCCAGCGCCGCTCATGATGACAGTATCCTCAGGTAAGTGTCCTGGATCATCCAAAGCACCTTACAGTGTTGAGTGCAGATCTGCGCTGCAGAATGTACATGTCACAATGCAAACATACTGGCTTACGTGCTACTTGAATTTTAGTTGAGATTATCGCAGAGATTCTGGTCAGCTTTTGTTTTGGCTTTGTTGTTACACCACACTCTGCTTGCTTGAATAGCTGGTTGTGTTTTTTGATTCTTAGAATGATTGTTTTTAAATCCATGATTTGCTAACCTTTTTGCGTAATTCTACCTGTCTACCTGTGTTCTCCTGCAGGCCGAGTATGAAGCTGGTCAAGTTCAAGAAGGGAGAAAGTGTCGGTCTGCGGTTAGCAGGAGGAAACGATGTGGGAATTTTTGTGGCGGGAGTTTTGGAGGACAGTCCTGCGGCCAAGGAGGGGCTGGAGGAGGGAGACCAGATTCTCAGGGTATGCTTGACTCATCACTTAAGCAACATGGCTTTCTGCAGTAACCTAACTTTTTTTTTAGGTTTACAACTTAGATGTGTACGTATACGTGATAAATATTTCAGAGAGGGAGAGTATTGCAAAGGCAGCAGTTCAATGGGTTGAAAGGAAAGATCATTGCTTGGTTCTTTATGTATACTATATCAAAATAGTTAAACAGAAAGTGTGGGTAAAAAGTGAAAAAGAAATAAGTACATCGATAGATGAAAGTTGGTTTTCACAGCTGGAGTCGACTGTTTATAAAATTCTGTAAAAACTGTCCTCTCGTACAACTGAGGCTGTCCTTTCATTGCACCTTTAGTCAAAGCGCTCTGAGAAAAAACTCCTCAGACTGCACTGTCATTCATCAAATATGCCAGCCTTGTTTGAAAAAAATGGACAGTGGGAGGGGAGAAATCTGCTGCATGTAAAGATTTTACAAAAACCAGGGGTCTGATTTCTTCCTTTAACCAGATTTCTCCCTATAACATGTTGATTTTGTGCGCATGTAAACATAGTGTATGTGTCACACGCAGATATATACATTGACTGTGGCTAAAGTAGATGACTTCAATGCCTTGTAAGTGCAGTCTTTTGTCCCTGTATTATGTAGCTTTTAAGATGATTCTAAGGTATTGTTTTCTGTCAGAGTTCTTTTTTTTCCAATATCACATGTACAAACGTGGGAAGAACATCTGGTGTTATTGTCAAAATAGACAAGCAGTAGCTGCCCACACTAATTTAGATAATCAGTAGTGAAACTATGTGATCCCATGGCCACAGTAGTTTTATTTCTGTGTGAAGAGATCTTGGGAATACAGTACAATGTATCTTGTCAGTATGTGAGTCATTCTGGGCTCTGCCTCGTGTCAAAACTCCCCTTGTTTCCAATGTGAAGACACAATAGAGGTCGTTCTTGCTCTCTGACCTCGGAACAGTTGACTTTCTGTCTCACTGAACACTAGAGTAACATTGTTGATGGGATGATGGAAACCCTCTTGATGTCAGTGTTGGATCCATTTGGACATGTTTGCCAAGGATTGCACCTGCTATTTAATGCTGAAACTGAAGCTGTGTTTTAGTCCACTGTGCAGAGGAGGCTGAATACTTGGCTACACAGTTTTTACCCCCCATGACATCAAAATTTATGGTCTGCATTTATCTGATAGACAAAGCGGTCAATTACCTTATCTCCCTCTCTTAATAAATATACTGTGTCTTGTGTTGCTCACAGTCCACAGCATAGATCTTTTTTTTTTTTTTTTTTGTGCCTGTGTGTGTTCTCTCCACTGTACAAACACATCTCAGAGACTTCCAGGACATTGTTTTCCATCTTTAGATGGTTTCCCTTTGGTCATGGTGTGCTAGTGGAGATAAAGACGTCAAACCCTCCTGTTTCTGGGAAGGATAAAGGTGCTTTTCTAAGGTTCAGTGATTCAGTCCATCTGTTTCTGGTTCCCCTGCTGCCCCTCAAGCAGAGTCAATAAACAGCAGTTATTGTGTTTTGGACAGCAGCAGGAGATGAGGAGTAGGCTGCTTGGTTGTAGGGGGAATACATAGCCCTGCTTCTGTTAAGGAACACGTTTTTCTTTTCTTTTGTTCCTCTTATTCTTTGAGACATTAGTTTTTTGTTTTTTTGTCAAAGAAAAAATAAAGTTGTTAGAAGTTGGAAAAACAGGAGGAGAGTGTGCTTTAATCCAGTAACATGTTTTAGCACATAAAAATGATGGTTTAAAAACGTATTCGGATCATGTTGACCTACAGTAATACGATTAAGAGTTTATAATTTGCAATTTTGCATGATAGCCCAGTAGACCTTTAATTGGACTGTAAGTTGATTTCTTCTACATCTTCTGATCTGCACCTGTAGGTGAACAATGTGGATTTCGCCAACATCATCCGGGAGGAGGCTGTGCTGTTTCTGCTGGATCTCCCAAAAGGAGAAGAAGTTACTATTCTGGCTCAGAAGAAAAAGGATGGTGAGTATAAAGTACTGTGTTAGTATTTAAAATGCTTCAGGCATCAACACCAGCGCATTTAAAAGGTTGTTGTAATCATCTCTGTTATTTTCTGCTTTTTCCTTAGTGTATCGGAGGATAGTGGAATCGGACGTGGGTGACTCCTTCTACATTCGGACACATTTTGAATATGAAAAAGAGTCACCGTATGGGCTAAGTTTTAACAAGGGTGAGGTGTTCCGTGTGGTAGACACGCTCTACAACGGCAAATTAGGCTCCTGGCTCGCTATCCGTATTGGCAAGAACCATCAGGAAGTGGAAAGGGGCATCATTCCCAACAAGAACAGGTAAAAGAAGTTTCAGGTCACACCTTTTAACACCTGCACAGCTTGTTCTGGCACTTTATGAATGGGCAAGGGAGGAGGCAAAGGAGTGGAAGCATAATAGTTGATCTGGGAGTAGCAAGAAAGGATACAAGAATAGATCATGTCTGTATACAAATGAGTTTAATCTACTATATTTTACACATTTATCATGTTTTCACTGCTTATTATTTGTATTATGATTTTAGCTTAAGTTCTGTGTTATAGTCTGTTATTAACTTGAAGTATTTTTAAAGTAGAGCACATGTAAAACATCCCATGGTTCAGGTAAATGGTTTTGAAAGGATCGACTGTGTGAGGTTTGGGGGGACTTTGTGAGGCATGTGTCTGAGGATATGTAGTATAGATCATGATCTAGCCAACAGCATCACTTTATCTAGACCTGTCTCTACATCCTTCAGCAGCCTCTTGCAGTGTTTACACAGAGATTCCTCACTGTCCTGCTGACAGAGAAGACGTAGCTTTCCACATGCTGCATACATTTTATCACATATACAGTAAGCATGGTGAAATATTTCTTGGCCAAGTTGAATTTACCTCCCTGGATTTAAAAAATCAAAACCAAAAAATCACACTCAGACATACATTAAAGGAAGAGCATTATTATTCAAAGAGTGACTACTTACCTGACCGCTTACGCCCGTTTGTTTTGTTTTTTCAGTCATTTTCTGTGTAAAAAATGTATTGACCTATCTGCAGTGATCTAATTACATACACTAGGAAACAGATACTGCAAAAGATGGCCTTTATTCATGGTTTGCAGATCTGTTATGCGTCAGCGTATATTGGAACATCGCTCAAATGTGTATATCACAGTAACCTGTGTCATTACCTTGAGAAAATGATGTTTAAAGTAATGAGTTTGCTGATATCAAAATGCTGACTCTGTTATTTTGAGATAAACCTTTAGTTCTTTGACAAATGATTGCGTTATACAATATATAGGCTCTTCATTATATGACCATTAAGCTGTAAATTAGATTATATCCCTCAAGACAACCTTAAGCATCATCAGCAATTCTTTTATCAGTAATGGCAATAACTCCATAATCAGTTTGACACCCATTTACAACTCAGTACTGTACAATGGTGTTGCAGTACCAGTACATTACCATGGCTTGTTTCTCCCTCTCTGCGAACAGTAGTTAGCTGAAAGATGAATACCTTAAATACCTAAAAGTGGCTTTGATTGCAGTTTTGTCCTGACAGCTGACCGTACCCCTACTTTTCTCTGTCCAGAGCTGAGCAGCTATCCAGTGTGCAGTACACACTCCCCAAAACACCAGGCGGTGACAGAGCAGACTTCTGGAGATTCCGAGGATTGCGAAGCTCCAAGAGGAATTTGCGAAAGAGCAGGGAGGACCTGTCGGCCCAGCCAGTTCAGACCAAGTTCCCTGCCTATGAGAGGGTGGTGCTGAGGGAAGGTAAGTGTACAGAGGCCAAGTCAGTAACAGCAATCAACTGGAAACTCCCACATCTATATACTTCATTGTAGGGCAACAAAGTATTGGACAGATTTCAACCTTGTAGCTAGAAGAAAACATAAGTCCTCCACGGCACCTGTGAGTTCTAGCTTACTGACATCTGAAGTCCTGTGTTTCTGTACATTCTTCTAGACATTGTAAAGTTGTTATTTATGCAGTCAAACAGTTTATATTGTTATGTAAACAATTCACATCATTATAGACGAGAGTAAAGCATAGATATTTCAATGTATCTATTTGTACAAGTGCAGTTTGCCTCACTTTGTTCCTCTTGATGCGGTTTCATGAAACTGAATTTGTCCTAAGTTTTGAATGCTTAAACAATTGGTAATTATAATATATTAGAATGTAGTAAAAAGTGTATGATCTGATTTAGTATTGAGTTTCTAAGTGTTACCTAATTTAACCTTTGGTAATCTCCATGACACGGTCTTGTTCTTGTGCAGCTGGGTTCCTGAGGCCCGTGGTTATCTTTGGGCCAATAGCAGACGTGGGCAGAGAGAAACTGGCCAGGGAGGAGCCAGACGTTTTTGAACTAGCAAGTAAGTAATAAAGTACCCCTTGCATGCTTTTCTACTGTTCGTGTTTTGTGTTGTGTCCTTCTGTGTGTCTTGTATTGAAAGGAGACCAGAGTCTATATTTACACATAACACATTGCTAAAGCGGAGGGCTGTTTAACTTCTCCGCAACCATCAAATACGAACAGCAGCAGAGTAACAGTCTAAAAGTTGTTGAACTCACTGTTATGTACCCTACATTTTTTAAATCCAATCATAGCTTTACATGTCTGAGAACAACTATATTGAGTCTGAGGTATTATTTGGAACAACTCTCAAAAGAAAGGTCATGTACAAGATGTGTAAAGTTCTTGCTTCTGGGAGGTTTTAAAGCTATTTTTACCTTGTCTACATTTCATTTGATTGATTTAACACAGAAAGATAGCAGCATGTATTCTACGAAGATTTACATCTCAGAACTAATTTGGGGAATTATCTTGTTAGTTCTTTGTAACAGAAACTCTTCTAACTTGTTTTCAGTGAAAAGAGACATTCATTAGGCATCACTGCTGCCTGTGCCTGTGTTTCTTTAAAAGTGCTGCTGTGCTGTGAGGACTGGCACATCAGTGCATTGACAAACAAACAGCTTGTTGAGGCTGCAAACCTGATTAAATATTTTAACTTGATTTAGTATTGGATTTTATTTATCAAGTGTATAAACTCTCCAGAATACTACAACTACTATTAGATATTCCTAATTTGTTTTAGTAGGTCAGTTAGTTAGGTTAGTCAAATTGAATGTGTTTTTTCATGTTTGTTTATAGCTTCCCTCTTCTCTTCTCTCCCTCTTTCTCTGTTTATCTTTGGCTCTTATACACTCCAAGCAGAGCTGCACACTCCCTTTTTATTTGAGTCCTCATGCACTGCCTCTTACTTCATGAAATTGCAAGCCTCTTTAACGTGTTTTTAATTTTATTTTTAACACTCGGTATTGAATTTGAATTACTTAAAGTGCACAAACACACATGTCAGTGCAACCACACAAATACTCAGTACACCCTCACATAAAAAGTGATTCCATTCCTTGATGTTTATTTGCGAAACTCCAGTGATGTTTGTGTAACTGTATTTTCTTTTCAGAAACACAGCAACAACAAGGAGGGGAAAGTATGTCACTTAGTGCATCAACTTTTGTTTCTTTTATTTGATTCATTGAATGGCAGATAATCTGTAAGCTGGTGTTTGGTGGCTAGCTGACCTAAAGATGTTTAAACTTTAGGGGAATAGCACTTGATTTAGGAATTAATATTTGTCATTACAATCGGCAATAACAATTATTTTAGTATGTATTACCATGATACACAGTCTTGAAAAATGAATCAACCTGACAACTGAAGAAATGCAATATCATACTTACACACTAGTTCTCAACTGACAGTAAATCGCAGACTTCTTCGTGGAATGAAAATCTACCCTTAATATTGTACTTGACTGAAATTGAACTCTTTACCCATCTTAGCCTATTGAAAATGTGTGATTTACATTTGATACAAATATGTACTGTTGAGATTGGATTTTTGTTTTCCATTCTACACTTTGTCTCTGAGAAACTGTGTGTCATTGTGATATTGCATGTTGCATATGGAAGAGATTAGTCGATGCTCATTAATGTACAGTATTCATTAATTGATACAGTGATAATTTTATAGTTAAATTCAGTGGTATTCCCCTCTTAATGGTAGGTTGCATTATGTAGAAAGTGAACAGCTAGGCAGCATGTGGAGCTGTGCAGTTAATATGCCATGAAAACTTAGATGTGGAAATTGTTTTTTAACAAAATCATAAGGCAGCCATTACAACAATCAGCTGAAAAATTAATAATCTATTCATGCATTCATATCCTAAAATACATCTTACTTCACTGTGTGTATTTAGAGACGTTATCCATACAGAAATACGGCAAATATTTACTAAATAATACAACCCAGATATTTGGATACCGGGTGTTTCACTGTATAAGTATGTAGTGTAATCAAAATTGATCATTTAATGGCTTGTAATTCAGACTACAATTAAACAACTACTGTGACGCTACTCTACAGCAGCATAAAGCTTATTGTATATTATACAAAGCTGACAGTGGTGTGTGTGTGTCTGTCTAATTTTTCATTATGCAGTGATGGAAATAGAAAAAAACATGTCCATAGATAGACACCCTTGTCACTGTCAAAATTGGTCTTTCAAATTCTATATTGACAGTATAACATTGCTGCATATGCTTGAATCTTGACTTGTTGCATGGCTATTTTTATCTGCTCTTTTTAAAAATGTTTTGGGTAGTTTAGAGCAGATTTCTTTTTTAGATCACAGCTCCTACTAGAATATTAGAAATGAAGCCTTGCCCTATGTTGTGTTTAAGTCATGACATTACTAAACATCCTAGTGAGATGACGGCCCTCTTTTGAACCTTGTGTGTTTAGGCAGGAAATCATTGCTTATCTTTATGTGAATCATAAACCCCTCTACACATCCTTGCTTAAATCCCTGAGGCTTACAATGACACTGTATTCTCATTAATCCCAAATGACCCTCATGCTCTTGTATGTGCAAATTTCATGTCAATGTTTCTCACATTTCCTTCACGATAATTTATACTGTTACATGCAGTTGCACGCACATAGTCATTATACACTAAATTGAAATTCCCTAAACCTACCCACAGTACCTAATGACTATTGCATGAATTGGCTGCTGTCCTCATTTCGTCTTTACTATGTAGCTGTTTTCACAAACGTACACTTGTCGTCTCCTGTATGGAGATTATCATTCCATATTTAACAGCTCTATTTATGGGAGTCGTCAACTGCACGCTACAAGGATGTCTAATTGGGGCACAGCCTGTGTTTATTGTTTTTCTCTCTCTTGTGTTGATGTGATGCAGTAACTCTGTCCACTTGTCTTCCATAGAGAGTGAACCAAGGGATGCAGGAACTGACCAGAAAAGCTCCGGCATCATTCGCCTGCACACCATTAAACAGATCATTGACCGGGTGAGAGAAGCCAGATATGCACACACATTTAAATATACAGACAAAAGGTAGCGATATAAATGTATTTTGACAGGTTTGTTATGGTAATGAAAAAATGGCAGCGAGCCACATGACATGTACAGCTCACTGCTGCCCTCTGGTGTACTGCATTGTAACGCTATTAGGTGCCTAAAACTCAGCAGGGGTGGATTTTACTGTGATAGGTTCACTTGAGAAACTAATTCAGACTGATGAGCTGACCTCTTACAAGGGTTCAAGATCTGCAGCACAGAATATGTGAAAAAATAGTTATGGTGTTGGCCTTACAGTGCTCAATTTCAGTGGTGGTGAAATGCTCACTATATGGAAATAAACACATTTGCAGTACATTAATGTTTTTGTTTTTATTTGATTTCTGTGTATAAAGGACAAGCATGCAGTGCTGGACATCACACCTAATGCAGTGGACCGTCTAAACTACGCTCAGTGGTATCCAATTGTGGTGTTTCTCAACCCAGACACCAAGCAGGGCGTCAAGAACATGAGAACTCGCCTCTGCCCTGAGTCTAGGAAGAGCGCCAGGAAGCTCTTTGAGCGAGCCCTCAAATTAAGGAAGAACAACCACCACCTCTTCACCAGTGAGTCTAGGGGTAGGGAGGGAGGGATAGATGGGCGCTCCAAACAATGGGGAGGGAGAATGGGAGGGATTTTACAGAGGGCCAAGACACATTTCAAAGGCAGTTGACAATTGAGTGCCGCAGTGTTGGAGGCCGTGGCTCTACTGTGCTTGTTGTGCCTGGCCCTGTTCTGTCAGACTTCTTACAAAAGCTTGTTCAGCACTGACCGTCACACAAGAGCACACTTGGGCCCCTTTCTCGGCATGCGCTCTTCCTGTCAAGAGATATGGTGTGACCATGCCTTAGGAGCATCTGTTGGTGATAAAGATAGGTCCTAGAGATCATTCTTCTCGGCTTACATTCAGTTTTTGCAGCACGCACATAAACTATTTCACATAATCTTCTGTCCAAATAATTATTATATATCAAACTGCATCTGTACCTTTTCACCTTTATCCACTGACTTTCACTTGAAAGTTACTCTCAAAATCAAGCCTCATAATGATGTTCTACTATAATACTGCATATAAAACTGGGAAAAGCTTTAACACATGCATATCTGCAATCCGGCACATTGAACCAGGCAATGCAGGATAGTTTTTTGCAATCTGCTTCTAAACTGCCTTGTTATCTCCTTCTTGAGATTGAGGGAGAGCAGTTCCCTAATTTTGTATTCAAAGAATGTGTTTCTAGTTTTTACACATTTTATTCAAAAATAAGATACTTAACAACATTGTGATATATGTGCCATAACTTAATTGTAAATTTTATTCACACTTGAGCAGCATAGAAAATGTTAGCTGCTAATAATGATGCTATGGTTGTACTTAATTGCTAATTGAATAATTGTTAGTACTTATTCGATTGGAACAAAGTTTTTTTTATTCTCTTCTGCCCTTCCCTCTTTGTGTATTCAGCAACCATTAACTTAAACAACATGAATGATGGCTGGTTTGGAGCGCTGAAAGAGACAATCCAGCAGCAGCAGAACCAGCTCGTGTGGGTTTCAGAGGGCAAGGTAAGACACACACACACACGCACACAAACACAATCAACCATGTAGACTGGAATTGATCTTTACTCACTCCCTTTCTCACGTTACCTTTTGTTTCCCAGGCTGACGGGGCAGCTGAGGATGACCTAGACATCCACGACGACCGCCTGTCCTACCTGTCGGCGCCAGGCAGTGAGTATTCCATGTACAGCACCGACAGCCGCCACACCTCCGACTATGAGGACACGGACACAGAGGGTGGAGCCTACACCGACCAGGAGCTGGACGAAACACTGAATGACGATGTGGGACCACCTGCGGAGCCTGCTATCACCCGCTCCTCTGAGCCTGTCCGCGAGGACCCGCCTGTCATCCAGGAGCCCCCTGGCTACGCTGGCTACCAGCACACAGTGCAGCCGGATCCCCTCAACCGCATCGACCCGGCTGGATTCAAGGCACCAGTGCCGCAGCAGGTAGCGTTTCTGAGAGCTGCACGTCTTCCCTGTTGTCTGGAGGACGTGGTGTGCGTTAGAAGGGTTTTCTGGAGGCGCTATTGAAGGCACTTTTTTATTTTTACAGTTATTCTGTCTATCTACTGTTACAAAACAATATCAGTGGGAGTGAAACCTTTTGTGGTCAGGTATTTATCGCAATATATAAATATTATATATAACACACATATATATATATATATATATATATATATATATATATATACACATATCTCTATTTATTATATTATTTATTTTATCTATTTGCCTATAAGTGTATGTTGATGTTTGTAAGCGTGTGTTTTTTTTAAAATTAGAAAAACTTGATCAGTTTTACTGTTACTCTTGTACTCTGTATTACCACAAGTTGTCTTATTGGTGTGACTGTTGCTGATGTCACTGGGAAAAGAAACTTATGTTTGTCTAAGTGTCTGTACCAGTACTCACCTATGTGCACATCCTACGTTTGTTTCACCTGTGATTTGGACTGATACGACACAAGAAAGTATTATGTGCATGTTGGAAATGCCAGTGTTAATCCAGTGTACCTGTGAAATGTATTTATCAAAACCCGATTGGCCGCTGTGATATCCAAATCTAAACGTTTGTCGTCTCATGATGTTGTTCATGAACATAAAAGGGAAAAAAAGAAACGACTGTATTGTAACCCTAGAATTAAAATCAAATTAGTATACTCTAACAATGAAAACTTGTCCTGCTGCTAATTCCTAACTCTCGCATGCCATTGGTTGATCTACAGCTACTGTTAAATGTGGAGGCGGGTGATTGGCTGTTTGAATCCGAGTAAACTGTAGGTACAAGTGAGGAGCAGACCATTGTAGAGGGGCTGTAAAGGTAGTAGCACTTGTTGGTACTGCACCATAGTGTGTCAGCGCGTGTTATTAAACATTTCTGAACCACTTCACAGAAAGCAGAGGCCGCTGCCGTCCCTAGCACCCCCCAGCAGCCTGAGCCCCTGGCTGAGACAGTGCCCCCTGCTGTCGACGTTACTGTAAAAACTGTAGGGGGTCAGAGCCCTGACGAGGCTCCTGCAGCTCCCCACAGCCAGCCAAGCCTGAGCCCAGAGGCTGGCTCAATTAGGAGGCCCACACCTGAGCTAGCCCCTCAGAGCGTCACACCAGAACCTCTACAGTCTGGACCGGCCAGTTCAGAACCAAAGGTATCCATCTGACCGTCACTGGACGCTCCGTGACCCGGCCCAGCTCAGCTCAGTCTGACCTGGCTGACCTTTTGTGCTGCTGCTGCCTGTCTACCTACCTACCTACCTCCTGCTGCCACGCTTCTCTCTCTCTCCTTCTGCCCTGCATGTCTGCTGACCACAGTGCTGCCCAGAAGAGACAGAAATGTGTGTGTGTGTGTGTGTGTGTGTATGTATGTGTGGGTGAGTGTTATTGTGTGTGCAAGAGTGTATATGTGTGTGTGCACGTGTCAAAGTGCGAGCAAATGCTGGTAAACAACAGTGGGCTTGGAGGGGATGGCTGCGCTGATATGCCTACATGTAGAGGAGCAGTGGAAATCCTGCGGCTCTTACTGTTGCTTATCCTCTTTGCATGGCTGTAACATGTTTGCCTCATTCTCTGTTAACCACTAGAAGTAGATCTGTTTGGGCTGTATTTATCAGTGCAGATTGAATGGATTGTTTCCTTGTAAAAGTAGCCATTCATTTTCCAACCATTTTATCTATGTGTGTTGTCCTGAGTTTGAAATTTAGTAACAGAGACCACCTCAACAGTAATGTTATTCCAATTTGGGATGGATAATTAATGGTTACTTCTCAAATATTAGGATTTTAAATATGATTTTTGTACAATGGGTATGTGCTTGTAATGTTAAATATTCTTGTGGATGTTTAAGTGGCCTTTATAATTGCACCAAGACAATGGGTGACATTTTCCCTTGTGAATGCAGCAGGGCACACACAATGTGTGAAGAAATCCCAAATTATAAGTCAAATTATTGATAGAACTTCTATTAGTAGTTTACATGACATTTTTTTTTTAATTCTTTTTAAACTTGGACAAGAAAAATGCATCCCATTGTTTTGTTGTATTTTTTATCAACTTTGTTATTCTTTATTAATTTTATTTCAGTGTTTTAATTTGGAGTTGCGATGATACATTGTGATGTTTTTAAGCTGCAAGTGTTGTGCTGCGATTTCTGTTAAATCTAATATATTATCTGACCAGTAACCCCTCCCTCTCAGTTTTTCTATTTCAGGTCTTTCCCTTCTCTTTTCCTCTTCTGCAATTAATTTCACTGACTTGGTTTACTATTATCCTTCTCTCATCCTTTTAACTGATTTTTGTATGCCCAGTTCTTTATATTACTTATTTTATGTCTGTGCATTATGTTATTAGATCCTGTGCAGTTATTAACCTTATTCTTTGTTGTGCATTTGATCGGTAGATGTTTCAGAAGGATCCTTACAGCACAGACCACACGGGGAGAATCAGTCACAGCGTGAAGCCTGTGACTTACAACCCTCAGCAGGGATATCACCCTGACCAGCCATACAGAGATTACGACCACCCACCCAATCGGTATGACGTCAGCAGCAGCGGAGTCAGCAGCGGTGGTGGTTACCAAGATCCAAAGTACCGTAACTATGACTCAAACCCACCCTATGAGAACAGTGTGCCTCACTACGACCAGCAACAATGGAACCCCTACAGCCAGCCACTCTCTACTGCCAACTCCCAGGGCTACGATCCCCGTTTGCCATACGTTGACGGCCCTGACCCCCAGTACACCCCTCCTCTCCGCTACGACGAGCCCCCACCTCAGCAGGGATTCGACGGAAGGCCTCGCTACGGTAAACCGACAGGTCCGGGGCCCGTCCGTTATGATGATCCTCCACCTCCTGCTCCAGGGCCTGAGCTGCACTATGACCAGGACTCTCACCTGAACACGTACCCCTCAGCTGCACGCTCCCCAGACCCCGCTGCCCAGCGACCTGCCTATAACCAGGGACCAACACCGCAGCAAAAAAGCTACAAACCTCAACAGTATGACCCCATTCCTGTGAACTCTGAAACCAGTCCGACACCACCTCCCAAAGCAGAGGCCCCCTTACTTTTCCCTACGGACGCTCCAAAGCTGGTCCCTGCCAGAGATGAGAAACAGGAGGATGACCCCGCCATGCGGCCACAGTCAGTCCTGACGAGGGTCAAGATGTTTGAGAACAAACGCTCTGTGTCCGTGGATAGAGCCAGAGATACAGGAGATTTATCTGGAACAAAGGTAAATTGTTTAGCTTTGCGGATATATGACATAAGGCAGGTTATGCACTTACAGTAGTTATTGGTGTATTGGACAAATCAGCACATAGAAGTGTATATTCATGATTTATTATCCTACTGATAAGGTTCATTGCTTTTCCTACTATAGGCAGCCGAGATACCTTTGAAAGCAGGCGGAGTAATCCCTAAAGCAAATTCTCTGAGCAACCTGGATCAAGAGAAGACCTTTAGGTAAGCATATGCTTATACCGTTGTTACTGTGTTTCCACTCAACGTCATCACTATTGGAATAAAATTGTGTATTTAGCCACATTTTTTCATCATTGACCTATTTGCTCAAGCACCTTCATTTTGTCCATTTGCCACTGTAAACTCTTCTTCTCCTGCTCTGCATGTAACCTGCGTGACTGTTTTATCACACAAACCCCAGAGCCCCAGGGCCTCAGCAGCCTCAGTCCAAGGCAGCTGATGACATTGTGCGCTCCAACCATTATGATCCTGATGAGGACGAGGACTACTACAGGAAACAGCTGTCTTACTTTGACAAGCTCCAGGCCGGTCCCAACAAACCACAGCCACAAGCACAAACTCACAACTACCCCAGGTAACTCTGCCATCCACACTCCCATTCAGTCGTGAATAGAATGTTTTTCTAAACCATCTTTGCCTTTTTCTTAGATTGGGTATTAATGTGTCTTTTCAAACTATGTTTAACATCATTTATTGTTTTTATAGTTATGTCTTTTTCATTTCTACTATGAATCTCAAATGGATGGTTTTGTGATTTAGGACCGAGTCAGTGGAGAAGCCAAGTCCAGTTGAGAAAAAATATGAACCAGTTCCCCAGGTGACGCCTTCTCTGCCACCAGCCACACTGCCCAAACCTGCACCTGAAGGTAAAATTTACTGTTTTCGATTAAAAAAAAATTATCAGGATTTTATCTTATACAAGATTGTAATCACCTGAAGATGCATCTGTGTAGTGTATCACAATTAACTTTGTCTATTGATAGTCACTTCCTGCTTTGTATGCTAAAATGTACATAATTTCATACAAGCTTTTTTGCTGACCCTCATGGTTTTTCCACAGCTAAGCCTCCTGCCCGAGAGGACACTGTCCAGACCAACTTCCTGCCTCACAAGAGTTTCCCTGAGAAGTCTCCAGTTAATGGCACTAGTGAACAGCCTCCAAAAACAGTCACTAGCACCGGGGCTCTACCAGCATCCAGCTATAACCGCTATGCGCCCAAGCCCTACACCACTTCTGCAAAGCCTTTTGCGCGCATGTTTGACAGTCCTAAATTCAACCACAACCTTCTGCCCAATGACAAGCCTGAGATCACTCCAAAGGTAAGCAGATTTTGGCCCATGGTCATTTTGCTGCGGGGCTCAAAAGAGGGTAAAAAAAAAATAATGGTGCAGGGAGGGGGCTACACTGTGGAGTCAACTCCATGTTGACTTGAATCAAAATCAAATAAATAGAAGACATAATTGATGATACTATTAATGTAACTGTAACTCTCAGATTTGATCCCAAGTCATAAATATGAGCAAGCAAGTTAATCTAGTTTTGAGAACGGTCAAATTTTAAATGCAAATTGCTATATTTAATAAGCTGTTATGATAAAAAACGAAAAGAGAAAACTTTTTTTATTATTATTTTGATTGGACCACTATATTTTTCTGTAATTCTTGGTATATTTTATCTCATTCTGTCCTCATTTTACAGTTTTTTTGTTTGTTTGTTTGTTTTTGTATTTTTTTTTTTGTTTGTTTTTTTTTTTTTACAGTAGGTTAAAGGCATTTCATAATGATGTGACATTTTGTAATTCCATATTACTGAAATCAGAGTGATCTGTCTCTGTCACAAACGCACACAGACGTTGCATACTTGTTATCTTACTCTCATTTCTCAACTTCTCTTAATTTTCTATGCAGATTTGGTCGCATTTCCTCTTTGGTTCTCTCTCCTTTCCCCTGCAGCTGTCCCTCAGACTCAAGTTATATAAGTCCTCTTTTTCCTCCTCTGACCATTACTTGACTTGGACATCCATAGTCATAAAAATATTATTATCATAATAATAATAAATCATAAATATCAAATATCACCTATTTATCCTATTCGGTTGTTGCTGGTGGTTACATAAATAACTAATACCTAAGCCTCACTGTTGCTGTCTTTACCTACAGTTAAATTCCGGCTCATTAATTATTGTATAAAATACTATACATGAAGTTTTATCTTCTTGTGTTTGGAACAGGGCCGGAGCTCCAGCCCAGTGAAACCTCAGATGCCCCCGCAGCCTCAGAACACAGACCATGACAGTGGTCTGGACACTTTCACACGCACTATGGACCACCGCTCCAAACACCAGCACAACAACATCAACGCTGTGCCCAAGGCCATCCCTGTGAGGTAACAAACTCCGCCTGACTAGAAATGATTAAATCTAAGGTATTCTGTTGAATATGAGAGTGTGACAGCAAAGGTTTCTGTTTCCCAGCCCCAGTGCCCTGGATGATGATGATGATGAAGATGAGGGCCACACAGTGGTTGCAACAGCTCGAGGTATCTTCAACTCTAACGGTGGCGTCCTGAGCTCGATTGAGACGGGCGTCAGCATAATTATCCCACAGGGTGCCATCCCTGACGGTGTGGAGCAGGAGATCTACTTCAAGGTCTGCAGAGACAACAGCATCCTGCCGCCACTCGACAAGGAGAAAGGTAACTTATTAAAGATGGAGAGATGAAGAAGCCAGGGGGTCTTCTTTGTTCACATCTAAATTATTGGATGCTTTATTAAGCCAGTTCAGAGCCTGTAGTTGCAGTGTAGGCTAGATACACCACTTGTTTCTCATACTTTTGAGGTTTTATTTTAACTAACTAACTAAATTCTGCATTGCTTTCATCCAGCTGCAGCTGTATTATACTCTGCATCTTGTCCATTTGCACAGTACATATGTGCAAAGTGCAATACAGCCGTATCTTTTGTCTTTCTGACGGTGATAGCTGAGAGCACAGGTTCTATGATATTCCCAGTGATAGAAAATCACAACCCTTCCAGCACTGTAAGGGAAAAATGTTACTTGAGACCTGCATGTGTGTGTTTACTATAAATCATCCTGAATTGCGTTCATAACCACATTCTCTCTGTGTTTGTGTTTACAGGGGAGACTCTGCTCAGCCCTCTGGTGATGTGTGGACCTCATGGCCTCAAGTTTTTAAAGCCTGTGGAGCTACGCTTACCTCACTGTGCGTCTATGACCCCTGATGGTTGGTCTTTTGCTCTAAAATCCTCCGACTCCTCGTCGGGTATGCTGTGCTCTCTCTGTTCTTCGGGGTCGTTTGGGCTGGCTGTGTGACAATTTGAGGGTTGTGGGTCACTGTTGAATCAGCTTTTACCCCTAGTTTTGGTTCTCTTCATAAAAATCAATTGAGAAAAAATTTAACAAGATGTTTTGCTCACTCTCATGTCTGAGAATCAATCTAGGGGGAAAATTCTGTCTTTTTTTTCATAATTATGGTTTTGACTGATTCATTTTCATCATTTATACTAGTTAACTCACCCACTCAATCTCTTATTCACTGTATCACTGGTTTTCATTTGGTTTTCAGATCAAAGTCTCTCCTCATGCTGAAATTGCTGTTTTTCTCTCCTGGTTTTCACCTCTGAGTCACCTTAACAAGTTTCTCTTATTTCATTTAACATTCATGCACCAGACGCTTGGCTGTACAACAATTTAATTTCATCAGGTAGAATTATAGTGCATGCTGCTCTGCTCAGTGATTTTTCTCACATAGCCAGCCAAATCCTGACCTGAAGAACAGCTTTTATAGATCTTCCGGAAACTGGGACACTGTCATAACCAATAATGCTTGTCATTATCCTGCAACAGAAAGTTACTCAAAGACATCTTGTTACCATGTCAAAATATAGCTCTCTAAATTTAGGTTCTTTCTTCCTAAGTTTGGAAACAGACTGGCCTCAGTTTGTTTACAAAAAGGAGGCTCGTTGTGAAATTGAATGTGGGAAAGACAGGGAAGTAGAAGTCTATACTAGGTCTATACTAATAGATAAACATGTTTCTTTGCATTTTTGGTCTGATAGTCCAGATAACTCAATTATATTATCTGTTTTTGAGATGAGACGTAACTTGAACAGTAGAAAAGATTTTCCATAGTATAATACTGGGCAACTCTGTGTGAGCACAGAATAACATTTGAGAACTATCCAAGGCTTAAACTGAACTCCTGCAAAGAAAGTGAAAAATACTGAAGTAATTTCTCCTTTCCCTTTTCTTAATACTGTCCCTCTTACACCCTGTCTTCAAAAACAGTGGTCATTTTGGCAGTTGTCAGGATTAGCTGTTAATTAGCCTCATTTTAAGGATGAGACTTGGAGGGCTGAATGAGATGTGAGCTCACTCTGTTGTCCTGCTGAATTGTGGGAGGATTATCGGGCTGCGCTGTAATCCTCTTATTGTAAAGCAAGGCCACTCTCTGGCCTCCTCCTGTCCCCTCTGTGGTTTTCTTCTCACTTTGCTTCCCTGCTTCTCCTTTTTCCTCCTATACGACTCTCTGCATCGTGTTGCCTCTCTTCTATGTAAACTGTGCTATTCTGTAGATGATTGTGTTCATTTATAGGCTAAAAATCTGATCCACTGTGATACAGTTTAGTAAAAGAACTGACTTATGTTAACCACATGAAACTACTGAAATGGTAGAAATTGACATGAAATTATGCAACATCTCATCTTATAGGCATTCTTTACGGTTTGACCATCTTTTGATATTAATTGTTTAAAGGTAGCCTGTGGATTTTTTGACCACTCCTGGGGCTACTGAGTTATGCTACCTGCTACCTGATATACAGTAAACTGTTAAACAACACAGGTTTTATCAACGCTGTCTGGTTTTGGATTCAAATAATTGTTTTGAAATTTGATCTTAAGGGTTCATCAGCAACCTAACTACATTGATCATTTCACCCATCAAAAAAAAAAAAAAAAAACTGAATTATTTCTAAAATATTCAAGAATGCTGAAGGTAAAATCACACCTATTCTTCTAAGGTGCCGGCTCGCAGGCAGACATCAGAGAAAGGAAGCGAAAGAAACGCGCTCATAACACAGATGCAATTTTTCATTTGAAGTCTGGCTGAAAAGCTGAAAGATCAATGTTTCGTCACACTGCTTTCTTTAGGATAAAAGTCTGTCTGTGTGTGTCACAAGATTGACTGGAAAACTGCTTTTTATCAGTGTCTTGGCCACGTTCACTCCCTAACAGAGTGTGTGCAGGAAACAAAACAGTAATGACTAAAAGGAATAATGTGAAGGCTGGATGGCAGTGGGGGGGGGTTTCAGCTTACTTTGAGCCAGCGTCAGGGGTTATCCCCGAATGATGTACGCTGAAGACGTTCTTTTTCAAGTTTAGTTGTTTTGTGGTTGGTCCAAAAGGGACACGAGGCTGGAGTTCGTTATATAAACAGTTCTCAGTAAAAGACAAGTTGGCAAACAGGTGTAGGCTTCCTCTCTGACTCCATCAAGCTCAATCAAGTCAAACAGCAACACGGCTTATACACCCGGGCCTCCGAGCTGGACTGCATTTATATAATGCTTTTCTCCAAAGCTTTCTACAGTGTGCCTCTCATTCACCTGCTCACACACCGATGGCAGTGAGCTACCGACAAGAGTTATTTGGGTTCAGTGTCTTGCCCAAGGACACTTGACACGTGTTGACAGGAGGAGCGGGGGATCGAGCCGCCACTTCATTAATAAGCTCATATATTACGATCTTTAGAACATGAAATAAAGGAGTTATGTGTGCGCCCCCCTCGCCACCTTTTATTTTGCGTACCCGAACAGAAGATGCTCCTCTGGTTATTGTCACATTTATCTCTCCCACATCTCCCAGATTTTAGCACAAGATTGACAGTTTAAAGGCAGACGGTCGATGTCAGTGCGGAGGCTGTATTTATATCGTCACATGTATAGTTAGCCCGTAGTGTATCGATGGACCTCTGCCGAGCTGGCTCTACTTACTCTGATTGATTACTGGAACTTTCCTCTTGGCACAGACCTGAATGTTTATAATTGCAATTACTCTCAGACCTCACTGTGACTTATGTTTAATTTGCAGTCAACAAGAGGCTGGGGACATTCAATAAAGATATGAAATAGCTTTTACTAGTCTCTTGTGTAACCGTGCTTGGATATAGGCCACAAAATCATGTGATATTATTTAACATGGCTTACAGACTATAGATGCAATTAAATTCTGCACTCCGTGCTCTTTTAAGATGAGACTAGTTGTTTATGAATTTGTTGTACAATAGATTTTGTGGTGTGAGGAGGAGTTTGAATAGTGCTTATGAAATGCATTACGGTTTGAATTTTACACAATAAGGCGGCTGTTATCACTCACTATCCCTCCCCCATCTGTCTGTCTGCAGGTGACCCAAAAAGCTGGCAGAACAAGTCTGTCCCCGGGGACCCCAACTACCTGGTGGGAGCCAACTGTGTTTCTGTGCTCATTGACCACTTTTAAGGACGGACCAGCAGGTGTGATGTTACTGAATGTGACACCATGGGGGATAAAATGAAGAGGATGGACCCACACAACAACACACACACACACACACGCGTGCGCACACACACACACGTACACTGACAGATGCACTCCAAACATACACACACTCGACGTTACGGAGTATGAAGAAGACCCAGTCAGTGCTGTTTACTGCACCCATCGATGAAGGCGAGACACTGATGAGCGTTACAAGCTGTTCTTTAAACTTTTTTCCAGTTTGAAGTTTTGATGTGAAATGAAACCAATAATGCATGCCCCATGCCACAGAGGATTGACACTATGTATAAGGCAATGTTTAATGTAATTTTTACATAAATAATAGATGGATGGATGGCTTTTGAAGCAACATACATGCTTCAAAAATCTGTGTTGGTGTATTTATGCTATATATGCATACAGTATATATAGTAGTATAGAGAAGATTTACTAAAATTTTACTCATGAATTCAATTACCAGTCAACATCTTGTTATTTTTCAGTGAAGGTGACTCAATATTCCACGTTTTTTCCACATTGAGGGAATTTTAATGAAGGTTTGAGACGGACGTGGGGTTGAATTAAACCAGTGATGGTGACATTTGCAAGTATCTGTTGAAGGAGTTGGCAAAACATGAGCTGGATATGAACGCAAGCAGCACACTTTTAAGAGTCGTTCTTCCTTCACGCCTTCCTTTATTCTTCCTTTTCCTACAGTAATACCTTGTAGCTTAATTTCTTACCGAGTACCACGTCTCTCCTTCCAGCCTGAGGGAGATCTATGCATGTTCTTTACTCAGGTCCAGTAGCCTCCTCAGTTTCTTCCTTGCATCTCTCTCTCTCTCTCTCTCTCTCTCTCTCTCTCTCTCTCTCTCTCTCTCTCTCTCTCTCTCTCTGTCTGTCTCTCTCTCTTTCTCGCTCTTTCTTGCTCTCTCTTGCTCTCTGTGCACTCTTGCACTCACACACAAATAAGCAGTGATGCCTTATCTGCAGATTATTCACTTTTCATTAAAGAAAAAATAAGTTATGATAAATTATGGTATAATGTCATTTGTTTTTCCATTCTTTTGTGAACCCACTGTATAAATTAACTTGGGTTTAGCACACAATAACAGTTGATAAAGGATAAGAAAGGTATGCTCTTCTTTTATCTGCTATGCATTACTTAAAAAAAAACAGAAAAGAAGCAGCTGTAAATAAAGCTAGCATATTGCCTTGTTTCTTTTGTTTGTAAATGAACTTTTTGTATGTCTTTCTTTTTTGTATAAAACCTAGAGAAAACATGTTTTAAAAAGTGGAAGAAAGTGAACGTGGTTATCTTTGTATTCTGGATATACCCTCGAGCCTTGAAACTTGTAACCTAACAACAATAAATCACACCTTTTCTACCAATATATTCACACCATGTTACGGTCACAAAAAAGGTCTTTTTATGGCTCTTTAAGGATCAGGAATTAGCTTGGGCTGAAATACATTTAAAACTGTTCTTTTAAAAGGGTGTGCTCTCAAAGTGTCCCCCTCACTGATTTGTGATACTGGATGCTGTATTGTGTGCCCTTAAATGTATTTTTGTACTAATAGACAATATATTACGTATGGCACACCAGTACCATTTTATTTTTAGATATAACCCGGCTTTAATTGGATATTAGCTCTTCACGTGTGGCTGACTTTTTTTCTCTTCTGCAACACAATTTTAAGTATACCACTGTATTAATAAATAAAATCATTTTTAAAGTAAAGGGTGTGTAATGAAGTATTTATTTCCCACAAAGTGAACTGTTTTCTTTCATCTTTATCTAAAATCAGGAGCTGTGAATGCTGCTTTGTTTCAGTTTCACCTCTGCTGATCACAGCTTCGTTTTGGCTTTCTGCTGTTGTAGGCATCATTTTTGTAGGACTGATTTTCATTATCAATTGGTCTCACTTTTTATTTTCTTGGCTAAAACGATTATCAATAAAAAATATCGTAAAATAGTGAAAAATACTCTACAGGATTTTCCAGAGCCATCTAAGTTTACTATCAATTTGTTGAATTTGTTGGCGATTACTGTTAGAAACATTTCTTTTGATTGATATTATTATATTTGACTGTGTGTCAGGGCTCATGTTTCACAGCTAGGGGGCGCAGGTGATCTCTGAGTGCTGAACAAGGTCAGAAACACAGAAGTCCTTCAGCTGCGAATTAAATGCGTCTGTTCTCAACAGAGAAATCATAATTATTAAATATTTATATTTTATTAGTTTTAGTCCCCATACTTGAGACTTGCGTGTGGTACAAAATCATTTTGACGAGGAAAGAGGAGGAAAATATGTAAAAAGAAAAATAAACATTTTAGAAATGATTTAATGTGTCTGCAGGAGTTTTTCTGCAGTATTCCCTTAAAATGTGTTTTCATAAAATATATGTTAAAATGTAAAACTACACAAAAAATTATGTAATAGTTATTAATTAATAAATAGTTACGATGACACATTTGCACAATTAAAGGAGCCTTACAGGATGTAGAACCAGGGGTTCTCAATCTGTGGGTCGGGGCCCAGATAACTTCACAGATGATAAAAATCAAAAAAAAGGGAAGAAAAAAACCTGTTTTCTCTTTCACGTACTCTTGTTTTTCTTGAGAAATACTGGATTCTTTGACCTGTAAATATCCTTTAAATGTCCATAACCTGTGATGGTCACAAGGTAAAAAAAAAAAAAAAAAGACTGGGACCCACAGGGCCGGACACGTTTTAATCCTCACCAATTAACTCTAATTATTTAATAACGTGCAGCCAGTCTAGTTTCTGGAGCCCAAATCCTCAGCAGGTGCGTGGTGAGGCCGCTACCTGCCCGGACTGCTCCCTCCTGCTGCAGCCGACATGTTGAAGGAGTGAAGGAGATCCGCCACTTTGTTTCACACAGACACAAACCCACCTGATCTGTAAAACTGACCTTTTTACTACCGCATTCCCCCAGGAATCCCGGTTACATGATGAAAATGTGACTCAGACTCAAGACTCATTTTATCTTTTTTTTTTTATTATTATTATTTTTTATTTTTAAAAAAAAAAAACACAAATGCTCCACGGTGTGCGCTCCTCCTCTGAACACGAACCTCATCTCTCGCGCCGCGGTCACAAATCACGCGCAGGTTTTTTTTTTTTATTATTATTTATTTATTTTTCCTGTTTGTTGCCTGATAGTAGAGATCCCCCCCCCCCCTCCCTCACCGTCGTAGTAAAGCAGACCGCCGTGCAGACGCGCGGAGTGGCACATCTCCAGTGCGCAGTGCCGCTGGATCTGCTGCCGTCTGCGCAAACCCGCGGCTGCTGCGGACATTCAACGCAGAGACGCGCACAAACTTAACATTCAGCGCGATCTTGAGCCACCTAGACTGTTTTTAATCTTCAAGGAGTGCAGGCTCACCTTTTTTTATTTTTATTTTTTATTTTTTCCTCTCCCCCTCTCTGTTGTTGAGTAGTTGGAGCTGCAGGGGCCGAGCATGACAGCGTGACAATGGTGCAGGGCTGCCTGACAGCGGGATCATGCCTCTCTGCGGTGTGACTCCTGAATGGGGGCTGGTGGGGTGGGGGGGGGGGGAATGGGCTCTTTGGCGGACCGGAGAAGTTCGGCGGGGTTTTTTTCTTTCTTTTTTTTTTGCACATCGTGTTACGGTAAACGTCAGGTGCCTCCGTCCTCACCTTTCTCCTCCCATCCGCCGCGGCGCCTCTCTCCTCTGATCCGGAGCGACTCCGCGCGTCTTCACTGACGGGAACCGTGCGCACCGGACGCTGACCTCCAGTTTTTGCGCCGATCTTGCCAAGCGCGCCGCAGCCCGGGGGGGGGGGGAGAGCGCACACACTCACACACACACTCACACTCACACACACACTCACACCGTGTCTGCTCTCTGTGGATGTTTATTGCGCTGCGTGGGCACCGCTGTGTGTGTGCGTGTTTTTTTTTTTTTTTCCTCGGTCGTAGCCCTTCAGTGACAATGCCGGTGAACGCGCTGCCCCGCGGCGGCATCGGCGGCGGCATCGGGGGCCCCGGGTCCCTGAGCCCGGCGTCGCTGTCCCGCAGCCTGTCCCGGCTACGGGAGTACCGGACCCGGACCAGGATCATGCTGGCTCTGGGGGTCTCTCAGATGGTGCTGGGGAGCCTCATCCTGGCCGTCAGCTTCGCGGCTCTGGCCCTCACCACCTCGCCCAGGGTCCGGCACTCCTGCCCCTTCTGGGCAGGTTTCTCTGTGAGTACAGCGACGACACAACGAGTTTCCTTCTCCTGAGGAAAAACGGTGTAGTAGCCTGAAAAAACATGGTACTGTTGAGACAGCATGGCAATATTCCGGGGATATTGTTTATTTTTGTGTTGTTTAGCATCCATATAATAGAGTAGAATATTTGTCCCATCTCACTACATGTCTCCTGGGTTATTGTCTATAGCACAAAGACCTAAAGATGTTATAGAAATGTTGATATGGTCACAGTAGACTCAGTATTAAAGGGATATTACAACTTGATGTAGTGAAATTTAAAAAAAACAGTTTTTTAGTCTCAGGTAGAGAGATAATTGTGCCAGTGCCATGGAAAAAAAAAAAAAATTAGTTAGAGGGAGCCAATCTTAGGCAATTAGTAATGAGAATGCAGGGAGGCTCCGTGGTAATCAGTGATCACACACACACACACACACACACACACACACACACACACACACACACAGAGAGAGAGGGGAGTCAAGGAGGAGGATATTTAAAAATACTACACAGTGCTCCTCCCCGTGTGTACAGTGGAACATGTTTGGGAGAATCGGAGTTGATGTAATTTTCTTCATGTGAAATTTTCATGGTGATTTCTGTAAATATTTATGAATGCACGCTTCCCTGATTTCCTGCCAGAGACCGGAGTCCATTAATTATAGAGACGGTGGGGAAGGGTGCAGGGGTGAGGGGAGGTCTGTGGCACAAGGGCCATCTGTGTGTGTGTGTGTGTGTGTGTGGGAGTGTATAGTTACAAAGGAATAGTAAGTAACCACAGGGGTCAGAGAGCAAAGGTCAGTGCGCATTCTTGATCGGTGCCTCGAGCTGATTTGACAGACTTGTTTCAGGCCTGTCAGTCTGTTGTGCTGCATCCTTCCTTCTGTTATCTTTGTGCACCGAAACCTGATGCATCTCTGTGCCCTCACACGCAGACTCAGGGAAACATCGAATGTGCATGTTTTGTTAGTTGTTATTTATTGTGTCACGCAAACGTAGACATAAAACGCCAAAACAATGCTGCAGGCGTAAAATTTTATTGTTACATATAACGTTACATTGCACACACAAAGCAAAACCTGCCACAGAGATTCAGGTGCTAAAAACAAACCGTCAGACCAGCTGACCGTCTGGAGACTCTGGTGATGGAGTCAGTCAAAACTTGAGAGCTCTGAACTGCTGCAGACACAGTTAAATAAATTAAGAGTCTTCACAGAATTACTCCTGGAGTCCTGGAGGTTTTACATTTAATCTTAAATGTCAGTTTATATCAGAAAATGCAGCATCTTTGGTTATTGGAAAGTGCCTGGGAGTGCCTGATTTAATTAGAAAACTGTGCCCGTCTCTATCAAGAATCTAGTTTTGGTAAATAAGACGAATCAACAGGGCCTCAATTAGGTTGGATGAGATGCTTTTTGCAGCTCTGCTCTGTGATTTAGTCTAATAAGATGAGTGAATTTGCACACAAAAGCTTGCCTTGTATATCTTTAAGAATCTGTAGAGCTAATTTATTCCTAATTTTAGAGAAGGAAATTGTTCTTTCCCTCTGCCTCCATGTGTGTAAGCAATTAATAATCCTCACGGTGGTGAGCTAAATGTGAAGAATCAGAAAGGAGGCCGTCATCCTGAATGTGTGCTACAAATGCCTTGGTGCAGCGTGTCCATGTTGAAGTTGAGTTAAATGGTTTATATGAACCTCTGCTATCCTGCAGACAAGTGTCCCTAAACTCATAACTCCCAGCTTCTTGACGACGGGATTCTTTCTGCATGTAAATGTAGTTACCCTTCACTGAACCCTGGAGCCTTTTATGTTGAGCTTCCTGCCATGTTGGTGAACGGAGCCAATAAGGAGGTTGACAACGAAACCCCCCGCCTATCTACGCTCGTGTGTGTGTGTGTGCGTGTGGTTATAGTTGCATGTGTGTGGCCTCTGTGGGACGTCATTAAGGATCTCTGTGTGATGACTGGTATTGTGGGATTTCATCATGGTCACAGCGAGGGAAGGCGTAATCTTTGCTTCCTACACAGAGCAATCACTGCTGAGCCCAGCCTGGCTGTCCCTCCTCCTCACACACACACACACACACACACACACACACACAAACACAGAAGATCAGAACCATACATACAAATATATTCCACCTCACTGTTGTGCATATCAATGGATCTGTCTCCCTCATCTTGATTTTGGGTGATCCTGAGTTGTGTGTTTGACAGCATAATCTCACACACACACACACACACACACACACACACACACACACACACACAAGCACACACACTGGCCAACAGAGACTAATCCTAATATCTTGCTCTTTCTCTCACCTAACCAGCGGCTTGTAATCATCCCACACCCCTGCTGTAACTCTTTAGCTCAGCAGACAAGCAGCCAGCCGCAGTCACTTCCTGGCGATGTAATTTTGGGGACAAAAGATGACGCAGAGCTCGAGCGATGAGCGGCTCAGATTTCGCAGACTGCAAAAACTGCACGGGGGGAACCCGGTTGGTTCAGCGGGTTTACCTGTCGGCGGAGAATCCCGCCCTGCGGGGTTTGGCCAATAAACAAGGCAACATGGCCGAGTGAGCCAAAGTACCGCTGCAGCTGTCAGCAGCTGACATGCAGAACAAATTACCATTCACCTCGCATCTCCACAAATTAATCGCAGAACTGATCCAAGTGTCCAAACACACAAACACAAACAATATTTTCTCGTCTCCTGGCACAAGGAATAAAGACACTTTAGACAAAAATATGTGAATATGTAAATCCATCAGAAGGAGTTATGCAGGCATCATTTACAAATTCACATTAGATTTTGATGCTTCTTATGTTTTTTTTTTTTTCTCTCCTCTCATCCCGGTGCGCCAGAGAAGGATTTACTTCTCTTTTTTTCCTCCCCCACTCTTCTGCTCGTGTGGTGGAAGATGAATGTGGATTTTGTGTACAGCCGCTCTAAAAGTAACACTCCGACATCTCAAATCTACAGACTGTGCCACAACAAAGGCGGCTTAAGACGGTATTCTTGGTGTTTGTTGTGAGGCAGCATTTCGAGCACCAACCGTCAGCAAATTCTGCGCTAATCTTCCCGAGTGTGTGTGTGTGTGTGTGTGTGTGTGTGTGTGTGTGTGTGTGTGTGTGTGTGTTTGAACAGCAGGCTCCAAAGTGTTTTGTCGGGGGTTTGTTGTGTTATAAGGGCATATTGGGAGGCTCTCAATGCCTTTGTGTGTGTGTGTGTGTGTGTGTGTGTGTGTGTGTGTGTGTGGAAGGAGAACAAAGGTCCAGATTGGAGTAAAGTTGGGAACATATGTATGGATATATATGTACATACACACATACATTGGATAAGTTAACATGACATTTTGTGCAAGAATTCATGGTCCCCATTGGATGAATTCCTACTGACTTTGGTATTCCTCTGACTTTACCTTGAACACCACCAGCAGGTCAAATATTTATTTAATCCTGTGAAATATCTCAACATCATCCAGGTGAATTGACACAACGTTTTGTATATTCATTGTTCCCAGAAGATGTTTAGTTCTGTTTATGACTAAATACCTGCAAAACTAATGACATTCCCATCAGCCTCAGCTGTACTTTGTGTTCAGCACTAATCTGCAAATATCAACATGCTGACACAGTAAACTACGATGGCAATGTTACAGTACACCTGCCAAACATCAGCATGTGGTCATTGTCATTGTGAGTATTTTAGCATGCTGACTTTAGCATGTAGCTCAAAGCAAGATCAGATTTTGCTCATTGAGCCGATTTGTTTTTTGGTTGTTTTAAGAGTGGAAATCCAGGAAAATACCAAAGATGAAGCAGATTCGGCTCAACAGCTGGCCTCTATAAAGGTTAGGAATTTATAGGAAATTATTATAGTGAACATTTTGGGCATATCTTATTTCGTTGTTGTAGGAAAATCTTGTTTTTGTATTTGTCGTCAGTGGTTTTAGTAAAGAAAGAAAGAAAGAAAGCAGCAGTTCTGGTAGTAGGAGAAGACAAATGTTTGATTTGATTGTTTAGTTGCTGGGTTCTGCTGTTTCTGCTTTTCTGCAGCAAGGGAGTGTGGATCATCATTAATTAACTGGCTTATTAGGCTTAGGTTGTATCCAGGCAACAGGTCTTGAGACACAAACACACACAGATACACACGTGTACACGGATATACTCACACTTCACTTCAAAGTGTAGTCTGCAGTGTTGGTTGAAAACTGTCCTTATTTGATTGACAGACTTTCTAAGTAAATACAGAAGTGGTTGTTGTCAGGAACACTGAGGCTCTAGTTATGATACCTTTTTGTTTTTTTGTTTTTGGTGTCAGTCATGACTCATAACATCAAAGTGAACAGAAAAGAGTTACATTTAATCAGTAGTCAGTGAATATCAATACTTCTACCCCAGTGGAAAGCAACCTTTAAAAAAAAAAAGATTCATATGAATCATAGTTTCAGGTCCGATGAAACTCCTAATAATTGAATGCAGTGCAGAATAGCCAACAAATGTTTGTTTGAGTGTTTGGTCTTTGGAATTTTGTGCATCGATGTATTATTAAGCTTAGATACAAATTGATTTCTATTTCAATAAAGCATTTTGTGTTCCTTGAATGTCACTCGTGGAGTGTTGCTCTCCTTTAACTTCTCTTGGATTGTTTTACTGTGTTCTTGTAAAACTTATTGAGTCTGTGGGCTTTGATGCAGAGAGCTGGGTAAAGAAACTTTTTTGAAATGTGAATGAATAGAATCAGTTACCTTCAGGTGCTGTACGTTTTTAGCACATGGTGGTTAAAATAGATTCTGCTGTAATCAAAACAAATACACGATTTTTATTGTACAGCATGTGTGTAAAACTACTACATTTATAATTCAACACTGTTTTATATCAAAATCCATGAAGGGTTCAGACCTGTAGGGAATATTCAATTGGATGCAGGGAACCATTGAAGGATCAGTTCACCCAAAATTTTCTCTTACTCCACCTCCACTGATTTTTAGCCATGCAGATAGTTTGGGTTTCTTTTGCCCAGGTTTGTGGAACTCACAGCATTGAAATGTGACATTAAAAAAATGTAAAAGCAACGCATCTTAACAGTAGCAATGCCCTGCTTAGTAAGGACAAGCCACAGAGCACACTGTCAACAGTTTTCATGTTACTATTTTTTCAGTAAAATGTTAGATCACAAAACCTGGACAAATAAAACCAAATCTACCTGCATGGCTGGATACCAGTAGAGATGAAGGTTTGTAGGAGACACTCAGAGGGAATCCTCCTCTTACCTGACACACAGTGAAGAAGAAAGCTTTCTGTGATGTGATATTTAAGTCACATTATTGTAACGGCATCACGTTTGTCCAGCAGCCGTAGTACCTGATGATTTGATGACCGTCCAGTTGCAAACAGTGTGACAAAGGAATCATTCTGGGACTCCCTTCTGCTGTTTGTTGTTTTGATGCAGCCATTTATTCCCAGCTGTCAATAAAGGACGTGGCTCCTGAGCCGCTTTACTCATCTTGTCAGTTTAGAATAAATGGAGCGTGTGGTCAGCACACATGCTCTCAGACCAGACCACTCACTGCTGGACGCACGGCCTGTCTTAAATCTCATATTGATCAGCTAATTAGATGGATTCCATCAATCATTAGACTGGTGTTTACTTTAATTTTTACTTGACCATATTTATTTTTATTTTTTTTAAACATCTCTGCAGTGACCTCACTCTTGTGTTTAAAGCAGGCGTGCGGTGGGATGATGTCATGTAGCTTTAACGCTCAGGCCGTCTCGAGGTGTTGCTGAACAGTTGTAATTCACTTTCCCGCTGCACCTTTTCATAATAAGTAAGTAGGCACTCAGCCTGCTGCTACTCATTACTCTGAGGACCCTCTAGTGCATCCTGCCCCCACTCCAGTGCTACCAGTAAGCACCATAATGGTGGACAGAACAGTTTGTCCTTGCCACCACTTCAACACACACACACACACAAATATACAGTACATAGTGTTCAACAGAGGCTTTGATGTTACACGCTGCCGATGCATTCAGACTTTTTCTGTCGCATCTTGTTCCTCCATCCACTTGCACTCTGATATTTGTGGGTTGTTTCATGATCTGTGTTCCACACCGGGAACAGGATGATCTGAGATTCTTCGGTATGTGCCACATTAAAAGGCCCTTTGTTACATGCCATCCCCCCTTTTATTCTCTCCTCGCTACATATTGCGTAATGGAGCAGAAAAGCAACCTTGCTGAAAAACTGGCATTGTAGTATGCCTGGTTGACAAAGCAGTCATCGGTGAAATGCAAAGAAAAAAAGATTAATGTTGAGGTTGTATTTCTGTGGAAGATCAGACACTATTAATACTGTCCACTTCTATCAGGCAAAATATAGGGAACTTTCCTTCAAATCAAACTAAAAACCCACTTTCAACATTGTGTACAAACAGCCCTTCACTGAGGCTGTGTTCAGACAGTGATGTGTCAAAAACAAAGCTCTCGCCATCAGTTCAGTGAACAAAAAAAGTTGGACTTTGCTTAAGACAATTTTGTCTATTAAACGCGTCTAATGAGCCTAATGATGTTAGTGTCTGAACGTGAGAGAAAATCAAGAAAATTGTCATTTGTGACCTATAAAAAAAGTCCCCCTCCACTCAAATGTGTTTTGCTTATTGATACTTCTCTGCACATACATCTTTCTGAAAAGTTTTTTACTAAAAAATTAGATTAATCTGTTTCTCTGTGTTCACCTTGAACCTGAGTTTAACACATGTATGTATGAGCATTTTTTTGTGATATCGTAACTAATTTGGAAGCCAGTCATGGGCCAATATGCAACTTACATTAACTTACGTCAACTTACGTCAACTTACTTAGGTGTGATTTATGTGTGATTTAATTCTGGACTTGTCAGTGAAGAAGAGGGGGTAGATGTTAAAGAATATTTAAGTAGTTAAATTAACTTTTTTTTTTTGTGGAGAATCCAGACACAAATTATTATTCCAAGCAGGGTATTTCTATGTCTTAAAACATGTCTGGAGGAGATCTTTTAACACTGCAGAATGATCAAACAGATATATGTGCTGGCACATGTGCACACACATTACCTCTCAGCGTTCCCACCCCTTTGTATTCACAGACACTTGCATGCGTGTGCACACACCCATACGCACGCACCTCAAACACAAACAGCCTCCATTATGCATCGTTTTGATGTTTGAAGAGTGAAGCTGGTTGATGTGTGATGAAAGCTGTAGGTTTTCTGTAGTTTTGGACAGTTGAACTGACCCTGCAAATACATTTGGGAAGACAGAGAGGAGAAGGGAGAGAGAGAGACGGGGGTCACGTGTTTGGGGAAATTTGTTTTAAATTTTGAATTTATGATTTATTTGTATGTGCGTGCATCACAGATCTCTCTCATAAATCCTCCTTTTCTTTCCTCCTCTTGCTCTTGTTTGTAGTGTGCTGTGTGTTAGTCTGACCCGCAGCCCGGGACATGTCTGACAGAATGCTTGATGCTGCACTTCTTTACAAACAGCCTCAACCCGGCCGCCAGGAGGTCTGCCTGCAGACTGTTGAATAGAAAAGGCCAACAGGGGTGAACTGAGCTCATAGGGAGGGAGGGGAAAGCAGAGCAGAGAGAACAGAGCAGAGACGGAAGAAGACCAGAGGCAAATGTCTGTCATGAGACTTAGTTCTTCTGTTGTTGGTTTATAACATAAAGGTGTCACAGGTGCTTCAACTGTACAACACCTGTGTTTACACTGATTCTGCTATAGTGTTCATGAAAAATCCGACAGGAAAGAGAAGCTTTATGAAGCAGACTCGTCTTTTATTTGGACTGAATGGAGAGTTTTAGTTTCCAGTGAAGTGACAGAAATCCACTTCCTTCTCCTGGCTTTGACCTGAGCAAAGATGTTGTTTTTAAACACTGTAGAGCTTTTCAGTGGCCTGCTGCAACAGGCCATCATGAGTGTGAAGGTCTGATATCGGCGCTGACAGACAAACAGACAGATGGAGCTTTGTTGACGTGTTTGACTTCCATCCTCTACCTGCTATTGAGCTGTTAACTTCTTCCCGGTTAAACAAAGCTGACTGTCGTCCCTCCCTACTGCTTTCTATAGCTGATCAATGGGAAAGCCTGCTGACTGGAGCCTCCCTTTGTTCTATGATAACTGTGTTGGATGGTGCTTTTATGTGTGTACACATGTGGGAGGGCAGGTCAGGGGGATGTGAATGTGGGCTTCTATGAATTTATTTGTCTATATGGAGACATAGAGGTTGGTCGTATATCCTCCTTTATCTGTATGAATGCAGACCACAGAGACGTATAGACCGCTGAGCAGCAAGATGGTTATTTGTGTTTATCGAGACTCAGGCTGCAGAAACAGGGAGCAGGGGAAGAAATGAGAGCATGTAACAACATTTCTTTCAGATTTTTTTCTTTCATTTCCCACTCCCTCAGAAAGAAGCTGACCACAGGGCTGAAAGCTGAGGTTAATCAGGTGGTAAGAAAGATAAATCAAAAGCGTAAGGACAAATCTGAGGGGCGTTTTTGCTCCTATATAAATACTGTTTCCTTTTTTCAACATTACAAAAATAAAAAAACATTTTGAAATACAGAACCAAATTCAAACTGAAACTTCTGTGGAAAATGGACTTGTTAATCTTCCTACATAGTTGTAATAATAGCAGGACAGGGAGAGACAAATGGTTTGGACAGTTTAGACAGCAGAGATTACAGTTGGAATTCAAAAGGTTGAAAGGAGAGAGTTGCTATCGTGGATAAGGGAGAAACAAGATGCACTGCTGGTAATATTTCATGGGAGCTCTAGTTTTCCAAATGCTAACAAATTAATTGTGTTTAAAAAAGGCAAACTTCAATCCAAAAACATCCTTTTCTTATGTTTATGTCCCATAAATTGTCTGACCTTGACTAAACTGACTTGTATCTGTGTAAAGTTTGTCACTAGAGAGGTGTTTTCACATTCCTCTAAAGGGGAGCAAATATACCCCGGGCAAGCTAGAGTTCACTAATTCGAAAGCTAAACTCTGTCTAATATGCAAATGCAGGCAATCCTCGATGAGGGAGAAAGAGTAGATGTGCTTCCTTACTTTTATACGGGAAAACCCTGTTAACCTAAATATTAATCATAGCAGAGTATTTGTACATACTTTAAAAGATGTCTGGAGGGGAACTTTAACTTTGTCAAAACCATTGAAACCATGAAACTCTAATAGCAAGTGCTGAGTAGATTCAAAATCCTTTTGCTTTCAATTGTGGCCATTTGGAACAGGTATAAACACTTTTGTCTCAGACACCAGGTCATACAACCTAGACTGTATAAAGCACTGAGACCTTAAACACCAGGAACACGTAGGCCTATCACTCTTTCAGGTAGTTGGATGAAAAAACCCTTAATGAGACATTTCATTGAATTAGAGAAACTAGTGGAACGGCTGCGAGCCCGGAGGCTACGTCAAGACTTCAGCCCTCTATATCATCTGAATTACAGTGTGAATACCACAGTTTGAGAAAAAATACACCAATTTCCTGATGGAAATGGGAAACCAGGATGAAATCTGTCCGTTTGGATGAATGAGCCTTGAGGATAAATCCTTAAGGTCGGAGGTCAAACCTTCAACAGCAGTTAATGGCGTACAAAAGGGCACCACATCACATCATTTAACTTCTAACAGTGATCAGATTTGTCACCTATAATGTATCACCATCGTCTCCTCGTGGAGTCTAGCAGCATAATCTTAAAGTCATTTTTCATTGACAGTAGCCTGAATGATGCATTTCCTTGTGGTTTCCTGTTGTTTCATCAATACAGATGGGACTGGCAACAGGGAGGCAGGCCAAACAGTTAATCTCGTTGGACGTTTTCCAAGGATTTTGTGTATAGATGTTTGTCTCTTCATGTGTGTATATGAGTGCGAGAGGCAGGAAAAAGACGATGGAGAACGAGAGAACAAAGTACAGGACTGATTGATCTGACAGTCTAACACATGTGGCTTTTAGAGGAGCCTTGTGGGAGTTTAATAAGAGCAAAAGCCTCCAGAAAAGAAGAGTGTGGATTTTATTCTCTCTCCACAGCTGAGGTTCATCTGTAAAAACATCGTCTTGTTTCTTAACTTCACCTCTGGCTGAGTCTCTCTGTTGGCGCTCTTTGTGTGCACTTGTAGTTTTTCCTTATAATCATTACATAATCAACAATGATTGCATTACTGTCATTCAGATTAAGAAAAATTTACCTGCATCTACATATTAGGTTCTAGCTACGTTTTGCACATTTCTGTATCTGATGTCTTTGCTGCGGTGCATTGCAATGACATTGCAGATTTTTGGGGGAGAGAACAATCTTTTTTTTTTCTCACTGTTTTTTGCTGAAGGCAACAGTACTAAACGCTCATTTATTTTAAACTGTCCTGGAGCTGGAGTGGATTGTGGGAGTTGCTGTTTTTTCTCTCTGAATTCACATGTTGATTTTTGTTAGTATTTCGCTGTTTGGGTTTTTAGAAATATGCTTTAAAAGAAAAACAGGAAGCAGAAATTAAAGGAGAGGAGTAAAAAGACAGAGGGGCAGTGCTGAGAGCGGCGCTGCTGATTTCGATCCTGCGATGCAGGGGATGATGGGGAATCTGTGGGTGTTTGCTCAGCACGAAGGAGGCCAGCCACCCCCCGGGCCATCCGCTCCTCCCTCAGGTTGATATTTCAGCTCCCTCCTCTTCCTCTCCAGCTCAAAGTGTTTCTTTTGGCATCACTTCAGCTTGGTTAGCATGCCTCATCCCCCACCCACCCCTCTCATAATCGACATTCTTTTTGATCCGACTCGCTGCCGGTTTCTGTCCCTGGAGGTTACATCTCTGTAGGATCCATGTTTCAGTTGTGGCTTGAGGAGTGTTAGTGCCTTTGGGATTTCACTTTTAGATTTCAGGAGCATACACATATCTGTCATGGAAACCTGAAATGTTTGTTTTTTTGGCTTGTTCCCCTTTGACAACCTTAGTGCATAAAATGAAGGAACCATTTCAGCCAAAAAATGTGTGTATGTATGTGTGTGTGTGTATGTATATATATATATATATATATATATATATATATATATATATATACACACACACACACACACTGTAAGTCTTGTGTGCATGTTATTTATTTTCTCTTGTCAACATGTATATGTATTAACAAGTCTTGTTCTAATTTTTTCTTTTTCATTCTTTCTTCTTTCTGAACTTGGGTTTCATCTTTATAGTTGTAGAAAAAACACAAACGTCTTTATGAAAGCAAAAGCATCAGGAAATGCAATGATTTCTACTTTATTAACTCCTTATTCAGCACAGGCCTCCGTCACCACAGCAGAATTGCATTTCAAAACCAAAAAAATATGTTGTATATATGCTTTTTTATTTTTTGCACTGATCTGCAAACTGTTCTGAGAAGTGTGTTGGGCATTTTTCACAGTTGTTTTGACATTTTGTACATTAAATGATTCACTGAGAACATAAATAGCAGATTAATGATAATATAAATAAGTTACAGCCTTGGTGTGTTTATGTATAACAATGCATTGCAATGCAAAGTGTTTGCTCTTGTCCGAGTAGAAAGAGAAACAGTATGTTTCATAATAAGCACTTAATGTCCCAGAGTGCTGATGTGCAAAGTTTAGTAATAAATCTTTTGGATATAGTTGTTGTGGACATGAAATTGGACAATTTCCAACTTGCAGGATATTAAGACATTTCAGTCGGTGTCATGGAAACAACTGACAATAAAATAAGCTTTTTCAGCAAAGAGGTTGAAACGTTTACAATCACTGAAGATAGCAATCACATAACGGAGCATTTTTAGTGCTGCAGAAAATAACTGTCACAGACAATCAGCAACAGAATGAAGACAGACTGGGGGCTAACACCTAGAAAATCACTTGTTGCATTATGACACTCTGCCCAAGAAAATAAAGCTTTTGATCCAGGATGGAAATGGAAGAATTTTGATACAGTCACACGTGATGTGTCACTGTGAAAATTGAAAAAAATATTCTTATTCAATGTCGACTTTGACTGGGACCTCGTCAAGGTTGGTTACTATGGCAGCCGGAGACTGTTACTATGGCTTGTTGCCAGTCCACATCATTTGAGGGAGGTGAGGGAATCGTTGAGGGTGGGGGTGTCCCCCTCTCTCTCTCTCTCTCTCTCTGTCTCTGCCTGTCGCATGTTGAAACAAGCTTTAGGGGGAAGAAGAAGCAAGTGTAAGAAAGAGCTTGAAGCACATGAAGATCAGAGCGTTGAGAGGCTTGTCATGGGTGAAATGACAGACAGGCTGTGAGAGAGAGAACAAGAAATATGAAAGCAAAGGGAGAACAAAGGGTTCAGAGAAGAGTGACTTCTATTAGTGGAACGAGGAGGGAGAGTGAAATGTTTCTGGTTGAAGTCCATTACAGCTGTGGTTCTGTGGAGTAATAAGTCTGTCCGTGTCTCGTGCCTCTGTATCCCTCTCATTAGCTGGCACTGGAGGACAAAAACAGTGTTTTGACAACTGTAGTTTATACGTGTGTTTGTGTTTACGGAGCAACAGCTCAACAACAGCAACAGTCTGTTTAGCTCACAGGCTTCTCCTGTACTTTCTGCAGATCCATGGATCCAGCAGGTAGACTGGACAGGATAATAAGTGTGAGGCCATGTCTGTATTCTGTGCTGTCTCTGGAGCTGTTTTTCTTTTTTTTTGTATGACTCACTCTGCTTCTCGGTTTTCCCAGTCATGTACCGGTTTCTTTCTGCTCGTGTTCTTCCTATACAGCTTACTCACCACTTGTGACTTGTCGGTTGCCCCCAGCAACACGATCAAACTGAGAGACATTTTTGTTAGATGTGAGACATTGCAAGAAAAACGAAGTCCATCTTGCTCTTGGGTTCACTGTCAGATGAGCTTTCTGTATTTTGTGCCTAAACCTTTCTTTTCGTTTGCAAAACAGAAACTAATGAGTAACAAGACACATGAAGGCCATGCTTTAGATACTCGTTTGTACAATATTGTCAGTGGATGATGGAATTAAATCAGTTTACATGGGGGACATGAATTGTTTTACACTTCCAAAGATGAGCATGACAGCACAGGTTTTAGAGCCACTGCCTCCATCTATAGTGAATTGGCACTCTAATCGAAATTATTACATAAAAACTTTAAGTTGCAAAAATTGTCATTGAAGCTCATCTGGGGTTTTGCAGAATTCTCCAACATCAACGTTGTGTTGAGGGAGTGATCAGAACACATGAAAGGAGACCTCAGAGCATGTTCGATTGTGTATATGTGGGGATGACGCAGCCGGTGTCTTTGAACAGCTGGAGTTATAAAACAACAGAGAACCTGTGGGCTTCAAACCTGGCAGGGCAGCAGTCCTTTGAAACATGACGAGTGAGGATCCGATCAAAATGTCACCGTTTCAGAAAAAGGCAGAGCAGAGTTGAGCCTTTGAGTATAACAGCATGGTGCTGGTGCAGTCACCAATACAGGAGTAATACAGTACCCTTCCTGCAAAACGTACTTATAAACAATTCTATCGTAATAAGGCACCATTGAGAAGATTATTATTTTTGTCATCTTTGTTTCTCAGTTTGGAGCGATCACTTTTGTGGTGTAGTCTACAGTGTAGACCGAGCAACCAGAACAAGTCTGTAGTGCTGCGACAAAGACTTCACTAGTGTATGAGAATAATTGTGTTTGAGGCTGGAAGCACCACTGCCGGGGACCGAACCCCGGACTCTGCAGTGTTCCACCACCCAGGCCAGATTTGTACCTTTTTTAAGGTGGATTCCACCTCACATCTGCGGGGCTCCTTGTGTGTAAAATGTAATTTTCAGTACAAAATTACAGATGCAACATTTTCGAGTTCTCATCCAAATATAAATTTGCCATTTAGTATTTAATAGAATAATGCTGCATTCACACAGACAAGATGGGAACGACAGGAAAACCTCCCGTTATTTCAACTGGGAAGACCTTCTGCTAGCCTTGTAGTCACACCACTTAAATTACTTTTCACTGTGTTACGTATGTGTAGCAGCAGTTCATTAACAAGACAAACCAGATACAAACTGCACAGTTCCTTTAATTTTTTTATGAATTGACTGTATTAGTATGAACATTGGATTTTATTTATGGAACTGCCAGTGATAGTGACTTTGCAGCCATTTTTCTAACAGTTTGTTGACACTTGATGTGAATGGTATTTTCAACATGGCTGCTTGTAATTACGGTCTGAAGAATATGACACGAATGTGGCATAAGAGCTTCATGTTTGCATATGTCACCTTCTCTTACCGGATCGACGCTTTTTCATAAACAATATGGGATGGAATTAAAAAGTTGTACATGGGTTATATTACTTCTGCTGCACAAAAAAGAAGGGACGAGTTAAAGCATGTTTGATTAGGTTCTGTCTGTGCAGCCCTGCTGTAGTGTTCCCGCTTCCTATAATTGGACAAATTATACAACAAAGTTTGTGGCAAGAGTAATTGTGTGTTTCTGGAGCAACACCCAGAGCTCTGTTCAGAGCCAGCAGATAAATACAACAGATCTCCACTTATTGTCACTGCTTCGTGTGTTATAAATGTTCTTTGTGTCTCACAGGTTTTTAGCAGTTGGTCATTTTTCCTCTTACCATCTGTCTAAGAATATAAAAGTTATTTAGTGTGTTTTAATAATATAAGAAAGAAACAAAAGTGACACTGATGGACAGGCTGACCGAGGAGACATGACAGGCCTTCTTCAGCCCAACCTATTTGTCACTTATTTGCATTTTTTTTCATACTTAGTCGTAGGAGACAGATCTTTCCCCTGGAAAAACAGATTTAAGCACATCCTCAACATCCTGCACTGATTTTTTTTTTTTGCAGATGAAAACAGGAAACAGAAACTGCTGGCACCATCCTGTTGATGCTCTGCTCTTTTTTAATAGACATTGTGGCCACATCCATCGCAAATATTCCTCATTAAAACTGCCACTGAATTTCAAGTGGAGAGGAGTTTATGTTAATGTTTGTGCTAATGTGTGAGATGAATAACAGGAAAGCGTAAGAAGCGTTGACAGGACTCCCATTATTAGCATCCTCCCCTCACAGTGTGTGTCTGACTCTCACACTCCCTGCTGTGTCACTTTCCAAGGTCAGCTGACGTTCGTGTCCACACACAAACACCACATTAGTGTTTTTTAAAATTCCCTGTAGCGATCTGTTTCTCTTGAGCAACAACATTTGAAATTTGCTCCCTCCAGTCAGCCCGAGTCTGAGGAGTGTAAACAAGGAGCAGAAGGTCTCTAACATGACTGTTCAATGCATCGATTCTCTTCATGTGGCATCGGCTTGTGTTTCATCCAAGGCTGCGCTGTGGTTTCAGAGAAACTACCCGTCCTTGGTTTTAATCGAGTTTAGCACTGAGGAGGCGCCCCCACGTGATTTAAGTCTGTGTTGTTTGTGTTAGGGAATGAAATATCAAGGTGAAAAATAATTGAGTAGTGCATACTCAAAATGACTGTGGGTGTTTAATGTGCTCAACCCTGGATTTTCCCTCACAGGCCGGGAGAGGCTGGAAAATCTGTATTTGTAAGAAACAAAATGGGAGATGAATTTGAATTTTCTAAGGGTTTGCGAAGTAAGACATTTTTTCCATCTGTTCGGCCAAAGAATGAAAATGTTCCCCTCTGCCCTTTTAAACCTTAATCACTACAAACCATTAGGCTGACATTTTGGGAAATTCGCTTTCTGGCAGAGTTGGATGAGTCAGTCCACTCAATATGAAGGTAAAGCCAGCAGCCGGATAACTTAGCTTAGTACACAGAGTGGCTCTGTTGGAAAGTAATAAAATCTGCCTATCAGCACCTTTCAACTCACTGATTAACACGTTATATTGCATTTTTTTTAATCCCTACAAAAATAATCTGAAAAAAAATTAATTCAGTGTTTTCAGAAGGGGTTATGTGCCACACTATTTTTTGTGTGGGAGCATGGACTTGTCCTGCAGTTTGCACTGCGTGTTATAAAACATGTTAATTAGTGAGCCTTAGTGGTGCTTTTAGGTGGATTTTATTACTTTCCGACAGAGCCAGGCTAGCTGTTTCCTGTTTCCAGTCTTTGTACTAAGATAAGCTAACCGGCTTGATAGAAATCGAAAGCTCATTTCGATCAATTTTCGATTTAAAAACAAAATCGTGACACTCCTACTTCCTATTGAATGGACAGATATGAGAGTGCATCAATCTTCTCATCTAATACTCCGCCAGGAAGTGAATAAGCATATTTATTAAAATGTCAAACTGTTCCTTTAAGGCTTAAACTATACATATTTGGATTGCTCTGCTTATCTGAATTTCACAGATGGTTTGCAGCTGCAAAGTTTTCTCATCACTGCAGAGTGGCCGCTGCACCGACATCAGACAAGGTCACACCCACTGCTGTGGTGCAGGTGTTCACCATTTGGATTACAGGGATAATCCCTTTATTATTTGACAATATGTTACCTGAGTCTGGTCTGACCTCTACAGTGATGTGATTGTGTTACCAGGGTCTGTTTGTGCAGTGCAGAGTCTGTGTGTGTGTGTGTGTGTGTGTGTGTGTGTGTGTTTGTGTCTATGTTATCATCCGCACAGAGATGATGGTTTTGCCTTTTCTCTGTATTTGAGTTATTGCCTAAACTAAGACACGGTTATCTGATCTTTGCCTGTGATTTGATCAATAGACAAAATTACCGCAGCCTCCCAAAAGGCCAATATTGTTGTGTGTGGTAATGGAAATGCACTGCCACATGAGCAATGCTTTCTCCCAAAGTAATCCACATTGATTTGTGGGGCCACTTTGATAAATTGAGGGGGTTTTAGGTTTCGTGTTGGTCCAATGCGCAGTGCTCGGTTCTCTCTGTGTTGTGAGTGGGCGTTTGAATTGATGCCTATGGATCAGTCTTCAGTGCAACCCCCTTTGGGGCCCTATGACAAAGTACTTAAATCATAAAAACCTTGTATTTTCACCTTTCTCAGTTTTTATATTATAAAAGTTTTTTAAAAAGACAGGACGTCCTCACTTTGGGGATACTTTACTGTTAACCAGTTATTTTCATATGCTAATGATTAGTGTGTGGGTAAAAATCCTGATAAATATTTATGAGTATGAAGTGTGGGGGTTTATTTGTGCATCCATTTGCTACAGAGAATGACAGTTAGCAACATGCAGTTCATAATTCAAAGCAGCAGGAATACAAAAACATTTCGTCTTTGTAAGCTCTTTTTTTGTGTGCAGTAATTCAGTCGGAGCTGCTGTAGGCGAGATACCTTTTGTCATCAGTGTATCTGTAGCCAACTGCTTTTTCTTTCCATTAGCAGATAGGTGTTAACAGGGATGAAGAGATTAAAATACTCAGGAATGCAGAGTATGTGTGCGAGTCAGTTGACATTTACTTATGCATTCAGTAATGGTTAATTCAGGTGTTTTGCAGACAACATTGTGATGGGCCAGAAATTAATTGGGGCAGAAATGCCCTTGAAAGTTAATCACACGGCCGTGAAATTAGAAATGAGGGGGCAAACAAAGCACAACTGCACAGAGCCAGCAGTAGGATAAAATGCTGACACCACACAAAGCACTTCACTGCATCAACAACCAACAAAACAACTAATCTAACTTACTAACTGGGATGCAGACGGGGAACACAGAATCATCCTTTTCTGTCAGGAGTAGCAGTAAACATGTGTGGTACAAATGAATATTTACTAGGTATTTATCAGAATGTACAAGGGAATTTACAATGAATAAGGGGGGTAACAAACAACATTTTACAGTCTGCATAATTACAATGAAAAGGGGGTCACTTTATTTAAGTGCCTACCTACCCATGATTTACGTTGAATGAATGAATGAATGAATGAATGAACAAATTAATTAATGAATTAATATTTTTTATTCAAGCGTCATACACGGCAACAGCTCAGATGGGCTTACAAAATACATCTTACTACCTACAGAGGCAAGGGTAGAACACGTAACGTATATACATTTTAAAAATGTAAACATTAACACTGTAATAAGGCATCTTTCTCACACATTTCCGATGCTTTGTCTTGATTGCAGCGCACTGTCACTAAAAAGTAACGGCCATTATCTCGGCTGGAAGTGGCTGCTTTTAAAAAAAGAGTTCATCAAGTGATTTGCTGAAATGCAACACTGTTCTTTATATTGTATGTTGTCTAGGGCCCAAAGCTATTATATAATCTTAAAAACATATGTATAACTATTATCCCGTTTTCCCAGGCTTAGCTTAATATTTTGCTCCCCAGCAATTACAATAATGTACATGTTATTAATATAATAAGTACTCGATAATTTTCACATAATTTCCTTACGTAATCTTTAATAAATATGTCATAATTGTAAAATAAATGATAGCATAGCTTATTTCATTACAATATCAACTCTGTTACCATATTTTCTCAATTTGTCTTTCCTCATTATTCAGTAATAATTTACTACTGTAATCATACTGTACTTTTACTGTTATCCCCTTATTCCTTAACCTCTTGTCTTCTTCCTCTGTATTTACATAATTCTTTTGGTATTGGTACTTGTCGATACCCTGTATATATTGAATAATTACACTTTAATATGCCGGTTGTAATCTGAGGTGTTACTAGGGAAACAAATATCAGCATTACATTAGGAGAGTTTGCCAAAATGCTTTTTAATTTTCTACATAGCTATAAAAACTGCCCCTGAAAATAAACCATAAATCAGATTGCTTGGAGAAGCCCTCAGGGCATCCTCAAAGCAATATACAGATTTTTTAAGGAATGTATTTACATGTAAAACTGAGATCTTTGCAGAAAGGTAAAGTTATCCAGTTATTTTCAGAGGACTTTTGAGATAATGCTCTTCCAACACTCATATGCATTCAAACACACATTTTTAAATATTGCAATAATTAAGAGGCAGTGATCTCACATGAATTCACAGAATGCAGCATTTAGGTTACACTGTGAATTTGCGCATCTGGTTTCAGCTGCACTCTTTGTTTTGTTTCTAAATGTTCTTTCTTTGTGTAAAGCTGCATAATCACATATAAAGTGTAATTAGTGTTCCTGTGTGATAATTGCAGTTGGCTACACTGGTAATCTTCAGCGAGTTGGGAGTGCTGCTCATTTGTTTATGCTTTCCTTGATGGAATGATGAATGTGCTGTGTGGACGACTGTGGTCACATGAAGATAAGTGTGTTCATTAGTGTGATGCATGCTTTTCATGGGCGTTGTCATACAATTATTCTTGTAATGAGCTGGGGAAACATCTCACAACCTCAGTCAGAGTTGGCTGTTAAATAGATCAGCTTCTATTTTGTGTCTTTTTGCGTTTACAAAGATTATACGTTTTTTTTGGGATTATTCCTGGAAAGTGTGCAGGATTAGTTAGTAGAATTACTGCATGTCTGTACAGTGTGTTTTTTGCCACTTTTACAATGAGCAAACTAAATTGGGTTCAATTAGATGACAGTAATTCCACATTAAGATCTAGAGGCTTAAGATCCTCACAATTTATGGTTTGGAATTTCCCATTTGAGGACAAAACCAGAAACCCAACCCAATATTCTCACAAATTCTCCATAACGTTATAATAGCAGAGTGAGTTCTCTCTCCTCACTGACAAATACGACTCTACTGTAAATATACTGTATAAAAGCAGTGTGCCGTATGATGGTGGTTATTCTTCTTTGTGTTATTCTTCAGTTGTCCTCCATATAAGTGGTATAAATGGTAATGGTATATTACTGAGTTTTAAAGGATTCTCCCCACTTAACTTGCCCCTGCCATCAAAGTCAAACATGTCCAGCAGTGAAGTCTACTGTGGCTTTGCTGTGATGATAAAAAGAGCATTAACGTGTATTAATGGGAAAAGTTATAAAACACTTAAATTGCCCTTATAGCTGCATACTAATACATATCATATGTTTTAAATGATTGTCTTCTGCATATAAATGTGAAATAGGGACTTAAACCTGCAAAAAAATAACAGATTTTTTGGCCACTTGGGGGCAACAAAAACAGGTTGTGAACACAACATTGACATATCATCACATATTATGTTTATATGGCAAACTTTGCAAACATTTGCTTATTTACAAATCCAGCACTTATGGAGCAACATTGTCATTAATTAGTTGTGTTTCTGCCAGTTAGTTAGTCTCTAACTGTGTCTGTCTGCTGTATGGGGCTAAGCGTGTGTGGTACAGTGGAATTTAAAAGCTTTTTTTGCTGAAAACAGCTGCCTGCTGCATCCGAAAACGTGCGGGGAGAGTGAACCCAAACAGTAGAGTTACGAGGCGGATAGCTAAACAATGAGCTGAAACTCACTATAAAGCTCAGTAAAGCTGAGTGCTGCAGATTCAGGTGATAATTCTCTGTGGGTTCGCTACTACAAGCAACCTCTTTCACATTGTCATGTTGTGTTCACATGGTCATGTGATACGTTATTATACAAATATCGGTTATAGCCACTTTTACTTTAATCAATCGATTTGTTTTCTCAGTGGACTCATACTGCGATTCTGTCTGCTACCATTTTTACTTTTGGGGATTTGCGGTGAAGTGCAGCAATGCAGCAATGGCTTGTTGCAAAACTGATGAATATTAGAAGCAAAAGCCAAGCGGACATAATGTTATCATGTATGCAAATATTCCCCTATCTACAACAACCAGACATAAAAACATTTTGACCATTTTCTTTTTGCCAGCCTACAACGATTGCACGAACATATGGCTAAATATACAGCTTCTGACAGAGCTTTGAAGAGGGCATTAGTGAGACATGAAGACTCATAGTAGCTGTCTACTTATGAGCCAATGAACTGCAAACTAGTTTCATTTGAGAGGTTTCTAAGGAGGTTTTCATGCTGCAACTGACATGAATTTAAGTTGACCACAGTGGCTGTCATCTATAAAGGAGGAAACTTAATTTTTACATCCACCTTTCAAAACAACAGGAGTGAGTGTTTGATGATTGAAAGATTGTAGAACTTTGTCCCTTGGTCTTTGTTTTATCCCTGGAGAGGAGAGGAGAGGAGAGGAGAGGAGAGGAGAGGAGGCCGTACAATAAAATCCTTGTGGGTGCATCCGCCTGTCTCTTCCACTCTCTTCAAACCTTGTGTAAGGTCATATCATATGAACTGTTCTCACCCCAGGCCACAGCGCCCTGGCTGATATGTAACTGAGAACATTACCCAGTGGCAGGCTTGCATAGGGTCTGCACAGGGAGACAAGACTTCACTGGCAATATTTAAACAACCATAAAATTGCTCTGAAGAAAATTGAAGAAGAAAAAACAGCAGCAGGCTCAGACATGGAAAAAGCAGAATTTCTCAGACTTGGGTAAGAGGCTGATGTTGACACCCAAAGATCGTATTCTTACTTTGCCTAGAGTTTATAGTTGATTTTCCTGTAATGTAGTGTAACCAACCGACCACACGTGTGTGCTCATAAAGGCCTGGTTAACTGATTAAAGCACAGTCACAGTGGCAGTAAAGCCTGAAGCTTTAATCATGGTTGTACAAACCAGCGGATGCCAGCTGCCTTAATTCATGACAGTTATCACTTTTTAGATGTGTTTACTCTGTAGTGGGAATATTGTGCAAGAAATAGAAACATCTGAAACCCACCAGTCGTCCTTTAAGTGTCACCCAAATTAATTTCTTTCAAATCAGACAGTAAACCTGGTTCAATGAGCTTGAGACAAGTCATCTGTGTTTCAGGCGGATCTATTATATTGTATGTGTGCGTGGTTGAGAAATTAGAAGGCACTGAATTAATCTTGTGGCCATAATCATTCACAGAGGCCTTTCTTAGCGTTAATTGCTTCTTGACTTGAAAGTGTCGCCTCCCTGTGAATGACAGTTTGGTGTTTTTTCTTAGTTTGTTCTAATGACTTGCAGAGTTTTGTGGCTGTGGAGACAGCGAGTTTTCCCACCAGCACTGAGAATAGAAGTTAAGCGTCTGATGAGACGGTCTCATTACAATTTGCAGCAGATGGAAAACTCTTTCAGATCCTATAGAACACAGTTTAGGATGTTTTCTGTTTCAATTGATTAATTAAAATCTATATGTGTTTAATTTGAATATTAAAAAACTCCAAAACTATAGATGTGATATAAAAAATATCTAATATATTATAAAATCCCCTCTAATACCAGAATCATTTTCTGAACTGTGCTTACTGTAAACTTCAGTGAACAGTGTCTTCCTGCAGCAGAAACACAACATCTTGTAAAATCCAGGTGAAAATCAATTTTAAATATTTGTACAAAGATTGGGGGTATTTTGGTCAAATTCTGAGCCAGTCTGATGCAGATGAGAGGATACAATTTACACATCCTCCAAACCTCAACTTACACAAACACGCACACACCCTCTCCCTCTCGGTCCGCCACTCTCGTCTTTCAAATCTGGCTGGCTGCAGGGTGAGATTATCCTGTCAGCACAGGACTGAAAGCCTGATTCAGCTGTTGGTGTCACTGCAGCCGTATCCAGGATGGATGCATGGCTGGCTCACTGCTACACACTGCTGAAAGCCGCTGCCCTTTACTTCTGAATTATGGCCGCTGAGGCCCAAAAGTGCACGTTAGAATTTTACAGATGTTTACAGTTGAAGTTTTGTTACTAAGAGTCATATCCAAGTTAATCAGTGCCTTTGTCTGTCTTTCTTTCTGCTCCTCACTTATACCCATGCACTCACACACACATACTCTACAGAACAGTGCGTTGGGTCATTTCTAACGGCAACCGTTACATTAACTTGACTTCAAGAAAACTTAAACAGAAGACAATCAAGTTCCTGCAAAGTGTAGCAGCTTAATTTTTATGCATGGAAAACATACACAGTTTTACCCTTGAGAGATATTTTGAGTGGCTATCACAGACGTGAGTCGAAACTTGTCACTTACAGTAATTGGCACTTAAGTTGAATATAAATTACAAACCTCTTTCTGCAGCTGAGCAATGCATCGTACTATCAGGAGGGAAAATAGAGGTAGAGTCATCTGTCTATCATTCAAAGGTAGTTTGTAATTAGGCTGTAAAGTCTCTTCACTATTTGTAAATTTGTTGTGTCTTCTAGTTGATTTTCTCTGCCTTGAGGATTTAAGAACCGAAGGTAACACAAATTCTGTCATGCGTTGAATTTCATTCCAGTGATGCAGCCAGTTGGGTCCCACAGTGCAAAGATGTCTGGATAATTGAAAGGAAAGCATTGATGTTTTTTTCTTTTTCTTTTTTTTCCCTTTTTTAAATACTCCATATTCATTTGTTACAGCATCAAAGAAGCAAAATGAGAAGTGGTAGTCCATGTCTAACTGCGTCTGTGTGTGTGTGTGTGTGTGTGTGCTCATGCATGTGTGACGGGCTAGATACAGAGAGTCTGATGGTGATCTAAATCAGGAAGAGAAGCCAGAGAGTCACCGAGCAGCCTCTCTTCTCCTCTTTTGTCTCTCTTTCTTTCTCTCAGCTCAACTCTCAACCGATCAGACCTGCTGTGTTCTTTGTGTAACACACTTTGTGATGCACAGAAACGGGTCAAGGGTTTTTCACCCTCACCGGTCACTCCTTCCTCACTTGAGTGACTTTGTCTGAAATGAATGTTTTGCTGGAAGAACACTGCGACTGACCAAGCAGGGGAGCACAAGATTTTGACACCAGAAAGCAAGGCGTCACAGTGCGTATGCATACAAAAGTGGCTGCAACACAAGTTCATCGTGGAAGATTAAAACATATATCCATTAGGGCCAGATCAGGGCATACTCATCCTTGGCTGACACTGGAATATCTTCCATGAGAATATCAGATTTTTGCAAAGCATAAACATGTTAAGGTGGAGATCAGCTTATCAAAGGCTTTTCCCCTCCTTATATTTACACCCTGTCTACACTGGCCATGTAGCAAAAACAGCATGTCGACAGTGCAGCAGCAGCAGCTTCAGTCCTTCGTCAGTGTTTATGCAGGATATGTTCAGGCACAGTACTACTGTGTAGGTCACCTGCTTTTTGACAGCATACACAGCCTGACACGCAATCACTGCAGTTACGTGCACAATACAAAAGACACTTTGGATCATGTGCAACTTAACTGACTCCTCTCACAGTCAAGCAGCCTGCGAAGAAAGTTGTATTGATTGAGTTAATCTGATCGATCAGACTTGCATGAGAGGAACGAATGAATAACACAGCAAAAATGGGTCCCGTGTAGACAAGGTGGATGATGATGATGGTGATGGCATGTTGTTGTCTACTTTCAGGGTTAGCCTTGTGAAGTATGCACCATGCACTTGGACTGATTTATCTTTTCCTTTACATTGACGCAGACATGCATGCTTATGAATTTAATGTGTTGTACCTCATAACGTTGGGGCTGTATGACTCCCTCTTGGGTAGAAAGCAGCAAGCAAGCATGTATATTTATTAGCAACAAGGAACTCATTGTTTACAGGCCGTACAAAAATTATACATTTGCATTAAGTGTTCCTATCTTTATTTAATGGAACGCATTACCATACTGCAGTTCACGCCATGTTGGCCGACTGTCGCAACATAGATCTCCCCTCTGGTATGTTATTGTTTAGTTGTGCTACAGACAGATTCACATTTCTTCTCACGTCCCTGTCTTGATTCACGGATGCAGCAGAAGGTACTAGAGACCTCCACGAGTGAGGGGAGAGGAGCAAAGGGTGGCTGAGATGCCACGCCCCCAGGCAGCAGCAGCAGCCAACCTGCTGTTGTTCCACTGTTTCCATGGTAACGACGGCGAGGTGCTGCTGAGCTCCAAATCGAAGTGATGATATACAAGATGGGGGAGGGGTTAGGAAAGAGGAGCAGGTGGTGGGTGCAGGGAGAAGGGAAGACTGTAGGAAACGGATGTGAGGGAAGAAAAAGGGGGATCTGGAGGAGGAGGAGGAGGAGGACTGCTGCTGCTGTTGGAACAGCGGGAGCACACATCTGTTAGCTTTGTCAGCATGAGTTCAGTTCGACAGGCTGCAGTGCGGAGACTCTGTGGAGCCACGGACACAGAAGCATCAAACACCTCGTGACCCCTACAGTGTGGCTCACATGCTCTCTGTGACTCTAACGTACAGTGGTGGGTGACACTACGTATATGTTCACGCATACACATATACAGTATGCATACATGCAGCAGGCTACACACACCTACACACACATTTTGTGCCGCTCAAGCGTGGCCAGCAAAGGTTACCTGAAGGTTACTTGAAGCCGAAATTGTCACACAAGCATTAGGAGTTCAGCTCCCCTGATGATACTGCTCACCTTCATTTGTCTTTCATTTGGGGACATCTACATCCACACACACGTACACCCCCCCCCACCCACCCACCCACCACCCCTCCCCCCCAAAAAAATGTTCAAGGTGAAACACAAGATGATTTTTCTATCTTATCCATATTTAGAGCTTCATTCTTTTTCCTCCTGTGAAATTGTCTGTTGCATCGATATTAGAATTTCATCAGATTTTACATTTTTAGACTGATGAAGCGTCACAAAACCAATGTAGACATCTCTGGAAAACTAAGTGGCCCAAAAGCAAAACTATGAGAGACACTTATGTATGAGAATACTTTTAACATAAATAATTATTCACTTTTTTAGGTGCTCCTCTAAATAAATCTAAGCAGCAGTGCAGGATTCAGCGTTAACATGAATCTCCTCAGTGCTACATAGAGTAGAACCCGATGGACACACATCAGAGAGAGAAGTGTTTCGTCCCTAAAATGAAATCAGGGGATGCAGGGAGTAACAAATTAAATTAACCCTGGGACAAAGAAACAAGGTGAAGAGAAGTGTATGAACAAAACAGGATAAACCCAACACTAATAAACACTCCCTTCAGAAGGGAGCCAAAGTTCCCCCTCCAGGCTGAATATAACAACCACACACACATAGTCTGAAAACTGCTGACTGGCCCATTGGCACCGTCTGTCCGTTCTTCCTGGTCTTTATCCTCCAGGCCCTTCTAAAATAAAGGGGGAAGGGCGGTAGTATGGGGAGAGGTGAACACGGGAAAAAACACACTACTATACTACAGACGTAACAAGTATAGTAATGATAAGGTACAAGGACTAGAACAGGAGAAAGGTGGGTGATGGACCACAGTATTGGACAAATTGAAATCACCAAAGTCTTTAGGAATTATCCTCTGGGGAACATGAATGTCTGTACAAGATGTCATGGCTACCAGAAAAAAAACGAGGCTGACTGAGCAGGAGGTAAACTATAAGAGCAATACTGTACACACACACGCAGCAAACTCCTAGAAGAATGCTAGACGTCCATTTAATCAGCAGCTCTTCATTTCATTAAAGGACAGGATGGTGAGTTTCCCCGAACATATTCTGCTCGGCCTTATTCTGCAGATTTCCACATGCCTGCGCTTACAGGCAGAAAAACACCCGTGCACTCACACAAAGCTGTGCACACGCTTCCACACATGTATTCTGTGTCAGATTGTGCTGAGAGGCTGCAGAGCAGGAAGAGCTCAGAGAGAGAGAGAGAGACTGACTGACTCTGGAAAAACTTTCTTCTCTTGACCAACATGAAGCAAAAGTGAAAGGAAATAAAAGGGGCTTTTTCACTTGAAAGAGAACAGCAGGAGAGGAACTGACTGGGCGGGATTCAGACAGTTTGTGCATTATGTGTGTGAATCTGTGTGTGAATTTGTGTAGCTGTGTGTCAGAGAGGTTTGTTGATTTTGGTTTTACCATGTATGACAGGGGTTTTACAGTGTATGAGTGTGTGTGCGTGTGGGATGATGTTGTCTCGAGCTTTCCTGAACCAGCGAGGGTCCCCGCTCCTCTCAGCACAGCAGCTGATGGGAAATCATTATGGATCCTGGCAAATGGCCAGTTCATGGTTGCCACGGCAACCTCACTGGCTCCATCCATCTTGGAAATGATGATGTTTGAGAAACGGCCTGCTTTCTAAACCCTCACTCTCAGTAATGGCTTCTTTGATTGGCGTCATGCATAAATGAATAAGAATAAGGTGAAGACTGTGATTTAGGTAGAATCCATAGCAGTTCCAACACTCATATATCTTTTTTTTTCTAAGCAGTTGTATGGAGTCATAAACACCTTCACTGTCTTTTGGTTAATTATGGAAGTCTTCACTGTGGATATTAAGATTAAAAGGTTTTTTATTCACTTCCTTGGCAAATTGCTTCTTCAGATGAAACATCACAAAATAATACAAATAAAAATGACTCAACTACAAACTTATAGCAAAGAAACAATAATGGTATAGATGTTTATTGTCAAAAGAGGTAGAACTTTACCTTTGCTTTCATTCATTAATTGTTTTCCAGTTGGTATTTTGGACTATTTTCTGTCCGTCTGGAAGAGGACTCCCTTCTGTTGCTCTTACTGAGGGCCCAATTTCTACCAGAGATACAGTAGACTACTACATACTCCACCATATAGTGTGAATCTCAGCCAACAATTAAAAATGGTTCCTAAGCACACAAAACCATCTACTACCTGCACAGGGTGGTCTTTAACCAAAATAGAACTAAGGTAATTAAATATTGAGTGCTAATCATAATAGTTCCTTTGCCTTACTTCCATTAATCATTGACTCTTTCCCTACAGCAGTTGGTGAGCTATGAAATGATACTTAAACTCACTGTTTTCATCTCCCTCTTGCAGTAAACCAATGAACGCTGCACTGTCCTACATACCCAGGCTGAATTAAATATAAAAACAGTTTTAATTAATTTCATCAGTTTCAGGCAAATAACTCACCAATAATGACTGACTCTACTGCCAATAGGCAAACTGTATAATTGCCTAATGTAATGTACAACAGAGACAATGTATGTTTAAGAGAAAATTATTTCCACAGCCAAATGGGTGAAGTACCAATTTATCATGACGAAAATCCCAAACTAATCACCCTTTCCTTGGTCCATTATATAAATGACCACCAAATTGAATTGAAAACCTTTAACTGGTTTTTCAGACAACAAAAACAGACAGTATCATGATCAAGATATCAGAGGATCCCAGACGAAGCTCCTCCTTGGGGTTTCCTAAAAGCTCCTGGGTCAAATGGGAGATGCAAACCCTCTTGTGTGACCTGAATCTGCCCCAGGGTCTCCTCCCAGTCTGTCGGTCCCAGAACATATTCAAGCAGAGGCGTCCAGTCAGCAGCCGTAACAAGTGTCTTAACCACCTTAACTGACTCCTCTCAAAGTTAAGGAGAAGTGCCTCAATGTCAAGGTCCTTCCAAAACTCTGATTGATGTTTTCTTCATGTGGACATGTGCATACATTCACACACGCACACACACACACGCACACACACACACACACACACACACACACATAGAGCATGTTATTTTGTATGATCATGATTAAATACACAATTTTTTTTTCATACTAGTTTCCTTAACAAATATTTAAAACATTCAAAACTTTTCCATGTGTTCTATAGTAAAATGCAGGTTCTGTTGTACTGAGTTTTTCACATGCAGGGATCCAGAAGGGCTCACGTGCCACTTTGAGCTCAACGTTTTCACACTGACTTTGCAATAAGTCGCTGCTAAGATGGGAATTTTGAGTTTTTGTGTTTTTAAATGTTTGCTTTGTGGTGGGCCTCTTATGTCTCTGGTGTGTGTGTGTGCGTGCGTGCGTGTGTGTGTGTGCGTGTGTGTGTGTGGGTGTGGGTGTTGGTTGTCTCTGTCAGAGTATCAGAGTAATGCATTCTTTCATGACGATGACACTGGCTCCTCTAATCCAGTCCTGTGAAAAGCCAAAGCCTCACTTTTATCTCTCCGTTCCATTTACACTTGTCAGTACTGTGTGTGTGTGTGTGTGTGTGTGTGTGTGTAAGTATCAGAGGCACACAGAGAACATCCTCATAATTTAATATTAGTCTGTAAGAGTTGCCGTTTTAAAAATTAATTTAGCTTTTTATGCTCCTTTTATCATATCATCTGTCATTATAAGTTGTTTCCCACCAGCTGTGTGTCACTTAAGCTGATATGCTTAATGATCTGAACATCCTGCCCTGCTGACTAACAGCTATCAAAGATTAGATTGGTTTTCAACTCTAAAATTAAGATGCTGGTAGTGAACAAATATCTCACAGTGTTACCTTTTTTCTTGAGCTTTGACAGATCACATAAAACCTTCTGTAAGGAAATATTTCGAAAGTTAAAACGTTAGTTCAAGGTTGCCTACAATTATACTTATTTTCTGCCAGCTTTATTTATTGCTATTCCATTTTTCCATGTTTCGTGATTGCCAACATAAAATGTCCAACTCATCTATAATGCAAATCAACTGATACAACATGTAGAGAATGTTTCACCTCAGTTCTGACAGTTCTGTACAGATTTCATTTAAATGTCCTTTATTTACCTTTTTTTTTGGCATCATTTGATATATATTGTACAGCACCAACACCTCTCACAGGGACTGACTAAATGCTGTTATAGACTAAAAGCTGTTCTGTGGTCCAGGGTCAAAACAATTTATAGAAGTGCCTATCCCTTGTCATCAAGCTCAGTGCATCTTCTAAAAAACCCTACTGGTGCAAACTTTTCATTTCATAAATTGTTGCCTTGCTTTTCCTGGTTCTGTTGTTTTGTTTCTCTTTGGTTTTGCTGAGCTTTTTAATTGGTCCGTGTTAGAATACCAGGAAATGTGCTCCCATACCAAAAGATGCTTCAGCACTTTTTCAGTGTGTTAGTGGGCGTGTGCTGCCCAGGTTTCAGTGCCTAATGCTGCTAAGTATTGCATGTTAATCCTGTTCTGGGAGCAGTCAAGGGGAAAAGCTTCCAGTTACTGACAACCAGAAAAGCTATCACATGGTTCCTGCTCTCACATCATTTCTCTCCTCAAACCACAGACACATCAGCCATGAGGAACAAAAAGCCAGGATGAGAGAAAGAGCTTTCCCACATTTCAGTTACATTCAGTCTCTGCTGCAGTGGTGCTCATTCGACCATCTGTGTGTGTGTGTGTGTGTGGGTATGTCTGTTGTATGTTTGATTGCACCCTTGATAGCAACATGACATGGCTGAAGGAAAGGTGTGCTTATTGTATCTTATAACGGCACAAAGAACGTTGGGTCAAGTACATCACCCTCTCCATGCTCCCACATCAATGTCATAACATAATCATAATATGAAAGATAGAATAACAGAGTGAGATGTGGTGAAATAGGGCAGAACAAGAAAGGATCGCCTTGGACTCGACACAGGCTAAACTGTTTTGATTTTTATGCTTTTATCCCATTATAAAGATCCAAGTCCTGTGTTGTGTAAACACCAAATACAGGAATAATGGTATGATAATAATGTATGCATATTGTAAATCAGTCTGTGACATGTCATATCCAACACCATGCACCGCTCCTTTTCAGTCATCTGGAAATATCTGCCCTAAATTCCTAAAAGGAATCCTAAAAGGAAATTAGGAGCTACCTCAAGTTGCATAATTATGGACATCTCTGACGAGATTTAAATAGCTGTAAGTAACCAGGAACTGTATTATGATAGGTGATTTCAACCTTGATTGCATTGTGCAGTGCATTTGCTGTCTGCTGCCAGGAACAGCACCAAGCAGAGACAGAGAGAGAGAGAGAGAGAGAGAGAGAGAGAGAGGCTTATAATAGTGACACAACATCTCTAGACTTCTTGTCGCAGTGCCTGACACATGTATAGAGATAGTGAATGTTACTTGCAGTAACACAGGAGTAACACAGGCCTCTTTCTCCTGCTGCCTGATTCAGTTTATACAAGCAGTGAACAGAGCAGATACAATAGAGGTGGTTCAGTAGACACAGTCATGCTGCATAGGCATTTATATACATTCACAAGTGAATTTCATACTTCAAAGGCTTTGGAAAAAAATAGACCCACCTTGTAAAGATAGTGGGATAATAAAAGAGACAAAAGATGTTGGGACACAGGCTGAAATAGGGTTCAGGCTATAGAGCCGAGTGGTGACATAATTGCGCCTGGTGGACATTTGGGGTTACAGACTTTATTCCGGTCCTGTCTAAGCATGACTGCAGATTTGCTTGCAACTGTAAACATATGGCAATCATGACAAAGAGTTCACTACAACGAATTGTGTGGAAAGGAACTTCAGAATTCAGATAACAGTCCCTGAAAGCAGAATGTGGTCAACTTCTCAGCCTGTAGTGAAAAATCAGGAACAGAGGAATTTATTTTATACGCTTATTGACAAATGTGTGTAATTAAATGATACGTTTGTAGCAAGTTTATCTTTTTTAGATCATTAAATCTCATAAAAAATAACAGTAACACAAGTCCTATACAACTGGCATCCTATGCATCCATGACAACTCTATTGTTGACCAAAAACATATTTTAAAAGCCTTACTGTTGCATTGACGTGTTCCAGAGGGAAAAAAAACTATTTGCTGAGGCAATCAAACTACACACATATGGCTTTTATGTGTTTTTAATAGTTTTTGGATGATGATGGAGTTCTATGGCACTGAGGCATAATCAGGCCACACAAGCAAAACTTGTTAGTTTATTGTGGGTTGTGATGTTTTTTGTGGGAGTTGTTGATGATTATAAAAAGATTTAAAAAAAAACACCACCCTTATCTTTTAATCCAGGTTTCTATTTATCTGGTGTGTGTGTGTATGTGTGTGTGTGGGTGTGTGTGTGTGTGTGTGCATGTGTGTGTGCTCAAATGAAATATTGACATCCCATTCACCAGGTCCTGTGGGTATCAAGATGAGTGAAGAAGTGGAAGATTGACTTGAGAGTGGAACAAGATGGAGAGGGAAATAGAAATGAGAAGGCTGGATAGAGAGTGACTGAAAGTGAGTGTGTAAGTGCAGAAATATACTATGACTGTGTGGGCGAAGAAATACAGAGATGGAGTGTGATACAGGGAGAAATTGGAAGGGGAAAACTGGAAGAGAAGACAGTAGATCTCAAGAAGAAGAGAAGAGAGGGAAGGGGGAGAGCAAGATGGGGCAAATGGGGAGACCATGTTGGTGTTTAATGGAGGGTGAAGAAGGGTGAAAGGCAGAGAGAGACCACGCAGGAATAGAGCGCCGGAGGCTATGAGTACCCTTTGTTCACACATATTTCGATGATACGTGAATTCACACCTACAGTAGCAGGCGCTATAAAAATGCAACACCGCACCCAGTGTGAAGGGTGCTGAGACAACCAGTAGGTGCTTTTTCAAATATAAAGTTAATTCAAACAGGCATTTAAAAAAACATCTGCTGTTTAGAGTAACGTCCTTACAAAAGACAAACATACAGTTTTAGGTAGAATTACTTTAATCAAACAGATGGATCAATAACTGGATGGGCGTAATAAATATTAGAGGGGAGGTATCACAACCTCCAAATGAAATGACACAATACTTTCTTTGTAACTGCCCGCTAGAATGACAGACAGAAGGATTTCCTGCCCCATCATTTGTCTGTGCCTCTAAAAACGGTTTCAAATCACTGTTGAAAAATGCATCTGTTTTGTGCCAGTGTTATTGTTAGGGTTTGGTTAGCATTGGGTACAAGGACAACTTAGTTCGGTTTGGCAAAAGATCTAATTTGGGTTAAAATCACCACTTGGTTAAGGTTAGGGGACGATTCTGGTCGTGGTTAAAATACCGTTGGAAACGGGAAACAAACAGCAGCCTCTGTGTTAGATTCAGAGGTTAGCACATCCATCCACCCCGACCTCCTCTCGATGTGGACTTTGTGACTCTATAATAACATCATCTGACATCCTCCTTTGCTCCTGTCATAATTACTACGGCTGCTAATGGGAAATGTCATTTGTGTGCATTTTATAGGATGAACAATGCGGTCTCTTTTCTTTACTACTATATCTACTAATAGAAAATATTTTACATTAGTCGCTTTTACAGAGTACTTTTAGTATTCTCTTGAAGTTATAGTATTCTCAAAGTATACTTTTAGCCCAGTGTGTGCTGGAATAGGCTCTAGCCCACTGCGACTTTTCATATCTTAAATTATTTAGAAATTGGATAGATGGATGGAAATATTTGCTTGAAGTTCATAGAAAACAAGCCAAAGCATAGTATAATGTACAGCTGCTGTGTAAACAACCATAGAGAGAGAGAGAGAGAGAGAGAGATAGAGAGAGAGAGAGAGAGAGAGAGAGAGAGATAACTGGTAAAATAACTCTTGATGTCAGTGATACTTCCTAAATAAATGGAGCTTCATGTAACTAACTGATTATTAGGGAGATGGTTCCTAAAATGTTGTTGCTCTTTGGCCAAACTGTGGTCTCAAGTAGTAGTCTGGACTGTGATGTGCACCAAATTCAAATTACATCTTCCAGTCCTTAAATAAATAACTTAATATAACTAAATAAAAAAAAATACAGAATATCTATGAAGTCAACACTGGGATCAAAATGTCTACTTTCAGCAGCCTTTGTATTTCCTTTTCGGTTACTGGCAGCAGTCAAATGAAGTGAGAAGTAAATGCAATTTCCTCTATGGGGGATCAGGTTGTGTAAGGAGTAAATCACACTTGTAAGAAGCCGGGGACACATAACAATAGCTTTTAAAATCCAAACCAACTGTGACGAATGTGGCATTGCACTTATGCACATAAAGCACAGTTCGTTCAATTTTCTATAACCGCCTCAAACCACAGGTTTGCGTTGTTCATTTGTTCCCAGCTAAAGGAAGAAAAATCTGTGGAAGAGTGAGCCTGTGAATGCATGATGAGCAGCCGACAATGAAATCCACATCCACACTATAACATGGGTGACAAATGTGATGGCAGATGGGCACAAATTACCAAACTCCCACCTGTTCTGTGTATCACTCAACCCATCATGTAGAAGATGATCTTTTCAATGTGTGTACCTGTGAGAGAGACCAAAGAAGGACCATAGTGAACGTCTGTTTTTGAGTATCAAAGGACAATTTTGGTTTATTATAACTTTGGTCTTATTTTTATAGTTTTGGCCATTATTTTAATTGGTATTAATAACTGTTTTAAAAAAAAGTGGATTATCAAACTTCTTTTTAGAGATGTCATCTTGGTGATTATTATCAAAGGAAAACTGACAAACTAAAACAAATAAACCCCAGATTATATGAAACCTGAATTTCCATTTTATGAATAAACTTCCATCTTTGTTTCCACATACTTGTCAGTATCATTCACTTCTTACAGCATCTGTTTTCTTTCCCAGGTGCTGCTTTCTGGACTGATCGGAGTGGTGTCATGGAAGAGGCCGCTCTCTCTTGTGGTGAGTGTCCTCTAAACGCCCACACTCAGCTGCTAATATGACAACTCTGAACAAAGCAATAATACCCAAGAGGGAGTCTTTTATTGTGATGATGGGACTGATGGAGATGTACAACAAACAAGACACATCTTACATCTTGGAACAGATGCGTTTCTTTTTTTTTTCCTGTTTCAGCATTTATATCAGTATACACACTACACGAGAATACAAAGCACGACAAAACATAAGACATCATTAACCACTGTATATGATTACCTGAGATGAATACAGTTAGTCCCTAAGCTTTCATCCAAGTTTATTAACACAATGTGACAGAGTGAGTGCTGAAAAGTCCCAAATTTGTTGCTGTCACACTTGTGGTTTAGCAACCATAGAAAATGTAACTGTCTGTGAACACATTTACAACGTTGGGGCATGTTCAGGTTGTGTTAAAATCCCTGGATCACAGTTGTTTTCACAGCCACTGACCTGGAAACTACAGGACCAAAATCAGTTAGAAGTCTTAGAAGTTTTCACTTTTCTTGTCTCTGCTTGCACAGACGAACAATCATTGAACTGTGCTACTCAGTTCAAACTCTCATGGCATCATTCTGGATAACTTTTGTGCTGCCATAAATGCAATTCTCTTTGAACTCAGACCACAGGATGTTTTATTTCTTTTTTGGGGATTTTGTCATGGGTGCAAACAACAACAACAACAAAGCTGGCACTGATTTGTATGCAATCACTCTGCATGTGCTGCTGCCAGCATTGGAGTCCATGTTGTCTTCTTGATGTACTAGTGATTGAAAAAAGGCCTGCAAGTCTGATAAATCGTCCGATGTGAGGACGACATGTTCCACGTAAGCCGCAGGAGTAGTCAGTGCTTTTTGTCTTAGTGGAATTTCCTTTTATGAAATGTCTGGGCTAGTCTTCTGGACTACAGCTGGAAACACAGCACTGCCATGTTCAATCTTACCTCTGTAGTCCGGTTATTGCGATACTCAGCACCGGCCAGTGGGGAAACTTCATCACTCGTTGACAGAATTTACCCGTTTATAAGGCTGCGGTATAGCCAAAAAGACATACAGATGCATTATGTTTTACATGTGACTGAAGATGATCTCTGTCTACATATTTTTTATTTTTCCTTTAAAGTAGAGATCAGGATTGGGTTACAGCACACCTGCCAGATTCTATTACACACTCTCTTAATGCCATGAATAATGTCATCTCCGTTGGTGCTTTACAATATCATGTCGTACCCCTCCCCTCTCACTGCTTATCATTTGTCTCGCTCTCTTTAGTTTCATCACTTTGCTTCCCTGCTACACATATCTGCATCTTCTCTCTTCACATTTCTGTACCCCTTCCCCCTTCCTTTCTTTGCCTTTATGTAATGTTAGACCAGATAAAGAGATCTGGACCATTTCTGCTCTTGGGGATCAAAGGAAATATCCAATCATTGAAGTGGGAGTAGAAATTGGTCACACATTGCGCACTGTAAAAAGTTAAATCTTCTTACCTTTTTTTCCTTAAAAAGCATGACTCATTAAGGAGTCAATCCGTGGCCACTGATTCCTGTCTAAAAGTGGTCTAAAAGCTAATAACCAGTGAGGTTTTTGTTACTGTAGCATGTAATGTTCAGTCCTGACAATCAAGCTTTTCCATTTCTGGCCTCAACCCAGCGCTGACTGGCAGGTGACTAATACACCGGCTGGACGCTTTCAGGCCTGGCAACACTGCAGCAACCCATCTGCCAACTGTGGGTGGCCACGCTCCGCATCGTGATTTGTAATAACTGGAGTCTTTCCAAACAGTTTAAACCGAATGTTAAAGACTTGGTTTTCTTAGCTGACTTCTTTGAGGTTTGTTTTCTTATATGGATTTCACTCGGCTAAACAATTTAGTGCTGAAAGTATGGCGGATTAATCAATTACTCAGTTGACAAAGGATTAAACTGCAACTATTTTACCCATTGATTAATTGTTTAAATTATTTCTCAAGACAAAAGAGGCAAATATTTGATGCTGAAGTGTGTGGAGGGGGTGTTTTTTATTGTATGGCACTGTACATTGATTTTCCTTTGGTTTTGAACAGTTGGTTGGACAAATCAAGGAAATTAAAGATATCAGTGAGAGTTAGATAAGATCTGTGTCTATACAAAGCTAGAGCCAGCAGTCGGTGGTTAGTTTAGTTTAGATCAAAGACTGGAAACAGGGGGAGAAAAATCCACCTACCAGCATCTTTATAGCTCAATAATTAACATGTTATATGTTGTTGGTTCAATACGTAATGTGCCGGACTATTTCTTGGCCTGGTGCAGTGACTTTCTGGAGTCACCACTGGTTGCCTGACAACCTTATGGTCACAACAAAACTCCAGGTTGTATGCTAAACTCAGCTAATTTGCTGCTGAGCGTACAGTATCTTCATAATGTAAAGACTGGTGTAAGAATACATGTATTTTTATTCTTTTCTATTTATGATTTAGTGAAATATCAACAGGCAATTCAATAACAAAAATAAGCTTTAATTGCAATAAAACAAGTGGTATAAAATTGTTTCCTCCAATTAAACTGACGTTTCAGTAATCTGGGATATTTAAACATGTTTTCAGCATTCTGAGATCTGTTGCATTTATACAGCATTAGAGAGACAGATATGAGTTATAAATAGAACAGGAGAGACAGACTATAGAGAGGAAAGCTTGTGGAACATCTTTGGTTCTGACACATTCAGTCAATTCAGTGCATGACAACTCGTGCCATGTTTGGATGGTTGGAGGCTGGGCGCTTGTATACCAGAGTGGAAAAAACAGGTGCACTATTGTGGGGAGAGAAGATGCGTTGAATATGAAATTTTGTCAACCCCAAACTTTCCTTGTAAACGCTACGTCGAAAGATACATTGATACATTGTGCTCACTGGAATAAGAAAACACACTGTGTCCATGTTTGAAGTAAATCCTCCTGATCCAATTTATCTGAAATAGTTAATAACATTTTCTTTCTAATCAAGTCTGCAACATTAATGCAATGGCAGATTTACTCCGTATCACTCCGAGGCAGGAGAAATACAAGACTACCTGCAGTCTTCTTCTGCTTGTGACTGTGATGGATTATGTGTTTAGAGAGAGACAGAAAGACAGAGAGAGAGTTAGAGGGCAGTAAATCCTTGTTTGCCCTGTCTGGAAACAAGACAGTGATAGTCTGCAGGAAGCCTCAACTGTTGATGCCTTTGAGGTTGTTATTACTTTGTTTAAGGTGTAAATATGTGCAGTACACACAACCCATGCCTCTACATACTATATATGTAGATGCATGTGTATATATGTGTGTGTGTGTGTGCGTGTGTATATACATATACTGTACATTTAAATGTACAATCCCTTTTTATATATGCAATTCCAATGCAGCACTTTGCCGTACCAGTTCATCATCTCCTTAAATTGCAGTACTTTTGTACAATGTATTCTCTCTGTAAGGCAGAGAGTTAAATGAGAAAATTGACACAGTCATGTTTGTGTGTTAGAGCCAGGAGGCAATTAGCTTAGTTTAGCATTAAGACTGGAAGCAAGGGGGGAAACAGGAACAAAAAACACACTTAGTAAAACCAATAAATTAACCTGTAATATGTTTTTAAAAAACAACAAGTTGTCATTTTAGGGGAGTTACAGCAGCCTGGTTGGTTCACGTCCTGGAGTCTCTACTGGTTGCCTGGGGCCGAAATCAGCCCTTCACCTATTTACTACTCCCTCTATAGTGAGCAGTACTGTCAGTTAAGATTTTGGACACATGAATCATCTTTCACTTGCAGGTGACGACGCAAAATGTTCCCACAAAATGTCAAGTTTTTGGGATTGTTAGGAGAAAGTAGTGTACATGCCATCGACACTTCTTTTTCCATCCCATTGTGGAAACTTTGAGGCCATAATGAAGTACATACATTTTACAGTCAAATTAATTGGCATATAGTGCACTATACTGTATAGTAAATAGTGAGTGATTTTGAACACAACCTTTTGTAGCTCTGGCTCTAGTAATGCAGACACAAGCTTGTTATTGATCTTCTCTAACTCTTGGTAAGGAAGCAAATAAGCACATTTCCTAAAATGTTGAACTATTTCTTTAGGCCTAGTTTTAGTTTAACCTCTATTCTCAGTTTTTAGTTTTTGTATATATCAATATTATCATATTTGGCCCTTTCATTCATAAAAAGAAAGAGATATTTACACTGTACGGACCTGATACTGTTCTGGACTGATATACAGCATGGAGAGATTTAAATAATGGAGAGGTACAGCAGTCTTGAAGTGAAACGGTCTCTGCAGTTCTGAGGTGCCAGGCAGCCAGAGAGTCTAACGTGTACTGCTACTTTACATTCATGTTTCTACAGGAATGGAAGTACAAGTTATCCTTTAGTGACAGAGCACAGGGTTGGAGCAGGGCTGTGCAGCTGAACCATGGTCTGACTGTCACACTGGCACCACTGACTAAGTTTGCATGGACTGTGACCGTTGAGCTTAATCAAAAAAGAACAGAGTTTTTGATTAAGTTACTCAAATGGCCAATAGAACTAACTTCCTGTTTATGAAACAGAGCAATGAATGATTAAACATACTGTTGCTTCTGTTTCTGTTACATTGCAACTTTGGTTTAGTCATCATGCACATTTTGTGAAAAACATGTTTTGAACCGCACATGTTTTGAACTGTTAGGATAGCAGCTTGGCTGTATGGATGCCACTGACAGTCTGTCGGTTGGTCCAGATTGAAATATCTCAGCTCTCAACTGTTGGACGGTCTGCCCTGAAATTTGGCACAGACATTCATGGTGCCCAGAGGATGAATCCTAACCCACCAGCTGGCTATATATACTCTCTATAATCTAGAAGTGTTTTATTTTGCTTTGAATTACAGAAAATTACTTCAAGTTCATGGCTGCACTTGCCTTCCACTATAATGCATTAATCTCCTGAGCTGCAATGGTAGTATCTCGACAACAGCGAGTGCTCGACCTATCCTGTATGCCCTGGGAATATCAAAGCTGCATCTCTGCTGGGAAAATCACTTTTCAGTGCTGGCCTCTTTTGCTCATCGTTCTCAATGGCAATGAGACGCTGTTGTACGTTCCCAAATGTGCTTCAAGCTAAGCATGTTTAGAGCTCTCATAACACTGTGGACTCCTTGAGAGTACTTTAATTATTGCACACAGTAGCCCTGACTAGCACTTCTTGAACTTAGAACTGCCGGCTAAAACAGAGGGGTCCAGTAGTCAGAGAGGGCGAATGTTTCATCTTCACAAGTCACCTCAGTGTGGCATGACTTTCCAATACATCCATTAACCTTTAGAGTGACAGGTTGGACCCGGAGCATGTTTCTGGCCTGATCCGAGGGATATGCTCATCCCTCTGCTGTCTAAACGTACAGGCCTGAGACACTAAAAACAATCATTCATGTTTGATCTGTAAAGATTAGAGGCTATCATCATGTTCTGCCACCCCCATATTTCTTACTCCATTTATCAATGTTTCCGCAGCTAACTCCGACAGTGATCCTACTGGATACATAAACATGCACCTGCTGTTTATACAGGCTCTGAGCTACCAATGAGGGCACTGAGGTCATGTTCTTAATTTTTTGGAATTTTAGGAACCTGGAGGGGGTTAAGTATAAGTGGATTTAAGTATAGCTTATATTCTATATACATTTAACTATGTTTAGGCAAATTACAGTCAATCAGTGTTAAAACAACATTTAAACTTTATGTACATAAGCATAATTATGCACATTTAATCACTAAAAATGAACAAAAACTGTTAGTCCTGCCAGTCTAATAACAATCCAATTTATTACAAGTGTTTGCTAAAATACAGTGTTTTTAAGGGTATATTTTCTCTAAGTACACAGGTATACTTTGCAGCTAGGAAATATGTTGCCACACTAACATTGCTGCAGCATTTATAAGGTAACAGCTCGTAGTCACCAAGGCAACCCTGCGGCAAAGAGTTATGCACACAAGCTAACAGACTTGATTCAAATGTGAGGCATCCCAAAATAGTGCCTGAATCTTTCAGTGGAACTCACAGCCTGAGAAAGAAACAGGGGAAGGTTTTTGATGATTGCCCCTTTTTAATGACAAACAAGATGATTTTAAACACGTTACTTAAGTACATATTTGAGGTACTTTCACTTTACTTGAGTGTTTTCTATTAATGCCAGTTTATACTTCTACTTCCTTACATTTCAGAGGGAAATGTACTTCATTCTGCACTACATTAATCTGACAGCTTTAGTTTCACGTTACTTTACAAATTATGATTTATATTTGGTTTTGACATACAAAACATACGAAGAGCTTGTAAAATGTGATGTTTTATTATAAACTAAACAACCCATAATATATATATGTAGAGCTGAAATATTAGTCAGTGGGCAGAAAATGAATCGGCAACTATTTTGATAATCATCCAAAGTCAGTTGGACTTGACCTCTGATGCTGAGCCTGTTGCAGCACTAGTGCATAAAGGTTTTTTGCTCGCTATTTTCAAAACATTCTGTAAGACTGGAGATTAGTTTCCTGTCAGGCACCCATTTGTGTCAGTTAATTTTAGTTAACATCTTTCTTGCATGCCCTTTTATTCCTTCCCATGTTTCATGTCATTTGTCCAATAAAGGCAAATATACAGAAAACTGATCTGTAATGCAACATTTTGTATTATGTTTGTTTATTGTTTGTCTTCTTGGTTTGATTTCCTAAAAACAGCATGTGAATGCACTGCACTTCCTTGAACGCATCACGGTATACACAATTTGTTGTTAATTGGTTGAAATGTGTGTATGCCTGTTTACCTTAGATTGGATACAGAAATAGTGTGTGTGTGTGTGTGTGTGTGTGTGTGTGTGTGTGTGTGTGATTTAAAGCACCATTTCAGTGACATGGGGATGGCCGAATACTTCCTGGTGATACATCTGAGTCCAGCGCACTCCACACAGCTGCCTGCTTACATATACACACACTCACAAACAGAGACACACACACTCACACACAGATCATGCCCACTGCATGGTCAAAAGGGCAGCAGCTTCCCTCTTTTTTAACAATCAAGACACACACACATATATATACACGCACACTCATGCTCCACACATCCCCAAATATCAAGCTAACGATGCACACAAGTCACTAACAACACACACACCCACACATCATAACCGTAGACTTTCCATTACCATCACATAACTGCAGCGGGGCCAGCCGGACACTGGTGAAAGGGTTTATGAGGTGCTCTCTGTGACAGCCTGTGACCCTGACAGGCCATAAATATTACTGTAGCTGAGGAGAGAGAGCGAGAAAGAGAGAGAGAGAGAGAGACAGAGAGAGAGAGAGAGAGAGGCACACTGACTGATTGTGGTGAGGAAACAGACATTTCTACGCTGCATGGAGGAATAAAAATGTATAGTCAGACACCTACAACAACAAGAAATCAGAACGTCACAGTTTGCGAGTGCCGTTTTTTATCACTCAATTAATGAAACGATTAAAAGGCTGTGCATCATCGATGGAGACCATGGGTCTGTCCAACCCAGTTTTGCCATCCAATAGTTGATCATTTTACAGACCTAAATGGACAAATTAATCCTGTGATTAGGAGTGAAATTAGCCCATTAACAGCCTCTGTTCCTGGCTCTATGGCCAGCAGGGATTGGTTTGTGTGTGTTTTTTCTGAGACTGCCTAAGCTATAAGTGGTCCAATTGATCGCTTTGGGCCACTGGTTTTTGGCCCCAGACAGACAATGTTGGACTCCTCCTTAATCCTAAATCATTTTGATGTCCTTCCCTCTTTTCTGTTGGATATTTCCACAAAAGCAAACAATTAGTTTAGTCTGAGTTAGACACAATGTACATGGTGTCAGGGAGTATTTTAAAAATTTTGTATGTTTGAACATAAACAAGGGATGTTCTCTGGTTTACACGCCCACCATTATCATGCACTCTGAAGGCTAGCATTAAATCTTTAATTCATGAATAGCTAATAAGAAACAAAAGCACAATGATGAGAAACTGCAGCTTTTAGTCTTCAGTGGTTTGGTTGTCTTATAATGATCCCCAGTGGATTATTTATAGTGGTGTTGTTCATAGCATGCTGTAAATATAAATGCAGAGGTGGGTGGTGACATGATTGTATGGCTGTGCACATGTGTTTGCTGTATTTCTATTTTCTGCTCTTGTAGAAGTGTGAATATCATTGTACTGTTATATCACATTATTGTGAATTTGCATTTATTTCTAGCACATGAAATGTCCATCCTCAAATATAAGCTCGGTAAGCCTCATGTCCACACAGTAACCTACAGAAACCAGCACCTGGTTCCTACGTTCACACTTTAATTTACCTGCTGTCTTTAATAAAAGAAAATGAAAAACAAATTCTTATGTTAGCGGCTACCTCAAACTATTATCAATTTGAGAGCAAAAGACGATAATGATAACAATTAACCTAATTTTTTCATCACTGAGGACTATATTCCAGATAGCTTAGTAACTGTAATTCCACACAGCAGGCCCATCACACTTTTAGCCTTTTCAGAGCCAGAAACACACTACAAATGTAAGGAAAGGATGTAACACTGCACGAATACCTGGACTAACTCTATTCTCTGGTACATGCACGATCATGGATTCTGACTTTTGCATGGGACATGCAGCTTTAGCATCTTTTAGCACAAATATCATGTACTGTATGTAGCCATCAAGTGCATATTTAAGACTTCTTTATAAGGTTCTCGATTTAAATCGATTTAAAGTCAGGTGTAAACCACAAAAAGTTAATTTAACGTTAGCTTAATTAGCTAGATCTGATAAAATTGAATATGAATCTGAGTTGTAAATCTGCCATTGTGTAAACTGAATGTATTTTTTGGAGAAACCAGCACCTGCAGCACTGCATAAGGTGGGTGTAGACCATTAAAAAGGTAAACTGACAGAATATTGTGTGCTTAAATCTACTATATTACTGTAGGTGAATCCAACTTCAACCAGCCTCAAATTTATACACATTATGTGCCACTTACCTGCCAAAACATCTCATGGGTGTTAAAACATCCAGTTTGTTGTACACACACACAAACTCATATTTATTGTTTAGAGAAGAAGAAAAAAGAGGAAAAGCATTTTTTCTGTGCATTGTTATACTAGTCAGTCCAAAGTATAACCTTCTCAAATTTTCAAATGCCACATTGACAGCATACAATAATAACAAAATCATAGCTGCTGAGAAATTTGCTGCAGTCATTCAAGCCACGGTACAAAATGATGCCTGCGCTCTTCCTTCAGCTATTGTTAAGCAGCACAAATAGACTCCACTCTTCTCTTCCCTCCTGTCACATTGGTGCCAATCGCTTTCTATAGCAATCACTTAGAACTGTGTGTGACCCTGCAGTGATTGTGTTTTGGGCAAATCAAGGCACTAAAAGCAGGGTCCACCAGTTTATGTGCCACAGCTGACTGAACAACTAGTGCTCTGTGGTCGCTTGTCAGGGTACTCGAGACGTAACTGTGGTATGCACACAATTATGTCAGCCATATTTCACAGCTGAGTGAGTTGATACTGCAGCATGACTACAGCTGCTACTTTACAGCCCTGGAGGCTTGGCTTATAGTAGCTGAATACTTGCCCGGTACTTGAAGGCTGGGTGCGGTAAACCACCTTTCACAGATGTGTGACCTTTAATGTCAGGAGGAAGCACATGAATGAAGGGAGGGCTTATACAACTAAGCATCGCTATTAAAACAAGAATGGTATTTTGCCGTTGGTGTTCGTTATCACAATAACCGCCTTAATCACAATAACCTACAATGGTCATGAGTGTGAACCTCTGTCTTTGCTACTGACGTGACATTCTTACTGCTTACACCCCAACCTTCTCCTGATGTGCACAAGTCTTTGGTAATGTTGATTTATAACAAAGACTTCATGTTTTATTTAAGTGTGTTAAGTGGGGATTTAAGTAAAAACACACCCAAATTTTTTGAGAGCTCCCTTAAAGAGCAGACTCTTTTCTGCCAAATCCATTTATCAGTTTGCTATAAATGGTCAATTCCTTAAGTGTCATAACATAAGTGTCTCTGACTGAGACAGAGACACAATACAGAGGTGTTGTGTGGTTTACACTAAATACACTTTTTAAGATGTGTGTCTCCTAACTCAATTTGTGGAGATAATTTTGTTTATTGTGGTAATTTTATCAAAGATAATTATATTATAATTTTTTACACGCCGGAACAACACGATAAAACACAGTTACATGGGTTTTGGCTGGGATTGTTTTTTCTCTTTTAGGTTGAGAATGTAAAACAGGAAGGTGTTTGCTGTGTTGATTGAAGTGTGTGCACATGTCTGTGCTCATATATGTGTGCATGCAGTATGGATGGCAGAGTCAGTGTTTGAGCAACAGACTACATTATACTGCAGTTCAAGCAGGCCAGAAATAAAGGAACATACCACAGGCAGCACACTATGATTAGCAACATCGATTTTCACTGCCTGTTCCTCTTGAACATTGACAGGAGAAATGAAATCTGAAAGCCCTGAGTGCGAATAAATATTAGAGCTAATATTTGTTTCTATCTGCCATGAATTGATTGTTCATGATGAATAAAGAAGAGCTCCCGAGAGACTAGTAAGAGTAAAGTAGTCCAACAAACAATCCTGAAGAAGCCATTGATTCTTTTGACAAATGAAGGTGTACAGCGATAGCCAACGTCCCCTGAAATAGGAAATGCAATGTATACCATTATAATGTATAAATTAAGTTGAAAACTGTTGTGAGTGTATCACTTATGTCCCATTATGTCAGAATAGACACCATACATCCTCACATAGGAGTTTGCTTTGTGTAAATAGAGTTCCTCATGTATGTGTTGGGCCTGCATATGTGTGTGACGGAAATCCAGGTAGTACATCTCAGGTTGTCAGGAAGAATGAACTAGGACAGTGGACTTGGTGGGGGGAGCTCTTATTTTGGCTATTTTTTTCTTATGTCACGACGGCATGTGGTTATTGTATAAACACTGACTGCCACTTTGTGAAGTATCTTGACTTAACTTGCTGTGTGGTAAGAACCATGGATCTAAATATTTGGCGATTTTTAGTTTTCAGAACAACTGAAACATTAAATGCTCCTTTATGGGTTGAGAAACATAATTGGACAGCTATGTTATGCCAACTGTATGCTTTCTAGTGCAGTAATGTTAAAAAAATGTCCCCCCCTTTACCTTTTGTTGTTGTTACCCTTTTTTTCTTTCTAGCGTGTCAATGTAATGTACACCAAAAAAAAAATTCACCATTTTCAAAAAATAGGGAACATAGCAAAATCTATTTCTAGTTTCTAGCAAAAGTATCCTTGTGACTTCAACCATCTTATCTGCCGCATATTGTTTACCCGACTATCCATGTCAAAAATATGACCCCTTCAAAGAATGAAAGAATTCCAATATTAGGGGAGCACACATTTTCTTCATCTTATATTTTCTATATAATGGTATATAAATGCTGCCACTGCCGCCTGCCATTCTGTGTAATTAGGGAGCTGTGAAGAGACTGTCAGTGCTTTAGGCTCTAGGTTTTATTACAACAAAGTGCACATGTAGACCCACAAATGCACAACACATGCAGACATACAGTACAGCCAATGACACAAAACCAGCACTTAAAGACACATGTCATGATGTACACATGCATTCACATATACAGACACATGAAGAATTCATGAGTACTGACACACACAATTTCAAATCAGCTCTGCGTTTGCATTTTATGTGTGTGTGTGTGTGTATCTTCTGTCTCGCTCCTCCTTAGAGGCCTGTTATTCTTTGACTTGACCCAGATGGAGAGGCTTTTGTGGGAGATATAGCCTACTGCCAACTGAGATGGGCCCCGCAGGACCACCTGTCAGAAGCTGGTAAAGGAAAACAGAGAGACAGGAAGTGTGTGTAACAGACAGACAGTCAGAGAGAGATGAAAACAAAAGTGCATAAGTGTGCCAATGTGTGAGCTGAGTGAAAGGGCAGTTCTTTGGGGTGAGGAGGCATTGTACAAAGAGGAAATCTGCAGGAAATGTTGCACTACTTCGAACAGAAGGAAAGCACTCAAAAATAGTGGTCCACCAGTATGGGGTTTTCAATGGCTGGTGCCAATTTTTAGAGAGCAGGGCGGCCAATGGTCGATATATAATGCAGATATATTGTTGTTGGGTTTTTTTAAACCAACAACAGCAAGTAAACTTGCTGAAACATTTATTTAACACAAATGTTATTGTCTACATTTGTTTTTTTGCTTAAGGAGCTCTGCACTCTGCATTGCACTTATTTCAAATAGAAACATTTATCAACTTAATAAATGTCCGCAAATAATCAAAAAACTGTGTAAAAAAAAAAAAACGTATTAATGAAAAATATATATAGTTTTAATGTTAAATAAAGCTTTCAGACTCTTGGTATAGAATTGGGGCGCAATGTTGTTCCGCTTTTAAGCCGACAGCGGAGGTAGTAACAAAGCAGAACTAATCGACATCGGAGTAAAAAGGGACGGAACAGGGGTGTGTCCTGGTCCGTTGAAATTACTTGCACTCATTTTCCACTATTTATTCACATACTTTTAAAACTCAGATATTTCAATCATAATCAAACAGAAAACAGACAGCATACTTCAATATATTCAACCAGCATCACTGTGGAATGTAATAGTTTCTGTAGTAAAAACCTCACATTCCCTCATCTTAAAGCTCCTATTTCACTCGCTCCTGTTTCACCAGCAAGCTGAAACCAGTGTTTCTGGTTTGCATTTCTGTGTTTCCATTGATATCTGTCACACTTTAAATGGTTGAGGAAAAATAAACATACAGTATAAGAAGAAGATTTATACCACGAGATAGTGGCAATGCTGTGATGTGGCTGTAGGCACTGGGACAAAAGCACAGACAGAAGCTTTGGGTTTGTTTTGATACATTTTCTTTGGTCATCAGCCAAGAAAAAATATTTTCCCGTTGCTAAGCAACATGCTTTCTGTCTTTGCAACATCCTTTGTTTTACATTTTCAAATTAATTTTGGCTCAGTGTGGATGTTTATCCAAACGTGTTCAAGTTTATCTTAATGAAAATGTGTTTTTAGTAACAGAAATCTCATCTGTTCATCAGTTATCATTAGTACCAGAAATTCTAAATTTTAAATAAAAACTATAAAGTCATCTGCATGTGATTATAAGCTCTTGTAGGGTCTTTCCCATCCAATCACAAAGCAGGATCAGCAGTAAAGGTTGTATAATTAACCATGAACAGCAGCTGTTAATGTGAGCTGTGTTAACCTGGTGCACAGAGATGCAGTGTCTTGCTCAGGGACACTTAAGCAGGGTGGATGTCGGCCAGCGCGGAGGCTTCACCCCGAGTGCTCCCGTTGAAGAGTGGCTTTCTAAAGCCACCTCGTTGCCAGCCTGAATAGTGAAAGTGTGTGTTATTTCTTTATACACCAGGCAAGCTGAAAGAGAGAGTACCAGGATGTGTGTGTGTGTTTGTGTGTGTGTGTGTGAGTGTTTTCCCTCTGGTCACAGTTTGCCTGTCACCTCTGGTCAGTTTGCATTAGCGCTGCCAATCCGCGTCTCCCACTGCTCCTCAGATCACCTCCTCTCTTCTCTCATACTGTGTATCTGCCAAGAAATGAGAGAAAGAGTCAGAGCATCTTTGCTCTTATAACCAACTTCACTCTTAACAGCTGAAAGAAGGAAGAACAGGGTGATTAAAGAAGCTTCTTTGGAGCAGTGATTCCCGCCGCAGGGAGCTTGCTCACATCATCCCCCAGTAGTTTAACTGTAATTTGTGAACTGTGTCAGCTAAGTGGCTCGACCTCAGGCAGTGTGGTGCTACTGATTCGGAGACTTTGCTGCATCGTTACAATACCTCTGTAATATCATGTTTTGATCCCCGCCCATGTACTCTGAGCATGGTATTCAGAAGGTGCTGGATTGTTGCAGGAATTCCTTACTTTGTTTGCCACTTCATTGTTCCTCCTCAATGTGTCTCATTGTGTCTGTGCATCTCTGTATACAGTATTGGAAACGGGAAACGAAAAGTGGTGTCCCCTGTCAATTTTATCGTAACCATGACGACAAAGGCCCGCTAACCTTCACGAAGTTGTAATTTTAACCCAAACCATGATGTTTCCTTAAACGTAACCTAGTTGTTTTTGTGCCTAAACCGAACCAAACCTTAAACGTAGCAATGTCACATCATGGACAGATTCTTTCAACAGTGATTTGAAACGGTGCAGCTATCCTGCCAATACGTGCATTAGACCAGAAAATGCTTCAATGTGTCGTTCTAAAGGGCAGTTACAAACAATGTAAGGACTTGCTCGCCATGGCAGATGCATGATTTATTTAAATGTTATAACGATAAAAAAAATCAGTTGGCATGCATCATACAAGAAGTCACATGTTAACGTGGTTTGTCCACCGATGTAAAGTATACACCCCTGTTAAACAGCTCCTATCATGTCTCTGACATTTTTATTTGCTGACAAAATGATTTATCAAAGGATAGTTTGTTAGGTATCAATGGTACTCAAGAAGTTAAAGGAGTCCAATTTCCAATCTTATTAAGCATCACATGTGCCAGTAAAAATACTTTAAATTCTTGTAGATTTGCAGGTGTAGTTTTCACTGTAGGGGGGCACCGCATGGTACACCTTCAAACCAGTTCCTAAACCCTGTAAAAACACAAGACGAAAAACATCATCTTTCCCTTCCTAAAAAGCCTGAGTATATGGATATGTGTAATTGATAATTGCAAATGGCAAAATAAAAAAAATGTGCTTTATTCCATGTGGACTAATTTGATTGGAATCTTTTCAACAAGCCACCCTTAAATCTACTGCACACGACTGTCTTAAGTTTGTTTTGTATTTATTGAATTCTGCATCAAAGTCAGGCTGTTCATTCTACTTTCATTCTACTCATGCAGTTACAGTAAAGGAACTGAATTCAATATTAATAAAAGGAAACACTATGAGATACGGTTTGCTCCACACTCTAAAAAAAAACTGATGATCCACTCTGCTGTTTCCCACATAGACTAAAAGATGTCTCCCTTGAGGCAACTGGGGAAGCTTTTTGAATCCTGCTGTCTCCTTTTTCTCTCAATTCCTCTCCTTTGCATTTATATGACATTGTTTCGCTCAGCATATAAAAGCGCACACCTACGGTAACGATCTTTGATTCTTTATTTCTATCTTCCACACGCTCTTATTGTGTGTAAAATGACAGGAAGTGACAGGTAGGGGATTGGACAAAGGGATGAGCAGGGTGTGAGAGAAAGCCGGGCAGAGTGTGAAAGAGCACAGTTGGCTGGGGGAACAGGAGCCTTTCGACTCAAGATAATGCGTGATGAATGATGTCCTCCCCTAAGGCCCTGAAAAGCAGGAAGTGTGGCTCCATATTAATTAGAATATGAATTAGATAGTCCCCCTTATCTGATGGCTCCAAGGAGCGAGAGCTGCATGATCCAGGCAGCAGCAGCAGCATCAGAGCTGTTTCAGCAAATCTTCAGAGCTCAGGTCACTTTACTCTCCTTCAGTTATTATGACCACTTTCAGCCTAAAATAAAAAGCTAAAGAGTTGTTGGATGTTGCTTAATAATTCTGTTTATTAGTCCGTTATGCTTTTTAGAACAAACAAATATAGATTTATTATATTTATGGGGAAAGAACACAACAGAAAACACATTGCCTAAAACCTTAATATAAGTACCTATATCTCAGTGCAATAGTGTTTGTCCACAAATTACAAAATTGACTATTTCATATTCTTTGGAAAATGTTCTCTGACCCTTTAATGAATATTTAGCAATACTGGAAATTTTATTTGCATGTTAATATGTTGAAAGATGAGGAGCAGCACAAGAAATGCCACTAACGGAGAGCAGGCGGTTAATGTATATCTCACTGGTGCCACAGCTGCTAGCAGAAATATAAAGCTGCTTCAGAAGGTTATTAATTCATTTAACAAGCCATCTTTAAAATCTGTATCACTAAAAAAGACAGTTCTGACATGCTGATGCTGGTTTAATGTTTACCATGTTCACTGTCTTAGCTTGGTGTGTTAGAATGCATTTTCTACTTAGCTCCAAACACACAGTACAATTATGGGAATATACTGTATATCATTCAAAACCACAAAGGTCAACCTGCTGATCACCAAAATTAGTAAACTTCATCATGTGGGGACAATGAACATCTTATATAATCTCATAGAAATCCATTCAACAGTTATTAAGATATTTCACTCTGGAACAAAGTGGTGGACCAATCCACCATCCAACATAGATAGATAGATAGAACCATGCTGCTAACTTGGAGGGAGAAAATAAGGCAGAGCCGCCTTGTTTTAGCTCTTTAGAGGTCAGTGGTTGATTAAAATGTTGAGAAGTGGAGGTTAATCAGCTACTGACCCTCGGGATGTTACTGTCTTTCATTGTCTGCTTTAATCAATAAATGTGAGCACTGGCACAGAGATTTACCCCTCTACCTCCTTACACAGAGCACCCCTACTTCTCTTATACGCCCAAGTACTGCCTGTCTGATTACTTATTATCTCTTCTCTCCTCATGTGGATGTTTAGAGGTACAGGGCTATACTTGAATTGTGGATACACATAATTAAAAAGGCAAAAGGTTAAATTCAAAATAGTACTCCAACATGTGAGAGGTAGTTCAGTTGGCTTCATGTAGATCTCACGTCTCATCTGCCAATAAAAGGTGTTGGACTGCAACTTCCACATGATGTCTCTAACCACAGGAACTAATCCATCCCATCCTGTGGAGATTCAGTCTGACATGCTGTCAACATGACTACACATCAAAGCCTACAAAGTGAAGAGGCGAGGCGTAGATTTATTTATTTTTTTCTATGTTGAAACATCACTTCTTAGTGCTGACAGTGTTCAGGAGTCCACTATCTTACTTACATTATCTTATTGTGAAAATATTTGGTGTGCTTTTATCATGCTCTCCATAAAGCCAGTGTCCTGTTTAACAGGAAATACATCAATTTACAGAAGCAAATGCTACTTCCTTGTTAAATTTAATCTCCACACGATCTTTCTGCTGTATAAACAACGCCTTACAGTAAGGAGAATATGCAAATGTGTATGCTGTGTTTATTGTACTCACTGATAAAATAATGTTTCTTTCAAATGCATGTAAATTTTTCTAGGTATCTCTAAACACATATACTTGCATGAATGAGGGTTTAGAGAGATGAGTGCTCCTGTGATGAAGCTATTCCCCAGCAGGATTACAGGTCTGTGGAAGTCATTATGTCTGGTTTAGTGTGATGTCCCCTGGGTTCTGCTGCTGAAAGTTAGTATCAACACCTCCACTGTTTATTTGGACCGTCATGAACTCAGGGTCACTCAACTCCAATCACTTCTAATCCTGGTGATGTGGTCTAAACACACACACAGTCACACACCCACACACACACACACACACACACACATAAATATACAGCAGGGCCGTCGGCATGAGGAGGGAGAAAGGTAGAAAGTTACTTCAGTTATCAGTGGGAACCAATGAGAACCAGCTGTTGCAGCCCTGGGTTTGCTTTCTCTTGTGTGTTTATAAAGTCAGTAGGAGGGAGACCAAGAGAAACACATTGTTATCTTTACTGATTGTGGCTTAACCCCCACGTTGTGTGTATTTTAACATAGTTTTACATTACTTTAAGTAGTAGAGAAATTTACCAGATCTGAAAGTGCCTAATGCCAATATATGACACTGTTTCCTATTAGTCAATATTCAGTAATAATCTCTTATTGTCCTTAAAGTGTCTTTTCTTCCCAGATGTTTCTGAACCCTGCAGGGGCCTGAGGATTGATATAGTGTCAGAGGGAAACTGGATCAGAGGGTTCGTGATCTGCTGAGCACAAGCAAAAACAAAACATTGCTTCCAACTATTGTGGCTCAGGGATAAATGAAAATAAACAGCCTTGTGTCGCAGTGCTGCTGAAGACTAAATACTAATTTGTGCTGCAGTCAAAGGGTGCTAACAATGTTTCAGATTCTCCTTTCACACAATCCTGTCTGATCAAAACTGCCCAGTCTTTAGTTTCTCTGAGGCACCTCTAAAGGGTTAAACCCGAGCTGTATGTCATGATGTCTTTTCAAAGAGGCTTATTTGAATGTTGTATACAAAAGTACGGTCACTGTTTACTACTTTGGAACTCAGTACAGTATGAGCCACATCTCATTGTCACATTACACCCATCATTATTGCTGTTCTGTACAGGCCCCCATAAGTCATCAAATATTTTTATTACTAAACTCTCGACAGTTTTTACAACCCTTAGCACAATGTCTTCCAACATCATCCTCATCTGGGATTTTAATGTTCTTGTTGATAACATCCACATATTTTCACCAAAGATTTTAAAGCAATGTAAGATTGCTTCGATTTAACAATATGTTGTTTTTTATAACCCGCACCAAGGGCCATATCCTTGACTTTTTGTTTGTCTGTTTGCTGTTCTGGCGTTACACCATATAACATCACCTCTGCTGAACTACCCATCTCAGATTATAAAGCGGTATTATTCAACACCAACCTACCACTCAGTAAATCAAGAACGCAGCGTATTATATCATACTGCAACATCAGATATGCTAACCCAAAAGATCTCATCAGTTTAATAACCTTGAACCATAGGCTGTAAAAGAGAAGTGGACGTAGCCTCTGTGACCTCACCCGTTGGTTTGTGAACCGCCTTTTGAAGCTGCTAGTTCGGCAATTTGGCCGTCGCCATCTTGGGTTTTTAGAACCCAAAGTGACGTAAATCTGACGCAAAACTAGCGCTGCCTCTATCCTGATCGGTGGTTGTCGTGGTAACGTCCTGTCAATCACGCGGGAGCACTATGGCATGTGCTACTTTATTGTCTATTTTCGTCTAAACGCGACCCTAATTTATAAAATGAACATCATGCTGTACTGAAGAACACTTGAAACTAGTTATTGGGACCATAAACACATTCAAAGAATGTTTACTGAGGTTATAAATCAAGTGAGAAGTAGTGTCATTTTCTCATTGACTTCTATACAATCGGACTTCTTTTTGCAGCCAGTGGAGTCGCCTCCTGGTGGTCATTAGAGAGAATGCAGTTTTAAGGCACCTAAACTGGCTTCACTTTTCAGACCTGGAGGTTGCCGCTTGCCTTGCCTTGAACACACTCCCACCTCATTCCCGGATCTAATGGACCACTACAATGACAGCCTATCTTCTGCACTTCATACTCTAGCCCCTCTGAAAACACGTGTTGTCTCATTTGCCCATACTGCTCCTTGGTACACACCTGAACTACTTCAACTCAATGTCAGCTCAAGGTTTTAGGTTGGTGCCTGGAGAGACTTTACACAAAGACTGGACTTGCTGTTCATTAGCAACTGTACTGAGATCATCTACTCCACTGCAAAAATACTCTTTCAATAGCTAAAACCTATTACCCAAATATCATTAGCTCAGGTAATAACGAACTCTCTTCTCCACAGTGAAAAGGTCACTCAATCCACCTGAAAACAACATAAACAGGATCCTTTCTAATGAACAATGTTCTGCTTTTCTGAAGCTTTTCAACTCCCAAACCACCACAATCAATAAGCAACTGGCCTCTGCTAACATCATGCAGACCAATCTACCGTCAGCAACCACCTAGAAACTGTCCCCATCCACTGTTTTAAATGACTTCCACCTTCCAATAGAAAATCAGTGTCCAAAGTGAATCTGGCCGTTTATACCTTGTTAAATTGACAAAAAGACAAGTTGTCTCAAAGAGCCTTATGATCTGTAATATAATACTTTCTATCCTAAGAACACACTTTTTTGGTATTATGGCACTAACATTACAAAGTTAACAGATACATTTCCGGTGGTTGTCACGCATGCTAAAAATGCACCATGTGCACTATTGAAGCTGTGAGGTTTGTGAAAAGGGATGTAACTGCATAACATGCTATGGTTTGCAATTTAGATGCATCTTTGATAAGCTTTTCTAGTGTTGGAATTTTATCATCTGCTACTCCATGAAGCAAAAGCAGATAATCTGTGGAACTAATACATGCATGAATGTTATTATGCAAAAGGTTATTTTTATGTATCTGTTTTTTCCAGAGTGACAGCAACATATGATTCTACTAATAATATACTTTGTGTTATCACTGAATTAATGGTCGACGATGTCACATTTTGTTGTTTGCTTTCTGCAGTTGAGTGCTTGGATATAATGTCTTTGGCACTTTTCTGCGCACACACTATTGAATCAGTCATCCACAGATATATTATCACCATAATAATAGTAGCAAAATTGCACAAGCACCTTGCACCACATATGATGTCTCCAGCTTCTGGGTTTAATAACTTGAACAGCTAGTAATGCACATTGCCTAATCTGCACATTCTGCACCTGTATGTAGATATAAATGAAATGTGTGTAATGTGTTGTTAAACCCTACTATACATGACAGTTTTGTGCATATGTGCAAGCTTCAGGCCACATACTCCTAATAAATGTAAGAACATTTTTCATACATTTCTGCTTAAAATACTGCGGAAATTTCCTTTGTTCTTATTATTATCAAATATAAAATAAGCAATTCTTATTACTTGGCTAATAAGGAAACAATGAACGTTTTTGCTGCTCCATCAGTCCAGTTCCCCCACTGAGACGCTTATCTTATCTCCCTGATTCGTGCTTCTTCAAATAAACAGAGGTGATGAATGAGCTTGTTTTTTGTTGTTGTTTGCGGCCGCACAGACAGATGGGGAGAGCATTAGAAGAGAAAGACAAGATGTGTTTGAATTACAGGCATACACGCATCTATTTTTGTCTGAGACTTGTGATGTTTGTTTCAACACATTTATTGAACGTGAACTGTAAATGTTTTGTGTAAATTCTGGAACTGACAGTGTTTTACACAGATTTTTTTTAAATCCACTGAAACTCAGCACTCCTTAAAGGAAACGTTTGACATTTTGGACTGTTCTTGTGGACAGTTAGATTAGAAGATTGATACCACTCTCACGTCCGTCTATTAACTGTAATAGACACATGGGAAACAGGGGGAATCAGCTAACCTGGCTGTTTGTTTCTTTCATTCAAAATCCAAATTGAAAAACATCGAGTATTTTAATTCCAGTATTTTTTACATCCATGTTTACTAGCAATGTTCTTCTTCCCTGCCTTTGTTGACACACTGCTGCTTTTCTTGATGCATTACATGTCGCACCACATGTGTGTTTGTGTTTGTGCATGTGCATACCAGTAGGCCTATGTTTCCTCATGCATGACAACAAGCAAAACGGGGACCCATCCGTAAAAATATTGCCCCTATGGCGCTACTAGTGGTCAAAAACTCAACAGGGTTCCTTTAAAATTATACCCCTGTAGATGCAGCCAACATAACTGCACCTCTCCAGTGCACACAAGAACAAATCTCTCACCAGTCAGATTTTTTTACTCCATATATGTTCCATCCACAACATCATCCATTTCCTGCAGCTGCATGAAGGATAGGAAGAGGCAACGCTAAAGCCAAATGATTTTCACCTCAGTGACAGTTATGGAGAATTACAGTGATACACCTGAACCTGGGGTCTTACATTAATCTATGAGTAATCTATGAGTGTGTGTCATGGAGATGAAAGGTGATTGTATTGTGGTGTGTTGTCCTCCGCAGTAGGCGCTAAACGATGTGATGATGACATGCAGCGTAAATCGGCCTCGGCTGTCACAGCGACAGAGTGGCGTCAGCGTAGCTTTATGTGTGTGTGTGTGTGTTTTCGTCTTTGACATGCAGAGTGCAGCGCAGCAGTAATTAATGACTAAATGCTAAATGGTGCTATGTGATCCTACATGGTAATGAGAAAGCATTGCTGTGGGGCCAGGCGTGACGATCAGCTCAGCAGAGAGAACGCATGGAGTGGGGGTGACACTCAGGTCTCTCGGGCCTACAGTGGACTGGATGTATAAAAATGACAATTTGTCAGTGTGTCTGTCTGAATCAGCAGGTTAGTGCTGGCATCATCTTTGTCGTTTCACGGTTGTGCACTTTTTTGTTCTAGCTTTAGATTACAATAAAGGATCATTGGAAAGCCTGACATAGATTTATGTAAGAGTTACGCAAATGCACATTTTTTTTTTTTTTTTTTTAATATCCTTTTAAATTGGCATGATATTATGGCAGTGCACTCCAGCAGTCACTGGTGCTTTGATAAAGACAGATTGTTTTCTCCCCAGTTGGGATTGTAACTGGTTATTGTTTGAGACGCAGCATTGTGTCTGACTGGCTCAGCTGGCAATGAGGCAAACCCGAAGAGGTTTCATTAAAATACAACTTATGGCCTGTGCGTCAGGGAAGGAGCTTTTAGTGTCACTGGTTTGTGCACTACAATATCCTCGTTGTGATAGTTATTGTCATGGCATCATTCAAGATAAAGGCTCCCACACTCCCAAGTGGACTAATGAAAATGCCTCCTGCTTGTTCACTTCTGCAGAGCAGCATTCTGAAAATGTTAACTGTTGTGTCACATGTGGTAATCAATACTATATGAGCCAGTCTGGATGTTATGACAAAAGTCTGTCTCTCTCTGAATATTATGGAATCAGTGGAACCAGTATTCCTCTACAATACCAAACAAATTTTTGCATCGAGGAGCACTCAGATTTGCTTATTGCGTACTGCATAGAAAGGAATAAATCCATCGTGGCAGAATAAATCTGAATATTTTAAAGTGTAAAGACACCTCAGAACTCCACAACTGAAAAATCTCAGTTAGGGAGTTAAACACTCATCATTACGAATGAAGAAAAAAAGTGTTGATTAATTTAAATGGGCCCATCTCTGTTAGGTTCTACCACAGTAACAGGCAGATCCCATCAGTCTGAGTGAGAAACTTGAGTCGGGTAAACAAAGACACTTCTAGACTTTATCACAGTGTCAAGAAACTCAGCCATATCTGTTACTTACAGCAGCATCTAATCAATAACATTAAATTAATGATCTGTTAAGGTGATGATTTACCATATTCCCCACTAGCCCCTATGATCCCATTTTCATATGCAAAATAAATGTACTTGTCAGAAGTGATTCAGTAATGTTGGCAATGTACTGTCTATATGCTGATTTTCTTTTTATTTGTGCCGCCAGTCAGCATTTGGTAAGTAGTATCTTCAAAGAGAAAGTAAGACATACCGTTTTACCCATTTATTACTTAACTTAAGCTTACTTAAGTAGCTTTAAGGTTGGAAAAATCATCTTATTTCACAATGGCAATGTCACACATAACTGTAATCTTTGGAAAATCTTGCCGGATAAGTTCATTTTTACTATTTTTCATCCACCATCGGTCAATGGGTACACATGTCAAACAATTTTTGTGGCTTTTGCCTTTTGGACATATGGTACAATAGTGTTTCTTGGGCTAAACCACTGAAGGCAAAAAATGAATATGTTGATAGATGGTGACTCATAAAAATATATTTAAAAATTAAATATTTAAATGCCCTTGTTTTAGGGATATTTATTTATTTTATAATGTTGTGTATACTAAAAAAAAAAAAAAGTGTCATGTCTGTTTTGACTGTGGCCACTATACAAAACCACAGCTGAGTGCTCGCCCCGGAGGCTTGATTACATTCTCATGCAGCTGATCAACCGGAGAACCAGACAGCTGATATCACATTCAAATGAAATGCTAATTAATCAGGTCTGCACATCATCACTACCAATGCACCATGGGACCACAGAGTCTTGTTCTGTCTGTCTCGCTGTCTGTCTTCTCCGCTTCTCTGTCACTGTCTGTTAATGATTGTCTGGTTCCTCTTTTTTTTTTTACTTTGTTTTCTGCATTCACCCTTTTTTTTCTTTTGATTTTCTTGCTCCTCAAGCTCGCTCATCAGCCTCTCAATCTTTCAATTTTCTGCCATGGTGAAAAGCACTTAAACTTATCGCTCCATCTGTTTATTACATGGCACCTCCAGTTCCTTCCCTTCCCCCTGGTCCCTCTCTCCTCCTCTCCATCTGTGTATGTGTGTTCTCCACAACCTTATATCCGTCAAACCCCTGCTACTAGTGCCCTTTATGTCCTCCACCAACACTGTTCCGGGTTGGTTTTTTTTTATATTTTGTAAATGCAAACTTTGAAAATAGGCTATTATTTTATTAAATGGATCAGTTATGAAGTTTCAGCAAAACCAAGAGTTGTGGAGTCAGTTCAGAAAACGCTGGTGTCTGGTTTTCAGTTTCCTGGACAGAAATGGCTCTGTTGTCTGTTTTAAAAGTCTTTCCGTTACACTTGACCTGTAATATAAAGTACCAGAAATGGTAGCCATATTTCTGCTAATGGGATTGATATCCACGGGGCTGTCAGCTGGGAAATAAAAAGAGGCTTTTACCCTGAGGAAAAGGGCAAGGGGACGTTTTGAGTGAAAGTACATTAGAGCTAAACTTCCAGCTCTATCAGCTTGGAGCGTAGAGAAATATTAGCTGTTTTGAAACTGGTCTTAGTATGTGTGTATGTGTGTCTCTGTTTTGTACTGACTGAGAGACATTGGCTGCTTCACAGCTGTTAAGATGTCGAGGAAGAATTTCCCTGCCATTAAGATGTTTCTTGTGTCATTGGGTGAAAAGCTTTTCTGTAATTATGATTTCTGTCACCTTCAGACTCTGGAGGTCTGAGGAAAAACAGGTTATTGATTTCTCTTGACATCAGTGCTACTGTTCTAATTTCCTCTTTGGTGATCTGTTGAAATCACTCAGAGTGATGATTCATTAGCCAAGTACACTGTGCCGCTGGTATCACAACTGCTTTCAAACACGATATCAGAAAGATGTAAGTGTGGAATCAGCAACATTTTGACATTTTGTTGTCCTTTTTCTCTCTCTCTCTGTCACAGATCACATTCTTCATGCTGCTGTCAGCCGTGTGCGTGATGCTCAACCTGGCGGGCTCCATCCTCTCCTGCCAGAACGCTCAGTTGGTCAACTCCCTGGAAGACTGTCAGCTGGTGAGACCAACTGGACCTTAACCCATGCACTCTCAAGCTTGATGCTCGGCACTCAAAAAGCGTGGACGAAAAGATGTCCCATCTCAACAAGCCATTTAATCTGGCTCTTATCTCTCTGATAAGAAACGGTGCAGTGCAGTTGGCCTATTTTTTCTTGAAATAAATGTCTGAACCTGATTGATGCTTTATGCATAAAAAAATCACGCCTCTGCTTTGAAGTAATAACTCCAATCAGAGCACACAGACATCATACACATATTAATGGTGATTTCCAGTGATATCAGTACCTCTGACTTGGAAGAGACAGTTTAACCGATACAGCCCTCACACATACAAATTCAATAAAGGGGTCTGTATACTTGATCAGAAGTGCTTGTCTGATGGACAAACAGCTTTAGAAACCCTCTACCCAAAACATCCGTCCAATGTCACAAGCTGAGTAAAATTGTTGGAATTCCCCCTTAAGTCAGAGCTTGAAAACATTTTTCACAAGTTTTTTCCACCTGATACATTCATACTCTCTACGCCCTGGCGTTTTCAACAGCGGTGTTAACAACATGGAAAACAGGAGGATCCAGTAGGTTTCAAAAAGTGCACAACATTTTTTCTCCTTGCAGCTGATGATCAGAGGAAGTTGGTCACAGAACACTCAGTCTTCACATTTTCATAATGAGCGGATTTCTTTAGCTGAATTTATATTGCCAGGGGTTCCTGTCTTTTTCATGACTGAAGAAGCCCCTTTCTGATTCATCCAGCACCCAGCCCGCTAACCCGACCACTTCTACATTAAAAGCAGCTTTTTCTCCTTACACGAGGAGAACAACTTCACTGCTTTATGTGGCTCCCCAGAGTCCCTCCCCCAGTCACCCACTGAAACGTTAACGTTCCTCATCTCCTCTCCCCAATGTAATTAACCCATACTTGTTGGGTTCATGTCCTGCTTTCTCTCAATCTGGGACACATAGCAGAGGTATGCTCTACCTCCATCCCTCCCTTGGTAGCTCCTCATATCTCACAGCCTTTCTTCTTTTGTTGTACATATTCGTACTCAGCCATATGCAGCTGCCTTTCTCCATCACAGTATAGTATTATAGTCTGTATCTCATGTGTATTTAGTCTATCTTTTTGACATGTTTTACAGTGTCCCCTAAAAATATAGTACATGTCAGGAGTAAATGTATCCTCCACCACATTAAAGAACAATAAATCAGAACACCAAGCTCAGGTCTGATCTGTGCGTGTGTGTGTGCGTTTGTTTTTGTGTGTGTGTGTCTGCGTGTGTGTGTGTGTGTTTTTGTGTATGTGGCGTGCATGCATGAGTGTGGATGTGTGTTCTCCCCTTCTCCCCCCCAGCTCAAGTTTGACAGCGATGGAGTGTGTGTTTGCTGCGAGCTGCAGCAGCAGAGTTCGAGCTGCAACAATCTGGGAGAGACGCTGAAACTGAATCCATTGAGGGACTGCAACACCATACGCCTACGTCTCAAGGTGGGTGGGAGCCAGCATGTGTTTGTATTGTGCAGATGGTGAGAGCTATGATGTTTTCATATATAAAAAAAAATTTTGTATAAGTTGAACTGTGTTAATACTGCAGGTAAATTGGATTAAATTGTAAAATCCAGTCTAAAGAACTGTTAATACTGTTATTTGTAACTGGTCCAACTGTACTGGTAGCTATGGTAACAACATATTGTACCCTGTACTGATTGGTGGTGTGTTTTTCCAACTCAAAGAAAGCAGTTGAGGTTTATCATCTTGCTTTTCACATTGTAGCAATATTTCATCGCTGTGCAAAATTTTCTGTTGCACCTGTCAAGAGTGGTAGATGTTCATTTATGCAGCCATGTTTCATGCTGCCGTCATATCTGGCTTTAACCACACTGATGTTACAATTGCGAGTGTTTGAAATCAATTTGAATGTCCAGACTGAGAGACAACTCCATAAAATCCTTTTACACATTGTGTAGCCTAAATCTGATATGTAAATTTGGATTTTTTGTATTTATTTATTTATTTATTTAACTCTAGTGTGGAAAAAAATGGATTTGGGCCTTTTGCTGTAAATGCTTCAAGCTACTTGATCTTCATCTGCATATACATTTTGGGGATCCACTGACTTTTCCTCTAGTGCTAACATGAGGCTGACTTTTGGAGTGAAATATCTCAACAGCTATTGGGTAGATTGCCATGACATTGGGTTCAGACATTCACGTCCTCCTCAGGATGATGTTAATGTAAACATTAGGGTTTTTTTATTTGTCCAATATTTTTGGTCCTGCAAAACATGACATTCCCTTTAGCCTCAGCTGTACTTTGTGTTATATTCCTAATCAGCAAATGGTAGCATGCTAAGACGCTAAACAAAAAGGGTTAACAAGGTAAATGATGTGCCAAGGCTACAGGCTCTACCATCTATCTTTTTACTCCTCTAATCAGAATGAAACCGTTGACTAAAGTAACAGTCAGCAGTCGTTCAGAAATAATTGTCTTTAAATTGCTAACATCATCAAGTCTAAACGGATGTCTCCAGGTTTCCTCTTTCACTGTGTAACATATCCCATGTGAGAACAGTCAAATCATGTAAAAAAAAAAAAAAAAACAAGAAAAGTGTTCATTCTCAGATTAATTGGGCAGGAAGTGGAGAATGGCAACAGCATTTGTCTTTCCCCAAGAGGCAGACCTCTTAGTATGCAGTGTGTATCTAGCCCGGGCTGGCTGTAGTTTGCGAGTGCATGATCTCGGTAGATTATCTTGACTCAGAGTGTCTGCAGCAATGATATACAGTATGTGCTACTGTGCCTTTATTGGATAATGACAATCATATCCATTCATTTTATGTCCCTGATTGATTATAAAACATTGATAACCAAATAAAAGACTTCACAGGATGAAGCATGCTTTGGAAAAGAGGAAAGATCGAGCACATTTGTCATTTTGATCATAGCTCATTAAAATAGATATGGGAATTGGTGCTGTAAACCTTTATTAAGTGCCAAAGTAGTCAGATGTGTAGAGTTATGTCTGAGAGGAAGCTGTCACGTCCGAGTCCCCAGAGTCCTCGGCCATTTCAGACGGCTGTTAGGCTGTCGCTGGTCCTAATGAACTCATGATGCAGCTGCCATGTAGTTCCTCTTTCACTAAAATACAAAGTGTATGGGGAGAACTGAATTATCACAGGCGGTAGACTAAGTATTAGACCATTTTACGTTTATTATTCACTCATTTCTCAGCAGTAGTTCTTCTCTGTTTAAAAGTTGTTGTTTTTTTAAAAAAAATCAATCAGCACTATCCACGTTACTGCTGATGTGTGCCATTCAGTTTTTGCAGACGCATTTAATTTCCATCCTATTTTTTCTTTTCATTACACTGCCCGGGGCCGTAAATTATCAGTGGGGGGGAGTATTGAGATAATTTGTGATTTCCTGTAGTGGGGGCGGATGTATAAACTTACTGTGTAGCTCACTAACCCGATTGGCTTGGGGCAAGGTATCTTTTAAAGGTTAAATATCTGGTGAGCAGGCGTGTTAAAGTTTTTGCAGCAGTGTCATTTAATTTCTTTGCATGTTAGGATTTATTATGTCATTATGTACATTGTGGTCACAAGGGAAATCACATAAATGCACCATTTCACATCTGCACAACAGATGCATTCCCATAACTACAATGAACTCAGATGAAGCCATCATAAATATTTCTTATCTTACTAGATGCTTGCAGTTCAACTGTGTGATCTCCAACTTTGCTGTTAGAGAATTGTTTGGAAAAACTACATTTACTGTAATAAACCACCAGAACACACAAGGAAGCAGTTGCGCACGGGTTGGTTTATGTGTACTGCTTTGTACAGTAATCTCCGCCTTATCTCAGGAAAGAGTCTTCACAGTCAAAGGATAGAGGGCAGGATAGACAAACGATCGACAGTGAACATATTTCAGTCAGCCGACTCACATGGAATGTATTTATTATGTGAAAGCAGTGAATAAATACAGATAGTAATAACAATAATAATACAGATCCTGTCGCTCCCTACAGGGAAACACGCTGGACCGTTGTCTGTAGTTTTTGTGGTGTGTTTGGCACCGTTATTCTAGTTGTCCCAAATCAGCAGCTGTTCTGCCAATTGATTTTGCTGAATTGGTGAGAAAAAACTGTCCCACTGGTTATTCAGCCTCGAAAATCAGTGATTTCTCCGAGACCACAGACTGACAACATCCATCCACAGCAAAGAAAGGCCATATTTTCAATTTGTATTTTGGCAAATGATAAGATGTTTCTCAGACTCACAGTGAAAGATAAGAAATGTCTTGCTGGTATCTTGCTTTGTAAGTCTCTATGCAACATTTTTTGACAAAAAAAAGACTACTTACCTTTTTGGTTTGGTTTGGTTTATTGACAATTTATTGTAATACATTTGTAAATGCAACATATCACACTTTGTTAGGGATGGAATGAAAAAAATGTGCATTTAGTACTTTGTGGTAAGTAGCATCAACGTCTCTGTTGCTTCCTGTAGTTGGTTGTCAGAAAATCTCTGAAGGGCTTTGCCAACAGTCTGCACTGACCTCCCTGAAACTGCTGTATGGCTTCGTGAGGGAAGGCTGGTTTTTCTGTCAAATGCTGTGAAGAGCTGCTTAGGGATGCCAAAGAGAGTGGAGATCAGAGCTGTGACCTGCACTGGGACTATCAACAAACTCCATGTTGACTGGAGAAAAGCAGGGTGCTGCCCTTTTGTACTCTGAGCCTGTCGTACTTTAGGAAGGTCGAGCGAGCAGCTTGTGGAGGCATGTGTGTAGTTTGTGTCTGGTCAAGAACTTGACAGTTCAAGAGACAACAGTCGGGTATGAACCAGTTGGAGTGTAATAAGATTTGCCACTACAAGGTTGTGGTCAGACTAGGCAGCAGAGCATAGAGTTAGTGATAGTTGTCTCAGGTCTTAACTGTCAGTGTTGAATCTAATGGCCATACCAGTATTTTCATGTTTTAGCTCCTATAAATCACATATATTTGACATAAATGTTGACAGTTTTTCAAAGCATCCTTTTAGTTTTTCAATTTCATTCCCACACATTTAAGGAATACAGTTTTCCATTCACTTCACTATGGTATAAAAATCAACTTGCAGAGGCCTGAGACTTGTTTGGGTTAGGTAATTTATTACAGTGAACATCATAAATGCTTTTATTGAAAATCATGCTATTGAGATCAAAGTTATGTTATTTATTTTTGACTAAATTACTGTAATAAACCAAAAACCTAAAAGCGGTGACAGTTTTCTTTCACAAGTTCTGTTTAATGACCGGTGGTGATTTTCCATGTTTGAAATGTCAGACAGACTTGTCCTCCGTCCACAAGTCCTCCAGACTGTCCTCCTACACAAAACATGTTCCAAAACTGTGAGCTTCCAAGACAAACATTTATTAGTTGTGTTTTATAATGTCCACTTCATAACTTCAAATTCACAAGTTCCAACCCATCTCTGCCTTAACTTCCAGCTCACAAAGACTTGATCTTTGGCAGCGAGTTACTGGATATCAAACATATTTTGAAAGCTGTTGCAGGCCTGGCAATTCTGAATGTCTTAGAAGGCAACTTTATCTATTTTATATCACTAACTTCAAAAGGAATGGAAGTGAGTAATGGGATCTGTTTGGCACAAAGTAAACACCTCGCCTGAACCTACTTTAAAAAGTCAAGGTTCCTGCACCCTGACAACAAACCCCAGATCTCAGTTAGGCAGCTGTCCTCTCTGCAGATTATCAGCAGTCTAATACAAGTGGGATTTTGTAATATCACTGGTAATTATGTGAATCCGGAGAATTATCTGTGTGATAGCCGGGAAAACACTTTGTGTGGTAACTCGGGAGCTTCATACATGATCTTGTATGTCAAAAAAAGGGATTGGTGAGGTTTTAATTCCAGTTCTGAAATTTTCTTTTCTTTTGATATCGTTATATTCATAAATATTTTGCACCTGATGGGTGTACAGTAAGTTTGTTGTTGCTGATGTGAGCTGGAATGAATTTTCTAAGGTGATTTGATTCCTTTCCTCTTGTTTTGCTGTGATATATTTTTTACCCGTTCCTGCTTTTTTTCCTCCTCCTCCCTTTTTTGTGATTGTGTTCAAACAACTGAGAGGGGTGCAGATCACCTATACCTATTTTATACACATATATAAATGATATTTAGTTTTTCTCATTTTGAAGCGGCAATACATCATCCTCTCTCATCTCAACACGCTCTATGTGCTAGACAGTTGCTATTCCTGGAGCCAATTTCCAGGCAGGTGGTATTACTGTTCCTGTGCTCCTCTTCGGGAAATTAATTCATATAGTAGAGTTATTATAGGTTCATTTGTTAGGACATACAAAACTCGATAGGGTTTGAATAAGGAGCCACTTAAAGGTAGATTATTTTCTACCTTTTTAGAAGAATAGCGCAAACAGCAGCATAATGGCACTGCAAGTCTTTTTTTCTGATTCAGGGTGCTAGGCTAGTATTTCACCAGCATGCACATTTATTTTTGCTGACAGATTCAATACTGGTTTGTCCCATTGCTGTTCACTGCATTGCCAGAGTGTGAATGTGTATATGCTTGTGCTTAACCTTGTATGTTTATGGGGTTGTTTTACCTATCATTGATTTTTTTTTTTTTTTTTTTTTTTTGCTACACTTGCATGTGCACAATCATCATATTTCTTTTTATCAGCATTTAACTGTTTTTTAATGTATTCTAGAAATGTTAACAATACAGAATAGATTCTTCTCACTGCTGTGTGGTTGTCTTAACCAGATATTTGTAGAAGTGTTCTCTCACTGCAGTGCCACCCTGCTGCCTTTCTAAACTTGGTTACCTTGCTGGTGACGTCAACACTGTTTGTGTCACCTTCAGTCCTTTCTGTGTTTTCTGCTCTTGTTCCACATTTTCCTCTTTTTGCTCTCATATTTTCCATATTTAATGGTCATTATATTTACTCTTCTCTTCCTCTCTCCTTTCCTTACGTTCCTTTCCTACACCCTTGTCATTTCTATTATTTTTCACACTCTTCCTCCTATTCTTTTTTCCCCTGTTCCTCTAACAGTCTCCTCCTCTCCCCCCTTTCCTTTAGGAGCTGCTGTTCAGCGTATGTGCCCTTAACGTCATCTCAACCATTGTGTGTGCTCTAGCCACTGCCATGTGCTGTATGCAGATGGTCTCAACTGATGTGCTGCAGATGGTGAGTGTAATGGAAAAGCAGACGACAATAATAGCTGACTTTATTTTCTTTATAGTGACCACCCTGCAGTTAAAAAAAAAAAAAAAAAGTCTTAGTCTGAAGATCACTATCATCAGGTTGGGTAAACACATGCAGCTCAGGAATGATGTGCCAAGCTTTATCCATTTTAAGATACTGGAGTCTGATGTTTGAGTTTTTGGTTGAATCACCCTGCTTGGTAAATACAGGTTAATGTTAACACACACAGTGAAGGTTAATTTCCACAGGACCTTTCTCAGTGTCCTGCTGCATCTCAATAATATGTTGGATTTTTAGAGAAAAGCTTAACATCTCACTGGATTTTTTTCCTCAAAGGTACGCTGTCCTCAGCATGACCCTCTTTTGTCATTTTATGTGGCACAATGAAGTTGTTACCAACAGCTAAATGATTTCAGTCATGAGGGAAATTAGCATGGCCAAGCTCCCTTTGTGTTTCACACCAGCAATAGTTATTTCATGCCTCTAAACACATAAACAACTGGAAAGATAGAGCAATGCTGCCAACATGATACCAAATATAAAATAACTTTGCAGTAATATCTGATGCAAGACCCTTTCACACATTTTATGAACTACGCTGTAAATTTTGTGCATGCTGAAATGAGTCTGGATATTAAAACTGGTGCTCTGGGCTGGATGTGAAGCTTGGTTTGAAGTAGCAGGAAGCAGTGATCTCGCCTATATAGTAGGTAGTAAAATAAATTAAGTTGAACCCAGAGTACAAAGTACAGACATTACATTAGTTTCATTTTTAACAATGGGTCAAATGACTACATGTATGTGAAAGGGATTGCTCGTGGTGATAAATCCACAGAGAATTATCCCCACACACTTATTCAGGAGTTGGTGGAGACCAAAACAGAGCTAAAAGAGAGTCACTATTGGACTGTCATCACTAGGTGGCCAGAAATACAACTCCAGATGATTGATAATATTGCTTTGTTTCTTTACAAGGTTATTGTACAAGTGTGGAAAAACTGGGACCCCCCATGAAATATTTTCTTTTTTAAGAAATATGGGCATATCAATATTTTCTTTTCTTTCAAACAATAACTATAGATAAAGGTGATGTAATTAAACCAAAAACAATGAAAATGTAACTTTATTATCATTTATTTAACAAAAAATGAAGTAAGTTGCTAATTCTTACTAAGGAAAAAGTTAGGTCCCCCTGTGGCCTAATAGCTGGTTTTGCCAGCTTCGGCTGAAATAACTTCAATTAGATGTTTCCAATAACTGTCTACTAGTGATGACATTTTAGGATTATTGGAGACTTCTTGAAGGATCTTGCGGTCTGACGATGACGATGATGGCCTGACCTGGCCATGCTGGCAGTTGTTTAATATCTTTTTAAATCCCTTCCCCATATGTCCATATGTTTAAATATGCTGAAAAACAAAAATTATCATGGGGTGTTTTTTTCACATGACTGTATGTCAGTGTTGTATTTACATCTTGTGTTCATTGCCCCTAATTGACAAAAACAGTTATTTTACGTTTATACAGTGATAATTTATAAGCAATTAAAAAATGTGACAACAGAAGAAAGGTTATTACTCTTTTGGATCTGTGACTATTTAAGAAGAGACATACAGATGGTATGAAGGCTAAAATAAATTCATCAGAGGCTGTTAGAATTATACAGCAATTAAAAATGGGACTGAAACATCATCCTCACGTTGACATAAGGACTTAATTCACAGTGGTCCCTGCTTCAGTGGCCCAATTTCAGATTATCAAGCTGTGAACACATCATTCTCAGAGCCTCTTACTGTCTAGACATCAGGAAACCTGAAGAGGTAAATGCATTTTGGTGTGAATTAATTAATGATTAATTAATGATAATTATTTTTTGTAATACTTTCTAATGACCAATGAATTGGGGCAGTTATTTTACTGTAATTATTTTTAATGTTATGTTTATCTGTAATAACATGTCTTGCAGACACTACATAAATATATAAAAGTAGAAAATTACAGTATTTGAAAAAGGCAAACAAACATGCATACTAGCAGAAAAATCTCTGTAAATTGAGGTGGCTGAGCATGGCATTTAACTATTGACTCACAGAGAGATGAGGCAAGGCAAGTTTATTGATATTGCACCTTTCAACAACAAGAAAATGTAAAGTACTTAACGTAAATCAAAAAGACGTTAAGAAAAGATGAAAGAAGAAACATAAGACAAATTAAAAAGCACTCACAAATAGAATTAAATAGAATAGAAGAATAAAATAGAAAATAAAAGTAAGACAAATCAGTAGAAAATAAAAGGACAAAAGCTCTTTGTCTTCTATCCAACAGTCTTGCAGAGTTTCCAAAAGTAGCCTTGTTTCCCAATTACCACAAGAGGTGTTAACCGTTTATTGAGCTCAGTAAATTTCGGCAAGTCAATAGCACCAGTGACAGCCTGGAGATTAGAAAAGCAGGCTGGCTGTGACTGTAAAGTTGTCCCACATAGAAAAAAGTCTGACTGAGGAAAGTAAATGAGCAGCGCTTTCAGGACTGCTGTTGAGGTGCCCCTGAGCAAGGCACTTGACATGCACTAGCTGCAGTGAAGCTTGTTCAGTGACCAACAACGCAGATGTTGCATGCAACTGCTTAAAATAACAGCAGAGAGGTGCTGTGAATAGACACATTTGCTCAGTCATGTTTCCCTTGATGAATTATGCCTTGAAATAATGAATAAACAACTAAGTACCTTGTACAATAAAGGCCTGATAATGTTTTTTCTTAATGCTGTGTTTCAGTTTATGCCGCACAGAGCGCGAGCCCTAAATGCTGACTGTATGACCCCCCATGGAACCATCCTCCACCAAACACTGGACTTTGATGAGTTTATTCCCCCCATTCCCCCACCACCGTACTACCCCCCAGAGTACACCTGCACCCCCTCAATGGATGGACAGAGGTGAGAGGCGAAACAATACTCATCAGCATCACATCTTTTGTCAGTGCTAACTCAAAGTGCTCAGTGCTCCTCAAAATCTGGTAACAATTTCTCTTCTGGGATATGTGGATATTTTCAGGGAATACACAATAAAAAATATAATTTGCTAACAAATATTGTCCAAAGTTTACCTGACACTGTAATTACACACAGCAGTTTCCTAGTAAAACAGAACCCCATTTAAAAATGCACAAATGCCTTGTAGCCAAAAATACTTTGGCAATCCCTTAACTCTTTGTTAAATTTTCAAAGACACTTTGGTTGATGCTGCTTATTACAGTACAACACACAACAATATAATTCAGCTTTATTGTCCACAATGGTGCAAATTCAGACATTAATGACATCCCATAAAACATTTATTAAATCAAATCTATGTGCACAGCCAAACTATCAATGATCAATTACGTGCAAAGCGCAGTGCAAAGCAGAACATTAATATTTGTTATATTAAGTGAAGTTAAGAGAATATGAATTAGGTTGCAGTGGGAACAAATGTGGGAATATTATGCTTTTGCCAAGGGCAAAATAAAGCACCTCCCACAGGGAAGCAATTCAAATTGGGTATCAAAGCACTGCATGTTAAAAATACATTGGGCATTGTTTCTGGGATTTTATTTTTATTAAATACATTTTGGGAACTTGAGCTAGTTGCTGCTTGTGAGTTCAGGACAGTTCAGGAATTGCATTCATATTTGCAAGACGAATGAGTGAGAACTTCTTCACAATAACACACATATATTTAAGATTCTTCAGGATTAATTGTTTGGGGTCTACAACTGTTTCCTGCAACTCCCTACCTGCCCCTCCAAAGACACCTGGAAAGGAATCACATACTGGAGGTCTATATGTTACATAAAAGTTGTAAAAATTTGAGGAGGAAGAAGCAAGGACTGCAAAGTAAAAAAAGAAAAAAGGAAAATCTTTCTAAGGCTGATTGGTCAGGAACTGGAGGGGAGATTTCGGAGTCACAAAGCCCTCAAAAGGACTCATACCAAAGAAAAGAAATAAGACGTTTACTTTGGAAGGAGATGAAAGGATAAAGAAAAATTACACATTGTTTCTGGTATGGTACAGTACTTATCAGTTACGGGATTTTTTCAGGTTAAAAACTGTATTAACATTTTTATTTACTGTCGTAAACCACCCTATAAACTCTTTTAGATGGTAAATATACAGATACCAAAAGCAACTTTGGCATCCAAAGACAAATCCAAATCCATCATATTAAGCAGCAGTGGCATGTGTCTGTTTACTATCTGACTGGGACCATCACATGTGGTGTTATCATCCATGGTCAGCTCAGTGCATTTCCCTCTGTTAAGCAGCTGTGACATCCGTGAATCTCAGCTGTTGTGAAAGATTGGATCCCTCCCTCAACACTCCCTCCATTTTCTCAGTATTGCCGGAGAGAGAGTGCTGCTGATGTAGCCATTTGGCAGGAAGCCACATCTGGTTGTCAATTATGCCATAAATATCAACAAGGCAGAGGAAGCATTTATGGTGTCCCTGCCCAGGGCCAGGGATGTGTCATGACATCATCATGCCTCGGATGATTGGTGGAAACTCTCAGGTTGTATTTCATGCTCCGCCACTTTAGAGGAGAATGGGGTTGTAATTAAAAGATATGACTGCGCGCTTGACTGCTCATCCTTAATTGGCAGCATATGAAACAGTGGTGGTGCACATAGAATAATACACTACCCGTATATATATCGTCTGGATTGGAGTGTTTGGGACAAAAGGACAGTTTTCATCCTTTCTTTCATAAATGGTTTTCAATAGAAAATATATTGTATTTTGGACTCAGATGGGATGGGTATTCAGACCTGCTATGCCAATTTCTTAAACACTCTGCACTGTGTGTCTGGATCAGTGTACTCTCCACTCTCTGTATTCTAGTTTATCCAGATATGATTTGGATTTTTAGGTTTTTGTGCATCTTCTTATTGAAACTCTGCTGTTATGCCCTCTACAGAGGCCTGCACCTGGACTTTCCCCATTCTCCCTTCAGTGCCATCTATGGGGTGCCCATCAACAGCCCAGGCACACTGTACCCAACTGACCTGCCTCCTCCGTATGAGTCTGTGGTGGGGCAGACCCCTGCCAGCCAGGTGAGTAGAATCAGCCGGCTCTGCCCTTAAAACAACACTATCTCCAGAGGCCTTCTGTATGGGCAACTGGGCCTAGGACATTACATTAATTAATTTGTTTCCAAAGAGCGCTATTCACAGGTCAATGACCTCCTTTAATCTTAAACATATACATTTTACATATGTGCAGTAGCAGGAACTATGTTTAAGTAGACTCTTACTCTGTAAGAGCCATGATAGCAGCTCTGTGAGACTGTAAGTTAAATTGCACAAAATACAGCTGAGGCTGATGTGAATGTCTTTAGCTTTGAGGTATTTTTATTGATAAACCAAAGTACTGGACAGATTTTGATGAGAAGGGGGTTCAAGGTTGAGCCAAAGTTACTTAAAAGTCTTAAATGTAAATAATATGATATTATAGACCAATGGTCTTAGTCTAAAGTTAGTATTTAACCACCTCAACCGATTTGTTAGATGTTCTCTAAATGGTTGGTATTTTTTTTGTATTGTTACTGTGTTCATCTTGTGTCTGCATTTTCAGATGTTGCCTGTCAAGTCTTTAAGACAAAAATCACAGTATCATCTGCTGTTTTGGACTTATTGAAGCAGTCTCCCTTGACTGTCATGTTGAACTGATCAGAAACGTTTTTTTCAAACTGAGGCTTTGCTGCATCTCATTGTTCACAGCTAAAAATAACTGTATAATGTGCAAGCAACTCCTTTTATCTTCTATCATATTCTCAAAATCATTTAACACCTCAGGCTTTTAATCCCTTATTTCCATTATACATGTTAAATCCATAGTTCTCTTCACATCCATTTTGAACAGTGTCCTTCAAATAGGAATCAGCAGAAGGTTTTCTCAGGTGCAAGAGATGAGCAGCGGATTTTGTAAATAACTAATGGAAGCATGCAGTGATCGATTGATTGTGTGAGAGAACAGTCAGAGGGCAGGAGGAACTGAGCTGATGATTTCAGGCTCAAGACCCCGCATGATTTAACAAGCCAAGTTATATGAACATATGTATGTCATATACTGTACCTTTAAAACCACGTTAGTGAATCTAATTAAAACTCCACTGGTACACCTGCCCTTTAAACTGAGAAATTAATGTGAAATTAGTGTGTTGTGGTTGTGGTCTTATAGAGCCCTCTACTGACCAAACTGTGGTGCTGAAGGTTAGGTGCCACACGGGTGCTATTTTGCGATGCATGCAGCTCATACAAAATATCGAGCACGAACAGAGCTCTCCGTCTTGTTTATCTGCTCAATTCATCTTATTCAAACAGTGCAGTTTTGTTCTCCATCTCCAGTAATACTTTCCTCTTTGCAGGTCACCACCAGCATAGAGCAACAGGCCACTGAATCCAGCCTGTGTGAGAGAAACACTACCGCAGGACTCAGCACTCAGGGTAAAGACAGTTTCACTGCAGTGAACATCGCAGAGGATTGTCAAATGTCTTTGTGTACTAGTAGTCATGCTGATGATACTTTTTTCCCCCTATTTTCAGCCTCGGTGGACAGTGCGTCACTTATGGTGTCAGAGGTGGCTGATCAGGACCAGACCTGCTCCTCAGAGGACTTGTGCTCCCTGGAGGTCCAGGGCTCTGACTCCTCTCCCTACGGCACGCTCCACACTGCCCCCATCGATGGAAGCTGCACCAGCCTGGAGCTTTGTACACGTGACTCCTCGCGTTGCCATCGCGGCCTGCCTAACACTGACGCCCGCCCCAGTGACACAGGATACAGTGAGTCCTCACACACCCAGGAGTCTCTGGAACGTTCTCCGGACTGGTCCTCAGAAAACTTTAGCAATCTGGACCAGGAGGACTCCGCGGACAACCCACATCCATGTGAGGAACTCAGGGCTGCAATGCACATATGTGACGAGCTTGCATCAGCCAAACATTTACCAGAGGAGCCACCTAAGGCGTCAACACACTCCCTCATTAAAGCACGAATGATGAGCCGGAAGCTCACACTCCCTGTCACTCTCCCCCCGCCACCTCAGCCTTGCTCCCCCACCTCTGTGGCCTCCTCTGGTGGAACTTCAGCCATCAGCCCTTTGGCTCCTTCTCCTTCCCCATCCCCTCCCAGCAGGCCACGCGGCCCCAGGCTGTGTTTCAGTGTTTGGTCACCCTCCTCCACATCGCAACCCCCCTCTACCTCAGCCCAAAGTGGCTACTCGCCCTCAGAGAGGCCTCGGGGGCTCCGAGCGGCCAGGAGGTACCGTAAACTGGCACGCATTGTCCGTTCCACCAGTGACCCTATCTCCTGCTCCTCTACGACAGGAGGTGAGTGAATGTTACACAAGACTTATACTACAGCTTAAATACTCCAAATACTCTAAATATCACTAGTGATCAGCCATTTGGAGCTTAAACAATTAGTCAAATAATCTATCACTTTAGTCCAAACATTGTTTGGTTCCAGATTCTCCAATGTAATCATTTGCTGCTTTTCGTTGTCTTATAAAATTGTAAACTATCAACGGGTTTGTGACTGTTGTTTTGACAAAACAGACATTTGAAGACATTAAAATGTGTGCTATTTTCTAATATTTTATGGACTAGACAAATAATTGATTTAACAAGAAAATAATCAGCAGATTCATTGATAATGAAATGAATCATCAGTGGCAGGCCTACAGCCTTTCATTGTCAATAAGCAATGGTGGATCACTAATCAGCAACAGCTAGTGCCTTCTCTGTTGGTCCATACATAAGTTTCTTGTCTCCCTCTACAGGAGAAAATCTAAGCTGCGCCCCTGCAAACAACCCTGCTGCTGAAGATTCAACTCATACGTCACCGGAGCAAGGTACTTTCATAGAAATTTTGAATTAATGTAATGGTAGGACATCTGCTGCTTAACAGCATTCATATCATTTGTTGTAAAAAACACAATTAAAACTGGCACCATGAAGAGCTAATTTAACAAACTTTAATGAAAAAATGTTAGTTATCATTACTGTCTAGTGAAAACCATGTAGTATCTCCAAATGTGCTGATTTGTAATTTCTAGATAAACTGACGGATTAAGTATTCCTTTGTGGTTTGAGTAAATTCTCATATTTCACAAGCTAAATAAACCATTTAAAACTACATTTGGCCAATTGGATTACCTAAAATAATATGTTGTCTCAAAGCTGGGAACAAAAAAATCCTAAACCAATTTTCAACTGAGCTGATAATGCGAATGTGTCTTCATTCTTCTCTGTTTTATCTTCAGAGCCAACAGACGTTTCAGCAGACGTGGTTGGAGCTAAACCCAGTCACATATGTGTCAGGAAGCAGCAAAAGGAGGGCAGGAAAGTTGATATCCATCTTAAACCCCGAGCCCTGCACACACACTCCTCCCAGGAACGCCCGCACTCCCTGGCTGATCTTAAAATGTACAAGGACACCAAAATACTGGTGGCCAAGTTCCTGGAGCATTCGAGCTGCAGTCTACCTCCTGAAGTCCAGCAGGTTGTCAACAACATCAAGTGTGTCATCAAGTCGGATGAGAAGCACATGGAGGAGGCCATTTTTAGTGCCAATGTCATAGATCAGGTAACTGAATTAGACAGTGTATCATGTGCAGTGTTGCAAACCATCAGTCTGTAGGCCTATTTCTGGTTTTATTGGTGAGCATCAGCATTACAAGACTAAAAGATACAAGATATCAGGTTAGCAGTCCTCTCAGGCTGTAATGCTCATTACACACCAGAAAACAAACATGTTAGATGGATGAAAATGGAGTGACAACCTTGCTATTTCAAAAACCTCACTATTAGTATGGCAGCCTCAAAACTACAGTAGCAGTGGAAAGAAAAGTTGTAGAACTGAAGTTTTAAAACTGCGCTACTTTTTAAAACTAAAAAAGCTTACAATTTGCCTCTCATTCACACTCATAAGACAGGCACTGGCCTGCCAATTAGGAGCACCTCTGGGTTAAGTGTCTTTCACAAGGACATAGGGAGAGGAGGAGCTGGGAGTCAAACTGCCAACCCTGCCATTAGTGGGCAACCCACTCTACTTCCTGAGCCGCAGCCACACCCATGTGTGAAGCATACAGTATATCGTAAAATGCAACTTCGTTCATTTAATTTGAATTTTACACATCGGTGTTGCTGTATTTTGTTGTGGAGTTGTATTGACTGAAGCAGTGTATTCATAGCTCAGATTGATCACACGATTCTTATGTAAAAACAAACAAACAAACTAAAACCACCCAGACGACTAGCAATGTGTCTCTCTCTTTCATTCTTGGCTATTTTTTGTTGCGCAGGTGATGACCCAGCGCATCACTGGCAGTCCCAGGAAGCGTGGCCACGAGGATCTTCACCTTCAGAGCTGCGGGGCTTTGAGTTCTTCCCCTTCCATGCGCCGTCCAAAACATCTCCCACAAACAACCAGCGCTTCCACCAACCCACTGGACTCCCCATCCTCTGAACAAAGCCTTGAGTGCAAAGAAACTATTCTCTGACCACTCTCCCAACAAGGACTCGTATCAAAACTCTGAGGGCATTTCAGGGTGTCGGTGTAGCAGCCACGTTGTGCTGTGCAGCAGACGTCTGCAGGGTAATTCATAACTCTTCCAGCAGTGAAAAATCATTTATTTTCACAGTGTGACTGCAGCACAGGCAAACTGAAATGGTCTCATACTGTATCTCCTAGTGCCCTGTGAGACCGTGCCAAGTCATCAGCAGAAATGGTAGCAAACTCAGACTGAGCCTGCCAGTGTCTGTAGTGGCTTCTTTCTCATCAGAAAAAAAAACAAAAGAATGTTTCTCCCTCAGGGGATCTTTTCTACTGAGTTTCATCTCTTAAAAAAGAAACAAATACACAGCTGGTATGTTTGGATCGGTGACTGAAAGGCAAAGGAGATCATGTTATCAGTATTCCTCTTGTCCTCATAAGAAACAGAAAGAAATATGTTTGTATAAACTGTGAACTGAACGGACTGGGAATTCCTGGCCGTTGTTTGCAGACTTTGTGAAACTGTTACTGATGGGGTGGTGAATATTTTGTGGTGCCGCTGGTTCAAGAACATCACAGATGTGGATTATTTAACTTACCTCATTGTGTTACATTTCTTATCAGTGTTACAATAAAATATGAGTTTGTATCTTGTTGGTTTGAGTTCTTATTTCAGTGAAAGTTTCTGGATCATGTATGTCAGTCTGCAGGTGTTTTGAACATCTGGCGACCTTAACCAGGACTGCCCAAAATGGTAAAAACACTGGACTATATGACGCTAATCAAATTATTTTTTTTGAAATAAGTAAATGATGTTGTAGTTGGCAGTTTTGTTTGAATAAATACGCAGCTATGTTTCTTTTAGTCAGTGTTGGTAAGAGATTACTAGTGACCACTGTTGCAGATGTACCTAAATTTGCAATGCTTGTGATTGATGCACTCACAATTCTTTCACCAACTGGACCAAAATTACAAAGGCATAGAGAGTTATATTAAGTGTGTTATCTTGGTGAATACCAGTCATAAAAATATCAGAATCCGAATCGGCCAAGTATGTGTACACATACAAGGGATTTGACTCAGGTTTTAAGTGGCTCTTGGTGTACTTCCACACTTCCAAGAACATGTGACAGGAAAGACAGAATTAGACATACAGCTAAAAATAAGGACAACAAAGCCGAACAAAGATAGGTAAAAATAAACAGAACTATTATGTACATACAAGTACATGAAAAAAATAGGTGAGCTTTAATAGAGATTTCACTCACAGGTAAGTGCAAGGAAAATTACAGAGGTGGAAAGAATGGACTGTCCGTTTTACTTTGTGTGCTTACATACCAAACCTTGGCATTCAGCACTTGGTCCTTCCAGTTAAGCAATGCACAGACTGCCTCTAGGCTGATTTGGGGAGAGGTGTTAAGATTAATAATTATTTTTGAGATAATAAAATAATACTGTTGGTCATTTTTAAGTATTACATTACATAAGCATGTCTTCCTAGTGCTGCTTTTCCACTTAAAATATCATAATTTTATTGTTTTACTGCTCAAAGAGAAAACACATTTTATCTTTACCCACTGGATAACAAGAGGAAAGTGTACTAAGGGAATTCGATTAATGAAAAGTAGCCTAAGGTTTGCGCACTAGGTTTGGATGGACTAAATATATTCTGTGGAAATACTGTCGCACTAGTGCGTTTGTAGGCTTTTGTTTTCAAGACTGACACGCAAAACGCTTAATATCCAAAATAAAAGAAAATGACTGGACCCTGGCTTCACAATAACTGTAGTCTTCTTTTTATTCAGCCATGTGCTTCCGGCCTTTGCGCACTATTCACGACATGTTTTCATACTGCAGGTTTACTGCTTCCACTGTGCAGCTGATGATGTTATCCTGTCATTTAAAGACAAACGTGCAGACCCTGAGCCTACACCCTCAAGTCCGGCTTGTGCGCGTCAACCGGAGCTGGACGCAAAGACACAAAGAGACAAACGCCACCCGTTGTTTGTGCCGCTAAAGTCGGACTCTTATTTTGAAACGTATGCGCGGACAGCGGAAATGGCGCCGCGTGATTCCAGCGAGTTTCACACCGCGGCGCAGGACTCATGTTGGATGGGCAGCGGAGCGCGGAGACTGTGACACAAAGCCCGTGTCCTTAGCGTGCGGACGGTGCCATTTCGGGGATAAAAAAAAAAAAAAAACCCGTCCCCCGCAACAACAGACGAGACGCGTCCGTGCCTCGCCGCCGCAGACGGTGTCCTCGCGTCCCGCCGGCAGGACGGCGGCGACCTCAATGGGAGCTAACGTCAACACCAGGTCCGGGTCGAAAACCATCGGTGGTCTCGTCTGACGGCGACTCGGAGATCAAAGGAAACCCCCCCCCGACGTCGGCGTGGACAGCCCCGCGGGGACAGTAAGGGGGACACGGGGACACGGGGACGGACGGAGAGCCGGAGGGCGACGCTGTAACACCGCTAACTAGCGCTAGCTGCGGGAGTTTGGTGTTGGCGCCCGTCGCCGCCGCCGCCGCGGAGCCGCGGAGCTGTCCACGTCTCGTCTCGCCTGCTCGTGTTTAACGTCGCCAGCTGAGCTAGGCCACGTCCCCGCGGGCGGACTTCGTCTGACTTCGCCCCCCCCCCACACACCCACCCACCCCCCGACATCGGACGCCGCGCGGAGAAAGATGCCCAGTGTGCGGAAGGAGGAAGGAGAGCGGAGACCGGCGGAGATGTGAAGAGTCTCGGACATTCATGACCGTCTGTCTGCGTCGTCGGGGTTTGCATTTCCGAGCGGTTGCCGCATATACGCGGCATGTCACGTAGACGGATGTGTTGTACAGCGGAAGAATACTTTCATTGAGCTCTGTGGGTTGCGGCAACAACCTGAAGTAACGTTACACTTTGTTTTTTTTTTAGTTTTTTTTTGGGGGGGGGAATGGTTGGGTTTGGTGCAAACCGACGGGGAGGCCGCCTCCCGTCCTTCATCCTCATCTTCCTGATGGTGATCATCGCCATACTGTCTTTCAACTACTGGACGGTGTCCAACAGGCACGGCCGCCTGCTGGATGAGCTGGCGGAGGTGCAGACGCAGGTGAAGCGCACGGACGCGGCGCGCAGCCGGCTGGAGAAGCGAAACTCGGAGCTGATGGTGCAGGTGGACACGCACAGGAAGCAGATCGACCAGAAGGATGGAGACTACAGCGTGCTGGAGGGCAAGCTGCAGGCCCGAGAGGCGCTCATCAAAAAGTGCACTGATGAAAAGGTACAGTAGCGATGTCTGATCCCGAGATTCACTTCACTGGTGCATCTAGCACCGGGAGAAGTAATCAGAGGCAACCAAAGTTTTCCCAGACTGGGATAAGCTCAGTCAGGTGTCATAGTAGTTTTATGACTACCTCTATTAATTGTGTGTCTGTGACTTGTATTGCTCTCATACAGTATTTTATCTAGGCGTGGGTGGCAAGGTCTCTGAGAGTGAAAGTAGTCATGGGAATATTATGACAAAGCAGGTTCATAGTTCACTTAACTGTAATGCAACTAGGAAAATACATTTCCATCAAAATATTACAATAATCTTATCACGATATCTACATTGTGCTGCTGTTATCTTCCCACTCTATATCTCAGATGGAGCATTTACTTGAAAGCTTGCGTAACTCATGATGGAGGGTTTAACTAATGTAATAACTAATTTTTATCTAGCAAGGCGGCAGAGTCATTATGAAGAGGGCAATGGTCAGTCTTGAGTAGTCCGTGGTTAAAGTGGCGGATGATTCATTCAACATGTCCTTGGCAGGGAACTCATGCATCCACACAGTTTCATCCACCTCAACTGTTTTGCATTGAGTTCTGATCCACCAACATAGTATTTGTATAGAAAATCCCGACTCATAGCTCTCTGAAGTGTTTTAATATCCTTTTGGGTTTTTGAAGAAAAAAAGTGTATTGGTGGTGTTTCACTGTGCCTGTGCCTCTAAGCCACCCGTAATGTATTTAAGGTTAATAAGGTTCCTGAACGATACTTTTTGTCGTTACCAATTTTATAATACATTTTTAACAAAAATAAAAATAAAGTTATTTTTCAGTTCTTACACCTGTTTACCACAACTCAAAGTCTGCTGTTGTTAACATAATATCAATAAGTAAAAATATATAAAAGCCGGAATCGAATTGGAAACCTTCAGATTAGACACCTGCTCTACCTGCTGCTACACACAAAGAATAGCTAAGGCTACATGGGTCCCTTTTCAAATCACCATGACATACAGTAAAGTTAACTTTAGTAACAACCATGCACAAGTTCGCCGATTTTTTTTATGTTAAATTAACATTACGTGCTAAAATCCCATGCATAGTGCCATCCTCCTCAGTAATCTCAGCGGTTATAGGAGCCGGCTCTGTAAACTCTGTATGCTGGATGCTTATTGACTCACTGACGTTGATGAGACTAACTCCTTATGTACCAAAATTTGGTACAGAAAGACATGGATTTTTTGGATACTCTGTTGTATTGAAGCAATTTGGTCAGTGCCAAAAAAGAACCAAAGTTGGGTACCAAGCCCTAACTGAGTGGCCCAACCAGCAGCTCCCTGTGTTTTGTGTCCCTGCACCCTCTGAACATCAGTGTGTGTCCAGCTGCCCTGGGAGACAGTTAGACAACAGATGGGGGGGAGGTTTTCCTTTTAATTTGCATCCACTATGAGTCTATTTCTCATGCACAAGCATACATTTGTTGAACTTATGTTTATCCTATCTGTGGCGTAGTGTTGTAGTCAAGCCACTACTTGTCCGCAGTGTCCACCCAGTAGAACTAAACTAGGATCACAGACATTTTTATTGTGAGATAAGATTAGATCCTGAACTGGCAAATGTATCACTACCCACAGATGATTAATGAATTGTACACTTAAGAAACACAAGTATATTTGCAAGGTAATCCGCAGGAACATCAAGTTGGAGGAAGGTCTTGAGCAACATTACTTGTTTGCTCAACATTTGCTGACAGGTGGAAGCTTCTTGAGTGGAGTTAACTACTCAGTGACCAGCAAGATAACACTGCTTGTAATGGGCCACACATACATAATGGATAAACATGCTCAGCAAACAAGGTCTGAAATTAAAACCAGCTACATCAACAGGATTCACCTGTCAACCTAATGGGGACATTTTTTTTATGATTTTTAATTCTGAAACTTTTCCCCTGCTGACCGTCACACATTGTGTTTGTGAGCCAAATCCCATATTATGTGGCCAAATCAAATCATAGAAAAACAGTGGTCCTGTAACATTTAGCCTTCTGTTTAGTTGCCTGTTATGCTGACACTGTCTATTCTTCTACAAACTGACGTGTTGACCATTTTATTTTTTTTTCCAAATGTGTATTCATATTTGACAATAGATCCTTCTTTGAAGCTAAATAGTTTGACACTATCAGAAAACCATCTTTTTGTAAGAGATTTAAAAAAAAAAAAATTTAGCCACAGCTTCAATATTGTACTTGTTGTTGAGGAGAGTATAGATGGTGAAGTGTGGAATAAAGAGGTGTCTTAAGCTCCTTTGTTGTAACTTTAGGATCCGGCTCCCTGTTTCTATAATCTAGATAAAGGCAGGTTTTGAATAGCAGGCGTTCCACTCCTTTCTTTTGTCAACAGCCCAACCTTGTTTCAACAGAGATGCATGCTACATACAGTGAGAGGCCTGCAATACATAACAGATAGTGACAGTTGAGTCTTAACTGGCTTCCAAGCAGTACAGTTTGTGTACATAATCGTATATCCTTAAGGTGCAAGAATTTATCTTGCAAGCTGATAGTCCTTCATACAGTCTGTAAACAGTCTGTGTCGTCGTCCAGTTTCATACAGCCGATTCCAGCAGGTTGTAGAGGGAAGCTGTAAACCACATGGGTGAGTGACAGGGTGAAGATATAATCTTTACAACAGTTGACATTGATGCTGTTTTTCCTGTCTGCTCTTTCATCATTGCCTTGTGTCTCAATCAAGTTCAAGTCATTCAAGAAGTTATACAATCACGATGGATTCCAAAGATGGGGGAAAAAATAAAATAAAGTATATCCATAGGAATCTCTCAAACCCCTCTTGATGCATAATTCACTTCACCGCTATCCATAGATATGCTTAGTATGCTACAAACATTGTTTTGCCAAAACATGGCTGAGTGCACTTTTTTCCCACCCTCTTTCCCTACCCTCAAGAGTGTCTGCATACAACTGAGGGTTTTACTTGATAATATCACAGCGAGCATCAGCGTGGGCTGTAGGTAGAATTTTAAGTTTCCTATCTGTCCTGGTTATTACAGAGCTGTTGCACTGGTTTGCATTCCACTGTACAGGGGTTTCTATTTACACTAAAGTGCTTAAGAAAAAAGAAAGAATATAAACCAGCTATGTATGAGCTATCAACTTCTGTGCTGGTGTTTTCAACATGTTACAAAGGCACTTGTTAAAATGAGTGAGATACTTTTGTAATTTGTCAATCACCAGTGTAAATCCTAAAACATTATTTCATAGCATAAGTCTACCGATCAGGCTTTGGGTTAACGTCTAATACCCTACAGTGATTTTTATAGGCAGGAACTTATAGCTGTAACAATATGAAATGGGTACACTGGGTACCATCTGTTTGTGCTGTGAAGCCTCGTTAAACAGAAAAACAAGACAAACCTGTTCTCCCTCCTTTCGTCCGGGGTCAGTTGAACCGTCTACTAATTAGAGAACGTGTCGCACAGTTTAGTCATCTATTTCTTAGCAGGTCAACTCTTTACAGTTTTTTGTTTAACTGGTTTTAGCTGAACCTGTTTTTTTCCTTTTCTCTCTTGTGTACAGATGAAGCTGCAGGGTGATGTCACAGCCCAAATGACAGAAATCCAGAGGCTGAAAGGTAGGACTTGTCTGGCCAGCAGAGGGCACTCAAACACACTGGCAAAATCTCTCAATAGATTATTTGTAATGATAGGAAGTCTCTTCAGGAAGTATTATACTTACTTACTTATGCTACTATAGTTATTGTAACAAGAACTAAACCTCTCCAACATATTGTGTGTATTATTTGTGTTATGGTGTGTTTTGTTTGTTTGTTTGTGTGTGTGTGTGTGTGCATGCGTGTATGTTTGTGTTGCTGCAAACAGAGCAGCTAAAGGAACTGAAGCAGGAGTTCATGAAACAGGAGGAGCAGCTCAGAGAAGTGAAGAAAAATAGTACTACCTTGGAAAGGAAACTGGAGTACGAAAGGTGTGTTAAATCTTTACAACTTCCTGTTAGCCTTAGTGACTGCACTTGGGAATTTCCCCACTTTTGAGGGACCTGCACATCTCAAACGCTTCTCAAAATGTGAATTGTTACTTCTCAAATGATCCATTATTATGACAGTTATTGGTTATTCAATTGAACATCCACTATAATCAGGTGATATTAGGTCATTGGTTTTCTTAATGTTCTTGTCTCATCATAAGGCTGATGTAATCACTTCACTTATGTGGGTGATATTTACAAGGAATATATGTTAACCAGTTTACAGTGCGGACGTCAGATAGCCCAACTGAGAGACGAGTATGAAGAAACAAAAAAGACCCTGGAGGAAGAAGCATCGAAGTTAAGACAGGTTAGTATTGATGAAATCTTGAAGAGCAAGATAGTGATTGTTCCTGTGAGTCTTCAGTAAGTGGTGAAGGGTTTTTAACACAGATGTACTGATAGTAGCAGCCAAGCTTAATTAATTCCTCTCTGTGTCTCTATTCCTGGTAAAGTCCCCCTATTCATTAAACAGAGTGTCTTCTTTTTCTCTCTGTTTTCCATACGTTCTTTTTTCTGATTCACATTTCCTAATTATTCAGAGTGTAATGGACAGCCAAAAGGGTGTAGTGGCAGGCAGACATGCAGATGGAGCACCAGGTGTGGAGATGGTTGGAGAGCGCCATACAGTGGCCACTCACCAGCATGGCAATCCAGATTTAAAAGGTACAGTGGATGTGACGGTGTCAACCAAAGTTCATACAGTCTTGACTTTTCTTACTTATATTGATATGCAATGTCTTCCAAAAATTGAATTTATATGGTAATTACACTGTTAGTTTCCTGTGTATGTTATTCTTGTTTATATAACTGTGTAACGGAACCATTTTAATGTCAACATATCCACTACCTATCCTCCTCCTGCTCTGTTACAGAAGAGATGGGTAAGCCTGGAAGTGACGCTGGCATGCCTGGTATTGAAGACAGTGAGGTGGGAAAAATCGATGATGTGCAATTTGGTAAGTACGGGTTAGGGTTAGAATAGTGAGGAAAATTATGTAGGTATATATTCTATATATATATATATATATATATATATAGAAGGTATATACATTTACAGGAACATTTAGGCTAAATTTGAAGGAGGTATGGGCAGAACCAGGCCAAGTAAAACAATAATAAAGATAAACCCAGTGTCAGTGTATAGACTGATTAGGTTTTAGGTTTTAAAAAATAATTCTGTCATTGTTAAACACAAAAGTTCACCAAATTTGTCTTACTTTCCAAGCTTTCTCACTTTGCCACTCCATTTTTATACAGCCTTGAAAAAACCTGCTATCACTCAGAAGCATGATGACGCCCCTGATGTGGTTGTGGGAGCTGGTGCTGGACCTGGAGTCGGGGCAGCTGATGGCCCCGGGGGCCAGGGCCTGTCGCTGGACCAGCCCAGGCTCCAGCAGGACAGAGTGGAGGGCCAAGCAGCAGTGGTTGCACCTCCAAGCATCATCAAACAGGCAGACAAACCAATAGTTTTTGAAGAAGACAACAAGGAAGGAATCAAGGCAGACGAGCTGGGAGAGCAGCAAAGACAACTACAAGGTACAGAATGCACAACATCCTTATAATTGGTATTAATTATAATATCCTTTAGGCATGTGATAAATGTTCTCGGGCTTGATTAAAACGTAGCTTTACTAATTCAATGCTTTCAATTATATTTCTTTCACTGAATCTTTAGTTAAGTAAAGGCAAGAGCAGCGAACTGTTATCTTGGTATATGATTCATTGGCAATTTTACATCTTTAATGATATATGAAAGGACATTAATTTGCCCTTGATTGTGAAGTTGTAGTTCAGGAGATTGAGTGGTAGTTTGTGGTATAACAAAGAACATTTGGGGCTTTTTAATATTTGATTTTGGTCATACATACAACAGAATCTAAGTATCTTTCTTATGGTCAGCTCCTGATAATGTCAAGGGTGAAAGTGAACACTTGAAGGGGATTCCTCTGCCTCCTAACCCTGCCCAGGTGCCCAACCCCATCCAGGCTCACCACGCCAAAGACCAAGTTCCAGCAGAACCAGTACACCACCGCCAAAGTGAGTTCCTCCACAACACTTTTGAGAAGGGGAATAATGTAATTTGCACAGGAGGTTGTGGTTGGAGGGGTCTTTGTTTTAATTAACTTAATGATTGATTTTGAAGAGGTGGGGAAAAAATAACATTACATGTGAAAAAGAAGTATTATCACAGCTATTGTTGTTAGCTCTGCTTTTGTGCTTAGCTACTGCTGCCCAGCTCTCTGTGGTGGGTGTCAACGCAGAGAGTAAAATACAATTTGGTGTCATGCCACCTGTGTGAATTTTGCCCATTGCTAACTGGTTACTCCCCTACTTCTACGTAACATTTTCATGAAATGAGTATCTGAATGTAAGTCATGTCTGAAAATGGGTAGGAGCGCTGTCAGGGAGTAGAGAGAGGGCTCAGTTGCAGAGGAGAGGAGACAAATGACACACACCTGGTTCCCAGATTATCCTTTCCTGCTGCCTGGCTTTTGCTCTGCTTTGCTGCCTTTTCTCCCTCCTTCTCCTCTGTTCTCCTCTGTTCTATTCTTTCATCTCAATTACACATCCACCTCACCCTCTGCAGCTCTGCTGCTTAAAACACTGACTGTATTCAGTTCACGTCTTCATTTGGTTTTCTTCTAATCATCTGCCTCTGATCACTTTATACTTGCATCCTATTATGGCAAACACCCGACACTCACAAGATGTCTCGTTTATGGCAGCCAAAAGACGCTGCCTGGCTCAGTGCATCTCGAGTCCCCACCCAGTCCTCTTGTGATTAACACCACATCATCTCAAATTTGTAGGAGGCTGATAGGAATATAAACTGCCTCAGATGCTTGTTATGTGATGCTGTAATAGAAATTGGGCAGCTATTACAGATCAGAGAGTAAAAATACCATTTGAGTCAAGTTAATTTATACGTTTTATGATCAGTTTTTCAGATTTTAGAAACTTGAGTTCAAATAATTTTCTATTTTTCCCAACTGGTTCTCATTCAGTTGAAACATCTTTAGTTTGTGTAGTCCTCTTATTTCTACCATGGCCATCTGTAATAACAAAAATGCCCACTTAATGTTCAGTATTAAAGCAGGTAAAAACTGAAACAAATTGTAAATTATACACTATAAATATTTTTACACTTACACAAAATCAACCTACAATTTTAAAACCCATCAACTGGTTTATAGCATATAGAACTATTGTTACCCTCTTCCAACATTTAAAATAAAAGTGTATTAGTGTATTACTATATGAGGTGTTTGTTCACATATGTTCATAGAGATGAATAACATGTTAGAATTAAACACACTTACTGTATCCATGGCCTTAAAAATGACCCTTTTCTTGAATCAGCACTGCCCACAGTACCATCAAAAACTAAACATAAGCGGATTTACAGCAGGGCTATTGTATTTGATCAATTGATTGGATTTTACAGATGATTAAACCAGTAACTCAATTAGCTCTCAGTGCTTTCCCGACTCTTAACAGTCCCTCATTACAAGGGAACGCCATTTGTTTTCAATTGGCCCTCTGCTTTAGGGTCCATGATTGACTTTCCTTTACTCTTCAGAAACACTTGTCTTCTAATTAACCTGCCACCGTGTATCCATTCACCCATCTTCCTTATCTTTTGTCATCCTCTTCACGCAATCACTTATCCCTTTATGCATTCATCATGCAGTATTTCACCCATTCCTCCCTACAACTGCCTTCGCTTCCCTCCCTTCCTGATGAGGCCCTTCTCTGCCTCCTGCAGGCCGGTTCTTTGATGAGAACGAGTCCCCAGTAGATCCGCAACACGGCTCTAAGCTAGCGGACTACAATGGGGATGATGGGAACGTGGGTGAGTATGAGGCTGACAAGCAGGCCGAGCTGGCCTACAATGAGGAAGAGGATGGTGATGGTGGGGAGGAAGACGTTCAAGGTGAGCCAGGTCGGGGGACTGGATTGCCTGTCCAGATGTGTGTCCACCATTCCCCCCTTGCTCCTTCCCTCCACCCACCCCTGTCCTGCTGCCGCCCCCCATGCATTTGTCCTGACAGTTAGAGTAGCTCACAGTACCCTGAGTTTGGTCCTTGAATCCATCATAAACAACAGATATTTAAGAATTATGACAAAGAAAACCTTCGGGGTCAAAGCAAGACTGCTATATATGCAGTTTGAGATGAATAACTGAATTGTGTCAAGCATTGTTTACTGAATAGACACAGTAACAATCTTGGTGCCCTATTCTTCCATACATTGGGAAAAATTGACCCAGGAACTTGCGGTTCTGTGAGAGTAATTCAGTTGCCATCTAGTATTTTCTCTCGTGCCTGTGCTTCTTTTTAGCTAAACCACCTGTCTGTGCCCACCAAACATCTGACCCACATCTAGACCAGTAGATAAATATAGCTCACTGTGTTTGTGGATGTGTCTGTGTTCTCCTTGAAATATTGAAATGCATGCCCATGTTTTTTGTTTTTCTTTGTTATTGTTTCCTGTCATGAATTTCTGTTTTCTGAATTGTAATATTTGATGATAGTCTAACAATACTGAATTATGAGAGTATACTTTTTGTTTTCATCCATCTAAGAAAAACTATTTCACTCATGTTAGATTAGACTGGTGATACGAGTATGGCTGTTATTCATCATTTTCATCTATTTTCAATAAACAAATTATGTGCTTGTTATTATAATGACCAGCAAGGAAGCTCATAATATGCTAGATAGATGTAAAAAGTGTTTCCTCCCAAAATTAGATGCATCATCTCAATACTTTTCTTCTACATTGAAATGTCGTTGCTAAATAAGGGGAACTGTGTATAAAAAGGGCTGCAAGTCCTACACTGTTCACAGAAGATGGACATTACACCCTTCAAGCTGAAAGTCAGCACTTTAACATGGAGTCATCGTTTCATTTGAAATCCAGTGTGCTGAAGTATATCCAAAACAATGAAAAACATAAACCCTGATACTTCCTGAGTACACTGTATGTGACGATTTATTTTATGAATGTACACTGTAACTAATGTAAATCCAGCTATTGATGTGATTGTACTGATAGCGAGGACATAGTTAAGAAAACTCATAATTTTGCATGAAGTTTTCTTATGTGATAACGGAGTATAGCTAAAGTACCTCATTAAGTGTATTGTATATCACTTAATCTCTAATGTTGTGTTGCTTTCCGTTTTTTCCAGATGATGATGATCGAGACATGCAGGGAGACCGGGCTGTGGATTATGGGAAAAGACATCAAGCCATTGACATTCTTTGAATGGGAACTCGTACGGCCGTAACTCATTAAAAATATTCAGACCTTCCTCTACAACCAAGGTCTTTCTTGACAAAATAGTTTGAACACCAGTATGTTTACGAATTTATAGGGTGCATCCTCAATGTCATGGACTATTTTGAAAAACAGACATTGCAACTAATGAATTAATTCTGAATAACGTAACATAATACAAAGGAAAAAAAATCAAGGCATTGTCCTGAGCTGCTGTTGATTTGCTAATGGTTTTAAGTTATGACCGTCGAGATGATATCCTGTAGACTGACTGTTGAGTTTTGTTATCTGATAACTGTCTCCGTTCATAATGGATTGGTCTAAAAGAGCCCTGTTGATTCATTCCTGAACTTCAAAGTCAAACTGTTTTTCTTTTCTTTTTTTTTTTCTTTTTTTTGCTACTTTTCTTTTCAGGTAGCTGTTGCTTGATGTAAACAAACTCTTCACCTGAGATGTTTATCAAAGACTAATTCAGCATTCTGCCTTTCTAACATCATTTTGGGACTCGTACATGGAAGACCATTTTTTCATTTACAGGATTGGGATTGCATTAAAAATGCCAAGGACTTTGCTTATGGCCTATTAAATCAATTTATTTTGTTTGTGACAGACACTCAAAGGTGCTCCTCATTCTGTTTGTTTTTTTCTTATGATGCCATTGCATGCATTTGAAACTTTTTATTAATAATCAAACTGAGCAAAATACTGATGCTTAAGCAATACTTAGAGCGATGTTAGTATCCTCCACAGTGTGCAGAGATTAACCAAGCACATATGGAACTGACATACTGTACACATGCTTCCAATAATGAGGTCTCTTGTACATAATGTAGTTGAACTGTTACCATTTGTACTGAGGAAACCTACTCCTCACTTTTAGGGAGAGCCGTGAACATGAAATCAGTTCTGTTTGTGCAGCCAGGAAAGTTGATTTCTCATGGAAAGGCACATTGAATGTAATTTAATTGTATTAAAGGTGATGCTTCATGTCATTTCTCAGTTGTGATAGTGCTTTAGAGTCAACATAGATGTAGACGGGATAGTCTACACAGTCATCAGTAGTGAGTGGATTAATCAAGGGATACAGTTTTAATCAACTAATCAGCTGTTGTGTATCGCAAAGACAGTCATAGGTGTCTACCGCCTAAATACTTCTAGTTCATACTTGTAATGTCCCGTGCTTTTCTTTTAAGTAATGATAAAACATCTAATGAGAGTTTATACAGCAGGATATTTAGAAAGTGTCCGATTGATTGTTGACCTTTTACATATTCGGTAATTTACTACTTGTTAAAGAGGAATCACACAGACGGGCAGCTTTCTAATCAAAGCTGTGAGAAGAGAAAGGCGAGTGTCTGATGGCTGCAGACTGGCTGGTGTTTCTGAGAGGTAAGGGGGTGTGTCTGTGTCCCATACGGGTATCTGCCGCGGAGAGGCTGAGCAGAGGCGGGAAATGGCGCCTGGTAACACAACGATGTGTCATTTCGGAGACGGCCCTTGAGTAGATGTACAGGCAAAAAAAAAAAAAACAAAAGTCGGATCAGGATCAACGAAAACAACCGCTGCCTCCCGTTGTGATGGTTAATCGGTCTTGAGTCGCTATCTCCAGATACTGCGGGTCACCGTAAAGTAAGTCGGCAACGTTGACCAAACCTGGTCCGTGCATTTGTCTAATTTGCCTTGTGGTTTTTGTGTAATGTTGGCGAACTGCGGGATCCGTGTTTTCCCTCCCTGGCTGTGCACATCTGTGAGTCCGCAGCAGGTTTTTTGTCTTTTTGTCTTTTTGTTTTTGTTTTTTTTTAGTGAGCGAGGCTCGGTCCGGTTAGCGCCAGCCAGCGAGCCGCGCTAAGCTACGGGCAGCTAACACACGGCCTACCGCGGACCCGGCTAATTCCTGGTCCACTCGACGTGTTCGTTAAGTTCAGCCTCCTCCTTCTCTTTGTAACTCAGCCTTCCGATACGCGCTTTCTAAAATAAATAAATAAAATAACATATCAACCACAGACACAGTACAGCCGGTCGGGTGTCGTTAAAAAACAAAGAACGGTTCACGTTAAGCGGCGTCAGGTGAAGTCTTCCGGCCGGATAGCGTCGAGGCTAACGTCGTCCGGATCGGCATTCCTCAACACAACTTGTGTTTCCCGTTTTAATGTCCGTCCTCCAGCGGGACATGAGCGGGGACGTGTCCGCACCGCATTCCCCACAGCGGCTGAAACAAACCCCGTCGACTGAAGCCGGAGACACACAGAGCTGGCCGGATCGACGGGGATCATTTGGATTAACGTCACCGGGCTGTAGCCGCCGTGATTAACGATGTCCGACCGCTTCCACCGTCAAATGTCGCCAACGCAAACGGCAACCGCGGGCAGGACGGCGAGGACGCGGGCGGCTCGGCAGACTCCACAGCGGTAAACCCAACCAACTAAATCTTCCTCTCCTCAGTTCAACATTTTCACAACATTTTTTTTGTCGCGGCGCCGCTTCGCTCACGGGCAACGTTTGGTCGAGGCGCTAACGTTAGCTGCCGTTGGCTCCCGGTAACCGTGACGCCGAGCCGCGGGAACAAGCGCACCGTTAACCTCACACGCCGCCGGTACAACCTGACGGTGTTTTAAAACATAAACCTCGCTCAGATGGAGTCGTGTTTTTCCACCTTCACGACCCCGGGCTCGGCACACACGACCTCCTGTCCGTCCAGGTAGCCTTAGCTTAGCTGCCAAATCCCGGCCGTTGGAAATAACCGGAGCAACTTTTCCAAACATTTTTATTTCGACACGATTGAAGCCAAAGCACCACAAGTCTCACCCGCCTACATGTTATTTATATATATTTTTTCCCCCATTAATGATCATGTGTTCTTGAGTGTTATTCGGAGCCGGTTGTGCAGCCGTAGCCTCGCAGTGATGTCGGCGGTGGACGGGACGGGCAGCCTGCAGGGCCTCGCTCGCTTCTCCTCTCGTTCAGTCGGCGGTGGCATGTTCTTATTTCCCGCTCACCGGCTCGTATCTTAGCTGTGTGCATGTTCCTTGGTTGGAGGGTGATTTGCCCCCTAGGAAAAAAAAAAAAAAGGCAGGTAGGATGTTTGGCCGCTGTGGTGTTGCTGCAACGCCAGCCCCGATCATGCAGTGGATATACGAGGCACTTCATTTTTCTTTTTAAATTTTCATTTAGCCGGCCACGGGAGACCTGACGTGTTGTACATATTAACATATCCAATGCATGAGAGCAGGAAGGCAATGCAAGGGAATTCTTTGAGTAGCGTGAAGCACTAATAGTAGGCTTAATGTAGTGATATATCTCATGAAACAACACTCCCATGTATGATAGTCACATTACAGGGACGATTTCTTACAGTAGAGAGTCAGGAAGAATGACAATTTGCAGCATCTGTCAGTTTTTCTCCCGAGGTTTCAGGGTACATGTATTGGCTCAAGAGGGCAAATACTTAAAAGCTTGAACTGTTCGCTGCATCAGATGCAAAAACTGTGATGAGTTGAAAGTGTTATGTGAATATATTTACCAAACACACTGACATTACATCTGCAAAGACAAGCAGTGGTCACAAGAAGACAGAAAGCAAGACTGATTTAGGAGAACACTTAATACTGCAGCTTTAAATATCCATGTAGTTACCACGTCTGACTGTATCAATAGAAAACATACACAAGCTTCACCCACGTATTCACTTCCAAGGCTTTTAAGTGTTCCTGTTATTTTGTCCATCCAGTCTGTTAAGCTGAAGAAAACTCGGTCATTAAAACACAAGCATCTTTGTGGCACTAAGTGTTATTTTCCTGCATAACATAATCTGAGGGAAGCAAGCTGAGATTTAGTAGGGCAGTAGATAATTTAGTATTTTCAAGCAAATTCTGAATCAATTAGGGATTGGACAAGGGGGTCAAATCTAATTGCCCAGCCTACTGTGATTACTAGAAAAATGAACGGCAGAAGTACTCTATAAAGACAACATTTATTTATTTATTTATTTAAGAGAGCGTCTGCTGTGATGTCTATATCCAAATTGTAAATGGTTTTGGCTGTATGTTAAGGGATGAATCATTTTCAAAATCCCCTACAGTGGCATAATAATAGAAGTCCTAAAGATATTCAGCAAAACACCATATACGATGTGAAAAATCCTGTTGCATGGCAAAACAATTTTCAACTTGAGTCGTATTCTAACATCTCATCATAGTGTATCTGCATTTGTCAATGGCACCCCCAAAAACATTTTTAATTTGAGTGCAATGTTGGGCACTAATAAAATGAGGGAGTGTGTCCCTCTCAAACTAGTACATTGAAATTCATGTAAATTCACTGTCTAGATCTGATGGCTGTTACTTTAATGCTACCATGTACTCTGACACTGTTAAAGCGCCTGTTAGTGTTTTTGTGTGCGCGCCATTGAACAACAGCACGTACACCTCTGGTGTGTTCATGGATACACCCCTGTGTAAATGTAAACCAGATGTAGTGAAGGGCATTTACAGTATGTGAGACGTACTGTATGTATTGAGAGGGTGCTATTGTACGTTTAGGGCTCCTGACAGGTTTTGGATATGTCCAGACACATTTTCAGCCAGCTGCTGTTACATAAGCGCAAGCGGATGGCATGCTTGACTGACAGTTCGTGTTCACAGTGAATAGTTTTCAAGTTTTTCCCGACTAGGTACAACATTTGTCCTTGTCTACAGCATCTTCAGTAACTGCATTTTTGTTATTTCGATTTAAACGTGTGTGTGTGTGTGTGTGTGTATAAGCATCCTGGGTAAGGTTTTTTTTTTTTTTTTTTTTTTTTTTTTTTAAAACTGTATGAATGGAAGTAAAGCCAGCTGTGGCTGCCGTGATCCACTGTGATGTAAGTGAAACAGGATCTTGAATGCATCCAGATGTTGGCAGAACATGCACCAGTATTACCCCACTACAGATATACACCCCACTGACTTAACCATTTTAAAAAAAAGTTAAAACAGTTGAGACTTTTAGAACAACCTGTTTGGCCACCTTAACAGTTAAGTATTTGCCTGAATGTGTTTTCTTGACTGTACAGTTGTATTGATTTGCTGTCTCTCTTTTTGTGCCCGCCTGATTCTCTAAAACAGCCTTACATGTGACTGCTAAAACAATGAGGCTGAGAATGCGTAAGGCGTCTCAGCAGTCGAACCCCAGTCTGGCAAGCCGCCCATCCCGTACCAAGAGGAGGCATTCAGAAGTAGAAGAAGAAGAAGACACTCCTACTAGTGGAGGCAGGGGCTTGTTCTCCACCATCAAGAAGTTCATCAGAGGAAATGCTGTTAAGGTAACTACCTCTGTGATCACATCAAATGACCCTGCTTTTTCTGCGAGTTCAATGCCAGTATGGCTGTGGTGCCCCTTCTGGAAGCACTGAAATATTATAGCTGAGGTTGTCCTCCTCCTCTCAGTGTGTTTGGTTTAACAGTGTTACCTAAGCTTTTTGCCATTTCTCTGTTTTTAAAACTGCAATTAGCACTGTGCTCTAGGTCGCTGAGTTAGATACAGTGTTTCTTGGTGCAGAGTGTCATGTTTCCCAAGAAATGTCTGGTGGAATGCAGCAGCTTGTCTGAGAACTCGGACTCGGCTCTAATTTTAGCTTCTGGCTCACAGAGTTGGTGTGCAGGGACAGGAGGTAGTAACAAGTGGAAAAGTCAACTTGGCTAAAAGAAGCTTTTCCTCTGGCAGGGCTATTGAATTTTTTTACATTGTGTTGTCACCATGGTCCTCCCTGCATTTCCTCATTAAGTCCTTATTTAAGACCTGACGCAGTCTGCTTCAATGTTTCCCTGCCTATCTGTTTCTATTATGAGACTCCTTAACAAGCTGAGTAGTTTTTTGTTGTTGTTGGGTTTTTTTGTGTTGTGTTTTAAGAGATTTGTCTGTTTTTATTTAATTAACTGTTTTACTTCATGATGTCTCGTCTCCTTCAGGTGCAGCAGGAGAGCCCCGCCAAGAAAACACGCCTCCACTGTGATGTGGACAACAACCTGATCACCTCTACAACCCCAAACACCAACACCCCCCGCAAGACTATCAGCAGGGTTGGCAGGAGAGGCTCCCTCAATGGACGTGAGTGGCACAAAAAGAAAGACAAACCACTAGCCTTTATTTTCCACTTGTCCCTGTTACACCTCTTAAACCCGTTACTTCTCCTCTGCAGAGGCAACCAATCATGACAGAAGTAAGGAGAAGCCCAATGGCAGTCTGGAGGAGACGACGGCCGTTGAGGTGGCCAGCCCTCCCAGGACGACCCTTCTCGGGACCATCTTCTCCCCGGTTTTCAACTTCTTCTCACCAGCTAAAAATGGTAAGCAGACGCTGGGGAAGCATGTTTGATTCATGGCAAGCATCGGAAACAGGGACCATTCTAGTATATCTGTACTCAAATAAAACATGGTAGGCTGAACTTGTGCGAGTCACAATGTAGCATATATTAGTGAAAGCCTGCAGTACTTGTAAGCAATGTTATTTCTCATAAAATGTCTGATTAATCAGGGTCTGATGATGTTCCACCACTGTTATTAATCATGGTGGTGGAGGTGGTGATGGCACACAGCTCAAATGCCTGTTCTTTGTATTTGTTTTTTAGCCTCTCCTGGCTCAGACTCTCCAGACCAGGCATTGGAGGCTGAGGAGATAGTCAAGCAGCTGGACATTGAGCAAGCTGTGGAGACTCCCACCAGCACAGCCACATCCACACAGGAAGTGTGTGCCACCACTAACTTCTACTCTAGTGTATCGCAGCTGCCACCCCTGCGACCTCCCCACATCCCAGAGGTATCTTCCACAGCAGTGGAGGGAGAGCTCGATGCTGATGCTGACCTCCCCCCACTCACAGGTAGATAATGTTTCAGAAGCATGTGTTCTTAGCTGCAGTAAGAGTTTTACCTCATGTTGAGGTTTTGTGTTCCTGTTTCTCATCTTGTTCTTTTTAACCTCCTTGTTCTTGTTGTGGTCCAAGCTCCAGGTTCCAGTCCAGACATGGCGTATGTGGATGCTCCTCCCAATGCAGTACCACCAGAGGCATCCTATGAAGAAGACTGGGAAGTCTTTGACCCGTGAGTAAAGCATTGCAGTCATTAAATGCTAAGTCTCATAATCAACCCCATTCAACAGAAATTTGGGTGGAAAAAAATAGATTCTGACACCGACAATGTGTTTCACATTTAACATAGATAAACCCTAATGTACAGTTGTGTATCCTTATGCCCTGCTAAGTTATTGCTTTTTGTAAGTTAACTATCAAATCCATTTATGTGAAAGTTAGTGGTATTCGTCTTTGCTTAGAACACTGTGGTTTAAATTGAATTAAAATAATTGACTTGAAGTATGTGTGACATTTTGATTTGTAGATATTTCTTCATCAAGCACGTCCCTCCACTGACAGAAGAGCAGCTCACTCGTAAGCCAGCCTTGCCACTGAAGACACGCAGCACACCTGAATTCTCTCTGGTCCTAGACCTGGTAAGCTTTAGTCTACAACAACAAAAAATGATTTACCTGTTGATTTTGTTTTTTTTAATACAATTTTGAAAGTGTCCTTGTATTTTCTCTGTTGTATAGGATGAAACGTTGGTTCACTGCAGTTTAAATGAACTGGAGGATGCGGCACTTACCTTCCCTGTCCTCTTTCAAGATGTCATTTACCAGGTAAGACAGCAGTCTTACAGGAATGTTTCCCTCTATATATTTCATGATGCCACCAGAGGGGGATAAAGTCCCATTTGTAAAAAGCCTTGCTTTAAGGATGGCGTACGCAAAAGACACAAATTTGTCCCACGTTAGGAGAACTGTCCAATTCAATAGACGTACCAAAATGACATTTATTGAGACAGATTTACTCCTGCAGTAAACATTGTGTGTGTGTGTCGATCAGAAATGTTTGCTTACCAGTGGTCTGTTGTCATTTACAGGTGTATGTGCGCCTGAGGCCGTTCTTCAGAGAGTTTCTGGAACGAATGTCTCAGATCTATGAGGTATATATAACCCGGCTACTCCAATTAATTAATGTAATTGCATAACATTCCAAAAATCTGACCTTTTCTTTTCTCCCTTTTTTAATAGATCATCCTTTTTACAGCCTCTAAAAAGGTGTATGCAGACAAACTCCTCAACATCTTGGATCCTAAAAAGCAGCTAGTGAGGTAGGTTTGTTTTTTGTGTTAGTCTGTTTTAATTGCACAACAAACTCAAAAGCTGATACAAGCCTGAATGAAAAGAGCTCAAAAAGCTGTGTGCAGCACCAGCGTTGGCATGTGCTGCTGTTGAGGTGTCAGTGTTGTGGTTTTCCCTGAATTATTGATTGCGCTGACCTTGTCACTGATTGATTTCTTTTTTTTCCTTCTCTTTCCTTTTGTTCCCTACTGTAACTGTAGACACAGGTTGTTTCGTGAGCATTGTGTCTGTGTCCAGGGAAACTACATCAAGGACCTCAACATCTTGGGCAGAGATCTGTCAAAGACCATCATCATCGACAATTCACCACAAGCCTTTGCATATCAGGTAAACGCTGGTGGTTTGTGCTATCGGATTATCAGCAAGCATCAGTAAATGCACCAAAGTCAGCCAAAGGAAAACACATTTTAGAAAAAATTGTATTCAGGGTTTTGCCCTTCAAATTACTTTAGTCATTGATGCAAACAACATGGAGCTTCTATACTAGTACAGCTGGTCGCAACAAACTTTAAACTAACTTCCACTTGTCCCGACAGTTGTCCAATGGGATTCCCATAGAGAGCTGGTTCATGGACAAGAATGACAATGAGCTGCTGAAGCTGGTGCCCTTCCTGGAGAAGTTGGTTGAGATGGTAAGCTGTCCCACTGTTCAATAGCTATTATCGGATGTATTACAACAGCTACATCCAAGTGATATTTTATTATTTCAGTCAATGTGATGTAATGTCTAATGTAATCTTCTAATCTCCTCCTGTCATGGTTGTCCTGCCTGCTGAACTTGGCAGAACGAGGATGTGCGGCCGCACGTTCGGGAGAGGTTCCGGCTTCACGACCTGTTGCCCCCTGATTGAACTTGACCAAAGTCTCAGAACGGGACAACACGAAAAGACTGAAAACAACATGTGTGTAAAAAGCCCCCCTTTTGGATTACAAACTACAACATTGCCATTACTGTTAAAATTTTAGCCTTTTTTCTTTTTCTTTTTTTTTTTTATTTGTTTTTCGGTTTTAAATCCACCATTGCTTTTTAAAAAAAAAAACTTCAGAAGAAAAACACTTTTAAAAATCTGGGGAAAATTTTCTAAATATCTAAATGTATCAATGAAATTACACACACTATGAACAAGCCCAGGTAAACTCCTCTTTTTTGACTGACTCTCCAGCTGTGGAGCCGGATGTTTCCTCCACACTAAATTCTGAAGTCTTGGTGCTGGTTTAGTGGATATGAAAATGCCACCTGGTAAAGAGGAACTCCACCCCGACCGAGTCCCTGAAACCAAACCAACCCCTGGTGCTCACGCTGTTGACACTGACGATTAACAACACTCTGTGGCTACAGACCATTTTCAGCAGGAATGACTGGCCTGTAAATCAATCTGTGCATGTGTGTTTGTTTACTCCCAGCCACACACACACACACACACTGATTTGGTGTTTGGCAAACCTACAATTTGTAGCCTTTAAAATCATATGCATTCCTCCGTAGCTGAGTCAAGTTTCTATTGTTGGTTGCAGTTTTTTTTTTTCTGGTAAAACTGGTGTTTCATTGTTTTAAAAAAAAAGGAAAAAAAATAGCGTTTCAAAATGTTTTACTTCTGTTTGTAAGATATGATATTTTAAAAGGGGTCATGTAAGTTTTATTGTAAGCCTTCTTCCTATTAGGAGAACATGGGTGCGTATTAATGACAGTCCACTGCATAGTCAAACAAAATGGAATTAATCCAGGACTTTAAGTATAGTTTCTTCTCATTCTAACAAATAGAGGTTTAATTCAGTGTGTCGGCTTCACTGTGGACACAGCATGGCTCCTTAATTAAATGTTAGGATGAAGAATCTTCTTACATGTAAATCTGACATATTGTAAAGGTTTGAGGGCATTCATTTTCAAAGTGACATGTGTCAACGTTAACCTTCCTTTAATAATAGTATTTGATTTGTCTATAATCAGTATTGTCTTTTACTCCTAATCAAGTATTCTGGCTAAATCAGAGCTCTGTTTCTTCTAGTTGTAATGTGTAATTTGATGGCTATATCAGTAGCATTATGACTAATGTAGCACATCTCTGCCAGTGTGTCATGAAGTCTACCTATGGTAGAAGTCTATGGCCAGACCCCCTGTACCAGCCATATCTGGCACCAGCAACATACTGTTTTAACAGTCAGCTTCACTGACTGCTCCTCTACCTGTCTGTTTCATTCTTTTTACTTTGTACTTTTTAAGCTTTTGTTTTTTCATTTTATGTTTAACGCAGTTTAAAGCATTGTGTTTAAGAATGGTAACTATATGAATGTGTATCTGCCCGACTTCAGCCTGTAAAACTCAAGCCAAACGGACATTTTACTCCTTTTTTGTTTCAACTTGATTTATTTAATAGTGAGACAAGCGGTAGGCAGACGAGTAGATGTTGTGTTGGCATCCTTACAAGCCTAAACCTGCGAGGTAAAGGCGGAAAGCTCAAATGTCCTTCAGTCATACAAGGCTGTCTTCTGTCATTGCCCAAAACCCCCAAGAGTTGACTTGAATCTCTGTGACAATTTGGCATGCATTGTTGAACTTGTTTCAGTTTGTGTTCAGTTTGAATCAAAGTGCATTTTATGTTCAAGCAAATGTGAGTGTTTGGATTTGTCTGGGTTGCCTGTACAGTGCCATACGATTCCTCCTCACAAGTTCTCCGCCCGTGGCATTTCCTGCACTCTAACCCCCAAAATGTTTAGATGGAAAGAGACAATCAGACCTCAAAGCTCTGCAGATACTGAGACCTGGAGACACCCACCCTGCCCCTATATTTCTCAGTGTGCCGTATGTGTTGTGTACTGTGATTCCATTGAGTTGCACCCCATGAGTAAATTTGCCAGGTGAATCCTGCTGTGCCCTGCCCAAACAATCCCTGCTGCTCACGTAACGCAGGCTCTGTTCAGAGATGGTTTCCATCTGTTCAGCGCCCGCCTGCCTTTTTTCACCAGAAGTTAGTAGCTCTCCAGAAATTAGAATTAGTTTGTATTCAAGTAAAAAAATTTTAAAGGGCACAATGGTGTTTACTCAGACGTAAGGTTATGAGTGCACATGTCCAGACTATGAATGTAAATTGTACATGGGGTGAAGTCTTAAGTGTCTTTCCGAGTTCCTTGTTGCGTTCTCTCCTCATCAACTCGAACAAACGGAGAAGGAGGCATGGCAGCTCAGATCTGCTGCTATTCAGTTGTTGAAGTGGAGACAAGAACAGTGTGCATGGAAGAGGAAACCTGTCTTAAGGTCCCATCCTGGTAGCCCCCTCCCCACCCCACCCCACCCCCATGACTTCTCACCATCCTGACTGCCAGCTTTTAGTATGCAAGCCTCACCTTGACAGCGATGCAGGCCAGGTGTGCTCGTCTCCTCAGTGGGCTGTGATTACGTGTAATTATCAGTCGTGGCTTGTGTCTGAAGGACGGATGGGAGGCATTTGATACTTTTCATCCAGCTCATTTTTATGTGCATTACCAGTTTATTGTACACTGAGTGTTGTACAATACATGCAGCTCCATGTTTAAAAAAATCCTTAAAGTAAGGAAAATCTTTTGTATTTTTGATTTCAAAAGGCATGTCATATCTACTTTTTAAATGTATTAATGAAGATTTAACTTTACTTCAGATGGAGTGTTTTTTTCTTCTTTTTTTTTTTTCCTCTTTTCTTACGAATATCTGTATGTTTAGTTTAGCGCAATGTTACTGAACTGTTAAACTTAGCATGTAGAGAATACAGCTTGCTTTGTGGGAAAGTCCTGAATTAAATTTTAATCATGGCACTTTTACTGCAGAAAAGAGCAATCGTGTTAATGATTTTGTTTTTCAATATCCGTTAAGCCATTTTACTTGCAAGAATTGCTATATGTGCTGAAGATGTATTTAAAAATGTTTTAAGACATCTTTGTTAGCCGTCAGGCTATATGCTATTGTAAAGTGTATATACAGTTACATTGAATTTCTGAAACAAAGTTTTAAAGTTAAAAACCTCTTGCATGCCCTTTGTTTTTATTTCTCTGGACTGTGAGATGATGCTGAAGATGTGGGACAGCTCATAGGAGAGAAAAGAATTTATTGCCTCATCTTTGACTAAATAATACAGGGACAGACTGACTTTACTGGTAGTAGCATTAAAAGTAAGCCTAGATAATTTAGTTTTTTACTGTAATATAAACTTCATTTCAGCAGGGGTTGTGCTGTGTAGTTTTAATGTACAGTGGTTTATAATTTGCCTGATAGATCTATTGAATATAGTGGCTGTTTTCATTTTGATCTTCTCCTCCAGTTATATCAACTCCTACAGTCTACCATTAACCTTTTCATTTATAATGATTTAACCTTTTTTAATTTAGCTTTTAAGTGTACAATTAATGGTTGTGTTTTAATGGGGTTCTCTGGTTTGGAAGGTTTTTAAGGAAGAAAAACCTTGAAGTTTCTTCATTAACATGAAAGGCAACCCTGAGTTTGTGGTCGAGACTTAATTTTTATTAAAGGTGCCACGAGGTATTTGGTAAAACAATCCATGGAGAAAAAAACTATTAAAAAAACTTTAATATGCAGAATACCTTTTAAAAAATATTGTGTCGTAATTGTTGACTTAATTTGAGATTTGAGTGTGAAGGGGCCGTAGCTCGGCGTTATTCGCCGTCTGCAGCAGGCGCTCCGGTGTCCTCCGGCTCCTCGGGTTTCAGACGCGCGACTTAATCAACACACTCCGTCAATAATTCAGTAGGCCACTGACGGCCGGGCTGCTCGCCGAAATCCCTCCTGCGTTTCACAGCCCTCATTTCGCACCTACTCTTCTTCTTTTTTTTTTTTTTTTTTTCCCTCTTTTACCGGAGTCGTTAATTACGCCGCGCAGGGAGCCGGTGTAGAGTTGCAGGTGAGGAGCCGCAGCCTCCGCGAGCAGAGTGGCATGAAAGAGGGATCATCACCTGGACCTGCAGGAGGAGAGCGAGTCTGCAGGAGGAGAGCGAGTCTGCAGGATTGTCTTCCTGCTGTTCAGCAGGTTCAGCACTATGATTGTGTTTGTTCTCGGTCCGGTTCCGGTGCCTCAGCTGAATTTCTCTACTGCACCAACAGGATAAAACAAAGCGGAATTTCCTTTTTACATTTTTTTTTTTTTAATCCGGAGCGGTTGCCTGCTTGAATTTGATTGAGGACACTTAAAGATGTGGTCGACAGCAGCTGCCTGCATGGTGTGCATCCTATTGGGTGAGTAGGTCTTAGTCTCATTTGGAAAAAACACCAAGCATGTGTTGTCTAAAAAAGAAAAACTGTGTAATAATACAAAACTTTTCCTCTGAGGTGGCAAATCATGTGATCAGTATTGAATAAGCAACCCTAAACTCATGTGTATAAACTGTTAATAAAGCTTTATTAACTTGATGAGGAAGCCTATTGGAAGACTTCCACATCATAGGTTACTGTTTAAATACAACTAAGTTAATATTTCTCAGTCAAATGTATTTATTTTGTGTCACAATAACGGGCAAGAAAGTTTATTTCAGTTTGACACATCTGCTTAAAAGGTTTCAACCTCAGTGGGAATTACCTGCTTAAATAAAAGTCACACAATCCTCGATATGTCCAATTTTCCCCATAAATAAACTTTATCACAGCTGTCACTGCGTGCCCAGGGGAATTAATATGAATACTTCCTGCCTTGTTGTTTTTCTCGATGTCCGCAGGGATCCTCTGTGATGTCCAGCGAGTTCACTCGGAGCCCAGATTAATCCAAAAAAGACCCGGCGAGCCGACCCCCGACGAGGCCCTCAAGTTAGACGAAGACATCCGGAAAGTCATCGAAGAAATCCACCACGTGTTCGGCCGAAGCGAGCGCGAAAACCCGCGCAGCTTCGCCCTCCCGCCCGCGGGGAGAGGCGCGGACGTCGGCGCGTATTACGGCGTGGTGAGCGACCTGTACGCCGTCCTGCGGCCGCTGCTGAGGGCCGGCCTCCTGGAGGAGCTGCCGGGGACGCTGCTGTGCGTCCTGGCCGGGAGGCAGGACTGCGGCCTGCAGGCGGAGCTCGCGAAGACCGTGTCCCTGGAGCTCGGGGGCCCGCTGCTGGCCCTGCTGTCGTCCCTGAGGTCCCAGACGTGCGCCGGGCCCAGCAGCTCCCTGGGGACCCTCCTCAGGACGGCCGGGGAGCCGGCGGCGGCGGCGCTGCTGTCCGGGTTCCAGCAGACCGTGGCGAGCGTCCTGTCCGCCGCGCCGCCCTCCGGGGGCCTGATGAGCGCCGTGAGCGGCCTGGCGGACGCGGCCGTCGCGTACGTCTCGAAGCACCTGGCGACGTTTCTCCAAGCGCCGATGGACTATGTCAAAATAGCTTTACAGTTTGGGATTAGAATACCGTCTCTGGACGGGCAAGAGACCTGCGAGCAAGGTAAAACATGAGGTTTTTCCCTCAGTGTTAAACATTCAGGTGGAGCCATGTGGTTTACCTATACCTACTATTTAATATACAGTTTATTACACATTCTTTGTTCTAATTAAATTGTTTCCCACCAGTTATCAGTTATAGTTTGGTCATTTTCATTATTTATTTTTTTTTTTTCAATTGAATTTAGTTTCATTTAGTTTCCAGAGTGGGTTTGCTCAATTTCATTTTAGTCTATATTGTTTGAAATGTTTTTTAGTGTTTTTTATTATAATAATATTTTATCAGAATACCTATTCTGAACTTTAAGAAGTTCAGAATAGGTATTACAATACAAACACAACACTTTGTGAAGACAATAGTCAGTCTACTTTTTATTTTTATTTCAGTTAAGTAAACTTTTTTCACACTTAGTTTTAGTTAACTTACCTTTTTCCCCCACTTGTTCTGCAGGAGATCTCAAACAACTCATTATGTGGTAAGTGAAATTCCCATCAACCATTTTTCCATACCGTACCACACAGCTACCCTGTGGAGCTTTTGACCACTAGAAGTGCCATTAGGCAATGTTTTTAAGAGTGGGTACCTGTTTTGTTTGTATTGTGCATGCACACAAGGTTTTGGATGATGTAATACACATCCCTGCTGCCAGTCCCATTCATTTTTTCCACAGACAATGTTACGTGACTCACAGTTGGACAAACAGGTTCTGAAAATCTGCTTTCACATAATGTCTTCTGAGAAAAGAGATACATTCAACATGTTTCTTAGACCTCAATCATACACACAATGCGTTTTAGTGAGGAACATTGAATGTAAACAAAAAATGTGTGTGTTTACATGAAAAACTCCACAGGACACCTTTAATTACCATCTCCCTCCATGCTCAGAGAAGTAAAATACATCAGCAAGCTCTCACTAAATCTGTAAGCATTTTAGTAAATGGATATGTTATTGAAAGAACCTGTAATAATGATAAATGCCTGTTTTGTTTAGGGGAATAAACCACAATGTGAGCTGGTCCCTCGGTAACTCCATCATTGACATCCTCCTGGAAATCTTCCTGGCTCCAGAACAGTGCACATATCCGGGGCCAAAATGCCAGAGTCCTCCCAACATCCCCTTTCAACGCAGCGCCTCAGAGGCAAATGATGACACTGATAACCACCACGACATTCTGCTGAAGTGTGATCGCGACAACCTGGCCAGGTTCAATGACACACTGTGTGCTGACATCCTCGTGGGCTCGAGTGTGGGATACTCTACATCTCTGCGCACCTTTTGCCAGGCGCTAAAGTCCCTCAGCCCTAACCAGATAGAGCAGGTGTGGAGCAACATGTGCTATGTTATTCAAGCACTGGCGTCTCCACTCCTCAGCAGGTCACCCGACTGCGGTGTTGGATACATGCAGCCTTCCCCTGCCGTCACTCCTCCCTCTGAGACCAATCCCCTCCCTCGCTCTGCACCTCATCGAGTAGCCAGAGAAGCCTCCAACCTCCAGCAGCTCGCCTGCAACTACAACAGTTGGTTAGGAGACAAGGAAGTGGACGCTGTCCTGGTGTCGCTGTGCAGCGATAATGAACATAAGGAGTTTGTGAAGCAGGTGTGTAACAATGCTTTGTTGATGAGGAAGCTGCTCTCAAATCAGATGAACAGCTGGCTGTATGGATACTGTGCCAATTCCTCTGCAGACCGTGCGTACATGGTGAGTCAGTTCTGCGTCTATGAGCAGTGGATTGACCGGCCCGTCCCGGTGGCCCCCATCTTACTGGAGTTCTGCATGAGCCTGGACAGTCCCAGACTGACCCAACTCATCTGTGGGCACACAGGATTCTTCCTGCTTTTGTTCACCAACCCTGAAAATGGGCAGTTCATGCCTAACTGCACAAACTTGACCCCATCTCCACTATTCCCTGACATGGGAACATTAACGTCAGAGTCTTGTCATTACTCAGAGTGGCGTGATGTGATGCAAATTACCGTTGATGTTTTGTCACAGTGTATCCGCCTCGATCGCGGTGGTTTTGCTAGAGAGGTTTGCGCTAACAAAACTTTTCTAAATAGCCTGCTGCGTAACAAGGCAAATGCCTGGCTTGAGAATCACTGCAACACCACTCTTGTCTTCCCTCCCCCTGAGCCGACCCAGTCTTTCAGCATCACTGACTGGTGTGACTACCATACGTGGGGAGAACGACAGGTGGACGACTCAGTTATTGGCCTCTGCTGGCAGCACGATCAGCCTGCTTTTCAGAAGAATGTCTGCTGCAAGGCGTCTGTGTTTGAAAAGCTGTTACAAGACCGTCAAAACCAATGGCTGACATCGGTCTGCCCAGACATAGATGAAATAAAGGAAGTAACAGTATTACCACAGGTGCGTATTTTATCTGGATGACCCGAATCTGTGTATCCAAAGTCTAATCAACTTGTGTGCACAAAAGAATGCCAAATGTTATTTCATGTCCCATTTCATAGACAAAAGTGAATGTTTTTGTGATAGGACCATCATCAGCACAATTTAGAGACAATGTTATTCTAGAGACATGACAAGATTATCAGACTAACAACAATGACCAGTCAGGAGAAGGGAAGTAAGAGACGAGGTGTTTCACATGAGCCCTTCAGCAGAATGAATACATAGACAATGCATGTACTGTATATGTCTTTATGCACCCATGTGTCCCCATATATGAGTCTTTCACTGTATATGCACAACAAAAAACTAAAGGCAGCAGTATTAATCACTAGATGGACAATAAAACATTACAGAAAACAGGTTAGAATGTTATTTTAAAGCAACTCATTTGCACGGAATTTGTATTATGAAGTTGTATTCATGATCATCTGTTCCTTAGATGTGCAAGTACTCTGAGTGGACCCGTCCCATAATCGTGGACATGACTGAGCTAGCTTTCTGCGCCGAGATCGACCCACGTAACTTCACCTCCAAAGTCTGCACCAATGATACAGTCCTCCAGAACCTGTTGGCCAATCAGGACAACACCTGGTTAATACAGCACTGTGCTAACCATTCAAAGCCAGGGGTAACTCCTGGTGGAGGCAAGGGACAAGGGGATGGCCTGACTGGATTCAACCCTGCGGAGCAGTGCCAGTACTCCAGCTGGAGCATATCTCTTCCGGATGCAGCACTCCTGGCTCTTTGCTGGGAGCGTGACCAGACCAATTTTGTCTCCTCCATCTGCCCTAACGCTGGTCTTCTGTTTTTGCTGTCCCGGGAGCCATCTAGCAAGTGGGTGGGCAGCATGTGTACCACCTACACCAACTACACCACCACCACCAACAACAACAGCACCACTGGAGAGCCAAATTTTTGTCTGGCCAGAAACCTGGTGAAGCGGTTCAACTGGACCTGCTCAGCTGACCTCAACTCAGCCTGCCAGCCCGGGGCCAGCCAGAACATGGCCCTGCAGATGATCGTGCGCTGCTGGATGGAGAATCTGAAATTCAGGGTGGGGGATCTGCTGACTCCACCTGTGGCCACAGTGTTGGAGCAGGCAGCCAGCACTACTGTGGTGATCCTGTTGGCCCTGGAAGAGGTCCAGAACACCTCGCTGCATGTCTCTGAGAACATAAGACTGAGTGTTTTAGGGTCTGTAGTTCGCTATCTCGAGAGGGAAAACAATTTTGACAAAAAGAGGGTCTTGCTGCAGTGCTTTGGGGTAGGTAGTTTGATTGTACAGTAATTATTTTGAATAGAAAAGTATCTTTCTATCAGTGGTGGAAATATTGAAGTAAAGTACACGTACCTCAAATTTCTACTCTTCTTCAATCATTCCACCACTGTGTGTTATATTATTTTTCACTATATATACTGTATATATACTGATTGAACAGGAAACTATTGGTCAGTGATAACTAATGAAGTATATTTGAGCACTCTCTTGGAAATGTATTCTGTAGGTTAATCAGAGCATAGTGTGAACAGAGATTGTCCCCCATCTTTTATTCATATAGGCTCAATTAGTTTCTGTGTAGAACAGTTCATTAACTTTATAGTTTATCCAATTATTCATCCATGTCAGTAACTATTAGTGTTATTGTGTAACAGCTGACCTCTAGTGTACAGCCAGCCTACAGCTGGTTTACGGTTACACTCCTGTCATCGATATCAACATAATGAATCTCTTCTTCTGGGTGTAATCTTTACTGGCTCACACTTGATTCGACAATTACAGTATCGTGTCAAAACAGACTCCCTGATTATATTGTGCCACTAATCCCTCTCTGCATTGTGTCACAGCCATGTGTATGTGTGTGCATGTTTCCTTTCTGTAGAGAGTCTTAACCAGCTTGATGCAGACGGCGAGAGACGTGACCAGTGATGAATTCTTTGTCATTAAGGTGATTTCTGCCACACGTTAACATGTTAAAGTTCTTTTTTAGCCACACATTCACGTCCCCCTCGGGTATGATGTGCCTAAGAACAGCCTCACACAGCTTCCTGCATGTCTGTAGACTCCTAGTCTTGTTTCCATAATTTGTTCTTGTCAAGTGTTTTTTTTAATTTTTTTTTTTATTATTATTAAATTAAATGTGCTTTTTATGTTTATTAGGACTAATTTACTTATGTGTTTATGTGTACAGGAGTACTTCAGTATACCGCTGAGCAGCCTGAGGTCAGTGCTCAGTACAGCTCACATCACCACTGTTAGACTGATCCTTCAGTACTATAGCAGAAACAAGGATACACTACAGGTGAATAAGCACACCATTACACATTCACGTGAAACCTATACAGCATCATTTAGCAGTCTTTTTCTGTTTCTTCCGGGAATACTTATTTTTCTGTTTCACTGCTATAGGGTCTGTTTAGTCTTAGTTGATTAAACAGAACACAGTATTGTATTCTTGCTGACACAGAACTGGTTCTGCTTCTGCTTGCCAGTTGTCCAAAAAGTACCTGTCCACCATGGTGTCATCGCTGTTCCAGACCCACCTGGTTAAAGATGGTAGTATCTTCCCTGAGCTGGCTCCCCTGCTGGCTGTAGCCAGCCCGGCTGACATCCATGCTTTACCCTCACTGCAAAACAACATCAATGTGTAAGTGATGGTGTCAGCTAGTCCTTTCTAATGACCACAATTATCATTAGTAATGAGCCCAATATTTTAACTACCACTAATACTATTATAAGGTGCATTTATTAATGATTATTGTGTCACTTATTTTAACAGCAGTATTATTTCTCTGATGCACTTGTGTGTGAACGATTAGGACTGTTTCTTTGGTTTCTTTTTTAATTTGTGATGCTGTTTAAGGTTGTGCCTCTATTTTGCATGATGTTAATAGCAGATGAACTTGGTTTTCTGGACGCAATTAAAATTTTATTGAAATTCTGTTGCTGTAGTTTTAGTCTCAAAGATAGTCTCCCTTTTCCATGCACTTTCCAAGTAGGAGAATTTGTGCCAGAATCCCAAACTGGATCAATTTTTTGATATTGTTAGATTGTTGTTATAGAAATTGTGTAATTAAGAATACATGTTTAGAGGTGCTGTTGAACCTCAGTCATGGCAGTTTTGAGTGTAAACCTCTAGACTAAACTTGTTCCTAAAAGCTGGCTCAAAGTGTTCCTTATTGACAAGGTGCTTTTGTTCATGGTAGCATGTCCCTGCATTATTAAATGAACAATGAACAATGGACAATTTAGTATAGCCCATCTCATCCGAGATCTAATAAATAAGGCAACTTTGGGATGATACTGAATGGAAATTTTCACATTTTTAGAATCTCGTAGAACCAAAAGAGATCCTACTTAGTGTTTCATCTGCCAGGAGTATGTAGTTGAACACCATTATTTATTTTGATTTTGCACAGTCATGCAATGTCACTTTTCTACATCCATTATGCTTCCTTCTGAACACAGTCTTGGTGTCAGGCTCCTGCGTGAAGTGATGTGTCATTGCAACTCGAGGTGCCAGGAACATGCATTATACATAGAAAGTAAAGGAAACTAGTTCAGTAGACTAGATTTCAATCTAGAAAGGGCTTTTAATGTGTGTGTGTAGGTATTTGCTGTTGATTCAACAAGAAGGAGTCATTAAATGTAGAACAGAACAGCAAGGAAGTCTGTATATCAGCTTGACTCTATGTAACTACAGCTATCTGTAAAGCAGTGCAAATCGAAGATTAGAACAAAATCACTCACAAGCACAAAACTGTTCTTGAAATGCTACATAAACATCTATGAACTGTTCGTGTGTTTTTTTTTTTTAAATAGAAAAGAATGCGTCTATTGTTAGATGATACCCCTATGACATCTGTCACAATACCACTACCAACAGTATGACAGCTTAGCATTAAGACTGGAAATAGTGGAAAACAGCAAGCCTGGCTCTGTCTATAGATAACAGAATTCACAGCAGAAAGTCTCGCACATAGCGCCTGTTGTACCACAAATTATTTTTTTTGGTCCAGATTAAACAAAAGATATATAATGTTTTAATTAGTGAACTTTAATTTCTGGTCTTTATACAATGCTACTTAACAGATACCTGAATGGTAATAAGCACATTTCCCAAAATGTCAAACAATTCCTTTATTATTTGTACCTGGCGTACAGTATTAAGTTTCCCCAACCTCCTGTTATGTTTAATTGCTTAAATGCAATCTTTTTCAGTTGGCTAAGTACAATATTTTACAAATATTCAGTAAAACACACAAGTTTAAACAAAACCTTTTTTTTTTTTTTTTTTTTTCTCTAGGAGAGAGACCATTAACAGAAACTTGGGGAGCATGACTCTGGAACAGAAGCGGGCGTTTGGCTTGTGGTACAGTAAAGTTATGCCCCCTTTCAACATCAGCAGAGGTCAACAGTCACTCATCAGGGACACTGGAAACCTGATCGCCTACCTGCCCTTCCACAACTTCCAACACCTCTCACCTGCTCAGGTAACAGCCCTCTGAGCTCTGACACCTGGCTGAGAAACCCGAGAAGCCAGGACTCTGTCAGTCCCATTAGCCCCAGGGCACAGCGGAGCTAGTTGTCTTATACTGATCAAAAGAAAACACAGACAGCTTCTTCCTTCTCCATCACCATCAATGTGTGTCATATACACATGAATTAAGAATGACCTAAACACAAAAGGGTTTCTTGTCTTTCACTGTTCAACCATGAATTTAAAAGAAAGTTTTGAAGGAATAGTTTGACATTTTGGGAAACGTTTACTCGATTTGTTACACAGACTTAACCACTAGATGAGAAGAATGATACCATTCTGTGTCTGTCTGGTAAATAGGAAGCTATGGCCAGCAGCCAGTGTAGTGTAATGTGTAGTTTCACGCTCAGACATGAGACTGGTATCAATCTATTAATTTAACTCTCAGCAAGAATGTGAAGCATGTTTCCCAAAATGTCTATTTCTTAAAAGATGTAATCTGTGCCTGTCTGGCAGTAGTAAATGTAAAGTATTTTCCCGACCTATCAAGAGGGCGAATAAGCATATTTCTCAAAATGTCAAACTATTCCTTTGCATGAGTTCATGATTCTGGTTTCATGAAGAGAGCTGAAGTAGCCTTCTTTGTTCATAATTTGTGATCACTGGTGGAAGTATTTAATGTCACATATTCAGAAAGACATGCTATTACTGTATTTCTGTCATCATGTTTGTCCACAGGTGTTGGACGGGCTGGATGTTTTGCAGAGAAACACCCTCACTTCTCTAAAGCAGGAATTCATTGCTCACAGCATCATTGGCACCTACAGAAACCTGACAGCTCAGGATTTTACCAGGTTGGGAATGACTGTATGGAGGCACCGCCAACCTTTCCGTCTATATAAACTGTGTATTATTTGCTTGATTTTTCAGGTACATTTTGACCCCTGTTAGTAAAAGTGTAAATAATTATTTGTCAACCTGTTGTTTAACCTTTCACCACTCAATGTCTGCCTGCTGGACAGTAGCACAATGTTGAAATTTGAGGGACTTCTATGAAGTTACAGAAATATGAATGTTATACACACTATATGTATTGATAAATTAGTCTCTTGACTAATTTGGTAAAAAATCATTATGGTAATTTTCAAAAAGAACTGCTCACAGCTGAAACCTTAAAACAAATGGTGTCTGGTGGGGAGTAGTGTTAAAGGTTTTTTATAGTCGCTGGCAGCACCAGATTAAAACATAAATAAAAATAATTTTGAATCCTAAGGCTATATATCTACAGACTTGACCCCATAAATGCATATTTGAACTTAATTTTGTGACTTTTTATGAAATACATATTAAGCTTTTTGGAAGAAAACTTCTCATCTTCTCCCAGGTGTGTGTTGTTAAAACAATGTTTGTATTTTTAGGCTTGGTAATCTCTCATGCCTGGCAGACTCAAAGGACCTCCTTGTATACAAAGACACTGAGGCCTTCAGTGTCATCCGGGACATCGTTATGAACTGCACCCAAGAGGGACTCACTCTGCCCAGTGATCTGGTAGGAACAGAAAAGTTATTATATGCTTTCTTTATTGTTAACAATAGCATTTAATAAGTATTTATAACATATATGCTGTCTATGTGCTTGCTTTGAACCTTATGTCCAGATTTCCAGTTTGTTACTAAACAACATGGAATTAAAGGTCCCCTCCTCGCTCAGTCCTGATCGACTGGCAGAGTTCGCCCACCTCCTGCCCTCGCTGGGTGTGCCTTTCCTGCAGGGTCTCACACCGTCGCAGCTGCTCGCTGTCCTCCCTGCCCTGGACTCTGTGTCATTCAGCCCTGCACAGGTAGAGGAGCGCACTTAACCTGTAATGTACAGTGGTAGGTGTAGGAAGTGGCAAGCATAAGCATCATCTACAACTCAATTTCTATTGTCATTTAACATGCACAGTTTTTTTGAACTAGTGAGCTGTCGGGTGTCAGTGGGTGGGGGGTGTAGTCAGTCCCTTATACTGCACAAGCCCGCATTCGTTGTACATGGTTGGGTTTCCTGGCAGCTGGTGGGGCTTGTAGGCCTGGGGAACAGCTGACAGGCAGTCGTTCTTCAGCACACTGACCCCTGAGGTGAGATGGCTCGTGAGGCAGAGACCTGGGCTTTACTTTACCCTCAACTATCATTTGAACTGGAGCCTTTTACTTTTACCTCAGCCTCACAGCTGTTGCCTTGCTTTTATGTCTCACAAGGAGTATAGAGAGGATTCACCTTTTCAAACCCACGGATAGTTTGGCAGGTCCGATCGTCCATCACAACGAAAATGTTGTGTGGACAAGCCTTGTTCAATCCCATAGGACTTTATTTTATATTTTAGTAAATGGTGAAGTAATGGTGAAGACAGCATCTTGGATTTTAATATCTTACCCAGTATAAATGTGATACAGACCTGGAGCATATAGATACAGAATATATGTCATACTGTACCAGTCAATTGCCAGTTAAAATGAACACTTGAAAGCTATTTTATTCATGTCTTTTCATTCTGTACATTTTTTCAGGCCTCCATAATTGTAGACAAGCTGTCTTCAAGTTACACCGTGAGTTATTTTATAAACGCATCACAATGTGTGAATTTAGCATTTTTGCTCCCTGAACCTCACACTCTTCCTCCCCTCTGCTCAGCTGACCGGTTCGGGCCAGCTGCAGGAGCTCGGCTCCCTCATTGTGGGAATGAAGACGGAGACCTTGTTGACCCTCACCTCTGATAGACTGCTGTCATCCCTGCCCGCCATGGCCCAACACACACCAAGCCTGAGCCCACCACAAGCCAATGCTCTCTCCACCAAACTATGGGTACAACACACCCGTACTAACAGCACAGAGACACATTCATAATGACTTGAAGAATTTCCATTTTCAAGTTTTATCAGTCAAAGCTGTATTCATAAATTCACTCACTTCAAACACTGGGTACTGTATATAATGCAATTAACACTTTCTCTTGGTAGATTTCATATTTGATCACTAAAATTGCAGAGTTATGTAAGTTTTTTCATCTGCAGAGGGCGACTGTAACGCGTTTCCTTGTGTAATATTAACTCTTTTCTGACCAGGGCTTCCCAGAGGTGGTCGGTTGGTTGGATGATGTGGAGCCTTTGCTCTATTGCACGCCTCTGATCAGTGTCCTGCCCAGGACTCGTATGCTTGTGAACAACATCACCACTGCAGCCACAAAATCCTGGAACACACAGCAGGTATCACATAGTCCATCTTGCATCAGCACATATCGTAGGAGCCAGGTGTATTCAAACTTTTTTGCTCAGTACCTCTCATGTTTTTTTTTTTACCATTGCAGGGTGCATATGCAGAGTTGTATTGTTTGATCAAATATAAGAGAAGGTTCACAAGATATAATATAAATATACAGAGGAACAAGGACCAAAATAAAATGAAATGTATACAGATGTGATGGAATAGGCCATTGAATCTTTAGTCAGTTTACAAACACTTGATTACAGTATATGAAAATGTGAAAGCATCTAATCCTGACCCTCTGACTTTTACTTTGTGTTATGATCTCTTTGTGCTTCCTCTATTTGTCATGAGAAGGTGTGTATGACAATATCTTGATTAGCTGCTCAATTATTAAGTGGAGAAGCAAAGACGTCATCATCACTGACACTGTGAATGGACTTGTCTGTGAATACGAACAACAGACAAATATCAGATATCAAATTGCCCTTGTGTCTGATCATGAAAACGGGGAAAGGAAGCGGCCCAGGACCTGCATAAACCAGCATGTTACAACATGTACAAAACAACTTTTTTCCCCATTTTTTCCCCAGGCAAAAGCAATTTTCAAAGAGGTGCTTGATACTAAACCAAACCTAATCAGCAAAGATTTTTTGTAAGTACATTTGTATGTTTTATCTTTGTGTTCATTCCGTGTCTGTATCCAAAATGTATGAGTACTTCTGGCGGCTGTGTATTTTGCGGCTCAACGGTATATGTAACAGCTCTGTCCATCAATTGACACTCACCTCTTCATGTAATCAGGAGTCTGGGAACACTGGGTCAGGGTGTGAGCTGCAAGGTCTTCCAGGAACATCTTCGGGCTGATTCTTCGCCTTCGTCAGTGAGACGTATCCTGGCCTTCCTCCGGCAGCAGCCTGCTCCTCTTCACACCTCACTGGTAAACTTACCTGTTTGATTGATGCCATTCTACTGTCTCTAAGATATCTGACTTTGTTGAACTTTTTTTTTAATAATATATAATGCATGTGATATACATTATATCTACATCTACTTGTCCTTTGTCATGTGTCTTTGTTCTTCTTGACAGAAAAAGTGTGTGATTGAGGAGCTATATCAGTTTGAGTTCTTCTCCGAACTGCTTAAAGAGCTTGGAGCTGAGATCGCCCTGTCCATGCCGTAAGTCAGAAGTTGGCATTAATCACTCCACTATTAATGTGTTAACATCATTTTCAGATATTTCAAAATGATATAGTATAGAAAGTATAGTACCCAGAAATAGTTGAACTGGACAATTAGGTTTTAAATGCAGTTTATAAATAGTGATTCGAGATTTATTGACTATATCATGAAAAATATTCTTCTGTACTTTGTTCCTGTGTGTTTGTGTGGTTGCTTGCAGGGTTAGCACCATTAAGAAGTTTCCTACAGGTATGATGGACGATCTTAGGAAGATGATTATTCAGGACCCTCATCACTTTCTCTTGCTGTCTACAACAAAACAAGAGCTGCTGGTGGACAAAATGGTGCAGAGGATGGTCAGTAAGAGCTACACTGTGGTGCAATACGGATACGTTTCTCATATTCTAAAAAGTTAAAAGGCAAAGAAGAAGATGGAAAGCCAAGATTTTTAGTTTGAAGATTTATGGGTGTTCAGCAGTGCAGTTTTAGTTGTTTGTCATATTTGCTGTGTGATCAGTGTTTTCTTTATCTGCAGGGCATGTACACAGGGGTGTTCACGGAGGAGGAGTTTCGCTCACTGGGCATTATGGCGCCATTTGTGGTGGATGAGGTTTTCATTCAGCTGGACCGCAGCTTCTTCATTGACAATCTAGATTTTCTCCAGGGTCTCTGCTACAGCAGCAGTAAGATGGACATTGTGGCTCGTATCCTGCAAGAACCCGCCGCCTTCGGGTAAAGTTCTCACCTTATACTGAAGTCTTTAATCCAAACAAATCCAAGGATAATGGCAGTATATTCATGCCATTAAAACCATAAACATTCAATTATAAAAATAAAAATATCAAGAAAATAACAAGAACATTTAAATAGATAATAGATAAATAATAATAATACCAATAAATAATAAACACACATTATAAATAAATAAATTCAAATATTATACAAGAAATAAAAATAAAATAACAACTAAATATATTTGGTAATAAATAAAATATTAGTCTTGAAAAGGTTAATACAGTCAGGTTCTATGAATTTGTATAATTATACACATCTCAAAAGTTCTTTTAAATTTGCAGTACAACCTAAATTTATTATAAAAAGCCTTAAAATCTTTTGTGAATTTGGCTTTATGTTGATGATTTTTTGCCATTATGAGAACTGAGTTAACCAGACGATTTTCCTGTTTCTCTTGGGAGAAAAATACAACCGAACAATCTTAAGAAATCAGCCTTGTAATGATGTACATTTTAGAGTTCATCCAGAAGGGGTTTTAAAAGTGTGTTTGTGGGATTTCCTCAATCTATCAAGGGAGACGTGTCAGTTTATGGCTGTTACAGGGGAAAACCTGAAAATGATCAACATTTTATAGAAGAGGTTTCATATGACAAAAGCTCTAGTTCACACAGCAGGAAACTTATGAAAAATGATGAAGTGTTCTTATGTTTCCTCACAGTCCTGTCAGCAAGTGGAACCAGACAACACTGAGCCAGGTGGGCCGGTTTCTCTTTTTCCTGCCTGACAACAAACTACAGGAGATTTCCCTGGTGAGTTTACTGCCGTATTTGAATTCATGTGGTATTGCATCTTAATTGCTCCTTAGATTTGTCAGTTTGCTCCTCAGATTGAGGAAAAATAAACTTGTTCCTGTAACAGATTCATTCGATGTCCAGAATTCCCATAATGAGGTGTTGGGATTGTTACTTGATCCCATGGCAGGTTAGGCCAACAAAGGCTGTAAATAAATCCCTCAGGTGTCACGTCTCCAGTAGGTGTCAGGATCAGGTGGTGAAGTTCCTGTTTTTTCCGTAAACCATCAGTGTGTGTCTGTGTGTCAACATGTGCATATGTGTGTTGTTTGTGTCCCCACAGGCGTTGATGACTGTGGGGCGTATCGAGAAGCTGTTCATCAGCCAGCGTCAGTGGGAACGTGGGGATGTGGGGATCCACTGTTTAGACGAGAACGAGAGGATGACATTTTTTGAAAAGCAACAGTTTGTTCTTCAGTTTTTCCTGGGCTTCCTGAAAATGAATTCTCTCTCACGTGAGCATCACTTTGGTTTCCAAAATCTCTTAAATAACCCTAATGGTACTATCTAAAGGAATAGTTCGACATTTGGGGAAATACCAGCTTCTGCAACCAAGACAGTTATAGGAAAGCCTTTAACCAAACAGACTATTATCAAAGTAATAGTTCAACATTTTGCAAAATACACTTCTTTGCATTCTTGCGAGATGGATGAGAAAATCGATATCACTTACATATCTGTACGTTCAATATAAGTTTACAGCCAACAGCCAGTTAATGCCCAGGAAATGGGCAAACAGCTAGCCTGACTCTGTTCAAAAGGTAACAAAATCCACCTACAGCATCTCTAAAGCTCACTAGTTATAAAATTGTTGAGTTTAATCTGTACAAAAACACAAAGTTTAAAAATGACACGTTGTAGTTTTACAGTTACATCCTGGAGTCTTGTCATCAATGTGAGGTTGCCAGGCAACCTGCGGATGCCTCATGTCCAATGTCAAACTATTCCTTTAAAGTACGACAATCGTGTCAAAATTATTGTTTCAGAAAAACGTAGTTTTTGTGTAAAGTGTAAAGTCTATGAAATTAACATTAACGTTGTTGATGTTCTATGCTTTACATATAGTCATATGCTTTATGTCCTGATCAGATATTTGTGTCTGTGTCCTTTGCCAGCGACTCCTATGGTTCCTACCTGTGAGATTTTGCAAACAACAGCTCCCTCTGTCTGGACCTCCAGCAGTCTGACAAGCATGTCCTCATCTGCCTTCTCCAATTGTCTGGAGCTGATGGGTGATGATCCGTTCCTGGCATCCTACCAACGCAGCCAGGTGCTCAAGAGAGTCAAACAGGTGAGATTAATTTCTAGTCTACTTCAGTGCATTTAATAACCTCTTCAAGGCCGTACGGGGTAGTTTTTCCATCCTCAGTCCAGCTCTTAATACTGTGTGTCTGCTCCATCTTTACTGGGTTTCTCTGGGATGACGTGTGTGTATGAAGATATACGGCCCCGCCTCGTCCTTCTCCCAGTCTGTGATCTCTCAGCTGGGTGGGATAGCGACAGAGCTGTCACTAGAGGAGCTGAGCAGCCTCCGACTGACTGAGCGCAGGAGCATTGCTGCTATGGGTGCTGTCAGTGCCTGGAGCAACAGACAGGTAGCAGTTTACATATCACATAGATTTCCTATACTGTTGGCATCAACTACTGTACATATTTTGTGACATTTTTTGTTTTACCAAACATTGTTTTACCAATACATATAAAATGTGTCTTTTTTCCTTTTGTGTTATTCCATGACCACATATTTGCATATTTGATCCTTATTAGGTTAGATTCAACTTTATTGTCATTACACGTGTACAAGTACAGAGCAACGAAATGCAGTTTAGTATCCAACCAGAAGTGCAATAAGTAGTAAGTACCGATATACAGATAATAAATTAGTATTTTACTGATAATAAATTAGTATTTTAAAATGGAACCGGAATATATAAGTGAAAATATACAGATTGATTGGTTGAGGTACTATGTACATATTATACAGGTTGATTTGTGCATTAAATGTAGACTATAAACAGGAACTATAAAAATAATTTACAAAAAGGAAATGGGCAAATGATAAATTAGGTAATACAAAATACAGATTGAGTGAACATTAAATAGTGCATAATAATAAACAGTAGCTGCCTAACATTAACAGGCAGATGCTAATTAATTTCTAGTTGTCAGTACAGCTGGACACCTCTGATACAGGGATTTGTTTTCCGTTCCTAATTAATGCAAGTATTCAACTCCAGGCTTGTAGCTGCTTAGTGAAAATTTTATTTAAAACCTGATTAATATAAACAGAAATCAGTCATATAAGTAAAGGAAGGACTGACAATTTTATTTGATTAAATATGGCAGTTTTCTGGCAAGTGGCCAAGGTATAAGTGGGATAATACCCAACTCCCTGTCATCCATTAAAATGGATGACAAGGAGTTTTAATGGCCCATTTGATCCATTTTAATGGATGACAGGAAGGCAAAGAGTAAATCTTTCTCTAATATTTTGTCTTTTATAGTTTATAGTTTTAGCAAGTGTATGTTCAGAGCATGTGGATCATAACTCTTGTTTTCATCCCAGCTGGCTGCACTGTTTACCACCGTGTTAAACTCCACCAAGCAGAGTCCGAGCCAGCTCGACTCCAGCACACTGGTGGCAATGGGACACATCGTGTGCGGAGCTAAAACCACAGATATTAATTTTTTCAATGCCATAGAGTTCAGGTAAGCCAATTGAAACACTTTTACAGGCACTACTTAATGCCTTCTTTTTGAGCCCTGATGTTTGTAACCTGAAGTACTCTGCTGCTGACAATATTCAGTTACACTCTTACACTCGTGCTGTGTCTCTCCCTGGTGGCTGCAGTAAGGCGGTGCTCTGGCTGGGTCGGCTGAAGCTGTCCTGCTCAGAGGAGCAGCTGCTGGCTCTTGTCAGGCTGCTGTCCCACAGCCTTGCTTTTGGACCCATGAGTTCATGGGGAAGTGATGTCTTCATTGAGATCGGAGTTCTGGCAGGTATTGTGCATTCACTGTCTTCACCGTATGGCTTTCACCAATTTCCAGTATTTTCAAAACTATATTCACTAATACTATGAAAATGTTAATTTCATTCTGTAGCAAATTAAGTTGTTGACAGCTGTAATAATTTGGCACTAGGAAGAAAGTGTCAATTCCCCATAGTGTCAATCTGGCACAAATCTTATTTGTGTTACCCAGTCAAATGGTATGTGTGCTCACAATCTTAAATTAAAGCCATCTTGTTTTTATTGTTTGTTTTCTGGACACCCTCTAAATGTATTCTGTCACTCTCTTGCTGTTTTTGATTTTGTGTTTGCACTTTTTTTACAGCTGGTATCCCAGACATCGCTATGTCAGCTTTGGTGAAAGAGCAAATTGAAGGAATGACACCTGTAGCCATCTCAATGATACCAAGTGCTAAGTTTGCTGTACGTCAACATTTTAATAAAACAACAATATTCACTGCATAAGCTCTTATGGTTTAAGCTATTTAGTAAGTTCTTCCTCTGGAGTCCAAAATACCTTTATCTATGTTCATGTTGGTGCATTAATTTGATATACTCCTCTGTTTCTATGTGTCTATCTGTGTGTTGTGTCACTTCCTCAAGGTGGTGTTTCACCAGAGGCAGATCAGTATGTTCTCCTATGAGCAGGCTGCTGCAGTAACTAAGGAGCAGCTCTCTGCTCTGTCAGACGTTCAGAAGACAGCTCTGGATATGGTGCTGACACCCTGGGAGGACAAGCCTGTAGACTTCAGAGGTGAACCACTGAAATCTTTGTAACTCTTGTTGTCCACTGATAATTGTAAAGAAGGGTCATTTGCGAAAGCTTATTTTTTTTCCCCTTGTTGACACAAAATTCGGTTTATCTGGTGAACATGAACTAACTTCTCAAAGCTCTGACCGAAGTTGTGTCCCAATTCCATATTAATACTATACATTACAGGATGTTATATACTAGTATTCATGATATAGTGTCTTTAAAGACAGTATACAAGAAATAGAGTACTTAATGTTTGCACTAAATGGAAATCAAACAAGAGCTGCACTGACAGACATCAGAAAGCAAGACAATGTGCTAAATGTTTTTCCAGAGATGTAATACTTTTTTTTTGTTTTCTTGTCTGACATCATCCTGGAGCTGTCTCACCATCATCTGCAATTTGTTTTAATTTTTTTCCAGCTGTAAGTAGCTCCTTTATGTCATTTGTACATCAGCAGCAAACTCAAAAAATTAAGCTAGTTTAAAATGCATAGACATCTTTGAGTGTACTTAAATCCCCTATGTGTAGAATTTTTATATAATTGTAGCATCTTTCAAATTATTCTGATGGCAAAAATTATTGCTTGTAGAAAAGTGAAACATTTCTAGTGAAAATTGGTCTTTTCATTGATTTACGCTCTTTTTTCTAAGTGTACCAAAAGCAGTCACTAAAGCCATATATGGTCAAATCCTACACAAAGGGGTTTCATATTTATTTTTATATTAAGTGTGAGTGCATTTTATACACAGAACTCTGGTTAGAGTAGTATGTGTGTGGAATTGGGACACAATTTGTATGTGCTTTAGTTATCTCACAACTACATATATCTGCTTGATAGGCTATATTTGTGCAATTCTTGAATCCTTGTGAACTCCTTACATGTATGGTGATGTGCTTTCTTTTGATTCACAATACTACATCTTATAAAAAGAAGCATAAACAGGTTAACTTGAGATGAGTGTTGTTCTATTTATTTTGCATTATTCCATAGTCATGACAGTACAGTGTACCAATAAAACTGGAATATCACAGCTGAACACTCAGTGTTTTTTGTTATGATATGCAAAGATGGGTAACCCACAGGGATCATATTTTGCATGGCTCTACATTTATATTGCTTTCACTGTGTTCCTGTAGGGAAGTCACTGGGGCTGACACTGAGCCACAGTCCTCTGTGTCTCATACTGGGACTGCTGATGCTGCTGATTGTCCTGCCCTGCCCCGACCTGATCTGCCCTGGCACATGACCCCACTCACCCCTGCTGGATCAGGAGACACCTCCTCACCCACATAACTAAGATGATCACATTTATCCGTGCAATACCAAACCTCTTTGAAAACAGCAGCACTTCAGGATTTCTATATACTGTATTTAATGAGATTGTAATTTATGTTGTGCAACTATCACTTTGACATAACATTCAGCATTGAAGGAACAAAATAAATAGTTTATTTTTAAAAAATATAAATGTTCACAGTATAAACAGTATATTCAACAAGTCTAACCAACACCAACAGAATATTTTCATTACACTTGGCTATTTATTAATTATTTATTTTTTGATAACCCTGTATGAACCCCTACTGTCCCGATGGATCCTTCTCCCACACAATTTTAGATTTAAATATAGTTATTATACAGTTATTATGAATAAAAGTTGTGGAGCAAACCTTCAAAGTTATATATTTTTGTGAAATTATATATTTTTGTCAGCTGTAATGCGTGGTACATTTATATATCTATTGTGAGTTATCGTGATCAGATAACATACATAATGTTCAATAAGACCTGATTGTATTAGTGTTGATCAACTTCAGTCTACTTTTGCTGTGAGTTTTGTATTGTTGTGCACATGGTGTGATAAATATAGACCTAAATTATTAAACTGAACCAATCCTCCTCCAGTTGACTGTTTTTTTTCTTCTTTATTTAACACTGGACTAGATTAAAAGTCTCATTTATATCTCATATCTAGAGTAAAAAGTTTGTTTAATGTATAATCTTTATATATTATATAACCTATATGGACATACAGCTCCCAAAAAGAAAAAAATATATAGTGGACAACTTTTAATCCAAACTATGTAGCCTTTATTTATTTTTGCTTTTTAAGTCGCCATTATGAAATCGTAAATAAAGACAATTATGGACACTGGCTCAAAATAAGGAGTCCACATTATAAGAGTGAGTCAAGTGTGACTTTTTAAGTAAACATGATTATGAGACAATATTTTGATTTACTAACTCATCATTTTGAGTTACTATAATAACTTTAATAAATTTCCCTTCGGGGATGAATAAAGTAATCTATCTATCTAGAAAAGGGAATTTCTGAAGAAATTGAGGTGTGAATGCTGACTGATGAAAGGCTGACGCTAAACTGGATTGCTGAAGTTGAGCACAAAAAGTGGAATAATATCAACAATATATGAAAAATGTGGAATAGTTGAATGTTTGTTGAAAGGCTGACGCTAACCTGGATTGCTAAAGTTTAATAAAAGTCAGTTGAATAATATCAAAAATGTATGAAAGATATGGAATAGTTAAATGTTTGTTGAAAGGCTGGCGCTAAACTGGATTGCTGGCTTGAACTAGCTTGAAGCAGCTGGAGGGAGTTAAAAGTTGAATAAAACTTAGAATGTATGAAATATGTACAAGACTTTCTGGTTTACACATGAAAATATGAATTAGAAGATAAGACATGAAAAATGCTTGAAAAAGTCAAAAAATACAAAAATCCTGTGTGTGTGTGTCTTTGTCACATCCACCAACTGCTGAAAAAAACGACAAAAATCGACAAAAAAAATGACAGAAAAAAACAAAACGACACTATAAACAAAAACGACCAAAGAAACAACAAAAAATGACCAAAAACAACACTATAAAGAACAAAAAAAAGACAAAACACAACACTATAGAGAGCAAAAACGACAAAGAAAACAAAAAAAGCGACAATAAAAAGACAAAAAACGACACTATAAACAACAAAAACGACACTATAAACGACAAAAAACAACACTATAAACAACAAAAACGACAAAAAACGACACTATAAACAACAAAAAACGACATAAAACGACAAAAACGACTGAAACGACAGTATAAACGACAGTATAAACGACAAAAAACAACACTATAAATGACAAAAACGTCATTATAAACGACAAAAACGTCATTATAAACGACAAAAACGACTGAAACGACAAAAACGACACTATAAACAACAAAAAACAACAAAAACGACACTATAAAGGACAAAAACGACTGAAACGACACTATAAACGACAAAAAACGACACTATAAAGGACAAAAACGACACAATAAAGAACAAAAATGATGAAAAACGACACTATGAACGACAAAAACGACTGAAACAACACTATAAACAAAAAACGTCAAAAACGACACTACAAACGACAAAAACGACACTCTAAACGACAAAAACAACTGAAACGACACTATAAACAAAAACGACCAAAGAAACAACAAAAAATGACCAAAAACAACACTATAAAGAACAAAAAAAGACAAAACACAACACTATAGAGAGCAAAAACGACAAAGAAAACAAAAAAAGCGACAATAAAAAGACAAAAAACGACACTATAAACAACAAAAACGACACTATAAACGACAAAAAACAACACTATAAACAACAAAAACGACAAAAAACGACACTATAAACAACAAACAACGACAAAACGACAAAAACGACTGAAACGACAGTATAAACGACAAAAAACAACACTATAAATGACAAAAACGAAACTATAAATGACAAAAACATCATTATAAACGACAAAAACGACGAAAAAACAATAAAGAACAAAAATGATGAAAAAACGACACTATGAACGACAAAAACGACTGAAACAACACTATAAACAAAAAACGTCAAAAACGACACTATAAACGACAAAAACGACACTCTAAACGACAAAAACAACTGAAACGACACTATAAATGACAAAAAACGACACTATAAAGGACAAAAACGACAAAAAACGACACTATTAACGACAAAAACGACAATATAAACGACAAAAACGACTGAAACAACACTATAAATGACAAAAAACGACACTATAAACGACAAAAACGACAAAAAACAACAAAACAACAAAAACGACACTATAAACGTCAAAAACGACACTATAAATGACAAAAACAACACTATAAACGACAAAAACGACTGAAACGACACTATAAAGGACAAAAACGACTGAAAAGACACTATAAACGAAAAAAACGACACTATAAAGGACAAAAAACAACAAAAAAACAACAAAAACGACAAAAAAACAACAAAAACGACACTATAAAGGACGAACACAACAAAAATGACACTATAAAGGACAAAAACGATAACAAAAACGACAACAAAAACGACAAAAAACAACAAAAACGACACTATAAAGGACGAAAACAACAAAAACGACAACAAAAATGACAAAAAACAACAAAAACGACACTATAAAGGACAAAAAAACAACAAAAACGACAAAAAAACAACAAAAAAGACACTATAAAGGACGAACACAACAAAAATGACACTATAAAAGACAAAAACGACAACAAAAACGACAAAAAACAACAAAAACGACACTATAAAGGAGGAAAACAACAAAAACGACAACAAAAATGACAAAAAACAACAAAAACGACACTATAAAGGACAAAAAACAACAAAAACGACAAAAAAACAACAAAAACGACACTGTAAAGGACAAAAAACAACAAAAACGACACTATAAAGGACGAAAATGACAACAAAAATGACAAAAAAACAACAAAAACGACACTATAAAGGACGACAACGACAAAGAAACAACAAAAACGACACTTTAAAGGATGAAAACAACAAAAACGACAAAAAAACAACAAAAACGACAACAAAAACGACAAAAAACAACAAAAACGACACTTTAAAGGACGAAAACAACAAAAACGACACTATAAAGGACAGAAAAACAACAAAAACGACAAAAAAACCAACAAAAACTATACTATAAAGGAAGAACACAACAAAAACGACACTATAAAGGACAAAAAACAACAAAAACGACACTATAAAGGACAAAAACGACAAAAAAACAACAAAAACGACACTATAAAGGACGAAAACAACAAAAACGACACTATAAAAGATAAAAACAACAAACACAACACTATAAAGGACGAAAACGACAACAAAAACGACAAAAAAACAACAAAAACGACACTATAAAGGACGAAAACGACAAAAAAACAACAAAAAAGACACTATAAAGGACAAAAAAAAAAAACGACACTATAAAGGACGAACACAACAAAAATGACACTATAAAGGACAAAAACGATAACAAAAACGACAACAAAAACGACAAAAAACAACAAAAACGACACTATAAAGGACGAAAACAACAAAAACGACAACAAAACTGACAAAAAACAACAAAAACGACACTATAAAGGACAAAAAACAACAAAAATGAAGAAAAAACAACAAAAACGACACTGTAAAGGACAAAAAACAACAAAAACGACACTATAAAGGACGAAAAAGACAACAAAAACGACACTATAAAGGATAAAAACAACAAAAACGACACTATAAAGGACGAAAACGACCAAAAACGACACTATAAAGGACAAAAAAACAACAAAAACGACACTATAAAGGACAAAAACGTCGACGAAAACGACACTATAAAGGACAAAAACGACAACAAAAACGACGACAAAAACGACAAAAACGACAAAAAACAACAAAAACGACACTATAAAGGACGAAAACAACAAAAACGACAACAAAAATGACAAAAAACAACAAAAACGACACTATAAAGGACAAAAAACAACAAAAATGACAAAAAAAACCAACAAAAACGACACTGTAAAGGACAAAAAACAACAAAAACGACACTATAAAGGACGAAAGCAACAAAAACGACAAAAAAACAACAAAAACGACACTATAAAGGACGAAAGCAACAAAAACGACACTATAAAGGATAAAAACAACAAAAACGACACTATAAAGGACGAAAACGACAACAAAAACGACAAAAAAACAACAAAAACGACACTTTAAAGGACGAAAACAACAAAAACGACAACAAAAATGACAAAAAACAACAAAAACGACACTATAAAGGACAAAAAAACAACAAAAACGACAAGAAAACAACAAAAACGACAACAAAAATGACAAAAAACAACAAAAACGACACTATAAAGGACAAAAAACAACAAAAACGACAAAAAAACAACAAAAACGACACTTTAAAGGACGAAAACAACAAAAACGACAACAAAAATGACAAAAAACTACAAAAACGACACTATAAAGGACAAAAAAACAACAAAAACGACAAGAAAACAACAAAAACGACAACAAAAATGACAAAAAACAACAAAAACGACACTATAAAGGACAAAAAACAACAAAAACGTCAAAAAAACAACAAAAAAAAAACAAAAACGACACTTTAGATGACGAAAACAACAAAAAATGACAAAAAACAACATAAACGACAACAAAAACGACAAAAAAACAACAAAAACGACACTTTAAAGGACGAAAACAACAAAAACGACAACAAAAATGACAAAAAAACAACAAAAACGACAACAAAAACGACAAAAAAACGACAAAAACGACACTTTAAAGGACGAAAACAACAAAAACGACAACAAAAATGACAAAAAACAACAAAAACGACACTATAAAGGACGAAAACAACAAAAACGACAACAAAACTGACAAAAAACAACAAAAACGACACTATAAAGGACAAAAAACAACAAAAAAACCAACAAAAACGACACTATAAAGGACGAAAACAACAAAAACGACACTATAAAGGACGAAAACGACAACAAAAACGACAAAAAAACAACACAAACGACACTATAAAGGACGAAAGCAACAAAAACGACACTATAAAGGATAAAAACAACAAAAACGACACTATAAAGGACGAAAACGACAACAAAAACGACAAAAAAACAACAAAAACGACACTTTAAAGGACGAAAACAACAAAAACGACAACAAAAATGACAAAAAACAACAAAAACGACACTTTAAAGGACGAAAACAACAAAAACGACAACAAAAATGACAAAAAACAACAAAAACGACACTATAAAGGACAAAAAAACAACAAAAACGACAAGAAAACAACAAAAACGACAACAAAAATGACAAAAAACAACAAAAACGACACTATAAAGGACAAAAAACAACAAAAACGACAAAAAAACAACAAAAACGACACTTTAAAGGACGAAAACAACAAAAACGACAACAAAAATGACAAAAAACTACAAAAACGACACTATAAAGGACAAAAAAACAACAAAAACGACAAGAAAACAACAAAAACGACAACAAAAATGACAAAAAACAACAAAAACGACACTATAAAGGACAAAAAACAACAAAAACGTCAAAAAAACAACAAAAAAAAAACAAAAACGACACTTTAGATGACGAAAACAACAAAAAATGACAAAAAACAACATAAACGACAACAAAAACGACAAAAAAACAACAAAAACGACACTTTAAAGGACGAAAACAACAAAAACGACAACAAAAATGACAAAAAAACAACAAAAACGACAACAAAAACGACAAAAAAACGACAAAAACGACACTTTAAAGGACGAAAACAACAAAAACGACAACAAAAATGACAAAAAACAACAAAAACGACACTATAAAGGACGAAAACAACAAAAACGACAACAAAACTGACAAAAAACAACAAAAACGACACTATAAAGGACAAAAAACAACAAAAAAACCAACAAAAACGACACTATAAAGGACGAAAACAACAAAAACGACACTATAAAGGACGAAAACGACAACAAAAACGACAAAAAAACAACACAAACGACACTATAAAGGACGAAAGCAACAAAAACGACACTATAAAGGATAAAAACAACAAAAACGACACTATAAAGGACGAAAACGACAACAAAAACGACAAAAAAACAACAAAAACGACACTTTAAAGGACGAAAACAACAAAAACGACAACAAAAATGACAAAAAACAACAAAAACGACACTTTAAAGGACGAAAACAACAAAAACGACAACAAAAATGACAAAAAACAACAAAAACGACACTATAAAGGACAAAAAAACAACAAAAACGACAAGAAAACAACAAAAACGACAACAAAAATGACAAAAAACAACAAAAACGACACTATAAAGGACAAAAAACAACAAAAACGACAAAAAAACAACAAAAACGACACTTTAAAGGACGAAAACAACAAAAACGACAACAAAAATGACAAAAAACTACAAAAACGACACTATAAAGGACAAAAAAACAACAAAAACGACAAGAAAACAACAAAAACGACAACAAAAATGACAAAAAACAACAAAAACGACACTATAAAGGACAAAAAACAACAAAAACGACAAAAAAACAACAAACAAACAACAAAAACGACAAGAAAACAACAAAAACGCCACTTTAAAGGACGAAAACAACAAAAACGACAACAAAAATGACAAAAAACAACAAAAACGACACTATAAAGGACAAAAAAACAACAAAAACGACACTATAAAGGACAAAAACGACGACGAAAACGACACTATAAAGGACGAAAACGACAACAAAAACGACGACAAAAACGACAAAAAACAACAAAAACGACACTATAAAGGACGAAAACAACAAAAACGACAACAAAAATGACAAAAAACAACAAAAACGACACTATAAAGGACAAAAAACAACAAAAAAAACAACAAAAACGACACTGTAAAGGACAAAAAACAACAAAAACGACACTATAAAGGACGAAAACGACAACAAAAACGACAAAAAAACGACACTATAAAGGACGAAAACAACAACAAAAACGACAACAAAAACGATAAAAAACAACAAAAACGACACTATAAAGGACGAAAACAACAACAAAAACGACAACAAAAACGACAACAAAAACGACAAAAAACAAGTAAAACGACACTATAAAGGACAAAAACAACAACAAAAACAACACTTTAAAGGACGAAAACAACAAAAACAACACTATAAAGGACAAAAACGACAAAAAAACAACAAAAACGACACTAATAAGGACGAAAACAACAAAAACGACACTATAAACGACAAAAACAATACTATAAACAACAGAAACGACACTATAAACAACAAAAGCGACTGAAACAACACTATAAACAACAAAAAAGACACTATAAACAACAAAAAACAACAAAAAACAACGAAAATGACACTATAAACGACAAAAACGACACTATAAAGGACTAAAACGACTGAAAAGACACTATAAACGACAAAAAACGACACTATAAAGGACAAAAACGACACTATAAACGACAAAAACGACACTATAAACGACAAAAACCAACAAAAAAACAACAAAAACCAACAAACAAACAACATAAAAAAATACAAAAACAACAAAAAAGACACTATAAACAAAAAACGACACTATAAACAACAAAAAACAACAAAAAAACAACAAAAAACAACAAAAACGACACTATAAACGACAAAAACAATACTATAAACAACAGAAACGACACTATAAATGACAAAAACGACACTAATAACGACAAAAACGACTGAAACAACACTATAAACAAAAAACGACAAAAACCACACTATAAACGACAAAAACGACATAAAACGACACTATAAACGACTAAAACGACACAAAACGACACTATAAACGTCAAAAACGACACTATAACCGACAAAAACGACACTCTAAAGGACAAAAACGACTGAAACGACACTATAAATGACAAAAAACGACACTATAAAGGACAAAAACGACTGAAACGACAAAAAACGACACTATAAACGACAAAAACGACACTATAAACGACAGAAACGACTGAAACGACACTATAAACGACAAAAAACGACACTAAACGATAAAAAACGACATAAAACGACACTATAAACGACAAAAAATGACATAAAACGACACTATAAACGACAAAAACGACAAAAAAGACAAATAACGATGCTATAAACGACAAAAAAACATTATAAAGGACAAAAACGACAAAAAACGACACTATAAATGACAAAAATGACAAAAAACAACAGAAAATGACAAAAACAACAAAAAACAACAAAAACGACACTATAAACGACAAAAACGACACTATAAACAACAAAAAACGACATAAAATGACACTATAAACGACAAAAACGACAAAAAAACAACAAAAAACGACAAAAACGACACTATAAACAACAAAAAACGACAAAATGACACTATAAACAACAAAAACGACAAAAAAACAACAAAAAACAATAAAAACGACACTATAAACGACAAAAATGACTGAAACGACACTATAAATGACAAAAAAGGACACTATAAAGGACAAAAACGCCAAAAAACGCCATAAAACGACACTATAAACGACAAAAACGAGAATATAAACGACAGAAACGACTGAAACGACACTATAAACGACAAAAAACGACACTAAACGACAAAAAACGACATAAAACGACATAAAACGACACTATAAACGACAAAAAACGACATAAAACGATATTATAAATGACAAAAAAGACAAAAAACGACGCTATAAACGACAAAAAACACTATAAACGACAAAAACGACAAAAAACGACAAAAAACGACACTATAAACGACAAAAACGACAAAAAACAACAAAAAATGACAAAAAACAACAAAAACGACACTATAAACGACAAAAATGACACTATAGATGACAAAAAACGACACTATAAACAACAAAAACGACACTATAAACGACAAAAAACAACAAAAAAGACAAAAACCAACAAAAACCAACAAAAAACAACAAAAAAACAACAAAAAAAGACAAAAACAACAAAAACAACACTATAAACAACAAAAAACAACAAAAACAACATAAAACGACACTATAAACGACAAAAAAACGACACTATAAACGACAAAAAATGACGAAAAACACTATAAACGACAAAAAACGACACTAAATGACAAAAAACGACATAAAACGACACTATAAACGACAAAAATGACGAAAAAACACTAAACGACAAAAAAGACACTATAAACAACAAAAAACGACGTAAAACGACACTATAAACAACAAAAACAACAAAAAATGACACTATAAACAACAAAAACGACGAAAAAACAACAAAAATGACGACTAACGACACTATAAACAACAAAAAATGTCGAAAAAACGGCATAAAAAGACAAAAAAAGACACTATAAACAACAGAAACGACAAAAACAACAAAAACATTAATAACGACAATAAAAAGACAAAAAACAACACTATAACCAACAAAAATGACAACAAACCAACAAAAACGATGAAAAAGACGAAAAAACAACAAAAATGACACTATTAACAACAAAAACAACAAAAAACGACAAAGATGTGATGTGAAAGATGTGGAACAGATGAATGTTGAAAGGCTGGGACGAAACTGGACTGCTAGATTGAATTGGTTGAAGTAGCTGAATGGAGTATGAATTAGTAAGAAAAGTGAGAAATGGTCTAAATGTTATGAATAGGAGATAAAAGTTGAATAAAAGTGAGTATGTATAAAAGATCTTCAAGATTTTCTGGTTTGAATAGAGTTCACACCTGAAAGTATGAATGAGCAGATTAGACTTGAAAAATGCTTGAAAAAGTCTAAAAATGTCAAAATCCTGTGTGTGTGTGTGTTTGTCACATCCACCAACTGCTGTTAACTTCTGTCTCAGTCCTTGATAAGACTGGTTATTTAATGAAGGTTAACATGACAGTAAGATATATAACAAATCTCATTGCTCATGTTGCTTGAAAAAGTCAAAAAATGGCAAACTCCTGTGTGTGTGTGTGTGTGTGTGTGTGTGTGTGTAAAGCAGCCCTAGTTAGGAGATTTCCTTCAACTGTGCATCCCCAGTAGTCCTATACTTTATTAACATCAGTTTAAGGGTCTACAATTTGAACCCTGGGATTTACTACTGCAAGTTAATGCACAGTAACAGCCACCAACTGCTGTTCGGAATCGGAATTGGGTTTATTGCCAAGTAGGTTTTCACATACAAGCAATTTGCTGTGGTGTATTGGTGCGTAACAAGTACAGACAATTACAGACAAGTACAGACAAGACAAGTAGTGCAAGGTGCAAGGGTATGCATAAATATCATAATTTAAAGTACTACAGTACTAGTGCAAAGTCAGTTGAATATTTCGGAAAGTATAAATGTTATGAAAAAGTTGGATACAAGCAATAATGTCCTAATTGACCTGAACGTTTTGATATTTGAATGAAGTTTCTACGTTGAATAATGTGGAAGGAGAAGACTCGCAAAAAAAAGCGGTCTGAAGAGTAATAATAATACATTTTTAGAATGTATGTAGAATAACATATGTTATTGGTGCCTTCAGCATTCACACCAATTTTGACTTAAATCTCAAACATGGGCCATTGTGTGGACAATCTGTTGAGATATAGTATATGCAATGGTGTAAATAAGTCGCATTACCCTAACTCACGCCATATCCTCCTAAAAAACACCCGCGCTGCGTCGTGTTTCCTGACGCAGTCCGGGGACGTCACGACGCTCGGTGCGCCCTCGCAGTGACGTCACGACGCTCGGTGCGCCCTCGCAGTGACGTCCGGAAGGTGGGAGCTGTTTCTGAACGTGGCCAACGGGCTGCAGCACAGACCTCACTGCGCGAGCCTGTCAAACACAACCAACACAGCCAACATGGCGGACTGGGGTGAGAAAATAAGTTGGGAAGGATAGCTTTCTGTACGCCATCCGCTTCCCACACTCTCCGTTTCACCAGCCGAACACCGCGTTTTTGTCAAACTCGCCCGTTGGATGTGGATTGGACTAACGAATTTCGTGTTGTCGTTTTTACAGACGCTGACGCTGACTTCGAGCTGGAGGAGCCGACCACAAAGGTGGCGGCGGTGGTGGCGGTGGCGGACAAATGGGAAGGCGAAGACGAAGATGAAGAGGTTAAGGTAAGTGAACACGACAAACACTCGTCCACCATGAGCTTTATTGATTTAAACCAAGCCGTTGTTTGTTGTGTGTTACCGCCAAGCGAGAGGCCCGGTGTTGAGCCCGCCTAACGGTGTGTCTCGGCGGCGTCGCCCCGCCGCGGAGCCATGCTTCCCCGCGGCTTCACACGGGCTGTCAGTCCACACCTCCGAGCTAACGGCTAACTCACGCGGCTCCCTCCGGTAGCCCGGTGGGCTTCCAACGGCCGCACCGTACCGCCCCCCCCCCCCCCCCCGGGTCTCAGCGTCACCACGCCAGTTCATTAAACTCGAAAATTTCTGCACGCCAACGGTGTCCGTGTTTATTTGGAAACCGGTAAAATAGCGACGCGATTTTACTGTCGCCGGGGGAAAATGTGGATACCGCCGCGTTAGCTCGGAGCTAAGCTCTCACCGGGCCACTGGTTAGCTCCCGGATCAGCCTGCGTCTGAAAACGAGCTTCAGTGTTCGGTCACATCGACGATGGCGTCGCTTCGCTTAAGCGGCTTGGAGAGCTTGGCTTATGTGTTGGTTAACGTAGACGATTGTGCCGCCATTGACCTGGCGTTGTGTGATTATAAGTATATAACGGATTAGCGCCTGTGCTCCGTCCTGGATCCCCCCAGCTCGAGTTTCCTTTTTTTTTTTTTTTTTTTTTTTTGACATGAGGCGGCGTTAGCCTGCTAACCAACTTTAGCCACAGTCGGATGAAATCCTCCCCTGATCGATGACTCAACTCAGCCCAGAACTTTCCGGCTCCACCACAGGCCCGTGATGTTAGCGGTGGTGCTCGGTTGATACTGGTAAACAGGTGGTTATCGCCTGAATGTGGACATGGCCACTCTCCAGAAAACTCTGGGGAAAGTGCTGGTAGAGGCCGCTTCAATTGTTACGTTTTCCTGTCACATATGGTGCCCAAACTAAAGAAACTGATGATTTCATGGCCGCCATAGTACGAACCGGGGTCTTATTCAGCAAGCAGGGTGAAATGTCTGTGGCAAACCAGGGGCTAACACAAATAATTACTGCCAAAAATACATTAATTTGTAATCCCAAGTGGATTATATTGAGGTACTGTTGTATTTACAGTATATTTTAATACAGCATCCCACTTGTCAAAGCTTATAAAGTAATGTTTCTGACTAAATGCAGTGTAAAGTTTAAGTTAGTTATTCCATTTACAGTTTTTGAAGAATTTTATTTTGTGCAGACGAATGTGGTTATGTGGTTTCAGTTATTGAATCAAGATGATAGGATTTAAATGATTAACAATTATTATGTGGATATTTTTGGAGTGCAGTACACCACTGACTACTTGGCAGAGCTTGAATTCCATGTTTAAACTTGGTTTTTGGCTCAGTCTCCAGCATTAGCTGTGCTTTCTTCAGGCAGTGTCAAGTAGGGCTGACATGGTTGAAATCATTATCTCTGTTATCTTTGATATATCTTTCAATAACAATATATATCACAATATAGAGGGTGTACACAAAGTCACAGATAAAATAATCAAACTGATTATCTAAGCACTGAACCATGTTCCCCTGATAAGTATTACATGGGACCAAATTATTTGAATGTGTCAATCAAAAACTTAAATACCGAATGAGTATGAGCAAGCTACAATTAAAAACTTATAAAATTGGGCATCATAAAAATGTAGAACAATAAAATCAAATTACAATCTGATTTTACTGATAGAACTGCAGGAATTATTAGGATAGTGCTTTTTTTTTTGTGTAGATATTTCTGCATTTGTAAAATGATGGATGTTTATGGGTATTTCTGCCATGTATGTGCTTTTCTGTAAGTGTGTTATTTTTTAAAAGTTTGTTTATTTATTCATTATTTAAATGTATTATATAAACTTTCCAACAAGCTAAGTTATTTTGTAACATTAATTGACATTTGTCTGTGTTGCCTGCATAACAAAATGGCAATCCCTCCTTTTTTATTCACAGGACAACTGGGATGATGAGGATGAAGATGAGGATAAAAAAGCAGAGATGACAAAAACAGGTATGTGTTTAATTGTCACCTGTCTCACAAAATTATAAAACATTGTATTGTATGTTAATCAATTGCTAATTTGCCTGCAAATTCACATGTTTTATTATACCATTATTTCCATTTTCAGAGACAAAAGTTTCTGAAAAGAAAAAGTTGATGGAGAAGATTAAAGAGAAAGAAAACCGGTTAAAGAAAAAGCAGCAGGTTATGAAGGAGCAAGAGTTGCAGAGTGTGAGTTTCTTTTTTAAACACCCCTTTTGACTTTGTTTTCCATTAATATAGTACAAAACTGTTGTCTTCTGTCATCTCTAATAATGTTTTGACTTTGTGGTATCTTTTTTTATTACAGCAATCAGAGCTCACTCCTGAAGAACAACTTTTAGAGAAGTTAAGAGTGAAGAAATTACAGGAAGAAGCAGACTTGGAGCTAGCCAACGATGCTTTTGGTAAAACAATTGCCTTTTCAGATTTAAAAAAAAGTAAACTCCTCGTTCCTTTTTATATTGCGAAACTGTAGTAGTCTTCTATTAGACACACTGCTTCCTTTTTTTTGTATAAATGAAACTGTACAAGTACTGCATACCATGTAAGAGGGTTTGCAAATTTTTTTTTGTTTAATTTGTCCTTTGATTGCTAAAGTCTTTGTGAAAAGTAATAGAAACCAAGGTAGCAACCAAGCAGACACATTGCCTGTTGTTTGTACTGTAGATGCAACCTACTGCAACTCATGATTAATTTAAATTTCCGTCTGCTCACATGCGTATGGTTAGCTGTGTCATGATTGTAGGCTCAGGTTGTGTGTTCAAGACCTTCCAATGTGTTTGAGATGTTACGGCACTTGTCCTTAGACATCAAAATGCCTTTTTATATACATAAAATATATATTTTTAATTTTTTTATTTTTCAGGTGTCAGCAGCACTTCCAGCAGTGTCACCGGGATTGACGCCATGTGTCCATCTTCCAAAGAAGACTTCACAGAGTTTGAAAAATTGCTGAAAGAAAAGATATCCCAGTTTGAAAAATCTGTGCATTATTCAAGTTTCTTGGAGTCATTGTTTCGGGAGCTCTGTATTTCATGTAAGTCGATTATCTTGCTCAGTCATTTTTACTGAACAATATTGATTGCTACCTTACTCACTATACTGGTACCTTGTGTTTCATAAATGTCAAAGCTGGCTTGACCAATAACTATTGTTCCTCTCCCTACTACAGTGGAAGTAGATGACTTGAAGAAAGTCAGTAATTCCCTGTCAGTCCTACTTAGTGAAAAACAGAAACAAGAAAAAGTGAGTGACTCTATTCTTGTATTTTCTTGTAGATAAATTCTGATTGGAGTTAATATTCAGAAGGGGGTGCTGTTCACCCGATGTGTGCTCATAGTAGAAATCAACTGTTTTCTTTCCTATACTGAATTTTAAATCAACATTTATCAACATTCATATTTGTTAATTCAAGTGTAATTAATCATTTAGTTTGTTGTACAGTTGAACCAAAGAAAGTGGTTTTGTTGTGAATGTGTAGTCATATATATGTACATCTTTTATGTGCCTTTACAGCAAAACAAAGGAAAGAAGAAGAAGAAAGGCGTTGTACCTGGAGGCGGTTTGAAAGCACAGCTGAGAGATGACCTTGACTATGCAGAGTTTGATGGTGGCTACGCCCAAGACTATGAGGACTTCATGTGACACTGGCTCCATCGCCACTGCCCTTTCCCCCTCTCAACCCTCAGAAATGCAGCTGTACCTTCTCATGCTGTCCAGTGCCATCCTGGAAAATCTGAACTATGTGTTGCCCCCTTCATTTTGCTTCAATGACCAGAGGGACTATACCAGGGAGCATCCAGTTTCACCAACTCTTTATGTTCATACATATGGAATTGCCTTTTCTGTCTCTTTCAGCCTCGACTCACACACACATTATCATGTAGTATCTGTTGGATGACCCAGCTGCAATGGAGAATACATTGTAACTGCTCTTGTCTGAGTTTTGCGGGGCTCATTTTTTATTAAATGTTGCTCCTGTCAAAATGGCAGATACAGTATTGCAGTTATAAGTGTAGTGACATAGAAACACAAGGTTCTATGCAAATTCTTTAACCAGAATGTCATGTATATATTATAGGTCTCACTTACCTGTAGATGGTTCTTTTACAGGAAAGTATATAGTATCTATAACTTTGGTTGCCAAATTCAGAACAATTATTCAATACATTATTCATCTTTATCTCTGGAAAGGTTGCATTGTGGGTGATTTCAGACTGACATGTAAGTAGTAGTTGTAATTTTACCGAGAGCACATGACATTCACTGTTAGGTAAAAGGGATAGATAAGTATAATAAATGTGACTTTAAAACCTCACAGCCATTCTCTTGATACATCTCTGGAATATCCTTGAAAATATGGAGCAAAGAATGCTTATAGGTATTTTTTGTGCATGACAAACATGTAATTTACTAATTTGATTTTTACTAATGCAGAAAAGGTATGGATCAGGCAAGTGGATTAACTTGCTACCACTGGTCTCCTAATCATTGCTTCTGCAGGCTTGTATCAAGTGTGATGAGGAGCGGGGGCTTAATGGGCTTCACCCCACCATGTCTTCATATGGGCTACAGTTAGTTGAAAGGGGCATATTTCTCCTTTTTCTTTTCTAGCAATTGACCAGTTTCATTGTTACATGGACAATTGGATACATGCAATGTGGAAGATACAGCATCTGCAGTGTTTTATAAGCATCTAATTTAATAAATCACTGGTCAAAGAATGAATTGTTTGTATTCTTGTTTACAACATCAATGAAAGAAAATTGGATGTAATAACAGCACGCAGCTCACTGATTTTTAAAGGCATGTGTAATAAATACTCTATTTACAGTTTCAAGTAAATATTTACCACAGTACAGTTGAAAATGTAAAGTAAGATAGAAAAACAATGCAAATATTCCTTGGAAAGAAATAGGCCTAGATTTGTTAAGTTACATATTCAATTAATTCCAATGAAGTCAACATAACATGTTTGTATCAAAACAAGGTTAACACTATCCACTCCCATCTCCATGGCAGGTGTTGACTTGGTCTCCACGTAGAGCCTTGACCTTCAGTGTTGTCGTTTAGCTTGTGGCCTTCGCAAGTCTTCCTGTAGGATTTCTGGTGCTACGTCTGCGACTGCTGCGGAGTGCGTTAGCCCTCTGCCGGCGTCGGTTCTGGCGGCCTTCTCCCCTCACCACACTTGTTACTGTCTGGCCTTGAGGACGCTGCAGGGCCTGGAAGGGACTCTGGTGTGTCACCTCACGATCTCCACAGGTGAACGTCAGCGCTACACCCTCGTTGCCCTTCATGACACGAGATGTACCATCAGAAGTGCCGTCAAAGCAGCGTCCAAGGGCAATCTCTTTGGCTGTGCGGGGATCCTGGTCGGTCACTGTATATATTCCATAGTTATGGCCCAGAGGGTCCAGAGGTGCTAGCATGGTGAACTCGTTGGTGTCATTGTTGACAGCGAGGGGCAGGTGGTTGACCAGATAATCCTGAAGCATTGTGTTGACATTATCCCTCTTACAACTTCCTTGTGGAATCACCTTCACCAGGGTACGGTCTACACGTTCCTGATCATACAGCATCCCACTGCACTTGTACTCCAGACACACAGCTGAAACAGTATTCTGGTCCATGTCACGGATGCTGCGAGTGTCTCTGAGGCCATACAGCTGGCCTACTGTCTTTGGGTGGGTGCCACCCATGTTGCGGGACCGCACATTGATCTCATGTGGGCTGGTGATTTTGACTTTAATGTAGCAGGCCCGGTATTCCATGGGCTTGGGCCACCAGCTTAGGTAGTCCTCAGTCCAGCTCATTGGGTCATCTTCATTGAATGGCACTGTGTTGTAATCGTAGCGGTCTCCTTCTACTCTTGAGAAGCGAAAGTGTGGTGCGCTGAATGGGGCCTCCTCGCATTCTTTCAAGTTCTCAAAAGCGTACACTGGTCCGTTGCCTTCCTCAGCTGTGTTGGGACTTGGTTTTGCCACATTTATGCTGAATGCTGTCTTCTTAACCCTGGGGTCCTCATGGTCAGACCGCCTGTAGTTCAGTTTACCCAGGTAAGGCTGGGGCACTCCAATGAGGTTGGGATTGAGTTTGGGATTAGAAGCGACAGCTTCCAGCTCTTCTCCTCCAAGGTTGGCCATGACATAGGCAGAGTAAGCATCAGATTTCTGTTCATCGCAGAAAGCGGGAAGACAGGCACCACTGGGGCCGGTGACGACGCTATCGAAGCGTCCCCAGGCACGTGGGTTGGTGGAGTAGCCAGCTGTGGGTTCCATGTTTATAAGACTCACCACGACTCCCTCCACCTGCTCACTGGGCATAAATCGTTCACTACGGAAGGCCCTCACTTTCACATAGCATCTGCGATTCTCTGGGACATCCAGGTTAAACAGACGTCTCTCTCTGATTTCCATGTTACCAATCAGAAAGGTTCTCTCCTCCCTTTTGCCTCTTCTTTTCTTCTCCACCTGCAGACTTCCTTCCTCCTCCCACATGCCAGTATCAGGGTTCAGTGACCACAGCTTCATGGTATTGAGGTGCTCAGACATCTTCACCTGGGCAGAATCCAGGAACACCTTCACTTCGCCTGCGTTCAGGGGCTCATTGTTTTCCTCACCCCTAAAGTCAACTGAGAACATCCCGTAGGTTCTCAGCGGCAGGGTATCGCCTTCATCTCCTACAAAGTTGAGATCACTTTGAGCTGCAGCAGCTGTGGAGACGTCTCTGGGGTCAAGGAACGTAACGCTAGCATTTACGTTACCTGTGAACACTTCACCTCTCTCTGTATAGAAGGAATTGGGAGGAATCTGGATTTGAACCATTGTCTCCTGGCCCTCGACCTCCCCAAGCTCCAGAGTGTTCATTTCTGTAGAGCTGATGGTCACGGGAGCCTTCTTTCTTAGAAGTTTGATCTCATGGTAAACAGCCCCTCCTTTGGTGTTAAATGGGAGTACCTTTGTGGTGTTGACAAATTTCTGCATGTTGTCCACAAAAGTCAGGACTAGCCTCTCTGTGTCTGGAGGAACCTGGATGGAGAATGTACCTTTGTAGCCTGTGCGGCTGATTCTGACTCCATTCATAAAGATATGGCCAAACCTCATTGGCTCACCATTGTCTGCAGCAATGGCCCTGCCGTGCACAAAGGCCTTGGTATCCACACATTTCTGGCAGCCACACTCAGTCACCACCATGGTGGGCAGTTGGTAGCCCTGGCATGTTAGCTGCTTCGCCTCCATCTTTCGCACACCACAGCAGTAAGCCACTTTGTCTTTGCACCTGATGCCATTGTCCAGATGTCCAGCACATGTACTTGAGGGGCATTTGCCCACATCGTAGTAGAAGGAGTCTGTGCTGTTTTGGTGGCAGTCATGTGGAAGACGGATGAGGTGGGACTCAGGCTTGGGATTACATGAAGGCTCATCTCTACCTGTGTAAAGATGTAGAAATCAAAATGTTGATTTAAATACAGTAAGTGCCCAATGATATTACTCTACTTAATTTTCACAAAGTCTGTCTATTCACATTCCTCTGTATTTAATAGGTGTTTATCATGTTATTGAGAACACACCTAAGATTTTGAGAGTAGCTGGTTTGGTCTTAATAGCCCCAGATGGACCGTTTGCTCTGCAGTGGTACTCCCCAGCCTGCTCAGGACGCAAATTTTTTAGAACCAAGGTGCTCTCTGACTTTTTCTCAAGGAGACTGTTGTTATGAAACCTGTTGGTTCACACAGACGAAAAGGGAAGCAAAGTCACTGAAAATACCATATTATTAAAACATTAAATGCATCTATATGGCTCAATATAATTTGTGGACTATCATTTCACTGTTACATGTCCTACCATTGGTAGTTGTCTGGTGGTGGTGTTCCTGCCACTTTACAGCAGAATGCAGTAGTTTGCCCCTCCCTCCTGACCTTGCTCTCAGGGTTGCTCAACACATGAAGTTTCTCTGACAAATCACAAATGAGAGATAAAATAACATTACCTAGAAGCTTACTTACATGCTTAACAAACTCGTGCAGCTCAAAAATAACTGTTTGATAACATGAACTTCAATCAAATATTTTGGTGTAAATCCACAGACAACCTCTGTACCTGTTCTTTTCAGCTGGACACTGAAGACAGATGTACGTTCCGCACTATAGGACACAATAATGCTATGGGTGGCGTGACCCTGCAGGCTGACTGTCAGAGTGGTGTTGCCATCAGGGCAGATTCCAGGGATGCGGAAATGCCCGTTGTGGTCGGTAAGGGTAAGGAGTTTCCCAGAGCGAAGGATGGTAGCCCCTTCAGCAGTGAGACCCCCAGCACCACGAACAGAACCCAGCAGGATGTGTTCTTCACACATGCATGCGTCACATTCAGCATTCACCTTCCCCATCACACACTGCAGGGAGCAATCTAAAGAGTAGAATTAAACATGATCAGTTATTTTGTGAATACTGGGTCTCCCATATCTGATGAGCTCAGTCAGTGCCTAACTGTATGAAGGACAACTGCAGACGAAGGATCCGTCAAATCAGGGCTAGCTCACCTGTTTTCGGGCACTCAGGTCCATTGCATGCTTTCCCTTCCACTTTAGGTCCACTGCAAGGCATAGAGCGAGTCTGGCATTTTCTGGAGCGTAGTTGGACTCCCACCTGACCACAGAGGGCAGGGCATGAGCTCCAGTCTGACCACGGACCCCAGGTATCCTGAATGTTCACACCATTATCTGTTGGATTAAAGAGTGCAAGTGAAATAATCACCAGAAAAGATTCATCATCAAAGGGGTCCTCTCTGAACTGCATGTGTATCGCCTGCAAAGTCAGAAGAGAGGCTTTTGAGGTACATGACTCTCTCTGTATGGTCTTGCTTTCAGATTGAGACCAACTTTTGGTGACTGAACAAATATTAAAGATGTTACAAGATTAAACCTTTGGGACAGAGGAAGCGGACTGCGTAGTTGGAGCAGTTGCGTTCAGGACCCTGCTCTTCATTCAGGCACCAGAAACCCACAGTGGGGTCTGCATGGACCGTCTCCCCAGTCTCACGGGCTGGAACCCATTCAGTGGTTCTGGCCTCGATTGCCCGAGGAGCCTCACACACTCGGGAACGGTAGTAGAAGCGAATGGCCTCCAGCTGCTCATAGTCTCCATGGCCTCCGGGGTGATCAACATTGAACCATGTGGTCCACTCATAGTTGTCTGGACACAAAGTACAGGAACAAACATGATGTGAATACAAGGAATGTGACTCAAACCACAAGAAAGTTATATAGTTATCACTACATATTTGGTTTACAATTTTGGAATAAAAGCTACCATCAGAGTGGTACACAGCAGGGCTTGATTCTTTGTTGTCTCTTCTCCATGATCACGGAAGAGACAAAATGGCATGTGTGACAAATTTCTTGGCTGTATCTCATACGATTTTCGTACAGCACATTACATTAAAATTTGACAATGTACTTTACTTGTTAGTACTCACTACTTAACTTGAACATGAAATCAAATCATTAAACATAGAAAATAATGTTAATCATGAATATAATATTTCGGTATTTGAGATTTCTGGTTGTAAAAAAATCTTTTAGTAGTTACATTTTTTCCAGAGAGACGTTTTAGGAGGAAAATATTATTTATTGCACTGACATGTAACTACATCTCAGTGCAGTTGTGTCTGTAAAATCTGTAATTCAGTTGTAGCTGTCTAACACAGACTTTCTGTCAGTTTTGAACATAAAGGCTGACCAGTCTTGACAATGATTGAGAAAACTGGAAAAATACACTAGGGGATAAGATTGACTTAGAAAACATGACTGTCCACAAACAGCCTAGTTTAGTTTGAGAATAAATCTGCAAATAGAAACATACTTCCAATTTCTTACTGTATTCCTGACTGTATAGAGGTTATGTTGGGATTTCAGTGTGGGGTGCAAGTTTGTTTTATCAGCCTGCTTCTCTCATTATTCACTTTTCTCCAACCTTGTATTGCAGTGCACAGCTGTATATCTGTGTTTTGATGTATGTACATTTGCAGATGTCCCCATCTGACTGTTGTGTGTACATCAACACATAACGTATGCACCAACAGGAAGACATGCTCTTTGTGAGTGACCCACCTTGAGCTGTAACAACAGTGGCTGCGGTGATTCCCAGGAGGAAAAGAAGTGGCCACACCGACATTCTCACACACTGCTGCCACGTCTGACCTTTGAACTTTCACCTCTCCTAATGTGCGTTTCACACCAGGAACCCCCAAGAAAATAGAGTCCAGCAGCAGAGCCTCACAAGTGGGAAAATGAAGATAAAACATGGTGAAACATAACAAAAACCAATGTTCCATGTTTCCAGTGTTGCATTTAAATGTTTCAATAACACATTCCTTACAAATGAGTCCTATGAGTCAATTAGATGGTTAAATGTAATAAAAAACTACTGATACCTTAATATAGTTTTAGTATTGAACTTTACAAAAGTGAATAAATCAATAGTTAATCTAGAACAAAAATGTTTTTTTAAGGATAGATTCCATCCTCCTTGTCTTTAGGGTGAAAAAACATGGCTGGGCAGAGCCCCCCACTCAGATTACACATCTGTGTAACACATCACCATTTGTCACTGGAACACTTAAACATTTCTGCATCCACTGATGAAACACACACACACACACCCACACACACACACACACACACGCACACACACACCCACCCACGCACACACACGGTTTGCATTTGTGCACTTTAAGTAAAAAAAAAAAACACAAAATTGTACATGACAGACTAATCTTTTAAGATGAAAGAACAGAAAGGATATTGATAACATAATTTATACATTCTTTAGGTTTGGGCAGGATGGGTTATATGCAATAGATGCAGTAATTACAATAAAAGCTATTAGCAGATGTGAAGTAACCAAGAGTAATCTAAAGTAAAGACTAATGTATCGTAGATTATAATTCAAATTACTAACGACAATAATATTCTATATGCTATAACTGATTTTAAACTTAAACCACTAAATTGAAGGACTGATTACATTTTTAATCATATACATAATAAGTTGCATTTAGATTGTGATATTCCTGTGCCTATATCATTTTAAGGACATGGTTATCAGATCGATATGGACACATACATTTATTTAATAATCAGTTTCTTTCTTACCTTCTTGTTGAGTGTACTCTCCGATTCTAAGTTCCTTGCTTCAGATGTTTGTACAATAATGTCCTTTACTTTTTTCCCTCTTTTTTCTTTCCTTATATTTCTCTCTGTCACATTTCTCTCCTCCTCTGCTGTTCTTCCCTCTGCTTCAACACACTCCTTCACTGTCTCTTTTATACCTCTCTGCCTCCAGCAGCCCTCCCTCCTCTCTAGCCACTGTGCCACAGTCTCTTTTGATTACACTATTATCCTTATAATTCATCACCTTCATTGTACAATCATGACAGCCAATGGTTATTAGATAGTGCTACATGTGAAAGAAGGTCGGTTAGGGGGTTTGAGTAACAAATGCTGGTGTTAATAAATGGACCTGGTCCACGATCAATGTTGAGAGTCAAACTGAGCATTTGTCTTCTCCTCCGTTCTCAGTCTGTACTGACTTTACATGCAGAATGTAAAGCTTGATAAAAAAGGCTACACTAATATTGTATAATGGGTTTATCATGATAATTTATGTTAAATATAGCACATATCTGAGTTAAAGAGGAATTTGAGCATAGGTCCTGATTTTTACATAGCCCATTCTGCTGCTGTTCGTTTTATCTTACAGGCATCTATGTAACTACACTTTGTTATGTAATGTTAACAGACCAGTAACATTTGTTGGGCCATTCTTAATGTCTGCATTCACGTAGAGGAAACTTACCAACACAAACAAAACCTTACTTGGCCTCATTAAGTAAATGTGAACAAACGGTGCGGCTGTGGTGTTTTAGTGGTAACAGAGAGACGGATAACCTAATGCTGAGTCCAACTGGGGGTAGATTGTTGTTTTTAACAATTTGCTCAATTTGAATTAAAAGGTGAGCGATAATACAAAATCTACAAAAAAAAAAAGTTAAATGTTGTGGGAGCATAAAGTCAGTGTCAACTATCATGCACAAAGTAAAGTAGGTCTTTGTAAACTAGTGATTCCTAATGTTACCAATCTTTGAACTTCAAACAAACTTTTCACCATTGCAGACATTGCTAAGTCAGATCATTTTAGGTTGAATGGTAATTAACAATGTCAAACCCCTTCATACTGTTACTGTATTACAGTCCTATAAAGGTTGTTTCAAGTTTCAACCATGGATGGATTACTGAGTGGGCTGCCAGCCAGCCAGAGGCTCTGCAGTGACTTTTTCCATTCACTTTTTAGAAAGTCAAAGAGCTCAGACAAAAGAACAGCTGTCCGGATCCCATTTATTGATATTGAAAATCTGCCCGATTCAAGTCCGATTCATTTTTATTAGCCTATATTTAGTTTTAGATGCATAATGCATACTTGAGTTTACATTAATATTAGTATATTAGCTCTACTTAGAGAAAAAATAACAACAAAGGTTTTCTATAATATTTGGCGTAGTGCCCTATTGAAAATTATTTGTGGAGAGGAGCTGCTGTGCTTTGTAAAACAACTTATCTTTATCTCCAGCACAAACAAAGTACTGAAGTTCAGGTACAGTTTTAAAACAACAGCAGATCTTTGCAGTTATGGTAAACCTGCAAAATGTTTCTGAAAAGGCTGAGCAAAACGAAACCCTTCTAACTGCCACTGTCTTGAAACTCAGCAAAGTTCACAATTAAGTTAAAAAATCCACAATAAACTTGACCGTTTTGGGATTTGGGTGTAGTATTGGAAGCTATAACAAAATTCTTAAATGTTTTACCCCTGTGAGCTTACATTATTTTGTCTACTGGGTCTATATTCTAGAGAAAGAGACTCAAAGACTGGGAGAGGACGTGGAGAAGCAGCTTCTAAAAATACACCTGTGTCAGTATGTCTGTTAGAGATCCTGTAAAGTCGTCAGTATCCGTTGTTTTTCCACACAACATTTATTAGCTGACCTCATTTTGTCAATTACAAGGCAAAGAACACCCAGCAGGGGAAGAAAATAACCTGGTCTTGTACCTCAGTCTTTCATGGCTGCATTCAGCTCCCAGGCCAGGGGAAGGGACAAATGACTGGTGTCAGGGGCAAAGTTAGGTCAACCACTGGATACAGTACATTGCGCTTGTAGTGCATGGGCATCACTTAGCACAGGGCATTAAGGCAGGGTTGTCCTCAGAGGAAGACAATTCTGTTCAACAAGCGCAACCTAACTTCATGTTTACCTTCCATCAATTACTGTGGTTTCTCTCAGCATGAGGTGGTTTGGTTTGTCAGTGTGGTCAAATCAGGAGGCAGTTAATGAAGGACCAAAGCAATGCTCCAGGGAAATCACTGCTGCTAGAAGCCACATACATCCTCAGTTCAGTAATTGTTTCAGTACAGGAGAAGAAGAACTGATGGAAAAACACTTACTTATACTGCTGCATTAATATTACATGCTTGTCTGGAAGGCATGCGAGTACAAATGTTTTCATTAACACGGCCAAATAAGTTTGGTAGACTTTGGTTCTGATATCTCAATTCAAACAGAACTAATTGCACAGCAGTGTTTACCATCCTCCTCAGTATCCCTTGAGTGAATTCATCAATATTGCTTAAATAAATACAGATCTTACAATTGCCAAAGGCATTTATTCACTGGTCAACCCTGCACAGATGTTCTTTTCATGTCTAATCCTTTCCAGCCAGAGTGGACAGTAGCTTTCTACAGCGGCATATTTTTCTAACATTTACAAGCTGTTCAGTCAGGACAACCTTATGGCACTTTTCAGGTCTTCAAAGGACTTTATGTCTTTGTAAACAAGGAGGTAGGAGGTGATGGGTGATGATGTTGCGGATAGGAAAGTGAGAGAAGTGAGAGAACGGACACACAAACACACAAAGTTTGGTCACCGGGCAACAAGAGAAAACACAGGCTAGTTTCTAACAAACGGTCTATAACTAGATTCCAGACAGGCAGATCATGTTGGGCAAAGTCTGTAGGAATTACAGCAAACAAGACGGGCGATCACAAAAGTGATGTTGATTTTTATGAGTTTCTTTTTTTGTTTTGGCGTATTTTATATAAGCAGCACTATGTCATGCAGAAGGTGTAGGTTGTCTGTCATCAGGCTGGTATTCACTCAACCTCTGGCAACATCAGTCATCAACATTAAATATCACCATGACCTTTATTGGACACGCTTATACAGTGTTTTGCAGTGATGGTAAGTAACAACATAGATTTATTCAAGTATTGTACAAGTTTGAGTACCTTTGAGTTTGGTACTTTATTTCAGTATTTCCACTTACTGCTACTTTTTACTTCTACTCCACTACATTTCAGAGTAAAATATTTTACTTTTTTACACCACTACATTTATTGGACAGCTATATTTAATAGCTCCTTTTCAGATTCAAATATTACATATAAAACATGATCATTTTATAAAATATAATGCGTCATAGATTACAGAACCTAAAATGATAATAAGTAGTTACAAATAAACTCTACATGACCATCTATAATAGCAAAATGTTGCTTACATGTTAATAAATCAGTAGTAATAATAATCCAAAGTCATAAAATATATAATTATAGAACACCGACATTCTGCTGCATAATGAGTCATTTAACTTTTGATGCTGTAAGTAAATTTTATTGACAGTACTGTACTTTTTACAAGGTAGTCCATGTAAAGGTGTATTTTATGTTTCATTACTGCTTTTACTTTATTAAAGGGATGTGAAAACTTCTTCTACCACTGCTGTTTTGGCTTCCTTAATTGGACACGTTGCAAAACTGGCTTTTATCAAACATTTTTGTATGTTTGCCACCAATTTCCAATATGTAGGCGATTGAAATGAATGCCATACAGGTTGGAATAATTAAATGTTTAAGAAATATACTGTAACAGAGCATGGTAATTCAATATAATTCCTTTAACAAAGTACACATTCCTGTAAAATTTGGGGTTGACACAGCAGAAGGTTTTTATGACATATGGAGGATACCTGCCAATCACATTAACGAGGGAGGCGGGTGGTGTTCTTTCATGATAATAAATATGTAGGTTCTCATTGGCAGCTCTACACCATTGTTATGTGAGCACAGAACAAAAACAAAAATAAAAGCAACATCCTGATCTGACACGCCATCAATTACGAAGCTGGAGTCAATCCCAGGAGAGAGCTTGTGAAGCCAGAGTTTAGACGAGAACAAACAATGCTGAACTACAACCACTATGAGCCAGAACCCAGGAAAGGCTGTGTGAGCACTGAGGATCTGGCCTAATGACAGTTTGAGAAGGACAATTTGCCAGGATAACTGCAAAAGTTTAAGGGCCACACCAATAACATAATTCTTTATTCAAAGGCATGATGCAAAAAACAGTTTCACATTGTTGGGGATGGTTTTAAAACCTGACCAACTCAATGTTTGTATAATTGCAGATTCAGATTAATAATACAAAATATAATCAACAAATAAATTAAGTATTATTATAGGTTCAGATAATACTTTATTCACAAGATACCCAGCAGTATATACAGTAATTTAAATTAGTACACCTTCCCGGCTGGAACATTAAAGTGCTATGTACATCAATGCATCAATAATTGTAATAATCAAACAACACACAATTCTGAAATGGGCCATTCTGCACAATGAGTGTGTCCACTTTTGGCACATACAGTACATTTTGATGCCAATACTTTTTTTACTTAAGTTAAATCTTGACATCATGAGTTTTACTTGTAACAGAGTATTTCTACACTGTGGTATTTCTACATTTACTTAAGTAAAAGATCTAAGTAGTTCTTCCACCACTCCATCTGCCAGAGATGGGATGTAGCTCTTGAGGTTTTTCTCATGGGGCACTCTGTGATCAAAACCAATTCCATCCTCAATAAGAAAATATCTCCTGGTTATAGAAGTCCGTTTTCATCAGAGGTGTAATTCTTGTGCACTGAAAAATCTCAAACGAGTTGATTTCTTAACAACTTAACAATTTCATTGCATCTGAATGACTGTTGTCCCCCTGCCCCCCCCCAAAGTTACCTAAAGGAAATAGATTAGTCTCTCTCCCTCTGTGTGCGGCCGGGCCCCTAATGACAGTAGCAGAAGTTGCTCTGCATACTTTCACTGGTAGAGTCATTAAAGGGAAAAACACCAACCCCCCGTGCTCTCGGCCTAACCTCCGTCCCCTGTCTGTCCTGGTCTGCTCTGGAGAATCTGTCTCCACTACAAGAGTCTTCTCTGTTTAACCAGCAGTCACTAACACACTGAGATGCTGTATGCCCTTTGTAACTCTGCTCCACAGCTGACACAGGTCAAAGGGTAGGGTTGTTTTCAAGTAAAACAATACTCACATGCACTTTTGTACATTGGAAAGAGTTATTAGTTTTACAAATCCACAGTTGTCGTTCTACGTAAAAGTTTATCGAGAAGATCAGTAAAAGCTAGTATGAGGCTTCAGCCATCCGAGTTTGACAAAAAATTATCTTACAAAATGTAGTATGGAATGTCTCCTTTGAGTTTTACTTACTCAAAAGACATAGACACCCACCTGATTCAGCTAAATCAGACTACTGAAGCCTGATATTAGTTTCAACTGAAGAATATATATATTTGCAAAAAATTAGGACATTTTTTATTTTGTTTCCCAGCTCTTACAACTTAGTTGCGTTAGGAAGGGATCACTTCACGACCAGTAAGGAGAGGAGGAAGGATAACAGCAACCAAAAATGCTTTCAGTGTACATGTGGGCATGTATTTTCCTTTAATTCTTGTCTTTATCATCGTGTCAAAATTGTATCATCTAGGCTACTGATAGAGGCTGCTCTGGATCAAAGTACCACTTAAGTTAAAGTCAATAAAATTAAATTGGTTGTGTCTGTGGCTCAATGGAGGAAATGTTATCGGAGATTAGAGATAGGGCACTTTGTGTCTGGGAGAGAGGTGCTTATTTAAAGTATGAGTAAACCACAGAGGAAGTCTGTGACACAAACAGGCTGAAGGTTGACAGTCTGTTCTTCAACATCTGATGATTAAAATGTTTCAGGTCAAACACTATATTTTATTGATGGGATGGTAGAACAACAGTTGTACCTAAACATGTTTTCCTGAAGACTCACTAGAGATGCCTGTGAAAGCCTTCTACAAAAACATTAAATATACATTTATATCAACTTGGTACAAGTCAGTTTAACTAGTTAGTGCCTTAAAACTAATTTTAGGTCCTGGGTAAAAACATAAAGACAGCTTCTTCGGAGCAACTTGGTCCAAAAAAAAAATAAATAAAAAAATGCAACAATTACCAACAGAGGTATTTTGCAAAGTGTTGTCCAATCTAAACACAAAAATAAGGACATTACATGTAAACTATGTAACATATATACTCATATTCCTTCAATTACATCCTTCAACAGTAAAGTTCATCAACAAAATAAAAAATTAAAATAAATTTAATCTTAAACCTGCAATAACTGATTTTTAACTGACAGCTAGTTGCTAACTAGATTTTTTCAAGATTTTTTGCCAAAACTTAAGCTATGAGAGCACTGAGAATGAACCAAAATAAAGTTGCCAAGTCTCACATATCTCTGATGATTCTCAGTCACAGTGAAAAAGTAGGAGAGAGTGAACACCTGCAAGATGTAAAACCAACCCTTTATCATTACCAAACATGGCTGAAGTGCAAACCTATTTCCACTTATAGAATTGTAAAGATACTGTACTTTAACCCGGATACAAGAAGAGGGAGAGGACATGTGTTTTTCAGCTGACACATTATGAAGAGCACATGTAAAAGGGTAAAGCACCTCCTTCATGTTTTCAGGCCAGCTCCAGCTCAGGAAAGCATGAAGCAAGCAGAATTAAGGGCTAGATTAGAAACATGTGGTGCTGACCTGGAAGATGGATGATATGTGCTCAACAAGGTTGTCCAGTTTCCTCCTGGACCTCTGTTTGGAGACCTCTGGAGACCCCAGTACTGAGGGTCTGGAGGAGGAGGAGATTTGACATAGGGGAGGAAATACTGAAAGTTCTCCCTAAAAGAACATTTTTCTTTTATCTTTATTTAATTATTGTAACCCTACATTTGCTTAAATCACATCTCAGTTGAATGTCTGCAAAACCAGTGAGTGTTAGTTTTAGTAAATCTAATTTTCACACATCTTGTACCATTTTAACATTTGTAAGCTGAATACTGATCTGTTGATCAAGTTTCAAAAAGCCCACTCCCACAGCCACTGCTTTACAAATAACTCACTGACATTGTGGCTGCTTGTTTGTTTCTCTTGTCTGTTTTTGAATTGTAATATTTCTGGGACGTGATGTTTGCATTCAAAAGCAAGACTCAACAACAGGAATAAAATTAGGTTTACTTGATTTAAGGCAGAAGTGAGCAACATGGCAATCAGTCAACAGAGGCAAACAAATCCAAAAAGTGAGCAGGGAGGCAAGAAAGAAGAGCCTGCAGCACTATGACACAACAGACAGTTTGACAGAGGACTGGTGTTGGTGGGCAGGTACATATACTGAATAGGTGATGATGGGGAATGAGAGTCAGGTGTGCTGGCAGGTAAATATCAGGTGACTGAGGACTACTGCTGGACAGGCAGTGAATGGCCGGGACACAGCAGCACAGATAAAAAGTGAATAAAGATAAAAGAAAAAAGGGTTAGGGTTAGTCTTCAGTAGGAACAAGTTTGGGCTGAGAGCCACAGACAGGCTGGGAAAGTTGGAAAGTATTCACAGACAAACTAACATTGTTGGTTTTTCTTCTTTCCATGGGATTTTTTCATAATAAGAAAAGAAAATAGAATTTCACCAGCCTTATCCTTTAAATTTCTTCTTCTGTTCACAACTGATAGTTGATGCTTAATGCAAAACCTTCTCGTAATGTCTTTGACATGAATGAAGACAAATTTTTTTTAGCCGATCAAGGACACTAGATTTTTTTCTTTATAAACGATAAAATTCATATGGAATAACAATAGGAAGAATTACAGACTTTGATCTTGAATCATTTATTCATGCTTTCTTTCCCATGATAAAAGACAGGAAACTCAACAGCTGGAAGAAACGCACAAGATCATGAGGTTCAAGTCATTTAAAATCTGGTTTGATTCAGCTGTAGTTTAATAGTAGAAAATAGGAAGATGTGTTGCACAAGGAATTATTCCCCATTCAGATGACTCACTCAGGCGATCCAGGCAAGAAAGACATGATAAAGTTTCCTTCGCAAACATTGAGAAAAACCTTGACTCCCTGTGTCTCTCTGTCTGATGTACCTTTTTTCTTAATTAACATCTCTTATTGATATATATATATATATATATATATATATATATATATATATATATATATATATATACACACACACACACACACACACACAGGTATATACACTGATTCATTATTAGTGAAATAAAATATCAGACCTTTTCTGCTTTCTGTGCTATTCTGCAAGAAAGGAGGAAAAGGAATGGAAAAGCAAATAATTGGAAAACCAAATTGGTTCCAGAGATTTATTATGTTCTAGAAATTTACAAAGTTTCAAATTTTATGAAAAGAAAACCAGTTTTCCTGAAATGACATACAGTAACTGTTCTTCACGTTTGTGCTCCTTGTCCAGTTACAATATCTCTTATACATCAGTGAGAGAGAAGAAACATGAACACAGGAGTCACAGCACTCAACATCATTCATAGCATGAAAGAACAATATTTATACTGTACAGAAATTCAGCGTTGCATAATGAGGAAAACTGTTGCAGGTCGTAAAACAGAGAAAAAATAGTTTGTTCATGTTCAAGCCAAGAACAACAGAAGACAGAGCCAGTCTGAGCCAGAGCTGTCCTGTTACCCTCTGAACTTTCACTAGAATTAAATATTGCTTTTTCAGTGGACTTTGGCCATTTATGCCAATCAAACTTACCCTTCAACACTATGTCAAACTGTTCTTATTAGTGGAAACAGCAATGTCATGTCATGTGTCATGTGATTACTCGTTGCATTACAACTAGCAATAGAAGTTCAAACAACAACCAATGTTGCAATATTAATGTTTAAACAAACTGTTACTGAAACATGATATGTTATATGTGTATGTATATGTTTAAATAAAAATCTTATTTTTCCAGAGAAACCTTGTCAAAGCTGCATGAGCAGCTGCGGATATATGACTAAAACTCACATAAAAATCCACATTTGCTAAAGTGAAATTTCAAATGGCTGTAGTTCATTACTGTATCAGACAGCTGATGATGAAAATCTTAATATCACAGGCTAACCTAACTTCAGTTCCTATAAATGTTGGAGCTCAATCCCCTGTAGGTAATTCAAAGATGATATTACATACAAAGGACTCTATTAGATGATATAATAATGCAACGTTATTGATCAGAGGAAACCATTATTTTATTTCTTCATTATAAAAGTATCCTTTACAATCAAACCTCAGTGCTGAAATACAGCAGAATAAGTTGCCAGTGCCACACAAATCTCAGTGGGAATGAGATTGTGCAATCACCTCTGGTACATGTTTTTCTGAAATGTATGACATCACTGTCTAGGAGCTCCTTCAGTTCCTTCCTTCATCACACTCACTACTTATCAAACCAGCCACAGTCACAGTGGAAAACTGATATTCCCTGTTGGACTGTGATTATTACTCACTCACACAACACAAACACGAACTCAATCTGAGGTGTTTGAGTTTGAGCTTGAAATGTTTCAGACCTAGTAATGGTTAAGTCTGGTGCTCGGCTTTCATCTGTGGAAGTGAGGACATATTTTTCTCTGATAAAACAGTTATGTCACACAATTTACTGCTCGTAATTACTGTGTGAAACCTGCTTTGAGTTACTGTATGCTCTGATATTGAGCGTATATGAAAGATTATCTAAGTGTTACCTACTGTAGCACAGCACTTATCTCCAATGTAAAACATCAGGCTGCAGAGATAAAGTCTATTGTTACGTCCTTTTTTTTTTCAATCAACATCTGTTTGCAATCTGAGCAACAGTCTTGGCTACTGGACGGAGACAGAGTGTTTTTTTTAAATCCATAGAAAAAACTTGTTTGAGAAAAAATGCGATGTGTTGGGAAGATAATACAGTTTTATCATTTTATATATGCCATGTCTGTGATTTTATGGAAAGAAAGACAATATGAGAAAAAGTGTGAGTTTTGCCCTCAAACTCAAATGTGAAAGCGTATATTTTCACTGTTGTCTGCATGTGTTCAACAAACACTCAATTTTATCAGTTGTAGCACTGTATTTTGGCAGGTGGGAGAAAGTTATAAAACTCTGACATGAGAGGATGTGGCCTCATTCCTGCCTCATTATTCTCAACTCTTTCCCAAAATCAACTGTCAGGTCCTTGAGCCAAAAGAAAAACCGACTGCCAAAAACATGTAGTCATCCTCTAGTGAATGTGCCCTTATAATTAGCCATGATTATCTCCTGAATAACAATTTCTAGCAGTTTATTCATTATATAAACTATGAAAATTAAGTTTTAAAGTATGCTATAATGTTTATTCTAAATACTCTTATCCCATAATTTGTCCAATTTATTCCATTATTCCACATTAAAACAGTGACTAATGTTTAAACAATTGTCAGTGTTTAATGAGGATTAATTTGTGTCAGATGTGAAGTTATAGTAAAAAAAAATACATTTTTGTCTCTTTTCTTATAATTCGAACATTCAACTCATTCAGAAGTTCAAGACCTTTCCGTGTAGAGCCAAACACTAAACTGTTTCCTTTGCAGGCAGGAAATCCTGAGGCTGGGAAAGCCATCAGGCCCAAAACACACACACACACACACACACACACACACACACACACACACACACACACACACATACATACACACACACACACACACACATACACACACACACACACACACACACACACACACTCACACACACTCACATCCTAGTCTTCTTCTTTCCACATCAGCAACGTCAGATAGTATGTACAGTAAGAACAATCAATACTTCAGATATTCATTAACAATGAGAATTAGATGTGGTTAGACTTTTAATCACTTTTTGAACCTCTATTCAAGCATCTTCCATTGCCTCAGAAAGTTAAATCATTTTGTTGAATTCCTTATCTCGCTGTATTTCTGACCCTTCCTTTCTTTACACAGGTTGTAATTTAAAGCACAAGTTCCTGAAGTAAATTTGTTTGCATGTGACTAATATAATTCTGTGTTTTGTCAAAGTTCAAACTCCCGTTTTTATCAAGGCCACAAATAGCACTGCTGCTCTCTAGTGGTGGCCTGGTTTTGATCCAACAACAAAAAGGTCTGAACAATGTATCACGTTAGTTAAACATGTAGAGTTGTCAGGTCGTAATTATTCAATTACTTGTCCTCCATGCGTCTGGCTACAAGTGATTGGACAGAGAAACAGTTCTGGTGTTGACCTTTATTAAAGATCTTAGAAAAAGTGAACAAAGTAGCAATCTTGATATATTTGGTTTCCAAAGCATTTTGGATGTAGTAATTAGATGCATTATCAGCATGAAGAGCTAATTCCCAGGTGTTTTATTATGTACTAAGTTAATTTACTGTAATATTTCGACAGTTAATTTCAATGTAACACCAATGAGATTGATTTATTTCGATTTAGCATAAAATGCACCAAAGGAGCTTATCACAGTATAAGTAGAAAATGGATTACAAGATGTTGCAAGTTTGGTAAAATGTTTTAAAAAAAGGTAGTGACACATTTAATTATCTCTAGTAATTCTGACTACTTAATTGTTTAATTATCCAATATGAAGCCTGGTGATTGTCTTTAGAAATGTTTATAAAGTGGTTTATAAGAAACTGTTTCTGATGTGAACCACAAGAACCACAATTTTGAGCTTTAAACGAGGATCACACTTTTTGATTATACAAGATTAACTAGAAACAGTGAAGTCAGTATGTAGTAGTCAAGTTTTTGTTTCAAGGCCACCAACAGCAGCACAAATCTGTTGAGGTTGAGCAGCTTCTTCCTGTGTGGACCTAAACAACTGACATTTTATGCAATACGAAAGGTGAAGCCCCTCCATCAGTGTCTTCTTTAGATACTGTTAAACCCAAATGTCCACCCCAAACCACTAATGTTTCTTCAGCCCGGTGTTTTTCAGGTTTCCAAATTGGAACCTCAAAATCACCAGTAGGTGTCACTGTGCAGCAGTAGATCTCCACCAACACCACTCACACCATCACACCAACACCATCTAAATGACAAAGGAGAGTTCATATGAGATACATCAGTCAAGCAAAAAAACACACTCCCAGCAGAGCTCAGATATGGAGCTGTGGCGAAAACAAAAGGTTGCACTGAGTGAATCTACACAACCAGCCAGCTGCTCTGTTAGGAGATTCACATTAAACCATGATGGCTTTTAAAGGTTAGCGCAGATGACTTTAAAGGTCAAAACTGGCATAACCTATGAGTGGAAATGTCTTCAGAGGAAGATATGTCTTTGTTTCTTTAAACATTCAACAAAATGGTTTTCTAATGGAATCAATCATTCTTTTCTAAAATGGCTGCAATAATCTGTGTGTCTGTGCAGCTCTGGGAGATAAGAAATGAGTGGAAACAGCCACTGCCAAGTGTAAACACATGTAGACTGTTTACCCCTGTATGTGTTCGTTCACATGTGGGCAAACCTGACGGAGCGTTCTTCTGTGTGTGTGCGTGTGTTTCTCCAGGTGTGATCCTGGTCACACAGTCCTGGATAATGGATGTAATTAACTGGTCACTGTAGCATGGAGTCTTTATATACCATAAGTAATAGTCATGCTCGAGAAAATCACCGGGTAATGGGCAATTCTCCTCCCAGCAGGGACACTTAATGTCTCATCTCGCTTTTCCTAATTACCCAATTAAAGCTTATGTGGCAGATTTGTTTTTCCTTACTGTCTTCTGCTTTAACTTGATGGTGTGAGGTCCTTTCAGCAGTCATATCCTGCGATGTTTACAACACAGAGACTAGAACAGAGAGAGGGACAGCAGCACAGTGTGCAGACCACATGTCAACATGTATGTATGTAAAACTTTTTCTACATTGGCGGTGGCAACTATATATCAAAAAGTGTTTCTGGTGTACACATGTGCCAGGGCCTAAGAAATGAGGATTTATGTCAGATGAAAGAATTGTAAATTAACATTTTGGCCACATTGATATGACAACCATATTTTAATTTTATTTTGTTTTGATAGGGACATGTCTGTAGCATGGCCAAAAGCTGTAAACTTGAGCATTTAAAGCCTAAGCTAAGCCTGTCCCCATTTAGGCCTTTAAATTACACCTCATCTCAAACAGAAAATACATACAAAACAGAAATGAAAAGAACAAATGCCGTTGTTATTATAAGAATATGATTACAGCTGCTTTAATGTTGAATGACAGGCATTTTCAAACCATGCTGCTATGGACTGTAAGTGCTGCGACAGCTGGGTGGTAATTATGAAATAGTTAAACTTGATTCATATATGACAAATCTGTATCACAACCAGCCAGTCTTTCAAATGAAACTGCAAAATATGTTGTTTGTCCGTGCCCTCTAGAACGACATGCCCCCTTGGTTAGGTTTAGGGAAACATCGTGGTTTGGATTAAAATGACCTTAAACCTTCTTAAAGGTTAAGGGAAGTCATTTATACTGTATATAAACTGAAGAGACGTGGGCCAAGGACAGAACCCTGTGGATTCCCCATTTTACTCTCTAAGAAAGATGATTTCTCTTTGCACACTGTAGAGTTTTACAGGTAATTGTAATAATTACATATTGTACAAAACTACAGATTTCATTATTAGGTGTAAAGTGTGAGATGTTAGGCGTGAAACATCAGTATATCCTTGAGTATTCTTATCTCCTCTGAGCTAAAATAACTGAATTGAGAGCGAACAGTGAAGCATGGAGACAGTAAATGGAAAAAAGTATATAAATCAAAGTAAGTAAATCTGTTTGGTGAAATAGGAGGTATATCTGTGTTGGACTATGGCTTGTAGAGGTGACAACAGAGCACCGAGGTGTCTGAGGGACTGAGGCGATCCCGCATGTTGTTGGGAGCTTGTTACCGGTTGCGTAGTGAAGTGTGGTGCCTGTCTGTCAGTGATAATAGATGAGCGGGGACTCGCAGGGCAGGGGCTGGTCTGCAGGAGGGCCGAGGTGTTGAGGTTAGATAGAGTGGACGGGTAGCTGTGAGGAGCGTGAGGAGAGGAGCAGCTGGCAGACAGTGGTTCATGGTCAGCCGGTCAGAGGGTGTAATGATGAAGCTCTATATGTCAGTTTGATCATTTCAGGCCTGACGAGATCTGGGTGGAATTCTTTCAAACAACGCTGAGGACAGATCCAAAGTAGGTGAGGATGCTGTGGGTGTATATATAGAAAGATAGAAATTCAAATTAAAGAAAAATCCTACATAAAGTGTTGCAGTAACCCAGGACAGCTTCAGTGGTTGCTGGCTTAATACTCACGTACACACAAGTCTGTGAAGCTCTGCTGGAGGGATGAACATCATATTCTGACTTGTGAAAACATATTTATGAAACCCTCTCGCCCAATATGGAAACATCTGTATTTATTATGTTTCTCTACTCAGTTATTCAGGTTTGATCATTTTGGGGTTTTAAAGATGATTTTTTTTTGGCCACAAACTACACTTTGCTCGATTTCCCTTCTCGAGAGTGCACTTTAGTTTGGAGTAATATTTAAAAAACCACCCAGGAAGGCATAAATGGTTCGGTTTTGATTGGTCCCTCACTTTTGTAACATACTGAGGTCTTGTTTTCATACATCTGACACGACACACCTGGAAAGAATCCAATTTTGAGAGTATACAGACAGACACACAATTTTTGTTTCTTTTTTGTTTTGTTTTAGATTTTCCACAGCAATATTGAAACCGCAACATTTATCTTTTGTTGTCGTGTTGTTGTTGTTGTTGTTGTTGTTGTTGTTGTTGTTGCACTTCACTGACAATTACACTGTCAACCATGCTCAGTATAATGCTACTTTTTTTGTACAAGATCGATTTTGTTCTTCATTAGATGTGGCAAAGAGAGAGGAAGATGGGGAAGGAAGAGAGCTCAAATCTTTCAACATGGCACACACCGAACAACGAACAGTGATGCACTGATGTATATACTGAATGGTGATAGCCTGAAAAAAAAGTGAAAAACTACATACCTAGACGGAGTGAACAACAGAGGCAGAAAGTCTGGATAAGTTTTTAGCATTTAACAGAAAAATCTCCCATAAGTGTTCAACTGGGTTGAGATCTGGTGACCGCGAAGGCCACAACATGTGGTTCGAATCATTTTTGTGCCCAACATCAGCGTTTGTTATGTTGCTTCCCTCATTTATTCAGGTTTTTCCTCTAATTTGTCACTCGTCTGTAAATGTGTCAGTTTCTACATGCTGGTTTGAAACACCTCTTGTCTGTCTGTCTGCCTGCCTGTCTGTCTGTCTTTCTATCCTCCCTGCGGGCCGTTAGCTATGCTGTGCGTCTGTCACAGTCCCAGCAGTGTGCTGCAGACACAGAGGAGAAAGAGAAGAGGCCATCTGGACTGGGTCACACTGTAGCAGCGACCACACGGGACGCAGCCAGAACTCCTCTCCAAACCATAATAACCGTCCGGGTGGGAAGAAATAATGACAACGGCTATGGGAGTGTTTCCCCTCTCTACTTACAGTGGCGCTCTTTCTTTCCGCACCCCGCTCCCCCTCCCACCTCTCTCTGGATCTCACTCTTTCTTCACACCTCTTGAGATAGTTCTGCTTACATGAGTTGATAAATCCTTTTTTTGTGTTCCCCCGTTTATTCACGCTTTGTCTTTGCGCTACTGGCTTTGCTTCATTGAAGAGGAGAAGCAGTGTATCTGCAGAGAGCGAACATTTGGGAAAGAGCCTTTTGTTGCTGATTTGAAAGAGCAGCTTCCAGTCTGACAATTGGCAGCATACCGATAGGGGACAAACAGCAGTCTGTACACATTCACAGGCACACAATTTCCAAGCTAGATACTCATGGTGTAACACTCGCACACGCACACACACACACACACACACACACACACACACACACATATACAGGGATACATCAACTTTGCTCCTGCTTAGTTTAAGTGTGTGTCAGAGAGGATAACAAAGCTCCACCACTGGCAACACAATACCTACAATTCACCTTTTTAAACATGGATTTCCATAACACTAGAACAGTTGCTGGTACAATAAACTACACTTCTCTTTCCTCTCTGGCATTGTGGAAGTGTCTGCCTGCAATGAATGCTGTGTTGTGTTTTGTGTCTGACACTCTTGACCTGCATTTTCTTGGACCAGCATCTCTCCTATTCCTCTTTAGAGCTTGGAGAAATTCCCCACCGTGGACGGGCTCCCCAGTGAACACCTCTCTGTGTTTCTCCTCCTGAGTTAGTGTGTAAAATAATGAACTCTCATAAGAGAGTGGGTGACCCTCTTTTACACACTTTACATCTGTCTCTGCTTGTGCGACTGAGAGAGGCAGCGCAGAGTAGAGAGAAAGGAAGAGGTATAGACTGGTAGTAATATCATAGAGACAGAGATTGAAGCGCTTGGACTGCTCTGCTCTGCCCTCGTCTCAATAATGGACGAGGTTAGACGCAAGTGGCCCCGACAGATGAAGAAGGAGAATGTCTCTCTTCTGGCCTGCCTGGTCCAGACCAGCATTGATCCACCTCTGAATAGAGCGGGAGTCTATTATCTGGGAGATTACTTTCAAAGCTTTTCATTTTGACCTTGTGCCTGTGGATCTTCCAGGCAGTATGAGGACTGATTGAGTGCCCTGCAGCCACAAATCTGACCTGAATGCAGCGTGGACATCGGCCTCAACCAACCACAGCCTCTAATTCTCACTTACTCTCACCTCTCTGACCTCAATCGTCTCCTCCTTTTATCTCATTCACCAAAGCTCCTTCTTCCTCATCTTCACCTCCTCACACTGCCACTACCCTTTAGCCTCTTAGTCTTTCATTTTTTCTCTATCTGAACTCTCTTTTCACTGAAGCAGATCCCCACTTCACGAGACAAATTTGTCTTTTTGATCAAATGGCTTTCAGTAGAGGTCAAAGGCTCTCAAATCCCTGCTCGACAAGAGTAAGAAAGCTGTTTGTATAAAGGAGAACAAAAACAAATGCTACATTCATGTTTCAGTAGGCCTATGTATTATGAATTGTTTAGAGTTACATTTATATTCTTTCATTGTTTCTGGAGGTAGAATTTGATTGGCTTGTACAAACAACTGAAAAACGTCTGGGGAATGTATATCTCATGCATTCATCTTGACCAGGTTATATTGTGATGCCTTCTTTTATGGATTACCCAGAACAATATAAGGACTCCAGGTCTATAACTTCAGTAATTCGTCCCCATAAAGTATGGGCGCAACTTCCAGTTATTCCTTTTCACTGAACTGGTGTCTGCGAGAGTTAGCGGTATGCTACAGGTGTCTACTTGATTTTTGGACCTTTTTAGGAAATAAAATAATGGGAACACATCTTGTCACACCATAAATGTGATAATACCTCCTACCAGTGGATGGGAGGTCAACTTGAACAAGTTGCCTTGGATAGCTGTAACAAAGTTGGGCTGTCCGCAGCTGCACCAGCAGTCAAGCTCATCTAAATGTATGGTTTAAACAACAGTGTGTCGGACATAAACCGACATGACAAGAGATTGTTGCTTGCTGTATGTGTGTTCCTGTGCATATTTACGTAAATGTTACTGTATGAATTTTAATGTGAAGCACATCAATGTGCTCCATAGATAAAATTGCCTCGCTTTGCAGAAATGAACTGTCCACGCTTATTATTTCCCACCTCAACCTCACCTTGTTCTGAGAAAGGTCTTTTGACTGTCAACCACCAGCATCAGACACAATCTTTCTTCATTAAATCTGTCGTCAACTGTAAGCAGGGCAGGATTGAACCTTTTGACTTTGTGTGTTTGTCGTAATATATTTTCAGCTGAACCTATTTACAGATTTTTGTCTTCTGACACACCTCATATGATTTGATATCCTACTTTAAAGGGAAATTTGAGTTAGTTGAGTTACAGTACTGCAGTTACCACAGTTTATTTTAAATTATAGACTTTGTCTAACTGTACGCAAATATACTAAAACATAAACAAACTCACCTCTCACCCTCTGCCAATCCATAGTCTACCACAGTATAGAACAACTGAGGTCGTAAACAGCAAAGAGTCCTTTTCTTTTATTTCATTGTCTTTCCTGTCATTCCCCATTTGTGTCTTTCTCTTTTCCCTTTCTTGTCTTTTATTTCATTTTCTTTCCATCTCTCATTTCCTTTCTGATGTTTTACTTCCTTGTTTTTACTTTCCTATCACCTTTCCTTTTTTCCTTTTTTTTTCCTGCATTTCATTTATTTTCCTTTCTCTCTTTAGCTTTCCTTTCCTTTCCCTTTTTTTAGTCTTTTATTTCCTTTCCTTGTCTTTTGTTTCCTTTTGTTCCCCGTCTTTTTCCACATTTTCTCTCCTTCAATCCGTTTGCCCCAGTTTTTCAGACCATCTGTCCATCCGTCAGCAGGGCACCTCAGATGGATCCTCCTCTCAGGCAGAACATTAAGAGTATTCCTCCTGGCTGCGTAGATGGATGCATCAGTCCATCATCACAGGTGCATATGTCAGACAATCAAGTACCATGATTACTTAACGAGGATCCTGACTGACCTGCCATTACTGACAGTTATGGAAAATTGAGAACATAATTAATCCATATGGCTCTTTCGCCTTTGTTTTGTTGGCTTTTAATTTTTCTAATTGATTTTAAGTGGGTTTTGCAACTCAGCAGTCGAGGGACCAAAATTAGTTTGGTCAGTTGCTGTCCTTCTGTGGTCTGGGCCAATTGATTCTACGACAAGGTTATATTCCCTGAACTGTACTGATCAATTAATCATGATGGATTTCCAATTGTCAGAGGCCACAGTTTGTAAGATCCTCCTTTATTACCTTAGAGACTGATAGAATGACCTTTGCTGGCCTTGAAGAAACCACCAGGAAAAAAGCTTTTTTTTTCACTGTACACATACAGCAAGGACTATTTATTATGGGAGAATAAAGATTTTATAAGTATTATAGCTCAGAAAATCTTGTTTTAAAAAGAATGAGACTAAATTGACACTGATAGCCATTTTTTATCAAAATCATCTGAGAGTAAGAGAGAATTTGATGTGACTGATAAATGATGAGTGAATGATGGGCTGCGACAGTGACAGTGACAATTGGTCCCAGGCGCACCATTAAAGCAGCATACATTGAAGAATATCCCTGACACCTCATTAAAAGATACTGCAATATTTGCGTTTCATATTCTGAGAAGTCAAATAAAATTCTCCAATGCTTTTATTTGATAAATGGCACTTTGGGGGCTGAGCGCCTCGTAAAATATAGCCTATCAGATTCTGTACAGTGCTTGATGACAAGGCTCCTCCTCTTCTTTGATTAGTGTCTGAGTGGTTCAGATGAAGGGCAGAAGGTGAATTGATCCGAGCGGTGTCCTGTTCATAGGCAGCAGCTCAGCCATTTGATGGAAGTCAGGAGGGGACAGCAAGTCCGTCGACTGGGACGCATGAGACTGAATGACATTACTCTGTGGTGGGGGAGGGGAGAGATGGAGAGAGAACATATCTGTTGCTTGGCCATGCTGTGACCTTCAGCAGACCTTCGACAGACAGTAATAACCTGACTGAATGTGATTGGCTCGCCATCTTCAATTCTAGTGGAAATATCTCTGAATGGGAAATGGGCAAGACGTATCTGCCAGAGCAAATAAAACATGGGCTGCAGATACGTCTGTTTCCCAGGGTAGGAAACATCTATCCTGGCTCGATCAAACAATAGCAAAATCCACCTGCCAGCACCTCTAAATCTTACCATTTAACATGTTATATCTTGTTTGTTTTATTAGTATAAAAACTTTATAAAAATTGACTTAATGTTCCACCAAAACAACCATATTTCACTACCTTTGACCAAAGTGTTTTTGTTGCCCAAATGTAATCACACACGGGACTCAGGGTGCAAATCCCGACCACCCTCCTGTTAGCATATGGCATAAAAAGGTAGAACTTCCTGTTCATTGTCATTGTCACTGAACTAGCAACCTGTTCCACGCTGTCAGTGATGGAGGTGTTGAGGATGGAGAGATGGAGCAACAGTCTCCAAGATCACAGGCAGTGGAGTTCTCATAAAAAAGCACACACACACACAGACACAGAGAGAGAGAGAGAGAGAGAGAGAGGGAGAGAGGGAGAGAGAGACTTGTTTCATTCCTCAGGCACATTAAAATCAATGCCCAGCCCGTCCGTGAAACATTAGTGACTAATTGAAGACTTGGTAATTATGAATGCTCATACATCCTGAACAGCAGCGGACAATCCCTGGATGAGTCTCCAGCTGTGGAATGTACTGTGGCACTTTAGTCTTTCTATTCAGAGCCAGTAGAGGAAGAGTCCCTCATTCAGCGTTATTGCCATGTGCTTGACAGGCATTATCTTTCCAGAAACTACATGTGGCACCTCAGCTATTGAAATGCAAATTCGAAAAACACTACAGGGGTGGCAAACATCAGCATATTTCTCATATTAAAGCTGTTAGGCTGGAGGATTGTGTGATATTGTAGGTACCCAACTGTGCTCAGCCCTGAAGGACAGTGATGTGATCTAAATCAGCGGGCAACAAATCCACCTCTCCAGTACCTTGAACTGCAGGCTACAGTCCCTGTTTTCAACCCAATTGTCTATGTATTTCCATAATTGCATTTGATGACAAGGAGAGAGGGAATGAGAAACGAGAACCAGCAGAAAATGAAATGAAGGTGATAAAGGGAGAACAAACATTGAGATGATGAGGTCAAAGGAAGTAAGAGGGAGTGTGAGATTTAAGAGGGCAGACACACAGTCCTCCACAGTTAAATTCATCTTTTATATAATACATGGCTGTAAAAACACACTCATGTTAACATAGTGCTAAATGAGAACAAAATAATAACCTCTACAGTTTGCTATCACATTATTTATACTCAAAAAGCTTAAATCATTCAACATTTTTGCTGGAAAATAAAATTGCTTTAGGCATTTGAAGTCAGATGCAGGACCTGCTGCTCTTTGTTCGCCGTTGGAAAAGCGTATACAATTATGCACACTGAGAATTAACAAGTAGAATCGGCTGAGGAAGATTTGAATTTTCCTGTCTCTCCATCTCCATATGAACAGTGCTGCCAGTGTTATGCATAATGAATTATTCAAGATATGTGTATGTGTGTGTGTATGTAAATTAAAGGAGATAGTTATATTTGATTCAAGGTGGTGGACCATCATACGTGATTGTAACTGATGTGAAGGGAGGGACAATTGCTCTTTGTAGCACAACTCAACATATTCATATTTTCATTATTGAAAATCATTCCAGTCCCTCCAATACAAACACACACACGCGCACACACACACACACACACACACACACACAAGTTCTGTATGCTTAACTGCATTCATGCATACATGTTTGTGTGTGCCATAATTTACTCACAGCAACTGAGTTTTTAGTGCAACAGAGGAACTGAGGTAGTAGCTTGTGTGATTGTGTTGCAAAACAGATGTGTGTGACAGAGAGAGGAGGTGAAGATGTGCATGTGGAAAAAGGTTTCCTGTGGTACTGCAGCACTCATTTTGACCTTAACGTCCCCAGCAATCAGAGATGTAGGGAACGCAGGAAGGGACTGTCTCCCAGAGACAGGCAGGGGAAAAAGGCAGCTGATCATCCAGAGTGGAGACGATGAAGACAGCATCATGTTTATATGCTGCTTCTTTCCCTTTGAACTTTAAGGGTGATGGCAGGTATTCTGTCTCAGATATTGCTGAATACAAACAAACAAATAGACAAAACATTAATGTGAAATCTATATAAATTACTGAACTACTTTCTGGGTTGTTCTGGAGGCTAAGACAAGTGGTTCCCAGCCACATATAACCCAATAAAAGAATATGAATGCGCTTGGTGTGCAGTGCATAATAGCTAACAAGAATGAATCCCCTCATTTATTATTTTTTGTGAAGTGGGAGGAGAGACAAGTTTCATTCATTTTCACCACAGCATCTCTATGGCTTAAAAACATGGAATCCCGGGTTATAGGATTCTCACTGTAAATGTTATAAAGCTTCAATAAGGAGCTGGATCAGGCTGGTTAAGAATGTATACAATATGATACTGTCAGACAATCACGGAATAACATGATTTAAACAACCTTAAAGTTGCTTAAGGGAAAACAAAAAGAATCAATCATTCACCTTAATGCTGGAATCACCTATTACAAGTATTTCACAAGCACGACAATGAAATATAAACATTTTTTTCCTATCTTTCAATAATTTTCCCCCAAGCCTGTGAAAAAGAAACGCTGCTCTAAAGGACAGATCAACACTGAGGTAATAAAAAGATTCACTGTTAGATGGAGCTTGTTCAATAGAAGACCAAACAAACACATCAACGTTCAGACAGTTTTTGACAAAGAACAATACAGTTACAGTGAAGGTGTGGGAGGCTACAAGTGCAAAATAAATTGTGTTGGTATATTAGAGGTGTTGGGTATGGTTAAGTATGTGTAAATGCATGTGTGTGAGGAGGACGATCACAGCAAAGAAAAAAAGAGAAAAAGGAGAGTACTGTATCATTCTCTTTTCAGTTTCCATCACTTCACATTTGGATACAGTCACAAAAATCACCAGCTACTGAGTCCACATAATATGGTGATAAATCCTACATTCAAATCTCTTCATGATGCTGAAACTTTAGCCACTCCACCAGGAGAAAAACCACTGCTGTGGCAGACCAAACCAATGTTACAGTATCGTTCTAAACCACATTAGCACCAAATCGATAACAACACAGGGTCGGTTTATAGTGTAGCTCTGAAGACGAGTCTACAGGTTACAGGTACAGGGGTTAAGTCAGCGGATGCAGAATGGGGGCAGAGGGACGCTGAGCAGCTTCTCTAGGGATTGTTGACAAATCCCAAAATATTGATTGGATGCAGGAACTTCTGGACACATACATCTAAGCTGATCCCCCCAAAGCCCAGGTGAGCCGCTGTACACTGTGAGCAGAAGAGGAAGCTGGCGGGGTATTAAATGTTGCGACAAAGACACATGTACTGCGAAGAGAAAGCGTGTGTCTCTCTGACAGCCTTATTGCAACTTGGTTTACTGTACACAGCAATATGCAGCACTGGATGACTGATTGCCCTGCAAGCGTTTATGGTTGTTGCAGTTGGACCTTGTATGTGCGTGTGTGTGTGTGTGTGTATATGTGTGTGTTTGCTGTCCACCTATTCAGTGAGATACAGGTCTGTTTGTATTGACATAACTGCACCCTCGTCAGCAATACTCAGCAAGACAGTCAATCACCACCCCGACGACCTGGATGCTCTCTTCCTCTGGGGTTCAATACACACACACACACACACACACACACACACACACACACGCACGTACACACGCACACATGCACGCCCAAATGAAGGATCACATTTCTACACTGTGTGGAGTGATGATCCCATTGCCAGCCATGACACCAAACTGCCAAATCAAGATGGAAGAAATCATGAAGTTTACAAAGATTTGTAGTTGTTGTGGCATTGGTTAAATATAAAATGAGAGATATACATAACCCTTATTTATGTGGCTGTAAGCAGCCATAAACTTTTTTAATAATAAAATGTATGAAGTGACAATGTAACAACAATTCTGACCACAAACACGACTGTAAATTAATGATAATGTTGCTCTGTAACTGCTGAAATTGTAAAGAAAAAAAGAAAACAGTTTGCAAACAATTTGTTAAATTAACTTAAAGGGTGATGATGTGTCATTGTTTTTGTTGCATCTTTTTTCTGATGCCTCCAAGTGGCCAACAATCAGTGAATGCAGGTTAAAATACTTTATTGTTTATGGTTTTCTTCTGACCTCATTAAAACCCAATTTGTAGAAAACTATTGCAATGGTAACCTATTTTAGCCTACTACCACACCATGGGCTTGTACATTTGATGATGATCTGATGAAGGTGATTAAAAACAGAAATGAACATCAAGTATTGTTGTTACACAAAATAAGGAAATATTTAACGTGTTATCTGTTATATGCGCTATGCATGAACAAGTACTAATGCATAGCCAATGAAAAATCATTCACAGACAAATAAATGTACAATATTTTATCCAACATAGTGACACTACTTATGTTTGTGATCAATTACACCCCAGAGACTTCTGACGCAATGACAGAAATCTGTATAGACTTATTTAGGATCTGGGAGGGGAAGTGTTTCATAAAAAAAATAAAAATTGTAGATAAAGAAATCCACTGTATTGGTGTTTTACAGCTGGGGACGCTGAGACACCAAACAGACGTAATGCATCATTTCATGTAACTTCTGAAATGTCATCAGTTCAAAATCATGTATATAAGCAAAAGTCATGGAAGTATAAACGTATTAAAACAATGTAAGGTATGTATTTTGAGCAGTTAAAGAGGGCCAGGAACCCAAACAGAACATTAGGGTTAATACATCATCGACAGCTATTTGTGATAAATGTAAATCAGGTGACTAATCTTTTTCTGGGCTTGCCCTAAAGTCAACATTTTTTTATTTAACTTAAAATAATATATAGTATAATTTACAATATAATATAATTGTTTGGAAACAAATTGATCCGGACTGAGTACTTGCTCTTTTGTGTTGATCTGGTCCCTAAAACTGCCACATAAGAACCAGCAGGCTTTAATGTTTGTGTGGTTACAGCTAAAAGGGCTCTGAGGCAAACTCTTACTGCAGTGACTACATCTGGCCATCAGGTGGCAATGCTTTTCTTTAATGTGCACTGAGAGGATTTCAGTGTTTACACATCCTGTATATGTGGATGTCTGTGTGTGTGTGTGTGTGTGTGTGTGTGTGTGTGTGTATTTTTCGTCATCCATACATTACCAAGCATGCAGACCAATAGCTTTGTGCCTATAGTCCGAGACAACAAAGGAAATGCCAAAGGCCAGTAAGGTGCCATGGTTCATAAGAAGATGGAACCAGAAAAAATATTTTTAGATAAAAATGCAATTTATTTTTTGCAAATGTGTTAAATTTTGTAAAGTATACAGTATATAAGCCATTAATATCAGGTGTTATTCTTGTACTCGCTGCCCTCTTAACATCATTATGTACTGTGATTCAGTTAGTTCTACACTCTTTATGTGAATAGATCTCTCTGGTGAGCTCACTGGTATTTTATGGTCACCTATTGATCGTGCGATTAGCGGCCCAGCGGGGTCCACCCACTTCATGTCCAGTTGGGAGTAATGGTTATTGAGTGAACTGTCAATGGTAAAGAAGGACATTGACCAGAGGAACATAGGGGTGGTGTTGGTGGACGGGGGGTTGGGGTAACAGCAGTCGCTACCCTGACCTTCACCTCGCCTCCACAGCAGCCCACTAATTTGATAAGACAAACCAGCAACCACGGTGACCTCCACCTGTGACCCCACCATCCACCAATCTCTCCATCCTAACCTGACTCTTTACCACATGAAGCTTGGAAATGGGTCCTGTTTTTCAGCACAGAAGTAGGTCCATCCATTAGGCCGACTATCCTTCATCCTGCGGGTGATGATGCAATTTGAGAGCAATGCAATCATTCCGCATGATCCAATCTTTGAATACAACAGCAGGATTAAAGTGAACCCTCAGGCCAGTCTTCATTTTTATGTTTCTGTTGTCGATAAAACAAGCTCAGCAGCTTAATATTGGTATGTTTGTGGACCTAAAGCTTCAATCAAAGACCTTGTTTACATAAAAAAATCTTTGTTTGAGTCTTAACCAAACCAAAGAGCCAAGATTTAAAAATGTGACTTCTGATCTTGCTTCAAAATTAGATACTTAATCAGTAGATACTTGCCTATAACTTCCAGACCAAATTTCAGTTTAAACTGTAACATACAGGTAAAAACAATCTACATCTAATAAATGTGGACGTGTTTAATACAGGATTATGGATATGAATGTTGCATGCTTGTTTCACAGGATTTGGTAAAGCAGACAGAGCAGTGGAAATAAGTTCTCCTGGGACTCCTGAGAGGGAGAGAGAGCAGAAGAATAATGGAAGGTAACTTTGACAGGATTATAGTGACCACAGATGTTTGGAGGATGCTTGAGAAAAAATAACCACTGGTTTATTCAGATTGTATAACCACAAGTCCAATATTCGCTCTCTTTAAACTCTGTTTTTGGTCTCCACGAACTTCTGAGGGGAAATATCTGACTCTTTAGCAGCTAAATGCTTCACGATGTTCACCAGCTATTCGCTAAGTGTATCTATCTGCTGATTGGTTCTGGGCAGGTAGCGTACTGTTGGGTTTTTAGTGTTTTTTGTGTGTTGAAAACCGCTGCCTGTTATGTCTGGAAATATCGCTGATGAGAGCAGAGAGATTGAATCAAGACACTGAAAGCTAAACAATAAGCATTAAACAAAATAACAAAGTAATTGTTTAATTTAATTCAATTACCATTTTAGTCGCTTTTAGCTCATTGCTTTGGTTTTCTGGACCTTAACTTTACTGTTTGATTCACTCACACGACTCTCACTCTCAGCATTGTTTTCAGCGAAAAAGCTCTAAAAACTGCAAACAACAGGAGACAGACACAGTTAGCCTCTAGTTAGTGAACATAAAGGAGCATTTAACAGCTAAAGAGTCAGATATTTCCCTCAGGGGTTGATGGAGACCAAAAACCGAGCTAAAAGTGAGTGAATATTGATCTGATATTTGCCAGAAACATGACCCCCAATGAATGATAATGTTGCTTCATATCTGCTTGACATGTGAATAAATAAGTAATAAGTTCGCAGTGAGATCAACTTAGAAGGTGATGATATATCAGTGTTGTGTTTACAGCTTGTTTCCGCTGCTCCCAAGTGGCCGAAAAATTCCGTTGTTGGTGCTTTAAGGACAGAAGAAAACATGGCTATAACACAGGGGATTTGAAGGACCAGTGTGTAGGATTTAGTGGCATCTAGCGGTGAGGTTGCAGAGTGCAACCAAATGAGTACGCCTCCCTTTCCAAGCATGTAGGAGTATCTACAGGGGCTTTCAGGTGCCAGTATCTTCCAAAATGATGCCATTGTCTATGAGTGCATCCAGCACCAATAAAATGTCATGTGATGAGTTTCCTTTGGATAGATAGATTTAGAAATTGTATTTAGTTATTTAGTCTGTAAAACTGTAGGTTATGGCTTACATGTAAGATAGCGGATAGGTAGTATTTGTCTGTTATGGACTACTGTAGAATCTATCTAACTATCTGCCAGTAGATTCCCCTAAACCCTATTCTCTGGTCCTCTAAATCACTCCACCTTTGGCCACAATAAAGACAATTCCAGAATAACACGTCACACCCGACTCCACCGACCCAACCATCTCTACACCGACCCAACCATCTCTATCCAGTAACTTCCTTTTCAACTGCCCAGAAGACAGCTGGGTAAACACTGACCCGTATCTGCCCCTTTCCCCATGACCTCTTAAGCCGACCTCACCCCCACCAGCTCCCAATTTAATCCCCCTGCTCCCTCTGTTGGCCCCCTAGTTCAAGCGGCCCACCTCGCCAGCCAAGCAACTGGACCTGATGCCCACCCAGGTCTGCGGTCCCTCAGCAGGGGCAACGTGTGAGACTCAGGAATTCACAACACTTAAGAGTTTGGGCAAATACAGAAGGTTGCGCCACACAAAGGAGCAGGGTCAGCTTCTTTAGACAGGACCAGCTAACTAGACAGTGCTGCCAGCTTTCTTTCTTTCTTTCTTTCTTTCTTAACTACATGCACATAGCTGAATATGTAAACTTTTATTCCTTTTGTTTTCTTGTTAGTGCTGACTTCTGAAGAGGCCCGATAAAGGATGGATGAATCTTAACTAAACCTATAGGCATATATAATCTGCATAAAAAAAAAATGATCTCTCTTTCTTTAGAAAAAAAAAGCCTCAGGAGCTTAAATGTCTGAACTGTTTATTTGTTCAGCTTTATTACTTAATATACTTGGGCGGAACCTACATTAAATTATTAATGCAGATTGGGTAAACGTTGATGAAAACACCTGTCAGCCCAGTGTGAAAATAATAACATAATAATAATGGAATTTTTGCAGCAGGATAAATTTGATTATCTAAAGTTTATATAATCTGTTTAGTGGACAAACATCCAACTGTAGACTAAAAACAAATTGATCTGGGTTAAATTTGGTTAACTTTGGCTAATTAATTAACCTACGTAATCAGTTTATAGACTTGTTTTTTATCTAAATATATTGATATTCCTCATGACTACCTTGAATCATTTTACAGAGACTCTGGACTCTCTGCTCTGATGGTGCCAGAAGCCAGCCACAGTCAGCATGCCAACACAACGGATCTGAGGCCAGATTTGGTGCTCTTTGAAAAACACAGGTCTCCATCTCAACAGCACTAATAACAGAAATATATTTTGCTGTATGTGACCCATCTCCTAAGCTCACCTGCTGCATCTCCATCCTCCCAATTTGTGCTGGGAGATGGATTTCTGCTCCCAGCATAGCAACTGCCAGAGTCTAGTCCCTGGAGTGTGGCCACGCCCTGGGGTTTAATTAATACAACACACTGTGCATCCATATGGCTCTGTGTGATTAAACAGATAGAGGGGGGATCCACTCTTTTACATTTCCTTCGTTGATGGATAAGAATATATTGCTGCATTAGCTGTTTCCCCTCTGCCTGCAACAACTGTGCTCTATTCAAGGCAATGAAACAGGAAGCCGACCTTGGGACAAAGCGGAGTGATTAGACCCTGAAAAATCAATACATAAAATGTTTGAGTCAATCAAAAAGAATGAATGGCATTTTTTTTTTTCATGTCATACGCTCTGAAACAATGCTTCCTCAAGGCCAGATACAAGCGCTGGAACAAAGCCCTGACCATGTTGTTGGAACAAAGCCCTGTTTGCAGAGTAGAGTCCCCGAGTGGGTTTCTTCCAGAGAAAAGATTAGAGATAGGTGAGGGCTGGGGTTAATGGAGAGGGACAGGCTTGGGGCAACAGGCAGCAACATCAAGTGTAGACCGGGAGACGAAGAGACACTGAATGAGGGAACAGTGGAGAAAATGACCAGTTAGTGATGACCAGAAACCTAAACTGTTGTAGTGAGTATAAACCTCTGCCACACATGCCAACATCATTTCCTTTCTCTTTCAGGTCACTTCACCCAAATTACAAAATATTTAGTTATTTCCTCACTTACCTCTAGTGGCTACTTATACAAAATTCTTACTTAACTTTACTTATATTTTAAGCTATTTATCTCTTTAAAATTTCTGCCTCCACCCCAGTACGATTGAGGCCAATTTAATTTAATTGGTGGAACGCAAAGCACTGAAAAATAACATTAAAACAAGATTAAGAGTCTACAGCCATGTTAGTGGCTTCGTGATTCTGTACTGCAGGGTGTTTTGAGCTACATGCTAATGTTGGCATGCTCACAAGTTATTTGATCACCAAAGTTATTACAATTCATCCTCTGGGGACCACAAACGTCTGAACCAAATTTGGCAATCCATCTAAGAGTTGTCAAGACATTTCACTGAAAACCAGCCGACACACCAACATTTCCATTCTTTGAACCATGCGACAAAGTGTCTCCAGAAACAGTGTCGCTGTTACTCTGGATAAACCACAGACTTCAGTGTGAACAGTTTTCATATACACTACTTTATACCATGAAATAGTCTCCATCAAAACTGTTGACAGAGTGTTCAGGGATGTGCCACTGTGAAGTCAGCAAGCGCTTGAGGGCTCTCTCATGACCTTTTTGAACGATTTCTGCAGAAATTCAGCAGACTTTCTTGAGGGAATATCCCACAATTCATGGTGTTCTAATGGTAAAAATGACAGCAAGGGAAATCTAAATAATCAATACTGCGAGCACCGCAGACGAAATTCCATTCAACCTCAGAAATCTCAGCTAAATATCTCAAAAAGCATGCATGTATCTGCATGACTAGATACAACTAGAGGTGTGAAAATATTTGTTTTGTAATTTCAATTCAAAGCAGCATCTTTCCTTCCATTTTTTTACATCCTCACACCGACTGTCATTCGTTGGTACCTCCAGCATCCTTTGAGCTTCTCTTTCCTCAGAACCATCCCATATCTCCATCCATTGCTCCTTTTGTCCTACTCTCCATCCTTTCTTTGTCCTGCTTCGCACATCACTGCCGTCGTGCACACAGGGGATGCGATATCTCTGCCGCTTACCCTCCCCCACCCTCTAACCCCCCTTTTCTTGAGGGCACTTGGGTGCGTTGTACGTGTTAAGCGGTGAGTAGTTGCTCAAACACTGAGTGTGTGCATGGATGTGTGCTTGAGTGATAAATGTATAGAAACTTGAGGGATTGGGGGAGTGTGTCATAGATGATGACTGCGTACCTCTGCATGTGAGCCCTGCACTCACTGCCATTGCAAAGGCCACCCGATTTATCTCTCAAATACATATAAATGTGGTATAAGGGCAGCTATACAGCCTGCATGGTCGGCTCCTGCAGAATGATTCCCCTGGCACACATTGCAATCACATCAGCCCTCCTTTTCTCAGAAACAGTCACTCCATTAATGCTTTCAGTGCCACGTCTCCTGTGGCCTCAGCATGTTAATGCCCACATTCTCCATCAGTCACCCTCCACCACATGACACTCCATCTTCAGGAACCACAGGCAACAGCACAGGGAAGGGAGAAGTGGTAGAAATTATATATTGTGTTTTTACCAACAGCACTAGCCTTTTTCACAAACTCACCCACGCTAACACGGCCACAGTATGTGAATGTTATACAACAGACAAGAGCTCAGCTAAGTTACAAGCTATTTACAGATTGTACGTACAAAAATATTATAAAATATAGACTGCATTATTAGAGTGCTTTTATCCAAAGCAAAGTTTAACAATTTGCTTCTCATTTATGCCGATGGTGGCCATCTACCATGGAAGGTACTGATCTAACCATGAGGAGCAATTGGGATTCAGTTTCATGTTCAAGGACACTTCAACATGTGGACGACACACTGTACCTGTTGTGGATCTCCAGGTAGGTGTGTTGTAATAGATTAAAGTAGTTAAATTAAGCCCCAACTTAAAATACCACATTAAAGTGCTGCTTATATGAATCAGTAATAATCATCCCAAAACATATCACATAATACTATAAAACTAGAATGGGCTATTTTGAATACTGAATACTTACTTAAAAGCTACTATAATGAATATTTGTATATTAAAAATCAAACAAGATACAATGTGTAATGTGAAATTATCACCAGACACAGTTTCCCTCAGCTCTACAGAGCATTTCAGCGTCTTTAAGCTGATTGTGTTGTTTTTTTTACGGCTCTCTATTTGGTTTGCCATCCCTGCTGGCGTCAGCTTAATTTTTACGTTACAGGAGGCAGAAAACACACCTTGAGTGGCTACTCAATCAGAAAGCAGAAGCAGAACATCTTGTGTACAGCTCAGCCAAACAAACTATAGGCTGGAAGGAATCATGGCATTTTAATAGAGCTTTTTTGTAGTTTGCCAATGTAATACTGAACTCATGATTGAATGTTGTACTCCACAGGACATTAAATGTTTGTACCGGCTTTTGTTTTCCGCTTTTCATCCAGTATGTGCATTGTTTCCTTTGAATATCTTGCATGTCTGTACATAACTGACTCATACGTGGCAAAGGCTCCACCAGTTAACAATGAGAGCTACTATATATACAAAGGCAATTATAGAATGAATGTACATAAACTGCAATTGATATTTAAAATGGGTTTGATACGATGAAAATAATTAATTTAAATATGATTTTGATGATAATATTAACTTAAATTTGAGTGTAAAACTTTTACTTGTGAGTATTTTTACTTAATGTTATAACTATGTTAAGACTGTGCACACATACAAGAATCTGTTGAAACTACTGACTCACACTCACTTACACACATGCATACGGAGGACAGCATTTAAACAAGAAACAGGGATTGTTGATTATTTGCGACGTGAGAGGAGGGTTGTCACCTGGGAAGTGTGTTACGGCTGGGGAATCTGGAAACAGTAAAAATAAGAGGAGGGAAAAGCAGGAAAAAAACAGGGAACATCAGAGGTAGGCGGGTATGAAAGTTGGCTGGTGTGACCTCTGGCCTCCCTCTCTCTTGGCTGCTCCCTTTGAGCCGCTAAAAGGCGTGCGGTGTGAGAAGCCAGAAGACAGCTGCACCCCCCCTTCTCCTCCTCTGGGCTCTCTCTGGGAAACGGAGGTCCCCTTTCTCAACTCACTTTAAATGCTGTGGGGTCAGGAGGAGCCGGGGCCCAGTTGAGGTGGTCCAGCCAGGGATAAAGTTTCACTACTTTACACGACCAGTCTGGACTGTTTTTTGTGTGTGTGTGTGTGTGTGTGTGTGTGTGTGTGTCCTTGAGAGGGGAAGAAAAGAGAACTGCTTGTGGAAAACTACTCTGCTGCTGTCACTCTATTAAAACCAAAAAATAAAGAAAAAACTCGCTGTAATAATCACACTAATAACACCCTCCCTCTGCCACGAAACACCTCTCATCACACACAAATACACATATTTACCCATCACTATGCTGTAAGGAGATAAAGCTTTGATGTGCAGTAAACAAAATAACACAGTTAACCCAGTGACATATTATGAAAGGCTCTCTTTTTTTATCTGATGTTCACACCTCAAATTACAAAAGACAGCTTTCGTCATCACACCTAAACAGAAACACAGTCAGCTTTGCTGCCCATCCAAAGGTCGGCATTTGAAATGGACGTCTTGAGAATTGCAGAGATGCTATGTGATTGAGAGATTTTGTAGCTTTGGCCATTTTATATTGAATATTTATCTGTAAATGTGGTCGGATCTACCAAGACATTTCAGGTAAAACAAGCATTCAGATGGTTGTAAACAGGCCAATAGTTAAAACAGATTATGTCAACCTCCTAATTAGGAGGTAAAACTGAAAGTTAGTGCACTGGAAGTGTTGGTAATAATCCCTCATTGCACAGGAAAACTGCACAACTGTAAGTACAATAGGTCAAAGTTGAACTAGGAAGTCAGTGGGTAAACGGTGATAGATGATGGATGTTTGGGCAATAATTTAACCAAATTTTAAATTTTAAATTTGTGATCAACATGGATGATTTGCTTAAAACCTGTATGATCATCTGACTGATCGTACAGGTTACTTGCTCCATTGGACTTCTTTATTGGGATGTTGCTGCATTCCCAGATTTCAGCAATCAACTGAGTACAATGTTATCATTACCAATAGGAATGGTGGCCAAAACCCAAAAGAGAGAGGAAAGAGAAACCAGAGAGAGACAGAGAAAGAGGAGATTGATCCTTATTGGACTCTGCCTTTGTCTTGAAGTTCAATCATGCAATGGGATTCACAGTGATTAGAAGCCCGGCACCAACCTTAATCGACCAGAGGCTCTGGGCCTCGTGCTCAATACTCTTTGTCTGGCCAGCAGACCATGAGTTAATGTGCTGACAGTAGAACAGGACAGTAAAGTGGGGATGGAGAGGAGAAGCCTGCATCAGATTGATCGGCTGCATCTCAGCGGACTGCAGGAAGCAAGCAGGCAAACACACATCTGTGCTTTAAATTACGCTTCTTTATCCACCAAGCTCAAAGTCGCAGGTACACACACACATACACACACGTTTGTTCTTCTATCCCCGTGGGGACAGCCACCAACCTTAACCATCACGACTAAATGCCTAACCTTAACCCAAATGTAACCTGTACCTTAAAACCAAGTATTAACCCTCAAAAAGCAGCCTATCCTTGTGGGGACTTCAATTTTCTTTCAAAGTCCCCATGGGTTAGTGTGCAGTCAGGTTATAGTCCCAACTGGAAAATAAAAACAAGGTATACAAACACACACAGAATAAAGAGTCTCTGGATTTATTATTTCTAGAACTAGTTTATTATCACTGTTATTGTTTTTTTTGCACAATGAACCCTAAAACAATACAAACCACTAAAAATGGTCTATTTTGCCTTTTTACACTCATACATACACATATACAGTACATACTGTATATGTGGATATGGATACAGATTTATAATTGGGACACCTTGGTTTAGAGAGAGTGTAGAAACATGACTTTGTGGAAACATGCAGCAGTGATCCCTGACAATGCTCTGAGAACGCTTATTGAATCATCTCATATTGACCTGAATTAAACTGTAAAAGCAAACAGACTTACAAGACAGACAGGCACACCAACAGACATGTGTGATCATGGGTTGACTTTACATATGTGTTCTCCCTTTGTTCCATCCAAGTGATCAATTCAATTAATCAGTCACAGGGAACACTACAAAATATGGCTATATCAAGCAATAGTTTACACAACTGGTAATGCATATGGTTTTTGGTTTCTTGTTGGCACCACATTTGTACCCTGCAGGATTAAAAAAGATAAAAAATAAAACTGCATAGATTAAGGAAGTTTTACTCGTTTTTAATGAACTGTAATTCCAGTAAAATCAACTCTGCTGAAGTGAGAATAAAATGTCAGCCTTTACCGTCTCTTGCCCTTTGTTGTTGTTAGATATTCTAATGAGCTTTAAACCACAAACTGGAAAAGAAGACAGCACTCCTTTCAAAACAAAAGCAAGTAAATGTTTCTAAATAAAAGCCATTTATGAGAAGTCTTGTGTACATGTTAAGATTACTGCTAGTATCTACTGTGTATAGTTATGTTTGTTAATATTTCGATCTGTATTGAAGAGAATGGTGAACTGATTTTCCTTGGCCAGTAAATAAAAAAATGTGCCAGCACACTGAATACAATGTTTTTTATCCCATGTTTGTATGTTCACACATCAGAATCAAAAGTTTAAAGGCTCTGGAAACATATTTTCAGCCTCTTACAATGAACAACTGGGGTCCAGTTTTGGGGATTTCACATAAGCGATTTCTGCTTTAGTGTTTCTGTTTTCGCTGTCAACTGTTTTTAAAAAGGTGATATCATGTATGTCCATGTACCATTCAAGATTTAGCTAATCCCGATTTTATGATGGTCGTGGGGTTGATTGGTTAATTTTCCAGATAGCTGTAAATCAAATATGTCCAGTCTTAAATCTTGCAGTTGTAGATAAAAAAAATAACTTGTATAAACTTTATAATCACTTCATATGAGTGAAATTCTTGATGCAATCCAGCAACATTGGGCAAGAGAGGGTCAAATATTCTTACGCCTACGTGGTTTGATATGGCAACAATATACATTCTCCCTTTAGGACTAAATTTTTTTTTTTCCTGTAGTGCTGCATAAAAATGAAACTTCGACTGTGAATCACAAGCATACATGCAAAGCAAATCTTTGTGGTGCTCTATACAGGATGATTTGACAATGCATGTCTTTGAAAGCATTCTTAAATAGTGATGTTTTTACTGAGAAGCTGTTATTTACTATGAAGTTGGATGCTAAGTTTAAAGAAAAGGTGTGGGCAGTCAATCACCTGCAGAGTAAATTCTACTCAGGAGCTTTTTTCTTATTTCAGTGGCCAAATGAAGGATGAACTAATGGCTTAACTTCGTGTTGACAACATCAATACAGAACAGACATTCTCCTCAAGCAATGATGTGAAGGAAAAGTAGGACAACTTGTCACTTTAAAGGTAACAGGACTGACAGGACCTCACCGCGAGTCACTAATGTGAGGATGACTGGTGGGTACAGGATGAGAATGAGGTGATCATCAGGCATCAGCAAGGGCAAGACAGATAGATTTGTATACAGAAAAGGTAACTCGATCTAATTTCATCAATACAAACCATCAAAACAGATTGACCGACAATGCGAGACAGGACCATCAATGGCACCATATTGAGATCACAACATTATTTTGCCATTATTCAGCTAAATATCACAGTGTTACCATCACAATCCAATAATTAGTAACTAACACTTTTTGTTTTCTCATGCAGATCTACTGTAGGTTTTTATCTGCCTACTGCCTTTAAACACATTGGATTCAATCGGATTTCTTGACAGAGGTAAATAAAATATAATACTGTTCTCAAACATTTAAGTACAATTACATTAAACCACCATTTGACTAAACTCAGCATTATTTGACATGTACAGTCACCAGGGTCTCAGAGCAGAACACCATAAAGATAAATGCATTGGAAATGTAATCAATTCAAAATCATATCAGATGATCATTTGGTGCGACAATGATCAATACCACATAATGTAAAGGATATTTCAAGAAGAGGCTAGCTGCGTCAGGCTTTAGAGTTCTTGAGAAACCAGAAGCAGAATAATTGAGGTTACCCAAACATCAACCACTGGGATCAACCACTGAGTTACAGCATTGTACATACATCCATAACAGACATTATACAGTGACAGAATGTCAATCTATCCAGTCGAAGCCTTTTTTGTCCTTCTGACTTGATCTGTTTACCTGTGTTCAGTTAATGCATAATAAGAGAGGGAAGCCATGTGCTGGCACCATACTGTAATCAGTGTAAAACAAATCCTGCACATGCCCAGTTCAGGGTGCCTTCTCTGTGAGAACCTGAGGTGTAAAAGAATTACTATGAACAAATTACAGCTGCAAATAATTATTTTCGTTATTGATCAATCAGCCTTTTATTTTCTCAATGAATTGATTAAATGCTTGGTCTATGAAATGTATGAAAAATTGTGAAATCGCAACTTTTCAAAATTTCTTAAAGCTAACTCTTTTAATACACCTGTTTTGCCGACCCATGGTCTAAAAATATTTAGTTTACTATGACATGAGGAATAAAAGCTGCAGATTCTCATAATTTAGAAGCTTGAACTAGTTAATTTTTGGCATTTGATGAATCAATTATCAAAATAGTTTTTGATAAGATTTTGTGCCGACAGACTTATTGAGTCATTGTTTCAGCTCTAGAATGAACAATAACATAAGACTGTTAACTTTCACCTAGAATACCATTGTGAATGGGATTTTTAATTTTTTTTTATGTAGATATTTTTCCACTGAAGTTGTAACTTCTTGTGAATGTGTTATCTTGGGGACACTAAGGAGGCAGTTGGACTATTTTCTGAGAAAAGTTCCCAATGCGTTTTCTAGCAGAGGTGCCAAACATGAGACAAATGTCAAACTTAAATACTCATTATCCTGCCGACACTTCCTCTTATTTACTTAAATGACCCAACAAAGAAGGCATCCTTTACAGCAAATCCGTCTGAACGTGGCACAAAAATCATGTCCAGAAGGCCAAGTGTAGCTTGCGGATACACATATAACAAGAGGATCAGAGAGTCCCTGAGCACAAACTCTCCCTGTCCAAAGGTCAGGATTCTTGAACGAAGAAAAACAGAGGCTAGCTAACTGACAGTAGCAGAGTTTGGTGATATAGCACATCCCAAGGCTGCAAAATTTACAAGACAAAGGCCCCTTTTTTTGCCAACTGTGTCAGCAAAGGAATCATCTGGTCCCTTCTGCTGATGGAGTTAACAGCACCAGTCAGTCAGTGAGAACAGCTTTGAGGGCACCATTAAATCACACAAGTTCTAATATTATACAGCAATATGACAACCTGACCTATCAAAGTCTAATCACGTAAACATGATCATCACTGCACCACATTCCCAGTGAATCAGGTTAAACAGCAGGGCACTAAAACCTGTCACATCCACGGGTGAGATGTGGGCAATTTCCTGAAGGAGATTAAACCTAAATTACACAGAGGGACAGAGGAAGGAAGGAAGGAAGGACGTAAGAAAGGAAGGAAGAAAAGCACACCGCTTGTTTCCCTGGTGAAATTACTCAGAACAACAGAAGTAAACACACTGATTAAGGCTGCAGCAGAAAATATCACATTGGTAGTTAATAAATACACCAGCAGGAGACATTTAGGTTGGGCATTTGTTCTGCTATTTTGACAGGTACCATTTTTGTTTTTCCAACACTTGTAACATGATATTAACACGAAAGTGTACAATTAAATACAAGAAATGGATGCAAATAAGTCTGCAAACAAATAAGAATAAACAAATACATTTAAAAGGCATAACATTACAGTATCTAACATGATCACTAAAATGGAAACTGTATAATGCAAGTTTGCAGAACACACAAAGATGGAAGGTGATTATCTGCAGTGAGTATGACTCTTGTGTTGTTGTGGACAATCAGAAGATATGATACTGTATATACAGCAAAAATAATTGAAGTATGCATTTTGAAAACATGCTTTCCAATTTCCTATATTTTCATTTCTCCTCTGTAAAAAGTATGCTGCATTCACGCAATGTTAGGAAAATGGAAACAACTGGAAAACCTCATGATATTCAAAGTGTTCACGCGTTAGCCCAAGTTGCTAAGCCCCACTGCAGTCAAACTATTAAAGCCTAAATGAACTAGTTTGGTTGTGTGAACAGTGTATAGCTCCTTTTAAAGTAGCTGAATCAATTGCAATCAAAATACTCAGTAAACTAGGCAGTGGTTCTTTGCTCATGCAAAATGGAGAAAGCTAGTGGGCGAGCTGAGCAGATCACATCAAACTATCCGAGAGGTAAAGTAAGGTTAATTTTGGATTCAACACCATAGATGTAAAAAACGTGGATCACGGTAACGACGTTTCACTGAAGTGAGGCATCGGAGGGTGAACGAATGGAACAAGGTCTTGGAATAACAACTAGGAGGCTGACATCAATCGGCTGCTAATCAAAACAATCTGAACAATATCACGTGAATGCAGTACAGTTGTGTTAAGGTAATGAGTCATGCTCAGGTTTAGGAGCCAGAAAGGCAAACTGATAAACCGAACGTGTTGAATTGTGTCTGTGTTGGAGTTGTAAGTGCTGCCCACTTTACTTTTCTTTTACACATTCACATCTACTAGAAACTAAGCATGTACCATTTTATTAGTTAGTGCACGAGATAAAGGTCCTAAATTGTTCTCCCTCCATTTGTGTGTTGGTGTAGGCCTACTGTATATGTCCTGTACAGCATGTGTCTACAATTGCAATATATATATATATATATACACACACACACATACATTTATAATTTATATTGATGTGTGTGTATTTCACTACTCCATTACTTGTAGTCTGTATGTTTCTTCATTGAGACCTGAGAAAGGCCAAAAACAGGGTTGAGGTAGGTTACCATAATGCGTCAGAGCAAGTCCTGTACAGTATGTGACGGCAGAGCAGAGAGCCAGAGAGAGAAGCCCTGTGATCGTAGAGCCACCCAACGGCCGTCTATCTCCCTCAACCAGCTCTCTGTCTGTGGTCGTCAGCATCCAGCGTTATTATAAACAGGGAGTTCCTGAAGCACTTTGACCAGTCAGTGTTGACAGGAGGGAGAAGGCCGAGCAGCAATTGTGGTTTTGGGAGGAGAGTAACAGTAGTCAAGCATGGCCAGCAACTGTCACGTCTCCTGGGCACCAGATGTCTAAAAGGCTACTACTGTTTTTTAAAAAGGAGGCAGATAATGTGACGTGAAAATAAACTCACTAACAACGCGGCAATGACAAATATCCAGAATGAGGTTAGAAATACACTGCTGCCAATTTAAATGAAGGGAATAGTTGAACATTTCAGGAAATACGCTTATTTGTTTTCTGGCACAAAAGTAAGGGATGGATTGATACCGCTCTTGTATCCGTCCGGTAAAAATCTCTCAGTAGTTGCCAGGCAACCAGCGGAGAGTCCAGGAAGTCATTGCTTCCAGTCAAGAAATAGTCCAGCACATAATCCCCCGTAAAGCGCAGAATTGTAGTTTTTACACTTTTTTGTACGGATGAAACAAACAAAATATAGCGTATTAATTGAATTAATCAATGCCTGCTCTAGAGGTCCTGGTAGATGGATTTTGTTTCTCTTACTGTTCCCTCTGTTTCCAGTCTTTATGCTAAGTGAAGCTGACTTTCTGCAGGCCGTAGCTTCCTATTAACACACAGAGATGAGAGTGGTATCGATCTTCAAATCTAACTTTCAGAAAGAAAATAAGCGTATTTTCCACCATGTCAAACTATTACTTTTAGTCTAAAGCCTTGAGGCAATTAGCTTAGCTTAGCACAAAGACTTGAGGCAGGGGTAAACAGGTAGCCTAGCTCCATCAAAATGAAAAGATCTGCCTATCAGCACCTCTAAAAGTCATCTTGTTGGTTTAATCCATACTCCAACAGTAATGTAAATACGACAATTTTTGTTATGTGCTCTACTGTACAAACTAAACTAGGCTAATCTCCTACAAGCTATTGCTTCAGAGATAACACAGAGACACAAGAGTGGTATCATCTAACTGTCAGCAAGACCGCCAGTGAGCAAAACTATTCCTTTAAGTCATTACACCAGCTAGAGTGGAATAATGTTTTGAGGCATTTTTTATAGGATTTGTGCTTAATTTTCTACTTACTCTTACTGTTTTACATACATCATATATGTAAGAAAACACTTATTCAATCAATAAAACATATCTGCACACAAACACACACACAAACCATCACACACACACAGAATTCAATCATAACGCTAATTTTAGACACATATATGATGTCTGTATATATATTATTTTGCCTCTTGTCCAATTGAACATTTTGTATCACATCTCATTCAGCAGCAAATAGTCCTGAAAACATAATTAGCCATGCAGTGTATCTCTAATGGTCTTTTAGTTCAACTGAAGCAACAACGTTTGAAAAATCATTATGATCTTTTGAATGAAAAAGAAATCTAAAAGAAAAAGCTTACAATGAAACAGCATAATTCATACATATTCCTAACATACTGTAATTATACAACAGTGTTATCAGTCTGTCAACTTGCATGAGGTACTGACATTGTATCTACAACCACCATATTCATCAACAGAGAAGGGAAGCCAGGATTTCACAGCGGGGGAAAAGAGGGTTTTTCATTATGCAATAAACAGACAAACAACAACAACAACAGCGACAACATTAACATTGTTATCTTGAGGTAGAACATTAACTTCAGCATTTGGAAGTGCTTTACGTTGGATACTCGTTTTTTTGTTTTGCTTCGACAAGCAAGAGACAGAGAAGATTCTTGACATCTGAGGTAGTGCGGCACCTGATCTTGTAATTTTCAAACCAATCAGTTCCTCCGCATGTTAAGTAATTGTGAGAACAGGGGAAGGTAAAGTCCCTAAAAGCTTCCCGCAAGACATTCATTCCGGCTGAGGTAGGTTTTTGTTGAATCGTAAGGTTCACACAGACATGTCTAGTGCCTGTATGAAGGCAGAGAACTCATAAAAATGTTGATATCACTGAAACACAGTCCTGAGACAGAATATATCAAATCCCTGGACGAAGGCTGAGGTCTTCTGTGAGCGAGAAGGTGGAATCATTGGTAGGTGAGAGCAGGCAGCAGGAGTCTTTGACATCCACAGAAAAGTAGAGATAAGACCAATAACTTATAACCACTTTGACATATAGGTGATAAAGATATATATGTATATATATATATATTTATAAACTTAAAAATAAAGTCCTCATTGTATTACAAGGAGATTTTGGGGCCTCTATTCTGTGTGCTGCCCAACACCAGAAAATTAACAAAAGACCAAATTGTACAAATAAAGAACATTTAACTGGCCTGCCTAGCTGGAAACAGCTGCCCATCAGAAGAGAGCTCTCCCAGGCCAAAAAGATTTTGATATAAAGACCTAGATCCTCCATAACTTCTTAACATATCAATAAAAAAATCTTTGCACAAAAGGAAAAACTACTTTGAAACGAAACATTTGTCAACCTGAGTGAGAGAAGAGTCTAAGTGGACACTGTGGACAGTGTCTTGTGAATCAGCCTTCATACATGATTAGCCATGGTCCTGCCGACCCGCTCCTGCTGCAGGAGACTCCTGGAACTGCGTCTCTCGCTGCACCGCAAACTCGTCCAGCGGTATCGTAGACAGCTGGGTGTCATTCAGCATGTAGGAGTCGGACTGAAAACAAATGCAAACAATAGAGATTAAATAGAGTTAGAGAGTACATTTAATTAATTCACTGGACATTTAAGCCCATATTGACAGACGGCGGAGAAAGACAGGAAACATGGGGCAAGACGAAATGCTATACAACAAAGGTCCCGGCTACATGGCAGGTTTCTAAACCCTCTGGATGCTTTGCTTCTTTTAATGTAAACAGTAACACTGTAATATATGCGCTTTAAAAAAAAGCATATGCCAAGGTAAGCGTAAACAACTGCTGCTTCAGCCTATAGCCTTATAGAAAATCTATAATCCTGTTTTATTGTGTTGTACTGACTAGAATTTCTTTAGAAATGTAAAAACATAAAGCCTGATATTTGTACTCTACAAAACACAATTTTCATAGTCTGATTCACATTGTTGAATTGCTTTTTCTGGTGTCTTTTTCTAACAGTCTGTGGAATTGTTTATATATTAAACCAGGAAATTTAGCTACAACGGAAAGTTTAGGTTGTAATTTTCCCTGTAGTGATAGAACTGATTTGTGTAAAAACATGTCACATTTAACACCTATTGGGTTAAAAAGGCTTTAATTTCTCACTATCAGGACTCACCATGCATGTGCCTTGTGTGTTGGGTTGAGTGAAAAGTCTCTCAAGCTCATTGCTGTCGACCACTTTCTTCCCCGCTGTGCTGCCGTTGACCTCCATCTCTCTCCTAGCAGCCCCGTTCAGCCCAGAGGCCCCATGGGAAGAGGAGGAGGATTCCAGCACTGCGCTGTGCCCTGCCTGGGGGGTGGCCTGAACCGTCTTACACATCATTAACCTGGGGATTACACGAACCGGACACACATAAAACACCTGTCAGCTTCATATGATAGGCAGACATTAACCCTCAACAACAATTATTGCGAGTTATTTCCATTTGTTCCATTTGTTGCTGTTAGGGATTAACACATCATGTTTGTACTGACCTGCCGCGGTAGCTAAAGGCGAGGAAGAGCACACAGAAGATGATGCAGGTGACTCCGATGTGAATGCCGATTATGATACCTGTAGTGGATGTTTTGCTATGTTCATCTTTAACACAGTCGCATGGGATGTCCAACACTGCAGAGATACAGTACACACTTTGTCAGGGCGCTGTACATGTGTGACATCAATGGTCAGCTTGATTTTGCTCAAGACAAAAGATGACATGTGACTCAGTGAGACGCGTTAAACTCATTGATGCACTGTGGCCGATGTGGTGCGTGGTATGTAGCTACAGTATGTGTGGCTGTGTTTGGTTGTGTCAGATAATCACCAGATTTCTCCACCGCCTCCCGAAGCGAAACAAATCGCACGGTGGCATTGCCATCTCCGTGTTGGTTGTATGCAAACAGCTTTATCTCATAGACCAGTGCCGGATCTGGACATAAAGAGAAGACAGAAAGAGAGATAATAATGGATTATGAACAGACGTAAGAAAAAAAAAAGAAACGGGCCATTATTTACTAAGCATTTCAGAGGGGGATATTAATCCTAACTGGACAGAATTTGTGACACATATTTGGTGCTTCTTTTAGCCCTAGGAAAAATACATTTTGCAAACTTTCTGAACCTAGGAAAGAACACCTATTTCTTCCAATATTCTTGCTGAAATTAAGTCTAGGAAGTTTTATAAATGACTCTTTAGTCCTTCTCTGAAGTAGTGTGTGCCTCTGAGTGTTTTTTAGTTGTAGTTTAATTTTCAGCACAGCTCCATGAAGGAGATCTGAGATGCTTGTTTACGAGCCCAGATCGCAGTATCAAATACAGTTTATTTAATGAAGACTCCAAAGGCGATTAAGATTATAGAAACAGCTTGGTCGGTTGAAAAAACGAAAAATGCTTGCTACGACACAATCTGTTGTAGCCTTAAGAAACGACATGTCTCACCCAGCTGAGTGATGTTGTACTGGGTGATGTTGCGAGGAAAGGTGATGGGACCGATGAACAGTGGTGTGTGGGCTCTTCTGTAATACAGTCTGAAGCCTTGCTGTTGGCCCATCTTGGAGGAAGGTTCCCAAATTGCTTGTATAACACTGCTGTTCACCACCTTGGTGTAGAGAGAAGGAGGCGCGGGCACTGCAACACAATACAGATTGTCAACCAAAGTCGTTCAACAACATGATAACAGTCAACGAGGGAGCTGGAATGTGAATCATGACACCTCATGTGCAGTAACATGTACAGTGAAGGCATAATTTTACAGGAATGCACTCAAATTTTTTTATTTGCAATAAAGAGAGGGTAATCAGTGTAAGGTTATCCACCTTTTATGGATATTCTATAATTTATAAAACCATATTCATACTCAGCAAGCAATGCATACAGTACATGCAGCTCTATTACAAATCTCGATGCATGTTTGTTATTGGAAAAAGATGCTTTGTGCGTGCTCTGCTTCCAACTCACCCTCCCCATGAGTGCTCTCGGTGACACTGTCCGATGGTTTACTGGCCCCGTGGGATGTGTAGGCCTTGACGTAGAAGCTGTAACTGGTGGAGGGCTCTAGATCCCTGATGACCTGCTGCAGTGTCACCTTACTAACGGCTTCCTCATACTCCATCTCCGCTGGGTCTGAAGGAGGAATGATGGAGGAGGAGATGGAGTAACGGAAAGAAGAGGTGAGGGTAGAAAAGAGTGAGAGATGGGAGGAGGAAAGACATAAATGGGAAAAGAAAACAGGGGCGGGAGGAGGAGAGGGCATTAAAGTGATGGAATATAGGATCAAGAAAGGAAACAAATACAATCTGTTTCTGTCATCATTTTATGGTTATTGCCCATTTCACTGGTTTTATCAGCATAGCTCTGTTAGTATATAGCTAATCTAGTTTGGCCCTGGGAACCTGAATAACGATGGTTGGGTGAATTGCAGGGGTGGAGTGAGGACGTTCAAGGGGTAAAAGTGGGAGTTACAAAGAATGTGTTAAAGCATTTTATGGCTCTTAATCCTGAGACAACCAACCATAACCACTATCTACCTCCAGCCCCCAAACCATTGGGCCATGCCATCTTGGAACGGTAATTACTGCAGATCCTATTGGATGGCCCCCAGGGCCCTTAATTATCCATCGGATAGAACTACTGAGGAGAACGGCAGCTGCTGCTAAAAGACTCTCACCACACACAGAAACACACACATGGACACACACACTTGCCCAAAGTCGTAAACAAACATACTGCATGCGCACAAACAACGCTATTGGTATGAACACTCACAGGGAACATCATAGCAATAGTCCACACATATGGATCTTTTTTATGTTCATGCAATCTTTCACATATAGCTATTTTGGGCATATAAATGTAACTATTCTTCAGTGCAGCCTCACCTGAAGTCCTGCGGATATGGAGCACATAACCGATGATGTCCTGAGTGTTCTGATCAGGCTCACTCCAGGACACCTGGATGGTGGTGGGTGAGAGGGCCTCAGCCTGCACGTGGGTGGGCACACCGGGCAGTCCATCAGCCCAGAGCACAGTGAGGCGGGCACTGGCCTGAGTGGAGCCGGCGCTGTTCTCAGCAATACACTGGTAGATGGCCTCGTCATCTTGGCTAATACCATATATCGTCAGTGTGCTGTGAGAGGAGACAAGACGTGGAACAGGAAGGAAAGAAAGTGGGAAAGAAGAAAGGAAGATTGGGAAGTTTAGTTTCTCTGACACCGACATGAAACAAGAAAAAATTTAAATTTTAATGTATCATGTTGCTGTGGTGCCACCGATGGCAGAAATGCCATCTGACTTAGTGGAATCACTCACAGTTGATATGTGTGTTTAAGAGTTATGGCAGTTTCTGTCACGCTCACAAGAATTTGGCAACCAGTTATAGAAGAATGTTCAGAATTCAAATGTGTGATACCCCTTTTTTGATGTACACTACTTAAAATTTAAAGGTAAAATGTTGAAAAACTGTTATGAAAAATAAGCAAAACAGTGGAAATCTGTGGCAGAAATAGCCTATACTGATACTGAGACAAAAAGCCATGTTTCAGGAGTTTTGAGCCTTTATGTACTTTATAAATGATCACATGGTGACACTGTTCAAATCAAAAACAAATTGAAAGTTTTTGAAATATTCTGCTGCCAAACAACAGCAAACATATTTCCTCCTTGATGGACATAACTATTCTATCTACTGCTAGTAGAGCATCGCATTTCCTTTTTTAGGTTTATTGTTAACTTGTGACGGCAGCATGCAGATATAGGTAAAATGTTTTTTTTTAATACAAGTCTCACAGAAATAAAGTACCTGTACTTTGATAAATGTAATTACCGTACATACCTCAGATAAGGACCGCATACAGCAAAGAGGATGAATGTGACAGTATGTCAAGAGCTCCTCACTCAAGCACCTACTCTTGAACTCCCATTGGAGTAGGTAAATCAATTTCAGTTTCAAAAAATGTAATTTACCTACATCAGTAAAATCTTTCATCCGTCAATGCACACATACATACTCAATTACCTACACACACACACACACACACACACACACAACTTCCCACATAAAATTAATCATATTCTGAATGCCTTCGTTCTATATTCTCTTTCTTTCAACTATCATTCTTCTTCATACCTTCACCTCTTCTTCCCTCCAACTTGGCCTGTCTTCTGTTATAGAAGGAATATAAGGGGGGCCTTGTGTGTGCATGTTGAGTAGATGTTATTAGACGAGAATGCATAATACACTCCTAGTTAACATACTATGGAAATGACGCCCTGTGGTGCAAAAACATTTTCTTCATGCCATTTTCATGCCAAGGCCACTTCTACTGCATTCAAGTTATAATATGTGCAGAAGAAAAGTGAAAACACACAAATAATGAACCCCTTGGGAATACTGAAGGTCTTGAGTTGTAGCTTTGTCCATTTTCTCTATTTCAAAATGGTGTAGCCCCTACTCATGGCATTTTAATTTGAGTTTTCAAATTAAGGGTAGAAAGCCTTCTGGCTTCTAGTTTTCATGCTGTTCTTTAAGCTGAAAAAGTAGAATTGAATTCCACAGGAGTTCAACATAATCTGCAGCATCCCACTAATCCATCACTTGCAGTTCATAAGAATCTGTCAAACAGATTGTCATCATCCTTTGACGGACAGGTTGGATCTTTAGTGTATTAAGTCAAAATTGATTAAGAAATGCCAGGACGAGCCCCTGAGCATGAACATGAAATTTACTGAAATAACTGCTTGTCAGGCCTGTGCGGTATACGTGGTCTGTCACTAGCCACCTTCTTGACCTGTGCAATAGGACATGTGGAAAGTGGCATTTCAGCTCTGAACAGACATACCTGGATCTCTGTGGTTGGTGAGGATGAATTTGTGAGGACAGGGGATTGCTCTTTTCAGGTCAGCGGGCAGGATGAAGAAGTAAATCATTCTATTTCCTTTTGAAAATTGATGTGCCAGGATACAATTACTGTACGTCTCTAAACTGCGTCAGAATAGTCTGCGAGGTGGAGGAGTTATTATTCTCTCCGGTCTGTCAGGTGGATTCAATCTGGATAATTATCAGGTCAAAGAGGCCCGCTGTATTTTACCCTCTCTGAGCCAATCTCACCTCTGACCCCTGAGGTGGCAGCAGTCGCCAGCCCTCAGCTCGCTACTCAACCATCACATTTCTGACAGCCTTTCATATCAGCGATGGATGGAGTGTTTGCAGACAGGCAGCCTGACCAGACGCCACAGATGTAGCAAACAGGCCCCCAGGGACATACTACACGATGCCACCGGGACCAGGATGGGCCCCCTGAACGTGTCTGGGAAATGCAGGGAAATTTCACAAGACATTGCTTGCTTGGGAAAGTACAGTAGCTTCGAACCGCATTTACGCTCACTCACACATACACGCTTTAGTGGTTTCAGCTTTTTTGAGTATAAGAATATATGAAAGAGCAAGAGACAGAAGTAAATCATGGGTAGTTTTTAGTTAAAAAATGTACTCTTCTAAATCAGCTTGTAAACGTAGTCATGCATATTTGCTTTGTATCTTTTAGTACATGATTATTGTATATCAATGATTGCAGCAATTTAAGTGTGTTTCCCTAAATTGTGAGATGAATGGTGTTTCATGCTTTTGACTATGATTTAATTTCTTTGGCATAATTTGGCAAATGAGGAGCATAGTGTCTCTGTTTGAAGTCTTAAGAAGTCTTCTTTAAGAAGTCTTTTCTACTCTGGTGCTGCAGCCGAAAATGTAAACCACATTCCTTCCTGTACGAGGATATTTTTCAGGAAAGACCTGAAGGATGTTTAGAAGAATTGGTTTTAGAAATCACAACTATTTTGAATTGATCAAAGATTAAGAGTAGCAAAACAAACATTTGTTCAGGTAAACCCTTTGGATTGTCAAGTAATACAAATTTTATTTAATGACAAATATCTAAGTGCTCTGCAAAGCAGAATAGTGTATTAATAAAAATTTTTGTCCAGACAACCTTCTTATATTTTGGAGGTAAAAGAAGAAGTCTTTGAGATGAAAACTTTTCTCATTTAAGAGCAAAATTGTCACTCAGGAGACAAAATGACACACAGTTCAAGAAACCGCTCTTTCAATCCTTTTTTAAAATACTTTTTTGATTAGAAAAAAGAAGGATGGGAAGTCTGAGGGAGGTATATGGCCTAAATTTGTGTTGTTTGCTTGTTTTACATGAGCTCAAAAGCCAAGCTGTCCTGTCCTGACAGGTTGACACCATCATTTACTCATCAGTTCAAGGTCATTTCACAGATTGATAGATAAGGCCGTGGGCCATAGGAGTGGCTGACAGGGGGGCTCTGGGACTGCTGTTTGGCTGCTGAGGCTGTGTTTACTCTCCGTTGTCTCTGAGCAGCACCCCGTCAACAGCCAGCGTGGCCATTCTGGATCGAGCAAGAGGGAGAGGGAAAAAAACATGGGGACAAAGAGAGAACAGGAGGAAGAGGTGGGGAAAGAGGAGGGGAGGAGCGATGAGCTGTCTGTGGCCTGAGAGGAGGGAAGGGCCCAGGGATATGACTGATTACAGGCAGGGTCAGAGTTCAAGGCCAGTGCCCAGGCTCCAGCTCTCTGTAATGGGGGCAGGAAGGGGGATGTGGGGCGCAGAGAGGGGCCGCAAACAAGAAAGGCAGATCTTGGTGAAAGAAAGAGAAAAAAAGAAGAAAAGAGAAGAAAAGAAAAAATACCCTTTGAAAGGATTCTGCGATGAAATGTCCAGATTTGTGTGGTAGCCTGTTCCTTCAGATGTTGGCCATTAATTATAAAAAACTCCATGGTGCTCACACACACTCAAACACACATGTTCTTCTTTTTTTTTTTTCTTACTATATATCTTTAACTCTTTACACACAAATGTAAAAGGATCCCAAGGTTTCTACGTGAATCAGAGAAAGAGAGTAAATTAGGAAAAATGCAGAATAAAAATTCACTGCAAGGGAGAATTAAATTTCACTCATCATCAGCTTTATCTTTTAAAACAATACAGGCTGGCTTTCAACCTCACGATTATTACACTGCCTTACAGCTCGTACATTTTGTTTGATTACACGTGTCGTTTGATTACACATGTCAGCTTTAGAGACTGAAGAGTGAGGCGAGCCCTTATACATAATTAGCAACAGCTCCTACAGAGGCTTCAAATAGCCACAATAGCATGTGTGTGTGGTCAGCAAAGGCCAATAATGAATGGGGCAACAAAAATGCTCGCAATGTGTGTGTGTGTTTGTGTCTCAGCGTGTGTGCAGGTGTGTCTATCAAGATGTGACAGAGAGCAAACAAACAGCTTCACCCTGAGTGGCAAGCGTCGGTTTACAGAAGCAGCCAATCAGCTCTTCTCTAACATCATCGCGTCTTTTACAGCATTTAACGAAGCTTTGTCTTCTCCGTGTGTGTGAAGTGTGTAAAGTGTGCGTGCTGGTGAGGACTAACGGGCAACACGTTTGTGAATTTTCAAGTTTGATTATGCGTGAGCACAAAATGAATGATGCATGCACCACGAGGCTATTTGTGCACATACGGGCTCACTTGCTTTTTGATTAATGTGTGTGCATGCGTGTGTGTGAATGAATGTCCAATCGATTCCCTTCCTTCCCTTGTCCGATTTGCTTTTGAAGGTCAGCGTCATGAGAGATGGCTGAGGGAGAAAGCTGTGCAAGTGTATATTTATACATGAACACACACACACTGACACACTCATTCCCGCCACACACATTAATTAAAATCTCTCTGCTAGGTAAGCTGTGCTCACTGTATATCCAAGCTTCCCCTATCAGATAGTATGTATATATAAGAGCACAATCATTTTGCTGCCCAGAGCTGTTGAATATAATTTGCATTTCATTACTTTTGTTTTTGCTTGGATCGGGAGGTAAATTGTGCCCCATGCCATATCATTTTCCTTCCTTTCGGGGGGAAAGGACTACATTAGAAATTAAACCACATGGCTTTTTTGGCCTCAAGTAAGATTTACCTTACTACGAATTTCCCAACCTGGTCTTCATATACAACAAAAATTTACGAGGTGGCAATAGCTCGGTCGGAGAGCATGTTGGCCTTGAATCATAGTGGTTTGTGGTTCTGGCCCCAGCTTCTTCAGTGTGTGTACATGAGATGTAAGAAATGTGATGGACAATTGGTCAAAGGTGTTAGCTATGTCAAGATAATTTAATGTAATTAATCTAATGTAATTAATTAGCAGTAAGGAATTAGCATTTATTAGGAAACGCCATGCAACATGTTCATACTGAATGAATCAGCAACAGTCCCCTGTTAACATCTTTAATTGGTTTTCCCTACAACATCCTGATCCTGGCAACGAAAAGCATGATTAACATTTTTAAGGTTATGTTCAGGCAAGATTGTTGTTTTGGTAAACATTGATAACATCAGTGCATCCTGGTTTCACTGTACTTTGATGATAGTCAACTAAATATATTTTGGTTTCGGAGGGTTAGTTGGACAAAACATATCAACTTAGGCCTTGGGAAATTGTGAAGAACATTTTTTCGCATTTTCTTACATTAAAACTAAATGATTAATTGATTATCCATCTATGATGAAAATAGGTGTAAGCTTCAGCCTTTTCGGCGAGTGAACAAATTCCAGTCAGCAGTTATTTTTACCCCAGAAATGTACCCGGCAAAGCAAATTAGGAAAACATATTTTGTTGGACAGGGGATTAAAACTCTGATCTGTAATACTAGAGACTGCGATACTGAATCAGATTGTTATGTGTTCTCGCCACTCACCCCACAGTTGAGCTACACAGTGTAAACTCTTAAGGTGCACATCAAGCTGGTCTTTTCTCTAGATGGCTGACTGCATCTCCTGGTCAACTAGCCGAGTTTATGAGCTAATTAGCTAATGGCATTTCTCAAGCTGAGGCCTGCCTCCTTAACCAATCACAGAGTGGGATTTGTGATGCATACAATCCATATTATAGCAAGTCTATAGCATACACTAATGGTGGCAAGTGGAAATGCTGTGGTGCTCTGACTGCCCATTCTATCTTTCTCTCTCTCTCCTCATTTGTTCTTCCTGCCGACTCATCATTTCTCTTTTGACCACCCGTTAATTTTTCTTTTTTTTTCCCCTCCTAAACTGGCCTCTCATTTATTTCCCTCTCTTCCTTCCTCCTTTGTTATTCCCTCGCTCCATCTCTCTGACTAATATAAACTGGTTGAGGCAAGTGGGTGTGGAGCAGTGTATGTGAGCGATGGAGGTGTCTGCTCCCTTCACTCACTGCTATGGAGTGTAAGTATTGATTTCTTTGGTGCATATTTAACGTATTCAGTTCATATTTCTCTCTCTGATTAATAACAACATACACAGATGTTTGGCTGCCAGGGTCAACTGGAAAAATTGAACTTCCCTTCTGCAGAAATGCGTCGCAGAATTTGCTCAAAAACACATTTGCTAGACGTATAGAGTACAGCAGTTTACAGTCACATCATTCTGTAAAACTCATATGAAGCTTCTCTGAGATGTATGAAGTGTTCCATGAACCAAAGTCAAACATATAACAACGAAGTTCATGTTCTTCAATGGCAATATATATGTGCAATTAATCCTCAATATTATCTTTAAAATAGTTCTCGAAGATAGAACTATAACAAAATAAAACACTGCAACATGCAGCTTTTACAGTGTGAAAGTGCTGACAATGGTAACTAAGAGAGCTAGTTGTGAGGTCCTCCTCCTTATGACATTCCTGGGGACTGCATCCAACATCCAGTCAATACGCTGCTCTCATACAAAGGCACAAATAAATTGAAGCTCATGTTTTGGCAGGCATGAATTCCAGCATCTGCCGCATTAGAAGCAGTAGAAACGCAGAGAAATTGAACTGAATTTGATGATGCCACTGATCAGATCAAGGCAGGAGTGATTAATAGTGACATTCACATTACTTCTCTGAGCTGAGTCCAACTATGTAAGGATACACTGAGTGCAGTGATGGTTGGGGGAGAAATCTGGGCTGTGTTAATGACAGTTTGCATTATGCGATGGCCTACTGTACATAATGTCTATTACATATTATTAGATTAAATCAATAATACAATCACTTTACCACTTTCTGATAAGTCACCCTTTATAAAGGGTTTATAAATTGTAATTGATAGCTTAATTATGGTTTACGCATGCTTTATAGATCAATTATAAACCATTAATAAGAACACAACCAGGTTGTGTTTTTATCCTTTTATTCCTATTTGGTAATAATACAGTTGTTAATGTTGGTAACCCATTAATAAATACTTATGGGTTTCACAATTTCAGGTAAGCCATCAAGTGTACAGTTATAGATGTTAATAAGCTTTTAAGAAAAGGATTTTGATCCAGGATCTACACAGGTTTTCCCACAAGTTAGTCCTATCGATGACTTACAAATTAAGTACTCGTAAATGATTTATTAACAATGAATGAAGCCACTAATTAAGACTTAAAAAGCCTAGTACCTAAATCAGATGTAAGCACTGCAAAAGTTTCATAAAACAGAAAAATTATGAGAATAATGTACTTGCAAAGTGCAACAGTGGTGACAAGCAGACCTCTCCTTTGCTACACATACTACAATTCAGGGTGTCAAAAAAATTGTAGAGATAATATTTCTGTCAGTGTTAACAAAACCTGAAAATGATAAGCTTTGCCAAATTTAGGTTTACTGCAAGGCTATTGTTTTGCTGTGTACTTTTCCCCTCAGTATTCCTGTATATATGAATAAATGTATGTTAAAATACAAGGAAAGGTTTTTTTTTTTACCTGTTGTTGTTCCTGAGTTTGACGTGTCCCCTGGGCTCCAGAATCTGCCCGTTCTTCAGCCAGGTGAGCTCGGGCTCAGGCTCGCCCTGTGCTTGGCAAGTGAAGATGGCAGTGGTGCCTACGGGCCGAGCGATGGACTGCGGTGGTTGAATAAACTCTGCTGGAGCTGAAACAGGAGGGAAACAGAGAGTTGGATAAGTTGGCCTGGTTCCCACAACCAAGAATATAAATCAGTGTCAGAGATACAAATTTGAAGATTTTAGCAGGATCCAGAGGTCGGATTTTAAAAATTACTCAAAAAGTGTGATAAAACAAGAGACGAGCAGGAATAAGAATAAACGGGCAAAGTAAGATTGATAAAACAGAGTTAGAGTGAGAGAGAAAAAGTATGACAGCCTGCTGGGTTACCAGGCAGCTGTCATTTATTATAAAGAAGTTGTGTACTGTATTATAGGTGTTCTATAAAATACTGTTGCAAAACTACAACTTAAGGTCAATTAACAGCATTATAAGATACTCTAGATGAATGCTGATACAGGGAAATAAAAGAGAGAGAGAGTGGCTGAAAAGTGGAAGGAAGAGAGCAAGACAATGCCAGTGCTGCTCAACAGCAACACATTTACATGAAAATAAAGTGATGCAGTTTATAGTTTCATCATATCCTGTCACACCCCATGCTACAGGCTTCCAGCTATGGTCAATTAGTGGTAATAACTTATTCATATGAAATGGTTCTCTTAGCGGAGCAGGTAGTTTACTTTAAATCACAAAGTAATTACAGTTACATCCGCTGGAGTTCCTGGGTTGGTGTTTTTATTTGGTGCTGACAGACAGAGAGGTATTGTATCCTCTCCTCTGTACCCATTATTGCCCCAGCGGTTATCAGGGATTTGATATGAATTATTTATACCCATATTAACCCAGAGAAAAATGTTATGGTAATTATAATATCTCAGAGTCATCACTAGAGGGTAGAAAGCTGGAACACTAAGCATATCATATTGCCTGTTGTAAAAAAAAAATAGGCTGTCCTATCATCCTTCTGTCCCAATCATTTAACTCACCATGATCTAATGGGACTGAGCAAATGGAGTAAAATTGAAAAATTACAGCTATAAAAGATGTTGGTTGGAAAGATATTTATTTATCCTGCTGAGTATGTTTTACCATAGGTAGAAACCTGGAACAGGAGGGTCTTAAATTTCTGAAACTGCCAGAAGTTTGATGCAGCGACCTAAGAGCACTGTTTTTGATTGACGATCAAAGATTTGACCATATTTTTCTCATGGTTGTCAACTTTCATCACAACAGGGACATTAGTCCCTCCCTCAATACTGATTTAAAATTGCAGCTTCAAGCCCCTTTCATTCCTACTAAGGACTTCACCAGAACTTCAAAAACAGGTCATAAATATATAGTTTCACTGTTTCAAGGGTCAATATTTTCCTTTAACAGCTGGGCTCTGTAGTTTTTAGCTAAACTACTGCATTTGGTACACTAGTGGGTATTTACAGCTGCAGTACATGTGGGATGTGTCCATGTCCATTGTAATGAAGGAACATGTCACTAACAATAGTTTTTGGACAACAATGGAGCTCTATGGCAGAGAGGAAGAACTTACATCAATATTTGGCGACACAGACAATACGTATTAGCAGGATTGATTTATTTTTGGTTCTGGTATTTGGTATTTTCTGTCCTTCCTTGTTCCCACCCTAATAGACAAAATGTTGTTTGACACTTTTTCAATGTAAGTGTTTCCATTCTACCATTTGAAAAGCTAAGGGACCCTAAGGCTGCATTCAGAACAAATCAGGCGTGTGGGAGTGTCACTATATGTCTACAGTCTCTCTTCACAAACAGATACGAAATAATTACATTTGAAGTTCGGCATTTACATTTTATTTGATGAAGATCTCTTTCTCTACACACCCTGAGCAGATCTGGCAGGTCGAGAACATCGGCTTACATGATTGGCCACATGACTGAAACAGAATCAACTCCAAAAGTAAATTCTGTTTCAACTTTTTGCCGGAGGGACGCTACGTTTCTTTTTTTCGGGATCCCCTGCAGTCCCCTCTGCCACAGCCTAAACACACTAACCCCATTCCTGATTGCCTGATTTGGTCTGAATGCAGCCTAAGACACTTGAATGGAGGCTGCTGACATAAGGATATGATGGTCCTTTCAATTATCTCTCTCTTACCCGGCCTCACTCGCTGTGCTTTTGAGAGGTGTCTTAAAGGTGAAGGACAGACAAAGGTCGGGAAGATATTGATTTACACCTGTATGGGTGTGAGTTAGAACATCAACACCATCCATCCATCTTGCTGTTGTTTTTCGCTTTTGGCTCTCACACTTTGACTCCTCCTTTGGTCTTTGTTTCTATTGTATCTATTTTTGCACCCCAAAGGAGCCAAAATGAACGTAATTGATTTACTGTATCAGTGCATTTGTTTTATGTGTTATGGTTTCAAGTACTCCTGTCTGCATTTATTTGGAGTTGGGAGTTCATAACCGCTGTACTCCTTTTCTAAACTGATAGCCATTGACACTTTCTCATATTCATGGAGGTGTCGAGTGGTTCCTTCAAGGAAATGCAGTAAAACTTTGGAGTTAACAGTACACCTTTGTTCCCATAAATCAATAACAAAAACCAAAGACATTCACATGTAATTAACATCCATGGCTTTTTTTCTTTTGTTCCTACTAGGGAGGGAGCTTGTCTCAGACTTGACAGGCAGATAAAATGAAATATTGATCAGGATCAATACTGCTATGGGCTGAAGCAAAGTGTGGTCCATCTCATCAATATGTTAGTGAAGCAGATGTTGGATGTTTCCTGCTTGGTGACAATTAATGCACAAGGCCACCCAGTACCTGGCTTCATCCCATTGGTCAAAACCATCCGTCTCTCTAACCTACCATCAAAAACTTTCACGGTACTGGGTCATGTGATGAAAATGGACATTTGCGCAAAACAATATAAATGTATTTGAATAAGACTGTCTGCTAATTACATTTTATTGATTGAGAGTGAACTCAAATGTTGTCTAAAGATCAAAACCTGCAATTTAATCCTAATTTTGATGACAGTTTTTTGTTTTTTATTGGATACGTGTGTCTCAGAGACAGGAAAAGATTAATAACTACCACACTTAAGGAGATAAAAATATTCTCCTGTTGTAGAATTTGTCACGCTGTGGAAGAATTTCATTTTAAAAAGCTGTGAGCATGAAAGAGAATCTTTTGAGGTGAGGATGCCCTGCACAAAGATTAAGTAAATCCCGGTTTAGCTCGTTCTCTGATCATAAGTACCCCTGTGGACACTGTGCTCGGTACAACTAAAACCAATCTTTGTTCTCCTTATCTTTAGAAACCAATTTGCCATTAAAGATGTAATCACTTGTGCCTTAACAAATGTACTGCACTGTATATCCTCTCTTGTCCACGGGGAATGGCCAACGAAAACTCACTTAAGCAGCATTTAGTGACCACAAAAGTTGATGTTACAGAATTGACTTTCTTAATGTGATGTTATAGAGTTGTTTTGCCCTGTACTACTGCTAACCAACATTAATAGCACAAGAATTATGCTAATAAATACATTTGAGCATTCATATGTTCATCTCCACTTAACTCCATTTGTTGAGGATTTGAATCACGATGCTGTGATTGGTTTGTCTTCACCTGTGTGGAGGTTCACTGACTCTTTATCTTGTGCTATTGTCCTAGTTGTTGTGATTCTCTGATCGTGGCCTGAGGTTAATAGCTCAACTAAATTCAGTGTATTACAACAGAATTGCGGCTGTGGACTATTTTGTTTGGAAAAAAACATTTTTTAACTGCTTCTTAGCAGGTAGAAAATCTGTCTAAAATGTTGCGGGATGTTTTGGTTGGCAGTAGTGCAAAAAAGTTAATGTGATTTCAAATTAAAAGCCTTAAATCTGACAGATTTGCACCACCCACTAATTCAGAATTAGGGATTTAAATTAAAGTCCAGCCACATGAAACACATGAGTGATGCAGGGGGAAAACACTCACCCATCATGACAGAACACTCTTGTTCAACTACAGGCAGAGGTGCCTCTAGCTGGGTTGTGCATTGCAACAAACTCAGCTGAAAGTGTTGGTTGATGGGAATTCGGAAAAGTTATCATATGGTAGCCAGGGGGACAGCAAAGACGTCTACCCACAGAATTCACAAGCTTTACCTTATCATTTGACCGCAGCTGTATTTGTGTGCTCAGAGTTTCCCTCCATAGCTCTTACCTAATCTTTTGAAAATCACACATTCCTTTCAGAACTCACCTTGGACCACCAGACGTCCCTGAGCTGTCCTACGAACACGGGTCCCCGGTTTGTTAGCAGCACACACATAGACCCCTGAGTGCTGCACACCAACATCTGAGATCATCAGGTTCCCTGTGCCGAGCACCTGGATTCCCTCCACACCGATGGGACGGCCATCTACTCAGGGAAAATACAGAGAGAGAGAGAGCAGTTGAGAAGGACAGAAAATAATTTATGTTGGGCAGCAAAACAAGACCAAGTGTGCACATGTAAAGTATGTGTTCATGTTAGGTTGGGGTCAAGGGGGGTGTCTGTACTACAGTCAAGATCAGATTGGGCTTAAATAGGCCAGCAAGAAAGACTAATAAAATGTGCTGCACATTTACAGCCACAAGTTGGCGGAGGCAGTGCTATAGGTCAAGGATACAGCTTTTACAGTGAAGTATGTGATTCTCAGAATCGTGATGTCTTGTGATGACGCCGCCAGTACAATAGACACAAGGGTAAAAAAGAGATCACTGAATTCACTCATCGCAGTACTAAGGAGAGTGAGTTTAGTGGTTGGCTTTTCTTCGGTGGGAACTGGTGCTGGTTGTCAGAGTGACATCCTAAAGAGTACATTTCCCTTTAAAGAGAATCTCCAGGCTTCATAATGTTTTACAATGAATTCATGTTTTTATTCTAAGTGCAGCTCTAATGGATGTTCAGTTAATGAAAGCTTTCACATTTGCACAGGAACATTTTGTCTTTATACCTTTGTTTGTCCAAGCAATGGAGTACATTTGCTTTTAAACAGTTACACGGGAGCTACTCCAGCCACCAGAAACTCTAACTGAAATTTCTAATCTCCTATCTTCTTACACAATCCATAGTTGCCTCTGTACTTACATGATAAGCTCACACTTTCCCATGCTCCCTAGCTGCAGTCTGAACCAACAATGGCTTCAGTCTGCCTCTCATATTAGCTATGGGGCCAAGCGGGCATTTTAATCCCATCTATGACTTCCATCTGCTGCCTGTTAGCCTGCACGATCCAGATTTGATGTGTTAAAAGGACAGTCAGGGAGGCAAGCAGATAGGCACCATGCTGGACACATGCAGAGGCAGGAGCTCCAGCCAGAGATACAAACCATATGGGCACTTGTCAGCCGCGTGTTTTTAGGCGTACTTAAGTATCTTTAATGTGAATTACGAAGGCAAGGCGAGTTTAAATTACAATTTGTAATCAAATCTTTCTACAAAGTTTTGAGATGCCCTTTCATCAGATATGTTCACTGATCCTACCCTGCGAAAAGCAATTATCACAACCACAATCACAATTTTTCTAACCAGATGATTAAAAAGCCTTTATCTGAAGACCAACAATTCAAAAACCAGCCCGTAAATTCATTACAAGTAATCATAAAGTCAGTAAAAGACGTTACTCGCAGCCGGTGCACTAGAGACAAACAGCGCTTCAGTCTTTCTAAGAAATCTTGCAGCTTAATTTAGACATGATGCAATTTTGTGGTGATGAATTGCGAAGAGGACAATATTTGCAACTAATCATGACGAGTTACTGAGGTGAAATAAATCACTTCAACTAGCCTACCAAGTGGTTTTGCTCCGCGTCTGTCATTATGATGTTTTATTGCTATTTCTGCATTTTTCCATTATCGCTATCAAACTCACTGGACTGACAAGCCAAGTTCTGGTAAGCTTTTGTGTCAACAACAGAAGACTTGTTCTTTTCTTTTCTTTTTCTAATAAATTTCATGCCCCCTCCATCGGTTTCTCTCCGTCAGGCACTAATTAACTTAGTGTCAGAGAAGAAAGAACACAAGCTAGCAGGCTGTGGTGCTGTTCAATGAATAGCAGCAAACAAACGCTGGCATTAAGGAGTGACTGGTGTGAAACTATCAGATTCATTATGCAGCTTATCCCAGCCTCCCCACCATAATCTAATACACACAAATCCCATCATGTTAGCATTTCATTCTTGAGACATTGTGTAAGGCAATATCCTCAATCTGATTATGCCCAACTGCTTGGGAGGGGCAGGCATTTACATTTGGAACAGCAAACCAGATTAGGTAAAGAAAACAGATACCAGATTGAAAAATTGGTCACAACAGACTTTGAGTAATAGTCAAGAAAAAATGCACATGGAGGGAGGGGAAACTAATCGCATCGTCTCAGCACCTCATAGCAATTACTCAGAGTCTCTCCGGTGTTTCGAAGGAGGTTCAACTTCATGAGGTGATGAAGCATTTATTTATCAACACAGAGTCGAACATAATGTTTAGCCCAAAGGCCTAATGTTGAATCCCATTGCCTCATGTATGCACAATAGATGCTCTACTGTATCAAATGTATTCTGTGCACACGTGTACATTACACAACGCAAGAGAGATCAAAGCTGTGCTGCAAAGAATATACAAACACATGAAGATGCAAAGCACATACGACCCACACAAAACACTCCACATTCCACACACACAAAACCATATTGTGATAGTACTTTGGCTCAGGGACACATCAATCCTCAAACACACACACGAACAAAATTCTAACTAAATATATGCACCTTCTGGGCCCTTTTGTTTGATTTGATGAGGAATTTTTCTCACCTAGTCTGCTCCAAGACACAATTGGGCGAGGGTATCCGGTAGCAACGCACTCCAAGATGGCGGTTTGGTGAACAGTGAGGGTGAGGTTTTCTGGACCCACCAGGATCATAGGCTCTTTGTAAACAGATGACTGGGATCCTGAAAAAAAGAAAGAGAGGAGCATACGACGGGAATGAGCAAGATGGATGGCATCCTTTAATTGGATTTCTCTAGAGTGCATTAGCTCGATATGCTGTATCTCCCAGATCAGGCAGATAAACAATAGCTTTGGAAAATCTTATTGGGAATATGTTTGGTAGATAAACAGAGGAGAATGCAGTTCGAGCAGTGATGTAGAGAACAAAAGATCAGGACACAAACAGATTTTAAGCTAAATTAGAATTTAGGGTGCTTATCTTGGCTTCCATGTAACAAAAAAAAAAAAAGTCTGCGCATAGTTTGTATATGTGAGATTAATAAAATATAACAACCTGAAACAGTGAGGAGTGCCTCAGCACTGTGTTTCACTCCTGCACTATTATGGGCCACGCAACAGAACTTTCCACTGTCCTCGTCACGCACTCCTGTAATCTGCAGAACGCCTGTAGGCAGAAGAGTGTACCTACAAGAGAGGGAAAAAAAAATATTAAACAGAAGGAAACAGAAGATAAATGACCTCTAAAGTGCTGCCATCTCTAATAAATATCAGTCCGTGATGTGGTTTGGTCCAACCTCTCGTCCTTGGTGTCCACTGGACGGCTGTCTTTTTCCCAGCTGATGACAGGCTCTGGCAGACCGTGGATCTGGCACTGGAATCTAGCAACACCAGACTCCTCAGCATGTACAGACTCTGGTTGGACATGGAAGTCTGCCATGGCTGTAGAGGGAGGAAGAGGGGGATATTAGGTCATAACATCAAAACACAGCTCCAGAGCAACACGCCTGGCTGCTTACAGGAAAGACCTATTTCTGTAAGATATATATATATATCTTTAAATACTCTTTGGGTTTATAAAAAATTACATTTTACATGATCAACAACATATTTATAGACCAAGCAAAGTATGGAGAATTCTTCTGACAAGTTTATTTTGTCCTTTACAATGTAGTCATTATGTCTGCAAGGGTAAAGTAAAATAGCCCCACAACATCACACACGCATGCATTAATTAACACATATTATAGAAAAAATATAAGGGACGGTGATTCACAGGGTGTGAATACTGGCTGACTGTGACTGGCAGAAAAAAAAGAAGTTATTTAAGACACAAGCATTGTCTTATAACAATAACGTGCACACAGCCAACTTTTCTCATCACAGTACTAAACAGATGATTGAGTTTATACAGGGACATGAAGATGACAAGGAACAATACTGCCAGCTGCAAAGTTACTGTTTTAAAGAAATATCTCTTATCTACTTCTCAGACGAAAAATCTTTTCTAAAGAACTCAAGACACTTTGTCATAAAAGATAAATAGCTAGAGTGTCTATGGGTTTGTAAGTGTCTACATGCAGGGTATATTTGGATGCTGAAACTATCACACATGACCTCTACAGTAATGCCTTGAATAACCTGTACACACTGAAGGACCGTTAAGGTTGCAGCCATCACAGAAAAATTGCATGTATTAAGACCTTTTGTTTTTAATGTAAGAGAGTAAATTGGTGACAGAAGGCAGAGACATAAAGTATATTTCTTACATATAAACAATTTAGCTTTTTGCTTCAGTAGGAATATCTGATTAATGCTGTTTTGATTCAAAAGCTGCATAAGTATATAACACATGCACCTGAGCCACAGTCATCAGTTACTGAAGGTGATCTCTACAAACATATGCAAAGTACTGGAGTATGGGTTTCCACATTTCCACAACATTAAGAATGACGGTCGGGCACGTCACACACACACACACGTCGCCATAAAACCAGTATCAGTATCTCTACAGAGATCCTCATCTAGCTGCACTTCACACATCTCCTCCCTGCAGAACAAAGGCGGCATCGAAGGAGGAGCCAGGGACAAACTCAATTAGAGAGAGGCCCTCTTCTTCCACAGTTCTCCCACCTTCTTCAACACAAGTGTACTCATTTAAATGTCAACCATAATTAACTTGGACGAAAGAGGACTTATCTGAACACTGTTAGCATAACAAGAGGGACGGCCCCCTTACTATTTCATAACGTCCCGCTCTTCCCAGCCTGTAGCTTGCATCAATTCATTACTTACAGGACGGCAAAGTAGTAAACAGCACTACTCAGGGGGCTTATTTATGCCTGAGGCATTCTTGGCTGTTGTCTGTTTATCTTTCCATTAATTTATTTTGTTCCTTCTCTTTGTTTCCCTTGTCTTTATTTTGCACTGCAGGTAGTGAGCTTAATTTGTTTACTGACTTTTTTCTGTCTTTCATGTGATTTTATAGTATTGTTAAGGGTTGAAATAGAGACATAGTACAGTTTAAAATGTCTGTATTTAAATAAAACCACAAACATTCTTGTTAGAGGACTAGAGACAGACTGAGAAATGCTTCATATAGAGTGCAAGTACTTTAAACCAATGTGTCTGCATCAGTGGTCTAACGCTGTGATTATTCCATTCCAGACCATAATGAGAAGTGTGGCATTCTCCAGCACGGCTTGACCTTAGATCTCTGAATGAATGTATGGAGTTCTGATGAAAATTTAAACATGCTAATACAGTATTAAGTAGTGACGGTTCAGTCCTCTGAAGCAGAGATCTCTGTGAGCATGTTCCCTGTTGCCTCTATTTAGTCAAGATAAAAAACGCCCGGACGATCTGACTGTTTCTCAGCTTGACAGATTTCTTGAGCTCCTACTTTTTATTTTGCCTCTTTACTGTAAGCCCACACTTAAACAGCTGCACATCTTACTTGGGTTATTCAGCTTAAGTGCCTATCTTAAGGGCCTAACTGCAATGTTTCCACCTGGGACTCACAACCTTCGAGCCATAAAATGTTTTAGGCCAACATCACTGCTAAGCATAGATGACAGTAATATTTAATCACCAAACCACTATTATAATATTATATATACAGCTCATCAGATATTAACAGTTTCCTTTTAGCACAGTTAACTGCAAGCCCTAGAACATTTTTCTCTTTTTTCTCTCTTAAAACACTAAAAATCATTGCAAACTGTATATTTCCAAGGGCAGAATATTGGCACATAAGAACATTTTCATGGGTTCTCGATCCTTTTCGAGAGTGTTGAGTGTTGTGACAAGAAATCAGCAATACTTTCTGTCTTTGTCTGCTTATACAAAGCCTGGGGCAAAGACTGGCAGAGTATAGGAATGTATTCAAGCCCTGAAGGCCCTGTCAATGCTGTTGCAGTAAGGTTAGGTGTAGTGAAATAGCAATGCACAGAAAACAAGGAGCTCAGAATGACTGATGTGATCAGAGAAGCTTGCTGTCTTGGAATACAGTCTCAAATTAAGACACACACATGCATGCACAAATACTGTTTGTACTGTGCATGTGTTCTGGGAACACTGGGGATGCGAAGAAAGAAACAAAATTGCACTTGAATGCAGAACAAAGTAGTTAAAAAGAGGACCAGTGCCTATAGGAGCTTTCTTGTGCATCTCTGCCAAGTAGTCATGGTGTCCGCTGATCGGGCTGTTGTGTGTGTCCGCCGATATAACTCCCCTAACAGGCCCCACCCTTGGCCCTCATGCATAAAACATGGCTTCTCTAAGAGGCCCACACCCCTGTGACTATCGACACACTCGTAGAATCAGACACTGTTGGAAAAATAACAATAGGGTCACATATGCAGATAAACACATACAGAAACTTGTTAACCATCTGTGCTGATGTAAAGGAAAACAGACATTCGTAATCTGCATTGTGCATGAGCCTTTTGTTGTCTGAGAGCTTGCAGAGTCAATATAAAGTGATATAGCTCAGCTACAGCACACATATATAAATAAATGCTAGGAGCTGCTCCAACAGAAACACGCAACTATATCGATCCCCCTTTGACGCTGTAGGGGAAGACGGACACATGCGAGGCAACGAGGCGCTCTCACTCATCCCAACACCCAGCCCCAAAAGACAGGTTTCTCTATTGTTTTTTCACTCTTCCTTTGCTAAGTGTTGACAGACACTCACACATGATTAAAGACTGTCCACTACCAGCATGACGCTGCTGGCTTAACTGAAGCAGGTCTAATTACTGCAATAAGGAAGAGAATGGTTGGGGTGCATACTAAAAAGATATCCATACACAAGAGCACAGGGAGGCGATTGCTCCTGGAACATATGTTTGACGTTTCCTCAGTGACAACCACAAAAGAAGAATGAGTGAGGGAGTAATATGAGGGAAGGTCACAGACAGGAAATGTGAAGCGTGGTGATTTAGATGGGTAGCTGAGCTGTAAATCAGGGCTAGTCAAAACTCTGGTCATCTAATAATATCCAACAAGTGCCCCGCTGCTTGTTTCACAATTTACAACAAAATAGTTCCAAAAGGAGTCAGGATCAAAAAGACATTCAAATGAAATTTTGCTTTAAAAGTCAATATTTCACAGGCTGATACTGGAATCTCACAAAGACACATAAAGGATGAAATATGAATCCAAACGCAGATGTACTATTCGTGATTATTGGGTTCAAGTGCCAATGACAAGCTAAAAGGGCACTCGATATTGACAAATTTCCCCATCCTTCAATTCCACACTACTGGTCATGTGCAACAGAAATTTAAGATCGTGGATTTTATGACTTTTCCATATGAGCAACTCAGATCTATCAAAAATAGAAATGGAGATTAAATGGTGATTATTTGAATGACCCCTAGTCGAATCATTTTTTTTGCCTAATGACCACAAAGTAATGATCCATTTCTTTATTGCTCAGTTAAACACACACACATACACACACACACACAAACACACACACAGGATTACCCAACAGAGAATAATTAACAAGGTGATTAAATCAGCCAATCTGATGAGACATTTCATGTTTTTTTACAGACCTGTGGTCACATGTGGATATTTTTTTTTTCCTGTGCTGGGAATGATTCATTGATATGATAGAGGTAATGATGCCAGTAGAAGGACAGACATCCTCCAGCACCACTCAAACCTGCAGCTATAGCGTAAAGCTTCAGTTCCTCCCCGTTGTTCTAATGTCATCACCCTCCCTCACATCTCCCCTCACCTCCAGCACCCCCTCCAGTGTACAACCGTTTGGTTCTCGGCTCTTCATCGCATCCCTCGCCCCACCCCCATGAGTCCTCTCAAGCCTGTGACATCATTAAGCCCATGTTGTTCAAGCAGCGGTGATGACTGTCGGACCCACCCCACCCCCACCTCGGTAAACCAGTAAAATAGAGATGAGCTCCATAAATAATGGAGATGGTGTACGGTGCTATTCCAGCAGGGAGAGCCCACACTTCAACAGCCTTTAAATAGGCATCCCTGAAATAGCAAGCACTGTGCTGGGACCCTAGAGATGGCATTTTAATGCAGATGTGATATTTTATTGGCTACCTGCCCCAGTAGGCCTCCCTCCACCCCCACCGTGCGCCAAAGCCTGGGCACTCCTGTGATCAATCTGCGGGTTCGTGGTGCGTGATGCTTATCACCTACGAAAGGAAGGGCTGCATATGTGTGTGGGCTCTACCCTGGCGCACACTCATTCTCCTCCTTTAATGTTTTGGCACATCAACACCTTCCTGTATCAGGACCTGCATGAGCAAAAGCATCAGTTGAGCTGCACATCTGCCAAACGAGCTCAGGTGGCAGGTGTGCTTGAGAACGGTAATGGGGAACCAGACATATTGATCATTTATACTACAACCTCTCTAGCCAACATTCACGTAATATGGCTTATATAGCAGCACCCTAAAAGCAGTCTTTCTTTATTTTTTTTATCAGTTGAGTTTTCAGTTTAACTCTTCTCTACTTTATGATAAAAAAATGCATCTCCTGTCATACCTTATATTTTTGTTGTATATGATCAGTGTTGCATCTTTATCAACAGGCACCACTGGTGGTCCAGTGCAAGCTTTGCCTTTACATGTTGCAGGCATGGTTGTCTTTCTGAATGCAACTAAGCAAGGAATTATTCTTTAACCTTTGTTTTTTGCAAGCTTGGGAACCATGAGCGTCTGAAAAGAATCTGACAGCATAGCATGAGTCACAGTTGTACAATGCAAACACCAAGGCCGGAGCTTCTACTGTTGCAACAAATTGCATATCAGAACACCCCAATCAGCTAAATGTCAACCAAAGAACACATATATTCTGTTCACTTCAATTGCAGACCTAGTTGTTCATCTTCATTATTGTATGGCCTTTTCTTCATTTGTCTCTGGTGACGTTTCCCTATTTCATTTTTCTATACTCACAGCTCAACCTGACAAATTTTTCTTATTTGTGAATTTCCCCTCCCACATTACAAAATTGTTTTGACGGGAATTTAATTGCCTTTTCTGCTCATGCTGCAAGCTTGTTTGCAATAGGCTTTCCTGTGGTGTGATGGTCCTTAGTCTGTTGTGTTGATCAATACTGTGGAGCTTGTGTACACTAAGTTAAATATAGTAAGATTGATGGCTGCTACTAAGGCTCCCTGTAGAAGGTGGAGGCAGGAGCAATGCTACCATAGTTATCAAAAATGCTCAGTTCAGTTTAACCAAAGAAGGTACTGAAAGACAGTGATATGCGAAGTGACCAGATAAAAATAGAAACCCCTGCACACTGTAATGCAATCCAACATAACAATTCTGTAATAAATACTTTGCTTGTAAATATGATTCCTAGAAATGCTCAAAATCAAGTTTGAACATCTACAGTTCCTTTCAGCATTACTTACATATAGCAATATAGAGTTGCAGAAATGAGTCCTCAGAGTCAGTAGGTTTTTTTGAATGGGTTTTTGGTTAGATGCCTGAAATAAGGTATGTGGTTAACACAAGCTTAAGAGATTTTCATATTTTGTTCTACGACATAAAATACGTCAGTAGATACCCCATTGTGAATTTAAGTTGTTCTTATACTATTGGAACTGAAACTTTCCAACTTTACAACCGATTTATCCATTTCTGTGAGCTAAGCGTGTAAAATCAAGTGACTAATTAGTTACTAATTAGTTGAAAGCTTAGTAGTGGTGACGTTGAAGTCAAGCAACCATGGTGTTGCTAGTTTATAGCTTAATCTTAGCTTTTTTACTTCTGGTTATTGTATTTAGACTTCAAAAATCACGTGTGACGGTTATCTTGCTGGACAAAACGTGTAAGTATCATGATGTTTTGTTTGCCACTGAGCTTCTTTTTTGCAATAATTCAAAATCAAATGGAAATCCCATTGGCTTTTTGTCGAGGGGAACCAGGGTGATGAAAACGTCCAGGCTGGCCTACAAAAATACATCATATCTGCGGCACTCACTATTACATAATATTTCTATTGTAAACCCTATGGTTGCTAATTAATAGTAAAGGTGTGTCCATATTCATTACAGTCATACCAAACATTATGATACTGCCTGCCAAAGTGGCCAATGCTGAACACTGAAACAGCATAACTAGAGAGTGTAAATGACATCAGTCTAAACACAAAGTTAGCGCTCACTTGATCTGCATCAGCTATTAGTAGCAAAGTAATTAAGGAAGGAAGATAAAAGCCTTTTTGTTGCACAAAGAGAGTATGATGGGAAAGGCACATTGCTCACTGTCTGGTTGTTTTTCTCCCCCCGCCTCCCCTAACCTCTCAACCCCAGGGACAAAGCTTGGGCCTCCCCTGATGCCCCTCACTCCTGCGCCACCTCAAGCCCCCTCCACCATACACCGCACCTCATCGTCCCTCTGGCCTCTGCTCCTCCCACTCCGGCATCCCTAGCCCCTGAACTCCTGCCCTGCCCCAGCAGCCCCAGAGCTCTGCACTAAGCCTCCTACACTCACTTCAGCATGCAGACTCTAATTAAAGAGAGACCCATTAAAGCACAACAGATGCTGAAAATTAAGGGATTATTTAAATGATTCCCAGTCACGGCTTGGGTAAGATTAGAGACAAGCGAGAGAGAAAAGAGTGAGTGTGAGAGCTGGGGGAGGACAACAGAGAAAGGAGGGTTAAAATAACAGATAAACCCATGCCATGAAAAGTAACATTTGATTTGAAATTAGCTGCCAGTGTTGCTTATTGTTGGTGTCAAACTTGTTGATATTGTTTCCTTTTTTTTTTTTTAAAGTGTTTAATAAGCATTCAGAAACTCACAAGCAACAAAGAAGGGATTTGATATGTGAGAACAAAAAGAGCGGGCCCTTTGTATCATTTAAGGAGTAACTGGGCGTAAAACTGCGTGCTCATTAAACCACTTCAAACATTCTCTCATGATGCAGAAGAGAGACCTGTCTGTTCAGTGGAAAAGGAGGACCATAGACCGTGGACGTAGCCTCGAGGAACGGCCGTTTTGAGTTTGGCGATTTCGTTGTCGCCATCTTGGTTTTCAGGAGCCAGAAGTGACGTTATTTGAACGAGGAGGAAGCGCTGCCTCTGTCCTGATTGGCTGTCGCAATGGTAACGACTTGTCAATCACACGGTAGCGTTGCTTTATCGTCTACTTTCGTTTAAATGTGACCATAATTTACTAAATGAAAATCATTCTGTACTGAAGAAAACTCTTTCAAAGAATGTTTACCGAGATAATAAATCAAGTTGAAGTAGGGTCATTTTCTCATTGACTTCTATTCAAGCAGATTTCTTTTTGCAGCCATTGGAGTTGGAGTTTGCAGCTCATGGAAGCTTTAATTGTTAAATGGTCATTCTTTTTTTTGGTTAAATTTCTTTTCCCTGTCCTAAAAGTACTGTCCTTTTTACTATCCAGTAATAGATATCCATTAAAAGAGAGTTTGAACAGAAAACTTATTTTCAGAAAGAGTACTAAAAGAAAACCTATATTAGAAAATACAACAAGAACTCAAAGATAGTATATCAGAAGCTAACCTGTAAATGGGTTGGGATTTGGGCTCTTTCTGGCCTGCTTATCTCCTACATTTTCTCTTCTCCTTTACTTGCAAGGAAGCAGAGAGTAAATTAAGTTAATGACATTTTTTTTCTCTCGAGCATTTCAGTGAGCAGTAAGCTTCACTTAAAGGTCTGCGCTCAAACTCATTTGGTAGTAAAAGAAGCCACGGTGATGCGGCGTTAAGCTCTGTCTCCTCTCAGCAAGAAGGTTCCAGGTTTGAAGCCTGCTGGGGCCTTTCTGGGTGGAGCATGTTATCCCCGTGCTTGCTTGGACTCTCTGGGTACTCTGGCTTCCTCCCACAGACCAAAGACAATGCAGGTTAGGTTATTGGTGACTCTGAATTGCCTCTAGGTGTGAATGTGAGCATTAATGGTTGTCAGCCCTGGGATTGACTGGCACCTAGTGTAGGCCCTATGTCAGCTGGGATTGGCTCCAGCCCACATGCATTCTTTACACACTCACTCACACTAATGCAATTCACAAAAGCGTCACAAAGACAGTGTTAATTTTTATATTTTTTCATCAAAATCAATTCTGAAACCATGCTTTTATAAAAACCCTTCATTCTCCAAGCATTCATTGCCAAGAGTAATGCACCTTAAAAAAAGATTCTGTCAGTCTTCTTTTTCACACCTGATTGTTGCTGGGAAGAGGCTATGCCTTCACAGGGCCATTGTCTACTTGCCCAGAGGCCACATATCCAATTAATATCACCAATACCTCAGCATGCAACTGCCTGCTTTAGAATTCAAATGAGATGCTTCTCCCATCATCCTACCAGTATATATGAGCTCATATCCACATGAATTATTGGTCTTTTATTCAGCTCATTCACTGTACGCTCTCTGCACAAAAGCGAAACCCTACAACTGCTTTATCCCTGTCTTGTCTTGTTGTTTCTTTGTAATGGAGAGTTTGAAATATTTTAAATGTTTAGAGACATCTGGGGTAAAATAACAGTTTTATTGAAATGGAAATGCCGTTAAATTCTTCTTTGGCTCGTCTCCGCCTCTTGTTTTGTGAAGCAAGAAATAAGCGAGGCCCGCAGACAGCAGTGGCTCTGAATAACAACCTGGACAGACATTTGGCATCACAATCCTCCTCAGTCCAACACTCATTACTTCCCCCTCATTAGAGGACAACTGTTGGGTAAAGAGGCCACTCTGAGAAGACCAGGATGAATCTCTCCCAAAAAGTCTTTCCTTTGGGCTGCAGTTTCTTGATCATACATCGCTGATGGAAAGAACACAAGAGTCTAGAGAAGTTTCTGTGATGTATATACCTCAATGTGTGTGTATTCCTTTCTGAGAGTGTAGCGTGCAGTGTTAACTATGCGTCTGACAGTGATTTGGAGGGGGGCCGGTCTGAACCAGGGGTAGATGGATGACCCCACATCTGGCACTCCCACGGGACATCTGAAAGACGCAGGGCGGGACCGGCCCATGCGCTCCACTGCATCACAGAAAACTGGGCTCACCAAATGGCTGAAACGGCTTTGTAAATCACACCCCTTCTTCAATCCATCTCCCACAGACACACACACACACACACACACACACACACACACACACACACCAGAAGCTTCTGGTAATCGTAAGAGGGAGGTCCACTCTGCCTCAGCTGCGTGGTTCCCATTGGGCATTTATCTGTGTCCCAGTGTCCCTTTTGGTTTCCAAATCTTCACATCACAGACAACCAACAGAGTGACAACTACAAGTCTGAAATTTACAGCTGTCCATTTAATAAGTTGCCTTGTGAGACTCACTTTGTAACATGGATTTAGAAAAGTGCTGTATAAATAAAGATTATTATTACTATAAATCTCCAGACTTGGGTTGGGCAATATGACCCACTGTTTTGTGTTTTTCAAAATTATTGATGGTACACAATGTTAACTGATTTTTTTTTTTAGTTTTCTTAGCACAAGTCAAAGATAAATCAGTAAAATATGGATCTTTAGTAGCCATCTGACCCTAACGTTGTTGTTTTTTATTTGATGTCTTCTGTATATTCTGTGTTGAGATTTGACCCACAAATGCCACACCTTGTTAAACCAGAGTCTGAGAATAATCATCAACCAGTCTCTAACCTACCATTCTTTTCAAAAATACTAGAAAAATCTGTGTCTCTGCAACTTTCGGCCCACATATTTAACAGTAAGTATGCTGTACGGACTGTAAAGCCCACGCATTGTACAAAAAATATGTATTAACGAAAATAATCTGATTTACCTCCCAGGCCTAGTCCAGTCTTTTCAAACTAAGCAGCAAAGACTGAGCCACATATGGAGCTACGTTCCATATGTGCAATGTATATGTGCATGTCCTCGAATGTTTTGTTTTTCGTGTCAGTGAATGTACAGTAGATACTGTAGCAATCTCTCAGTGTCAAGTGCAGAGCCAGTGTGCCATTCACTGAGCACACGTGCTTATCCATACTATGCAGGCCTACCCTCATTTCAGACTGCTTTCTCTTCTGCCTTTTCTCTGCTGCTGCTGCTTCCCTGCACTCCTGCTTTACTTTCTCACTGCCATATAAATTTTAATAAGAGAGGACAGGTAATTATTCTGTTCAAAATGAAAACCTTTCCATTCACTTAACAAGAATTGACTTTAACGTAGGACTTAGGTAGGAGTGATATCGCCACCACCTTCCATATTTACCTCACCACAGATAAGAGCGTGTTTATCTGTGAATGGAGGATGTGTAGAAAAAGACAGACAAAAATCCCTATGTTCCAAACATGACTAACATATGTACAGAAGAAAGGCCTAAGTTGGAGTGTTTGTGTGTGTAAGGTGCCTATGGAATTTGGCTAATTTATGTAGTAAGTATGAGAAATGATCCTTGTTACTTGGATACCAGCCCTGGGACACGCTGTCACTTTCACACTTTGCTTAAAACACATGGACACACTTAGTCACGCATGATGGCTCATATACAGCAAAGGTGGACAGACATGCACTTAACTGACATGCACAAAAAAACGAGTTTCTCTCTCTCCCTCGCATGCACGCAGACACACGTACAATCACTCACACCCCTCCCTGCTCCGTCAGCTCAATTGACAGCAGTAATGAGTTTCTTCTCTGCGTAAGCCAACTGGCACCCACTCAAGGGAATTTTTCAGGCTGAATTGTGGCCATTAATCACAATCCCGGGCAACACAGTGCCATCACGTGTGTGGCAAACAGAGATGTGTTTGTGGGGGGCAATGGGACTACAACATAGCAAAGGAGGAGCTTGTAATTGTGACAAAGACCGAGGGAGTGGACTGATGAGGAAGGAATAAGACCATGAAAAATATAATAGTGCTTCATAAAGAGAATGTTTGGTTTGGCAATAAATAATCTTCTTGTCGAGGGGAAGTCTGAGCCTCAGCTCATACTGGGCTAAATGGAGGATAAAGACAAGAAGAATCAAAAGCCCAGATGCTCTATTCTGTAAATATGAGCTCAATTACTGGGAGGAGAGATGCTGTAACATCAATCATGACCAACAAGATAGGTGGGACATACTTCTGCAAACCACTGCACGCCGTCAGGAACTCGTAGCAGCAACACAGATGCACATTTCTGTACAGAGAGTTGTTATGTGTGCTGAAGACTCAAACTTAAATGCTTAACATGAGGCAAACAGAGAGGGAAGAGAATACATACAGAATCATTCCAGAGTGCCTACAGTGACAGCAGCCCTTTAAAGGCACGGGGCATTTAAGATAATGACAAAGAGAGCAGCAGGCGTTAATGTATGGAGAATTGCCATTGCCTTGGTTTGTGACGTAAATATATTGTCACTACCACATCCTCTTGTTGAGACAGCTCGCGAACTCAAAGTCTGCCTCCTATTGTTTTCTTTTCACTGTCTTTTCCCTCCCTCTTTCCCTCCATTCAGGCTGCCAGCTGACTGAGTTCACCAGGGATATTACTGCCCCTTGCTGATCTGAGGAACCCAGCCCCCCACTCGCCTCCAAACTGGCTAATCCTGATGAATTTATGGTAATACACAGTCAGTAACCCCTAGCTCTTTTTGTACGCACATGTGCGACCCCTCCGCCGTGCCCACTGCATGGAGTCTAGTACACACCAATTCACAAAGAAAAATAACCAAGGAGGAAGAGGAGCAGAACAGGAGAAAGAGGAAAGGCAAGTGCAGACGCTGTCATAACCACTTACTGTTACAAGACATTGGGTGAGAAATGAAAGCCCTTTGTCTCTGCCTCTACCTATAGCATGTGCAAACAAAGACTGTGCAGATACTGCATTTGTTACAATGGCAGATCTGTTCAGATATTCAAATACCATTTTCGGGATTTGAGTAAACAAAGAGCAGCTATGGATTTACATAAATTGAGAGAAACATTTTTTCTATGGGAGAAATATCCCAAGGCTAGGACTTAACAAAGGAATAAAATATAGGTTTTGTCTTTGTAGTGATTCCTTACTGTAAATCAAATTCCTGTCAATTAATTAGGATTATAAACTGACTGTGGCTCAAAGTGTTAATTTTTGGTTACTTCTTTATATTTTTTTCTATTTGGTGTGATAGTCCACATAGACCACGTTAGGGCTGCATCCAACAATTATTTTCATTGTCGATTAATCTGCCAATTATTTTCTTAATTAATCTTTTTGTTTATAAAATGCCAGAAAGCGACATATTCAAATTACTTGATTTGTTTTCTCTCAAAACCAAAGATATTTAGCTTCCTATCATATCAGGCAAAAAAAAAAGTTCTAACTAAAACAATTATTTGATTATCATAATAGTTTCTCAATCATTTTCTGTGAAATTACGTTTTGATGAATTGACTAATTAATTCAGCTCTAGAACACCTATTCCCGTCTTTACCATTTCAAGGATATAAGTATAATACATCAGTTAATGTTTTTTTCCACTGGCAGTAAATGACTACTTTTACCATAAAATATTGTGATATGTTGCCGAAGTGTTTCCCCAATTAAAAGTCAACACCTGGGATGTTTCTGACCAGTGCCTCCCTCACTCATCAATGTTTCTGTTAGATATGATGTAAAATAATCACAAGGATGACAAAGAACACACAAGCAGCCTCTAGTGGTGTCAATAACTTACTGTCACTCTCTGGTCTCGTCTATTCCCTGCAGTGGATGGGAGGAGCAGTACCATAAGCTGTCAGACATAAGCACATATCACTGGCTCTTCCAAACTGCCATCAGCCAGCTAACCCTCTAAAACTGTCTTCCCACTCACAAATAATGCCTATGCTGGAAAATGGAGTGGGCTATTACACTACTAGCATCATGTTTCATCTTTTCACGCTGAGGCAATGAAAAGGTCCGCCTTACAACTTACTAACACTTGACATGAAACCACTTCTGCAAAGAAAAAAAAAAGAAGATACAATCATAAAATAAGATTAAAGACTGCAGTTGGATGGATGATACAAATTCTTTATGTGGTTATAAAATAAACACATCTCATCCCCTGAGCAGCTACTGAAAGAAGACCAATTGAAACGTCTCTTACGGTGGATCCTAAAATTGCTACTACATTACTTGAGGTGGGAAACTAAATTAAATGTTCCAATGGTTTCAAAGAGATAAAAAAGCTAGCAGCAGGTCTAGGTATGTACAGTCAATGACCACGAGCCTGCGCCAGAGTAAGCACGTCCATGTCAGTGCATTTATTCCATGTTAACCGTAGGTAATGTGCATGTTACAGTGAGGAATTACGAGTGTGGGGTCAGGGGAGCAGTTTTCCAGCATGTTCTAACTGCAGAGGCGTGCTTCTTCAAGCTAAGCAAGCCCGGCGCTGTAGCTTTGCATCCTGCTGCCTGTCGAAAGCTGCCCTTGAAACTAAGCTGCCGGGGTCGGGAGGTCAGGGCACAGCATCGGAATGGAATGTTCCTTCCTGGTTCAAGGTTCAGTCTCCAGAGCCAGAGGGGCCCGGAGATCATTCGAGACCACCGGCACATGCTCCATCTATTTTACTCCCTACCTTCTTCCACTTTCATCTACCCCTGCCTGCTTTACTGAGGCATCTTGTTTTGCCGACTCTAATCACTCAAATGAATGCTGCTGAGTCGCCTACACGCCAAAACAATAATTAAATTAACTGTACTGTCAAAGAAAACTCTTGGCATATGCTGGCGAATATGTGATTATAGGTTTAACAATATGTTGTATCATATTGTATCGTACACTACAAGGCTTTTGAATCAATGCACATGGTATTTCAGACTGCAATTTTTCTAATTATCGATGAATCTGAAGATTATCTTCTTGATTAACCAATTACCTGACTGATTACAATTTCCTAAAGCCCAAGATGGCATCTTCAAATGACTTGTTTTGTCCAAACAACAGTCCAAAACCTAAAGATAATCAGTTTATTATAACATAAGACAAGTTAAGAAGCTGGAATAAAGAATTATTCATTATCAAAATAATTGATTCATTTCACTGCAGTATTTCTTCATAATCTGTAGTTGCTGAATAACATCTGGTTGTTCTTTTAATAATGCTTTTTGTCTGTTATATGCTCATGAGGAACCACTCTAAAAGACTAAATTATACAATTTCATTCTTAAGTCTCAAATATGATCAATGTACAACACTTTATGTTATAATACTTTGTAATAAGAGATGGAAATATAAGCCTCTTGAACTGTATATTTTGTGTATCATTAGATTCCCAACAGTGGAACATACTAACAAAATTACAAACATTGCAAACAGGTTGTCAGGGGGAAATTGACCATGCCAGAAATCTTTCATCCTATGCCAACAGCTACCTCTTCTAATTGGTTTCTGTGGAATTCATTTTATCCCTGGTGACCGACTCCACACACAATGGAGCCTGACAGGCTTTTAACCCCAACACTTCAGGTGCTTTGTCCCTATGTGGCAGCTATGGAGAAAAGACAGTAAAGATTGTTTTTTTACTTTCAGTGTTGTTTTAACAGTAAAACCCCTTTTCTCAGAAATTGATTTGAAGACGATTACAATGCATGCACACACACATAAAAGCTAAACCCATTCAAACATTTCCTCCCACAATCTCTCACAGGATCGTACTCCTCATTATTCCCTGTACACACAAATACCGGTTGGCCTCCCATCGAAAGTAAAAAAAAAATCAGCCTTCCAACAACGGATCTGTCTTATTTACACCTTGCATATTGATAGCTAGGAAGCTAATCATTGATATGTCTAAGGATTGCCTCGGATAGATCTTTGGTAGTGTGCAAAGCTGGCAGCTTTGAAGACAGGATTTAAGAGATGTTGTGTGCAGTCACTGGACGTAGTCAATGTTGGTCAATATAGGTCATAATAGCTTTAATGCAAAACCTAATTATTATAACTGTGTGAAACAGAAATACTGCCACACATTTCCTCAAACCAAGTCCAACATCAATCAATCATCTAGTTGTGTAATGTCTGAAACACGTATGAACATAACAGCAGGAACAGAGGTAAAGAACTGCATTGTTACAGAGAACCGACTTTTATTCGCAGAGCATAACTCTCAAGCCTTCATGGAAAAACAGAAAACACATGACAGAGACAAATAAATGTCCTCTCTGAGTGAGTGAAAATGTGCTTATTTTGCGCTTGTTCTTCCAGGCTGCTGCGTTGCTTGTTTGGGAGAGGGCAGGGTTTGAGCTGTGACGCTGTGGCAGGTTTGGGCCACCTTGTTTCACTGCCAAAGCCAAGGTCACTGCCACTGCCCGGGGGCCATCAGACAGGGGGATGGGTTCCCACTGGGGAATGAGCAGGAGGCTGAGCGTTGGAGGAGGGGAAACGTAATGGGAGGAGAATTTTTTTTGAAAGGGGAGGGGTATTCTGCCCTAGTGCACACAAAAAGGTCACCGTTTCCCAGATAAACCCCCCCCTCCATCGTCCAGCCCCTAATGACCTCTGACCCCTCTATTTCTGAGTCAATGCTGAAACAGAGGGAGAAGCAGGGGGGGGGGAGGGCGCAAGGGGAAACACACCACCCAGAGTCAGCAGTGACAAAAGGGGGCCTCAGCCACAGCTAGCTGAGTCGGTCAGGAGAACAAACGCTCAGGCCACCTTCACAAAGCAGAGCCACCAGAGGCTGCACATCTCCACAGCTTCTGCCTGTTCCCAGCCACTCCACTGCCCTGCATTTCACAGCTAACAATAGGTGCTGCTCTGCTCCGAGAGGTACCCCAACACACACACAGGCTAGAGCACGGAGAGGTGGCTGAGGCCCAAAGGAGAGCTGTTGCCTGCCCATCACTGACTGGCCTTTGTCTTCAACTCTTCTGCCTATTGGCCACCACAGAAGGATTTCCTGATCCCTGCTTAAACAAAATGGAAAATTGGACTGAGGGGCCCTGTGTGTGTGCGTGTGTGTGTGTGTGTGTGTGTGTGTGTGTGTGTGTGTGTGTGTGTGTGTGTGAGTGTGTGTGTCTGTGAACAATTTAGGGGGTGATAATGTTATAAGATAACACTATTAGGTCTACTATTATCTCTACTTATAATAAAACTAACTAATGTCCACCACTGGCTCCACCTCCTGTCTGTCTTTGTCCCTATTACAATTTTTCACACATGCAAAACAAAATGTCTGCCCAAGGAGAAGACAGGAAGAGGGAGTTTTGGTGTTTTTATTGGTGGATGGTGCAGACCCTGTAAAGGCTTTTAACTGCACAATCTGGCCATAAAGGCTCTGTTAAGTGTAGTGAAGCGCGGTGACGGGGCAGTGGCAAGAGTTGCCAAACCCCTAGTGAAGTCTGGAATCGTAGGAACACCAACATACACACTCAATACACACCCACATATCCTTGTGCTCCCATCTATTGGAGGATCCTCTATTTGAATTGATTCCCTGTTGCCCTAACCTTAACGTAAACCACAACCTCATTTTATATGACTTAAAGATGACGAAAACACACACATGCAGAGACATGCTTAGTACTGACAAAAATCTTGAAGAAGAGATCATACTGGATTTGTCCGTATCAAAATAGGTAAGTGCTGTAGACGGGTTGTAAAGCCAGACTCCAGCATTTGGAGGCTGGTCCGTCCTGTCTAACCTTTAGCTTGACCTGCTCGCTCTCCTTTCACCTATCACCTCTATTACTAAGGAATTCCTCCCAAGAGCCTTAAAAGTAGGCAGGAGGAATTTTAGGCCCCCTTTTCATTTGTTTGTTTGAGAATAGTTAGACACAACCGGAGACCAACTCAGACTTCATTACTTTGCCCAAAGGACACATCCATTGACAGACCCACAGACAAACACACACATGCTAAGCTGATCCTTGTGTAATAAACAGGTAAAGGCTAGATGTTTCGTTTACTTAAAATTATCCCTCAGTTTCAACATAACGGCTTATTAGAAATGTTAGAATCTACCCAGTCACAAGCTATTTCTGTAAGGCGTTCACTGTCTAAAGCACGATTCCAGTCCACTCAAGTCGAATGTTTTCCAGTTAACACTGCTTTGTATGACAAAGAAATAAGAAGACATTATCTGAATGGGCATTATCTGGATGATCAGCTACAGTCTACACATCTGATGAGAGCAGCTGCTAGAAAAGCTGGCACAGATGCAGGCGTGAGCATCCTGTAACAACAAGGTCAATGTTTACTCTACCATTAAAGGGAAGAATAAGATGTTTGAACATTTTAAAAATTAATTAACCAATTAAAATCAGACTGCCCGCCAGGAGGTTGTTGAGGAACATTGGTTTCTTTTTACTCAGACTTAACCTTAATCTTATCTGCACATTTTTAAAGACAGTTTGTATTGGTAGGATGGAAATAGGCATACCATAAATTGAAAGGGGAAAAACAGTTGTATGACTACTACATACTGCATTACAGTTTAAAAGAAGGAACCAGCAAGTCAGGATTATCGAGAGGACATTATTCATTGTGTCTGTCATTTGAAAAAATATATTCTGAATCAATTATTTTCATTTTACATTTTTGAGTAGTTTCAGTCTGACTTCAGCATCAATATTATTCTCCTTGAGCATTGAATGGATTGGTGTGGTACTTCCAGTATGGACTTAACTGGATCCATTTTAGTCTCTAGATGTTTCAATATTAGTCCCAGCTATTATTCCATGTGGATTCCCTCAGGGTTTAATTCTGGGTCCCTCAGTGTTCCCTCAACACAGTATATACTACACATAGGTTTTCATAGGCTAATGACTGTCTTAGTTGTTCCTCACCTTCTTGCTCTGGCTCCTGTTTATTTTCTATTCAAATTCAAAATTGTAATATTTGCATGTTAAGTGTACACATTCCTATTTACATCACTGACTAATGTTCTATATAGCACCACTATAGCACCATTAGGCCCTTGAGAGCCTCCAACTAAGGTCTGTTAACTACTAAAAAGGCCTGGGGACAATATTTCTGTTTCTTTCTTTTGGTTTCAGCACCTAAACTGTGGAGCAATTTCCCTGAAAACAGCAGATTAGCTCAATCTGTTTTTTTTAAAAGCTGTTTTTATTTCCTTACATACAATTCTGATTATGTTGCTTGTTATTTTCTAATCTCCACTTTCATTTAATTTTTCTAAATATTAATCTGTAACATATCGTAAAATAATTTGCAGTTGGTTTCAGTTCAGATCATTATTGTCCTTTGAGGGGAAATTTGATTTACATCATCAACCATCAACATATTTTATATTCTCTAACTAGTATGTGTTTTCTGTGTATGTGCATGTGCATGAACTTGGTACATATAATGTACATGTGCGCCTCATATGCCTATGTTCATCTCGTATAAAAGCACTTTGGCACCAATCTGTTTGTTTTTTAAAGTGCAGTATAAGCAAACACATTAGATAATCCCATTCTTTGTTATATCACTCTAAGAAAAACACAAATAGAATTAAAGCCATGTCAAACATGAATACAATCTACCTGGAGGAATAAACGAAATGCTTGTGCCATCACCCGGCTGCTTCAACACTCTTCAGTATCCCTTCCCCTGTTTAGTGGCTTGATTTGCCGAGTGATGCTGTTTACACAGGAAGATATTTTTAGAGCATAAGGGTGCCCGTTCTGCTCCACACAGCAGTTCATGCCTCATATTATGTAGCAGCTCCCCTAACAGAAGATTGTTATAGATTTCCATGCATGTCTGTTCTCATGGCTGAAGTCCTGTCAGCATACCTCAAGATTTAAGCACATTGTGCTTTGTGCAACCATTGTGCTCTCGATTTTGTTGTATTAGCTGTTCATTTCTGACATTTGGAGATAGAGGAGATTAAATTAATGTAATTCTGCAAAGCAAGTTAGGCTGTTTCAATCAAAAAATATATAAATGTCTTAACTGGTTTGGAAATTTAACTAAAACCAAATGTTAGATTGCACCTCACTGTTATCCACCGTATACAGACATAAAGTAAACTAAGACAATAAGGCATACTATGGGCAGTATAGGATCCCTTGGTGATTTTCCACTGCTTCAAGGTCAATGATGTGTCATCTTCAGAAATAATAGGGATTTCTGCCCTTTCCCCACAGGAGAGTTGGCAGTCAGCAGTTGTTTACCTTTGTCTTTGCTTGTATATAACCATGCAGAGTATAGGAAAATGACCCGCTTTGAATCAATTCTGAAAAGCTGGCCGCTAAGATATTGTATAAGTAATACAATATCTTATTCATTGTTGCCAATTCTAAATGAAGTCAAATAGAACACGCATAATCAGGCAAGGAGGTCTGAGTATTTAGTCTGCAGGTGTACAGTAATAAACCAGTTTCTAGTGTAATTACACAGTAGAGGTCAGAGCTCTCATCCCTATAGCCCGCCTCGTCAGTACAGAAAGAAAACAGAAAGGGAGCCCTTTCTTCCTCAATCCTTCTGACACACTGGCAGGCAGATGGAGGGGCGCTGACCACACAGCAGGAAAGAACACTCTGGTTTAACATCAGCACACATACCTGCCCAATGGAAGGTAGAGGGCAGTCATAGGCCATGTCCTTATGCACTACTACTATGTGATGTTTCCAAGACAGGAATATCAATGAGAAGAATGATATCAGCACGAGGAATACAGTGATGGCTATTATATATTTGTTTTGTGGGACTTTTTCTTAAAAAATCATGATAGATTAAGTCACTAATAATCCAATGTCCAATACGCAGTAGATTCTTTGCATGAACTAATCTTGATTTTGCAAGGATGACAAGAAAACATTAAGACAGCTAATTTTTTAATGTCAAAACAAGCTTGTACAGCATTTAGTTGGGTAATCTATATGACAGAGAGATGACTTGCTTTGTGGCAAGAGAGCAGAGAGGAGCAAGGATAGGAGGCTGACAGATCGAGGGCGGGGTTTGGCTTGCAGACAAAGGGAGCTACAAGGCGATGTAGGGATGGCGCTTCAGCATTCACCCAGGCAGGAGGCCATGAAAGGGGTGGGGACAGAAAGGTCGGAGGGTGACGGAGAGCCATCGTAGACCCTCCAAAACACACGCGCATGCACACATACACACACTCGCACGTAAACTAACATGAGCTCCCCATAAATCACTCTGAGTATCTGCTAGCAAGCCATCCACACAGCTTTTAAATGAAGCATGTTGCAACTTCTCAGACTCTGCCGCAGCTACACATGTAGTTTCTATCAGACTCTGCCCAGTCAACACCACAATAATTTACATTTACACCCCTGAAAGGGGTTCAGTTCACACAAATGAATGGCATGGGTATAAACGGGGACACTTTTACAAGCATCCTCTGTCTTTTCCTATTTCCTCCTTTACAGCAACGTGGGTTCCTCTTTTCTATTAAAGTCTCATTCAGAAGCCTACCATTTCAATAGCATCACAATTTACCATAACAATCTCAGAATTAAACAAGGTCGAAATGATCATCCAGCAGCCCAAAGCTGTATATCTATACTGAAGTACTCTATCAAATAATAACATGTATAATGTACAGTTATTATACTTGCATTTATTGCATTTTTATTTGTGTTTTCACCCTCTGCATGTTTGTACTGAGTTAGCCTTTTCTCAGCACACTTCATATTATGCTTGCAAATCTTTTCGAATGATCCCTGAGGTCAATTGCAGTCTCCCCGTATGAATGGGACTGGGGAAAAAAATAAATTATTTCCTAACAAAGCTTCAACTCTTTCCAATTAATTCCAGACAAACAGACAAAAGCAAGTCATTTCAATTGATCCTAAAAGCTATTTTGTAACAGGGGGGCTTTTGTGGTGTGTTGCCTGGTGACGCGGGTGTGTTGTGGGGGAGGGGCAGGAGCCCTGGCCGGGTCCACTGTAGCAGGCTTGTCATTCATCCAAATGATGAAAAGCTTCCTGAACGTAAGCTAATGAGGAGGTCCAAGAGAAACTGAGGAAAGAGAGAGAGACGGAGAGAGCGAAACCGACCATCAAAGAGATAACATTTAGGAGGAAAAAAAGAGTTTCCTGGACCAACCGCCGATTTAGAGGGGCAACGGGGAGTCCATCCTACACCAGCCCCCGACCGGGAGCTCACACAAATGGTTGTCAAGCAAATAAAAAGTGAAATTTACAGAGGGAGGTAGTGTGGAGAGTAAGATGGAGGCTTTCTCCACTAGGAGGGCTATAAAGAGGCTTCAGTAATCACACCACCCATTGCATCACAGTGGTACAAGTCAGAGCTCTGTTGTAAGAGGGACTATAACACAGCAAATTACCTCAAAAACACAAAGAGAGCATCAACATTAACAAACACTTGGAACAGAAAAAGAAACAAACACTAGTCACCGATCTTTGTAAGGAGAGCATTTACTTGTTTTGGGCCATTTCTCTTCATAAACAAAATGAAAACACTTAATAATATAAGCCCAGTTCAGAAGTCTGGTGGGCCAGGGAGGATAAAATGGACCAGTGATTGTCCAAACGCCTGTAGAATATACATCACTTCAAAGATTAAGCTCCTTTGAGACCTTATATTAAAGAGCTAAAACATAATAGATTGATAAATTGAGGCTTGATCAACAGGGGAGCGCTTACATAGTGAACAGGCGCCTGCAGGACCTGGAGGCTGAGGAGTGCAAGAAGCTGGGCATTGAAGGATGATTACAATTTATATATATAAAAAAAAAACATCTATAAAGCCTTCCCAAGACGGCCTAGAATGCAGGTAGGAAAGCTGTTATGCCTAGCTATGAACAGTGGAAATATGTGATTTTGTTTTATGTGGCATGACGGTTAAAGTACAAGATCCCTATGTTAGGCTGGAAGTCAAGTACCACAACTAACAGAGCATAGCAAGCCTTATTAATATGACTTCTAAAATAATTTGGGCATTTTTCTATACACTGCAAGATAGTAAAAACTCAAAACATAATCAAATCTATAGTGAAAAACCAAAATTACTGTTTTATGGCAAATCATACAACACATAAGAGGTATTAGTGAGCAGTGATGGGTAACATGGGGACATTTTACAGTTAGAAGTTCTTATCTTGTGAGTCCCTTTGAAGGGTCTCTGGAGGATTATTTTTACAGTGATGGCTTCTTGCTGCCTTGATAGAAGTGAGACTCCATTAAGGAGGAACAGAGCATCATTGTAGCAGAGCATTTACTCATTCAACTCCTTGCCAAAAGACAGCTCAACACAATCCAGAAGGTCAGAGGTCACGGGTCAGAATGTGACCTTAAGTAATCCTTCAGTTCCTTCCTAATCAATACAAGTCAAGGTCTGCAGGAGAGCAAAGCCCAGCCAAAACAGAGTATTGAGTGATTTTGAACTTGTGTGCTACAGGTCAGGTTAATTCACAGAGATTCTGTCTGTGTTCAAATCACATTCCACATCAAATTTTTCAGAGACGGATGAGTGACGGGAGTTTGCTCTATATTTGCATAATTCTTAATTTTTCATCCTCACACAGCTTGGAACTCTTGAATTAAAAAATGAACATTTTTTCAATATTTAATTCAAAGATTAATTTGTGAGGCAAAATTTGACATTACACCTTCACATTAGTATAATCATTATTAAATATGTGATTGTTTTATGTATTTGCAACCATTACAACAAATTTCAAATATTGGTGGAACAGATTAGTGAATTAGTGAGGGAGAGTGTTGAATGGTTTGTGGTTTGCTAAGTGAAGAAAGTACTGGGTTGCTAGATGTCTCCACTGCATCACAACACTGTACTTTATGAATTTCCACCTGTATATTCCACAATGTATTTAACAAATACATTTTCAAAATTCAGAGCATGACATACTTTCACTGTTCTCACTGAAATATGCAGCTACCGGATATTGAAGCTATAAATAATAGACTGTACATTTCTGCCATACAAATCATCAGGATAATTCTATTTTTTTCTCTGCAACCTGTTCAGGTGATGAACTCTGGGTTCATAAATCTATGGAGTTTCATTTTCCTCACGCTTTCGTACCACCATGTCAAAGTAATTGTGTGAATTGAAAAAATAGGCGGACCAAATTTGATGACTTTTCCCTGATGCAGAATAAAAATTGTGCTAAAATAGTGGCTACAATCTGACCTTTGAAAAGAAAGACCCTTTGGGGAGGCCTTAAAAGGTCGCATATGTTTGACAGCGCCAGCCACTGAGCTGAAATGACTTTTCCCTTTGGCCAGTGAGACGCCCATGCTAGCCTCCATTCCCTCTGAGTGTAAAAGTTGTGTTGGCCACAACAGCACAGCAGTATGCTGTCTACACACAGCCCGGGAATCAACAGGCTTCTGCGAGCCTTTGTCCATCGCAGTGTTACAGAATATACAGTACATAACAGAGCATTTTCAAGTCTTGACACAGCACAGTGTGGAACAGTACAATATCAGTAAAGCTGCTGCTGCAACATCTCAGTGTGTCCACGGAGTTATGTGCACATCCTCGATGCCTTTGATTTAAAGTAAGTTAAGACGTGCACTGTATGTGTGTAAGAGAAAAGTGAAGAGGAGGACAGAGAGGCAGACTGTCTCACTATGATATGATAAAAATGTTGTAAATGAACAAGGGCAACAACGCTGAGAACTTAATGTTGAAGTAGAATGACTTCAAATACAAGATCTGTACAAGATCGGTGTTCAAGCCAGAGAAAATCTATCTCGATGCCTCTACCAGTGCGTGGGCTGTTGGGTTGCTTCGAGCTTATTGCACTCTACTTACAAAGCAGCTCGGAGACACTCAGCATGAGCACTTGTTAATGCTAAACTCAAAGGCTTGAATTTCTAAGCAGCACTGTATATGAGCATCCGAAAGTTCATTACACTGATAGAATGATATTAAAATATTCAAATTACTCCACAGCTGGAGATATTACGTACATTTACAGCACAGCAATACCCCAATGACTGGGACTGAGACTGAAATGTGATTACTTAAGGCGATATGTCAATGACAATGTTTACATTTGTAGGGAACACAGACCACAACTTAATCACATTTAATTGTCTGTGGTTGCAGTTTCTGCTTGTGTCATATTTGCATGTGATTTCTTATTCTGACACTTGGGACTTAACACACTGACAACAAGAATTAGGCCCAGACAACTGACAATTGAGTTGGTATTTCAGGATAATGAGATGATTTAAAATGATAAAGTTGGAATTTAAAGATAACAATTAAAAACAATAATATCAAAACCACAGACAGGTACTTTTAGCTTCCAGATTAAATACAAAATCACAGCCAGCAGTTGCTTACCTTATTTTAGTACGAAGATTGGAAAGAGCTAGACTAACTCTGCCCGAAGGTAATGGTGCCTTCCACCATCTTTTAAGCTCACAAATTAACACGTTATATCTCTCTTGTTTAATGTGTACAAAAACCAAATTATAAAAACGATTCTTGGGTGGTATTATGGCAGGTTATGTGCTTAATTATTTCTTGGCTGCACACAGTGGCTTCTTGAACTTTTGTCACCGTGAGGTTGCCAGGCAGCCAGTGGAGACGCCAGGCAATTGTGTTACCTCAGGACAGAGCAAGGCTAGCTGTTTCCACCTGTTGCCATTCTTTATGCTAAGCTAAGCTAAAAGGGTGCATATTGACAGCTATAAGAAGGGAATTGATCTTCTCATCTACTATTACTATTGCAAACAAAGCAAATAGGCTTATTTCCCAACATGTCAAACTATTCCTTTATTTGGGTTTAGAGCGAATGCATGTAATCACACCATAGTACTTTTAAAAAACATATCTTATGCCTCCCTGTAAAGCACATACAGCCCGTACAAATGCATAACTATAAGACAAAAGAAGAGACTTACTGGCTGCCTGAATTCGGGCCTTGCGGCTCACCACCAGCCCAAAAGAATTCTGGGCCACACACTCGTAGTCGCCCTCGTCAGATGAGCCATCCGATTTGGTCTTCTGGAAGTGACCGATCAGGAGTGAGCCATTGATGAAGGTGGTGTGATGCTGATCCTGAGTTAAAAGCAGGCCGTTGTGCCTCCACTGTGTGGTAATGGGAGGGATGCCGTTCACCTGACAGTGGAGCATGAGGGGCTGCTCCTGTACAGCAATGATGTCGCTGGGCTCCAGTGTGAAGGAGAGCTCCGCTTCACACATCACACCTGAAAAGACACACACACACACAAATTATTACTATAATGTATATACATATATATATAGAGAGAGAGAGAGAGAGAGAAAGGGAGAGAGAGCATGAAAGTTCATTCTTGACCGGGTAAACAACAGTTTAACATAAAAATCTTAACTCAACATCCACTTACTAGCCTTTTCATCTCCCACTTTTCCTCAACAGATGGACTTTGCTCACTTTTCATGGTCAAACTCTATTAGTGCTGGAAAAAGTGGACAATGAGCTAAGAATTTTGTGTGAAAGATGGCTATATAGAAGTGCCCCCGTGGCTCAGGGGTTAAGATGCAGACCAGTAACCGCAACATCCCTGGCTCGAGCTGGGGACTGGGGCTGTTGCCAGACTTTCTATCTTTCCCTCATTTCCTGTCATCTCTTTCCACTATCACTGTCAAATAAAAAAATAGCTCTATAAAGATAACTATACAAATGTGTATATAAATCTAACTCCACCGTAATTTACATACTACTACTACAGTGTGTGCTTCCCTGCTCTCCTGAGACATCTCACAGTATCTAATTTCAAACAGAAAGCATTTCTCTTAAATGTGTGTTAAATTTGCTCTCGTTAAGACTCTGACTGTAGTCCACGAGGTGAGAGAGCTTTAATTAAGTCTGTAAAACACTATTTATACGGTTTCCTTTATTTTGCCCTGACTATTTTACTTGTAACATTTCTTTTATTTAATTTATCCTAACATTTTTCTGACTAGTTATTGAAGTTGGTTTACTGACTGAGCTACCTCCAGGCTATCGTCACAACAAGGGAATTCATAGTGTATAGACTGAATGCTCCCAGAACATTGTGTAGTCTTGTACTATACACACACGAATGGCCTTGTATGTGCTGTACCAGTTAACAAATGGCAGCAACTCTGTCACCATGATAACCGTGTATTTTTTTCACCACGCAACACAAAATTTTACTCTGTGACTAAAAGCTCCAGATCCTTTATACGTGTTTGTAGTGATACTTTCCACTTTATAATGGTGTTAGGTGATCGGATTTTTTTGTATTTGCGGTTTCTGAGGGTAAAGAGGGGGGAGTGGGAGAACAATAAATAAAGGATGTAAACAGCCTGACCTGACTCGGTGCTATAAAAGAGGAGCTTAGCGGGCTCTCTTGGTATCATGTTTCAGCTGCTGATGGACTAAGCACTACCAGTCTCTGCCCCAGGCCGTGGAATCTGGTGCGAGGGGGGCTAGGGGAGGGCAGTGCAGCCGGGAGGAGGGAGGGGGGGGGGCACAGCACAGGGGTCAAAACAGAGAACCTCCGGCTTCATCCCTCAAATTCCAGCCGAGAAATGCTTCCCCATAGGTGCAGACAAGGAATTCATTGACACACTCCTCCATGAAGATCACATATGGAGTATAATGCAAAGAAACATTTCCTCTTCCTCTCTTCTTGCTCTGTATGCTTTCTTTATGTGCCCCCCACCCCCTTTTCTTCACTCAACAAGCACTGTAAGTAAATGGCCATGGGACCAAAGAGACATCAGTGCTACCACTTGTGAAAAAAACAAGGGGGTGGTGGTAGTGGAAAAATATTTAACCCTTAGCTGGCAGGCGGTGATCTCGCTACCTGGGTTGCTGCTCTCTAAAATGATGCTGCCCGCTGAGCCCCATAACCTTTGGTCCAGCAAGATCACGTTTTCACACACAAGCAGCAGGCAGAGAAAGAATAGCATACAAAGAGCCTGCAGCCACACATCCAGTCAGTCACACTTCATGTTCTGACCAAAAAATGGATAATTCTAAAGATAAAGTAAGTATCAGATACTGAGCAAAATGCTTCTGGACAAATTTGAGGATGTAAAACGTATTAAAGCATGACATTCTTTCCTCTATGTGGACTGACTGAGATCTATCAGAGCCTTTTTATTTTCAGCTTTCAAAGCTGTCAAGTGGCATTAGTCAATGTTATCAAGCCTTGCAGCAAGCAGGATAACAGTTCAGTGTTCAATGTGTTACAATGTCATTGATTTGGAGTTGATTAAACAGCTTTATTGATGTTGTATATATCCTTCCTCATGACTTCAATTAATCAGAGTTTCTTTCATTAGCTAGGACAATTTGAAGGTTTGGCTTTCCTAATGAATTAAGCATGTTACTAGGTTGACTGGCTACTGCAATCCTGAGCTCTGGGTGGGTAGAAGGTTACAAACAACAATGTGTACAAGGACAGAGAAAATCATTTTGAAGACAACACTGAATCTCAAAACAGATCCAATGAGACAACGGAGATAAGAGGATAAAAGATTTTGGACTTTGTAGGGTTAAGGTTAGGGCCATGTATGAATGCTGAGCATCCAGAGGTTGTGCAGGAGGAGAGGAGGGGAGGGCGCAGCTGCTGAAACGGCTGGCAAGAACGTGCCCGTCCAAAAAAAAACACATGTTCACATCTATACAGGCGTGGATTTTCATGGTTAGATAAGGAGACAGACAGACACACACACACACACACACACATCCTAATACTCTTTCCATACAGAGGGAAGAGACACATGCATGTAGGATTACTGGGTGAGACCAGAGACAAGTGTTGGCTAAGTGTGGCTCATGCTCTGGCTTACTATTGACAGGAAAGTGTGGCTGGCTGGCTGGTACAAAGGTTTACGGCTACAACAGTAAAGTGAGGATCACACACCAGCTACTGACAGACAGATGTAGTTAGCAGACATGAGCACCACTGATAGAGCTAAGTGAGTTTAGGACACACCACGGGCTTCTCACAGGCTGCAGCATGAGCAACACCACTGCTCGGCATTATGTCCTATGACAGCCATAGAGAGAAACTGCTTTAGAATTGAGTAGATCTAGTATTGGTATCTTACAGATGCTACATAATGTACGTATTTAAATATGATATTGTGAACATAATAGTAAAGAGTTTCTATTTCTAAGTTACTTGCTTTCTCTCCGTACTCTACCAGCATCCATCTGTTGCAACTCATTGGCCATACATTCTTATTCACCATAACAATAAATAACCATTCTATGACAGACGGCTGCGTCATCATGTTTGTTTGAAATGATGAGTAATTTTGTTTTGTACACTGGACAAGAATTGTGGATCTATCCTCCATTAATTTCACTGAACTGTAGCTGGAAAGCTGAAGCAGCATTTCCACCTGGCACCTATGTTCCACATGAGTGATGAGTATTAAATAGGAATAGACTTACAAATGTATCAGGTATTCCAGCACGCACAGCAAAAGTCATATATTTGCATTTAGATAAAGTATATGTGCATGGTGAAACAACAGAGTCCCCAGTATAAATTAACCATTAAGAGGAGCATCCAAAGCTCAGTTTCATTTTCATACATTTTATAAGCTATTAGTTTTTACACAGTGGCCAGAAAGCAATATTTATTCTATTTTCAGGGGGAAGACTATGCATGCAGCATTGATACTTCCCTCCTATAGGATTCTGCTTGATACATTTTTAATCAATACTCTTCTTTTCTAGCTACCTTAATACTTGTAGTTTCAAGCATTCACTTGTTATAGTAACAGTAGCTCAGTGATGATAACACAGAAATTACAGTTATATAGGCTGGAGTAGTAAAATGCGACACAAAATAATGCTGAGAAATAGTCCATGTGTTGGCATGATCGATGTTGAGCAGCTGTTGCACGATCCACCTTTCTCAACCATTTTCTCCACTGTCAATGTACTGTACAATCCCCGCCCCAATGTATTCACCTGTAATACCTCTCTATAACAGTCGTACTCCTAATAGTGACCAGCTTTGGATTAAAATAATTGAGTTTATAGACAATTTAAATGGCAGCAGAACAAACAGTTATGGAGTTCAGTGAAAGTTCTCAGTATTTCCCTCTCACATGCTTTGACTTAATATTCATACTGTACTTTTTTCTTGAGCTTGAAAGACACATTTAACTCAGTCAATCCACTCTAAGCAAACAAGTACCCACGGATAAACAAAGATTGTCATATCATGAGATCTTCTGAAGGACATTTTACCTCAGAGTCTGAGCTCTTCAGGCCATAAGAAATCTATTGCAGATACTCTTCTTGCCTCTTTCGCTCTTATCAACCCTGCTTAAGATGTCATAAAAAAGTGCCTTTATCTAAACTGAATCTAATTTCCGAGGCAGACAAGCACTTGAAAGAGCTTCATTTCTTTAATGCGATGGGTAAATTGGAACTACATCCATCACAGGGCCGTGTTTCTGAAGTTTTTGTTCCCAGTCCTCTGACTGAGCATGTTATGAACCACTGTGTACAAGCCTTTATGATTCCACTGGGGGCCTTTGTGGGTCCCTGTGTGGTATGCTTTGCAAATACTCAATACTCTCTCCTGCCTTTGAATTCAGGGGCCTCACATAGAGAGAGAAACTGTCCATCATAGTGAACAAAGGGCCAAAAAAAGAAAATTTGAAAGAGAGGAGAGGGACAATCTTGACATTTAATCTGTACAAATATTCTCCCCAGTAGGCAATAACCACAGTCTTTTAATCTATCCTCAAGAGCAATAACCATGTCATTTCACCCAGCCACAGGGCGGTGTGCTGTATGGATTGACCAGTCAAGTAGTCCCCTGATATGAAATTAAACTACATCTACTTATGTCACTTTTCAACATTGGCTTAAAGAGTAAAGTAGTAAGACATCTGCACTTTTAAAATATATAGTGAATTGCAATTCAAAAGCATGTAAGCCTATACAAACAACAATATCTTATCTTCTTTCATTCATTTTAAAGCATTTAGTCCCAATTCTTCCTTCAGTGATGCATTGGTAAGACCATGTGATTAACAATAACATTGGGAAAGTGTCTCTATTTGCCCTTCTATTACTGGGACACTTGATAAAGAGGCAGACATGAAAACTACAGAACCACTTCTGAACCACCATTGAGTCTCTTCTGCACATTTCACAGCCCTTGTAGTGCAAAAGATTTAACTTTCTCAATGCACAAATTGGACACTTTTTAGTAGTCACGTTCTTTTTACTCTTCTAACGTTGTTCCTATCAAAATAAATCTGAAAACAATTCAGAAACTGTGCTGACTGCGTTGCACGTGGCTACCTCGTATCATGACGGTGCTGCCTGCACACCCAAGAGCTCAAAAATCCATCCGGATTTGAACATACGCCTATGCAACACCACCACCAGCAGCAGCCTTGCACCTTTCAAGTTCGGCAGCGTGCACCAGACGGCAACTTTAAACACACTCATGCGCTCAAGTATCGTGCGTAGACCCAGTAATCCCCAGGCAAGAACTCCGCGGTGCACAAGGCTCCGGCGTTTGCTGCCGACACACTGACGGACACCGGAGAGGGGCCAAGTTCAGGGTTAGTGGTCAGCGGCAGCGTGCACCACGCAGCCCACACGGCGACCGTCCTCCACAGAGCCGTCACAGCCTGCAGCCCCCGCTCCGCGCTCCCGCTGCAGGGCGACGCCACTTACCGATTAAAGCGTTCACAAGTATCCCCAAAAAGCACGGCACGACGCGGCGGCGCCCCGCGGATGCCATTTAAGCACTTCTTTTTTTTTTTTTCCAGACGATATCCCAGCACTCTTGCAGAAAAAAAAAAGAAAAAAAAAAAAGACAACGCGAGGCCAACGGGACTAGGGCGCAACAACAACAACAACAACAAAAAAAAAACATAAAAAAAGACCCCGCTCGGATATCCAGCTTCAGCCGCTACATGTTCCGACCTACGGGGCTGCAGTTCGGAGGCTCGCTGGGGTCGAACAAGCTCTCGCCATTTTAACCATCTATCAGGAATCTGTCAGCATCCCGCTCTCTCTCTCTCTCTCTCCTCCACACTGACTCCGCTGTATCCTGAAGACAGCCTCTCTCCCCCTCTCCCCCCCTCTCCCCCTCTCTCTCCCTCTCTCTCTCCCTCTCTCTCTCTCTCTCTCTCTCACACACACACACACACACACACACACACACGCTGGATCTGCTCTCGGAACAAAAGAGCCGACTGATGTCTGCAAACCTGCAAAAACTGCAGGATTTCTGCATGTCAACAAAACCGCTCGTAGGCTCACTACTTCTACAGAAGCAGGCCGGTAATTACAATACTACCAGCTATAGTAATAATCTTAATCATCAGAATAAATAAAAGTGATAATAACAGAGCTGTTATGTAATAATATGTCTTTGATAATGTTTCTATCTATAATTTGGATAAATTAACAGATTAACAGACACCTGTGCGGTGTTTATTAACCCCCCCTCAAAAAAAAAAAAAAAAAAGAAAATCTGTTATCTGTCTCTGTTATTTGTTGCACACATGCAGCCTACACAACATATACGATGAAACAAATGCCAACAACAAAAAAACCCAGCAGGCATAAAGCCACATTTGCCTTTTTGGTCCACACTGAACACTTGGCAGCTGCTCGTGCATTTGCTCAGTTTCACGAGGGCAGTAAATTATTATTAACAGCGCTGTGAAATTGTGCGCGGTGGAGGTGTTTTATTTAAAGCTGACGGTTCGGCACATTTGAACCTGATACGATAAATAAACAAGGAGGACCTCCAACACTCACTACAACAAAGCAGCGGCTGTCCGGCTGTACTCGACCTCCCCCTGCTGGACGCACCGTGTATTTTTGGATCTCTACTTAAAAGCAAAAAACAACTATTTGGTTATTGCATGGGGGCAAAATCCAGTATCAATTATTTTCATGATGAATTAATCGCCCATTATGTTTTTTGATTAAGTCATTCATTGTTGTAGTCTATAAAAAGTCAGAAAATACTGAGAATAAGCATTTCCTCTCTATTTTTGCTTTAAAAAATGGCTGGAATAATTAAACTAGGAATATAGTCAACGATTCTTTTTCAAATAATAATTTCAGCTCTAATCAAATTCATGACATCTCTTAACATGTGTGGTCTGTAGTAAACTCAAAACAACCTTATGTCACTGGTGGCACATATGTAGAAAGAATATGACAAAGAAATCATAATATAAAATCAAAGAGCAGTAAACGTTTTTGTCACTGTTTAAAAGTTGAGAACCATAACAACAACAACAATGTGGCAATAAACAAAGATAAAGCCCATATAACTCTCAATTATAACAAAGCTGTGTTTGTTTAGCTGTACTCGAGCTCCTCCTAGTGGACCAAACATGTACTTCTGGTCTATAAAAAAAGTCACCTGTTTAACGGTATCCAGTCTCATAACATAATTAGATGAACAAGTGTTAATCTAAGGGTATCTTTTCATAATGGAAGGGCTCTTCTTTCCTTTTTTCCCCTCTAATGCACCTCTGTGTCATATAACCACATCACAAATGGAGAACTGCTGCTAGATTGACAACACACCGACTGGTATATGTTACCAAAATAAACAGTTAATTCAAAAATCGTGAAATCAAGTGTAGGAAAGGACCTGTAAGAATCTTATTTAATTTTACATCTCTTGCTAAAGGTAAATTAAGAGTAAGTAAGTTGAGAAATTAGTTATTTGTTTGAATTTTTTTTGTCTAGATCATAAAATCACTAAATCTTAGTTAGACGTGTAATCACTTTATTACAATATCAGCCGGTAGTGGTCCCATCATATAGTGTTCATTACACCAGAGGTTACTTACCTTTTTCCAAAGACAAAAAATAATAATTATCTTATTATCTTATTTATTCCCTCAAAGACGGAAGTTCCTGCATGTTAACAAGCTAAGAGCTGTCAGTTGGCGTCTAATGTTCAGCACGTAGTTGGAGTTCAAAATGTGGAGCATTAAGTTACAGTTGGGTCATTTTTGTTTATATTGCCAAAAAACAACATTTGTTTAGAAAAGTGGATTTGTTGACCTGTTAGTGGCGCTTCATAGCCCGCCACCACACTGCTTCACATGTTAGTCTGAAACCTCTCTGTTCATTTTGGATTTCCAAGGGGCAGAGACAACCAATCAGAGCAATGAAACGCCATCCTGGCATACAGTACCTCTTGTCAAAAGTACAACAAACACACAACATAAAGTTTAAGTGCGGTTGTTTGTTTTTATTTTAGATAAAATGTACTGTCCAGTCCGTTTAATACTGCCGCTGTAGCTGGCCAGGGAACGTTCTGTATCGGCAGCCGGCATCTTGGATATTTACAAAGATGCTTGAACGGCGCTCATCTCTGTCAGTGATCGTATCACTGACAGAGACTGACTGAGTCATACTAGATAAACGCTTGTGATTGGTTAGCCCAATGAAATGGCAGAGAAATCAGTTTGAATGGGAGAGGGGCCAGACGTATCTGCCAGAGCAAATGAACATGTGTTTACAGATTTGTTTGGTTCCCAGGCTAATATTTCTTATCAACATAAATCTGATAAAGTGGCTGTTATATGTTACTGAAGTTTAAGACCAATAGAGGGCTCCAGTGCTGTTTGCGTGGGGGTATTATGTAGAGTCCTGTGCAGTGTATGACTCAGCCAGAGAAGGGCTGCCGCAGTACTACCATGTTGGTCATGTGGTAATATTGCAATTTTAATATTTGCAATAAAGCCAGCTCAACTGAAGATGAAGTCTCAGCCTCTTTTAATTGATATGCGAAGAAATCACATACGGCGACGAGGGTAAAAGCCTAAACTGTAGGAGCAGTGCAGTGTTAGTTTAACAAGTGGAGAGAAACTAGGTGCTTTAGGTCATTAACCAGGAACGTGAGATGTGAGATGTGAGACGTATACCCAGTGACCTCAGCTACATCAGCAACCACAACAAACGGTCTGAGAAACACTTTCAGCACACATAGTATCCCAGAGATGATTGTGTCTGACAATGCATAATAATTTGTTAGTGAACAAACCAGAGAGTTAATGACACGAAATGCAATCGACATGTCACATCAGCACCGTACCGCCCCTCATCTAATGGCTTGGCTGAAAATGCTGTGCAAACTTTCAAAGAGCTCATGAAAAAGAGCACTGGTGATACATTGGAGACAAATTTAAAAAGGGCTTTGTTTAGCTATCGCATCACTCTACAGTCAACAACTGGACTGTCACCTGCTGGGATGATGATGGGTAGGAGGTTGAGGTGTACACTTGATCTCATACATCATCACCTGCTGGGATGATGATGATGATGGGTAGGAGGTTGAGGTGTACACTTGATCTCATACATCCAGAGTTAAAGGTGGAATCAAAACAAGCAAGTCATAAAGCTTACCATGACAAATATGCCAAAGAATGCAACTTTGTGGCCGGAGACCCTGTCTATACAAAAAACTATGGATGTGGACCTAAATGGGTACCAGGACTGATACAGGAGATCACAGGACCAGTTTCCTATACAGTGTTGCTGGGAAATGGTAAAGATGTCAGGCGACATGTGAATCAACTGTAGAGCAGATATGGAGCTATGGATAGAGAAGATCGGCCAGCAGCCTATATTAAAGACTTTGTGAAGTAAAGGACATGTCAAAGACACAAAGTTAAGTCATTGTTTCCTTTAGGTAGTAGGTTAGTTGTAGAGTAGACAACTTACCTTTGACCATGTTTCCTTGAGAATGCTTGGTCTGAGACTGAACTGTTACGGGTGTTCAGGTTTATAATGTTTGTTTCAGTTTGTGTTATATATTGCAGTCCATGACCAATACAGGGCTCCAGTGCTATTTGCGTGGGGGGATTATGTAGAGTCGTGTGCAGAGTTTATGACCGAGCCAGAAGAGCCTACACCCCGATGTTGGTCATGTGGTAATATTGCAATGTTAATATTTACAATAAGGCCAGCTCAACTGAAGATGAAGTCTCTGCATCTTATAGTTGATATGCGAAGATATCACAAAGTTTAAGTGCAGCCGCTTGTTTTTCTTTTAACAAAAATTTACCCTCCAGTCTGTTTAATACTGCCGCTATAGGCGCCCGTGTAACATTCCGCATTGGCAGCAGCCATCTTGGTTACTTACGAAGATGCCTCAACCGCGCTTCTCTCTGTCAGTCATCATATTAAGTCCACCTCATATTAGATAAACCATTGTGATTTAATGGGAGAGGGACCAGACGTATGTTATAGAGCAAATAAAACACGAGCTTGATGATAAGTCAGGAAATCACCAAAGTCAGTCGTTCTCAGAGGGCTATGTTGATGAGATGTCTCACTCCGGGTCAAAGTTTTGGACCAGGACAACAGATTGACAGGTGAAGCAAAAGGACAAAATTCACAAGATAGATTTAGTCTAAAAAATGAAAACAAATTTGGGTAGCAGATCTTTGTTTTCTTCTTCTTTCCTATCCCATTAATCACCTCAGATTTATTTTACCTGCCCTTCTGTTGGGAAGCTTTTGGAATAAACAACTTAATTTAAAACAAGCTCCACCTGACCAGCTACAACAGTGAAAATGCTGCTTACACACTGAGGCATTCCTTTTCTAATTAATGTCATAGGCTTTATAATAATATATCACTCACAGTGGCCATCTTTCTGTGTAATTTGTTTTTCAATGTTTTTTCACATTTGCTGATAATATATCTGTACTTTCTAATGTTTTGCCTTTTACTTGTAATGTCATATTCTACATTGTCGTACTGGTACTTTTACTTATCTAAAGGATCTGAGCACTTTTCCCACCCCTGACAGTGAGTAATTAATGGATTTTATGTGTGTTTTTTTGTTTTGTTTTTTTTTTGCAATAGTCTTTACTCCTGGCTTATTAATCAGGGACTTTGGGATTCATGGCTCCATTAAGTCATAAAGAGAGCTTCAGTATCAGCTGAAAATAGCAGCTGTGATTTGTGGTGAAGACATTGTACACCAATTAAGGCCATCACTGGTATTTGTTTAATCTGCTGAGTGGGATATTTCAAACCAGAAAAGCCAGCCATCCCATTAACCTCTGGCAATTGGTCCAGTGTGGTTTGGGGGTTGTTGAGCTGGTCGGTGAAATCCCAAAGCTGTTTCGGAGAAAGCTTATGCTGATGATGATAATGGTGCTTTTTAAAAGGATCTTTTAACATATTGTAAGCAAAATATAATCTGAAGTGTTTAGTTGCAGTGTTTGTATTGGACTGGCGTATACTCTAAAGCACCATTGCACCCACCTACAGAAGCCTTACAGTGCAGACAAAACAATTACCAGCCTACAAATTATCAGTTGTATTGGATTTTATTAGATTAATTTACTATAATACTTTCTAACTCACTGATCAGTTACAAGCCACTAATAAGAACAACTTTTGGTGATAGTCATTAATAAATGCTCAGCAGTTTCTCACTTTCTAAAAGGCCTTCATGTCTGCAAATTCCCATATTTATAAGTAATTAATAAAGGCTAATAAACTGTTATTTTTTCAGGTATAGATGATAAAATAAGTCATCAATAAACTAAACATAAGTTTCTAATTTTATAGTAAGCCATGAGCAAAAGTCAGTACAGTGAGTCATCTGCATGCAAGAAGTCCTTGATAAAGGTTTTTTTTTTTTTTTTAATAATCCCCAAAGTCTGTAGTAAGTAGTTAATGAATGGGTTTTTACCCTGACGAGTCAGAGCTTAAATGGTTAATTCAAGGGTCTATGAAATATTGCATGTACAACAAAATCACTTAATTTGCACTCCACTTTCTTACTCTTTTTTTTATTATTTTATTAAAGACAGAACTGAGCTAGAGTCCAGCTGGAGGAAAATAAACACCAGCCTTTTCACAACCTGGCAACCTCTCATTTAGGCTATTAACCATTAATAAAACATCAATTAGGACTCGTTAACCCTTTATAAAGACTGGCTCATTGGAGAGTGGAACATTTCTCTTAATGGGAGTTATGAATAAATAATGTACTTTCATGATACACAGTAGGCTATAAAACAGGAAAGAACATTTTACTCAGCATATGTGTGCAACTTCGGGAATGGCCACAAGATGTCCTCATCGCATTGAAGACTTTAGTGTGACTGCCAGCTCCTCCTGTTTGTGTTTTTCTTTGTTTCAGCTCACGCAGGTAACCTGCTCCTCTTCAGTACAGTGTCCTGACTCACCGCATCAGCACGACAACACTCACAAACCTCTCTTTCAACATGCTTCATAGGTTCCTCTTCATCTCCATCCCTCACACACACGCTCATCACTAAAACGCACGCACGCACGATATTTTTGCCGACGGAAAAAAAAAAAAAAAAACCCCTGCCACTCCCCTTTATGCGTCCCTGGTCTTCTCGGCTTGCTCCAGGGAGCCACGGAGGGTGCAGTCCCAGCGAGGGTGGGCTATCATGTAAACCTGATTATCCATTTCACCACCCGGCAATATCAGTCGGACTCATTGATTTCAGAGTGTGATCCTGCACGGTGGATGCCTCGTCGACGCTGACTGGATCCCAGCGGCATCCTGCACCGCTTTCCCCGGGAGGTGAAGCCTTCGTAACGACGCCGCCAGAAGCGATGAGACGAATAACGGGAAAGGCGAAGGATGAAACTTTGATCGAGCTGCAGAGCGCGACGGATTCCCAGATCGGAGGTAATTGAGTAGGGACGCCTCGACTCATCCGCCCTCAGCAGCGTGCGGGGGTCATGAGCAGGTTTCTGTCTAGTGTCAACCTGTGATATTAGTCGTAAAGGCTGTGTTGGTTGTGTATATAGTATATAGTAGTGGGCTACGTGGTATGAACTCATACTCCGATTAAAACTGACCTTTGAAGATGATGTCCTCATGCTGAAATCAGAGCCTCTGGAAAACCACAAGCAAACCCCTGAAAATGAAATAAAATAAGTCTACAGGAAAGTCAGTGTGAACTCAGTGTAAATCCTCAAAATGTTAGAGATTTCTTATAGTCATTTCAGTGCATGCTGTTTATAATTTGAGTTGCATATAATTTGGTAATTTAGCATGTAAATGTTTCGCCCACAGCTTAATTGCACAACTATTTTTTACTTCTTATAATACTGTGTAGGCCTACTTGGTGCCAATTTGGAGTTTACTCATACATGAGCAGAGAGGGGGAGGGTTTGAGAAGGATTTGGATTAATTAACCATCTCAGTCAGAGTTCATAGCTGCCAAATCCCAGTGAGTGCTGCAGCAGCAGGATAAACCCTCCATTTGAAAAAAAGAACTCTTCTGCTCACTGAAGAGGATGTGTGTGTCATTTGACAGCAGGCTAGCAGTGATCCCGTGGAAAGCCAGGTGTTTTTGTGCGTGCATGTCTGTATTTGTGGGGTTATTTGACCTTTTGCTCTGCGTCTTACGAATGTCCCTAAAAAACATGCGATTGCGGGGTCAGTGAGATCACACTGGCACGTGTTTCCCCAAACAGAGGCAGCTTTCAGGCTGTAGTGTAGGATCTGAGTTCATTAAAGGGACACCTATCAGACGTCGTCATTGTAAAATCTCATTAGATGCTGTAAGCAGAATAACCAAGCCCAAGAAGCGTCTTCATCTCTGTTCTTTCAGTGTAAATTAAGCTGAGTTGACAAAATGATCAGAAGTGAAGCATGTGAGTAAAGTCCATTTGTCCTCATGTCAACCTTAGTATGTGTGTCCATTTGTAATGGGACCGCTAAATGGCAAACCACTCTCAGTGTGTGGTTTCAGACATTGTGTCTACCAGAATCCATCCAGAGGTTGACAGTGTGGACAGTTTACCCAGTTGTACATATGCTTTCAGACATTAGTGTGATGCCATTATTTGTTGTTTCCATGCTCAGAAATCCCAGAGGACACCAGAAAATATGTCAAGATTAATAGTTTCCACTTCCATGGTTCTTCATATGCTGCATTATGTCTCCCATAGCTCCCATAGCATAATAGTTTGCGAAGATGACATTGCTGTAGTGTCTTGCCTTGAGACAATGTGCTAACACTCTGATGAGCTATATTCCTGTTTACATAATTCCTGTTTATAAAGTACAATAATGTGCAGCAGTAAACTCATATAATTTTCAAAACTACAGTAGCTGAGGCACGGAAGTCTTTTAAAGTCCAGTAATTGTGCCATGTCAAATAGGTCAGCAGACAGGTTGGGAATCCATAACATGAAAAGCAAAGCACACATGATACTAAGTGCATGGCGCATACTATCTTTTGACCCCTGCTGGTCACCTGCATTGGAAAAGTCTGGTGCGCTTGTGATAAGAGCAACACTGCATTTTCATAAAAATGGCTCAGTGAATAAGAGACTCAAGTTTGCAGTTAGTAAATTTCGTACTGTTTTTAATTGACGATCAATTACAGAATAAGTCCAAATGCCCATTTTTAAGCATCATTATGATGTTGCAATTTAAGTGCATATTAGAACCTAATAAGCAATTGATACATTAAAGTGTAGTTTTTTTTTTTTGTATGAGCTTTGAGTGGTCCTGATACTATATGAAAAGTCAGTGAAATGAACTACTTCAGAATCTTCTTGTGTCCTCTTGCTGACTAATTTTGCATGTGTTTTAGGCCTCTTGTTCTTTACCTTTCTTAATAAAAATGTGTCAGATTAAAATGAGCTGGATGAAATGACCCAGTAGAACTGCACCACTGAAAGATAATAAAGGTAAAATTAATTCCCCAGCATTCATGTTGAATCAAAGTGTGTTGAGTGAACATAATGAAATCCCAATCAGACCTCTTGTTTATTGTGTTAATCAGTGAGTTGTTAATAAAGACACAGGCCTGTTCATCTGGAGTGAGCTGTAGGTTAATAGACAGTTCACCTTCTGCAAAGGCTTTGTTCGGGCTCTTATCAGGGCAACCTTCAGCCACATGTGAAAGAGGACACAGAGAAAGAAGAGGAAGGGGTCTGTCCTCACCTTAGTGCATGTGTGTTTGGAGTGTGTTACCTCGTTCACAGCTGCCCAAACACTGATTTATAGACAGTCATGACTGACATCCTATTGCTGGATGAACGTCAGATGCACTGTGACATTATATAAAATGAAGTGGATGCTTGTCTAAACCTAAACACCTAACTTCTAGCAGATACTTGGTTTCATGTTCATTCAGTAAATCTTTTAATTTTTTTTATGTTGTCTCAATAGTAATTACTCATATTTTAAGGAATTTCGCTTCCATCTGAGGTGATCTAACCCCTTTATCTGCAGCCTAGCCGATGAAGTCATCTTCCAGTCAGAGGTGAAACAGAGCCAAAGAGTTGCTATGGAAACAAGTCTTGTAATTATATTACCCCCTTTAAAGGAAGCATGATACTAAATAAGACATGGAAAACAACCAAGATTTCTTCTCAACAAACTAGAAGTCAACTACAGTAGAGCTGTTGGGGCACATTTTTTGTGGTGCCAGAGCAAGTTACAGTCTTTATTTTTTTTTAGATTAAATTAAATGTTCTGGTCTAAATTTAGGACATGGCGTCCACATGCCTCCCTTCTGCCTTGGCCTATTTGCCTGGCCTTCAGGTACATGGACATGAAACACTCAGATGAGGGAAAACAAACACTTGTGAGCCATTAATTAATGTTACAAATATGTGGGGTGTTTATACCACAGCGGTGCTTGTAGCAACTTTATCTTTCATATAATACAGTATCTTTTAATAAAAGTTGCCTAATGTGATTATAAGACAGCTGATAATACAGAAATAAACATTTACCCTGTTGCCATCTCTGATGAAACCAAAACCAAACAACCAGGCCAAAGGTTGCATATTATGCAAGCAAGAAAGATACTTTCTGTGTCCTAATGTGCGTTCAACAGTACTGCTTGGAAACTCTTTTCCTCAAGTATGCATTCCTCACCCAGACTATCAAAGATTTCAAACATGGTATTTTAAGTGTGTTATGTGGTTTATTATGAAAGCACTACAATTTGTACTCGGATGATATAATGCTTTTGGTGATGAAAAATGAAAAAATGTCCCCACGCCAAATTCGTAGAAATTGACCCCACTGATTTGAAGGTGTTAATGAATTGTTACGCTCATACACATCTACAGTTTGACCCCTCGAGCCACAGATAACCGTACAAGGCATCATCAGAGTGCCCGTGTAAAAAGCTTGTGGTATTTTTGTACTGTTAAAGCTTTCCGGGGATTGTCAGGGAATCTCCGGTTTGGGACTACAATATCCTGATGATAACAAACCTGCTGATAACACAAAAACACAGCTCACACTTTAAACACACAATTTGCTAACAAGAATTACTATTCAGGATTCACAGGGTTTAGACTGTATGTCCCAATAGTTGGTATTGATTATTTGGTAGTTGGATTAGTTGGTATTTGACAGTACAATTAATCTCACTTCAAAGTCCAGTTAGTAGCTGTCAATCAACTTACATGATCCTCATCAGCAGATGGAGTTTGCGTTGGAGTTGGAGAAGGATGAACTTTGGAACTCTTTACAATTTTTAGTTTGGTGACTTGACAGGAAATCTGGGTAGAAAGATAGAGAGGATGTCTTGTCATAGAAGACGGGCCTAGTTCGAGCTCAGGATGTTGTGGTTTATCTGTATCCTGGTATGCACCATGCCTGCTAGTCAGAACTCATTTCAGTCACGTGTTTTGGTAGGCAATTTAATATTTCATTCTAGTTTTTTAGCTTTTTATATAGGAGTGCCTGCCACATTTGCCTAATGCACCCTAATAATCAAGACAGGCACTCAGCTTGTCTGATTCTGTATTTCAAGAAGACTTTCAGTGTCACTGTTTAAATTTAGAACCTTTATCACATCAATATTTCATATATAGCTACACAATTCATCTGGCATTAATAAAACTCCTGCCTAGAGGGAAGTTGTAAGGAAATCTGTGACATGTTTCATTCACTTCCCTTGAGAAAAACTCTATGTTGTCATAATCCGGAGCTGTGATAAATTAGTCTCTATTTGTTGAAGTGCAGGGCAAAACGATGATTTGAAGAGTTATAAACCAAGTAAAAAACAGGTGTATCTGTTTGAGAAGAGTAAACAGGGTGATCTAACTGAGCACCAGCCTTGTGGCAGAGCTACAGAACAGCTGTTACCTGTGCTTTTTTCAGACAGTAGACACCCACACAGCCTGCTTGAGTCATAGTGAAAAACAGTTTAGTTTGTTATTGAATCAAATGTACTCTACCCGTTTGATCATTTTCACGTTAAACAAGCCAGAGTGATACAATTCTCTGCTGAGCTTTTACCATGTTTATTTTCTCTGCGTTGGTTGCATCTAAGTAAGCCCTGGGCACTGGTACAAGTGAGACTCTTTGATGGACTTTGCAGTCTATCAGAGTGTCTCAGCACTTTGAAAGCATTCATGTTCACCTTTCCTGACGTACAGTTTAAGACTAACCTGTGTCTGTCTGTCTGTCCTTTAAAGATGGTCCCGCAGTGTTGACCGCATTCAGGATAAACCTGCACCCAGGTACGGGCAGATCAGAGGCTTTATGTGACGCCTGTCTGTCCGTCCTCTCACCATCACCCTCTGCTATTTCTCTTTTCATCCACTTGCTCTCTCTTAATGTCGAACTCTCCACAACAATGGACCATATTTCTGTATCTCTTGTGATCTGTTAATTCTGCTCTGCTTTCTGGTTAGTCTGCTAATCAGAACCAGATGTCTGTCTGTCTGTGTCTACTCTTTCAGCTTCCATCGCAGCTTTTGGTTGTATCTGCAGAGTAGTTAAGTGTGCTGTGTCCTGTGTTCATGGCTCGAATGTCAAATCTGCACTGATGCATGCATATAGTGTGGAGAGGCATGTGCATGTTGTATGTGTGTCATTGGGCCTAACAATGTATACAGTGAGGAGATACACATTTGTCAACCATCAGGGAATTTGCTTAATTGTTTATGCTGTAATAGCTACGTATTCAATATCTCTGGTTTGATTATGCTATTGTAATCAATGTTGCAAATCAATGAGCGGGACAGCTTTATGTCAATATTGGGTTTTTATAAGATTTTAGAACCTTGATCTGTAAGGTATTCAATTTTCTAAATTTGCTAAAACACAAACAGTCCTGTTTGGTGATTTTATCCGTAAACAGTTACTTCCCAGACAGAAGTATTGTCTTAGATTGTATGTCAATATTACGGGGAAATGTATTCATATCACCCACTCATAGTGTCAATCATACAATTGGTGTACAGTGGCCGAAGAAGTATTGACAGTTTGTAATAGCAATAGCATACAATTAAAACAATCCATTAAAAGTAAAAGTCCAGCATTCATAATTTTACTTAAGTACAAAAGTATAAGCTGAAAAATATATATCAGCCTATGTCCTTTGATTTGTATTACTGATGCATTAAGGTTTGTTTTTGGAAGCAGGTCATATTCTTATACAGTATGTGCAGTTTTGATCTTCAAATTAAATAGTAAATGTATCTGTCAAATAAATGTATTGGTAAGTACAATATTTGCACTGTGGAGTGGAAGTATGAAGTAGGATAAAATGGAAGTACTTTAATTAAAATACAAGTACCTCGAACATGTACTTAAGTACAGTACTTGAGTAATTCACCACTGCCGGTGGGCGTGTGCTTTTAGCCTTTCAAGTGTCACAAATAGATGGTAAGTTTATGATACCTTTTTGATATTGAAAAATATGCATTATGTACTGTGTTTGGGTGTGTGGGTGGCTAAGATATCCTCTCACACACTCTTGTCGGACAAATACTGGACCCTGGTTGTTGGTTTAGATTGAGAGATGCAGGCTCCCTTTCATAACATTTGTTTTGATGACTCACTTTGGGATACACTGAAGAGGGCCGCTATCCTGCTAGTTACACATACGGGCATGTAAAGTACAACTGTGTAGCGCTAAATGTGTATCTCATCTTCCATGGGTGCAGAAATTAGAGTTGGATTTTCTAGTCTAGAGGCAAATCAACATCATAGGCAATGGCAACTTCAACAGGTTGTAGGGAAGTAATGTTTCAGTGCATGATTCAGTGGTGGATTTGTGTATGTCAAGAGAAAATGGCCTCCTATTCTGATGTACTGTTGGCTTGTACTGTAGATGACCTCCACTGAGTTCTTAAATTATTCAGAGTGAGGTACAAGTGTCTGACCTTAAATCTGATCACTCCTCATTGGCCTTTAATGTCTGGCTAGTGGAGGTGAGCAGCGATTGGGGACCTGTTGTCTAAGAAACATGGACAAATATTCCTCTGTGGGCCTGACCTGTGAGCAATTTAACTTAAGACTATGGAAATATTGCTGGGTATCTTCCAGCAGGTTTCTAACTTTTTGAAAAGATTTGAGGGAATGCTTTCCCACTGCTTGGTAAGTGGGATTTTTGCTTTTTATTTTTGAACAGAAGTTTTTTCAGAACCTTTTACAGAGACTGTACATATTTCTGCCTGCTGGGTTGATTTTAAAGGGAACATTGTGGGCCACCATTCCCTTTTTTGGTTTTGCTTATTTCATGAAGGAGATGTGGATGTTTCCAAGCCTATTTCTACCTCTGTTGATAAGACAGTTGTTCTGAAGGTTCTCAAAAGCCAGTCTTTTGAACCAACTGTAACCAACCAATACGCCAGACTTATTTTGGCTTTGGCTTGAAGGCCACACATTTTTAACAAAAGCTTGCATTACAGTGTGTGGAAGTGACTGAAATACATAGGTGTTTAGCAAGCAAGTGTAGGGCCCAGCATTGTTGGAGCTGGACCTGTACCAAGGATTAAAAGTCAATATATCTCAGCCTCGACTGCTTCAATTTTGACCTTTCTTTTTTAAATCTGTCTCTTGTGTATCCCACAACTATAAAGAAGTTCAAAACAATCATTCAAGCCCTCTTTTAAGGTAAACTCCTCGTGTTTATATATACATATACATGTATATATTGTTGCCTTCCAACTCCTTTTACTCTGTTCTCCAGAACAGCAATGGTTGTATGTGCATATGTTTTTCATGTGTAGAATTAGGGCATTTAGGAAAAGAGCTCAGTTGATTGTATCCTTGACAAAGCCTCACAGGGGTAAAGGTTTTTGCTGCCAAATGGGTGGTTTTGCAAAGGTTTACTCCAGATTTGATCCATTTTTTACACAGAGATCATGCTATAAAGCAGTAAAAAAGACCCCTTATTACGCCATCTTTGCTTTTTTACACTGAACCAAACAACACCAGCATAATGCTGTCCCAGTTGTGATTTTAAATTGCATTCTGGCGTTCTGGAAGCAACAGAGGCGTGGCATCCAAGCTGCTCCCCCAGTGGTGGGTCACACACATAACACATCCTCAAAACGTCTCACCCAAGCGGCAACCTCTGGGTCTAAAAAGTGAAGCCAATGCAAAGTGCCTTAAACCTGCATTCTCTCTAATGGCCAGCAGGGGGCGACTCCACTGGCTGCAAAATGAAGTCAGATTATGGTCAATTGATCAATGAGAAAATTACCCTACTTCTCACTTGATTTATTATCTCATTTACGTTAGGAGTTTATGGTTTCAATCGCTAGTTGCAAGTCTTCTTCAGTACAGCAGGATCTTCATTTTGTAAATGATTTAGACAAAATGAGACGATAAAGTAGCGTATACCTTAGCTTATAGAATGCTAAGGCATATGCTACTTAGGATAGCGCGTGATTGATATGCCCCCGTTTAAAGGGGCGGCGTTATTGCGCGACCTCAAAAAGGGGGTAAAGAGTGTCTTTCTGCAAGAAAGTTGTAATAATTAATTGCTCGTCACATTATACATTTTATGATTTGGAATCCCTATAAAAATATGTAATCCCGTAAAACATGGAATCAAAAGCAAAGAGAACGAGGTACATCTCACTTCTGCTACTTATAGAATCAGGACTTTCCCATTAACTTATGGATTTCTGTCGCTGCTATATCAAGGAGCAATGCTCAGCAGCAACTGACCATTTGGGACACTAGTTCCCTCTGAGGTGGTGGTTAAAAGTGTCACTTTGATTTAAAGCCCACTAGAGGTTACTGGCATATTTTTTTCAGTAAGTTGGCATTCTGCTGCTGTGGAGGTTCCCAGGAGAATATCTGAGCTACTGTAAATAGACAGCTGCAGAAGTGTAATTGGGTTAAAAAAACATGTGCATGAACTTTACTTTGAATAAGTTGTAATTTAGTTAATTTGCGCCCTCAAAAGCCATGGCTGCCAAGGCAATTTTGCACAAATGAATAACTTTGATTTGAATATACAGAAGTTATTTTTACGTGAATTAACAATTATGCCCATGTTTGCCAGTCCGTGTGTCTGTGCTGTAGTCTACCATTGCTGCTCAGTTCTTCAAAAGGCAGGCTACTATGATCCCTTTCTCCATTTATTTGTCTCTCTGTAGAAGTAGATATAACACACTACCAGCCCTTTTCTTCTGTTTGCTCAAACCAGCGTGCAAACATTGCACAGTTGGAGTAAGACCAAAAAAGTGAGACAAAAAAGGAAAGGAAAATAATTGCTATGAATAAAGAAAAATTCAGCTGCGCCATTAACGATGCTTCCCACGAGCCTAGTGGAAAATTCAGTGTGTCATTTGCCATCTGTACTCAGGGATTCCTATGGTCTTACTGATATGGCTTATTTTCATTCCTTCCTAGTGAGTCTCCAGGCCTATCATTGAGCTTCCACATGGAGACACACAGTCCTTCTCGTATAGGCTCGCACTGCTGTCAGTCCGATCGTTCTGTCTAATCAGAGGTGGCTGCCGGTGTGGAAGCTCAAGGAGGCCGGAGATCTTTGAGTCCATTGTGTGCTGACTGTGTTTCATTTAGAGGGATGCAGGTCTTGTGGTACAGCAGCGACCCCTGGCCCACGGCTCCCTCCCCCTCACTGATGTCTTCATGCACATTACAGCCTCCCCCACAGGAAGTGCCGCTTTCCCACCATTCAGGAATAAAAGGAGAGCAGGCAGCGAGCAGAGCAATGCTACATGAGCACATTCCCTCTGCCAGAGTCTGCTGCCACGCAGGGAGAGGGAGGCACTGCTGGAATGCTGTGTGTCATTGTATTATAGACGGAGAGGAGTGTGTGTGTGTGTGTGTCGGTGTGTGTGCCGCTGCCTTTGTGTTTCTCGTCTTTCTCCCAGCTGCTATACATGCTTACCAATGTCTCAAGAGTCTGTATCCGCTGATGTTGCCAAGAAACTGTAGGATCTTCATTGAGCACGTGTTCCACTGGGTCTGAGATGCATGCGTGGCCATTACAATTATTGCCCGGCTGATTACTCTTAAAGGGATAGTTTGGTTCTGAGTGAACCTTATTATTATTCTGCATACCACATATCCTGCATGGATATAAACAGAGATAAACCCAGCTTAGCTAAATTACTGGATGTAGTTGGGATAAGTAAAGAAGGATACCTACTCTGTTGTTGAAGGGTTTAATACCGTACTGTCTACCTATTGAACTAACATCAACATTTTTCTAAAATATTAAAACAAGCACATATACAATTCCAACAGTGACATTATTTTGCATGTAGCATATCAATAATAATTGCACTAGTTGTCTGTTGACACAAAAATTACATAATTAAGACAAAAAATGTAAATGTAAACAGTATTCTTACTACACTCAATAGTATATAACTCATTAGCCATTTATACAAATGTCAACTTTGAATAAATACGGTATATTCTACCTGCTTTTGTACATCTGTGTTGTATTTTTACTACATTTTTTGCATTTCTTTTGCAGAAGAAAACAGTGGAAATGGTGTCTCATTATCTGAAAGAGCTACACTGCCTGGACATACAGAAGTAAGTGAAGGTGTATCTGTTGGTGTTTCAACACACTCAGGGAAGAGATTTTAACATTTTGGGAAATGCTCTTATTTGCTTTCTTGTCAAGAGTTAGATTAGAAGATCGATCACTCTTATGTCTGTACAGTTCCAGTCTTTGTGCTAAGCTAAGATAATTGTTTGCTGGTTGTAGCTTCATAGTTACTGTACTGACGTAAGTGTGGTATCCAACTCTCTGCAAGAAAATGAATAAGCATTTTTCCCTAAAACTATTCCTTTAATTGTTACATTGTTAAATTATATTTTGTTCTTCGACTTAACAATTATATCTGAGCAGAAATCAACTGTCTGATATAAGGTGTTCAGCAATAGTTAGTGAAGGTGGCTTTTGTTATATTTCCAAAGCCTGTGTTATTTTTCTTTGTAGCCACATGACTGTTTATGTCAGTGTTTATGTTTATGTAATTTGCAGGCTTAATGACCTTTTGTTGACTCACCGCTCTCATTGCTGAGTCACAAGACCTCTGTGTCTCACGCGGCTCCTCTCATCTCTTTAACAGCCAGACAGAAATAAACTGTCGCTACTCAAACAGAATCCTGTTGTTGTCTTTTGGGTATTCAGTGATATAGTGAGGCAAGCAGACGCTTTATCCATATTCATTCATACCACTGTGATGTATTACTGTAGGACGTTTTATCAGTGCTAATCTATCAAACAGTTCACTAGATCGGAACATGCCTGAAAAACACTACAATGAGCAGCGCCCACGCCCTGTCTCTTACTGGATGTGAGGGTCTGATAAACAAGCTGGGTGGGGTTCAGTAAACTACTGGACTTACTGGGTACTCCAAGCTGTGGTAAACCCTTTATAGATTAGCTCTTTAAGTGTGCTTCATCATTCACTTGTGATGAAAAATATGGCCGACAGATATTGCCACTCAAAAACCGACAAGTTCTCTGTCTTTTAACGTGTGTTTTATAAAATCATGTTAAAGTTAAGCATGCATTGATGTGAATAATTAAATTAAACTATTCATTTTATACAAGATTTCATATTTTGAATTACATTTGGTATTGTACTTCACTGTATTTGTGTATTCAAAATAAATCTGATTACATTCAGATTAAAAAGGTTATACTCATATAACATATTATTTTCGTTTACCTATTAAAAAATAAATAAAATGGCAATGTAAAGAAGTACAGCAATTAGAAGTACTTAAAAGTTAATTCTAGGTTAAAGGTTATGAGATCCATAGCGATGTATTGATCCACATTATTGTAACAGCACTACAAATACAGACACACTGATTAAAGAGTTTGAACAGCAGAAGGTGGAGGTTTTTTATACAGAATGAGCATGAATGTTCTAGTGTCGGTAAAACACATTTCCACATTAATGGAAGTTTAGGAGTTAAGACAATGACTTGATATAGAACATGTAGAGCATGTTTCTCCTCCTCCATCAACTATTTTTGTTTAATGATAGACTGTGATTGTACAGAGTCCAGAATTTCCTGTTTTATGTGGTTGTTCTACAGTCATCATGGCCTCCCTCTAAACTTTTCTCCAAAAGAAACAACATTCTCCTGAAATACTTTTGAGTATCCTGCATACTAAAAATTGGGATAATCCCTGGAATTAGTAGCCTACAGTAATCTAAATTCCACATATAATTTTGAGACACAATGTTCTTTTACTATATATCTCATATCAGTGTTAAAGTCTGAGCCCTTTATGTCCATCTTTAAGATTCTGACAGTTTAATTTCTTGCCTTGTCAGTGTCTGTTGTTCAAATATTGCATGTCTGCTTGCTTTCGCTTCCCACTCTGTGAGAAAAAGCAAAAAATTTTATTTTGTGCCTATTGTTTCTCCTTCAGACCGACAAGCTACAACCAAACAAAGACACAGTGTTCTTCAGAGATGGAGTTCGAAGAATTGACTTTGTGTTGTCTTATGTAGATGACAAAGATGGAGAAAAGAAACAGGTAGGTGTAACAGAGAAGTGACAAGTTACCAGTGGTTTGACTACTCAGCATTTTACAGTGACTAACGTATGATACTGCTGACATTATTACACAATTTATATCCAGAATAGGAATACATGGCATTACAAAGAGGAAGTGAGATTCAGATTCTATATTTCCACATAAAATTTGTGACCTGAAACAGTTATCGAAATTAATAGATTTAAAATTACTTAGTTGTGTATTACATACTATCGACAAAAACTGTGGAATAACTTTACTGTAACTGTAAACATCTGACATGCAACTTCTGAAAAGACTCACCTTTTTAACCTATATAATAATGAATAAATAATTTTGGATGTTATTTAATAATGTTTCACTGTTTTATTGCAGTTTAATGTTTGTGTTTACCACCTTCTATTTTGTTTATTTGTTGAATGTTAATGGAATTTTTCGAAAGCACTTACACTAGTTTGCTTGTGAGAAGCCATGCCCATTACCACACCCACCTCATGCCCCACGTTTGACCAGTCTCCATTTGTGAAAGATTGAGATGTAACCCGACACACAAAAAGTCAGAGAGAATTGGAAACACACCTCATCTTAAAAGAGACAAGTTTTTGCGAGGAATGTCAGACAGGGGCCTTTTTAAATTCCAGTAACATGGATGAGTAAAGCCAAGGAGTACGACTGTGAGTCTGTGCTACCCTCATGCTTGTGGTTTGTGTGGTCATCTACAGGAAAGGAGGCGGGAGTTCGAGGCCAACCTTGAGAAAGCAGGACTGCAGCTGGAGGCAGACGACAAATCAGTAAGAAATTCAACCACAGAGTACCTGCACCACCTAGTGGATAGTTTGCTGAGGCACACCATATCCTACATAAAAAAAGTCTTAAAGGGATGGCTCAGTATTTGACACACTATATTGCCGTACATTGAATTATTTTCAGGAATTTGTGTAAACATTCTTCACAAATAGTGACAGTACTGTCTCCTCTCCTCCATCTCTACTTGTATCAGGACTCCAAAGACAAAAAGACATATTTCCTAAAGATTCATGCTCCGTGGGATGTACTGGCCACCTACGCTGATGTCTTAAAGATCAAAGTTCCCTTCAAGGAGAGTGATATCCCTCATGGTCAAGATGTCCCGCTGGAGTGGCTCTCACATCCTTTCCGTCTGCCAGAGCATATCATGCACCCACAACCTGACTATTTTACCTACCCCTTTGACAAAGCCAAGACCGACTTCTTCCTCATCAATGACAAAGATACTTTCTTCCCGCCTTCCACAAGAAACAGAATTGTGAGTATTTCTTATCTAAAATCAGAATTCACTTGTTACATTGTAAATGTCTAGATTTTAGTATTTGTGAACGATCAATCTGACAAGTTAACCCAGTTTAAAGCTCACAATTCTTCAGGACAGGCTGACCCTAGAAGACTTTGTAGAGATGTTTTCCTGTTTTAGGGTTAATCTGCAGCATTGAAAAATGCTTGCGCAACAATGAAGCAAAATTTAAAATGCATTTAGCTAAAAAGTTCCTACAAATCCAAATCCCTTAATCTCTTGTTAAATCCCTTCCTTGCTGTAAGGTGTACTACATCCTGGCTCGTTGTCCGTACTACAAAGAGGGCCGGAAAGACAGAGACAAGACAGGAATCAAGCGACTACTCAGCAATGGGACGTACACAACAGCCTTTCCACTGCATGATGTAAGACACATGGAAAGAAAGACATAAATATGCAGAGGTCAAATATATCAAAGTACATTTACTCAAGTAATCAACAACTTTGAGACACTGGCAATTTACTTTAACACTTCCATTTTGTGAGACTTTTTACTTCTACGTCTTTACAGAGGCAGAAAACAGTGTCCGACTACAACTTTTATCTGTACTTTCTTGCATGTTAAGATTTGACATGCAAGATTTATGATATGATGCATAGAGTATAAGTAACCCAATTCCATATTAAGTACTTAGAAGGAATGTTTACTGGACCACACACAATGTTAAAATTTTGCTTATATTTTAACACATGATAATTAAACACAATGACAGGAGCAATTCTGTAGCATAACAACATTTTACTGCTTAATGCTACTATTACTACTACTACTACTACTATGACTTTTATAAAAAGAAAAAGTGGTTCTAGAGTAGTATATTGCCTTGCATAGCGTTGAATTTGAATCAGTATGGTCTCAACATAATGACTTATTTTCCATCATATTGGTAGTTTATTTGTCCTAACTAATGACATTATTTAGCAGAAAACTCCATCCTCAAGGAATATGTGATGAAACTGTTCTAAAAAAGTTAATATTTAGAAAGGGTTAAAGTAATAGTTTGACATTTTCACGTTTATTGACTTTTTTTGGAGAAAAAATGTTTGTGTTTGTTTCCAGCTCATATTGTGTTTCTTTTCCTTTCAGTGTCGATACTGGAAAAAGGCAAGAAATGCTGAATGTGAGAGTGAGCGCTACAACTTGTACAAGCACTGGGCCAGGTTTCTCTGCTTTTACAAAGAGCAGCCTCTTAACCTTGTCAGGTAAACAACCAACACCTGGAGGTTGTTACACTTTGTTTTCACACAAGAGTTAATATTTCTGTCACTGAAGCGTGTAAAGTGAATATTCTGTTCAAGTATGAACGTTCGCTGCTGAGTTAAATGTACTGTTTGATTCTGTGGATGCAGGAAGTACTATGGGGAAAAGATTGGGATCTACTTTGCCTGGCTGGGCTTCTACACAGAGATGCTGTTCTTTGCAGCCGTCATGGGCTTTATATGTTTCGTCTATGGATTGCTCAGTTATGATGACAACATGTCAAGGTCAGTACCACCGGAAGGCATCAGGGAGCTGATAACCATATGGTCAAAAGTTTATGGACATCTGAGTATTACAGCCATATGTGATTGTTGATCATTTCATTCCAAAACCGTGGGCATTAATCTGCTGCTATAAACACCTTCACCCTTTTGGGAAGGCTTTCCACAAGATATTGGCTGGCTGCTGGGATTTGCTCCTTTTCAGCCACAAGAGCATCAATGAGGTCGACCACTGATGGCATTAAGGCCAAGCGTTCCAGTTCATCCCAGATACATTTTATGTGGTTGAGTTCTTTCACACCAAACGTAGGAAAAACATCTCTTTATTGACCTTGCTTTATGCATGAGGCATTGTTATGTTGAAACAGGAAAGGGCCTTCCCAAAACTATGGCCACAAAGTTTTAATCACACTATTGTCTTAAATGCAACATGTATGCTGTTGCATTAAGACTTCCCTTAATTGGAACTAATAGGTCCAGACCAAACCACGAAAAACAGCCTCAAACCAAAAGTATGTGGACGGAAGTATCCACATACTTATGGCCATATAATATATGAACTCTAATGCCTTAAAGTTGATAGACTGATTTTGATGATCCGTTAAAATTATGGCCTGTTTAAAACTGGATGCTAGATGGATATAAAAATATAACATATAACATAAATACTGCTTTGCATATACAAGCAACATTTACCTTCAATTGGTGTATTTTCGTTTTTTTTATCCTCTTTTTTTTTTTCTCCTGTTAGCAAAGAAATATGTGATGCCAATATTGGAGGCAGTATTGTGATGTGTCCACTTTGTGATAAAAAGTGCCCTTTCTGGAAGCTCAACTCTACGTGTCTCTCATCCTGGGTAAAGCATTTCACTTAATACATTAATTAGACACCATTTTAAACCAGCAATAACCTAATATATATTACAAATGAGATTGTTACTACACAAGTGTGTGCAATATGTAATTTACTCAAATATCTGCAGTAAATTGTATCCTGCTGAGTCAGCAGTATGTCACCCTGTTTATGCCCAGCGTGTCCTCTGCTTCTCTGAGGAACTTATTCTTTTCCATATTCTCTCTTCCAGCAATCCCATCTGTTTGATAATGAGGGAACGGTATTCTTTGCCATATTTATGGGGATTTGGGGTAAGTGTCAATCGATGCTGCTCTTACTGTGTTTAACCTGTGTAAGAGATTCAATTAACTCCCCCCCCTTGTGAGACAGATTTTCACAGTTAAAGCCCTTTAACTCTGATGCATCAACCTCCATCCATACTGCTTCAGCCATGAACATCTTGCCAGCACAATTATGTTGTTATGTACTAAGCAGTCGGATAGCTTGCCCAGCCCACTGTAGGCCAAGAGTGCCCAGAAACTGGCCTCATGCACATCAGTTAGCCAAGAGTGATGAGAGTCATGGCACAGCTGAAACACATTACACCCCTAAAACCCAGCACAGACACTCTCTGTTTTTAGTGCATAAGCTACAACATGATTAAGGTCATAAAAGATCTGTCCAAAAAATGGATGGACACACCTGCACAAAGACGACAAAACATTGTACCAGTAAATCTGTTTGTTAGAGGTGACTCCCAAACTAAGATTTTATAACTTTTTGTTTTCCTTTATTCAAATCTGTCTGGCAGTAACTCTGTTTTTGGAGATCTGGAAACGGCGTCAAGCCCGGCTGGAGTACGAGTGGGACTTGGTGGACTTTGAAGAGGAACAGCAACAGCTTCAAATCCGGCCCGAGTTTGAGATTCAATGCACTAACAGGAGACTCAACAAGATCACGCAGGTGCTTCAAGCCTTTCAATTCAAACATGGAAACAAACATAACAAATATTATGCACTCTGTGGTACGCAAATAATAACATGGCACCCTCTTTAAAATCAATAAATAATAATGCTAACTAATATTTCAGGAAATGGAGCCATATCTCCCATTGACCAGCAAGTGTGCTCGGTTCTGTCTCTCAGCAGCCACTGTTATATTCTGGGTAACTCCATTGTGTGTGTTTGTGTATGCGTGTGTGTGTGCTATTAAAAACAATACACAGTGAGTAACTTTCCATGCCTAGTGACATGCTGTCAACAGCTTTATATGTGTGCTCCCCACAGATCTCCCTGATAGTGGCCTGTATTATTGGGGTCATAGCATACAGGCTGGCCGTGCATGCTGCCTTTGCAAGTGTCATTAAAGACCCCATGAGAAAGATCCAGTTGGTGGGCAGATTCATCACTCCACAGCTGGCTACTTCTGTCACTGCTTCCTGCATCAACTTTGTCATCATCATGATCCTCAACTTCTTTTATGAAAGGGTGGCCATTTGGATCACTGATATGGGTAAGGAGATTTAATCTGACAATTGTTGAACCAAAGAAAATTCAAGGATACAAGGTTGATTTATTGTCATTCTACAACACAGGGTTTTACAACGAGATGCAGCTATAATCCCATTTTACTGCTTCAGAAAAATTATTGAGAACTGGGAACCTAAACACAAATTACAGGAGTGTACAATAGAGTCAGTTTCATCACTTTGTCTTGGAAGAGACACTATTAACATTGTTGTTGACTGTAACCTGAGAACATCTTCAAACTGTTCCTGCAGAAATCCCAAAAACCCACCTCGAGTATGAGAACAGGTTGACCATGAAGATGTTCCTGTTCCAGTTTGTCAATTACTACTCGTCCTGCTTTTACGTGGCCTTCTTCAAAGGAAAATTTGTGGGTTATCCTGGTTACTACTCATACATGTTTGGCAAACTGAGGAATGAGGAGGTGAGTTTTTCTTGCCCTTTCTTGGACTGAAACACCAAATACAATATTCATAAAGGTTACTGTGTGTACTGAACTGAGATGTATTTCTTTAAGTAAACGTCCCCTTCGAAAAGGGCAGGTTTGTACCTTACTTCTAACATTTCTCTGCAACTGAGGACAGCTTCGTAATCTGGTGCTGCCAACAGAAAGTGCATCAAATAAAAGTGTGTTATATAAACTAAAAACCTTTTGCTGTCCTAGTGTGACCCTGGAGGTTGTCTGATTGAGCTGACCACACAGCTGGTGATTGTTATGGCAGGAAAACAACTCTGGGGAAACATTCAGGAAGCACTGCTGCCGTGAGTCCATCAACTCATTGTCCTTTGTTTACCCCGTCTCTTACCTCTTTAACTGTGCAGACATTTAAATAACTTCTTTACATCAGATACGTACATATGTAAATATGTGTTTTTGGCTGATTCAGCAAATCAGACAAGAGGACTGCAACTATTAATGTTGTTGCTGATCGTGTCGCTGTCGCCTCTGGAAATTTCTTGTTGGCTCTGTGTAAATCCTAATGTCAGGTCTTAGCAATTTGACGTCTGTTTCTTCTTCATGGGCTTCTTGATAGATTGATGCGGAACTGGTGGAGTAGCAGAAAGGGACGGCACCACCCTGAGAACCATTACAGCCGCTGGGAGCAGGATCACGTCCTGCAGAACTTCAGCCAGCTGGGATTATTCTATGAGTACCTGGAGATGGGTGAGTTACTTCAATCAACTTGCTTACAATACAGAGGTCATAGCTGTACGGTTGAGCAAAAATAAATGCCTCTACAAAATATAAATTTATGGTTTACAAATCACAGATTTTATACTGGGACAATAGCTGTCTCCTTTTTATTCCTGTATTACATTTCCCTCATTTCAGCCCTCTGTCTTTTTTTCTCACTAACTCTGTCCGTCTGCTCTGTTGTTTCAGTGATCCAGTTTGGTTTCATCACTTTGTTTGTGGCCTCTTTCCCCTTGGCTCCCCTCCTGGCTCTTTTCAACAACATCCTGGAGATCAGGGTGGACGCCTGGAAGTTCACCACCCAGTTCAGACGACCAGTGGCATCCAAGGCCCGAAACATTGGAGCGTGGCAGGAAATCCTCAACGCAGTGGCCATTTTGTCTGTTGTTACCAATGTGGGTGTTATATGTATAGTAGTGTATGAGTATGTTTATCAGTGACATCCAGTGAGTGTTTTGCTTAATCTGTGCTCATTACTGTATTTTCCTATAAGATAAATGTGGAACATTTGTGGATTATGAATTGTAGTGCAGTTTGTCAACAGTGACACTATCCATCAAACTAACCATTTTTGCAGCAGTTTCACTTCAGATGCCAACATTTAATTGAAATCCTTTTGTGCTTACCTTTGTCCCAGGCTTTCATAATGGCGTTCACCTCAGACATGATCCCCCGTATGGTCTACCTGTATACCTATGGTAATGGCAGCATGAGCGGCTACATTAACAACAGCCTGTCAATATACAACATCTCACAGATACCTGAGAAGAACATGCCAGAGGAACAAGACTACTGGTTTGTTAACTTGACATCCACCTGCAGGTAATAGAGCTGAAAGAGTTTGTTGTGCCAGTACTTGTGTGGCTTTAGCTTCTTTTTACTTTTTTGAGGAGCTTTAAAGCTGCACTAATCAACACTTTTATAAGAACAACTGGTCAAATGACCAAGTGTACTGTGACAGGGGTCGTTTGTAGTGACAAACCTATAGGAAATTGTCACCAGACTCTTTAGTTCCTCTCTGCTCCATGGATCCGTTGAGCATCTTTCAGCTCATTGTTTTGATTTTAGAGCCTGCTACACATCTGTTTTGCGTAAAAGCTCTGATAAACCCAGTGTACACTATGATAAACACAAACATATAGACACAGTGAGCGACTTAGTGGAGCATTTAGCAGCCAAAGAGCTAGATATTTCCCTCAAGAGTTGATGGAAAACCAAAACAGAGCTAAAAGAAGAGTGCATATTGGACTTAAGTTTTTAAAACACATCTCCAAATGAACCTTATAAAGTTATAATATGTCAATGCTGAGTTTAGACCTTGTTGTGCTGCCCTCACGAGGGTAAAAAATTACAGGTCTTTCATAGACGTTTTGTGTGCCATTTTCTTCTAAACTTTTGCTTTAACTCAAGAATTTGAATTATAAGTGTTATATCTGTTGTTTGAGCTCTCAGATAAGTTCTAAAAGTTATGTAGCATTTTCTGACGTGTTCTGGTATCAGCTTATTTTGTTTAATGATAACATTAATGAAACATTACTGATTGTATGACGCCCCTCTGCTTGTTGTTTTGTAAAGATACCGTGACTACCGTTACCCTTCAGGCCACCAGAGCGAGTACAATCACACCATGCAGTTCTGGCACATCCTGGCAGCCAAAATGGCCTTCATTATTATCATGGAAGTAAGACAACACAGATTTTTCTCCTCTCCATACTCAATGAATAAAAGCTCAGAATTAATCTAGGAAACTGATTATATCTTTATCATGTGACAACTCTTCCTCTGCAGCATGTGGTGTTTGTGGTGAAGTTTTTCGTGGCGTGGATGATCCCGGACGTCCCGTCAGATGTGAAGGCGCGGATTAAACGGGAACGCTACCTGATTCAAGAGTACCTGCATATCTACGAGGTGGAGAAGCTTAAACTCCAGCTGAGTGCCAGTTTCATCACAGAGCCGCAGTCAGATACGTCTTTGAAGACAGACAAGCATGAAGTGTTGTCTGAGTGCCTGTAGCTTCTGCTTCACACCTCCAACTAACCAAGCGAAAAAAGGACATGCCTGGTAGTTTTCTCCTCACTGAGAACATCCACTTACAAGGGCTTTCTGTCTTTGGGATAAAAACGCTATTATCTTGTCTTGCTGAATGATGAGTCCTATATTAGGATCTGTGTAGAGGCATCAGAAAAAATTCCAATGCAACATTTCACTTTGCTTAAAATCAACTTCTGGAGTGGAGGAAATATTTCTGTGCCACAAAAAGTTTTTGGAAGGTGTTGGGATGGAATATAACAGCAAAGAGCAAAAAGATTGTAACTGCCACTTAAACCATTCCCCGTGTAATGCCTTCAAACTCTCCATTTGTCATGACTGAAAAATATTATCTCTGTGCTGTTAAAGTTAAAGTTTGTGGTGTTGAACATAAAGTGTAATTACCCTTTACAAGAGTTGGTTATGATATCCATTTAACTTTCTGCATGTGATTCTTCTAAAGAAAATATAAAATGAAGGACTCGACTGTTTAGACAAGAAGATATTGGTCAGTAATAAAGATGTTTGAATGGTAATTGTGGTTTTAAAAATGTAAATCATTTTAGGGATAGATTTTATAGATCACCTATAATTTTTTCTGTTATTGAACAATAAATGTAGAAAACACTCAACAGTTTTAAATATTTCTAATATGAAACACATCTGTAAATTAAAACAATAATAGGCGGTGCTTATTTACTCAGACAGCTTCACTATGTTTCTTTTCAAATCATTTTTAAACTTGGTAGCTACATTATGTTTAGTTCCACTGATTTATAGCTGGGCAATAGGATTGTCACTTGTGTTATTTGAGTGTATTATGTTTAGGAAGAAATCTTTTTAGAACTGATCATTTGAGAACCAAGTACCTCCATCATACTGCAGTGATACTGAACAATCAGAACTGTGGTGATGAGACAGCAGCTTCAGGCTCATGTCTCATCTTTCAAATGTATTTCCAACTTGCTGCGGGACCAATTATAAGATTTCTACCAAACAAAAGACTACATGAAGAAAATGTTGGAAGATCTCTTGACAGATTTTCTGTTTTAATACAATCAGTTTGTGTGCGTGAGTTAAGGCCGATCGTGTGTCAGCTTCACTCCTCGTAGTGTTACATGTGGGTAACAAATGGCCTCTATTTCTGTTTTCAGATTTCACATCATTGGTGTCTCACACAAAAAAGGCATAAAGAATTGTAACCTTAATTTTAGAGATATAAAGAAAGAAGAACTGCTTGTACCCTGGTTGGGATAAATGTGAGTGAGGGGAGAAATTACTCTCTAAGTGTAGCTGTAGATATAGAAAATGTGTTATCTATTTAAATGGATTGTAGTGCAACTCATTTATTGAGCTGTTTCTGCGCTGTAGCTTGAGGCCCTTGTGTTTAAAGTTACTTCATGATCCTCTTTTGAATCTTTTAATCTTTATTTCTGATTTCATATTTTGTACTATTCATCACCTCATAAATGACCATCAAGCAGTGTTAGTTCAGACAGTTCAAGTACATTTTATGTCATAAATTACTACTTTGTCAAGGGACCAGACAAGTAAAAATGTCCTTCTACAGATTCTGTGGGAGACAAAGATCTAATTATTTTTCTTCACAGTAGTTTAGTCATTTGTCATATACAGTATGGATTTTTTATCTTCTTAAGCTTAACGTGAATTTACATTTTTCTGTGTTTATATTGAAACCTCTGTAATTTGCACTGTCAATGATGCAGTTGTGATTGCAGCTATCAACAAAATATCTTTGACAGTCAAAAACTAAGCCTGGCTTACTCCAATCTCAGGATTTAACATCTTTTAATGTTGTTGAGCATCAATTGTTGATTCAGGATGCAGATGTCAGATGTGTGCAGGGGGTTAGAACATGACCATGCAAGGTGCATGATGTATTTCCCAACAAACAAATGCCTTAAACATCTGTGTTTACTTGTTTTTGTATGATTTTGTAATGACACAGTTTCCTAACTAAATTTTAAAAACTGTTCCATTTGTTGCTGCTACTTGTCATGGCAAAGCAGTTGTTTTGTGTGTTTTGATGTGCATGAATTGCAGTTATGTAAATATTTTGTTAGTGACATACTAAGTTCACTGTAGCCTATTGTACATAAATGCAGTGAAGCTTATAATATTCACAATAAATAAAGGAATAACTAGTTTCAGTATGGGTTTTATTTTCACATATACAACAGCACAAAACCAGACAATGAAAGTATGTTTGCCCTTAGTCGGGTTTATTCTTTCCCATTCTGCCTCTCTGTCCCACATTTCAGCAATAAATCAACTTTATTTATCCCCACTTCCCCAGGACTCTGCATCTTGAATCAGCTTCATTGCCATTCTCCACCTATCCACCAGATGCCCTCAGACTTTCCCCATCGATCCTGGTCACCTGACTCCCACATCCTCCTGCTCACCTATGTCTCATTCCTCTATCAATTCATATACCAGCCCCTTTTCCCCTGTCAGTGGTCAGATTGTCAATGTTGCCTCATGTCTTTGCTTTCAAGCCTCCGAAACATGTATCCTTTAACCCTTTGCCCTGAAACCTGGAACCTGTACCTGCACCCTGATCCGTACTTGCCTGCCTGCACCTCTTACCTGTCCCATTCCTGCTCACCCATGGATCCTCAGTTACATCAGTCGGAATTGCTACCCATGCCAGTAAGCTTATGTATCTGAGTTTTTTCAATAAATCACTGAACTGTTCCTCTGTGCCTGGGATTGTCTGCATTTGGGTCCTCTCGTACCACGTACTCATCTGCTTGACAAAGTAAATCAGATGTGACAGGTGAGGTCAAGAAAAGGATTACTCTGTGGACCTTCCCCCAACTTAAAGATCCCTTCTAGACATCTTTTAGGACACATAAAAAACACAGTTTTAAGGTGAGCACAGAGAAAACGTGATTCAGCAGATGAATGTGAAAAAAGCCTCCTAATGTCAAACTCTGCACACAATAAACCAAACTTATTTTTGAGTGGAGGGGAATTTTCAGAAGAAAAAAAGAAAATAAATGACAATAACACACACACAAAATGAACAGAACAATTAAGCACTGATCAGTTCAGAATAATCAACAAAAAAATGGCAATCTGGTGCAGTGTCATGTGTGACCACCAGATGGTGCCCGATACCAACAAATGACGAGAAATACACTGCTCGCTTCTCTTTTGTCCTCTAATCGCACATCTAAGATCTATATCTTAAAACTGATTTTATTATTATTATTCCTTTTCTTATTGTTGATGTTATATGCCTTAGTTGTTGTAGCCTTTAATTATTTAAGCTAAAGTTGGTCTGTAAATGCAGCGGAAGGACAGTTATTAGATGATAGGCCCATTTCTTTAAATCTCATTATATTGCCTATTTTAAAAAAAAAGAATGCTTCCAAAATTGTGTTCCTGCCTCTGTGGGAATCCGTGGTTGTCGGGGGGGATGAAAATATGGGAGATGCTTTAATTATTAATGGATTCCTACGATGAGGAGAGGAGCTTGTTGCAGGGGGGGAATCCACCCCTGCTCATTTGGTTTCCATAGCACCGCCCTCGGGAGAGCTGCAGCTTTCATATATGGGGTTGACTGTACTGACTCATTTTTTTTAAGCATAAAAACACCAAAATTAAAAAAATATACACAGAATCGAGATAGAGTTGTGTGATATCTCACATCATTTAGGCTGCGACATAAAGCGCCTGACATAAAACAATTAATCCTCTTCCCCCATCTCCAGTGTTTTATTAAAATCGCAAACAGAAACCGACTCAAATACGTGGTCTATATGTAACTGTGTTCTATTTTTTGACTCTGGCCCTAAGTTTCGCCGAGCAGCTGGCCAGATGTGGGACGCGGAGCCGCTGTCGCTGACCTCGGTGCTGAGCACGACGTCAGACGCACCTGCGCTCACCGCAGCAGCCACGACCCAGCCTCAGTCCGCCCCCGATCCACCGGAGCCTCTCCAGACACCCACCTCTGCCTCCTGAACTTTGAGCTTTCTTTTTTTATCATTACCAATTCTCTCCTTTTTTTTCTCCCTCTCTCCCCCCTCTCTCTCTCTCTCTCCCCCCCTCTCTCTCTCTTCGTTGTTGCGGACGCGGGTCCACATCTCCGTGCGACGCCGGCGATCAATTTCCCACTCCTTTCTTTTTTTTTTTTTTTTTTTTTTTTTTTTTTTTTTTTGTTTCCGTCGCGATGGCACTCGGCGCGGCGGCTGCACGGCAGGCAGGAGCGGAGCTGGCGGCGGAGGGAGGCGCGCAGCGCGTTTGATTTTTTCTTCGCCCTGAAAGAAAGTCAGCCTCGTTTGTTTTCGGATCGCCGCCTCCCCGGGACTCGACGCTCACTGTAACTTCGCGTGTTGTTTTCCTTGAAGCCGCCGCGGTCGGCCATCCTGCGCCGCAACATGACGGTCGAGCAGTAAGGTAGTGTCGAGAAAAAAAAAAAAAAACAGGCCCACACACAGAAACTGGATATGGAGTCAGTGAAAACGAGAGCGACGGCGGGGGTGAAGGAATTTGCGGGGAAGGCCCTGGGTCAAATGCACAGGTAAGGACGGGCTTTGTTGTTTCCTTTTTATTTTCATTTTATTTATTTATTTATTCTTTTTTTTTTTTTTTTTTTTTTCCACCTTGATTGGAGCGTGCAGATTTCCTCGCGTGAACGTACGCGTGCCTGATTTTAACCACACCTGAGTCAGGGGTCAACGAAAACTGTTTTACAACTTACAGGCTCCTCTAGTCACGCCTCTACAAGTGAGAAGAAAATTATGCAATCAAACGTGCGTGTGTGTGTGTGTGTGTGTGTGTGTGTGTGAGGGTGACAGCTGATGCGGGGCCTGTGCGTGAATCTCATTAGCAGACAGGTTATACGGGACGTGCAGGCCACGCGCTACAATTTTTTTGGGGGGGGATTCGTTCATGGTTTCTTATGCATGTCATGTTATCTTTAAAACCAGTGACCGGCGCACAATGCTGAAGCTGCAGCCTGTGTCTCACATTGGTTTAAAACCATCACTTCGGCCATCGGCGTGATTTATGTGGGGTTTCTTTGTGGCGTCTTTGCTGGTTTCTGCATTTGCAGTTGAATAAATAAAAATGTTTAAGCTGCATTCATATTATGTCCTTGTGAATTCATCGTCCACGTCGTTTTAAGCATTTTTGGAGTATTACCTGTGCTTAATTCAGTAAAAACGAATGCAGATTTAGTGATGAGCAGCAGACCTTTGGTTTCAATGGGGCTTTCAGAAGAAAACACAGTTGTTCTGTATTTTCTAAGGCGTAGTCTAAAAAAAAAAAAAAAAAAAAAAATCAGGCCTTGGATTTCACTGCAAGTCACACATCAATTTCTATTTTATTCGATTCTTTTCCTGTCATCAATAATTGAGCCCTGTTGCTGTCCATCTGTTTGCAGACACAGGAATTTAAATGTTTGGATTTTTTATCATTGGCGCATCCTGAATTTGGAGAAACAGCATGTGGCCATTAAATGTGACTTTCAGGAGAAAGAAAGGAAAAAAAAAGAAAAGAAGGACACTTTGAGGAATGCCCACAGCGTGTCCAGTGTGTCTGGAGGCTGGAGCTGCTGCTCGGTCCCGTGAATGCTAATGAGTGTGAAAGTGAGCGGGCTGCTGCAATGCGGTACATCCAGGGACATGTTCGCCTGTTTTCTGCTCTACGGGCGAAGTTTGTGTCTTTTCCCGTGTCATATTATTTTTTCTCGAGCGCAAGTACGGAGGGACGTGTTTGGTCTATAATTCCCCGTGCGTGTCTTTCGAGACGCCTGACTTGAACGTCACAGATGTGTCGCTCCCCGGTGTGACTGACACATCTTCCCCAGTCAGAGAGAAATACAGCGCGGAGGCCCTCGCCGCCCGCACAGCTGCGTGATGTGGGTGATTCTGCAAGAATCCTGCACTTTCTGGATTGAAATGACAAGAAATCTCAGAGAGGCACACAAACCACCCACTCACCCAAGTACCCAAAATGCCCATGATGAAAATATCCGTACGAAATGGAAATAAAAGTGGGGCCTCCTTGCAAATATTTTAAACTGCATGAGGGGATTTTAGATTGTTGCAGGGTGCATCGTCTCATGTGATGATATTTCACTGGGAGGGGGCCGCTTGACAGACACTGTCCTCACCTGACTGTTGCAGGGTGATGGAGAGGAGGCAGAAAACCGGGGAGGTGATCGAGCTGACGGAGGACGGGCGGCCCCGGGAGGCCGCGGAGAAGAAACCCCCCCTGTGCGACTGCCGGTGCTTCGGCCTGCCCCGCCGCTACATCATCGCCATCCTGAGCGGCGTGGGCTTCTGCATCAGCTTCGGCATCCGGTGTAACCTGGGCGTGGCCATAGTGGGCATGGTCAACAACAGCACCATCCACCAGAACGGCAAGATCATCATCACAGAGGTGTGGCGACGGCAGCGTGCTCCTCTGACGTAAAAAACAAACAAACAAACAAACAAAAACAGAGTAAAGCCTTATAATCTAAAGTCTTATTTTACCATAAAAGGGAATCTTCCACGTGAGATACAGAAGGTGTCAGGCCTGCTGGCATGTTAGGCCACAAAACCCCTTCTCAAATCTTAAAAAGCTCCAGGACAGTCATGGCTGAATGAGCTTTTTCTGAATTCAAATGGACATGTGTGCGTAAGAAATCCTCCAGTAGAGGAATGATATTTTTAAAACATACCACAATCATTAATGCGCCATAAGGGTGATGGCCTACTGTTCTATAACGCCAGCTGGCTTTTGTAGTATACTCTCTGGACGATAGGATGCAATTTTATAGAGATCAAACGCAGTTATTTGTCCTGTTTGTAAAGGCGAAATCATGTAGAAATGTGACGTTATTCTGAAATAGACGTTTCCTTGACAGGCGTCACAAAATGCAAATATGTGCAAAGTTAAAGGCACGTACATCTTTAAAAATAGGCTGTGTCTTAAAGTGTGAATTCACAATAGTCTAGTCTATATATATTTAGAAAAAACTGATGCATATATTTATATTTTTGCATTAAGGCCAAGCATTAACCAAATAATCGTACATCCAACAACAACCTCCAGCACGCACCGCTGTTTGCCTTCCACACATCCTCAGGAGCTTTTCTGAGACAGCGCAGGCACATGAATGATTTGGGTGATCAGATCAATGTCACCCGATCAAAATAAACCGTTGCAGGCCTTTAATAAACAGGCTTGTCTTTAAATCAATCCAATGAGAGAAGAAATGATTTTCGTTAGTTTCTTACAGCCTAAAACTGCAGTAGCTTCCAACAGAGGTCATTCAACAGTATCCAACGTCAGCGTTTTTATTTTTATTTTTTTATTGGTTTGTTTGTTTGTTTGTTTGTTTGTTTTTTTGACTGGTTTTGTTTTCCACATTATCAACCAGAAAGCCAAGTTCAACTGGGATCCGGAGACGGTGGGACTGATCCACGGATCTTTTTTCTGGGGCTACATCGTGACACAAATCCCGGGAGGATACATATGCTCCAGGCTGGCAGCAAACAGGTAGGCGGCACTCCCCGTGAATCTCCATAACCACAGCACAGCCACACTCATCTGGCGGGTGATTATTATTAAGATTTTTTTGCCTTATTAAACGAAATGACAGCTGGCGTCTCTCGCTTCCTCCCACTCATCTTTATTGTTTTATTTCTTTGTTATTTAAAAAAAAAAAAAAAAGAAAAACGGAGGAAACGAAAAATGAACCCACGGTGACTGGAATAAATATAAAAAACATTTAATGAAAGATACAAAGCCACAGCCAAGGCCAGGCACGGCAAACACGGCGTCGCTCTGGGTTTGAAGTGGACGCGGCGGCCACGGTCCCGGGCAGCAGACAGTCCTGTGCAGAGCTGCAGGGAGGGCCCCGGGCTGGCAGGCCCGCGGCCCCCGGTGTCAGGGCCCTCTGCCACCTGTTAATGAGCTCCCCGGGGGGAGCCGGGTCTAATCCGCCGCTCTCTCGGGGCGCGCAGACCAGACCCTGTCCTGTCGCCAAAGGCTTTAATTCACATGAGCACTGCCAATGCCTCGCAACACAGGCTTACGTTATTATACAGACACCGGGCTGTTATATTAATACACATTTAAGGCGCATTTTAAGGGGAGTGGGAATTGATATAGCCGGTATACAGTGGCTATAATACGCTCATTTAAATCGTCAACAGAAAGGCTAAATGGCCTAGATCTTCATGAAAATGAACGTTTCTGGATTAAAAGGCAAACAAACGCATAATATAAGGCCTACCCAATAATGATTATTTAAAAAGTGCAGCCAGAGCAGTGTGTATATATATATATATATATATATATATATATATATATATATATATAATAAATCTACCTGCTAATTTTAAAATAAGCCCGTGTCTCTTCTCCACATGTCTCTGTCTGTCCTCCGGCCTCTTGATTGACACGAGGATGTAATGGAGTCTCTTGGTCTCGTGCCCAGCAGTAGTCTCGTGCGGATTAGGGTCTGCCCCCCGCGTGCAGAGGAGGAGAGGTGGGGGGGGGGGGGGGGACGTGACAGAAATGAGAAGTGGCTCTGTGTTTCTGGACGGCCTGGCTCTCCCCCGGCCTGCTTTCACTTGCTCAGCTGCTCCTTCGCGGTAAAAAAAAAAAAAAAAAAATAGTTGCCTTCCTTTCTCTCCCGCCTGTAATGGCGAAAAACAAAGCAGGAACCTCGACCCGTCACAAGCAAGTAAAAATAAGCAAGTGGCGCGACGCGACTGACGACTAAATCTCCCGTTTGCATCTATTTCAACGTCAAATTAAAATTAAATGGCATCTTTAATAAAAAAAAAAAAGAAAAAAAAAGAAAAATAAAAAATTGTTTCTTGGACAGCGCCTAAGTGAAAACGGTTGCTTAGCGACACGTACGTGACCGTTGACGGGACGACGCTGCTGGAAATATTTATTTCTATGACGTCAGAAGAGCGCGGGTGGTGCAGGGCCAATCAGAGCCGAGGACGCAACGCGCGAGCTGCTCTCGCTGGGTGCAGTGATGATCAAACAGTGATGTATCAGGTATTCCTGCTAAATACATCGACTAGGTTTCACTGATATTTTCCAAAAAGCCTGGTTAAAAAACCTCAAGGCCAATGCTATTGTTTAGTATTTTCCCCATAAAAAGGAAAGACATCATTGCCTTGTCCCCATGGCACAAAGCTAAATTGTGTTAGTGACACACATTCTGTTCAGTTGAAATAATCATTAGGGGACTTTCTTTATGTATAAAATGCTGTATTTAAAATACATCTTATCGTTTCCAGGGTATTTGGTGCAGCCATTGTCCTGACCTCCACTCTCAACATGTTCATTCCCTCGGCTGCACGAGTCCATTATGGGTGTGTCATTTTTGTGAGGATATTACAAGGGCTGGTGGAGGTGAGAGGATGTTGACATCCAAACGTTTTAAAATCTTTCTTTATTTTAAAAGAAATCTGGGTGTGTGATGGATTTAATGTATTCACAAATAAAAATCAGTGCTCAGCATATTCTCACAATTAATACAATGTAAAGGTTGCATATGTCTGATGGGAGTTTCTGTTATTATGGCTATACAATACCTGGGGATTTGCAATAATACACCATACTAAGGGGCTTCCCGCAAATGTTACTCCATGAGAAAGCAAAGCAAAGACTGTAATTTGCAATGGATATTCAACCAGAGGAAATATGAGACGAGCTGTATTGATCCAGTCCACTACAGCTGAGTGTTTGTGGGATAGTCCAGCTCCATTTTTTGCTGTCACAGTTTGTATCCTGGAAACATAACAGCAAAGTGCTGGCGTACAGATAGATGTAAAGGAAAATGCTGATAGGCAAAAGCACGTCAATCCTCTGGCTTCATAGTGAAACATGACACCCAGATATCTGGCTGCTGTGTAGTAAATCTTGGCATACATAATACAATGCAGTTGTTACACATGCAAATATAACAGACATAATGAAATGTAAAGATAAAGCTGTTGGTGGCATCATTTGTATTACTGGGAGATATAATTTGTTTATGATGAGGGAATGTCTGGTTGAGGGTTTTCCATCTTATTTCAGTGTCTTTGGACAAATGGTATCAAGCACTTACTCAAGATGGTAGATATTTCTTTCATCAGTAACCTAGCACAAAATAACATGTTGTAGCTCATTTTTATTGAAGGCTAAATAATGGAAATAAGTAATGGATAAAAACAAAAATAAATAAAAACAATGACAATAAATAAAAACAATATCTAATGTAATATTTCATCCCTTAAAGACAAGTGGCACTGCACTGCTCTCCTAAGAAAGTCCATGCAGATTGTATTTTACATCAGCACAGTTTGTTCAAATTAGTGGCTGATGAACGTTTAATAGCCGCAGGGCCGCTTGGCTCCATGAACAGCTCATCAGGTCGCCTTTGCTCATGGCTCTGTGCAGTTTGTTCATGTTAATTGCAAGGGTGAAAATGTTAATTTTTTGTTAGTTATTATATTAAATATCTGTTTACTCATGATCACATCTAAATGGGTATTCCCTCATAGATTGGAAGGAAAAACTAACATCTCAAATAATCCAGAAATACAGTTTGAAGGTAAAGCATTATATTGCCTTTATAATGTTTGACATCAATGTGTAAAGTGGGACAAGCTTTGTTTCTATTCATATATGTAGGCCTTTATTACTGGAATAAAACTGTGCTGGATCCATCAAAATGGGTTCAAACTAATGCATGCACGCAGCCTATAATTTGTTCATTGTGCAAACCTATACATTTATTCAAAATCATCAAGAATTTGGATTTAAATCATTGTGCCTGAGGAAACCAATCTCCTACTAGCTCCTGGTATGCCCAAAATGGCCAACATGGAGCATTGACCACTCTCATTAAATACATTGCTCATGTTTTTATCAGGAAGGCCGAGCACTGAAAATCATACGCTAAAGAACACAGAGTTCCAGTTTGCTGCTAACTGTTTTTCTGCATGTTTCTTTACCATGAATTAATACAGACTGTTGCTGTGTGGTGTGTTTAGGGAGTGACCTACCCGGCCTGTCATGGCATCTGGAGTAAGTGGGCTCCTCCGCTGGAAAGGAGTCGTCTGGCCACCATCTCATTCTGTGGTAAATACTTATTTCTTAATTTCCCCTACTGGCATTTACAAACTGGGTACAAAATTAATGCATTGTGTTGCATATTACTATATGCCTAAGAAGTCTGAGCTTCCAAGCTTTGACTCCCTTGTCCCGCTGTTTGTCAGGCTCTTACGCTGGTGCTGTGATAGCGATGCCTCTGGCTGGGATCCTGGTTCAGTACTCAGGCTGGTCCTCAGTGTTTTATCTCTATGGTAAGATTGATTGATGAGGGCTTGCCTGTGATATGTGTGTGTTGTGTTGTTGCACAGGGGAATGAGAGATGAGGTATTATTCTGTGGTGCAATGATGACAAAAAAGTATATGTATGTCAATTTTTCTTTTTTGCTGAAGTGTTTTCTGGCCTGGTTTAAACCCTAAGAGTTTGACACTTAGAGAGTCCAGTGAAAGTCAAATGGATTTATCCAGGCAGACGGTATATTGATTTTTCTCCCCCCTCCCCCCCCAATGTTTGGGTGTGTCAATAAATAACACCCCCATCTCTCTCTGGACTGAATACAGTTAGCTTTCCTGTCTGGGTTTTATTCTCTCAGGCCTTTTGGAAAGATCAAGCTGCCAAACACTGTGTGTGTGTGTGTGTGTGTGTGTGTGTGTGTGTGTGTGTGTGTGTGTACTTACTGCTGAGGTCAAAATTCGCTGCTGTACTTCATCTGTAATTATCTAAAGTTCTCACTTGTAATCTGTCTGTGATATACAGGATGCTTTGGGATCTTCTGGTATATGTTCTGGGTGCTTGTGTCTTATGAGAGCCCTGCTGAACATCCTACCATCACCGACGAGGAACGCTGCTACATTGAGGAGAGCATTGGAGAGAGTGCCAAGCTAATGGGTCCTTCTGAGGTGAGGGGATACCCTCCGGATAACAACCTACACTTAAGAAAGACAATCATTTACTCCACTCAGCACTCTTTTGTTTTCAATCCTTTGTGTCGTAAAAGGAAGTAGAAGTACCAACACAACACAATACATTTCCATCACCTTGTTTCTTTTGATACTATCAAACAGGTAATGTAATATATATATATATATATATATATGTGTGTGTAAAATTCAATCCATTGTGATACTCTATTTCAGAAATTCAAGACCCCCTGGAAGAAGTTCTTTACCTCTATGCCTGTCTATGCAATCATTGTGGCCAACTTCTGTAGGAGCTGGACGTTTTACCTGCTGCTGATTAGCCAGCCTGCATACTTTGAAGAAGTGTTCGGCTTTGAGATAAGCAAGGTGAGCTTACAATACAAGTCAGTGGACAAGAGACAACCATGGAGCACGAATCGGGCGTTTTAGCATGTGACACTTTGCTCTTGGAACAATTAATACAAAATAAATGTCAGCTCAACTGGTGGCCTGTGGCTCTTTCTCAAAAACTGGTACATTACATAACGAGGCAGCATCAGTTCACAAAGAATACAAAAGGTTTGTCAAAGTGACTACTATCACAAATTAGTCGACACTGATGTCTTTTTAGGTCAAATGGCGTGGATTGCTTGTAATTGAATAAGAAAACAAGTAACCATAGAATAGGTGATTCATAAGGAATAAAATCAATGTAACTGTAATTGTGACATCAGCTGTAAATTAACTTCATGTCAACAATACATCAAATTTCAACAATTCTGTTTAATATTAGAAATAATCTCTTAAAAGCGATGATGTATTTCCTCAAAAAGAAATAATAAATTCATTGTGCTGCAGTATCTGATTTGGTTGATTTTTTGTATGTGGCTGTAGGTTGGCATACTGTCTGCCCTGCCCCATTTGGTGATGACCATCATTGTGCCCATTGGCGGCCAGCTGGCCGACTACCTACGCAGCAAGAACATCCTGACAACTACCAATGTCAGGAAAATCATGAACTGTGGAGGTGAGAAGTCTGAACTGAGGATGAAATATCATTTTCCACACCTCTCTCTGCACAGCCACAGGGTGTTACTTTCATGGTGTCAGATCCATACTGCTCTCTTTTCGGTTGCTCTTCACTGCCAGATGAATTTAAGAGATGGTTGTGTTTAGATTTTTGTAAAAATCTATCTGTTCAATACTTATACCCAAGTTGACTCACTGATTGTGACTGCCCATTGATTTCATATCCGTCACTTACGTAATTGAGTGCAGACAATGTATCATGCTTAATTCAATTGGCAGCGCGAATGACCAACAGCCTGTGGGGTTTGTGTGTTTGTGTGTTTCTGTGTGTGTGTGACCTGCTGTCTGTCTCTGTTAGGATTTGGCATGGAGGCCACATTGCTGCTGGTGGTAGGATATTCCCACAGCAAAGGGGTGGCCATCTCTTTCCTGGTGCTGGCAGTGGGCTTCAGTGGATTTGCTATATCAGGTTAGTGCAAGTAAAATACACTTTCAGCTCACTCAGAATATAACTTAGGTACAATTTAGGCTATACTATACTGTACACTGCTCACTAATTAGCATGTTATCTCCTTTATTTAATTAATACAAAACCACAGTGTGAAAACAACAAGTTGTGATTTTACGGGGGGTTATGTGCCGGACTGTTTCTTGGACAGACCCAGACTGGCTGTTTCCCTCTGCTGCCAGTTTTTATGCTAAGTTATCGGTCTCCCTGCTGTTACTTCATATTTACCATACAGATATGAGAGTGGTATCAATTTTCTCAGTGTATTTCCTAAAATATCAAACTGTTCCTTTAATTTAGTACTTGATAGCGGCCCATATTTCCAGTGTAAACTTGCAGTAAATTTGTGCCAATTTAACTGAAATTGGGAAATTTTAGTTACACAATTTTATATAATTTTTTTGCTTTAGGGTAATGACATTTTCTTTGACTATAAAAAGAGAAGCTGCGTCAATGTAGTTGCTATTTATTCTTCATATGATCACTATATTTGAAATGACACACAATTTTGTAACATCTTCAGCAGTGTTATGTTTGCTGCTATGATGTTGCAGATTCATATAGTATTGAGTGCTTTTTCTTCAAATTTTATTTACAACAACATCTTTTGTTACAACAACGTCTTTTAAAAGACGTTTTCACTGCCAAAATGAACCCTGGAACGTTCTTTATGCATTCATTCAACAGATCTTTTCATATTTATGCTTAGCTAGAAAGGCAGCAGAGGTCTGTGACTGTGTGCAAAATCAGTTTCTTGCCTGTTGTTCTTGTGCTGGAGTGTTTAATAATTCAGTGCTAGCAGTCTCGGGGGATTTGCCAGGCAGCCAGTGTGAGGCAGCTCGCTAGGACACTTACTCATTCAGCCAGTCAGAGTGGGGGAGGAGGGGAATGTGTGGCAAGTTGCTGCCTATTTCTGCAACAAGATGGTCACCACTTGTGCTGCTTTGATCTACAACTGTGACCTGCTTCTGCCGCTTTTACTACTTGACTCGTAGGTCTCGTGATGACTTGTCACAGTGTTTCCCCCAATTTGGCATTTAAATCTGGCTGCCTGGTCTTGCCATAATTCACAAAGGTAACATTTATTAAAAACATTTAAATTTCATGTTTTGTTTTTGCTCCATCAGGCTTTAATGTAAATCACCTGGACATCGCTCCACGCTATGCCAGTATCCTAATGGGCATCTCTAATGGTGTGGGTACCCTGTCTGGGATGGTGTGCCCACTGATTGTTGGTACTATGACGAAGAACAAGGTAAGGTCTTCGCTCTTCAGGCCCAAAACATGGCAGTAATAAAAAAACCTCTCTTAAATTATGTCTCTTAAATAAGTCAGCAACACTTTAAGTCTTACTATTTAGGATTTATGAGCATTAAACATAGAATAAATGGTTTATAACACATGATGATGTAGTTGTAAGCAGATATAAATGTTTTTTAATGTATTTGTCAACAACTTTAACTCCTCATGTGAGGTTGAGGTATAAACATAAAATGAATGATAATATAGTAAAACACATTTGAAATTATATAAAATATGTATTCATAGGAGAAGTTATAATTGCTGGTAAATACTGTACATTAAAAACGACCTTATAACATGTACAACTACATTATAATGTGTTGTAAACTATTTATTAAATGTTTTTATCCTGCTTATAAATGCTTAATATGGGGAATTAACATTAAGTGTTACCAAGAAGTTTAAGAAGTTTAATCAATAATTTTCTTTTTATTTAATACATTATAGATTTACAAAACACAAAAAAATAAAAAATGTCTCAGGCACACAGATAATAGTTGTTTGTCGGATCTATTCATTATTGGTTTTAGTTGTTTACATGGGATTTGTTGACAATAAGAAAAAGAAAGAAAAAGGGGTTAAAAACAACATTTGTTTTCCCTTTCTCTTCAGACTCGAGAAGAGTGGCAGTACGTGTTCCTGATTGCCTCCATGGTGCATTATGGGGGTGTGGTCTTCTATGGGATCTTTGCATCGGGAGAAAAACAGCCGTGGGCAGACCCAGAACTGACCAGCGAGGAGAAGTGTGGCTTCATAGACGAGGACGAGCTGGCAGAGGAGACGGGCGACATCACTCAAAGTTACGGTGCCTTTGGAGGTCCGGCTAAGACGTACGGTGCGACCACACAGGTGAATGGAGGCTGGGCTTCAGGCTGGGAGAAGACGGAGGAGTACGTCCAGGAAGGAGCACAAGGAGAAGGCTACGGATACAGGCAGGATGAGGGATACTCCTAGACCAAACACATATTCACTGACACATGAGTAGACTTATGAGTGTGCATCAGTTTAGTCATAAAAAATATCAAATAACAAATGAGCAACAAGAAAAAACTACAATCCATCATTGTATTGTTTGCACAAATTCTAAAAATAAATCGAAAAAAACATCAACTTAATGTAAAAATTACAAAAGTGTATACTAAATTTAAGGATATTCAATTGATAGAGGTGTACCACATATCAAATTGGCAGTCTGTAAATGTATTATTATGCATATTGATAATAGATATATTTATTTGGAGTGCAATTGTGTGTAAATGTGAACATTTTCATCCCATCAGCTGAGGCTTCCTGAACACACTGAAGCCTGTAGGGTTACATAGAAGCTGCCCATCAGAACCAACTCCTTATTTATCAAATTAACTGTTACAGTACAATGTCCTACAAGCCAGCCATTACAGTGTATAAATGTGTCACTGCACAGCGTTGCAAACAGAAACTAGACACTTGATATAGATTGTACTGTATCTCTCTTGAATGCACTCAGAGTAGTGTGTCCTTTTAATGCAAAATATGATGATTTTTGTTTTCTTATTACCGGCTTCTGTGTGTGTAAAAGTCCTTAACAATGTAAGTGACCTGGTGTAGAGATTTGACGAGTGATATAATGACTTGTGATGATTGTTTGGTTACACTTGCATAAGAGGTAAACATGTCTGTCAAATGTTCGCTACATGTGATCCATTTTGTAACTCTTTGCAGTTGAGCGTTATGATTTTAGCTTTTGCAACCCGTCACATCTCAGCAGTGTAGTGCAGGAGTAAAGCCATTCTCATTGTTATACTCCATATTACTGTCAAACCACTAAAAGTCTAGTTGTACCAATGCATTGTTGAAAAAGTTGTCTTAAATAAAACATATATGACAGAGTTAACTAGAGAGTAAAGATATATCAGAGTTTATAGATTAAATTTAGACATCGTTAGACCAAGAGATTCATGGTCGCACACGACCTTATGAAGGGTTTGTGCAATGCAAAGACTTTGGGAATCTACAGAGTAGCCAAAATCAGTATGAGAGTCTTAATATATTAGAGCAGCAAAACCTAATAATGCTTAATGAGAGAGGAAACAAATATTTAAAATTGTGTGAAATAGATATTCACACGAAGTAGTAAGTTATTTTTAATGCACCTGAAAACTAAAGTATTTCACAACACAGAATAATTATGAGTAAAAAAAAAGCAACAATCAAAGTAAAAAAAAAAGTCTTCATTTATTATTTATTAAGAGTTTAACATGCAAAAACTAATTTAATCTACTTCATCAGGACTGTGTGGGTGTGGTTAGATTAGGTTTGATTAATAGTTACCAAACAGCTGTCATCAGATTCTGATTCAAATGTTGCTTCTGATTGGTGCATGGAAACAGGTAATATTGCGTTTTTCTAGCAGAACCGTCCACCTCAAACCAGTGAGAAGAGCACAGAAAAATAAAAGAAGGAAATACAGAAATCTGTCATGTGAAATTTGAGTGTTCATGTAGGATTTCACTGTTTAAAGTGCAAAGCTGATTGAGAAAATATGTTTTCAGGGCCTTAAAAACTAAAGGGAGAATAAGGGAGTTTAAAATGTGAAAGGACATTGTAGAAGTTGAAGTGAACATTCCCAAAAAAGTATTTGAATGTTTACATATATCTAAACTTTGCATATAGTTCACCAAAACAGGAGACTTCCATTTACAGTTATAGAGACTATTTATCAGGAGAGGCAATCAAAAATGTGTGCAATTTGGACAAACTACCATTTGTCCATTTCCATTACAGAATGGAAGTGAGATGAAACATTATGTGAATTGAGGTTTAATGTAATGACCTGTATTTACCTATGGGAGTCTGGTAATGAAATGTGTTTAGGCTCCTGAAGAGAAAGAACAACAAACTCCAGAATCTGTTTTGTCCTCATTCTGCACTTACACTGACAAGGTCTGAAGGGGGCCAACTTTGTTTAATTTGTCACTTGTCTGTGGAGACCTTAAGTCAGCACCTCACAATATAGATGTGTGTGGATGTGTATTTATGCATGGAACAAAGTGAAATGTGTAGTATGTCCTTTTTTATGTTCCCCTTTCTTTCAAACGTATCTGTCTTTGTCTCAGAAACTGTTACTGATGCTTCAATTTCTTTGCACAATCAACCAAAGGTGAAGAGTAGAGCTGGGTTTTAGGGGGAAGTCAACATTTTTTAAGGGAGTATATACCATCAGCAGCGAGGTTCCAGCATATGGACCCCCAGTGTACAGGTCAGCGCCAAACATCACTCAGTGTACAAAGCAATAAATCCATAGTAACAGTTCTGGTCAAACATCATGAACAGTCATTATGTAACTGTTTTTTACGCATTTGTTCAAAAGTCGTGTTTTTTGTGATAACAAATGTAGAAAATAAACACTTGTAAAGAAAAAAAAACATAGAAATATATGTATAAAAATATAGTAATAGAGTCCAACACAAACGTCTTTGACAACAAGGAAGTGCAAGGAGTTTGTGACGGGGCTGCTCACCAGATGAGAATGATAAACGGAGCTCCGTCTGAGAAGCGGATGCTCTTTTTCTTCATGTTTGTGTTTTTGTTTTGGTGTGGTTTTGTGTGCTGTTGTTTCTTCCTTTTCTCTCTCTCTCTCTCTCTCTCTCTCTCTCCCTCTCTTTTTCCTCAGTTTTTAGTTTAATTAATGTTCTTCATTCAGTGGCTGGACCCCCATTGCCCTACTTAACCACATGTACCTCCTCCTTCCCCTGTACAATCCTAATTTCATCGTCACAATGTTAATTGACATTAAGGATGAAACCTATACAGGCGATTTTACATTTTCATTTTCAAAATGACAAATGTGCAACCTGAAGTAGTAAAAAGTTTCCTGTTTTGTGCCTCTGAAGTTACAGTGTGATTCTATGGCTTCTGTTGCTGTGTAAATTGAGAGGTTTGTTGATGTCAAAATGAAATACTATATATCCTTTTTTGATAAAAAAAAGAAAAGCAAACAAATCTGTGTGTCCTAAGTATTTGTATTGTTAACAAAGGAGAACAAGTTATGTCAGATAGTGTTGAAGAACAGAACATAAAGAAAGGCATTGTTTTTTTCAACTTTGACTACTGCCTTTGACTATTACTACACTTTCCACTTTACGCTACATTCACACAAGTTTATGTTAAACCTGCAGTAACTGATTTTTTGGCCACTCTGGGGCAGTGGAAATAGTTAATTAACAAATCACATCATTTCAGTTGATAAACATGCTTAACCTGACCTGATGACCTGATGCTCCACTAAATGTTTCACCTCCAAGTAGAGTTATAAAATATTATGACTTCAGGATCAGTGGTCTAGAAAAGCTGCAGTCTTGGAGCAAAGCAACATGCAAAAGAAAATGCAATTGTTTGGGGAAAAAATGCTTGGAACGTTACTATACTGACAAAAACAAGCACTAACCATAAAGAAAATGAAGAGTCTATTTGCTATGCAGATAATAACACTGTGAGACATCTCATGACTTTCTGCCATTTAAAAAAAAAAAAGGAAAATATTGATAGCACCTAAAAATTACAGTTCAACACATGCTCACACAATAGTTATGGAAGTTGTTAATAATGTCTGTCTTTAAAATGCATCTACAGTAGTTACTGTAAAGTAGTCAGTGGTTTGTCCTCTGACTTCCCCAGAAGAAGAAGGAGGATATCTTCACATCTACAGCCAGAAGCCAACTTGGTGAAATTTAGGGCTTCGCATCTTGTGACCGACATGTTGATCATTCAGGATAAAGTCATGGTGTTTTACTTACAACAAATACCATTTATTAAAACTAAAGTTGATTGACACTCATTGTTGGTATAAAGTTCAAAAGGACACAACTATAAAACTGAAGGACAATTGCTGACTGAACAAGGAATATACAATACAAAACATCTGCATTCTTTTCCCTGTGCTAGATTTTGACAATGATAACGGCATAAAAGGAAAATTGTAATTGTTTTGGGTGTGAAACCCCTAAAGAGGTTTAATTTAACCACATAAATCTGTTGTTTCTCATTATAGGTTTCTGTCTCAGAGGATAGAGGAAGTTCAGATAGACATGTTGATGTTTCACCTTCATTTTGTGATAAACATACAGACAGATTCAATATGCTACTTATGTGCAGTATTTAACAATAGAATTTAAGACCTGATTGCCAAAGCATGTATTGTTTTAGGTCTCGTCATGTACTGTGACATAGCATGTCGGGTAAATTGACAACATAAAATATACATTTTTCTGCAGAATATCTCTAACTGCTTCAAGACGCAATAATATAAACACAAATATTAGGTATACTGATGTTGAAGGAATGATCAATTAACCAAAATTTAGTGTGTTATACTATATACTATGACTATGTCTGGTTTTCAGAAGAGTGAGTTTTAGCTATTCCACCAAGGCCACAGGAAGTGCTCACTTACTGGCTGCCCTCCTTCCCCGTGGGTGAAATCAATAGGGTCAGTCCCCAGTGTTCGACTGGACGTATTGACTGTTCTAACCTCTTAATGGAGATGAGAGGGAGGAGGAGCACTTATTGAGCCATTTGGAGGTGTTATTTCGATTTAGGAGCCAACCACTACCTCCACCAACAAAGCTTCAGGACACAGTTCTCAAAGATGATCATCAGACAAGATACTGTACAACAAAAAGAACAACAACATACATTAGCCTGAGTAGAGTTACATCTTTCATGTTAATGTCTCATTGAGATTAAAATCTTATTTAAACCCATTAATGGTCCCATCTAGCAGGGCATCACCAGACTAATTCGCAAATACGTATAAGTCTGGAACCTCTCAATTCATTTTTCAATTTCCAATGGATGTTATCAACAGGCGTGACAACCAATCAAAGCAACGAAACGCCGTCCTGTCGGACAGTACATCTTGTCAGATGTACTGTCCGACAGGACGGCGTCACACATATTTCTCATCAACATAAAGTGTAAGTGCAGTTGTTTGCTCTTCTTTTAGAGAAAATTTACTGTCCAGTTTAATACTTCAGCTGTAGCCGGCCGTCAAATACTCTGCATCAGAACCCGCCATCTTGGTTATTTACAAAGATGCCTGAATGGCGCTCCTCTCTGTCAGTCATCGTATTAAACCTGCCTCATACTAAATAAACAGCTTGGCCAGATACCTGAAACTACGAAATCAGTTTGAATGGGAGGGGGCCAGACTCGCAGATTTGTCTTGTTCCCAGGCTAAGTCCCATCCAGTGTTACCAAAAAATAAAATAAGGAAAAAATGACATATTCTTTGGGCACTAATGGATTTTTTCCCCCCCAATTGACTACATTGCTTTTTGATTATGAGCCTCTAACAAATGTAGAGATTGTGGTGAAAGACATTTTTTAGGTATATATGTCAAGAACAATATCTTAAAACTGCAACATAGATCACATATAAACATGACACATTTTTTGAATAAAATAATATCAATAGTCATTCAGAAGTAACTAAACATCATATCATCTGCAGTTTAGTCTGTAGAATTCGATCAGACGGCAGTTTATAGGCACTTTCTTTAAGCCATCGTTGACTTGTTTTCTTAGAGTTAGGGTTAAGTATATCTTATACATTTCAATCTGGACACATCCTTTGGGAAGTAGATGCACTGCCCAAGAGTGAGGTTTACCAATGGCCTCACCTGTTTTTGCGATTAAATTAAATAAATCACCTGATTATTGATTGTGTTTTCATTGAAAGCTAAAAAAACATCCAAATTATCATACTGGGATAATAACTTCATCTAGTATACAAAAGAATAATATTAGATTCATCGACCTGACAGCAGTTTATAATCAAAGACTTGGTATTGAGTGTTTTTTTATATGCCTTAAAACATGTCTTTAAATAATTCAAAGTCTATAGATATATCATATGTCATTCATAAATATTAACTAAGGCAGACCAAATAACGATTAATGGTAGCCATATACAATATAAGTCACAATCCAACACGAATAGCAGATGTCTACTAAACTATCACTTTTAAATTCTATGTAGTGTATCTGTTCATCTCTTTCCTAGGTAATTTAACCTAGACGTGTATCTTTAAAGTAATTTTTTTATGGATTACTGCAACGTGTAGAGCAGAATTAGTGAAGTAAAATTCAGACCACATTCTCTTTCCTAACATCATTGACGTCAAACAACTCCGCAGGAGCTCTAAAAAGCCCAAGGTGACACAGAGATCAGTGTTTGATTGATGCACAACTTCTGGATCAGGTGGTATTAAAAACATGCTTTCACTCTATCTCTGTCCATGTATGTGTGCGTTATTGTGACTTTTGTCCCGGCTCAGCTCATTGCTTTTGTTAATTTGACAGGCTCAATAAACCTGTCACCATGCAGCCATCCCTAAATAGTATTTTCTCACAGTCAACCAGCCAGAACCGGCATCCTGTCCCGGTGCAAGTGAGGGAGGTGACCCATAACCCTGTGACCGTCAATCCGCCTATTAACACAAAACTTGCCACTGCTTCTCCCCACCAAAAAAGCTAAAAAAAATCAAGGTAACATCAGCCTTGGTGTCTGCGTATTGATGTCTGGAGTCTTTGTGCAGAAACACGTCATCCGGCAGCTCTTAAATGTTCTCTAGAGTTTTAATGTCTTCGTTTGCATCACACATTTAAATATAGCATGTGGGCGTGCGTGTCTGACAGCATGGATGCTAAATTGAGAGAATGCGTGTGCATATGTTCAGCATCTTAAATGGCTGTTCAAATGTGGGTGGGGGGCAGGTGCTTCTACAGCCTCAAGGGAGCTGAGGGGGGCGAGAGGAGTGGAAGTGGATGCCAAAATCACTCTTTAATGACTCGGGGGCTGTGCTCATGTTCTGCTCGGGCCCCCGAGAGCCTATGTCGCTCATAAATAAGCTCCTGATTTGCACAATGTGCCTCCAGCACCTCTGAGCGGGTCACAGGATGATGAAAAAGTATGTGTCTTTAGATAGGATATTGACTTGGAATCAAGAAGGGCACGTGAAGATCACCTTAGGTATGACTGATTGGAACTATTATCCTCAAAGTAACAAAGCATTTACTGCTGCATGTCTTTTTTTCCAAACCTCATGAATTATTAAAACATTTCTGAATCACTCATTAGCATTTTTGGGAGTTGCTTCATTGAAAATAGCTGCAAACTGAGAAATATGGAACTTTATGCAGCCTCTCCTGCTTTCTGCAGTCACATACATCCACACGTGAGCTGTCCATGGTGCTCAATGAGGGATCACTGCGTAACACGACCATGGGCGTGTACACTGAGCTGTACATAGATATGCAGGAAGCAGACAAAATACAGCATGGCATCATAGTATTCAGGACCTTAAATGATCCGGTTCTATACCTCGCACTTCTACCTGAATACTGTGTAACAACCCCCCCGCCGCCCTCACCCACCCCACAACAGGCTCTGGATCAGCGCCGATTGGCTCGGATAACAGCAGCTGGATCCTCCTCCTGCACAACCCAGGAAGCATGATTGGTTGCACATGCCAGCCTTCAGCACTATCACCACAGCTGGTATATATTTAGCTGGTCCTCACCCTCTCACCCCTTCCTCCCCCACCTCCTTTTCCTCTTCTTATACGCAGCGTCCTACCACCTTGTCACGAAGTGCGTCATAGGCTTGTCAAGGGGGAGCCTCTGGGGCGAGGCACTCTAATATTACGAAGTCAGAAACTCTCCTTTATCAGGGCTCCTTGCAAAGAAAGACACTTGAAACACAACAGTGTGATGCAAGATTTTGTGGATGGAGCTGAGAGATCTGCAGAAATGTGTGCAGTTCACATGCAGACAGACATAATAAGCTTTCTTTCTTCTTTGTCTTATTCTTCTCTTTTTCCACCTTCACTACTGGAACAGTTTCAAAATGAAGCAATTCCAGGATGAAATAGACATAAAAATAAATAAAAATAAGTATTTGCTTTCAGGAGGATGAATCACAAGCACAGTCATGCTAAAATACTTCAGTGATGCTGCTGGTTTGATCATAATTTCCTCCATTATTCATACATTTGATATCCTGGAGGGATGCAAGAAAATAAATCTGGTAATGAGGCCTTTCTTGACTTTCACAGGACACTCATAGGTCTGCTTTTCACAGAAGCTCCAAGAAAAAACAAACATATTATGAATAACCCTTTAAGCCCATGTCAGGGGTTCAAATTGAAGTTTGAGACTCATTTTTGTTGGATTTTTTTGTTCTGTTTTGTTTTAGGTTTTTACACAAACAAAAACGACTTGTTGCAGCTGAAAATTCTCCCTGTCATGCTTAAATGGTTAGATATTTTAATAAAGACAAAAGCCAAATTATGCAGTTTTGCAGTGTGAGTCGACTGTGAATAGGAGATTAGAACATTAGGAAGATTTTTTCTCAATTAATGCAGCTGAGGTACCTGGATTGAAGTGAGTGTAAGTGTGTGTGTCTGTGCATGGACATGCGAGTGTGTGTGCCAATTGTTCCTTATTCAGGCTCGCCTCTTAATGCCCCATCACCAGATGGGAGCTAGCGGAAGATGTATGTGTGTGTGTGAGTGTATGTGTGTGTGTATGAATGTGTGTGTGTGTGTGTCTGGGTAGGAAGGTGGGGGGGGTATCCCAAAACCCAAGCATCAGGCCTCCTTTTGTCCCCTTGCCTGTCACCGATGGCTTCACAGTGGGGTGACACACACACTCCAAATCTCATTAAAAAGTGAGAGATGAGGGGAGGGCTTTCATGTCTAATGGGACTGGAGGAAACATATAATAGAAAGTCCAACTTGGTACAAGCAATGTTGTATTATATGAGCATTTAAAATAGAACAGTAAACATTATGACTACATCAACCCTTTACATTGATTTTTTATTGCTTTTTATGACATGCTATAGTTACAACGTGGTATTTATATTAATAAAATAAGGAAAACCCAAAATTTCTACATACACTTTGAGGTACAAACAGACTTTTTTGGGGGGAGGTGCTTTATTGATTTCATGCTGTCACTAATACTTGTCAATCTGATTTCATTAGTTACAGTGATGTGACACATCTGATAGAGAGGTCTCCAAGCGAAGGGATAACACAAGGACGACACTATCACCCTCTGCCCTTTTGTTCTGCGCTTAGAGAGACGGATCAGCACACACTCCTCACTGCCAGGGCTGAGCATGATGAATCAATTTTCTACAAGTTTAATTTGTGTTATATAATGACAGCCCTGACAAAAACACTTGTTAAACAATCTTAATCTTTAAAAACCTTTATCATCTCATGTTTAACCGTTTGCCGTAATTGCCAGTAAGAATGGCACAACACCAAGCCCCTTTTCACACCTTGCAATTTACCCATTAGGGTTAGAAATTGCTTTGCAATTGCAGGCAATTACTCCCCTTCTACAGCAGCAACCACACACTATAGCTCCTCAATTGCTAAAAAATTGCTGAATCCATTTCATTCTTTGTTATTGACTTCCTGCAACCATTTTTAATGAGAATTTAACAGTGTATATTTGCATCCACCTAATGGATTTTGTTTTGTGTCATTGCGGTGATAAAATATTGATGCACGGCACCTTTAAGGGCTGAGCCTGTGAGAGGCGACACCTTGGGACGAGTGCGTGGGAGAAAAGGGGGAGACAATAAACAAATAGGATAAAGCACACAGGAGACACTGCCTCTGACATTTGCTTTGGAAAGGTGATGGAAAAAATGAGCGGCTTGATATTTTACATGAAACATGAGAGCTAAAGCAACTACTCCCATTCATTTTATATCATAACTAGTACAATTAGACCAAGACTGGCTATATTTTATTGTTATTTTTAATGGGTTTTTTTTTTATTGATTGATTGCGTTATAGAGTTATGAGTGGAGGTCACTCACTTAAGAAACACCTGCTGTATGATCCCACTTTTCAGAATCAGATATGAATGACTATTAGAGAAATGTTCAGCATTATTTAAGCCAGATGTAGACAATTTCAAACATTCACAAATGCTACTCCTCCTCTGAGCTCTGCATTGACACAATGTCAATCTTACGGCTAGATAACACCTCTGACAGACCGAAGCAAGAAAAGTGAAGGCTGCAGAAAAGAATCAGATTGAAAGCATGAGATAATGTTATGATCTTTCTTTCATCATATCAGCTTCCTTTGTTATCTGCTCTTTTCCTTTGGCTCTCTCTCCCTCCCTGGTGCTCTTCCTCACTCTGTCACTGCTGCATGGTGACTCAGACACTGCAGAGATGCTACATCTGAATGATATATCGGATGAGTCACACGCCGATCGGACACTGTCCATCTCTGCAAAGTTTTTTTCTACACGAGCAAGTACACAAACACTCCACAAACACACACTGGCAGGCCATAACCTCTGAAAGACTGTACATACTTATATCCACTTAAAGTCTATCAGATTTGGCTCAACAGACAGTGAACTGCCATGATAGACGTATGAAACACAGCTTATTTTCAGACTCTCCTCTGCACCTACGCTCCTGACTAAACAAACAAGCTGATTTTAATGGTGTTCCCTTCACACTGCCCTGACCGCTGCTACACAACAAATGTGCACGCACACGGTAAATCTGTCAATCCACTGCTCCACAGAGGGGCAGGGTTTTTCTTCATTCCCTCGCTCTCTCTGTCCATCTGTCAGTCTTTCTCCCTTCTGCTCAAACGGAGTCAGCTCCTCGACTTGGTGTTTAAGTTTTAAACCACTTACACAACCTACTGTCTGCCCAAACACACACACACAAAACATTAACACATGCAAGCTCTGTGTTTCAGGGGCTTCAACAAGTCAGTCAAGCTCAACGACTCCATGCAAACAGGTGGAAAGGAAGAATGTACATTTACTCAAGTACTGTACAGTTAGTAGAGTTTTGAGTATTTCCATTTTATGCTAATTTATACTTTTTCTCCATTCATTTGAGGGGGAAATATTGTATTTGGTACTCCACTGCATTTATTTGACAGCTGTACTTACTTTTCAGATTAAGATTTCACCCACAAACATAGCCTATGATCAAATTTATAAAATATGATGCATTGTTATAGATTTAACTAATCAACTGTTTAAAACGCAGTTAAAATGAGCTCCACTTCCATAAACTGCAACATTTACACTTTACTTTAAAGTCCACATTTTTAGCATTTACAAGCAATGAAGTAAATGGCTTATTACACACTATAATGTAGTTTTAAGCAGATATAGATATTTATCAATGCATTTATATAAATGCTAAATGGGGGACTTAAACTAAAGTGTTACCCATTAAGATACTGCTTACATGTTAATGCATCAAAAATAATGATATAATTATATACACTGACCGGAAGCATTCTGCATTCTGTAATTAGTACTTTCCCTGTTGATACTTTAAGTACATTATTTGTTGCCAATATGTTAATTAACATTTTCAATGCAGAACTTTTACTTGTGTAGTTTTTCTACATTTGGGGTCGCTTCTTATACTCTTCATTTTACACATCTAAGTCTGTTTGTGGATTATGTGTTGTGTAAAGCCTTTTGAGGACACTTCGTGAAGTCTGATAAATTGCCTGGAGTGATGTCACTGGAGGAGTTGGTTGGGGCTGAAGACTACAATTTTGAAAAGTGAAATAATCTGGAGGTGTGGAATCAGAAAGAAGCAAGTTTACCAGACCTCAGTGGTCCACTCCCTGTCTCTGTTTGATGCTAATGGCTGGAGGCTCCATTAGGCACTACTAGAGTAGGGTTGCACTGTGGGTAATGTATGCGCCAGGTTTTGACAAGGAAGAAGAATCTACTGTTGTATATATAGCACCACACCCCATCACAAAACATCTTAAAGAGTTGAAGTAAAAGGGTGACCACAGAAAGAATAATAAAGAAACGACTCAGTAAAAGTGAATAAAAGATCTTGTCCTTCCTTGCATTTACAGAATTTAACAAAGAGATGTTGAACAATTGACATGATGCAGCATCTTTATTAGAAACGCATACAGAGGCAAAGTCCTTTCATCATGGCGTTCAGGCTGGAGGTGACGAACAATTGTCTTGTGACGTTGATACTAAATCCCTCTTTGACTTAGCAAATAAAATTAATAAAATTACTATATGCAGTGAAAGTTTATTAATCAATATTACAGTGAAAACACAATATTTTTGAACAGCTTTAAATCAGCTTATCCAATTCCAAAACACAATTCCTGTGGGTTTTTTTTTTTTATCCTTTCCCAATAATGAAAGAGATGTAGTGGTGATATTTGTGTATCTGGGCACTTCTGCTTGTGCATATCTGTGTGTATGTGTCTGCCCGGGATATGTGTGTGTAGTTGTGTGCATGTTCTATTGATTAATGTGGGTCTACATGTATTATTTGTGTATGTCCTTGCTTATTATTTATTTTTTTTTCTGTGTCTTTTGTCCATGCTTCTGAAACTGAGATGAGTTGCTATGGAGACTGGGATACTTGTGTAAAAAGGAAGTGGCAAAAGAGAGAAATGTGGTTGTCAGGAGACACTCTGGGACCATGAGGTTGAGGCTGAAAGAGTATGTGTGCGTATGTGCGTGTGTGTTTCCGTGTCTTTCCATTTCGTGCTCAAACTTATTATGCTCCTCACCCATCCACCCCTTCTGTTGTTTGCAAATTATGTCAAATGAAAACATAAACCCATGGTTTTGCTCATATATGCTGATAAACCTTTGTTTATCATCACACGGGGAGTGAGGGTGTGATCCTTCATCTGTTGACAGGGGTTAAGCGACTGGCCAGTGATAATACAGCTGTTTCAGGCACTCCATCACTTGATAATTACATTACACTGGTACTCCATTGCTTCCACTCGCTCCTGGTAATCTTGTTAAAATCCCAGTGATTGGAATCACGGTGACAGAGAGACGAATGACGGGGAGGCAGCCGCCAGTGGAGCTGAGCCCTCTCAATGTCTGACTGAAGGTTTCGAAATGCATTAAGCTTTTATCAGGTAACCATGGAGCTGCATAGGCATACAGGTTCTAAATTGCACTTTTACATGCAGGTATTGCCATCAAACATCTGTCCATTGGCTGTTTGCGGTTTAGGACGAAGTGAATGTTGGATTGATTATTTATCTTTCTTTTTTTTAAGTATCTATTTGTTGTTTTTTTATTGGCTTAAAAGCAAATACGTGAAATCACTACACAATGGCTGGGCCCCACTCCATTAAAAGTAAAGATGGCTCCTCTTTTTCCTTTTTGGTCTAGCATCAAGGGCTTGTGATTAAGTTGCTATGCTGCCCTCTGGTGGTCATTTGTAAGCACTCCATAGAAACAATTTAGCTCTTTTAGGTTATTGCATGTTGGTTTATTTTATGTAATGTAGAAAACTCCAAAAATATACAAAACATTAGCATAAATACATCAATTTTAGGTCTTTATTTCCACATTACTGATGTAGACTTGAAGGTAAAGTACAGTAATTTCTCGGGCCTGATTCCAGACATGCTACACATTTAGAAGCTCAGTGTGACAGGTAGTTTAATTAAAGTAAAGGTCTGCCCTGCAGCTACTGACCCCCTGGTCTGCCAGCCTGAGCCGAAGTAACCAGTATTCATTTGTCATGTGCAGGACAGGCTGACATATTATTTATTAGTCATTTATATGAACACCTCACAGCCACTGACAGGCTGTGACGGTGAGACAGGTTTAATGCTTTGTAGGAATAATTAGTGGTAATTAAGGCGATGCAATGACATGATATAAATCACAATAAATGAATTTGAGCTAAATAAAGTGGAGTATTTCCTCACAATACATAATATGATGATGGCAGCACATTTTGAAACTCAATTTTGCGACTTTGAATGCCGTTTAATCATATTTTATTAAATATTTGTCGTGCCAAAATGCATTTTATGTACAGTATGACAGAGAGTCTTAAAGGACTGTTGTTGGTCGTATTTACAGATGAATAACAACAATTTGATGGAGTGAGTTGAGAGATGAGTTTTTTGTGCCTTATCTAAATCCCAGACCACATCTTTGATTTGTTCAGCAATTCAAATATAGATAAACAGATAAATGAAGTGTGATGAAATGGCAATCCATTCTGATTATCAAGCTAATGTAAAATGGCTGTAGCTTAAAGTTTAGTATTGCACTTCCTTAAAGTTGGGGGACTCAAAAGAGACGCATCTAAAAAAAGAAATGGTGATACTTGATACAGCAAAGGACGAGATATCCTGAATTTTAGTCCCTTGTATGGGTCAAGCTCCAAAAATACTAGATCTCTTTCTGCTTGGGAAATGCCCATGGCTTTTGAACTTCAAGCCCTTTGTTTGTAACACTGGCATTCTGTTATAGATTTGTTGTCTCCAAGCGTGTGCTTAAATAACCCTGGTGACAGTTCCTCCACAGCCATAGAGGAGATCACACAGCTGTTTTCACAGGCCGGGTAGTTCTCTATGACGAGTAACCTGATCATGCTTTGTAAAATTGGTGGAATTAACCTTTAAATATGAATATAAAACAAGTATTGTCAGGTGAAAATGTATGATGTTCACATGTGGAAAAATAAAAAGCCAGCTTTGCATTAAATCGATCACATCCGATCTGAATATAAATTCAACATAAAGAAATGTTAATGTAATGTGTGAAAATCAACATGCACATTCACAGGTGACATTTTTGAAACCCGAACAGAAAAGGGATATCTGGCAGACAAAAAATATTCACTTACATGAACGCAGCTCATTCCACCTTAAAATGAGATCTGCTTTAATCTGACAGAATGATAAAACACTTGTGAGTCTCTAATAAGTGTGTCCTCATCTGATGGGCCTCGGGTCCTCTTGACCCAGGGGACCAATTTGAGTGGTACACAGCACATGGTGCCCTGTGCAGAATTATCGACCCCTCCCCACCACCACTGCTGCCACAACCATTGCAGTAGGGATAAGAGGGAGGCGGATTAGGGTTCAGTTGTCTTGGCAACCTGAGACGCCATCTGTCATGTGTGTGCTGATCCACATCGTGTGGCTGAGACATTGTTTTAATTCAATCATTTTCTCACTGCCAGACAGACCTCCTCTTAACATACAAGAACTCATGTCATGTCAGCATTTAAACAAGAAGGGTTTTAGTAAAATGGGTTTTCATTGAAATAATAACTGTGGCTGAATATATTGTATATTATATAACATATAAGGCTTTAAAACAAACAACCCAGAGACTGCAGACTGTAGATCACTAATGAAGTAGTTATCTTTTTTGTTTAAAACATCAAAAAAACAAGTGTAAAAATGACAATTTGCTGTTTTACGGCGGATTTGTTCCAGATTCTTCTGGCTGGGAGCAGTAACTTCCTGGGATCTTTCCTGGTTGGCTGTTTTTTTTGCAAGAATTAAACAAACAGGACATAATATGTTAATTGGTGAGCTTTTGAGGTGCTGTAAAGCAGATTTTGTTGTTTTCAGACGGAGCCAGGCTAACTAGTTCCCCCTGTTTCAAGTCTTAATGCTAAGCTAAGCTAACCAGCTGATGGTTGAAGCCTTATATTTACAGATATAATGGTTGTATAAATCTTCTCATCTAACTCTCCGCCCAAAAGCAAATTTCCTAAAATGTCAAACTTTAGCTTTAATCGATGATGCTGGAGATATTGAAAAAGTTTTTCTTATTGCCAAGAAATTCAATGAAAAGACCAAAAACAAACAATGAATTAGTCCTTAATTAGTCCCTTTAATACTTTCTGACTTTCTGACTTAGTCTTTTGGTCCCAGCCACGAGGCCATTTCCTCCTACTGAAGATGTACGTCTTTAAAAGTGGATAAGAAATATCTATAAGGGCTAAATAATTGCCCAAAACAGCCAGGCACTGTATTGTCATACAGGAGTGCCTTTGTTGGGGGCTATTTTCAGCCATAGATCTGGCTCACTACTCAATACTTACAACAGTAGGGCAGTTTATGTTTAAAAACTCAAAACAGTAATACTGTAATGCAACCGTGGCTCACTATTAGATAAACCTGTACCTGACTGCGTTGTCTGGCTTGCTTTTACAATCCAGGCTGCGTTCCAGACGATGAGTGACTATTTATTACCTCTGTGGGAGCTTCTGAGTCATTATTAAACTTGTTTAACAGGTCTTTAAAACATCATCAGCATGTCCGCTATACCATAGCTGCTCAAGGGCACAGTGCCTCTATAACAGAGACAGGATGTGATTCACCCTCACCGTCTCAGAAGCAAGCAAGAATTCACTCAAATGGCTCACCGCGTTTTGTATTTCGGATTTAAAAAAAAATTAAAAAAAATTGAAAACGTTTTGATGAGATCTAATCTTCTATGCATGTCTGGTGGGGTGAGACTAAGGCACCAACACACGCGTGCCCATTAATATTCACAGTAGCATAGGTTGGATGAATGCTAACCAGTGCAAATGAGGGAAAGGGCAGCAGGGAAGTGTACTGAAGGAGGCAGAGGGGAGTGTCTGATGGACAGAGTGACATGAGGGACCTGTCCCCTGGGACAGGGCTGCAAATGAACCAGCAGCCACACCTGGGACTACACCACACACTGTCACACACTGTCACACACACACACACACACACTGTCACACACACACACACACACACACAGGAGGGAAGAATATGGGGGTTTGCTTGTGGCTGCCTCCACCACCACCTACCTGATTGATTGAGGCCCTGAAGCTGTTTTCTGCTACTATTAAAAGAAAGAAAAAAAAAACACCTTATCCTTTTGAGGAAGTGTAATTAACACCCACAGCATCCTGGCAGCAGTGATCAAACCATTAATGAGGAAGAAAGAGATATTTGTTGTCAACCCTTACAGATGAGGAGCCGTTTGATCTCATGGTAGTAATGCCAACAGTGTCCCGTGACAGGGACGACACAGTGGACGAGCGTGTTAAACAACAAAACATTGAATAAAATGCGTAAATCCGGTGTTTTACGGTACAGAAGTGCTGCTGCTGTTAGACGTCGACATCTGCACGTTACTGCAAAAAAAAAAACAAAAAAACAAACAAACACATCAACAGACTTCATACTTGGGTCAAATCTGATTGGTTTTATTAGATAGTTTGCTTCTCACATGTCGGATAAAGTTTTCTACTAACACACACACACACACACACACACACACACACACAAACCGCTGTGATGTTGTGTTTTTTTTTTTTTTGTTAGTGTTTTTGTTGTTGTGTGTTTTCAGTCTGCCCGTCTCAGGGAGCCCACCTTGTAAGTTGACACCTCAGACTTGCAGGCGTGCACAGGAGCGCAGGTCTGCAGGGAGGCTGCAGCGCAGTGCGATGAACATCTGGCTCAGCCTGATGTGTGCGCCTGTGTGAGAGGAAGAATACGGGCGAGAAACAAAAACATACGCGGAGACATTTTTCATGAAAAAGGGAAATCCTGCTGCTTCTGTTGGCGTTCTGTGAGTATCTTTTGCGCGATTAACGCTACATTTGAGAAGAGTTAAAGTAATGTAAAAGTCATTGTAACTATGAACATGTGTCTTCCTCATTAATGAGGATTGTTTCACTGTTCCTACAAAAGATTTTTCGTTATGTTAATAGTGTTTAACAAGGCCAGTAACTATAACTTAACGTTTTTGTTATCATGTAAAATGTTATCATCCTTTTTGTTTATGACGAGGATAACACAGCAGTTTCACAATTATTATTAGTATTTGCACTGAGATTAAGCATTGATCACTGTGTGTTTTTCCGTTATTTAACATCACAATTATACACTTTAAAGCACTCAAAGTGTTTTTTTCCCTGCATCTTTTTCTGTTTCTCTTTCTTCCTTCTTTGTACAGTGAATATTGTCTATATCAGTTAAAAAAATAAAAAAACTTGGTAATTTTGCCATATAGTCAGAAGGAAATATGTGTCTGAATATGAGCTTTGAAACATAAGTGCTCAAACATAAGTACAATCAATGCAGAAATGAATTCACCAGCATGTTTCGTGGCTTCCGACCCTTCACGGCCTCAGTAGCAAAAAGTTCACTCAATGAACAGACTGTTCTGAGGTCATCATTGTGTATTTGATTTAACTCACACTAAAACAATCAATGGAGGATTTTTTTAAATAATCTTGGTGCCAAAATTGTATTTTATTGTGTTTCACTGGAGCTGCAGTATAGTAAGTCTCCACAGTTCAGGGTGTGTAAACAGCAGCAGGCGACAGACCTTTCCATCCTGTGTTGAAATGAGGTTTATTTAGTCTGGAAGCAGCTGAGGGAAATCCATGGGGTGCGAGCACCACTATAACTGAAACCTATACCTCATGCAGTTGTATCTATTCAATACCTGTTATTCATTCACTAGTTTTCCATTACAGCTTTTAAGCTTTTACAATCCTGCAACTGACACCTAAGACAGCAAATCATTGACTCAAAGCTACTGCTGCCAGCAGTGCTGTTGGACCAGTTGAAGTTATTCATCTTGATATTTTATGATTTTTTTTTTTTTTTTTCAAACAGTTGACACAGACAGTGGCTGCTGAACAGACTTTGAAGACAAAAGCAGAATGCATAAGCTTGCAGGTTATAGACTAATAGAAAACACAAATTTTACTGAAAATTGTTTGTAAGAACAGCGATACGTGTTCCTGACTGAAGAGAGGCTTCTTTCAGTGACAGATTTGCTACTTCAACTTTTTCCCCCCCCCAAAGTAAACATGAGAGCTGCACCTGTCATGTAAGGAGACAGGATTTTGTCAACTAATTGTGAAGTTAGTTTTTTACCAAACACAAGCTTTGGTTTCATTCTCTGGAGACATCAGTGTTAGAGCTGTGCTGAAAGTCACATGCAACCAAATCGTCAATCACTCTGTCATCTTACATACATACAGGACATGCTCAGGTATTTAAGCCAGTGCTTCTCTCATATTCCTCACTTTGCACACCTTTTTCATGTAGGCTGGTTTGTAATTTTAGCTGTTTCCCTCTAACAGCCGGTTAGACTTTGAAGATGTTCGCTTTTATTGTGAAACCACAGTTAAAGGCTGTGAAACACCACTGAAGCAAATCTTACTCTGGAAAAATTAAAGGTTGCGCAAAGTAAATGAGGTGGAATAGAAACACTGATACATGCATGGGCCTGTGTGTCTGTGTGTCTGTGTGCACTAGTGTGTTTGTGTGTACGGTGTGTGAGTGTGTGTGTGTGTGTGTGTGTGTGGTGTGTTTAAAGACATAGACCCTCAGCTCTGCAGGAGTATAAAGGCTGCTAGTGTCTAAGAGCCAGGTCAGTAGGTGACCTTTGCCTTCCCTTCCCAGCAGAGCCATCCTGTAGCAGAGGTGTGAATATTGCACCTGGATGTTCTGTTAGAAACAGAGGCTCTCATGCCCTGCTGGTCAACCTGTAAACCAGCCTCAAACTTGGCAGGCAGCCCCCCCTTCACATATACCTCGTCTCTGTGTTTACAAAAGGCCCTTTTGACTACGTCCAGTCAGAGTTGCATGTCTACAACATCCTCACATTTATCTCACACCACTTGAGCCCAGAATCCACTGTCAAACATACTGTATGTGTATGCAAGGGATTTGTCCCTTGTCATCCACATTTTGCTCATGTAAGGCAACTTTACAACACACTACAGTTGAACTTGTAATGATGGTCTGCAACACCGAGCTACATGTACTTCAGTGCAAAAACACAGGTGGTATACAGTTATGAATGAGGTCAAAAAGCCAGCTGTGATGCTACCTGCCTGGGTCCCAAACATCTGCCCTCCAGGTGTGCTTTTATTTGACCAGTCCACTGTTAGAGATGGGATTTTTATTGGCTAGACCAGGGACTCTGACTCTAGGTACAGCAGCGTGGCTCTGTCTCTTAGTTGGATGGTCAGTCGGTACAGCACTTTGGTCCAAGTTGAATTATCTCAACAACTTTTGGATGGATTGTCGTGACATTTTATACAGACACTCATAGTCTTCAGGCGATGAATCCTTATTACTTTAGTGATCCTGTGACGTTTCCTGTAGCTGAGGTTGATATTTTTGGTTTTCAGTGAAATGTCAACAACAACTACTGGATGATTTGCTATGAAATTTTGAAACAAGCATTCTTGCTCCCTGTTTTCAGTCTGAATGCCCGCTTAGTCTTCCTACTTTACAATAAAACTTTAAAATCATTCATCAGGCAAAAACCAAGCCTGTCTCTACTGTATATTACGCAGCGGACCCAGTGACCCACTGCATGTGTTGTTGTCTTAATTCCAGCTGATTAGCAGCGAGTTTTGCTGGCAGTCAGAGCATGTCTCTGCATGGGGCTGAGCTTTATGATGAAGGCTGCTCTGGGAACAGGACAAATGAGCCATGTAGGGGCACCAGGAGACTGGCTCAGGGCTGTAGCTGTACATCTTATTAAACCTGCAGTCAGTCACTTTAATCCCTTTGATTAATGATTGTGTGTTTTGTTTGGGTTTGAGTATGAGGGCTGTGCATGGAAGCCAGTGTATAAAATTAGTTTCGACATGTATTGTTGCTTTTGTACATGTGAAAGACAGCTCTGTATTTGCAGAATCCACCGTTATGACTTACAAAAACAATTATGCTTTAATTATTTATTGCTTTCTTAAAGGATAACTTGCCCAAACATTGCGCCATGGCTTCAACTGTCAGACAAAGTTAAGTGTTTTTAGTAGCCTCCAAAATTCCCTCTTTGTTTTGATTTTCCGTCAGAGCTCAGGCGAGGAAACATGTCTAAAAAAGAAACAAGGCACTAAAATGACTGTGACTTTGGAAAATACCCACTAGATTTGGCTTACTTTGACTGCTGCTGCATTTTGTCCCCCATCTCTTATATTGGAGGAAGGGCTCTCTTTGTAGACAGTATGAAAAAGAGGAATTACTAATTACAAAACAAATAACTTGACATTACATGTTGGAGCTTACATTTTTTTCACATATGCAGAAGTCCTCCCCAACTCCGAGAAACACACATAAAATCTTTTGAGTATCCTTTAAACATTTTTTGGATTTAAAATGATTAAAACCCAGAAGTTGTATTTTGCAATGGATGAGACAGTCTCAAACAGGCTAAGACTAATGCAAAATGTCAAAATCAAAACCTACCAAGAGCATAAAAAATAGATATGTTATTTGGTCCATCAGGGTCCATCAAAGACAGATCGGAGCTGAAACATGGACAGTGAAGTGGGAACGATGAACACCAGCCTTGACAGCCCTCTGAGCCCCAGGCAACTGACCGGGTTAGGGATGAACTGTCTTCATGGCCAAAAGTACAGACACTCTGGGCCTGGTCTCACCAGTCCTCAGGAGTACAACCAGTGGCTGCCGTACCGCCACGACGCCAGCCTGCTGCCCATGAAGGAAGACCTGGCCTTCTGGCTCAACACCCTCCTAGGTGAGACAGTTCTCCTCCATTGATCCTCATGCCAAAATCATATTAAATACACTGTCTAGATATGAGCTACAGTAAAAAGAATTCCAATACGAGAAGTTACGTAATTGTAAAAGTCTCTAAAACTGGAAACATGTCTTTTACAAGACACCCAGAGTGTTAGGAATTTGTGCAGCTAAATTCAAGAGACACTTTAAAACGTTAGTATAACATATTTAAGGTATATTCATAACATCAATATATCACTTCTATCAGGGTGTCATTTGTCATAGTTTTGTACAGATGAATGACCCTTGACCATTTGGGTTTAGAACTGGGGCTTTTATTTTGAAGAACTGGTAAAAAAAGCTGCAGTCACATTAAACACAGAGGCACATTAACCTACTTATTATCCCAAATCCTTGAAATACTTCTACATGAGGGGAACTCTTGCTGGGACTCCAGGAAAAGGGATGTTTCTTCCCACTTTACTGCACAGGGAGGAAAACATAAAGGGTCTGTACATGCCACAACCTGTTAGAGGGTGTCTGGAGAGTGGCAATACTCCAACAGAATGAGTTTCTGACTGATTTCCTCTTTATTCAATGATTTAGGGGGATCTGTGGCAGCATAATCAGCAGCTAATTTGCATTCATTCATTTTTTCTCTACATTTCTATCAGCATAATTCTGATCTTTCCTAACCTTTAGAAGACCCTTTATAATATAAACTGTTGTGGACAGCTTTACCACTTCAAGAAATACAAACACTTTTTGTTGCTTTTGAGCTGATTAATGTATTTTAGTGTGTTTTTGCAATTTTTATTTTCTTTTTTCCTTTTATAAAGCACTTTGAGCTGCATTTTGGGTATTAAGGGTGCTACATTAATAACGTTTGATACTCCTTTGGAAAAATGTAGGTCTTTTTCTATGAAAATTGTCAAAAAGCAAAATGTTGAGCCTTGAGTGGTAACTATGAAGTACTGTGCGTCATTAAGTGTTTGTGTGTGTGTGTGTCTTCAGGTGTTGACCTAACAGCAGACAGTCTGATGGAGAGGTTGGATAACGGCGTTTTCCTCTGTCAGCTGGCACAGCTGCTCCAGGATAAGATGATGCACATCAGCAATGGCAAGGTGCTGCGACAACACAAAGTCATGCACACATTCACACACACACAAACCTCTGTATGCATAGAAGAGAGGATATGTGCTCTCACAAAAACCCAAAAACACACAATGCAAGTATTTTATTCCACCAAAAAAAAAAACCAACAAAAATGGTGAACTAATGAATGCAAACTCATTTTACCTACATATCAAAATAATCTGTTTTGACAAGATTGCATTCCTGATTTGTCCCCATACACTCAAAACATTTGTTCAGAGGGCGAGCAATAGGGGCCTCCTGTCTCTTCACCTGTAGCTATTACTGTATTCATATTTAAACATGATGTAATATGAAAGATGGCATGGGTATTGCTTATCATTACAGTATTCTGAAATACTAATAACACATGTCCCAATATTAACCCATTTTTGTGTTATTGCAGAAAACATGTTTCCACTGCAAACTCACTACCTCTGTGTGTATGTGTGTGTCTGTGCACACATATTTGTATGTGTGTGTGAAAACAATCACAGCCCTTCATAAGAAGAGTGATCCACTGGCGAGCTGATGCAACTTCTGGGTCATTCTTCGCCCGAGACAACACTGCCAACTTTCTCTACTGGTGCCGAAAGATTGGCGTTGATGGGGCTTACCTTTTTGAGTCAGAGGATTTGGGTGAGTTAAGACCGGAGATTGCGTCAGCATTATGGAGTTTAGTCTCCATGGAGTTTAGACCATAATGACTTCTAACCTTTTTTTTTTCTTTTACTGTGACTCATGTAGTGCAGCAATTAAACAAAAATCTTTAGACTTCGAGTTTCACCTCACCGAGATAGAATCAATATAATTAGTCACAAGAACGGTTTCTTGACATTTATGTTATTTGTGTCTATCTGCTGTCAACTGTAGTCTGTTTGTTATGTGAAAACATCACGTCTCTTAAATTAATTCAATCTTTTCATTCCTCCTCAATCTCTCCAGTGCTGTTGTGTTTGTCTTCTATTTGTTCCACCTCCAACCCTCTGGCTACGTCTGAATAAATGTGATAGACTCATCATAATGCGTCTTATTTGTCAAAAGATATTACATCATGCGTCATTTGTTACTTTGGTACAAAATAATATATTTCTTTGGATGTGCTCGGACCAGCAATTAGTTTTAAATTATTATATTTCTGCAACAGTGAAAATTCAAAACACTGTTCACAAAGGTATTAAAATAAACCAGTCAAAGAGCAAAATGGAAAACTAAGATTTCAAGAAGAGTCACAACGACCACACTGAATGTGACGGGGTCGATGTGATGATTATACGTCATTATGCATTCAGACTCCCTGTATCATTTCTCACTAACTGTACACCTCCTGCATGTGTGATGCTCTGTGTGCCTGAGGAGAAGACAACTTGCTGTCAACATGCTGTCCTTATCATTACTCTTCTCTATGCACTTCTTCACTCGGGCATGTCTACGCAAGGCGGCAGATGCGTGAGAATGATAATGTGCAGGTTAATCCCCACCAACAATAAGTCCCCCCCTGCAGGCAGACTAACCTACTTCACTTGACTAATTGAATGACGGGCAGAGTAAACTTACTGTACTTTGACAGGCTTCAGTTTACTGCCTCAGTGACATGAAGGTGCAGATGATTATACTATTCTTTTCTCTTGTCTCCTTTTCTTGCTGCAGCCATGATATAATGGCGGATCTCAAATACAGGTGAATGAAAGTAAAATATCATTATTGATGGTGACATTCTCTCTACTCATTAAATGTTTGTTTTGTTTTGTATTTGCACATGATTTTATGCATGCTCAACCAATTGTCATCTTAACATATTTACTAACTAGGACTTTTTCTGGTCAAAACTGAGTGAACAGAACCCCGTTTTTATTTATTTTGTATAGATAGGGGTCTGGAGGCTGACTTGTTGGTGAAGCTTACAGGCCCTCATGCCCTCAGCTGCCCCACAGGAATTCCAGCTCAGCTTCAAAGATAGAGATGCACAATAGAGACAGAAATGTGCCCTCTCTGCTCAGACTGCCGCTCCTGTTTTCTTTTGACACAGACAGAAGTTTATCTCCGGAAATATCTTTCCTTTCAGATAAGTGACTTTTTTATTTCTAACCCTCCACTCTCTTGTTTGTACTTTATTCATGTGCGAAGTCCTCCATAAGCAACCTCGGGAGGTGTGCCTGTGCCTGATGGAGCTGGGACGGATTGCTGCCAGGTAACTAAAAAAAAAAACATGGTACAGCTGGCCAAAGATGCGACATGCTTAAATATTTGAAACAATCATTACTTTTAGCAAAACTATTTATACCATTTATCCATTAATATTAATTAACTATTTAACTATTTAACTCTAAACTGCAACATGTGGTGTTCAGTTTCAGATGACTCAATATGTGGATGTGTTTTTTCAAAATCACATAGTAATTTCAGTTTTTTCAAATTAGTTGTGCTACTCAGTCCTTCCACATGCCACCTGGTAACTGCAGAAGTATCTCCTGGTTCTCTATTGTGTGATTTAGTGTGGATTTATCCTCACGATTGCTGATATATTTTTGTTAAACCTTTCTTTCAGGTATGGAGTGGAGCCCCCGGGGCTGGTGAAGTTGGAGCGAGAGATAGAGATGGAGGAGGCGGGGTGCTTATCTCCATCATCCCGTCTGCCCCTCTCCTTTTTTCATCCTACATCATTGTATTCACCATCACAATCATCCCTGCCCCCAGCCCCCTCTCCTCCTCCTCCTCCACCCGCGCCCCTCACTCCAAGTACAACCTGTCTGTCTGAAGCCCTCGCTGCCTCCCTCTCCTCTGATCTTCCATCAGCCACAACAAACCCAGTATCTACATGTTCATCCCCTCCCCAGTCCTCCCTCTCAGCCTCTAACCCTTGTACAACCACAACCTCAACACAAACACCTTTGTTCTCTTCATCCTGCACCACTAACACATCTGCTTCAACTCCACCGTCAGCACCCTCACCAGGCCAAACCCTGGTATCCACTGCCAAAGCCTCCTCTACCACAGTAAACAACCACACTCCCAGAGCTGCACCTCCCATCACCTCCCCACCTGCAGCCCTGACTCCTCGTTCCTCGGGCAAATTCACAAGCAGGAAGAGCAAAGGCACCAACAACATTTTGGATGATATTGTACGTATTTTATTTCCAGTGAAATTACTCTTATTGGAGTTTACAGATTTGTAGGGTGTATACAGTATGTTTGTACTTGATTTGCCCTCTCTCTGTCTAACCTGTTCCAGGTGAGAAACATTATAGAAAATCCTCCCTGCAGCTGTCCTACCAGGTTCCTTGTTGAGAAGCAACCTAAAGGCTGCTACCGTGTTGGGGATAAAGTTCTGTATATACGGGTAAGTATGTTCACGCTAAGCCTGTCTCCTAGAAATGATGGTTGCTACTAATTTGCAGCAGCATCATATATATGCAAAATGTTCACTGACAATATATCTAATTTGTTTGTTTCATTCATTACAACTAAAGCATGACACATTTTCTCATGGTTTTGCTCAGGCACTCGCAGAGCTCAGACTTGAAGCACTAGACAGGATGTATTTACTCTTCTAACATTTACCTGAAACCACAAATTCCTGCACTTTGTACATCCACCATCCACCCTGACCTCCTCCCTACATGTGCAGTACAAAAATACATGTAAAAATATATGTAAAAACAGTAGGTGTTTTGTTACTAAATTAAATTGCAGTTATGTAAAATGAAATACATTAATGTGAAATCTGATGTGTGGAATTACAATTTATTACTTTTAAATTATAAGACAAATTGAATACCTCACCCAATGCATTAATGATGCGTCATAGATTCTACAACACATAATAAGATGTGAAGTATGAAGGCCTTCAGGTTGTTAATCAACAGCTAAGTCAGCAACAAGTGCAGTGTGTCAGACCGACTGATTTGCAATCATTTGGGATGGAGACGTAGGTGCCTTTCAGCCTCCTGGAGTCGTGCACCACCCGTATGCGTCTGTACAAAGGCTCGAGGAATGGCCTTCTGGGAGGCAGGGTTGCTTGGCAACCAATGGTCAGGATAAGACTGGGCTGACAATGATTTTATTCAGTACATAGACCTTCAGCAAAGAGTTCAAACCTGAAGGAAAAACAAACACGTCTCTTTCAGATGATTTTGCGCAGATATGACTGTGGTGTGTGGTTCAAATGGAGTCCAAGTACTTCAGTGTCTGTAGACAAGACTCCACCCATACAAAGAGAAAGCTTCAGTGAATGCTAGTGCACGCTAGTGTGTACAGTATATTGTCTAAGTAATGCATTATCCATAAATCCATTTAAAAGTACCTGCTGTAAATTTTCATAGTCTATTTTTCAACACCATATCTTTGAAAATAGCATAACGTTTAGAGCTAAAATGGTTTCTGTGAAACCCTTCCTAAACAGATTGACAGGATATGATCTCACAATGTATATCTTCTACATTAAACAGAGTCACACAGATGTGGATCACACCTTTAGTGGCTAATTGGTCACCAGTCTAAACCCATTTAATGCCTTGTTAATTGTATTGACCCAACGCTCTCTAAACTGGTAATCAATGCTGTCAGCGTCAGTTTGCTTACATGAGTGTTACAGCTACATTTCGACTGACGGACAACTTTTTCTTTTTACTGCCCATTTAGAAAATAATCCTCCCCTTCAAGTCACAGAACACCTGTTTCTCCACGGCAGACCTGTCAATAACATGGGAGCACGTGTTTGAACACCACATCAAAGAAAGGCAATAAAGATGAGCTCGTCAAAGCGTGTTATTAGTTTATGGTCAGGTCCAGCAGAATGCATTCATGCTGACAAAATGAAATGTAGAGAGGGAGAGAGAGAGAAATCTCCTTATACATATATTATATTTCAATATTTTAAGGATTTGTTTTTCTTCACTATCTTGACTGTTGACCTTTTGTGCTCACCTTCGCTATCCAGCCTCGCAGATACAACGTTTCACCATAATTCTGTGTCCATCTGTCAGTTTCAAGCTATAATTACTAGTTTGTAGGTGCTTGTTGCGCTGCTCCCTTCCCTTTTCTCCCCGCCACTGACAAGCAAACACACCTCAGCTGTGTGAATAGAGCGCTGCAGCCCATCGACCCTGACTCCATCCATTACCTTGAAGCTCACGGCTGCCTACATGTGTGCAGGGAAACGCGGCATAATCCTCAATTACCATATACCATGATAACCCCTGTGCAGCTCCTAGGAGAGCGTGCCATTCAATGTGTACAGACCTTTTTAAAGAGCAGATACTATTGATTACTGAGACAAAGTCATTAGTGAGGGGTTTAATCAGACAGCTTGTTAATGAGCGGCTGAGCATGACCGCCCCTCCTCACATGTAAAGTTCCTACCCCCCCCATCTCCTCCCACTCTATTCCCTCTGGAGGCTATTCAATCATGCTGGCCCTGGAGTGCTCCGCCATTCTTTGGTGTTAAAAAAGAGGACGGCTTTTCTTTCTTCTCTGTACCCAATTAGGCTCTCCTTCAGCTTTGTAGAAGGGACACCGACTGTGTCAATGGAAGGAAAAGACATTCAAACACCTCACAATATCATGCAACATCAATTCTTTGTTTATGATCTATCTACATAAAAAAAAAGTATGTAAGTAAAGTAAAAAGTAAAATGAAAAGATCTTGTTTTGAGACAGCTGAGCAAAATCAGGACCAAAATGAGGATGATGAAATTGTTTTTTTCGCCAGTTTAGCATTTTGGAAGACAATCCCATCATCATCCTCCTTTCTCAAGTGTCTTTGAGCAAGACATTGACACCAGTGAAGCTCCAGGGCCTTTGTTCTGTAGGTGACCCTGACTTTTGACCTTACAGTCGACGAGAGGAGGAAAAATGATTATTCCTGAATGTAATCAGTTTATAAATAAGCTGATCATAGAGATAGCTGATGTTATTTTAAACATCAGCGTGAAACATTTAAAAAGTATGACGTGAATAAAAAAAAACTAAACGTCTACAGCCATGCTAGCAGCTCTGTGAATCTGTACTTAGGCACAATGTCGCTTTGGGCAAAATGCAAGCATGCGAACATGGCCACAGTGATCATTAAAGTAGCTGTAATGTTTTACATGTTAACCATCTTAGTTTGGTGCAAGAATGCTAGGTTATGCTAATTAGCACCAAACACAAAGTATAACTTTTATTATATTATTATATTTTATTTATATAGGCCGCAACCAAAAACGAAAAAACAAACAAACAAAAAACCCAGATAATTTATCATCGTAACTTACAAAACAAACATACAGCAGCTCACGCATGCAGTTTATTTAGTATATACTGTAAATAGTATATAACTTTTATTTAATCAAGTCTCGTTGAGATCAAGTTCCCAAGAATACAGCAGGAGGAATAGCAATAGAACAGATAAGACACACACCTGCCTGCACCAGCTCATATACTGTAATGCTGCTTAGTTTGTTTCTTTACTGTACATTTTACAAGGAGCAGTGGCTGTGGCTAAAGCCTGCCTCCTACTGGCGGGTGTTTAAATGACTCCTCACACTCATGCATCTTTCAGCAGGAAAGGAGAGAGGGAATCAATGGTGCTGCCAGGGAGGACACAGGGGAATCCAGACGGTAGTTTGTGGGCTGCAGACGTAGCACACTTTGTACGGAGATCTGAAGGGGGGAGGGGGGAGTTGTAGAGACGGAAATAAAGAGAGTCTGGCTGACAAAGAGGGCTTGTGTTGAATATTACAGTACAGAAAGATGTTGAATCTGTTTTTTTTTTATTAAATGATCAGTCTGGTATATTGGTTGGCAAAATATAAAAATCATGTATCAAAAGGCATATGCCTGTTGATGCTGTAACTGTATTTGATCAGGTAACAGAGACCGGAGAAGAAGAAACGCACACAGCTTTCTTACACTGAACAACACATATAAAGCTAGATAACCAACAATCAAGTGACACATTGGATTATTAAAAATAAATATATGAGTAATGAAAAAAACAAAACAAAAGATAAAAGCTTTAAAATCTCAGATTTTATAAGATGGTTTGAGAAAATCAAGAAACTTAATTTAAACATGAAATACTGATTGGGGAGTACTAGCTTATAGGAAAAAAAGAGATACAAATGAGAGTAAATACTGACTGCGCATCAACTTTGGATGATGACAGAATTTTTGAGAATGAAGACCAGTCAGGATTACATTCCCTCCACGTCTGACAGGAAAGTGGTTTATTCAGGATGTCAGACTTGACCCCTGTCACCCTCAACATTTTAATCTGCAGGATGACAGCTGAGACGGACCACGTCTGGGCTTTCCTCTGCTGCTGCCTGTGTCGCCTGCCTGTGCTCGTGTATCTGTGCTTGTACCATTGATTTTTCATCCCATACACGTGACACACACCTCCCCACATAAAAAGAGTAGATCTGCTTGTATTATCACATTCTTAATGGCTCCATAATGAAGGGTTTATTGGCGATAAGGCGAGAGGGGGTGGGCTGGTGCTGACAGGACAACGGATGGCTTTGCAAGGCCTCCTGGGAATGTTAATGTCCACTGGGAGTTGAGGGTCTGTGCTGAACTCATCTCAATTTCTCCTTTCATTTTTTCCCCCCAGGCTTTATATTGTGGCTGTAGTTGCCATGGCAGCAGTTGGTTTTCAGCTGTATGGACGGCTGTCTGTGAAGGATGTGTTGATTCAGATACAACTGACCTCTCTGCCACTACTGTTAACAGATAAACTGGATATACAGCATTCATTTTATTTAGAAGGCTGTTTATTAGTGGGTTTGTGTTGCAGATCTGTGTGGGTGTGCCTTTGTGCGTCACTGCGTGTGTGTGTGTGTGTGTGTATACATGTTCATATGTGGATTAGTCCTGCTTGTGTGCTCAGCTGGTGCCATGAGGTGTTGTTTCATTTGGTTTAATGAGATTTTGACAAAGCTATGTGAGAGATCATTTGCCTTTCATAGCCACAGCTACACAAGCTTGTAAATATTAGATTGGTGTGTGTTTGTGTGTGTGTGTGTGAAGGGGGGGGGGGGGGGGGGGGGGTGCTTATAATTGAGTATTCATCCTTGCAATATGTCAGCCAGAAAATATATGCACACTTTATTTCAATGCATTTCATCCTTGACTGTAGCCTACTGTCTTGTGTTACCATTGCAGATGCTGAATGAGCGTCATGTGATGGTACGTGTAGGCGGAGGCTGGGAGACCTTTATATGTTACCTGCAGAAACACGACCCCTGTAGAGGAGGAGGACCGGTCAGCAGATCTGAGGTCAGGGTCTGTAGGGACAAAGCGAAGCCACCCAGTTTGAACATGTCACCTGACAGCTACATGGTGGTCGGTGCCCATTACCGTGGCAAGAAGTAGACTCTCAAACTGCTCACTTTTGCAGTGAACATTTCACTTGATCAGAACAAACTGTGCAAGGATAATGATTCAACATATTGTTCAAAACCCTTTTACCTCAAGTTTAAAAGGAAACACAACTTTTTCACAAGTTTCAGATATGACTTGTTATTACCTGATTACTATCTGTATGAATTATCTAATTTACTATAACAACTTTACATTTGCAGAAAATTAATTTGCAATAATTCTAATATTAGATTAATCATGTCAGTCATGTTTCATGAACTTTTCTTTGTTATATTTGATAGTAAACTGAATATCTTTGCCTTTTGGACTGTTGGTTGAATAGAAAAGCAATCTGTAAGAAATTATAACAGGACTTTTTCTATATTTTCTGATATTGTATAGACTAAATGATTAATTGTTTTAATGAGAAAATAATCGGTACTGTAGTTTGAATTTGTATGTTTGAACTTCTGTATTTTGTATTTAGAAGTTTCAGCAGCAGTCTGAGTAGTAGTCTTTAAGGTACATACAGTGTATTTTTATCCATTTTATATCTTTCTGTATTTTTATGGATGAAATAAACTTATTTCCAAAAAATATGTTCAAATGCTATTTTAAAGATCTGGCACAACCTAAATTAAAGCTAATAACATTTAGTTTTTGTATGTATCATTATTTGCCATTTATATTATACTGTGTAATATGGGCATGTAACAGCAATTTTATCACCTCAGCCTTTAAAAGCCAAAGACACAAAACATCCAGTCCTCCCTCTAGATGGCACCATGTCCTAAGTGACTAAAGGCCAAGCCTCGCCTCCATACTTGTTTGGAGGAGGGTGCTGTCAACATTGCTGTAATGATCGTGTCTCACCTCTCATGAACATTCATCTCCTTAGTTGGACTGGAAAATCTGTTTTCTGTTTTAAAGTCCATAAACTACCTCATGCCCACAGATACAGAACAGTACAAAACACAGGGCTGCCTCATTAGCAAGATTTAGAGAGTCACTCATGACATTGTTCAAGATAAAAGTGCTTTAAAAAAGGAAGATTCAGACAAGTATTCATCTTAGGGAGTAAAACTGCAGAATTCAGGAGCAAATACAAAGACTGAACATCACAACATGTTAGTAATTACATATTTTATTTCAGTAAAATAAATTAATTAAAAATGGACACAAGTATTAATATATTGAAAGAAACTAACTGTAATGAGATCATGCAAGACTGTAATGTCTTTTTAGTCCCCACATAACATCTGCAGTGGATTGAACCAGTATAAATGACTTGTAGAAAATAATAGCTGTGCTACTGAAACAAGTGCCACTCTAAATGGTGGCGTTTTCACAGGGCATCTCTCATTGCACAGAGAACATTTCTAAGTTCCTCATGAAACACAGGAAGTTGCCACTTGAGAGGGGTTTTACAACGATTTCAAATACATTGTTACACTGTGCTGACCTCATTCGTTCTGTAAAGTACATTATTGTTAATGTTTTGTATATCTTGCTACTGTGTGCTACTGTTTCTTCTGTATTGAAACTCAATCCAATCAATGACAAAATCTTAGTTTTAAAATACAGACATTGTTATGTGTTGGTGTTCTTGAAATTTAATAATTGAGAGATGGGGGGGGTAAATGTGTGCTTTAAAATTTTTGCTTGTAATACTTTTAAGTCCTGCACATTTGCAGTAGTGGCACATCAGTACTGGAAAAGTCAGATTTTCCCACCTAGAAATCCCAAACAAACTTGTAAGAGTTGTGTGCAATTGTGCTTCAGTCCTAACAACACATAATACTTGCACCATGTACTTATACATTACAGTTTACTGCCTACAGTAATACTTATATTACTGTGTTTCAGTTTGGGTGTGAACTTAAAACTTTAGAAAACCAAAACACCAAACAGCATTGCATTCTGTGAGTCGCAGGACATCAAAAAAAGACACTGACTCTATTGTCAATGTAATGACAGTGTCCTTGTTTCTGGCATAAATATTTTCACGATAAGAGCCTCGACCGACTGACCCTAAACACACAACTTGGTATAAACCCAAACTCTTTGTAGAAGACACAACAGGGTGCTCATAACATGCTCTGATCATATTTTGCTCCCATGTGTGGCCTTGCAAACATATAATGTATAACTCCACCTGCTCAGACTTCAGGTTCACAGACTTTTATGAGACCCAGCAAAGTGCAAAGATTCAACAAGACACTGAAGATACAGTTTTCAATCATGCCTCAGTTAATTTCCTCGACTTCTGAAAAGTGGTAGCCTCATGAAGAGGTTAATGGTGATGGTGAAAGGACTGAACATCACGCACAGTGTGGTCAATACACGTTATAACATCTTTTTTTTCTAAGAAAGTTATTTGACATAGTTGAATATCTCATGACTCACCTCCAGCAATCAACATTTATAAAAACTTCATCACACATGGCTGTAATATTCTCATATCATGAACTTGTAGTGAGCTGAAATTTCAAAATAAATTTGTTCTAATGACTTGATGACTTAGGCAAAATAATCAGATTTGCGTGACAGAAAACTGGCACCAGGAGAAACATTTCTCCTTTTCCATTGAACAGACTAAAGTCCTACCTGCTACATTCAAAAACCTTTCATGTGGCCCCATCCCATATTACAATTTTACTCATTATTTTGTTGTTTTTGAAAATGCAACTGTTCTCCATATAAAGAAAATAAAAAATCAGTTTCTGTAATTGTTGGACAATAGTGTCCACTAACATTACACTTAAAAATTGAGCCATTTTAATACAGATACTTGTGATTTTAAATTGACTCGGTAGATTCATTCTGTCATTTTCCATGTGTGAATGTACCACAGTTAAAACACAAAATGAGTATGCAGTGTGTATTTGGAATACAGCTTTTAACATACATTACTGCAGTTAAGAGCCTTTCTGAATTACTATTTGTGCTTTTTTTCAACATCAAATTTGGAGGTGTTTTTAATCCAATGATCACAAAAGTAACACAAAAATTGAATAGTTTCCCATGTTCCTACTGCATACAACATAATATACAGTGGACCATTTTGTAAGTTTGTGCACAACAAATGCACATTTTACTGATAAAGAAATGATATAAGATGTGTTCCACACATCAGTCAAACTTTGAATTTGAAATGCCATTCTCAATCTTAAATTTCGAAATCAAACATGTTTTATGGATTTATTACTTCATTTTTTATCTTTTTTGGATTTGTTTTGTTTTCCAAGATGATACTGTACTAACGTCCATATTTTTTGAAAATAATCATCAGAGTGAACAGTTCCTCCATTTCAATTGTGGGGCAATGATGTCCTTCACATTACTTATCTTCCATATTCAGCTTGTTTCATTGTTTCAATTGTTACTGAGCCAGATTTTAGTCAAAACATGCTGACACTTTGGTCTTCTACCAATGTGTGATGTTACTATGTTACTGTACTTAGTGCAGGTGAGGATTTGGAATGCAGCTTGTGCTTTTAGTGGTATCACTGAGGTTAAACTTTTTCTTCTAAAATTGCTTAACTCGAATATTACACAAAAAGGCTGCCTAATATTAAGGGTAACCAATGGAGCAATAAAATACTTCCTCCACAGTTTGGTTTCTTGTTTTTGCTATTATCTGGTTATGACTCAGCAACCGGTTCGGGTCTGTCAGTTTGGTACCACAAAATACCTTAATGTTCCTGAATCCAATAATGGATTCATGCTCCTAGCACTATCCTGTAACTCTTCTCCATCATATCAGCCATCATTACCTCTGAACAAACAGAAAACAAACATTCTTATTCAAAATCTACTTTACACAAACGATGATCTGGATCTACATAGAGATGCATTTGTACAGATAGAATCTTTAAAGAAGCATCAAATGTTTTGCTTTTCAATGCAAATTTACTTCTGTGTATTTTATAGTACTGACCGCACTGCTAGATGCATTTTGTGCTCTGCAGAAGCTGCAGACATTACCCCCGGGGCTCATGTTTGATATCAGTTAGTGTGCTATACTGAAGATAAGCAATGGGCAGTCAACGCAAGATTTTTTTTTTCATTACGAACAATAACACAGCACACATCACTCGACTGAAAGAGGAATGCTGACAGGATGCTCTGGCCTGATGTTTGTGTGTTTGTTCCTTTTGGAGGACTTCTCCCATGATTCATCCAGAGTAATTGAGCGTGTGTCGAAAAGCATGTGCTGGTGTGTGTTTGCTGTGTGGGAGTGTATGTGGCTTTATGTATTTAAGAGAGCACCGTTTTAAGACAAATTCTCTTCAGAGAAAACAGTCGCCTTTAGATCGCCATAAAGTCAGCATGTCAAACATCTGAACCCAAAAAGTGTCTTATTTGTGCTATGAGAGCTATGCCCCAGCCATACATTACTGTAGGTGTTACTCTTGGTGTTCCTTGAAGTCCCTCAGGGATTTTCGAGATTGGGTGTGTGAAGTTTGTCGTTACTTTTCTCCTTTTCAGGCACACTGAACACTGAAGGGGGATGGCAATGCCGGGGGTGGTGTGAGATGGTGATCAGACAAAAACTGTTTCAGAGTTAAACATCAAGGTTGGAAGGGTGTGGTTTGTGCGTTCGGTGGGTCAGTCGCTTCACGGCGCCTCTGTCACACGGTTCCATTCTCCTGCCTTGGCTTGTGGGTCGTTGTGCGAGCAGGTGTGCTCAGGGAGGGGGCCAAGGTGCAGAGGAAACCAGCCAGCAGTGTGAGACCGAGGCCCCCCCAGGCACAAAACATGGACCAGCCATAGCCATGGCTAATGTCCTCAGGGAGGCCGTACATGTAGCGCGGGTAGCGGGATAATTCAAAGTTGATTCCTGCCACACATGTGCACAAGGAGATGATGCAGCATGTTCCTGTGTGAGCAAAAGAGACAAGCAGGGATTTAAAATGGTTCCAGTTCGATTATTAAATTCCTACATGTACCGTGCATCTTACTGCAGGACAGGAATTACGTTACTGCATTGATCTACTATCTCATGTTAACCCAAATGTGCTCTCGACTGTCACCAAATATATACAGAAATGGAATAAAATTGGATTTTGTCTGCATGTTTGTGTGTGGATGTGGGCATATGTGCTCTCACAGTACCTCCCATGAGAAAGAGTAGCCCAGCTACATATTGCATGAGGTCATGCTGCTGGCAGCATCCCAGCACTCCAATGATCCAGCCAAAAAGAATGATGGACACGGCCATGCCCACAAAGCCAGCCGTCATTCTTCTTAGATCTACAAGCGGAAGTGAAAACGTCACCAAGTAAACAGGCGCTGCACAGTCAAACTGAAGACTATTATTTAAACTGGTAATCATTCTGAAAGCTTAATGTAAATATTGTCTTCAATTTACTTTTTATAATTTATACTTAATATACTGATATACATGCTTATCTGGAGATGCATTTCAGACTTCTGCATATTCAGCTGACCTGCTGTTCACTTATTAAAAGACTGTCTAGGTTATTATAACAAATAGGCTAACTTTAATTAATTAATCAGAAATATAATTGAACACTGTCTCTATCCGTCCTATATTTAGTACCAAATTATGCAGTTTTATCCAAGAAACTTCTTTACAATTATTTTGAAATTATTCAGAAATGAAGAACCTGTAATTTAAGCTGTACAGTTTAAGATCAAATAGAGGTATGTATCAATTGTAATGGATGATAATGATACAAAAAATAATAAGTATAGACATATCTAGAGTATAAGGTATACATAAATAAGAATAACAAGAATAATATCTTATATAATATTTTGTTATAGCCTGTTCAAAACATAACATGTTATAGCAGATTCACAACAACACCGAACATAAAACAGGAAATCAGTACTGATGCTATCCAAGGTCAAACAACTCCTTCATTCCATCTCTTTGAACAAGGATATCAAATAAGAAATCCCAATGTTTTAAGGAGAGATCTTAAAGAAGACACTAATCTGTCCGACACAATGTCCTCAGATAAGCCAGTCTAAAGCCTCCGGCTCCCTAATAGTGATGACCTGATAACCTCTGATCATGAGTCTGAATGTGTGAGAGAAGGGCTTATAAGGTCAGCGATATATTAAGGAGTGAGGGTCAGCTGTGCCTTAAAAGTGATAACTATAATCTTTCAGACTATTCAGAAATTAACATATAACCAGCCTCTTGGCTGGCATTATGGTAAAATGCACTCTGGTGCTAGTTTAAGTTAATAACCTGACTGCTGCAACTGTAGATGAAAGACTCAGATTTGCAGAGGATTGAAGGGAATGACAGAACAGGGAGATAATGGCATGAATTTATTTCACTAGTTTGGCTGTAAAAAAAAGCAAAACAAAACAGAAAAACTGTTTTCATTTATTCTTAAATTTTCCAAATTATCTCAGAATACCTGTGTTAGAGCTATATTTCCAAACAATGAGACCTATGGTGAAACACATACAATGAAAATAAGATAGGGCCCAAAATCGTGCCTTGAGGGACGCCAAATTTCACATATACTTAGAAAACTACAGCTGAATTCAAAAAGAGATTGCCCGGAGGATACAATTTAAAGTAGTTACTGAACAAAGACACTTAAAATTAAACATTGACCATTATCAGATGGCAACATGGATTTTCTCAGCCTCGTCTGTAATTTTTTTCTCTTTCTATTGCTCAAATAGCCTGTTAATTGAATACAGTAATAGCAGAAATCAGAAAATTAAAAGTGGATAAACAAAAGATGCAAAGAATAGATCATCAGTGACTAAACCAACAAGTCCAACCAACTTCATAAAGACAAGTAAACACTTTCAAACTTACGTAGTGCATGCCACTCATCCTGTCGTATGGTCTTTGTGATGTTGATGGGTAAATTTCGTGGTAGGATGGACGAAGAGTAGTGATACTTGACTGGGGTACATCTTTGAATTATTCCTGGCAACAAAAAAAAAGATGTAGAAATTATAACTGGAGCACAAATATCTTTAATTCAAGTAGAGAGAGGTAACAAAGAAGAAAATTAAGTAAAAAACTAATTCTGAACCAATGCCCGACCTGTACGATTATGAAATAATACACATAGCAGAAAAGCTTCATATTTATTTTACACCCTCGCTGAGTTTTAATTTACTGAGATGGGTTTATTAACCTTGTGTTCCCAACCACTCTTACATTGTTATTAAGGGGGGATTAAAAAACAATATGGAATATGGATTATACTACCGAAGGCTACATAAACAAACTTAATTGTTCTCATTTAAAGTCAATCTCTTCATATTCACTTGATGGTCAGTGCAATAAACAGCATTCAAATTCACAGTCAGAATTGAAATACTTTTTAAGCACAAGTATGTAGTGCCGGTCCTATTCCATATGTAAAGACATACAACAACTTTATATTTCAATTATTATTATTTCTACAGTACTTTGTGTATGTCACGACAACAGCGTAGCAAAAACATAACATATTTATTTTTGTAATGGGAGTTCAATGGTTTGATAATACAATGATACAAAATTCCCATAACGTTTGTAAAAGCTTTTGTCAAACTGTTAATCTCTGATCTGAGACTTTTTCCTTCTGAGAGTCGGGTTTGTGACATTCTAGGCTTTGATAGGAATATTCTTTATTGAGGCACCATGGCTACTAAAGAAGAAAGCGGTTTATAAATCAAGCTGGCATTTTAGTCCACATATTTAATGTTTTCCAGATGGACTCATGTGGTATGTATAGAAAAGCGAACATGTGAAACTGCAGCTTGCTACATAGTTTAGGCATTTGTGGTACTTTGTTGTAGATCTAAAGTTTGTACCACACATAAAACTGATGTGTGAAATGGAAACTTTGCATAACACCTTTAACTGTTAACACGACATCAGTGCATCACATCTAAAAGCGTCAGCACTTTTATTAGGACTATAGTTCCCCAAGCTGAGATGAGCTCAACTTCACACCTCAGGTTAAGGAACAGTTAACTTCAAATAAGACTCATAAGAAATTGAGTTTTTTAATTACTATAACTAACAAAATGGTGGCTACCTGGCAAAAGTATAAATGTCCTGAACACCTATGATAGATTCACCCAGGTGATTTTAATTGTTTTGCTTGACTAGATCTTTTCTCAAGACTGGGTGGGAATCTACAGACTACACCTTTATAATTCTTATTGGTACATTGAGTTTGGTGACTTCATTGAATTCCAAGCACATCTCCGCTCACCTTTCATTTGAGCAGGGGTCTAATCAGCCAAAATAAGTGAAAACACCTGTGTAGGTGTGAGAGATTTTTAGGTGTTGAATGCCAGAGTCCAAAGTCCAACCGTGCAAAGGGTTAAATCATGTTTCCCACTCACTGATCACTGCTGTCAGACACTGTAATCATCAAGACTGTAATCACGATTAGACAAACATCAGACACCTTTATACCTGTGCACTATCAAAGTTCACAATTTGTAGTACTCTAGAAAATAATTTCTGAACCCAGTTTTGTAAATTGCATTACTTGAAGGCTGCGTATTCATTGTTTGCGCGTAGGTGCACTGACATTGTAATTGTGTTAAAACTTGGTTGCCCTGCTTTCAAACTGATATGCATGGCCACAATTATGCTGCTTGAGTAGCTATCAGTGTGCATGCACCATTATAGCACTGAAACTAGCTTTTTCAGAACTATTATCTTGTTCAATGAGGTCCATTTATGTGTGTTTTAAATGTCATATCACTTTGACATTAGTTCCAGCTCATGTCATGTGAAAATGTATCTGCTATGTAGTGAACGTGGCAAATAACAGAAGAAAGCTGGGACAAAAGACAGCTGTATTTAGCCTTTTTTTCAAATTTGTCTTAAACTTCTACACCACATTTATTAGTCCTTATATAAATAAATTATAAATAATCTGTAAAAATCAATATTAATATATGAAATCAAATTGCTATTATATCAACACCAATATTGGCCTTAAACATAATAAGTAATAAATATGATCTTAAGAATCAGACATGGCTAAGTACATTAATTTATATCATGTAAAGCAGATTTCATACCGATTTACTTTTGGGCTACTAAAAGTAATAGTTAATATATTCCATTATACTTGAAATTAAGCCATATTCTGATCTGCACCTCCATACTGGCTGCTTGGCGCTTAGTATGTTGAATACGTAGCGGTGCAGGAACTAGTGGCAGCAAGCACTTTTAATAGCAGTTAAAGAGATTTGTAGTCATGTGACCACCATCATTTTGAGTACAAGGTGTGGACATAATAACATGCACACACAGTAGCACCCCAACACATATTACCTTTGTGAAGCTTGTTACATACATTTTTTATTAACGCTACATGTGTAATAAAACAGTCAAAAGTATTTTTTAGACTTTAAGTTATAACTGAATCAACAGAGACAATGTCAACAAAACAGTAACATAACAAGCTTCATAAAGGTGTTGCAAAGGTATTGTATTGGAATATTTAATGACTGAGAGGTCCAGTCCTAACTGTGTTGTCATTATGTACACTGTATGTGTTGACATAAAAAGCTTTTATACTCATTAACTGTACATTTATTTCACTGTATAATGATTTTTGAATTGCAGTACTGAAAGCGTTATACTATAGATGATTTTATTCCAGAGCATAAGTTGCAGATTTGCACATTTCAATGGTTAAACTTAACAAAAAGTGGTATCATTCATTATTTTTTTTAATATTTAGAGTGGTGCGAGCTCAGACACAGATGGATTTTGAGACAATATTGTGTAGGTGACCATCTTCAGAGTCACTGCTTGGAAGAGAAAACTGTCAATAACGTGCCATTTGGGCTGTTTTTAGGTATGCTGGTGTATAAAAGTACATCTTCTTCGTCTTTTACAGCTGTTATCACAGCAACAACTTGCGACACCCAGGCTTTTCTACACAGGGTGGTTACCCTCTGTGTATCTGCTCAGTTTTAGGACCTTGGTCTGGACCAGGTAATGCATAAGTGAGCGAGGCCTGAAATATGGCTTCTCCTTGTTGTTCAATGAGGTGGGCTGTACCTTGTGTTTTTCTCTGCTGTGGCCCAAAATTCACACCAAATGTATCAGTGATTCTGCTTCATTTGCTCTATGAATTTTTTTTTTCTTCCCCCCTTCATGACATTAACCTTTACAAGATGCTGTTCAGACTCTGGCATATGCAAACGGCTTCAGAAAAAAACAGGGGAGCAACTGAGACCGGCCATTATATCAGAGAGGGGGAGAGAGCTTCACTCAGCACCATGGACAGCGAAACATGCCAATAAAGAAAAGAGACGTTAAGCGTCTGGGGAAAAAAAAAAAGAAAATGCATCCACATCTAGATTTAAAGCCTCAAAATGTAAAACCCAGACACAGATTAACGGGGAGGGGGAGACTGTGTTTGTGTCAGGCTCGGTGTGAGCTCATCGCCGAGCATCACGGCCTGCTGCACACTGATGGAGGGGGGGGGGGGGGGGACAGCAGGACCGCTCCTGTTTACCTTTGTAAATGAGGTCCTCGGTCTCCAGGTCGAAGCCCTCCCGGTGACACTTCCTCCAGAGCCCGGAGATGGTGGAGTTGAACTGCCGGCTGCAGTGGGACTCCATGGCGGACGCCGCGGCCAGGAAGTGCCGCTTCCCCCGGACGAGAGCCCCGGCATCTGGGCCCCTGCCTTCCCTCTCCAGGCTCCTCGGAGGCATCTGGAGGGGCAGGTTGTGGTTGGAGATGTAGATGTAGCCCGGGTCGTTCCGCTTGTTGGCGTAGTTTTTACACCGCTCCCGGTGTCTCCGCGCGTCGGTCTCGTACCAGTAGTCGGTGCAGATCGCCATGGCGAGCAGCCCGAGCGCGCAGAACGCCAGGAAGAGCCCCGTGCCCGTTAATATCTTCATAGCGGCCATCTTCCCCCCGCTCGACGGAGAGCCCAAAACACTCGCAAGGAAAGGTTCCTCCGCGGCCGTGGCGTCGCTGGCGGCGGCGGCGGCGGCACCGCGTGAAATGAATCACGACGGCACTCAGAGCCTCACGCAGTCCCGCACGGGGAGCATGACGGTGCAAGGCCAGCGTCGTCCGGACTGGATGCTGCGGTCTGTTGTCGTCGCGGTGCCCGGTGCGTGCAACGTTGTTCCCACCATCTGTTATGGTGCGGGAGGAGAGGGGATGGATGGCGACCAACGCTGCGAGGAGGAAACAGGGGCAGCGGTGTAGTTGCGCGCTCTCTCCTGCAGGCTGTCGCGGGATGGGGAGGACGGGGATGTGCTGCTCTGTTGTGGGGGGGGGGGGGGGGGGGGGTTGGTCATTTGTGATGCCTGAATGGTCACCTTTTGGATTTGGTAAACATGTCAGTGAAGGGAGGGTTTAACAATAAATAAAAAAAAACTCCTTTGTTTTCCCACCTAGAAATGTAAGTTGTTGAAGTGCAGCAAAACAAAGTGGTTGTTCTATGATTGCTGGCGACTTTAACGTGGATTTTTGTGACTCAGCCCATTGCCCTGTAATGGGTATGAGAGGAAGGGCAGCTTAGACTGTTACATATTTGTTTTCATGTGTTTAAATATTAAATATAATTTTAGGAATGAATAAATTACTCATGCAAAATGTCAGCATCTAAACTTAACATAAAGGATACAGGACTAGTTAACCATAAAGATCTGTACTCAGTCAGATCTGTTGCATAATTTCCTTTTCTTTTATTTGTTTGTAATGATTCAATTTTCTTTCATTACAGGAGATATATAGTTGAATAGACTGTAGTCACTTTACAACATTATATCCATTACACAACTATATTTCATATGGTGTAGTACATAATTATGTCTTTTTTAAATATTTTGAATTCTTACAAGATGTAAACCTTGTACAATCTGCTTTGGCAACACTGTACTTATTTACAATCATGTTAACGAAGCAAATTTGAATTAAATTAAATGCTTACACTGACAAAGGAAGACTTATTCTGACACACGCCTGAACCGTTACTTCCTTATTTCCAATGGATTCGTACATAAATGAGACTTGGCCACTGTAAATGATAGACCATCTGTTACCATGCGCATTGGAACGGATTGCTGATGGCAGAGAACCACATTACAGCATAAAACACTGATATGATGGATTATTTTTGTGCGTGTATAACTTGTAATTTGTGTGTGGGCCATGTTGGAGACCTTCACAGTTTTGGTGTATGACATAGTGCTATGATGTTTTCAGCACAGGCATTAAATCAAAACTCTGATGGATGATTTCAGGGTTTTCACAACAACTTCATCCGCAGCAGACCGTTATATTTGTTGTCCACAAGATCAGACATTTTCATCCAGACCCCAGGAATTTTACACTCGGACTGAACTATGAAGTTATGGGAACTCGGCTGAGTATCAATGAAAGATTTGTCACTTATGTGTTTGCACTGTTTCCCACTGAATGTCTTCCACTAAAGTGTACATAGTGGTTGTTTGTTGTCCTTCTGTGCTGTGACTGAGGAAGGCTCCCACAGACAATAGGCTGCTCACAGGCTGATGACTAAGGAAGGCAACCCGTGGCGGAGTCGTTATGGCAACAGAAGCTTGCCAAACAGACTGTTTTGAAATTGGACAAGTGTGAACACACTATCAATACCCCCCTCCCTCCACTCCCATATGACATTTTAGGCATAGGATCTTTGCAGTAAAAATATGCTCATGGTGGACAGGTTTTTGTGCATCAAGGTCAATTCAACACACAAGTGTACCAATCAATATGAGGACATCCTAGCCCCACTGTGATCATTATAATGCCTGTCTCAATTCTTCATACCAATTTGTCTGCTAGTATGTGTCTTTTTGTCATAAAGTTAAAAATAAACAGTAGTCTTTTCTTTTTTATATAGATGCCTGTAGTTTATTTCTTCAGGGGTGGAAACTTTCACCAAGAGATGTATTACCAACAGGGATGTGAATAATCCTGCATGGTTATCTTTTTAAAATATGTTATCAGTCCCTATAGTCTCACAAAATTCCTGGCAACAAGTATAAGTCAAAGCTGAATATTAACAAACAGTATCAGTATTTTTTTCTATAATTCATTTAAACTTTATCACAATCTCTTATTCAAGCAGAACTTCGAGTGAGCACCAACTTGTGCTCAAAAAGGTACAGACTGCACTCTGTGAGGAAGATACAAACAGAAAAGAGAAGTACTTTGGTGTAGACCTGGCACTAGTATAACAGACCATCCTGACTTCTTGGCACTTATTTCTTAACAAAACAAAATTATGGCATGGTGGTAGTATACGTCTGATAAACCTCTATGTTGCTTGTCTCAATTTTAATAAATATGCAGCAACTACATCAGAAACACAAGATGCTCAACAGTAACAATACATACAATGTTTAAACTATTTAGGGTTGAATACATTTTAAAAAGGAGGTCCTTCTAGAGGTCCAATAATACCTGTGGTGTTGAGAAGGTACAGGTGTACCTGTGTAAATGTATGTGCAAAACAACATGATTGTCTGATCAACAATTTAAGACAATTTGGTAACAGATATCCATACAAAACCTCTTTAATTCCCTTGGTATTTAAGTCTGGCACATTATAAAGTGCCCACCCAAATGTCCTGTCAGCAGATCGTCAGTCATCCATCCATAAAGTGCCGTTCTTTTGTCAGATATTTGTTTTAGTGTAACATGATGATGATGATAATGATGATGATATCATCAAACAGGTGTGATCTCTTAATAAAGATGAATGAGAGGTACCATGGGTCGGTGGAGAACAGGCTTTCTCTCCAGTGCTGAATTTTAGTGTTTGGTAAGGCGAGAGGGGGGTTTCCTCCATGTTCAGTCAACAATGGCAGAGAGCAGAGCCATGACAGCCACGCCACAGAAGATGAGCAGGATCTGCAGTATGGATTGCCTGCAAGAGTAAAAAGAGGTTACAGATTCAGATGGACTCAAGGACGTTCAAGAAATATGCCATCTGCCCATTTTCACACCACAGAACTCAATACACATTTCACACAAGATATTGTTTTACAGTAAACAGCCTTCTTACATTGTCACTAGGGGTGCAACAGATCACAAAACTCACTGCGCGGATCGTATCATGGTTTTGAGTCATGTATCGGATAATTTTTCTACTTTTTGCTGTGATGCAGCTGCCTTGCTGTCTGTAGTCTACACTCTATAGTCTAGCTCAACGTCCCGCCCAGAGCACTATCTGATTACACATCTGGTTACACATCATGAGTTATACACTGTCACCACTGAAGGCTACTCTTTCACAGACAGGCTAAAGACACTGGAGACAGCATATTGCCAAAGTTGCAATAACATCACAATCTTATGATTTATTTCAACAATGACAAGTATGCCAAGTTTCACAGTTACACCACTTGAGGATTGAGGAGAAAGCCATGTTTTTTTTTTTTTTTTTTTTTAAAACACATGCACACACACACACACACACACACACACACACACACACACACACACACACACACACGTCGCTGGTTTCACACTATTCCAATGATCAACAGCTGGTGGCGGTAACATGTCTACAAACAGCAATGCACCAACAAAAGGCAGCGAATAAGAAAATTGCAAGCTAGTAAACATGGATGTAAGCAATGCTGGATTTCAAAAACGTTTTAAAAATACACCTAATAGACACAATGCGTTTTAATGGGTAACACTAAATGTAAATACTACACAGAGAACCATAGAGAGCAGGAGTTTCAAACACATCCAACATACCTTATACTGGACTCCTCAAGCAGGTCAGGCACTACATTCACCAAGGCTATGTAGAGAAAGCCTCCAGATGTGAAAGGCAATATCCAAGCAGTGGCACTTTCTAGAATTGGTAGGAAAGAGGTATGACTGATTCTGTAAAATGGTCTCCAGTTAACAATTATGTATTTGACAGAATGTGCACTGAGAATTTGTCCTATCTTACCTGTGCCTTGTGGTGACTGAGCGCACAGAGCGAAGCAAGCTCCCAGGACCCCGACCAGCGCCGTGGACAGCTGCATGCGAGCAGCACTCCACCGGTCGAACCCGGCCCTCAGCAGAATGGCAAAGTCTCCCACCTGCAGACGATGACATTTCTCAGCATGCTAAACATTCAGCATGTTTACAAGCACTGTAGTGAATTCTTCTTGTGTACTTTCTGCTCTGTAAACACGATACCTTCAAGTATACCTTCTACATTTAGAAATGATGTAGAACAATTTAACCAAGAACTTGGTATCTCACCTCATGAGGGATTTCATGGAGCAGGATGGCAAAGGTGGTAAGGAACCCAACCTGCAAGAAAAGTCTCATTAACACTGCTTTGTCTTGGTAAAGAAATGTGCTCTGTAGTATCAAAGGGAAACTGTATGACAAATCTAACCTTATTTGAGGCTTGGGAGCACGTAAACACAAACAAGCGCATTATGAAATAAGAATAAAATGAACCTTGTCCAAGAATCTGGGGGATGAGTCATCAAATCAGTGAGGTGGGGCCAAAAAAAATAAAACAAACAAAACTGAAAATGACATAACTGAATGAGATAATGTGGTACTTGCTCCTTTTGAAAACTTTATTGATCCCCAAAGAGAAATTCCAAAATGTGCATTACCCTGATATCCTTAAGTGCTATGTACTAATAGAATAAGTAATAACTTTAAATTATTTTCATCAGCCATTCAGGATTCATTTACTTATTCGTGTTAAATCAAAACTGCGTTTATACAGATCATTTTCATACAGCATTTAATTGTGGCAAAACCACATTGTGATAAATATGCATGAGCGTAAACAGAAAACACCGGTGAGATGTCTTGTATGTGTATGTTTGAGACATCTAGTTAACTTCCTCTCTGGCACATTGATCCATAGTTCATGCTGCTAGCCTTATGTTTCTCCAGCTGGACTCTCCTTCCCACAGCCACAAATATACAGTAACCAACTGAAGCGACACAAATACATGTTACTGCAGTTTAAAGTGCATCATTTTGAGCAAACCTGTAAGATAATACGACAAGAATAAGTTTAAGAACTGAAAAAGGTTGTGGTATCCTGTAATGAAGGTCCACTTTTAAGATTGCTGATACCAGTCTACTGCTCTGCCAGTGTATACTCATGTATATACATTTTTAATACAAACAACCATATTTGAATCAGTAAAATAGCAAAATGGACTTTTAACAACCATTCTCTTATAGTCTGACATTGCCTTCTTGTTAGTTTCTTTTGGGGCAGGATTTGAGTTTCCCCAGACCTATTATTTGTATCTGTACCTCACTATACAATAATTATTTTCCCTCATTATAATTTGAGTGAATTTTGTGTTTTCATGGCTGTTGGTCAACAATAGGTAATAATTATGGGGTCAATCAATGATAACAATGACTTAATTGTCCTATACTGTATGCTGACCTACCATACAACCTAGAGTCAGTTCATGAATTATATTTATTAGCAGTGATTGTCAGTTCATGATTGTGTACTAATTTGATCTGCAACCCTGGGGAGCCATTTCACCTGTATTTAAAATGTATGTGTGTGTTTGTGTATATAAATAAATATATATATATATATATATATATATATATATATATATATATATATATATATATATATATTATTTCATGTATAAATATACTTACTGAGGAATAAGCGTGAATGTAATCACATTCTCACACAAGTAATTTGCTAAACCAGTGTGGTTAGAAATGTACACATTTTGCATACTGTTGATAACTGAAGCCCCAGATGTTAACTGCAGGACGCTTTTCAATTTTTAAAACATAATTTCCTCACTGGTTGTTTTGTTTTTTCACTGTGAAATGTACTGTTGGAACTTCTGATTCAAGGACTGACTGCGTGGAAGAACTAAACAAACTTTATTGTAATAATTATTGACTGGTGTAAAAAAAAAAAAGTATATATTTGAGTTCTCAAAGGCCTTGAAAACTCAAAACTAGACTGTAACATTACCCAAAAGAAAGAGGAAAGATGAGGACCAAGCATCCGAGCAAGACAAAGAAACTTCATAATCTATGAACTGCATGCATATTACTCAGAATGTAGCACAGGGTGAAAGAATGTGGGTGCTCTAATTTATTGGTAAAAACAAATCTTTTTTTGTGTAAACCAGATTTGACTGAGAAATACAGACACCCCAAGACATTTTTAGTCTATTTAGTGTTGAGGTTGTTATAGCTTCTTACCTTTTTGCTAACCAGAAAACTCCCTGCTACTGCCAGTCCATGGGTGAAGTTGTCAATGCAGTTGGCCAGTAGGTTTAGGTATCCGCTTGTCTGTGACACACAAAACAAAATGCCAATGTTACTCACATTACCCATGGTTAGTCAAAACAAAAGAAGTATGGCAAACAGTAATTTAATTATTTATTAGTCACATTCTCTTTTAAGATATAATTCTGGTTACATTTTATTAGTGATACATCAATACCCAGTATTTAAGCTTTTACAGGTTGTAATTTTGATAACTTCATAGGTCTCTTGATGTCCGATAAAGTTACTCCCAGTTGTGTAGTCTGACCCCATTAAAATAAGGCTGTAAATGATCTGTTCCTCTGAGGAAACCTGGAATCTGAGTCCAGCATAGGAGGACAAAGAAACTCAAAAACACTAAAACGCAGCTGCTGGTGATGTGCCATGAATTTGTGGGCCAATTTGTTTTTTTCCCCCAAATAAGCCATTGTTAACTGTGCAGGGTGTACCCCACCTCGAGCCCAATGTGTGCTGGGATAGGCTGCAGACACCTGCAACCCTAAACAGGATAAGCAGGTAAAGAAAATGAATGGTTGGGTGGATTTTTCGGGACATTTTTTTTTCCTACTGCGTTTCTTTTTGTGGAGGTCTCAATTCAAAGAACATCAGTTCGGTTAGTCTATACCCCATCGTCTTTAGTTAATTGCAACTGAGGTCGATTTGTTTTTGTCTGCTAATCCTATAGCTGTATTGGCATAACTGGTATCTTGGCAGAAATTTAGTGCTAACTAGATGTTATTTATCGCCTAAAATGTTTATTTAAAAAAAAAATAATAAATAAACACACAACAACATTTACCACTTATTTTACTCCAGGGATTTTCAAATAAATTAAACATTTTTGTTGATCCTTAAGGGGTTATGTGATTTAATATGCCCCTTTTTCCTGATTGGCCTTTTTAATGATTTAAATTCATCGTTTATTTTCATATTATTTAAGATTATCTTTGCTTTCTGATTGGCTGTGTTCTGATTATCTATTTGTCTCCAAAGTCCTAATAAGGTGAGGGATGGCTTATTAGAATCAGAATTATGTCCTAATGTCCTGTTGTGAAAAATGAGGATTAGCAACAAAAAAGAAAAAGTGCTACATGCAAGGAAGTGCAAAGGATGTGCCTAAAGCTGTGCTAGACAAGACTGAGGGTATTTCAGTGTGTAAAAATATGTGTTAATAAACACCACAGGACCCTACCAAACTTACTATACTAGCTGTATTATGCTTCAAGTCCTGCGTGTTTATTCTGAACTAGGAAAATGTGCCCTTAGTTTTTGTGCCCCAACCACATGGAATTATCTACAACACATCCTCAAGACTCTCCCTATCCCTGGACAATTTAAGACTAGTATCTCAAACCACTTGACCTCAGTGAGCAATTGTTTTCACGGAGTATTGTCCTCTTTGATTTGTTTATCTCTGCAGTTCTCTGTATCTCCGCATCATTACAAATGAGGGAAACCTCAATGATTTTCGAGGCTTAAATAAAAGGTTTGAATTCATTCATTAATGAATACAGGGGTCACAGTCTAAATGGTAAAGACCTAAAGTAATAAAAGCATTGTTGTGCTGTATTCAAACATAGGTTAAGAGCAGGATGTACTGTAAAATTGAAAATAGTCAATAAGTGGTGTTAATATTTTTGTTGATTAAGTTGCTGGTTATGACAAACAAGATGAATCAGTTTGGAGGAGTGAAGAAGCAAAAATATAAAATTCTTACATAAGCAACCAATATCAAGAGTTCACCCCCCCCCCCCCCCCCCCCCCCCCGGTGTCTCGTTTAAAAAAAAAAAAGTTTGTCTTTTTTGTTAACTGGAAAATGTTTTGGTTGTCAGCATTACCTTGATTTTCTCTGATCTTTCCTGCAGACTCGGTTGCTTGGAGGATTTCCATGACTCAGCATGGAGCCCATTTCTGAGTGATACCGCTGCCTTTCCACTGAAAACTGAATTAGACTCTGTCTGTGGAGCAAAAAGGAAGAAAAAAAAATGGTGAAAAATTAACACATTGTCCATCACGTGCACCATAGCCACACACTCTTTTTTATATATTTCTGAAGTTTTCATTATACATAATCTTTATGTTCTCATTACACCATCAGTAATATGCCATTAACTTGTCTCTCAAAAGGAAGCCACTTTGCCCACTAACAACACCAGTCTTACTAAAAACAGTGAGTTAATGGTGGACAGAATACCACAGGGCAATAAACAGGCTTTTTATTGCTGAGTTTCATCCACTACCAGCTGCAACTGTTGAAAAAAAGCCCAGATTATTTATTTCTAACTTTCTACATTTGCAGCAATAAGCAAAATTTGTACTTCTGCTTTATTTTTCAGACATAACAGATGACCCTTAAATTCCAACACTTATGCATGTTTATATTTTTAATACAGAAGAAGAGACCGATTCACCTCAGGCTATAGCCTCCATTTTCCGAGAACAGCCAACTTCCTTCTTCCCTCATTCAGAAACCACTTACGTTGCCATTTAGAATGGTAGTCAAATTAAGTAAGAAGGAAATAGCCTGCTGTCTTCTGGTTGCGGCAAGGAAATGTTTGCTCCATGTCTATGATTGAAGCATGAGTAAGGAATAAAGTGTGATGAATTTTCAGGGCTATCAATCTCCTCCTGCCATAAAACAGATGTTGACAGCTAAATTGTCACCGCAAAACACCTCTTTGTTAAATTAATAATTTAAAATGACCTAAAATAAGAACATGATAGAATCTCTTTATTCATATTTTACATCAAGCATTGTAGCTCTTCACACACGATGCAGCCATCAAAAACACTGACCCTATTCAAGTTCAGCTTGTTACAGTCCATTGTTAAGATTATCTTAAACACACACTATTCTAAAGAACAAAATACGTCCCACTCTGTCTCTCAGACACACTGTTTTACTCTGCTCCTGTCTATTGTTGCCTCTGTCTATAAGCTGAGTGCTCTCCTGTGGACACTGAAATGGCTAAAGCAGCTGCTTCACCCCAGCACTATAAATAGACACTAGTGGAGGAGCTGAGCTGTGGATTCCAATCTTCTTTCTCACTGGCAAAAAAAGAGGATGAGACGGCCTTTACACACATACTGCAGCCAGCCATTCATTGTCTACAAAGCAATGTGTTAAAAAGTTGTTTTTGTCAATCTTGCAGAGTTGTATTTCATGTTAGACTATTTATATTATAGTTTCGAAAGAAACTTTAACTTTAACGCTACTTAGGAGAAGCATCTTATTTTGAAACTAGTTAAGACACTATTTCAACCCAGTGCACAGTAGACACAATTTGTCATGTGGTTTAGTTTTCTCATTGATAAACATTGATTTCATAATTACTTAAACTAAATAGTTTTACATTTTGGGAAATATACTTATTTGCTTTCTTGCACAGAGTTGGATGAGATACCACTCTAATGTCTCTATGGTTAGATTGGCATATATACTGGAAACGTGGAAACAGTAAGCTTGGTTCTGTCCAAAGGTAACAAAATCTGCCTTCCAGCACCTCTAAAGCTCACCAATTAAAATGTTAATATCTTGTTTGTTTAATCTGAACAAAAACCTAGGCATAAAAATGACACTTTGTGCTTTTATGGTGGTTAAGTGCTGGACTATCTTTTGCTTGGCAACCTCACAGGAATGACAAGATGTGAGAGTTGTAACTCTCAGGAAGAATGCAAATAAGCAAACTTCCCAAAATTTCGAACTATTACTTTAAACTCATTCCCATTGGAGGAGATCACCGATAGGCCAGTTTTACAGTAGGTCATCTGATGCTAGAGTCACCAAAACACAGATATCTGATACTACTGTCACCAAAACACTGATACACCTGACTGAGATATGCAGACCAAGCACTAAAAGAGGTCTGTACTGAGAATACCTATGAAAATATGAAGACTTGTATTGACATGTCAGCATGCAGTGAGATTCCTGTTGACAGCAATGAGCACATTCTTCAATAAAAAAGAAAAAAAAAAAAGAATAAACTTACAGCAGAGTTAAAATTCAAGTCTGAATCTGAAGTGGCATCCTCTTGGCTGTCTTGGTCTGGAAACATCTTCTCCAGGAGTAGGAAGGCCAACAGGCCAGCGATTACCCACAGGCCCTGGGTCATGTAGTGGTTTTGTTTACCAGCTAGGATGGAAGGAGAGAGATCGTACATAAGACTGAGTGAGCAAATATTGTAAGTGACAACTGAGCTACAACATGGATGAGTGGTGGCATTACAAAACAACACTGTTTATAATAGCTAAGAGTAATGCAATACCATTGCAAAATAAATGTTTACGTTTGAAAGCAATGCAATGTATAATTAATATATATTTCAAAATAACATATCTCAAGAACTGCTGTTCCCAAATGAGGCTAACTGACATTACAACGCTCTTTGTTGTATGTGAGAAGGCCTTAAGCAGACTACTAGTAGTAGTATCTTATGCTCATGTATGTTTAGGAGGGAAGAATGGGTCCAAGAAATAATGAAAACCCACCTGAAGAGCCGGAGACTGCCCAGGCCTCAGGAAGGAGGTGAAGGAATACATCGCCAAGGAGTCCACCAATAGCAAAGCTCAAGAGCTGCTTCAGCTTCTGGCATCCGGCTGAGAAGGCATAAAGAAAGACAGAAAAGAGAAAGAAGAAAATAACAATTACTGTAGAGTGGGTTTAATAAAGAACTGTACATAGAGTTACAGGAATTTACAGCATTACGATTTCTTTTAAAACATTTTTTATTTATTTTTTTAAATGGCACTTTTCCTTTCTGATTAATTCATATTTTGTAAATTTCATATTTTAAGTAAAACATAACACACACGCGCACGCACACACACACGCAGAGTCTCAGGCTACTCATATACACAGTGATTACTCATGTGTTCTACAAAAATGTTTTATGCTTTAGGAGTTCCCTCAGTAATGACTAACCTTTGGTCAGGACTGCACTTGAAAACCCACGGCCTAAAATACTGCTGGAATGCCACGTTCCTGTGGGTGGGGCCACTGGAGGCAGCAGGTTGACCTACAGTAACTTAAGCCTGTTTATTGAAGCCTGTTTCCGTTCACGATTTTTTTAAATGCACAAATGAAAAATGCACAGAAAAACAAGTGGATTGAAAGGGTAGCAGCACGGCTCTATGAATGGCAATGTCGATCTGTCCACCACTTTAATCCAGACTTAAATAACAAACTACTGGATGAATTGCCATGTCATTTTGTACAGACATTCATGGAGCCCAAAGTAAGAATCCAACGAACTTTGGTGGTCAATTGACTTCTCATCTAGTGCAACCAGCAAGTCAAAGTTTTCACGTATCCAGCATATCTCAACATCTACCACATGAATTGGCACAAAAAAAAAAAAAACTAAAAAAAAAACTCTTTCTTGACAGAAAATGTATTCTAATGACCTTGGTGATTGATTGACACACACTTCTCTCGCATCATCTTGTGATTTGGAGTGAAATGACTCACTTGGATGGATTTACATCAATCAGGTTCACACATCCATGTCCCCCCCAATAATAACTTTGGTGATCCCTTAACTTTTCATCTACTGTACCGCCACCATCAGGTCAAATAAACATAAATAAACATAAACATCAGCTGTACTTTGTTTTGTTCTAATAACTAAATATTTACATGCTAACACGCTAAAATAAGATGATGGACATGATAAACGTTATACCTGCTAAACATCAGCATGTAAGCTTTGTGAGCACATTAGCATGGTGATGTAAGCTTTTAGCTCAAAGCACAATTGTGCCTCAAGGCAGCCTGACACACACACTAGCATGACTGTAGACTCTGGGTACCTCTGGGGGTGCCGGACACAAGAATGCCTTCACAGTGCCTTTAATTACACAGCAACCTGCTTTTTTATATTTTCTTTTTCCACTGTGGAACTGGGTGACCTTTTAACTGACAGTTTGAATTTCTCCCTATTCAGTGCAACATGTAGCTCTTGCATCAGTTTATAGAAGAAAAATATAAGAACGTTTTTAAGCAAAGGTTCTCTGTAAATTTACATCCCTTACTGGGCAGCCTGCTTTCAAAGCCTGGTGGTTTCGTTTATACTTAAGGAACTAAGGAATGTTCATGCTTCAGATCTTAAAGGTTGCATCTAAAATTATAAACCATGAAGAGGTGCAGCTGGGTCTTTGTCAGCCAGGCCTAGACCCAGCTGCACGTTCTTCATGGTTTAGAATTACTTATTGATATCGTTTAAGTGCAGTTGATTGTTCTTCTTTTAGAGAAAATGTACCGTCCAGTCCGTTTAATATTGTGCTGTAGCCGGCTGTGGAACGCTCAGCATCGGCGGCAGCCATCTTGGTTATTTAAGAATTATTTAAGAATTATTTAAGAAATCCGCCCCAAATTAGAAAAACGGTTGTGATTGGCTCGCCACATACCAGTCCTGGGGAAATCTGTCTGAATGGGAGAGGGGCCAAACGCATCGGCCAGAGCAAATTAAACATGAGCTTGCAGATTTGTCTGGTTCCCAGACTAGTTAGGGAGTGTTGAGAGAGTCACTAAAGAGCTGGAAAACTATAAACATAATAGTGAGAAGTGTGAAAATCGTGGATGCCAGGGCAGTCAAATGGCCTTTGTAGTTCCTGCAATGCATAAAGAATGAATCAAGTCCATGATACTGTGGGGTAAATGAGATATTTCCTTCTTTTAGCTGTTTAACATTTAGATGGTGCCATTTGTGTTCATGTTGACATGTATGCATGTTATCTTTAATGCATATACATCAACACATTAAATCAAAAATGTTCTGATGACTAGCTCTTTATAATGTGATAACATTATAACATGATCGATTTTCTGCTTTTTGAAAAATGATATTACCATGTAAAGGGCATCTTTCCTGTGCAGTTCGATATTATATATCATTGATGACTGTCTTGCAAAATAATGCATATGACAGAGTTGCCCATGTTGTGTTATCATTATTGTCATAAGTGAAATATTGTGATAGTATAGTATTATGAGTTACCAAGTAATTCACAGAAATATTTAGGATACATATCTCTCACCTTCTGTTTTGAGGGCTGCTCCAGCTTCAATGGGAATGACAAGGAGGGGGAAAATCCCACTGAGGCCTACAGCAACAGAGCCCACCAGGGACAAGAGCCAAACATGAGCATGTTCGCTGGCTAAGAAGTCTGCTACTGCCCGGAGGCCTGGGAGGTCATCTGTCAGGCCGGGGCCTTGTCCTGCAGCCGTCGCTGTTGCATGAGCCATAGCTGTTTGTGACATCTTCTGGCTGCTTGATGCCCCCCTGAAGGTCAGCATCAGCAGGGTAACTGGGATGAACAGAGCAGTTACAGCCCAGCTGGGCTTCCTAAAGCTTCCACCTTTCATCCGTCCCACGGTCCAAAAAGCACTTGTAACCAGCAATGCTGCAACAGGAGCACACTTTCAGACAAACAGGCCTCTCCTGCACCTTTTCAAGAGTGACTGTTTTAAATATCCATTAAATTAAGGCTGCAATTAACAATTATTTTCATTATCAATTAATCAGGTCATATTTGGTAAGCTGAATGTCAGGGAACTGTGAGAAATTCCTGTCACAGATTCCTTAAGCCTAAGGTGGTCTTCAAATGGCTTGTTTTATCTGACTGACTTAAACAAGAATATAAAAACAAAACAGCAAATCCCATTCCTTTTTTTACATAAACAGATGATAAAGTTAAGGATCCTTTAAATATGTTTTTCAATGAATTGTGACCAAGATTTGTACTGAGTGGGACATTTTACAGTTGAAAACTAAATGGATGCACTGCAATTTCTTGTCAGCTGTCAGCCATCATATGGGCCACTGCAGAACTAATATCTTCAGATATTTCTAAAACAAATTATGGAACTACAACATTCACAAATCACAGTACACACTGGACACAGTAAAAAAATCTTTTAGGAACTGGAAGTTTCTCTCCAGCAACCTCCGTAAAAATCAAGAAAGTTAAAAGCCAAGTTGTTCCAGGGAGAGAAAGCTCCAGAAATACCAGACTCCAGTGTTTTGCTTCCTTTTGGCAGCTGCCTCTGCACATCTGGCCGTGCCTCTTTAAGAGATGCAGCGAAATGCTGGAGTAGCTTTAACCTCACTGCGACCCAGTATTCATCTTTTTTTGTTGTTTGTTTTTTAGCAGTAACACTGCAACAGGCTGAACCAAAACACATATTTTATCAGCGCCGGGAAACCTCATCACGTCCCCTGCACCGGGAGTCCATCCGATGAAGCACCACCTCACTCACAACAGTTGGCTCCGCCATAAAATAAATAAATAAATATAAATATACACATACGCACACAGAAAATGAAAACGCCACGGTGCTCAAGTGATCAACAGTGCGGCAAATGCGCGCAACGCTGGCTGAAAACCCCCGCGACGCGCCGACGAAGCTGCTCGCACGTCTGCAAACCAAAAGTTAGCCCGCTAACGCTAGCCTCCGGCACGTCGCAGCCATGGAGACGCTCGAGACCCGCTAACCGCCGCCGCCGCCAACGGCCCCAACGGTTCCAACGGCTCCGGTGCTGAGACCAGCGGCGGTTTGCGTCAGTCGGTGCTAACGTGAAGAAAGAAAGAAAGAAATAAAAAAGGCCCGGGAGACCTCGACACGGCGGCAGGGAGGACGGGGGGCAGGGATGGCGCTACCAGTTACCTTGCGGTTCAGGCAGTCTGCGCTCCGGTGTGTCCCTGCCATCCAGGCCGACCCGGTTGAAGGCTCGCTCGGAGTCCCAGCGGCTGCAGCGGGGAGGGGGGGGAGAGTAGCTGTCGGTCACCGCGGCTTTCCCGAACAGCCACGTATCAGGATCCTGGAGGGGGGAGAGGAAACTAACAGGAGCGGATCCCGATCCCGCCCCACCGAAAAACACTCAGGAAGTAACTTTTATTTTTTGTGCCCCAAGGACGCAGAAAGTTTTTTTCCACGTAAAGGAGCAGCCTCCGGGTAAACAAATCAGAGCAGACCTGTTTTTTTTTTGTTTTGTTTTTAAGGGTGGGGGTTATATTTCGTTAAAACAGCTGGGGACAAAAACAAAAAAAAACATAAGTTGTTGATGTCCACAGTTGGACACGTTTAACGCACAAAAATGATCCAGTTGTCTTTAACTGTGAGGTCAGTCAAGTTGAGTTGGAAATCACAGCACCATGGCGTCAATGAAGGAATTTAAAATGAAGTTTCAAGGGATTCAGTGACTATTTTGGACTCACATTGTGTTTGAGTTAATACACCCAAATTAGTTTTATTAGGGATTAGGGATTAAAACTGTACTAAACCTGAAAATGTCCCTATATCCCTGTCCTAAGAGCTGTTCCAAATGTGTGTGTGATGCACCCTTTTAATACAATTTTTACATTTATTTCCATTCATACTCCATATCATTTCTATGCTTTGCAACAAGCAGCCTGCATAGAGGACAACAGCAGTGTGCTCGGATGGGGCCTTTTATTTGTAATTTGCAAATCACTTTGTTCTACATGTAGCTTTATATAGATTTTTCTATTTTTATTTTATTTTACTTTGTATGTATTAAAGGGGAAATTCTTGTTATAATGATTTGTTTTCCAATAATAAATAATAATCGCATTATTGCTAAATGATTAGATGTGTTTAATATTTATCCACCATGATATTACAAAATATAGGTTGTTGTGAGTGTCCTGAGAGAAGTCGATGTACATAGTTCTGTAAACAAAGAGTATAATAGTTTGTTGTATTTTCACATGCTTCTGAGAAAGTGTTTGCCACACAGTGGAAGGTGTGGGGAGTTAGGGAGTAGATGCAGATGGCGAACCTTTTGAAACAGGGAAAGGCACGATAAGAGAAGATCTAAGATAAAGACAAGGTCAGAATGAGCTTCTTGGGCAAGATCATGTGAATCCTGTTGTTTGTTACAGTTAATTTTGTGTGGTTGAATATTGTGTCATTCGGTACTTAATTACCAAATCTCATCTGTACTAGACAAGAACTGAGATTTCAGTTTCCGATACAGTATATACAGTATAGTTTACTGTACACTGAGTATCTTGGGCACAAAAGTGTCCTTTAAGATGAATAAAGTTCTATCTAATCGTAGTAGGCCTTTTTCACAGCAGACATTTTAACATGTCACAGTAGGAAAAAGCACAGGTACAAACATTAAAGTTAATGATGGCTGAATTCCATTTGGCTTCTTCAGTTTTAGGATCCTGGTATAGAGCATGTTGGCTCACTGTCACACTCTCGTGACTTACAGGGACACTTGTGTAAAACCAGCCATTGTTAGTGTTAAGGGTAACACCTGTTTTCTTATTATGAAAACTAAAAATGTCTGTTGTGAAAGAGGACTATTTAATAGTTGCAGTTGTTCCAGGGAGATATCCATCTCTCTCAAATTCAGTTTTAACTAAGGTGTACAATTTTGTAGAAGTTACGTAAGCAGGTCTACTATGTTCCCTCGAAGTTTTATACACGTGAAAATATAGAGTTCCTCATTTTAGCAGTTTGGGTTTCACTACCTTACTGGCACCTTGCAGGAGAACAGCACTCAAAAGACAGAGGAACCAACCTATGTAATTGCCAAATCTATATTATGGCTATATATCTATACAATGACCCCTGAAAATAAATTTGCATTACAGAGCTCTTCTAATCAGATTTAAGATATTTAATTTGATAGAGCTTTGAAATTTTCTTTGGCTCAGAGCAATGTTGTCCTAGCATAACTACAAAACAACATATGTAAAGTTACATAAGTCAAAAGAGCAACTTAAGTAAGTAGGTAATTGTAATGTTTAGATGGTTTTCATGAAGAGCGTTGAGCCAGAAACATATCATACAGAGAGGGGATAGTAGTTACCTTAAGGCCTTGTTAACACCACCCATTTCACAAGTTTTGACAATACTCCAGTATGTGGTAGGATTGCAGTTCATGAGAACCCCCTGTTCTCATGAACTGCAATCCTATCACTTACTGAAAAACTGAATGAGTTGGTTAAAAAAGTTCAGGGGACAAGGACAGATAAGATAAGTTTGGTTGCACCAACTTTACGTGGATTGAAAGTCTGCGGGGAAGGGAAAGGAAAAATAACCGCAGTTAAACCCAACAGCCTGTTGGTTAGGTTTCAACTGAATAATGTTGGATGTGGCAAGAGAGAGAGAGGTTTTGACCAGCTAAAAAAAATGTACATTAACTGGAACTGAACTCTAAAAACAGTGCACCTTTAAATAGAGAATTTGTTGCAGAGATGAACTGTATGGCTTTGCATGATACCAGAAACACAGATAGTTTAAAAAGAGAAAAACAATATGTTTATATACATATATATATATATACATATATAAGGGTATAGGGGGTATAAGGCACACCAGTCATCCACAGTTCATTGTCTGTCAAAGGAGGATGGTTTTGTTGTAGCCTGCACAGGAATATTTTTATCTGTGGTGGAAAGTAACTAAGTACATTTACTCAAATAATTTACTAAGTACAATTTTCAGGTATGTGTGCTTTACTTGGATATTTCCATTTTATGCTACTTCTACTTGACTACATTTCAGTGGGAAATGTACTTTTTACTTCACTACAGTTATTTGACAGCTGTGATTACTTTGCAGATTAAGATTAAAAACATTTGATGATTTTATAAAACACAATATTGTTAAAGATTAAACCTGTGGTTTGCAACCTTTGTGGGTTGTGACCCCATACAAAAAAATCGTATCTAGTTGAAGCTCCTGGTTGTGTTCAGATGTCTATAAATTCTGAGCAGTTCCACCAAAGAGACATTTCTACTCTAACCTTTTCAGATGGTTTCATTTAAATAACTGCTTGAGAGTCAAAGGGGTGAAATTAGCCAATATTTCACAAAAAAAGGAAAGATCAGAGAAAAGTGAATATGGATATGTGTAGCAGAAATTATTTTTTCCTTCTTTCTGCTCCATTAATCGTCTCACAACCTCACAGATATATCTCATTCCCGTGGAGGGGCCTGGTCCCCAGGTTGGGAGCCACTACATATCTACTGAATCATAGTTAAAACTAGCTCCACCTCGAGCAGCTACAGCAGTGAAATGCTGCTAACACATAAATTAATCAGTATTAACAATCAAACAATATCATGTACTGTATACTAGTAAAAAAAAATATTGGTAGTTTTATTATGTAAAGGATCTGAATACTTCTTCTCTTAATCCCTACATGAAACAAAAGCAGTTTTAAAATAAAAATCTGTATTTATTATTATTATTAATAAGTACTTATACTGTTGAGGTTCACAACAAGCATTTTAGCAGCCATTTTGTAAGGGTTGCTCCCATGGTTGGGTCCCTGCTGTAGGTGGTCAGCGCCCGTATCCCCACTTCACCTCTAGTAGAGCACCCAAGGTCCAACTGTCCAATAAGTTCTCTTAATAAACTGCCCGACCACCAGGTGGTGCATGTGACAGGAGTTTACAGCAGAAATTATTTTTTGACATTTGCCCTCTTGACAAAAGCCAAGAAAAAAAAAAATCTCAGCATACTATCAAAGCAAATACATTCTATATTTATCCAGCATTATCTACTTTTTAAACTTGTTTTGCACTCGTAGCTAAGCACATAGGTAACTCAGCAGTCCCTCCTGAGTCTACCTGTATTTCCCCCCTTTTTATTTTGGATCAGCTGTGAAAGAGTAAGCCTGTTGCTTACTTTTTCACTTGCTTTCTGTTAAAAATGTAAAGGAGTTGCAGAATGAATAATATTGGTCTACATTTTCAGATGTACTTGCCACATAATGACAATGAACAGTGAGGAACTCCTGTCAACAACATATTGTCGGAGTCAAACCAACGACATGTTCTTTGGGGACATTGTTTTTAACATTTACAAAGTGTAAACAATATTAAAAGTATAATCTCGAAGATTTTGAGAATGAGGTAACACAATGGTGGTTGAGCCTTTGGCCCACTGATGAAAGTCCTTGCATTTGCATTATCACAAACTGGGCGTTGGTGGCGACATTCCCGGGAATAATCAGAAGCGGTGCACAGTTAGTGGCGCGTTTTCCAACACCAAGCAGTGGTTGGTCAGCCAGAGAGGGTAGGTGGCGCTCACGCAACAGACTCGCTCTTCAACTCAACTGTGCGTGAAGACGCATACTATCTTTTCTGGTTTCTGCTACCATTGCGAGTAAACTTCAAAAACACGGTTTGGATCTGGGAAGTAAGGTCCAAAAATACGTCTGCAATTAACGCTTAAGGTGCTGGCATAGAGAACGAAATGGAGATCTTCGAGATTGTTACTTTAAGTTCTCACACTTTTAAAAATAAACTGGCTATAGACCAACTCTGACAAGCGGACTTAGCAGATTGAGATATGAAGATACCAAAAAAAAAAACATGATTAATATCCGCACTGAGTCATTCTTGTCTGACTTGAGCAATACATAAAGAAAGAGGAACTTAGTTATTTGGTGGGATAGGGGCCCAAAGCCTTATATGGGTGTATATGGGTAAATGTGCTTGTTTGTGTGTGTGTGTGTAGTTTGGGAATGAAATTATTTAAAAAAGTTCAACTCAAATGTTATTAAACAGACTGAGACATTAGGCCTACTATTGCAGTACTCTAAAGTCTCATTTAAAAAAAAAGTAGCTTTCCACTGTGAATGTATTTGTGTATGTGTGTGTGTCTGTGTGCGCGTGTGTCCATGTGCCTTGTGATTCACTCTTGTCTAATAATACCCACAGCCTCGTCTGATAGTTGAATCTTGTGGAGTCCAGAGAAAATGAGGAATCAGGAATAAGAAGTGAGAGGACTGGATGTCCCCTTGCTCGCATGTCAAGCGACCGTTCTATGTCATTGTGAAACACATGATGGCCACTGAAACCTCTGGTGACTATCAGCCAGGAAACATAGGCCTTCTTTGTGGACTGTCCACCCACAGAACTGAAATATTCAATGTATCGTTCTCTTGTTTTTGCAGATTTCATGAGAATTACACGTGAAACAGAATGCATATGGGTTAAAAACCCACTTGTGGATCCAACTCGAAAATTGGGCACCTCGTTTTTAGACTACAACAACCCTGTAGATGCTTGCTGGATGCCTGTCTTACTCATGTTATGCATATTGAAAGCTCAAAACGGGCAGTGAAAAATTGCATTGCATGTCAAAGTGACAATTTATTTGGCCTGCTGATAATTTGTGGCTCACATAGTCATGAACCCTGCAAGGGTGTCCATAAATAATAAATCATCTAACACATATACTTCTGCTTTAAAATTATAAAAAGGTGCATATGCGTGTACAGTGGACTTCACATAACCACATAAGTTAAATAATGTTTACCTAGTTCACTTCTTAAATTCAGTTCAAATTTAATGACAGATTGGATTTAATATTTTCCATAAACAACATACAGCATACATATTTAATTGTAAAATATTTGTCTATATAATTGTGAGTTGTAGGGTCTTCTAAAAACTATTTACAATTTATTACACGTGAGCAAACATTTTAATATCTTCAGAAACACAAATTTAACTTAAAAACGGCATTCGCATATTGTTCCTTTGCACCTCTTGCAGTTGAGAGGCGGTTTTCTTTTGGAATAAGGTGGTCTACAAAAACAGGTAGCAGCTGCTCCAAATGAGCTCCTTTCATTCATTCAGTGAGAATAAATGAAAATGAATGAGCTGATTTGAATCCTTTTTATTTATTCTAGCTTTGTATGTTACAAGAGTGCCACCGCTGCTGTGACACTACTGGATCTGTTAGTCACACCCCAAAACATGCCTCGTTTCACAGAAGCAGTTCTGTAAATACATGTTGGCATATTTTTTTAATATTCTACCGCTCTGCATTTTGCTATATACTTGCTAAATTATAGCAAGCTCCCAGTGCATTCTATAAAATTAGTGAGGAGGGGAAGGAGGAGAAAAAGGGAAGACTTTTATTTATTTTTTTAGCTGATAGAGATAAATGAATGCTTGTTGCAATTGAATTCAAAGTGGGGTATAACTTTGAAATGTAAATATATTTTAAGCACTCAGCATTGTGCAAATGTGCAACCGCTTTAATTAACTCTTTACTGAAAATTTGAAAATGAAAGGATAAGAAAAATATGTTTTTAGAATTCTTAGTGGACATGCAGAAATGAAAATTAACGAATATTTCAAAAAAATGAAAATAGGTTCAGCACTTAAGTCAAATGGAGGCCACAGGCTTTGGACTCAATATGTAAGTAAATTAACTGAACTCATCAGCATCAGAAGTTCACACTGGATTCACAGCCCTAAAAACTTGTTTTGTAGGAAGAGTTTGTCACCTTCTTGTTTTAATAGGGAAGAAGAAGAAAGAGAAGAAGAAGAAGAAGAAGAAGCCTTATGGTACCAACCTAAATTGGTAAAATTAAGGAAGTTTTAAGTTCCCCTGCTAATTCAGAGATATATAGAAAGCCGGCATTTTCAACCACCTTTGACAATTTGCTTCCAGTAGTTCAACATCTCCCCTGTGGACACCTTTACAGCTTATCACTGGATGTTGTACAGAGGGCGACGGTAAGACCGTCTCTGGGAGACTGTGGGCGTACCCTGACTTTCCTTGTATGAGCATGCTGATATGAGAGGGTGTTTTAGTATCACTTTGTGTATTGTAAGTAAAATGTTGAGTTTCTGAGCTCATAAATCTGTTAAACTGTATTTAACCTGCAGTATTAGGTCATATTTTGTAATATTAGACCTGTTTGCTAGTGTTTTAATTTGTAGAAATAAGAAATTGTCTTTATAAGAAATTTTAAATTGTTTAGTTTATTACTAATAGCCTGCTTTACTTAAACATAAATATAAACATATACAGACATTAACTACTGCTGATTTCTATTCATCAAATTTTATGTCTTTAATGTTTGAGCTAACACATTGCAATTTGAATGATTTAGATTTTCCATGTGCAACATCTTGTATGTACTTAAAATGCACAATTCAACAAAAGATGTATGTACTTGAGTTTGCTGCAGTTATCAAGGGGTGGTTATTAAGGTATTAATTTTTTACTAAATATAACCCTTATGCTTGGATAATTCAATGACTTTTGCTATAGACACCTAAAGTAAGTTATGCATCCAATAGAAAGAATAGTGCAGTCAGCCTGGGGGATTTTTTTGTTCTTTTGGACAAAAACATTTTTCTTTCAACTGAATTACTCAACGAGCTCAGAAGAAATGGTGAGCGAAGACGATTACGAAATTTGAATACTGCCACAGGAGTTACAGTGTGTGGACATCAACCTGCAGTCATTCTGGTCAAACTGATGTTCTGCAGAGGAGGAGTGCAACACTTCCTGTTGCGACGTACCCTGTATCCTGTTTTCCACAGTCAGTGGTCATGCGTGTCATTCCCCTCTGCAAGGCTGTGTGGGCACAATCTCGTGACCCTGCACTCTGAATCTTCTGAGACTGAATCGAGGGAGACTCCACATGTCTGAGAAAAACTCTGAATGTCAGCAAAAAAACAACTATAATAGCACAATAAATGTATCCAGGTCTGTTGAGAAATGTCAGTGACTTTAGTCTAGTTTGCTTAAAGTTGATGGGCCAGACTACAGTAAATAACAAACGTATTTCATTGTATAATCCCTGTGTTTTGAAGAGGTAAGTAAGCTGTAACAGCACCGGTATTTGTAGCCTCTTAGAAAACGTTCAAATAAACATAGTGATGAGAACACTGACACCTCCATACAGCAGGCCCAAAAACTCGAGGGGCCAACCTATGTGACTGGATATTAAGAGGTGCCAATGTGACTGTTTTTGTGCTTGTGTGGGCTCTAGCCATCAGAGATATGTATCTTGTGACTGCATTCAGACAGAAAACTGTGAAGTGCTCAGTTACACCCTGTGGTGGGGCTAAACCAGAAAGCAGTACTTGGTCAGAGCTACTGCAGGTCACAAGTATGTAACTCCACACTGTGTTACTTACACTTGAAAACAAATATAACAAAAATGGCAACTTCATTTTATACAGTATATCTCATTGGAAATGTTTTTATAGAGGGAGAGTAGCCCAATCAGTCACTGTAAGTGGACACAACAACATGAACGTCCTTTAATGCTTTTTCAGGCCGTAGTGTTTTTTGTACTGTACTTATTTCATCTTGTGAAGGGCTCTTTGCATGAGGTATTATTTATTTGAAATAACCATGTGAACATAGACCAACATAGGTCTTCATCAGGGTTTTTTGTACTGCTTTGTTATCAATTTATTAGTTTAGCTTAGCACAGAGACAAGAAATAGGTGAAACGGCTAGCCTTGTTCTGTTCAAAGGTGACTGAAGACGCCTACCAGCACTTCCAAAGCTCACTAACACATTGTGGGATGCGACCCCTGTAAAACCACAACTTGACATTTTTACACCTGTACAAATTAAACAAATGAGATATAACATATTGATCATAGTGAGCTTTAGAGGTGCTGGTAAGATGATTTTGTTACCTTTAGATGGAGCCAGGCTAGTTGTTTCTCCCTGTTTCCAGTAACTAAGCCAACCAGCTGTAGTTTCATACCTAACGGACATGAGAGTGGTATCCAACCTCTCATCTAACTCTTGGCAAGAATACCACACTGTAAAAAAAACATAAAATCATTTAATAAACAGTAAAAGTCCACCTCACTTGAAGCGAAAGTTGAAGAGAGAGAGAGTTTCAATTAAGAAATAACAACTTCTTCTATTCACAAAGTTGAAATTATAAGCAATAAAACTCACCGTTGCTCATTTCAACACACTCAGGGGTTTTGCTGCTATTTGGTCTGGTGGCTAATGTTAACTAATGTTGACAGACTATTTAGTCATTGCTGTTTAACTGACATTAATGAAGCAGTTTTTCTGACTTTATGATTCTTCTCTACTTGTGTTATTCTTACACTACATCATGCCATAACTGACACACAGTTGCCATTGTTCAGCAAAAGTTACATATATCACTTTAAGTACATATATTATTATTGGTATTATTGGCAAAATGTGGTTAAATGATCTACTATCTACTATAAGTAAAAGTATTCAATGCTGAACCATGGCAATTACTGATTACTGATGCATTAATGTGTGCGTAGCATTCTACTATTGTAGTTGGTCGAGGTGGAGCTAACTTAATGTATTTTATTTTTTGTTGATTAGTTTCAATTATAACTTAAACGTAAAGAAACCAGTAACTATAGTTGAAAACTAAATGTAGTGGATTAAAAATTTCCCTCAAAGTTGTGGAGTGCAAGTATACAGAGGCATCAAATGGAAATATCTAAGTAAAGTACGTCAAACTTGTACCTAAGTATAGTACTTGAATAATTGTTCTTTCATGTCTATTGTATTCGATTTCACTATACATTTAAGTGTGCACCACCGCATTATGAATACATATGGGTAATATAGCTGGATCCCTGATTCCATGGTGTCTGAAAATCTGCCAGAGGTGCTTTCATTACTCTCCCAGGCCACTTTATTACATACACCTATAACAGTTAATGCAGTCCAATAGACCTGCCACAAATTCTACATTGTAATGAAGATTATAATGTTCAGTTTTTGCTAGAAAGGTGTTAATTCAACTATATGTTTATTACTGAGGTCATAGTTACTGGTGGTGTTGTACTGGATCTAATACAGTGGTCACTAAGTGTATATTGGCAATGCTATTTGAAGTCACTGAGAGCAATAACAGTGATATAGTCCCTGTAAAATCATATGCACATGACAAATGTGGAAAAACATTTTGGAAAAACAATGCACAGCATGTGATCTGTCAGGGTAATGGTGTTTAGGGCCTTTTTATGATGTTGCAATCTGTTAAAGTCTTAACTCAACACACTCTGGGCTTAGAAAATAATCAAATTTATGACAAATAAAAAAACAATACGGTTAATGTAGTTGATTTGTATTCTAGCAGCACTCAACACTGAGTTATGTGGAAATGTTTTTGTTGTATTAAAGCCAAGTGTTATCTGCCTTCTTCTGTTTACTGTCGTTTCTAATATGTCTTATACAATAATGGCAATTATGTCACAATTTTCAGTTGTTAATTATTCAAGTGTATGCATAGCTACATTTTAGACTGTAAGATGACATTAACATTCTTTAACAGTGTCTCTTTAACTCTTTGTGTAAGATCCAGTACAAAATTAAGAACTTTGGTTGCTCTTTCCAACAGAGGATGAAGCACTGTAGTTTTGCACCTGGAGCTGGAATGGAGTCAGTGTCTTATTAAAGGGCATTTCAACCACCCAAATTGCATATTATAGGGGAAAGAGTTACACAAAGATTTGTCAATAAGATTAAAGCAAAGTGGAATAAACCACTAGGTCTTCATGTCACACTCAAATCAAATGCGCTAACAAGGCAACCAACCCCTACAGAGGTCTGGATCATCCTGACCATATTGCACGTAAATGTATTCATTTAAAGGCAGCATTCAAGGAACTGAATGTGAAAGACAAGTTCCCAGTTCCTCATTTAATTATATGCCACTGTTGGTGTGCATGTACTGTATGATGCATGTACTTCATCTCTCAGGCCACAAGGAAGACAAACAGACTGAGACTAATAGAGTTCTGTGTATAAATCCAGACTTCATGGCATCTGAAAAATCCTCAAAATGATATAGCAGAAACACAGTAGAGGACCAAACCAGATATATAATTTAATTTGTTTTTATTTTAGGCTCAAATAGTCAATGTTAATGCTGCTCAGTGTCAATGTCTAGCTTGGAGATAAAGTTGGTACAGTAACAACAGAACTAGACATCACTTGAATTAATACAGTTTTAATTTCTCAGAAAAGTATGACACACTATGATGTTATTTTTGTACTTTACGAGTGTGTGAAGGTCTATTAGACCAGAAACAAACACACAAAGGAAGCACCTCAGTCCTACTGCCTAACAATAGAACCCAGAAAACACACTGATTTTAAGAGTGAAAATGTTTTTAATGTTTTTATTTAGTTCAATTTTCACTCACTACAAAGTTCCTGCACTCAAAGAAGTCTTATAGACAGGTATGTCGGATCACAAACTCTGACTGTGAAATAACACAGGTGCTGTTTGTATGAATTTTACCTGGTAAAGGTTAAAGGGCCAACATATCGTTGATAAAATGAGTACAAGTCATTGACATTGTGCAGGAATGTTTGGTAGTTAGCAGTTTTGAGGTACTTGAGTATTTCCATTATATTCAACTTTATACTTCTACTTTGCAACATTTCAGAGGGAGATATTGTACTTTTTACTACGCTAGATCTATTGTAGAGCTTTAGTCACTGGTTACTTAGCAATCAACAAATAAATTATGATGTATTATTATAGGTTAAGCTACCTAGCAGTATATAAAGTAATTAAAATGAGCTCCACTTTTACCAGCTGCAACATTTAAGTGATGCACACATTAATGCATCAATATTTATAATCCAATAATATGATCAATATTAATCTGAAATGGGCTATTCTGCATACTTTTACTTTTGGTATTGAAGTATATTTTGATGCCAAGACTTTTGAATGCCAGACTTTTACTTAAAAACAGAGTATTTTTATAGTGTGGTGTAATTACTTTTACTTAAGTTGAAAATGAAAACACTTCTGACAATTGATGATTAGTTGAGTTTTATAACTGAGTTCTTGTTAGTATCAATTAGTTAATACTTGTCAATATGCTGCATCAACTAACACTTCAGTCTTCAGTCAGAATGTTAAAAAGTCACAGAAAGAAAATAAAAAAGCTATATCTTTTTACTCCACTGAAAATAGCTGTGATGGAAATAGTGCCTGGGTTGCTGCAGCTCACTCTGTGTATTAATACTCTCGGAAAATGCTACTGTAGTGAGTTTTGCTCAGCCAGCTGTGATTAAGATAGGGCCAGTCGGGGCTGGCCACAGTCTGTGTGGTTTTACAATAACAGCTCCTCAAACAAAGACTCTAGCGATTATGTTAACAAGGAAATATTTGTCAAAAGCCTTTGAAATGACAACAGACATTTACAGTCACAGTTTGACAGTTTAGTTAAACAGCATGTGAAATAGAATGTGCATAAGAAGATAAATGTTGAAGATAAATCTGCACACAGTATGGCTACTGTATTTGTGAATGACAATCAACACCTATTTCAGCTTCATTGTACATCTTCCTGTGTGATTAAAATACCTGACTATGAAAGCAGTATGAGTAAAGAGTTTTTGACCATGTCTTTAATGTGTAGCTGAGATCTCAGCACCCACAGGAGTAAACATACCGATCGGTTAGAAGATAAACATAACTTCAGCATTTTTGATCTTCCAGAAAGTAGTATTTTCAGTGCATTGCCTTATCACATTGCTGCAGTCTTCCTCTTAAACAGGCAGCGCTAACAATATACACTTGTGCTACAGTTTTACTGTACTTCAACTAACTGGTATCTCTGCATCTGGGAAATTTGCAGTATCTTCAGTTGTTACAGTTGCCATCATTTGTTCAGAAACTGGTAACCAGCATATTCAACTTTTATTTTGCCCTAATGCCTTATCTACTTTTACAATAGACCAAATAATTGACCACAGTATATTGCATAACAAAGCATTACTGAACCAAACCAACTGCCTTTTGCTGTTTCTTAGTTGGTCATCATTGTTTTTCAGCAGACATTCTCAACACCCCCACCCCTCACCCACAGGAGTTGTTCTAACAGTATCTTCTCTTTGTGATAATTATAATCTCCATTTACCTCAGTGTGGTTACAACAGAGACACTGTACCTTCATCTTATCTTCCAGCTGTGCGTGTGTGCGTGCGAGTGTGTGCGTGTGTGCGCATGCCTGTGTGTTGACATTTTTCCTCAACAAACTTCTGTTTTCATCACCAAACAACATGTTTTAGTCATTTTGCTACAGTGGACAATGTACTTCAGTTCGTCAGTTTCAGGTCTGCAGTAAACATGACACTTACACTTCACACACAGTGCACTGACAACTAAAAATAATATCTGGTGTCACAGTAAATCCTGTCTTTGCTGTACATATATACTGTGAAGTCAAGCACATCTTTCACATAACTATGTTTGTTTATTTAAATATGACTTGCTGGAATCTTGCTTTGTAGTACATTTTACTGGGACAGTTTGGAAGTACATGAATGCTACTGGACATTGGAGGTAAATTCATTGTAAATGCTTAAACATACATGGTCAATAAGGCTACTTTTATACTTACATTTCACATTTAGTAAACATAGTCAGTTTGTTATTATAATAATAGTATTAAATTAGGTAACACTTTACCTAAACCCCCCAGTTGATATTGATAATGCTTATACGAACATTAAATAATCACTTGTACAGAGATCTAAGGATAAGAATAAGTGTTTATTGATATACAGTATTTGTCAACAATTATAACTCTGCTCTGCTGAAGACATAATTGTATTATTACATATGTTTATGTTTTACTACATTGTAATTCATTATCTTTATACACCAGTATGAATACTGGTGTGAATATATTATGAATATATTGAAATTAATATATTAAAATACTTTAATAAACAGTTAAATATGTCCTTATACCTGTGCACACATTATAATGTGTAATAAACCGTTCATTAACTGATTATATACTGCTTATAAATGCTAAATGCTACCCAAAAAACAAATTTTTCATTAGATGACCCTACTGCTGTTGAGACCAAAGCATGCCATAATTTAAATAAAAATATTTTAAAAGCAAAGGAAATGGATAAAATCAATCAAACTTAGAAGAGTTAGAATATTTAAAAATCAACAGTCCATAGCACCCTGTCTTTATCACATTTTTGGGGGGTAGAAACTGACAGTGAGGAAAACCCTTGATGATGATTGGCTGCTAAGGGAGGGGACAGTATATAGACCCTGATAAATGTGGAGTTTCATGGTCTCCCCTGACAAATCATCAATGGCCAGGAACCTTTAGCAGACACACTCTGTTGCTCCCACCCACAGACATTTTACAGAAGTCAAAAGTTCCTTTTTCCTTTACAGTCAAACAGCGGACATTGTTTATTTCATTTTATTTGACAAAGCTGAAGGCCTCAGAGAGTAGTTAGGATCATAAGTGTATGCTATACAATAAGAGAGAGGGACATTTTTTGGTTTTCGTTGAGTGAGAGGAAATTTTGAAACATTGTGCAATGGTGCCGCAAAAGTTTTGAAAGGTTGTGAGTGTTTTGCCAGCAAAGCGTCTGAGAGCCGGTCTGTTGGAGAAGAGGTCTCCATGTTGCATCCATACAGAATGGAGAGCTACCTCATCCCGCCTGTAAGTATCATTTATTTTATTATTATCTATACTCTCGGGAGGAGACTTTCTAGCATCTGAAGCTTGAAAGAGTTCCTAGTGTCGTATGTATTTAAAGCTGCTTTAAACAAAAACACAACTAATAGTCAAGAAGATGGACAACATGTATTATTTCAAATTAGATGACTTATTGTGAGTCTACATCAATTTGAATACAGGACACAAACTGTAAGAGTCTTTTATACTACGGGCGACATGAAAATGAAACTCAAAAGTTCTTTAGAGTTTCAGAACAGCAGTGACAAGAAAAAAAATCTCATAATTACAACACAAATATTACTAATGCCTCATCTAATTATCAAACTTAAACATATTTAGAGACAATATGAACATTTTATAAGAGATAGGGAGTATTATTATTTCCTTTAAAGAACAAGGTGACTAACGATACAATTAAGGTTGTCTGCACCATACACACCATCCAGTACAAGATTTTTGTTTCATGGTATATTGTGGCTTACAATGTTTTTATTTGCTCTTACAGCACTCAGAAGAAATGTATGATTCTGAGATCTACCGACACCAAATTGCAGAATATTATAATCCGTATGTCCTAGATGCAGATATCCAGGCAGGTGAGTTTTACTTTAAGATTAATTTTGTCTATGAACAGTGTCTCAATCTAAATTGACAACTTGTTCTTTCACATTACAGTGAGTGATGCTCAAATTAAAACTTTTGAAAATATAGATGAACCATGATGATTGTGGAGGCAATTGACATGACTCTTGTTTTTCTATTTAGTGCTCTCAATTTTCATTAAACGAAAACACTGTCATTTTAGTCTTAAAATTAATCACCATGACCTGATGTGGTGACACTGACTTTTCTGGTGTATTGTACATAAAAAGCCTGCAGCGTGTGCAGCTGGAGCGTACCACATTAGGGTGTATGGAACACAGGAAACAGATGCCATTTCTTTCGGCCGCTTCAACTACAGACATAGAACAACTTTCGCCCCATGGGGTTTTGTTGATACAAGAGGGGTGCTTTACTTTCTCTTGTAATCAACTGTTTTGAATATTGCACCAAAACAATCTAAATAGGGAGAAAAATTCTTTTCCTGACCGTATGGCAAAAAAACACCCCGACTGAGAAAGCTTCCGTTGTCGTTGTGATAAAAATATCTAATGTATAATATCTAAATATCACATATGTCTATCACACTTAAAGATAAGAAGGTAAGATGCTACATATACTGATATACACAATAATGATCTTACAGTGTTACAGTGGGTGTATTACACTGTGTTTTGCAGTAGTTTGCTTGTGAAATTCTGCTATTTGGCTCTCCTCTATTTCCATAGTTACAATTAAAATATGTAAAACTTTAACTTGAGGGCTGATTTGTTTCATTTGTTTTGTTTAATTGTTGAATACATTCTTGAAAAAAAATAGTCAAGGACAACATGAAGAAGAGTGCATATTCAAACTCAACGGTTGTGGCCACACTGTAAGTGTGGCAACAAACAGGAAAGAGCTTCATGCTGGATTCTCTATTATTCCCCTCATTTCACCCAGTTTATGCAAACTCAAGCACTATCAGTGAGCAGCTCGTTGTCAAGATCAGTTACTTTTGATTTAATTAGTTTTATAAGAATTTTCATAGTCAGTCTGGCTTTTTTCATGAGTCACCTCTTACCATTTAAACAACAATTTCTTCTCTATAAAATCATTTTAAAAACTTGTTCATGACCTTTGTATGAAGCTTTGTGTTCCAGTTAATCTTTCTGGGGTTCATTTCTGTCTTTCTTTCTTTCTTTTTTTTTTTGGAGTGACACAGTAAAAGCGTCCAAAAGTAGTGATCGTAAGAAACAACAAAAAGCTGTGGCCATTATTCTGTTTCTCACCTCTGCTTAGATCACTGGGACTACCACCCTCACCCTCACGTGCACCCTGTAGAGTTTGAAAACCTCCAAGAGGCTAACTTCACAGAGCTGCAGAGTGTGCAGGCTCTCCACCCGCCCAGCCTCATACGACACGATGGCATACGATACGACGCAGAAAACCTGCTCGATGCAAATCTTGGGGCACACGCACATGTGTTACAGCAACCAGTAAGTCCTTTTTTCAACAAAAAAAAAAAAACAAAACAAAAAAACACCTATACATTAAAATAATAAACACATACAGACATTCACGTACCTGCACACAACAAACAACTACATGTATTCAGATATAAATCTAATTAATATAAAAAATAGATAAAACAAAAAAATGGCTGTCGTGCTGTATAAAGTAACCTTAGAGTTTATGGTGAAATATGCAATGTATTATTAGTCAGGGGATCTGTGTAATGACTGTGATCACTTATTGCTAAAGTGATGACAGCAATGATGACTGAAGCAAGACTTTAGTAAGACTTTACTTGACATAACATAATACTAAGGCTCTCACTGTTTTCAGTGCTAAGGTAGTAGAAATATAATTACAAGGAACAGACAACTGTTGGTTGGTGGAAAGTATCACCCCGAGGCTTTTGGACCTACATACATTCACTGATCTTGGAATAGGGCCCAATAACACCTTTAAATCCAAAAATATCCTTCTAGCTCACTGTAGGCGCCTTCAAACTCAGCATAATTCACAGTTTGGTTTCAAATCAGAGAGGACATTTAGGAAGTTTGAGACCTTTAAGGGTCCTGTGCCAAAAATCAGGAAGTGAATCTTTAAACTAGAAGAAAAACTTTAATTTTAGAGGTTAATCTTTCTTTTTTTATTTTTCAGTTTAAAAGAACTTTTATTTGAATAGGGTCTGAAGGCTCAGCTAAGCTCACTTAGTGTCACTGCAGCACGTGTCACCCCTCCAGTTGTGAACCAATGAACCAGAACAGAGATCTATGGTGGTGGACTACATTAACTTACAGTGTCAAACCAATTCAACATTTACTCTTTAGTTCTTAAGGCAAAGTGGTTGTGTATGTATTTCATCTATTTATTGCTCTATTATTCATTATTTTAAATTCTAGCAAAGATTACAACTGATTTTTCACTTTGAAATAACATCTTAATCTAACATTGCATTTAATTTCATGTAGTCTTCTCAATTTGATCAGGATTGTTGTTGTGAATAATACATCCAATTATATCTATGAAATGCATTCACAGTTGAATGGGATATTGTATTAAGACTTTCTATGCCAGTTTTCAGTGTTCTTTATCAACCTTTCTTAAATCATGGGACACAGATATATACACTAGCATACTTACACAAACACATGCCAACAAGACATACAACTTGTGTTTTTGCTGTTTGTATCCCTTACAAAGAAGCCACATAGCATGTATGCTTAAGGTCACTTGACGGTTATCACTTGAAAGAGGTGAAATTTCCCTTTTGAAAAAGGACTGCCATTTTTTACAATAGAAGGAAAATGTGTTTGTATGTGAAAAATACAAGGTGTTAATGCATCAGTTGAATCATGATATGAGAATACAATGTGAAAACCACTGTTCACAGATGGAATTCATATGAAGGTTTCCACCACTGACAGTTTTTTTTGTAAAGGATGTTATGAATACGTTAACAAGTGTTGCCCACACAGGAATACAGCTATAGCTACGTCCACACATCACAGCTCATGCAGAGAGAGATGTTGCCTTACTCTTTCACTTACAGTGACAAGAATTAAGTGCAAACCCAGCTGTAAGAATATGTGTCTGATGTTAGGTTCAGTAGCAACATAATATCTCTGAAAGGCTTAACTGTAGTTTAAAATAATCCAATACCCTAAAACATCCCAAAATATTTAAAGATGTCAGATATGGCTGTTTTTGGGAGTGATATTGGTTGAATTAAAATAAAAATACATACAAAGGTATTTGTATATTTTAGGAGTAAAAAGTACAGTATTTCCCTATGAAATGTAGTGGAGTAGTAGTATAAAGTAGATTAAAATGGAAATACTCAAGTACAAGTACCTCAAGATCCTACTTAAAGGGAAATTTTGCCACTTTTTATGTGGATGTTCAATAATGGTAAATGTAGTCAATTGAAGCAATAAATTCCTCAGTGTATGGGCTATATTAGCAGAGAAAGCTGAGTTCTCCTGCTCGTGGCTTGAAAAAAATATGTCAGAATATCAAAGTCAGCCAACACACTGTAAAATGTATCATCATCCATAACATCCTCTACACTCAAGGTTTGGGATGCCATTTTGTTGTTGGAAACGTAGCTAGTTTGCAATACAAGCGAAGAGAAAGTTTTGTTTTTGAGTGGTATCTAGAGTACACTCCTGAAATAGCCTGCAGTTCTTTCTTGCCCCCAACTACGTCACTGTTACGTCAAATGATCCACTGATGCTGGTAGAACAACAGCACCCCAGAGACACAGAGAACATCGGCAACAACTGCATTTTTCACACTATATCCCTAACTTGGAAAGACAGAGAGGTTGAAAATCATTGATGCTTGATTTTTTTTTCTTTTGCTGTAATTGTGTAACTAAAAAGATATTGACTTTATGAACAAATATTGTCATACAATAAGGAATATTAATAAAAGAATTTGAATGTGCTCAACAAGCTGGCTCTTGAATTATTGCAAATGCTTTGATTTCAGACTAATCGATTTTGACTTGTGTTGTAGGTAGCGTTCTTCCCTCGGGCTGTGTATCCACCACACGTGTCTCAGCGCAGCTCTGATGATGAGGAGCGAAGTCCCCCGCTGGAGGTATCTGATGAGGAGTGTCTGAGAGATCGAGTCCCTTATGTCTCACCAGCAGATCTGGGTAAGTAACCAGATTTACAGGCCATTTGTTACTGTCCTGTATGTGTAGTGGGTGAGCACTCCGCTTAACACGGATACTTTAAGACACACCAACTGTGCTGGCCATGTGAAGACGCTCTGTCATTCCGGTCATGGTATATCTAGAAGTGCTAAGTCACTGGACTTGCTTTAGAGACTTGAATCTCAAGAATCTAAAGCAAGACATGTTGCCCTTGTCTTAGCACTTCTACACGTGCTGGTCAATATGTGGTTATACAGAATAACAACCATGCACGTCTGGCCTCTCTGATTCCTTGATTCCCTCCACCAAGAACAGAGATGTGTGCTTTGGTAATGAATTATCTGTTAAGTGGTATAGTGTATGGGTCGGCATTAGTGGTTTCCACTCACCATATAAGAATGAGAGCTGCTCCAAAAGCCCCTTTCTGGATTACAGGCCAGTGTTGCCTTCTTCACGGTGGGATGGTGTGGTATTGAGTCATGCCAGCTTTGTGTTCTGCTGACAGTTAAAAATACACTTTTAGGATGAGCTACTAGTTGCACAACAGCTTTTATACTGCTGGTCATGCACGCTCTATGGAAGTGGGCTCACGAAAAGACAAAGTTGTTAGAAATGATCGGGTGTACAAGGAGAATGGCAAGCTATCCCCAAGGTTCTACTGCATAAATGCAGCAGTCAGCACCTTATTTGTTGAATAATTGTAATGTCTTACACAGAACTCTTTAACCTTGGGGGTAAGACCATAAGCAGTGTGGAAAGTCTCCAAACTCAGGGAACCAAGGTTACACATGTAACTGTCAGTGACAATTTTGATAGTTTGGCTGTCAAGTAACTTTGCACCAATATTAAAAGAACAAGGGAAATTATTATATGATTTTTTATTGTTATGGGGTGTATGTACAAAGCTATTAAATTCGTTTTTGATACATATATAATGTAGAGGGTTTTGTTCTGAAGTTCAGCACTCAACCGTTGACTTTGATCAATTCTGCTGAAGTGCATTTGTAAGCCTATTTCAACAACAGTTAATATTTCAGTTCATCACGTAGCAGCATAACAATGTAAAAAACACTAAAAAGATGACTCATGGAGGGTAACATCTGGCAATATTTCTTAGAATTTTGGAGGGTTTTCTCTGGTAGTCTTGTAAGGGTACTTCATGCTCTACAACTTTAGGGGTGTGAATCTCTAGGCACCTCTCAGTTCATTTCTGGTTAAGAGGGCTATGACTCAATTATAAAATGATGCTATTACAAAACAATTTTATACAATCTATACATGATTTATTTTTTTCTCACTATGTGACTACTTGTTACTGTTAAAACATAGCATAGTTGTAATGACCAATAATTTAAATAAATTAATTTATTTCTATTATCTTTTATTAATATGCAACTTGCATACAGTTTGGCTCTTGTTCAGGTCCTTTTTCCTTGTTAAAACTTCTTTCATCCATTTTTTATACCATTTTTCCTTAGGGTCACGGCCCGTGAATTAGAAATGTATATATAATTTATTCAAAATTGTTAATACGCAAAATCCGGTTTTGGGATCAGTATCGGAAAGGAAAAAATAGTATCGGAACATCTCTACTAATAAGCCTAATGTCTTAGATCTCTTATATATACTGATGTGGTTGGTGTGGTTGAAACTAGCAAAAATAATCAGAAATCTTTGACCCTTTTCATTTATTTTGTCACTATTCCAAGACTAATAAATGTTATAGAATCAAAAGTTTGTTTTTTCAATCTTCAACAATTAATGTGACTAAATCTGTACATAATGAATAGAATTACAGTGCATATCAGTTTAAAATGAGTAATAGTGCAACTTTCTGATATTTCCAAAAGGCAATAAAAAGAAGATCCGTTTGTACCAGTTCCTGTTGGACCTTTTAAGGAATGGCGATATGAAGGACAGTATCTGGTGGGTGGACAGAGACAAGGGTACATTCCAGTTTTCTTCCAAACACAAGGAGGCTCTCGCACATCGCTGGGGAATCCAGAAGGGAAACCGCAAGAAAATGACCTATCAGAAGATGGCTCGTGCGTTGCGCAACTATGGCAAAACTGGGGAGGTGAAAAAGATAAAGAAGAAGCTGACGTACCAATTCAGTGATGAGGTTCTGGGGAAGAGTCACCCAGAGAGAAAATCATATGTGTAGACAGGAGGAATATTGAAATGTCAAGGTTTACTTATGACAACTGTTGACATTGGAGGTGTAGCTTCTGGTGTTAGATGCTTAATCAACCTTGCTGATCTGGTAAATAGCATTTTGTGCATAGCCCCATGACTGCTGTACAGTGGGATCAATCTTTGAAGATACTAGCTAATGCAACATAAAGGTATGGAACAAGAGACAAAATCCCTAAAGACTTTTTCTGTATAACAAGAGACCACTTACAGTAGTAATTGCCATCCAAAGTAGAGAAGGAATACCATAGGAAGGTATATCACGTTGGCCAGTCTGTCTGAATGTCTGGATAATAAAATACTTCAAAGTAGCATTATTGAAATAAAGTCAAATGTGTGGAGATTTATGAATGGGTACTGAGATTTGGAAAAAAGTGTCATATATGTGTAAAACCTGCAATCTAAACCCAGCACAGCACAAGGTGGGGGTGACTTTGTATTGGATCGATCTTGACCCAGTGGCCAAAGTTGGAACTGCAAGTCACATGTGGCCGTGTTCAGAGAGACATACAAAGTTTGACATACACATATAATATTACAAAATAATACATCAATTATTGGCAGTTTTCCAGGGAGCTATATGCTGGACTACTGGGAACAGTGATTTCCTGGAGTGTTGTCGTCACTGTGAGGTTGCCAGTACACCAGCAGAGACTGGTTCTAACTTCAAATGAACCTTATAGACATTAGAGTGGTATCAATCTTTTTATCTAACGCTTGGCACAAAAGTAAAACCCTATTTCCCAAAATGTCAAACTATTCCTTTAATGACTATAATAGATAGTGTACAGTCAAAAGGTAAAAGGGGAAAGAGAAAAGGGGCATTGCAGTTACATGGTATGAAACTTACACCGAGTATGTGTTTTTAAATGTGGGTGCATCCACATAACTGTGCATATTTTATTTAGAAATGTCTTTTTACATATTTTCAATATAAATGTAACCACCTATGGAGAGTTTAAAGTTTTAAACTTCACAGTAGGCCCAGGCCTCTTGCTGTGTTTGTCTCTCCTTGTGTTGAACATACTTAAGTTCTCTTAACTGTGTGTAATACTACTGTATGTACATATTTACATGGCAATGTAATATTTAAAACAGCAAGGAAAGACAAAGAAGTGCTGAATGAGATAAGACCATTATCATGATTATTTACATGACAAGAAATGTATGTCTGTATGTTATGATTAAGAATTGCTGTAAAAATAAATTGTTCATAAATGTATGTGTATTGTAACTGTTCTAAGGATCCTTGGTACAGTAAGCAAACACAGCTAATATCAGAGGTAAAATATAAAGAAGAAAAAGAAGAAGAGGAACATTGTATAAAGTTGTATATAGTGTTAGCGTTACAGATGAGATCTCTCACCTTGCATTACAGCTATAAAGATAACTGGTGACAATGAGGAACTATGAGGTTAATGCAGAGTGTTGGGGTGAAGTGGCCTGTCATCCACTTCTTACATATATCTGCCTGTGTATCCTGACACTACAGGCGCCAGCTCTCTATTCATAGTGGGTGTAAGCAAAGCCCAGAGTGACACATCTGGAGTTTCCAGATTAATAGTCTGTGTATCCAGCTGTTCTACTCTGCAGATTCCTACTGTAGTTTTTCTTGAATGGCTTGAGCATGTAATAACAACTTATCATGGTATTTCTGTGTTTTTGTTTCCTATTGATGACAAGGGTTTTTGTCAATTGATGAAAAAAATTAAATCTAATTATAACATGATATGCTGATTAATTCATTCAATGAATTGGATTTATCAATATTTACTTGGAAAAGCCCCCAAATAAGGATATTTCAGCTCAAAAACATGACATTACATTACATGACATTATTGAGGCATATAACTAAGGGGATAGAGTATAATTATCAAAGGGGTCATTAAAAATCAATAAATTGTTATTATTTCTTATAATTTTTCCAAATACATGATAGTTTTTATCATTAAACCTATCACAGCCTAAAATGTAGCCATAACAGTTTTCTTTATGTAACGTAAGCTAATCACCTCAGCACCAATGTGGTCCTTAAAACTGAGTGCGGAACTGTTGTCTCCCCCTTGTGGCAATGATCCAAGGAAGCAACAAAAATAATCAATTTGAAACTCAATACAATAGTTGGAAATTGAAATCAAAGTGAAGCCTCTTACGTCTAATAAACAAGCTCAGTGCTTCTCACACAATTCTCCTTACCTTCCTCACTCCAGTGGGTGCGCTGATGTCAGCCGCTACCGATCGGTTTCTGGTGCGCCAGCGTGGGAATGTCTAGCCTGGCATCGCCAGACTAATTCGCGTATTAGTCTGGAACCTCTCATTTTATTTTGGACTTTGGCAGCGAGAACCAGTCAGAGCGATGAAACTCTGTCCTGTCAGATGGTACATCCTGTCAGAAGTTCGGCAAACACATTAACATAAAGTTGCAGTTGTTTGTCCTTCTTTTAGAGAAAATTTACCGTCCAGTCCATTTAATACTGCCGCTGTAGCCGGCCGTGGAATGGCTGCCGCCATATTGGATATTTATAAAGATGCCTCAATGGCGCTCCTCTCTGTCAGTCATCATATTAAACCCGCCTCATACTAGATAAACGGTTGTGATTGGTTCGCCCGACACAACGGTGTTGCCAGTACCAAGGAAATCAGTCTGAATGGGAGAGGGGCCAGATGTATCTGCCAGAGCAAATAAAACATGAGCTCGAAGATTCGCCTGGTTCCTAGGCTAGGGAATGTCGCCACAGACACAAGATTTAAAACTCCGGTAATACAGAGAGACTTAACCTGCATTAATTTTTTTAATGCGTTAATTGTTTTGTAATTAATTAATTAAAATTAACATGTTAATTTGACAGCCCTAGTTTTTGTTCAGATTTTTTCCAGAACAAAGTAGTTTTAAGTGAACTGTGTACATTTTTAGAGACATACAGAAATGCTTAGGACATGCTTATCAACTTCACCACCATCACGCCTCCCTTTAAACAGAGAAATAGGAAGTCAGTGACTTAACTATATTTATTTACCACATTTCAATATCACTTTTACAGATGAATTTTGGTTCAATAAAATAGAATAAAGCCTCAAATAAATGATATAATAATACATAACATAATATAAAAACACTTTAACAAAAAGGAGTGCTAACTTGAATGTAATGTGCAGTGTGGAAATATAAAAATACTACAGCACTTGGTGTCCCAAGAGCCAACAGCTCCCCTCAATGGTCAAGTTGTAATTGATACCAATAACTAACAGGTGAAAAGATGAAAAGGAATTCATGCCTGGAATACAATACAACACAACACAACACAACACAACACAATACAACACAACACAACACAACACAATACAACACAACACAATACAATACAATACAACACGACGTGACACGACACAACACAACACAACACAACACAACACTATACAGTACAACACAACAGAAAAAACAACACAAAACAGTACAATACAGTGTAAAATAACTTAACCAGAGCTGGATAAGCAGTGTCATGTTGATCGCAATAAATAGTATCACTGTGTGTACATAAAAGCTCTAGAGTACATGGAGTATACAAGCACACTTGATCATCAGATTGTAATAATTAATAGTGGTATTACTTCCTTTCATCAAAAGGCAGGAACAGATGAGTTCTGTATGTGTTAGAAAACTGTGTCAGAAAAGACACACAAAAACACATTTTCAGAAGTAAGGACATCACATCCATGCATAAAGATTTCAGGTTTAGGAAGAATGGATATAGTTGGATGTAGAAATAACACATAAACTGGATACTGAATAAATCTGAGGTGATACGTATGCCATGCAGTTGCTGGATCATGCTTAGTTTTTAATAATTATTCACAAGGTTTAAGTGGTTCCAACAGCAATAAATGTGACTCTCAGTTCAAACTCTGAATACAGCACTGGTTATTGTTGTGTTCAGCTAAAACTACTTTGCAGAATTTGATGACTGGCCTAGCTGCCAACTTCAAGGTTCAGCTGGTACAGAGTGTATGTTTTCCAGATTAAAAACTCAAAGCAAAAATTGGTATGATCAAGGTTTAGACTGAATTTTGCAACACCAAAAGACTTGTAAGAGGATGGAGATCTTTTTTGTCCTATTAATGGTAATTACAGCACAGTCAGGTATTAATAATATATCTACATAATGTTTACAGTAAATGTGTATTATAAGCATAGTATAGTATAGTATTGTATAATTTTGTAAAACACAGTGTAGTATAGTGTAGTATAGTACAAATATACTCTAGTACAGTACTGTACAGTAAAACACAACGTATAGTACAGGGAAAAAAATTAAAAAACTTAAAATTATCAATATTTTCATTGATTTACAACAGCAAGCAGTATATAAAATCACTTTACATGTACATTTTCAACCTTGAAAATTTTGAGTGTTAATCACTAATTATTTGTACATTTGCATATATGCCTGTGTCATTTTCCCTGTATTTTGGGTTCGTGGCAACTTTATATTTGTTTAACTGACAAAATGATTAGTCAGACAGGTGCTAAACAAAGACAAAACTGAACCAAAATGAACCTGGACTCCAGAGGGTTTAAACTGCAACTGTGGAAATACACTATAAAGACCTTTACACACTCATCCCTGCCAACAGATAAAACAAACTGTGGATCTCTTATCCTCAATCATCCTCTCATGTTCATTCTTAGATTTACTGGGTGACAGGGTACAGCACAGATGTGGGGAGAGTAAACAGACTTTTTTTGGATTCAATGTTCTAAATTTAACCTTACATCCATTGCCCTCCCTCTCAAGGCCTATCATTCAGCCGAGGTGTTGGAGGAAAGGATGGTTGAAATATAGCCCGAGGTCAGATGTGACTGGAGGGTGGGCTGGGATGAGCTTTAAGAGGGAGTATGAGGGGAGTGGTTTTTGTTTTTTGGAGATTGTGTTGGGCCTTGGGGAAAAAATGCAGGAGAGGCGGGATGGTTCATGAAAGGAGGAGGGGGGCCACTGCTATTAAAGGCAAGGGGTTGAGATAGACAGCAGACTGTTTAGGAACAGTGAGTCACACTGTGGCGAGAGGAGATCATTCAGGATGCCAGAACCAGTCAAAAAACCAGGTAAGTGTGCTCATTCAGCTACTTTTGTCATTTCCTCAACACATAAAAATGTACATTGTCATAACAGTACATGGCCTGAAAACCCAAACTTTTTGATACTAGCATAATCCTGTTGTAAGGCCACATGACCATCTTCATCAAAGTAATCCATCATAAAGTCTACAGTACATATTGTGTATTGTGTAGCTGTTACTTATTAAGGACAACTTATTCAGATAACACAAGTTCTACTCTGCAAACGCTACTTTACAAAAACAGAAGCTTACTTCTCACAGTCTCTAAAAGTTTTCACATATATTGAAATGTGAACTAAAGAAGGCTTGTATTAGCTAGATCTTTAGATCTAGTGGTATAGTTTACTTCCGTTGAGCAATATTCTCCTTAAACAGAAACTTCTTCTAAGAAACTAACAATTTGATCATACAGTATGTGTGAGAAAATATTCTACTGTGTTGGGCCATGCCCCTCTTAAGCAACTATTAACCACAACTATACCGCTTGCTTGAGACTAGTACATCGGTTTCATCAAAAACATTAATACAATGTTTGACTGATTGCAGAATAATGTGATTGTGACATTTTACATTTTACATAACAAATGGAAGTTTGTATCATGTTTTTTCTAATTTAATCATGTAACCACATTTTTTTTCTTTTACAAGTATATATGGAATATTGTATATGTTGCAATGATATAAAACTGGTATATCACAAAAACAATTTTAGATTAATTATTACCAGACAGGAAAGTTTTTGAAACTTTATTGATCCCACAAAGGGGACTTTAAAAAACTTTAAACTTTATTAAATGTTACTGCATACAAACAAGGCATGAAAAAATGCAGTTGATAAGGTAAAGTAATTATATATGCTTCAAATATATTGCATGGCTTAATAAATTGGCACAAGTTGCTTGGTAATCTGATGAACCAATAATCACGTAGCCAGTAGCCAGAATTACAACATATGTGCAATTATCCATCCTTAGTTCAAAGTGTTTTCCAGTGGTGTGATCGTTACTCCAAACCCTACGGCCTTGTCAGGAACTCAGTTACATGTCACATGGTACAGGTGGAAACACTGTCTGATGTGAAATCGACACTGTCACATTTCCGGCATCACTGCATTCACAAAATGCACCACTGATCCAAAAATGCCAGACAGAATTCCAACTTGACAAATGACTTTCCACAGGTTTTTTTCTCTCTCTTTGGTGGGAATGGATTGTTGTTCGTGGAGTGAGAAGCCCAACATATCACATATCAGATGACACTAGCCCAATTGGCCAACTTGTGTGTGCTAAGATTTCTAGTGTCAAGGATTTGTTCAGAAGAGTAACAGTTATGATCATCTGGATCCTGTTGAATTATTAGCAGTTATTATCAACACCCTGCAATCAACAGGATGTTTTTCCTTGTTTGAAGTAATAATATGAACATGGTTTGCTTTGTCAACTTTTAAGTTAAAAGAAAAGTTATATTAAAGAGTCTGTAATCGATAATTTTATAAGAAACAACAAAGTATCAAATTAAATTATGAAACAATGTGACTTGAGGTTGCTTGTAGTGACCAAACTACAAAGAATTATCACCAGAAGACGCAGCTCCATGGCTTCATGGAGCTTTATAGAGAGTTTCAGCTCATTGTTTAACGGTCCTCAACTTTACGGTTTTGGTTTATTTTCACTGCTCTAATATTGCGTTTTCAGATGCAGCAGGCAGCAGTTTTCAGTGAAAAAGATCTAAAAACCCACTGTACACTACCTGATCAGCACCATACAGCAGAGAGACACAGTTAGCGACTAACTGGTGAACATATTAGACCATTTAGCAGCCAAAGAGCCAGACATTTCAGCAAGTTCAGGAGTTGGTGGAGACCAAAAACAGAGCTAAAAGAAAGTAAATATTGGTCTTACATTCTCCAGGTGGCCAAAAAACACAACTCCAAATGAATGATAATGTTGCCCCATAACTGCAGGATGTGTAACCAAGCAACTGTTTGCCAACAATTTCACCATATCAACTTAAAAGGTGATCATATGTCAGTACTGTGTTCACAACTTGTTTTCACTGGCCCCAAGTGGCTAATAAAATCAGTTATTGCAGGTTTAAGACACATTTTAATTAAACGTGCTTTCATGTGTGCATGAAATTAAAAAAAAATGGGGACCCACTCATGAAAACAGTGGCCCATAGCACTGCTAACAGTCAATAACAAGGTACCTTCAAAACATGCAACTAACTAAAACAAGGCAATAATAAATTATTATATTCAGACAAAAATTGTAATTGATAAAAACCAGAGACATGAATTAATAACAGGATTAAATACTATTTAGAAAGGCTTGAAAACTACAGTAAGTCATGGTGAGGTTAGACTTTGGTTTACTTTGTACCTATGATCTAGAGTTTGAAAAGGTCAAAAAAGGTCAAAGTCAAAAAATGTATTAACTAGTTGAAATGTTTGGGTATCAACATTAAAAGTTGTTTCAAAGTTATCTTCGAATATACAGTAAATTAATTAAGAATTGTGTTGCTTTCTGATTGCCAGCCAGTCAGTCAGTTGAGTGTCAGTGAAAGTCATCTCAACAGTACCTTGTATTTAGACAAAGAGACAAAAATCAGCACACTCCAAATAAACATCTGTTATGTCTGCAATGTTCATTTTATGGCTACAGTAAACAAAGTTGTTGAAAGTATACCAGATATTTCATGAGAGTGAACCATAATTTATGTGAGTGTGAGTGATTGACAACATGACAATAGATGTCAGAACAGCAGGGAACGCTGGCTGCAGACAGACTGAGGACACATCATTCTTTCTGTGCCGCAGAGTCACAAAAATAGAGTCAAGTTAATCCCTCAACTACCTGTGCCCATGTTGCAGCTGAAGCCTGTCAGCCTCATTTATTAGGCCAGTACATATGCTTCCTATATTTAAACTCATAAGGTCATCTTGCAACATGGAGTATATGTTCTGTGTGGCTTTGTTGAATGTTGAACTGCTCAGGACTCATTCCTGGAAATAATATGCATCTGAATTAAGTCCACATACATTTAGTTCCAAACACCTGGTTTTACTGTTAAACACATGTCAGTCACAATCACTATTTTTAGGTCCTTTTTAAAGACGCCAACTGTGCAACAATGACATTGCTGTGCACATTTTATAACTTTTTAAAAAATGAAAAAAGACCTTGCACAGCAGAAAAGGCAACAGCTGGTGTTTTACATGAGAGTAAAACTTAGTATAAACAGTTTTTCAGACGGACGGTAGACACCATGTAATGATTTTTTTGCGATTTAGGATCACTACCCATGCCTGTTACTGTTAATGTGCCGATGTTCAGTTTGTTATACATGTTCCAGATGGGTCTCTGATCACCTTTGGTTTGTCTTTGGGCTGTTGGGTTCATTTTCATTAGACGTTTGTCCAGTTTAGTTCCACCACAATAAAACACATGCTCTGATTGAATGCTAATGAATGAAAGTGAATGGACTTTAATTTTCAACCGGATTAGGAGGAAAGGATGGATATATACATTCATGACTCCTCAAATAAAGATGTGTGCTTCAGAATTCAATGGTCTCTAGTAAATACAAAAAAATTAAAAAAAAAACAAAAAAAACACAAATAGTACACAAATATGACTTACTATGAAGCCAGATGTTTGTGCTTTGAGACATTTTGTGTGGAGTGGGAAAAGGCAAGTTCATTGGTTTTCAGTTAGCCCCACCCAGTGTGCTGCAGACTGTACAACACTGTACTTTTTTAACACAAGCAGCTCCGCTCAGCTCACGACCCTTTTCCTTTTTTTTCTAAAATATGCCCCATCCTCCTTTCCTACCCCCCATCTCTTTCTCTTCTTTTTCTCTCTCTTTCTCTACAAGTTTGGACAGTATACATGTTGTTCCATCTTCCGGCGCAACTTAATGAATGGAGAAAAACTTGAAAAACCCTCAAAGGTGCAAAGAGTATTTGCACTGTTGTTATTTGTTTTTATCACAATGTCACAAAATTCTCGTCAATATCCACTCAGAAAGACAATTATGGTGTCTGGGTTTTCTCCTCAAGACGATTTGATCACACCCCAACAGCAGAAATGTTGAAAAAAAAAAAAGCTTCCAAAGGCTTACTTTTTATTTTGAACCCACCCTTCCTCTTCAGTTTCAGCATTTGCCAAGAAACCAAAGACTCAGGAGGCAGACGAGGGGTCCTCTGTGGTCTTTGAAGCAGAGACTGAGAAGCCTGATGCTAAAGTAAAATGGCAGTGCAACTCAAAGGACATTGCTAGTGGCAACAAATACGTCATTACAGCCGACGGAAACAAGCACTCCCTCACTATAGAAGCTATTACCAAGGAAGATGCCAATGTCTATGCAGTGATTGCTGGGGGGTCAAAGGTCAAGTTTGAGCTGAAGGTCGTATCAAAGCCAGGTGGGAGACTTTGATGCTGCAGCTGTGCGTTTTAGGTCATGCACGCTCACCTACAGGCTGCGTAGTCAACACAGAGCACAAAGAAAAAATGGAGCACTCAAAGCAGAAAACCACTGAGGCTTAAATACTTGATGCACTGCATGCATTTGATGTTTCTGCACATGAACTCACGTTCTGCACCGTCTGACAGCTGCTCAACAACAAATCTCTGAAACAGGTTTGTGTGGTCTATCTTTAAGAAGTGTTTGCTCTTAAAGGAATGGTAAAATTATGGGAAATACGCCTACTAGCTTTCTTGCAGAGAGTTAGATGAGAAGGTAAACACCGCTTTCATATTTTCTGCTTTTATATAGCGCTTTTTTAGTCTGTTAAATGTAATGATACAGCCAACAAATGGTTAGCTTAGCTTATCATTAACTGAAAAGCAAAGGAAATCCGCCTGGCAAAACAAATCCAAAATCCATGTACCAGCATCCCAAAAGCTCACTAATTAACTAACTATATCTCAAAGTGTAAAACAATGTCTTGTCATCTTTGAACAGGGGAGGGAAAGTAATTGCCAGCAAATAGTCCCACACATAACCTATGGAAGTATTAAGAGGGCTGGCTACTGCGTGCCACTCAGCCTTTCTGTCGGCCACTCGCGGTACTGCAGTGAAAAAATCCCCTGCGGCCCCAAAAGCATTTTCCCCATAGACCAACATTATGACATGTTGTCTATATGTTTAAACCACGGAGATTTCATATTTGTAAAACCCAGAAAAGTCATTTTTTATGCGCATGGCGTTATCCAAATGTAAAGTCTATGGGTGAGCAGGAGGAATACAAATAAGCGTTTGAAGTGGGCCACAAAATGTGGAGGCTAGAAAACGTTCTTGGCTTATGTGCCAGGCGAGCGATTTTCATTCCAAGGAATGGGATCCAATTGAAAGCCCTGTATTCTCTCTCTCTGAATATATTCATGATAACATCCACAATAAAACCATGACTTGACATTATATACTAAACAAACAAGATACGACATGTTAATTATTGCACTTTAGAGATGCTGTTAGGTGTCTTTGGCAAGCTGTTTCCAACTGTTTCCAGTTTTTATGCTAAGCTAACTGCCAGCAAGAAAGTGACTAAGCATATTTCCCAAATTGTCAAACTATTCCTTTAAGCATCTGAATATTGCAATCACTGGCTGAATCACAATCATTTTGTCCAGCACTTTATCAAATCTATCGAGCACTGTATGCTGCAATGCAAAGTGTGTCACCGGGCAACATTTGTGCCATTATTCTGTCAGTGACCCGCTGAGGTCGTTTGTTTGGATTTGATAAGGCGGAAACAAATCTTGAAGAAAGGCAGCAGACTAATGGGCCCAGTGTGCTACAAGAGGCTGCCCACAGCTGTCTGTGGCTCATATCATAGACACCCTTACGCCGTCTGTACGATGACCTTGACTCTCACACCAGCACATTATTTCCTCATGAGTAACCACCACTTGACTGGCGCTCAGGATAGGCATGAAAGGCAGCTGATAACACATGGAAAATCAGTCTGCCATTCGAAAATGATAAGACATAAGAAATATTTTGGGTGATAAATGTTTGCCAAAGAATGTTTTCACTCTGACAAAATAGTGTTTAAAGCATATCAAACCGATTAAATGATATAAATGTTTAGATTTTACTGGTACACAAAATATTAATGTGTTGGATTTTTCTCAAAGTTCAAAGAGAAAGAAAGAAAGATTTTTCCTAAAAAACATTTTCTAGACAAATATAAATTAAGTTTGGCAGATTGGTCACTTGCTTTTTGGAGCAGATTACTTGTTAATAGGAGTACAGTGTATGGGCCCAGTGTTTTTCATTGTATCTCTTCTGACTTGTTATATCTGTGGTGACAGAAGCTCCAGTTGAGGCCCCTGCTGATGGACCCGGGGAGTCTAATGTCAAACCAGAACCGGCCCCTGCTGCTCCGCCTGCAGCAGCACCCAAAGAGGAGCAGACTGCTGCCCCAGCACAAGTTGCTCCTCCAGCTGAGAGTGAGTTACTCAGCTCCAGCATTAATTTATTAATTTACTCCTTTGTCCGGTCATTCATGTACATCAGACTTTGCGTTAAGCCATTCCTGAAAATGGAGAACATGCCAAAAACACCCCAGTCTGTTTGAAATGCCACACAAATGTTCATTGTTTACACACAAGGCATTAGGCTTAGCTGCCATCAATGTGCAAAAGCATTGCATGTAGAATTTAGTTAAGTTTATATTTCATATTCTATGTTTTGACACTTATGGACGCAGTACCATATGTTTGCTTGGTTTCCTTTTTTATTTCTCTGTATGTAGTATTAGACGTGTCTTGTGAGCCCATATGGCTTGGGAACCCATGGGTGTATGACAATTGAACAAAATAATTCAAATGTATTACCTTTGAATAGTTTTATTCAAGTGTCATACACCCATGGTAATTCCATGCGTTCTGTCTTTATTTCGATCACCAGTAATAAAAATAAACAAATCAGCCTAAACAAAAAATTCTTACACATTCTTATCATATGCAGTAGTTGATTAATTCTAAAAAAATAAATGTTTTTCATGTTCAAAAGTTTAAATGTTCAAATCAATTATGTTATGAACCTGTTGGATTTTCAGACGAGCAGCCTCCAGACACCAGACAGGACCTGACCGGACTCTTCACAGAGAAACCCCACAGTGGAGAAGTCACTGTAGGTTAGTGGCTTCAAATATATATTATATGGATATCATCTAAAATATGTAAATGATCCCATAGAGAAAGTTGCAGGATTAGAGTCACATCTTGTGCAATAAAAGTCTTAACAAGGTATAGCATTACTGTTTATTACTGAACCTTTTATTAGTATATCTTATCAGTTCAAACACAGAGCTGGGCAAGGTATGGGAAATGTGAAAAGGAGCAATAGAAAGTGATGGAAATAATATTGAGGTGTAGTTTAATTTGAAAACTTCCATTTGTAACAAATTGTTGATGGATTTATGTTTTTTTAACTCTGCCAAATAGATATGTATGTCCAAGATCCAAGTGATAAAATTATGTTTATATACATAAAGATCTACAACATGACAATGAATGTATAAAATATACACAAAATAAGCTGATGATGTGTATAATGTCATCACTGAAAAAACAAAATAACAACAAAAACTTAATGCTGCATTGGATATCAGAATCTAAAGGATAAATTGTTAAACCAAACTATTCTTTTGTACAGGTGAAAATATCACGTTTGTGGCTAAAGTGAATGCTGAATCTTTGCTGAAGAAACCCACGGTCAAATGGTTCAAAGGGAAGTGGATGGACCTCGCCAGCAAGTCTGGAAAACACCTGCAGCTAAAGGAAACGTATGACCGCAGCACTAAGGTAGACTAATGCTGGAGACAAGATCATAGACATAAGCAGAAAAATAATCATGTTTTGATGTCATGAAATACATGTTATTTTAGTCCTTCATTTAAACTCACAAACAACCTCACATGTTATGTATTTTTAGTTAAAACCTGCAATATGTAACATTTTACTTTGAGGCAACAGCTGGGTTTTGCAAGTCTGGCCCTTCTCACCCTCAATTTTGCAAGCTCTTGCCTCAGTCACTCATCCTAATAACATGATGAACCACAGGCCTTAGCAGTAATGTTATGGGGAGAATGGAAGACACGTTTCCCCTACAAATTTCAGAACAAAATGGTGAGCGAAACCTCAACAAGGAAAGTAAAAATGGAAAATGAATGGCACACTCCATAAGATCCCAAATCTGAAACTAACTAATAATAAAATGTCATACAATGAAGCATATGTGTTTGGGTTTTAAAGATGTTCGCCTCACTGTGTCATGGACTCTTCTGATATCTCTCCTCATGCATGCGGTTGCAGGCCTACACGTTTGAAATGCAGGTCATCTCAGCCAAGCCTAACTTTGCTGGAGCTTACAGATGTGAGGTTTCATCCAGGGACAAGTTTGACAGCTGTAATTTTGACTTGACTGTACATGGTGAGTGGTCCTATTGTTGTAATACTTTGTTTTACTTTTTGATATGCTAGTTTGTTTGCGGCACTCACTAATGTTGTTTTAATATGATCCTTTCAGTCACTAATATGATTATCTTGTATCACAATGCCTTTGGTTCCTGTTCTGCATTTCAGAGGCTTCTGCTCCTGAAGGTTTCGACATAAGAGCAGCTTTTAGGCGCACGTAAGTTTAATAAGACTTTTCAAACAGTTTCAAAACACAACATATTTTTGGTCACATTCAAATCGATTATATGCTGATTGATAGTTTCTCAATAAGGGTATGACTGCTGGTCCCCTGATGCATTTCATCAAAAGTATTATGCAGCTGTTAAAGTCAACCTGTGTTTCTTTTCCTTACAGCGCTGATTCATCAGTTTAATGTCATCTCAAATATTGTTAAAAATCTGTTCTTCTTAGATTTAGTTTCAGTTTCATTTTAAAATGATGTTTAAAAACTAAAAATAGTTCACATTTAGTCACTGAAGTTGTAACATCCAAACTGTTTTATTTTGATAAAAACAGCACAAAGCTTTAAGTAACATTGACAAATCTTTAAAAAAAGATACAATTAGAAAATCATTTAGAGGTTAAAGAGCTGAAGAAGTTTTGCAGTAATTTGTGTCTAAATGAGCTGAAGTATTGTAAACTTGCCTCCTTTTAGACGTCAATAGACTTACTTGAAACATCTTAATTACCAAAAATATGTAAGCATAAGTTTGTGCATTTTGTTGACAGCAAAACTGATCAGGAGCAAAATGGCAACCATTAGTTTGTTTTCAGATTCAACCCTTGATTAGATTTTATATAAATTATTATATTAACTAAACAATATTTAAGAGATTAAAAAGAGAGAGAGAGAAAATGCATCGACACAGTTGTGGAACTTCAGTCAAATATTACCATGTTTTGTGTAACCATTAACTGTGGAAATCTGTGGACAAAACCTATTAGGAGTGAAGCCGGTAAGAAGAGAAGTGGACCGCAAACAAGGTAGTAAAGGGGTTTGTTGCAACAATGGAGGCTCGTATTCAAACACTGAGGACTCTGATTGTTAAAGAACTGAGAAATCAGAACCAGGATCAGAGACTCTTTCTCTCTCCTGTGGCCTGTTTATTCTCCACATTCAAGTCAAACAGAACCAGTGTTGTGGATTGTGCAGCCTCCAATCTGCTGAATTTTGAGAATGAAGACCATAAGAGAGCTTAGAGGACTCAAATTCAAAATCCTGGATGTAGTCACAAACTGTAGTAGCTGTCATTGTGTTAACCTTTGACTCAGGCAGATCTTGATATGTTGAGATTTGATTCTTAAACTTTTAAGTAACCAGTGCTGGTTGCAGCCATCAGCTCTCTCTGATCTACTTCTGGGTTTCAATCAAAACAGCAGAGCCAGCTGCACAAACAGCTACCCGGCAGAGTGAGCTTTGACAGTGGTTTGATCGTGCTAAAAGTGCAGGATGTGCTAAGACACACTGGCTTTTCAGTTGTCAAGCTCTTCCACAGGGTTGCCACATAGAGGAAGTGCAGCTATGGTGTGTTGTAATTTCACCACATAAACCAGAGACTCAGCTTCTAATCCTGCTGTCGGATCAGAGGCAAGAGACAAGCACACAGTCAAATGCCCTTGTCTTTATCTTTCATCCCACTGATTAGAGTCGAGCAGACCCTATAGTGACCGTTGTTTTCTTTAACCTTGAGTGTTTTGTATTGTTCTTGCTGGGATGACTGCTGCTGCTCATGGCTTAATGGAATAGTTGGACATTTTGGGAAATATGCTTATTCGCTTTCTTTTCCAGAGTTAAATGAGACGATGGAGACCAGCTGGAGGCTAGAGCCATACAGGAGGTTATTAGCTCAGTTTGGCAGAACTGGAAGCAGGGGGAAACTGCTATACTGGCTCTTTTTAAAGATCAGAATTATGGGTGCCCCAGTAACCTAATGGTTAAGGTGCATTCCACATACAGAAACCACAACAACCCTGGTTTAATTCCTGCAGGGGACATGTGTTGCATGCCATAGCCCCATCTCTCCGTGTTTCTTTTCTGCCTTTTCCCTGTAAACTCTCCAATGGGTTCAAAAGGGGTTAAAATGCCAATAAAATAAGCTTAATGTCCAACTGAAATCACATTTAGTCATCCCTTAGTCTTTGGGGAAATGTAAGAAATGCTCCTTTTCCTCTCAGTGGCTGGGTTATTTCAAGACACTTTTCATGTAGAGCAGGTCTAAACCGTACTCTTTAAAATATTATTTAGAGAGACCCAACAGTTCCCACCATGAGCGAGCACTTGGCCACAGTGGCAAGAAAAAACTCCCTTTTAGGTAGAAACCTCAAGCAGTACCGGGCTCTGGGTGGGCAGCCATCTGCCTCAACCAAGTTCAGTTGAAAGGGAAAGAGAGTGCATGAGAGAAAAGACAGCCGGTGGAAAGCGAACATAATAACAAGACTAATAATAATAATTGTAGCAGGGGGTGTAGCGTAGGAACATGGGGGCAGTAGGTGGCCCGCAACCACAGATCCAGACTCTACAGCTCTGGAGGCAGAAACACCTGCAGTAAGCGACAGGAGAAGAGAGGAGAGAGACGAGAAAGCACAAAACTACGGAAGAGGTCTGGTCTGTGTTTGACTGACAGCAGCTGGCAGGCTGAGCCCTGGCAGGGGAGCCAGAGACAAAGTAAACAAACCTCCATCGTATCTTACAAGCCATGACCAGACAATGTGTTATTAGCTCATTTAAGAAACTAAGGTGCGGGATAACACATATGTTCATATTTGTAAGATAAGACGTCAGTTTAGCAGGAAAGCTGATGTAAGTTGTTGTCCAAAGTCTGTGGCTCTCGTGCTGTTTAGCAGACCCCCGGCTGTACGTCCATGATTCCAATAAATTATTGCAACTGTGGAAATCTGTGGAAAAAAACTCCAGGGACATGAAACCAAAAAGTTCTCCCTTTTGGTTTCAGTTTTGCAACGGTTTGGTACAGTGTCTTATCTGGTTGCCTGGCAACCTCACTGTAACAAGTTATTCTGCTAGCTAGTCTGCTGTTACAGCACACAACTCCCCGTAAAACCACAACTTACCTTTACACACTTCGGATTAAACAAATTAGACATAATGTGTTAATTAGAGGTCCTGGTCGGCAGATCTTTTAAGAGCCAGGCTAGCTGTTTCATCCTGCTTAAAGGTCTTTATGCTAAGCTAAGCTAACGGACTCCCAGCTCTGGTTCCATAGTTAACACACAAACATTAGGGTGGTATAAATAAATACATTTCCCAAAATGTCAAACTGTTCCTTTAAACATGGCAACACAGGTCTGCCTTGCCAGCAAAACATTTGCCTGTACATTCACTTTTATGCATCAATCCACTCATTTCCTTTCAGTCTTAAATTCTGTCCAATCCAATTTCTTTTTTAATCTTAACCTAAGTTCAGCATTTGAATATTTGTGTTTGCATATTGCACATTGGAACAAAGGTAAATAGGAAATTTTTAATATTGTGTAAAAACCTATACATGTGGATTTGTTTTATTTAAAACAAACCATGTCTGTAGAGATCAAGTAGCTTACTGTGCTGTTGATATTGATGTTTTGCTGCTGGTCACTGATATTTCTGCAGTAGTACAGATGGAAATGACGACTCAGGAGAGCTGGACTTCAGTACCTTACTAAAGAAGAGGTAAGCATTTACATAACAGTGACAGTAATTTGTAGACTTTTAGGATAATAACTTTTTTCTTTACTTTTTATTATCTAACTATGTCTCACTCTCATTCTATCTGGATCGTCCTGCATCTTCAGAGAGTAAGCTACTTCCGCATTTGCAAACTAAAAGTTGGAATGATCACCTTATAACACTGCATGGGAATAAGCCATAATTAACTTTAACTCACAATAAACAATGATAAGTTAAGGTGACATGATGTGGCCAGTGTCTCAAGATATTAACTTGACAACGAGGTTTGGCATCCTTTTGAGTTTGCAAAAGCTTATTCGATTCATTTAATTTCTCTGAAAGTGAAAATAAAATGTTTACAATATTGAAATATATACACATGGAGCCATTTAAGTCCTGATTTCCCACCATATGGTAACCTGAAAATCTAGTCTCACTTTTTATCATTATCACACTCATTCCATTCTAGATGAATCCTGTGATCACTAATGTTGCATGTTATGTCTTAAAGGCCTTCTCACTCAAACAACAACACTTCTTTGATGCCTATCAGGCATAGAGTTTCTACTGTTATTGAAGGTTTTCCCCGACACATTGTGTGTGGCCATTAAGATTCTCTATCAACACTTCACCCGATGATCCCTCTTTCTCTCTCTTTGACATTGTCTTTACTCAAAACGTCCCATTTGCACAAGAAAATCGACATCATGTCAAACCCCAAACAAAGAATGATGTTAGCATATGATTTTAACTGATGTTGTTATTTAGCCCTAATTTTAGCAGGCTTGCTTAACTGCAGTTTAACCACTGGTATAGTATTTACTTTGTTTAAAAGACTTATTTCTAATATGCTGATCGTGTTGCTTTTGAAATGCTGTGTTTTAACTTGTCTGGTTTGTTTTGCCGTATTTGCCTCTTGGGTTCTACCTCTGAATGAGCAGCAGTTTCTTAAAATCCTCAAATCGGTAAGAAACTGCTGACATGCTGTCTGGGTATCGCAGGAAAACTTTGGTGTGCATGGATCTTCATCTGTCAGGATTCTGTTATTTAAAGTTGTGTATTTATTTATTTGGACAACAATTAACATTTGACAGTATTAGTTCACAATATTTTAATTATTAAAAATGTAGAAATTCTTACAATTATTAATCGATAACATGATAATACAAAAAAATACATTGTTAAATTATGAGTTGAAATTATTTAATAATAACACAAATCAGTCAATATTTTTTACAGTATGTTGTAACCTGAGTGTTACACAAAGTGTATACAAAGAAACAGACTAGGAGTTATACTGTTGCTAATGCACACTGTACTGATGAAGCTGCAGGCACATGGCTGTCAGGTGATTGGCTGAGGTAGAAAAGTTGCTGAGGGCACCTAGTGGACAGGTGTTGTAAAAACACACTAGTAAGTTGGAAAGAGGACAGTGCAGCCACCACTAGTTTGTATTTACTGTTTGTTTTTTTTCATCAGTATTTCTAAAAAGCTGACACATTAACTATATTTTCTCTGTCCCTATTTTAGACCAAATAGGTATTATACTTGCTGGTTAAATTGAACCGCCTTATTGTTTTGGCAAAGATATCACAATTACTGGGCCATACAAACATGATAAATATAATCTTTGCTTAAATTAATCAACAAGATTGCTTTAAACATACATGAACATTATATTGTCCCAAAATAACAAAAGGCTATAAGATGAAAGGGAGGGGTTATAAATGAGCAATTTAAAATCCAAACAATTATGTTGTAACACTTTTTAAATTATTTTTGTAAAGATAACACTTTTTCTTCATCACGCATAGATAAGAATAATTATAGTCAACATTATGAACCTACTGACCATTTAATATGCTATAAATCAGTAAACAAAGTATGTAGTTGACTAGTTATCAATTGCTGGTTAGTTATTCATTAATAGTTCAAAGTGAGTGGTAATCTGTTATTGAAATTTTAGCAAAACAAATTACTGTACTTCTGTTACAGCCAACTTCATGTGGTCTATATTCATGATGTAAATTGTAAACTCTGTGCTAAGTGACTGGTTTTAACATCTTCCTCTGGTTGGTTTACGTGTATTAGAGCCGTGCAGGTGAACTCAGAGCCGGACGTGGATGTGTGGGAGATTCTCAACCATGCTCCCTCTTCAGAATATCAGAAGATTGCTTTTCAGTATGGCATTACCGACTTGAGAGGCATGCTTAAGAGACTGAAGAAGATGAAGAAAGAAGAGAAGAAAAGTGCAGGTTTGCGCAGAGTTTAAATAGGCTGATTTAATTCTGACAAAATGTAAAGTATAGACCTAATTATAACTGATTATTGTGTGTCAAACTTCTTTTAGCTTTTCTTAAAAAGTTGGATCCTGCTTACCAAGTGAAAAAAGGACATAAAATAAAACTAGCTATTGAGGTAGCCAATGCAGATACTGAGGTGAAATGGCTGAAGAACGGACAAGAAATTCAACCAACTGGAAGGTTGTATAAAACATGAAATACCTGTACATCATGAAGCATTCAACAAATACGGTAGCAATCTTTGACCACGTTAGTGAACTTTTTTCATTTCTCTCTGTCTCTCTTTTGCTTCTGATTTCATCAATTTATGGATGAACCCCCACATTGTTTGTTCATTACATCACTAGCAAGTAAGTGTCCAAGAGCAATTAAAAAATACATTCTGTCACAAATACTGTATTAAAATGTATATCCCTAAAAAAAGGGAGTTACAGTGTGTAAAAATCTTCATGGTATTTGTCAAGGTACATCTTTGAGAGTGTTGGCAACATGCGCTACCTCACCATCAACCACTGCTCCTTGTCAGATGATGCAGCATATTGTTGTGTGGTGGGAGAGGAGAAATGCACCACTGAGCTCTTTGTCCAAGGTATTTAAAGTTTAGAGGAAATTTACAACCTAACAAAAAATACATAAATTGGCAAGATTAAGTTACATTCACATCTGTTTTCTGCAGAGCCTCCTGTCCTGATCGTGAAGAACCTGGAGGATCAGATGGTGATGAAGGGTGAGCGGGTGGAGTTAGAGTGTGAAGTCTCAGAGGAAGGAGCCAATGTTAAATGGTTAGATATTCTTCTTTACATTCACAAATCAACTGTCTGTTAGGCGTTTTCATGCTTTTGTGTCATAAATACTAAAAATAAACCTAAAAAATAGCATCACCTTAAACTAACCATACAAATCAAACAAACAAAATGTGAAAAGATAAACGGGTGTTGCCGAGTTAACTGTCACTAAATCTAATCAAAACAAGTAGAATTAAACCTTTCTTTGAATTCAATGTAAATTTTCAGGCACTCTTACACAGTGTTGATCGCTCAGACACCCAGCAGATGGCATTTGAGTTTGTCATGTCCACAGATAGAGCACCACCTCTGTGACAGACTGAAGTATTGCTGCAAGGCATAAATGATCACCTCAACAAAAAGGTCACATCAGCATTTAAGTATGTTCCATGTGACCTTTATCTGAAGGAGAAAGTTGCTACAAATGCGTATGGGCTTTTATTTTAGTCTGAAAATACTTTTTCTCAGAATGGAGGCCAAAGATCAATATGTGGGGTAAAAAGGCAAAGGATTAATGGTTAAACTGAGATCAATTCAAAAGGTAAGAAGTGTCATGATCTAAAGTCGACAAAAATCAATGCACAGTATAAGTGATAAATCTAATGGACTAACCTTTATAAACCGATAGTATACCACTTCTCTAAGGTGTTAAAATTATGTTTCTGTGAATGGATGTTTGATTTTGAGCACTATATGGTAAAGACTAACCTCAAAGGTCCATTAAGTTCTTCAAATCTCACTATAATTATTTTCAGCAAATGGAACTAGCTTAGTTGTCATCACAAGACCTAAATGTGGACCTTCCGTCGAATAAAACCAGGTAGTCATATACTGTATCAGCGGGAGATCATAACAACATGTGGTTGAAAGCTCCAAAAATAATAAGAGGGCCTTTGAGGTTAGATTCATTTCAACATATGATGTTTTTAATGTCCACTGAATTATTAAACAAGCATTTAAAAGACCTGCCCATAACTTTGATCAGATTCCTATATAATAATAATTTATTAATAATTTTGGTTGCTGTGTTTTTTCTGTCTGTGCAGGGAGAAAGATGGTGTGGAACTGACAAGAGACGAGTCTTTCAAGTATCGCTTCAAGAAAGATGGCTGCAAACACGTCCTGATCATTAATGACGTCACAAAGGAAGACTGCGGCCACTACAAGGTTAAAACAAATGGTGGCGAGTCTATGGCAGAACTCCTGGTGCAGGGTGAGTGCCAGTCAGGCATGTGCTGAGTACAGTATGAACCACTTTTGTCAGTGATGAACACTCCAAGTGCACATTCTCATACCCTACCAATAGTCGTGTGGCCTTGCCACTCCTGGCATGCTATCTATCTTTGGGATATAGTGTCTCTTGCCATTGCCTTCATCGTTCTGCCAAGGTTACTGCAGCGACGTCCACATGCCAGCTAAAGTTAGAAGACATGGACCATATTTCACCTGAAGGGCACAGGTCTGCACAAGTGACCCGGTTTCTCTCTCTGGTCTTTGTTTGCCCTGTCTGTCTTCTGTGTTGTTGTTTTGTTGTGTCACATGTGTAACCAAAAGCAAATTTAAGGCCTGAAATTTAAAAATACTTTATTACAAAAAATACCATACACTACGTTTACACTTCCATGATACTCAGTAACAGTTGCAGCAACATCATTATTATTTTGCTTTAATATTTTAGGGGCACATTTTCCATGAAATTAGAAAATCAAGTTTTTATTTGTTTTTAAAGGGTAAGTTGTGGTTGAGGTGTTTTATTACTAGATGATAGATTTTAGTCTCGTACCAAGTAACAACAGCATGGTGAATATGATGGTTTTTAAGTATAGTTAAGATGTAGCATGTTTTGCAGGTGAAGGTTTAAGATGTATAAATATACTTAGAAGTCTTAATTTCAATCCACAGGTGATCTAGAAATGATGGATGGGGACGGTTCAAACTCATCCACACATGGACGTAGGCTAAATATAAGCCCCAGCTAGTTTCACCCTTTTTTTTTACCACCCAGTAACCATTCATCTTAGTACCATTATTCCACTGAACTGAAGTAGTCATTGTGAACCAAAAATAGTTTAAATCATAACATGACAGCCATCAATGTTTGGTTATAATTTGACCTTTTCAGTGTTTTCTTGTAGAAGTTTAGTCCTGGCTATATATTGAATATATATGCTTCACTTTTGCATACATATTCATGAGTATTTGTGATATATATATATGTGTGTGTGTGTGTGTGTCCCAGGGGTTTTTGTGCGTAGATTTAAACCCGATCTTTGTTCCTGGTCTCAGTCCAGTTAAGTTTATCTGGCCTGTTAATCAAACACCGAGCCTGCCAAGAATTACCAGCTGCCATCGTGCAGCAGGGATCAACACCTCAGTCCACAGCAGAACTCCCATTATAATACCATTCCCACCTTATTTGCCCTCCCTGGCAGCGTGCTGACATGAAACTCCTGTAACCTTTACAAAGAGTGTGGTGAGAGTTATCTCGCCCAGATAGCAATTTCTTTAGGATAACTTTAATAACTCCTGTGCACATTATTTCTTGTGATATACAGTAATAGCCTGAAGCTCCTGCATCTGGTCTTTATATCGTCCCACTTTATTTTCTACCATAAATCCAATTAACTATTCCCCTTGTGTCTGTTGCTACGATACAACACACAAAGGCCGCACAAAGATAAAGAACACCTCACGCTTGAAAATATTATTACCATATTATCCTCACATACAATAGCTGCATCTAATTTTTTTTCCATATTATCCTCATACATCATCATCTTATTGCATCTTATTCGATAGTTTCCATTATCTGCACTCTGAGCCTGTGTTTTTCTGACTGTGTAGAGAAAGAACTGGAGGTCTACCAGAGCATTGCAGACCTCACAGTGAAGGCAAAGGATCAGGCCGTTTTTAAGTGTGAGGTGTCGGATGAGAACGTGAGAGGAACCTGGTACAAGAACGGAGTAGAAGTCAAGTCCGATGCCAGAATAAATATCACACATATTGGCAGGTGAGGACAGTTTTACACATGTGTTACATATGCTGTGTATATCTCATGACACCGTGAAGTAAACAAAAAAATGTTGACCTTTTTAGGATCCACAAACTGACCATTGATGAGGTCAAACCAGAGGATGAGGGAGACTATACTTTTGTGCCGGACGGCCACGCTTTCAACCTTTCTGCTAAACTCAATTTCTTGGGTAATATTGAATATTGAGTTTTTACTTTTTGCACTTCAAAATGAACATCACATCTTCACAAGCCAGATTTCACTCAAACGACTTCTCACTCATTTTTTTTGTGTTTTCCTAGAGGTGAAGATTGATTACGTGCCACGCCAAGGTACCACAAGCTTCCTTTCTCGTAGCGTGCAGACTGAACTAGTCGAAATGCAAGGGTGTGTTCATTTTAACCATTTCTCTCACTTCCTAAGATCCTCCTAAGATCCACCTGGACTGCATGGGTCGCACTCCCGAGTCAACCATAGTGGTGGTGGCCGGCAACAAACTGCGTCTGGATGTCCCCATAACTGGAGACCCTGCCCCCACAGTGGTCTGGACCAAAGGAGAGAAGGTAAAACAGACAAATAGACTTGTGTTATCAATCAGCCCCACACCCATCGTCTGACATGTACCATCTGTCCAGAGCACAGTAGGTAAGGTCTGAAACCTGATGAGTGCTGAGAAAGCAGCACCTCACTGACCATCATAAATATACTTGAAAGCTTCACTAATGCAGCAATGTAACATTCAGAAAAATGTTGGAAAATTTGAACAACATGTAGTACAGTTCTAATATAATGGAAGCTGAGGAGATTACACTTATAAACTAATTATTTTGAGCCTGAAAATAATAATTAAGTGGCACAAGTTAGCTCTGTAGAAACACTGATGTTATGGTAACTAATGCTTTCCTCCCTGCTAATACATTTGGCTGGGATACTAAGATGTTTTAACCAAGCTGTTAAGTGTACAATGACTGCAATACAACTTACAGCTTAATTCTAAGCTGCCTACAAGCGTGCTGATCTTTGAGTTGAGGAGAAAGAGAGGTTACATGCCCTCTCTGTTCTCTTCGGCTTTCACCGCTATGCTCTGCTCATATGTAGGCTAGTTCTGTTAAACCCGAAGGAGAGGAGAAAGGAGGGCCAGCATCCTCTTGGACCTTGAAGGATGGCGAAGTAAGTGTGCATGTCCCGTACAAATACAGCTGAAGTCAGAAGTTTACATACACTTGGGCCGAAATCATTGTAACTGATTTTTTTAACAACTCCACAAATTTCATGTCAACAAACTATAGTTTTGGCGAGTTGGTTCTGCCTGCACGTGACACAAGTAATTTTTCCGACAATAGTTTACAGACAGATTATTTCATTTATAATTCACTATATCACAATTCCAGTAGATCAGAAGTTTACATACAATAAGTTGACTGTGCCTTTAAACAGCTTGGAAAATTCCCGAAAATTATGTCATGGCTTTAGAAGCTTCTGATAGGCTAAGTGACATAATTTTAGTCAAACAGAGGTGTACCTGTGGATGACCTTGTACAGATGCCGGAGGAAACAGGTACAACATAACCTGAAAGGTTGCTCAGCAAGGAAGAAACCACTGCTCCAAAACTGCCATAAAAAGCCAGAATACGGCTTGCAACTGCACATTGGGACAGAAATCTTACTTTTTGGTGAAATGTTTTCTGGTCTGATGAAACAAAAACTGAACTGTTTGGTCATAATGAACATCATAATGTTTAGAGGAAAAAGGGGGTGGCTTGCACACCAAAGAACACAATCCCAACCGTGAAGCACGGGGGCGGCAGCATCATGTTGTGGGGGTGCTTTGCTGCGGGAGGGACTGGTGCACTTCACAAAATAAATGGCATCATGACGAAGGAAAATTAATCAATCAATTATGTAGATATATTGAAGCAACATCTCAAGACATCAGCCAGGAAGTTTGGTTGCAAATGGGTCTTCCAAATGAACAATGACCCCAAGCATACTTCCAAAGTTGTGGCAAAATGGGTTAAGGACAACAAAGTCAAGGTATTGGAGTGGTCATCACAAAGCCCTGACCTCAATCCAATAGAAAATTTGTGGGCAGAACTGAAGATGCGTGTGTGAACAAGGAGGCCCACAAACCTGACTCGGTTACACCAGTTCTGTCACGAGGGATGGGGCAAAATTCCAGCAACTTATTGTGGGAAATTTGTGGAAGGCTACCCTAATCGTTTGACGAAGTCTAACAATTTAAAAGCAATACTACCAAATACTAACTAAACGTATGTAAACCTCTGAGAATGTAATGAAAGAAATTAAATCTACAATAAAAATTGTCTCTACTATTGTTCCGATATTTCACATTCCTAAAATAAAGTAGTGATCCTAAATGACCTAAAACAGGGAATATTTACTAGGATTAAATCGAATTTAATCAAAAATGTAATTAATTAAAAATTCAGGAGTTATGAAAAATTGAGTTTTAATATATTTGGCTAAGGTGTATGTAAACTTCCGACTTCAACTGTATATGCCTGTTTGTATTATTCTGACTCTGAGTACAAATGTAGCAAGTGGAGAAGTTACAAACTACATGCATTTCATCCTAGGTAAACTTGCAATTGTGTTACCGCTTGAGTGGTGAAAAAATGCAGTGTGCAGTGATCAAAACACAAAAAAATTGATCTTGCAACTATTTGACTGATCAGGTTATATGTTATATTGATTTAATGATTTACAACCCTGGGGAAATAACAGGCTGCAGCAATAACAAGGACACACAGATGCAGGACAAATACAAGAAAAGCAGCTTCTCCAGTGGCTATGTCTCAGTTTTACATGCAACTAAGAGCAATATCAAAAACTGCATGTGGTGTTACTCAGTATCCGTCCATATCTATAAGGTAAGGGCATGTTCTTAGTCTTCCTACAGACAGACACAGGTCAGAGGAAACTGGGCAGTAAGTATATTTTTGTGTGGCAACTTTAATAAGTGAAATAATCCTTGGATCACATACTCAAACACATAATTATTCATCATTCAGATGATGAATATTCTGAAGTTGTGCTGAATTACTGAAAAAAGGGATGTGCAGAATTGGCACAGGCCAGTGTCTGTAGAGGACATTAAAAAGGCATTTGGGATTAACTGCCTTTTACTACAAGAAATCAGTACATGAGTGACTCATGAAACAGACGCTGGCCTGCACTGGTCCTGCATTTGCATGGTGACATCTTCATCTGAAATCAACATGTGTGGTTGTCTTTGAAAAGCATGATTTGCCCAAATACTTCAAGAAACTTGGTGTTGGAAAGCGTTTATCATCTCTCTAAAAGTGGCACGATGTTGATGTGCTTCTACTACATCGACTGTACCATCGTCTTTAACCTGCCGTATCAGACTTACCAAAAGATACTTCACACAGACACAATGTTATAACTCTGCTGTGGTTCTATTTGCGTAGGTCGTCACAGAGGGAGACGGCAGGGTCCATGTCGAAACCACAAAAGGACACTGTGTCTTCACCATAGAGGGGGCCGAGAGGCAGGACGAGGGAGTCTACTCTGTTGTGGTTCGAAACCCTGCTGGGGAAGACACTGCAGATATCAATGTGAAAGTTGTCGGTAAGACAGCGCTCCCCCATTTCTTTTAATGAGAGCAGTCGGTTCTTCATTATCATCATTGGGTAGACATAACCCCTTAACACTGCCAATTACCACAGACACACGAAGTAGCAATCAAAGTAGTAAAATCGCTTTATGTAGCTACTAATAGGTTATGTCAAATGGATTTTATTTCTTCGTAACAGTGAGCAATGTTTTCCCCCAGATGTTCCAGATCCTCCCCAGGCTGTCAGAATCCTCAGCGTAGGAGAGGACTCCTGTGTTGTCCAGTGGGACCCCCCTCTGTTTGATGGTGGACAGCCAGTTATTGGTAAAAACAACTAAAGCACCCTCCTTTACTGTCCTGACAAGCCTTGTTCACAACAACAACCTAATTCCCTTCCTTTTTAATTCTAAGGCTATGTGCTGGAAAGAAAGAAGAAGAAGAGCTACAGGTGGATGAGACTGAACTACGACCCTTATCCTGAAACAACCTATGAAGCCAAGCGGATGATTGAAGGAGTGCCGTATGAGATGCGGGTCTACGCTGTCAACAGCATCGGCATGTCTCGTCACAGTCCAGCCTCACAGCCTTTCGTGCCAGTTGGTGAGTCTTTGCCAAGAGGTTTATACCAGCTCCTATTCCACTTGCTGAATTAAATTAATCATTTTCATACATTTGCTCCACTGCATATTCAATGAAAGCAGCTCTTTATTGTTTCCATAATGTATCATGCATTTATAATTGGGTTAAGCAATAACCGATAATACATTGTTGTACACTCACTGTCATGAAGATGCTAATGGATGCTCTATCTGGATGAGCATGCCTGTTTTTTGATGACTCTGGGGTTGTGTCATGCCTCTTTTGGTCAGTCTAAGGTTTCACTCAGGTCATGGGGCCTGGTTGACTTGTGGTCATGACAGGACGGGGTCATTTGTGCTGTATGTTTGTTGTAATCCAAGAAGTCTGTGGATTGTCTGATTGTTTTCTGTAAAAAAAAAAAAGGTTGCACTTTCATGATTCACAGGTCATTTCTGACTAATGTCAGTCATGAGGGCGTGTGGGTGTGTGTTTGTGTGTGTGTGTGTGTCAATGCAGTGCAGCACAACCATCTTTTTTATTCAGCGCATTCTTCTTTGTTGTCAAAACCTGGCTCCTACTTTACCCACAACGAGAGTTTGCTTGGAGATTCAGGTGTGTTATCTTAGTAGCAGCTAATGTAGCTTCAAGCAGAGATGAGGAGCAAGCTAAAGTGGACTAGCAAGATCATTTCTTTCTAACTTTCAAACTTGCAGTCTTCAGACCCAACCGATGCTGACTCAAGTGACATCCCTTGAGGCAATTTATCAGACTTCACGCAGGTTCCGATTTAGACCACAAAAGGCCTCACATATGCAGTACTTCTCCATAAGACCTGTGAACAGACTTTGATGTGTAAAATCGGTGTATTTGCCCCCTTTAAGTGCCTTGTATGATAGCTCCACTGCCATCAGTGTTTGAGTGTGCCTGGGTGAATGATAGGCACTCTAGGTAGGGTAAAAGCACTATATAAATGCAGTGCAAGCAGTCCAAAGAACCTTTTCTGTCATAGCATTCATTGCATTCCTGTTTGTGATGCTCTTTTGTAAATTCTGTGTGTAAATCTTTCAAAGAAAGTATGCTCTGCAGCAGGCACCAGTAAATATACAACAACACCTGCAGACTCTGGCATTTGGCAGTTATGTTGGGACTGAATATAGAAACATGAGGATAAAAAAAGTAAGATGTTAGTTTGATAATCAGACTGAATTTGTCATTTTGTTTCACTTCCTTAATTGCTGAAGAAATGATGATCCAGTGGTCTGAAAGCAGTCTAAGATGTACTTTCTCACTAGCCTGACAGTATTCTGTAGGCAGGGGCTCAGGTTTGGATTGTCTCTTGGTCTATCACAGATTTTTTTTACTACCATCTCATTGTCCACTTGTTGATTTAAGAGGGAACATCCATTGTATCCAGATGGCCAATTGCTTGTAAGACAGCTGATTAGGAAACTATCCATGGCATCCCCCTCTATAAATAATGGCCTGGAAGCACGGGGCTCTGCTGGGGCCAGCTGCTTAACACAGAGGGGTTCACGCTACTGTGGAGGCTGCTCAAGAGGAAGCATTGTTGTCACTACAGCAAAGACAGTAGTAAAGAGAAGGAGGGAATGTATGTGTGTGCAAGAGAGAATGAGAGCATAGCTTAGAGTAAGTTATTTGGAAAGAAGACACCTAAAACCACCAACTTCAATCAGCAGTAGGACTGCTATACACTGAAAAAGAATGACAAAGCCTAAACTTCCAAAGACGGCTGAGAAGAAGCCAGTGGAAGAAGAGAAACCTCTGGAACCAGCAGAAGAGACACCAGCTGATGCTCCAGTGGCGGCACCAGCAGAGGTAGAAGCCAGCAAGCCAGAGACGGAGGCAGCACAGGACCCAGAAGCCAGTAGTGAACCACCAGCAGCCACCCCTGCAGAGGCAGCCCCCAGTGGGGAAGCGGGAGCTCCAGCTGAGAATGAGACACCAACAGCAGAGGGGGTCCCCCCAACAGAAAGTGGTCCACCTGCAGAGGAGAGAGCTGCTCCCCTGGCAGAGGAGTCCCCTGTGGAGCCGATTCCTGCTCCTGAACCAGAGCCAGAGCCACAACCTGTTGGTAGTAGGAATCATCAATTTTGAGTTTGAGTTTATATGTGCATGACACTAATGGGAAAATTGGTTTCATATTCCAGCCCCTAATTTTTCAGTGGTGTACGTGCTGAGCATGGTTTATAATCATGCTGTTGATGTTGAAAGTCCTGATGATGTTGAAATTCAAGCGAAAAATAAATCTGTATTCGCTGTAAAAAAAACATTCGAATGAGATCTGCACGTTTTGTCCTGACTACCCGGAGCTACCTTTTAAACAATCCCTTCTACGACTTATTACACACAAGGAAAACCCTTGACCTCTGACAGGTGTTGCCATGATTTTCTTGTACTGTATACTTAGCCTGTGTCCTGTGACATGGGGCCCTGGCCTTAGTGACAATAGGGCCACAACTAAAATGTAACACCTTTCAGTCTGAGCTCATGTAAATATTTCCTTGGAACAATGTTGAAATGTTTCTTGTTGCCATTTTGAGGATTTTTTTTTTTGTACATTTTTTGTACATTTGTACACTGCACCATGCACAACTAAGAGTAGCATGTACTGTACAAATACTTTACTCACTTAGCCATCAACACAAAAATGTATGAAGCTAATGCTGGTGGAAATCACTGCTCCAGATGTGCTCAAACTTTTGCCTCAAAATGAAAAAACAATTATAGTTATTTTAAACATATAGTATATTAACATCTAATATGCTTGAATCTACTGTGTTTGATGATTCAGAAGTAACAACATCAATGTGTCATCTGGAATTATTTCTTACAATTTAAATATTTCAAGCAACTAAATTAGTTTATCTTAATTGTACAGGCATTTAGTAATCTATGACCATTAATTCTCTGTATTTATCTATTTATATTAGCAGTTAATTATACATCTTTTCTGCAGCTCCATAATTCGTTCATGACCACTACAGTTTTGCAATAGACAAAACTGTAAATGAGTAGATGTCCTAAATCCCAACAATGTAATAAGAACATTCATGATTTGCTTTTTGACTTGGAAACAAGGCCTTTTAGTCTTTGCAGCTAAAATGTGTTGTGATATGGTTGTTTGCTTTTGGCACTTCTGTGGTTAAAGAACCAAAGTCTTTTTATGTGAACTTAAATCATGTAGAAAGTACAGCAGGCAAATAGACTTCAGCCCAGCCGTGAACTCCAGGTCAGTCAAACAGCTCATCTTTCTTGGGATGACATGAGCCGGCTTATAGGATAATAGACTGTTTTGATAACTGATAACACAACCACAAATATTTTATACTGAAATAAATATTGTCTCTGTTGTTATTTGAATTAGGACTATTGCCAGGAACGAGCAGTCTGTTTTGTTGAATCACATATGTACTCACTTACATGATTCTTAATAAATTGAATGTTAACTGTAAACTGTTTCTTCCACACCAGCTGCAGTTGATGCCACTTCCCCAATCAAAAATGATCTCCGTACAAGATTACCAAAAATGATAAACAACTACAGTATTTTACAATTGTACTTAAAATGACAATTGGCTCAAAGATCCGTCAAATCAACTTACTTGCTGCCTTGGTGGCCTCGTTAACTTGCATTTCTGTAGCCTATAGTCAGAAGCCACCAAAAAAAGTAAATGATCATGCTACTCATTCCACCTTAAAACAACTTGATGCACTTCATTGTGTCCTGCGGTTTATTACAGGAGATACATATCGTACTTATCACTGTGTACTACATGAAACAGCAGTCTGGTCCAAACTATCAACAAGAGGAGAGCCACACATGAACATTTTTGTTTATAGATGTCTTCTACTAAAGCTGCCTTGGTGGATGAAGTTAAATTTTTGGTTTTGGACCTATTAAGCGATGTCTGTGATTGTTTCTGATGTATGTACTTGTGTGTGACTGGCTTTGTTTTGTTGTCTGTTTTACCTCTCGACCTCATTCTTTGTTTGATGGTGATTCATGAAAATACTGTATATGAAATGAAACCTTCGAGTGAATATTAGAAAATGCTGCTGCTGATAGCAAAAGCAAAGTTGTAATGGATGATGGCAACAGCATTGAAGCGCTGTTACAAAGCTTTGTGGGGCTTTTTGTTACTTTACATAATTTGTTAATTCCTGATCAGGTTTATCCACTTGTTCAGTAATTAATTCTGAATTTATTTCAGTAATGCTCCACTGTAACTGACTAACAGTCCATTTATCTGCCGTCTGCCCCACTCTCAGCCCCTACAAGTGAGCCCATTGGACTGTGCGTTGATGACATCAGTGACACTTCCATCTCACTGAAGTGGCGGCGGCCTGAGAGGATCGGCGCAGCTGAACTCGAGGGTTATGGGGTTGAGTACTGCAAAGAGGGCAGTAAGTGCTGGAGCCACCCGCCTGCATGCTTTTGATAAGGAAGGTTTTTTATAGCATACATCCTCAATTTCCAAACAGCCAGCGCAGGACAGTCAGATTACCAAAACCTACTGTCAGTCAGGAAAAGGATTAGAAAATGTCTGGCAGGGGGCACCCTGGTAGCCAAATGGTTATGGTGCATACCATCCCTGGTTGCATATGACACACCCTTCGTTTTCTTTGTTTCCTGTCTGCCTCTATACTAACAGCCATTCAATAGGAGCAAAAATGCCAAATGATATCTTTAAAAAAAAGAAAATGTTTGACAACCGTTCATCAAAATACTGTATATACCCAAAATATGTATGCCAAACCTAAAAAAAAAAAAAAAAACATACTTTGATTAAATATAATATGTGGTCATTTTATTCGTGTTTTTTTACTGTTTCATGTATGATACAAGCAACAAGCAAAAAGGCACATGTAAACAACAGTTGTGGCACAAAAATAAGTTTTACAATTAATCTTAAACCTGAGTAAAACTTCTTTCAACATGTCAGTTTAGATGAATGCCTTGGCCATCTTTCTGCCTCTAGGCTGTCAGCATGGTGATTATACAGTATTATCACATTAACCTTTGTAATAACTGGAATTATCTACTTAAAATGTCTTAACTTGTAGTTATATCTGAATTTATTTGCTGTCATGAACTGTTGTTTTATTTTCCAGCCTTCACTACACACAATAAACATGCTAACAAATTAAAGGCTCAGATCAACTCGTATCTGTAGTTTTAACTTTTTTTATTTTTGGTTCCTTTGTAGCATTTGCAGTCAAGTGAATCATGGCATTGTAATTTGTTGTGTGTCTTCCGGTTGCAGCGGATGAATGGATACCAGCCATTCAGGGTCTGACTGACAGGACATCATTGATCATCAGAGATCTCACCACTGGAGACAAGCTGCAGTTCCGTGTGCGAGCCTACAACATGGCAGGGCCCAGTGCTCCTACCTCTCTGGCTCAACCTGTCACCATCAGAGAGATAATGCGTAAGTATTTACAGATTTAACTCTTTGCTCCTGAGCCTTTGGGCACTCACCTTTTCCATTTTTCAGTCCCCGTCATGCCTTTTATTTTTCTTTCACAGAACGCCCTAAAATTTGGCTCCCAAGAAATCTCCGCCAGACTCTCATGAAGAAAGTTGGAGACACTGTCAACATTGTGATTCCGTTCCAGGTGAATTAGGTTGAATCAATCAGACACCTCCTTGAAATCATCATTAAAATACCACGATGCTTTACTTACGTCTTTGTACAGTATAAACACCAGAATGAAACATGAACGATGCACAAAGACTGAGTTACTATTCACATACAAAACATTAAAACTAACCAGTAATAAACCAGTATCAAAAGTGGTTTAATTCTTGCTATTTCTGCTATTTCAAATTCATTTTTATACATATATGTTTTGTATTTTTTATGTTTGACTTCAAAATCATTAAAAGAAGACAGTAAGATTGTTAACGTATAGTGACAGAGAAGTGGCCTAAAGTGGGTGTACCAGTAGGGGTCGAACGTTTGGGTAAACTTTTCTATCAAGGTACACTTTATATTTTTTTGACAAACTGGCTGAAAAGTTCCTACATTCCATTGATATATATTGTCACATCTCCTAACCCTAGTTGGATTGATGAAAAATCAAAAGGCACCTTTACTATTGTTAAATCCTTGCCAGCAGTGGGTAGAAAAAAGTTTGGCTTGAATGTAGTGCCAGAGAAAAGGCCATGTTTTTACATACCTTTATGTTAACATGTAACTGACAATAATTAATTCAAGTGCTGGGAGGAATCTTGACCTGTTGGTGGCATTACATGGAAGAGTTGTACCAGATTTCATGGCAATCTGTCCAAAAGTTGTCAAGATTTTTCACTAAGGACCAAAGTGGTATAATGTCACACCGACCAACATACTAGAGCCGTGTTGTTTCCTTAAAAAAAAACAATAATTTGAAGATGGATTATCAGTGAATATTGTTAAAAGGTTTATCAGCAATTTGTAAACTGACACATAGCATTTTGAACTGAAACCATTTGTCTTCTCTGGTCATGCAGGGTAAGCCCAGGCCAAAGGTTACATGGAGCAAAGACGGGGAGCCTCTTAGCCCCACATTCGCCAGTGTGAGGACCAGCGATGTGGATACGATCCTCTTCATCCGCAAGACAGACAGAAAACATTCGGGGAAGTATGACCTCCAGGTGCAGATTGAGAACGTGGAAGACACAGCCAGTATCGTGCTGCAGGTTGTTGGTAAGCAGATCTGAACACACGGAGAGCTCGCTGGTGGTATTAACGAGAATAAATATAGTCTGTGTAGTAAACTGTGACAGCATTAATTCTAGTAACCTACTGGTTGCATTCCTGTTGGTTTGGCCAGCGGACAGTTACTCACATTTCTCCTCTGTAGATCTCCCAGGGCCCCCCGAGGCTCTGAAGATCATGGATATCTGGGGCTTCAATGTGGCACTCGAGTGGAAGCCACCTAAGGACAACGGTAACTGTGAAATAACTGGTTACACCGTTCAGAAGGCTGACAAGAAGACCATGGTGAGACTCGACACCCTTGGGTCTTAGCGACAAAGCTTACATCTGTTTTTATATTACATTCAAATTAAGCTGAAAACTAAATTAAATGACTTTACAGCAATCAGTCAGATTAAGCCCTCTAAAAATGTATGTTCATATGACATTAGAGGTCTTAACAGGTCAGAGATGTTGGATCCAATCTGAAAAGGGTGGGTTAAAAACCTACCTGAACCCTATGTAGATAAATCAATTTTCAAAAAAGGAAAGAAAACATTTTTCCCTGCATTTGGCACTCTCTGTGTTGCCTCAAAAACCTGCGTGCTATTCGACTGTGATCTATCTCGGTATTGACACACAGACCCAAGGTCAAGGTATGAATACAGCAGGACACTAGCGTTCTGATTAAATTGAAAGTAATTTGGACATGGAAAAAGTACGACATCCAGAGGTCTTCTCAGAGGACAGAAATGAGAAAATAGCTCATAGTGTCATGTTCACTGAAATTGATCCATTGCAGGCCTTTAGGTTTGACTCTGACAACCACCAACTGAGCTGCTGTGAAACCACATTTGCAAACTCCCCTCTCTATTAACACAAATGAATATGTCGGCACATGTGGGAGGGTGAATGCTGCATGGACACAGGGGGATATTTTAGCCTCCCTTGTGACACATATACTGTAATCAGCCAATGCTGAGCACACAGTCTCCTCTGTGGGCCAGGAGCGATGCATTATGGGCCTGTTGGCAAGAGCTCCTACTGGCACTATCCTCCACCCTGAGCTGCCAGGAACAATGTCGGCCAGGAATGTCCTAATCTTATCCTCCTAGCCTTGACCTGGTCCGGATTGTCTGTACAGTGACGCAGGGCCATTGTTCTGCTGTCCAGCTTGCCTGATGGTTCATGTTTCACTGTAGTCATTATTAGATCAAATTAATTTCACTTGCATCTCTGTGTAGCAAGCAAGGGGATGTTGATTATCATGTTACCAATAGCAATGTACTGTGTACCTGTTAAATCTCAGCGATAACGGCTGATAAATATAAAAGTGCTGATGGCACATGTAGCTTCAATCTACCCATATCCTATTTCACTCTTGTACCTAAATAAATGAATTTAAAACTGTGAGTATGATTAAAATATAATTTGTCTGAGTGGACAAACAATGTCACTTTATGTGGGATGTATTGGTTTTAAGTACTTATGATTTAAATTGGCTAAACGCGTGCAAAATAAGGTAATCTGATGTGATTAACCTTTTTCCGCCTTTATATTATAACTAATTTGTTTGTTTATTATATGTTTTTAACATTAAAAGATTATTTCCTTAATTAAAACTCCCCACTCAGCTCACCGTCAGCCTACACCATTTGCATATCTCACTTTATTTTAGTTTTTCAGATGTTTTACAGTTTTTTAATTAGTAGTTACATCATCAGCTGTAAGTTTTGTTCATACACTTTTTGTATCTAGTGAGAGGGATGTATTAACTCATCCCTCCAACTACATACAAAAAGTGTTGTCAAGTGTCAAGTGTAATTGTATACGAAGGCATCTAGAACTAATACCCATAGAGAATGTTTAAAACCAGAGCACTGATCCTTGGCGTGAACTCTTCAGGTCTCTGAAACTCTAATGGCTGGATGAACACCGTTTTTTCAAAAGATATCCCCTCATTTGGTGTTTAGATGATTGTGGTGTACCAAAACAACCCATAGGTGTTCAGCTGGGTTGAGATCTGGTGACTGTGACCGCCACAGCACATGATTCCCAAAATTTTTATGAAATCATTTAGTGACCTCCTCATGTCCTGTATGGAGGCATCTGCATGTATTATGTCTGTTCACTCATTTATTTTCCTTTTGTTTGTCGTCTACCTGTACAAAATAAACCCTATATTGGACTGGAAATACTGAATCTGAAACACTGAATCTTTTTTGTGATTCATATGAAGGAGTGGTATACTGTCTACGAGCAGTACAGGCGTACCAACAGCGTTGTGTCTGACCTCATCATGGGGAATGAGTATGTCTTCCGAGTCTTTACCATCAACCTGGTGGGCCTCAGCCAAGAGCCCTGCAACACAAAAGACAGCGCATACATCCAGAAAACAGGTGGGCTCCGACTGCACATATATAGTGAACGGTTATGGTTCTGATTTTATGTCCTGCGGGTTTAGATATTGAGTGTGAAATCTAAATAGTTGCCATAAATGCAGAAATGCAAAACTGAAGAAAACTGTCTGTTTGTCTCCTCAGGTATCGCCTACAAGCCACCCGCCCACAAGGACCGTGACTTCTCAGAGGCTCCCAAGTTCACACATCCTTTGGTGAACCGGTCTGTCATAGCCGGATACAACGCTACCCTAAGCTGCTCAGTCAGAGGCATACCAAAGGTCAGTAGGGTCATACATGAAAATGTGCAAACGATATTTACAAGAATCTTGGACAATCTTCAATCAGTTGTCAATAGAATGCAGTTTTGTTATAGCTGCTATCACATAAATTTAAAGGGAGAAATCCCTTTTAGAACTTTTTTGTCTGTGTTGGCTTAATAGTTAAGCATTAAAGTTCACTCTTGACTTTGAAAGTGGCAAAACAATCCAAATTCAAAGTCCACTTACTGGCTTTTCTGGAGTTTTCAAACATATAGTTGAGAGCCAAGAATGCACTTTCATGCTTAAATACACACACACACATATACACATACACACACACAAACACACACACAAAACCATGCCACCCCTCTTCATGCAGACATCTAGGGATTAGTAGCAAGTAATAAACACCCTATCCTCAGTGAAACATATCCACCAGATAAATCCAGTGATAATGATTGTTACAAATGGACCATCACTAATTGTACAGTAGTGAGAGTATTACAGATTGTGAAAAATATCACCTGACACGCTGTTATCGCCCTACCTTGTTAGCCCAAAGTGACCTGGTACAAAAACAAGATGGACATCTCAAATGAAGCCAAGTACCGGATGCTCAGTAAGCAAGGTGTTCTGACGCTGGAGATCCGTAAGCCTTGTCTGTTCGATGGGGGAGTGTATATGTGCAAAGCAGTCAACGACAGCGGAGAAGACATAGTGGAGTGTAAACTGGAGGTTCGCTGTAAGTATCCTTCCGGGTGGTACAGGGACAGAGACGCACGTGTCTTCTTTTTCATGACACTCAGACACTTCTCTGGCATCCCCCGTCTTACCCCCCTTTTCCTTTGCTTTCCTTTAAATATAATTAAAGTCCACATCAAATGAATTTCAGTCTGTATAAAAAAACATATTTTAGTGTAAATGTGGGAATGTTCAACAGGTTAAATTATAGTACTTATTTTCCTGTAGTGGAATTTCTAAAATGGACTGAATATGTGAGGATAAAATGGGTCACGCTTTATTTTATGGGTTTCCTAAGAAGTTTCCTGGAAAGAACTACAGTATGTGTGCTTCTGATTATAGGAAAACATAGGAATTCCCCCAAAAGAACTGCAGAATTTACAGTAAATCCAAATAATAAATATTAAAAAAAATTTCTGCATGTTCAGCTGACCTGCTATAAGACTCTCTGGGTTACACATACTACTGTATGACACTGACTCTGTCTTCCTTATTATTTGTACCAGATTACACAGTTTTTTCCATGATAACTTGTTGGACATTACTGGGAATTACTAGACCTGTAAAATAAATCTCCTTCTAGTTTATAGCAACAATCTAGTAACTATAGTAACAACAAACACAAACATGAAAGCATATCATCATGTAGTCAAAATATCAGCCTTAGAACATGTATTTAAGAATACAGGCTAAAGGTTTAAATAGATCTTAAAGCCATGATCCATCAACTCTAAATGAGTGTCTCCCTCCTTCTTTTAACTCTCACTGTTTACTGACTGTTTTGTCCTGTCATGCTTCAAACCAACCAGTTATCCTGAGGTAAGACCCAACCCCACCCCACACTGTGATAAATGCTTTAGAAGGATTTGTCAAATCATCTATGCTTAAAGAAAATGATCTGATGTTCATATTAACCACCTCTTTATCTCTTAATGAGACTTTTTTTTTAAATGAGCTATAATTCATATTTTTACATTAACAATGGATCACATGACTACTTGTTTATGAGAAGTGTGACTCAAAGTGATAAACCCACAGACAATTACCACCAGACTCTGCAGTTTCCCTCAGCTCTACGGATTTTTTATAGCATCTTTCAGCTCACTGTTGTGTTTTCGGCCACAGCCGGCAGCTGTTTTAAGCTCTTAAAACCTACTTTACACTACCTGCTCAGCACCAAACAGCAGACAAAGCTAGCGAACATAGTGGAGCATTTAGTGGCTTTAGAGTCAGATATTTCCCTCAGGTGTTGGTGGAGACCAAAAAAAGAGCCAAAATTGAGAGAATATTACTCCACGTCTGCTGGATGTGTAAATAGATAGATATAGACAATAGATTTGCCATATCAACTAAGAGGATGATAATATGTGAAATTGTGCTCACATCTAGTTTCTGCTGCCCCCAAGTGGACATAAAAATATGTTATTGCAGGTTTAAGTCATAAGTCATAATAAATAAAAAAAACACAAATAGGAATGAACTGCTAATAAAAAATGTATTACTATTATTAATATGTAGTTTGTATTTGCTTTTAAAATTGTGCTACTGATTTAACTTTAAGGCTTCTGTGTCTTGACTTATGTTCCTGGCATGCAGCTCAAATTACTAAAGAAGAAAAGAAAGACGAAAAGAAGTTAGAGGTTCGAGCTGCTGTCTGAAGAGAAGATCGATTTGTTTCCTGGCGGCTTCTGCATGTAGACTGTTTTGTGTCATGGGAAAACTCTTCACCTGCATCACAAACTGTTTAGCCCACACCCGTTTTTGTTTTTACACCAATTTCCTCTGCAATCATCTTGCATCTGGTCATCCTCAATGTTAGTATCATGTGTACCACTTCATTACTGACTTGACTGTGACTCATGCTTGAATTTGCTGTTTATTAGTGGGGAAGTGTTAGTATTTATGTATTATTTAAAAAGTAATTATTCATGGTCTGTCACTCTATTCTAATGGATAACAGTGTACAGTAAATGTGGATAGTCAAAAAAAAGTAGCAATATTTATGAAATTAATTATGACTTGTCATCTTGTTTCTCACTAATATCAGCAGATAGAAAAGAATGTATTATTGTGTTTGGATTTGTTTGTGTGCTTCAGGTCAATATAAATGCTTCGAAAACACAAATGTGAGTGATTTCATTAAGTCATATTATCAAGAAGTGGCATTATGCCACAGTGTACTCAGTGAAAGTGCACAGGTGGAGACCAGCTCCCCAAATTGTATATCATGTTCTGTATGGTGGTATTTAGAAAACGCAAAAGCATGCCACTGATACTCAGAAGTCCAGTGGAATGTACAAGAGTTGTAGAGGGCTTAGTTTTATTGTAACAAAGCCTCACCACAGCCAGAGGTGTGAGGCATGTGCCTAATGTGCACGCCACTGAGGGACGTGTGTGAAGGGCCGGAATAGCTGGGATGTCTTTTTACCACTGAGGACATGTGTCAGTGAAGTGGAACACATGGTGGCGAGCGAGAGATGCTGTAACATCACTCCACAGTTATTCCTTTGATGCCTTAAATGTAAATATGTCCTGTGCCCTCTCAACATACAGCTGTAAAAGATCCAGTGAGCCTTGTTCATGTCGCTGGGCCGCTATCAACATATATGACTAATGTCTTACAGTGCCTCCATGTTAGCCAGGTGTTTTGACATGGGGGTTTCACCTAAATCCACAAATTGCAAGTGAAAAGGCTACAAGGGTTCAAAGCTGAACAGGACTTATCAAATGTCATGTCTGTTTCTTTATACAATCCCAGAGGTTATTTTTCACTCATCAACAAGTTACAGCTCACTGCATGGGCGACAGAAGTTCTACATTTTGAGAAAATGTATGACCCCTAAAATGGTGTTTGCATGGGCAACTTCAACCAAAAATATTCTTACAACCAAATCTACAGCCAGCCACTCTGTGAGGCTGTACTTAGGTACCTGTCTTCGCATGAGGCCATTGTGCAGCCTGTCAGACTTTAATGAAAAACTCTGAAAATCTGACCTTTCTATGACATACTGCAATGACCATATTTTACTATGATCCTATTAACAGTCCCATAAATCAATCTATGCAGCAACGTAAAACTATCAAGAAAGGTGTGATATGACTACAACTTTAAACAAGGTGAAGAGCAGAATCATTTCAGATGTATTCTAAAATATCTGATAAACACAATGGTTGTGGCTGTTTTAATTTTAACACAAAGGTAAACAAAAAATGCTTGTGTTCTTTCAATTTTATTCATTGACAATTTATAGAATTGTTTTTCTACTTGAACAGAATAAAACAAATTGGGGAGATCTCACATGAAAAACTACAAATAAGATTTAATTTGAACTGAAATTAAGTGAGATTCTGTTTATAATCTGTATTATTCTGCAAGTTTGTATCTATAACAGATAAAACTAAAATTTCATAGTTTATAGTTTGGTTAAAAAAAAAAAAAAAAAAATCACAGTATACAGTACATATTTTCCTCCCACAATTTGCACTTATCTAAAATGATGTACAACCAGGTGTGTCAACATAAAGCCAAGAAGGCAAACAAAGAATAACAACAAATAAAAAAAGACTTTTCTTTTACAAAGCACTGCTGGTAGCCACTACAATTGAGGAGGTAGCTTCCTTAGTTAGCATCCCATTCTTGATTACTTGTTTTCGTTTCAAATAATTTACATACAAATACAAAAACCAATAACCAAACTACTAAAAGATTTGTACATTTTCACCAGATGGGACATCAGACATCTCAAACAATCAACGGACATTTTGGTTGGTGCAAGACTTTACACACTCAGTTGAGACAATGCCTACACGGAAGTAGAAAATAAAACCCAAAACGATTAAAATGAAACGGTGCATTATAAGGACAGAAGAATGTCTTGTTGGTGGAAGAAAACATTTCCCTACATTGCCTAAATTCCTGAGCACTCACATGACGTGCACATGTGGATACATGCTCCGAGGGTGTATCCACCTTAATGTGTACAGTCATGCTCCAGCACACCAAACATCAGTCAATCCCTCGTCACACAGTCTCACTCAGGTCAGCTCTCAGGGTAAAAAGAAATCTACGTTAATATACTTTACAATATAATAATGCTCTGATGACCTGTACAATAAAACAGACTGAAATGAACATACAGTTCATTTGCTGATAATGTAACTGTGTTGAAATACTGGAGGCAGTTAGTTTCAAAATAATTGCTCTTATTTTCAACATAGGCCTTATTTTCCTACTTTTTGTACCATTATGCCCATTATTCTGCTCAAAATGTTGCCAATTACTACTGTAGAGCTCTCAACAGTTACGCTCACTGCCCACGTGCACACCAACGCGGAAAAAAAATCGTTTTAATACAAAAACACACTGCAGATACTTGTCTAGAAATATCTGTGGTTGAATAATGATCAGCCACATTTTAATTATAATGGTCCATTTCATACTTTTGGCAAAGCTTGAACACTTTATTGTTGACTCAGCTGGCTGCCAGTCGTGTGCTGCGGAAGCTTGGAAGAAGTGGAAGAGTGGGATTACGTTCACGTGTTTAACTTGGACGGTATTCGCGTGTTTAACCTTTTCGCTCACAAGCCAAATTATGTTTTAATGATAATTTTAAATCAACCAGAAATACACGACAGCTATCACTCTTTGCATAAGTTCAACGAGTGTGAATACAGTTTATTTTTCTTTGGTAAAATAAAACCAAAGTTTAGCGTATTTCTTTTGTGAAATTTGTAGAAATATTCTCTTTTGTGCCCAGAGTTAGATGAGAAAAGCGATGCCACTCTCACATGCTAAGCAAAGCTAACTGGCTGCTGGCTTTAGCTCTAGATTTACCATACAGATATGGCGGTAATGATCTTCTCATCTTACTGTCAGCAAGACGGCGAAATGAGCATTCCCAAAATGTTGAATTATTCCATTGATCGATATGACATACACCTTGTAACATCAACGGGCAGTTTTTATTTACAGGACACTAATTTAAAAAAGTTTATGCTTAATAAAACGTGTCATTTAAGTATTACTGTACTGCAAAGGAAATTTTTGTATGTTTGTTGGGTTTCGTGTGTCTCTGGCCTGATGACAAATAGAATATGCAGCTCTGCAGTTGAACAGCATGATGGCAAAAACTCAAAAAATAAGGCCCAGATTTAAAAATAACTGGAATTATCCTTCAGATTAATGAAAATAAACCTGTGCGTTCATTTTTTTGTGAATAATTAAACAGAGAGAGGTGCTGTTGTTTTGGTGAATGCTTGGGTTATATTGTATATTTATCATTCAAAGGTCACCTTTCATACACCTGAAATCGTCTCCACCCAGACACTCCTGCTGTTCAAACTATAAATAACATCTTTCACCATCACCAAGCATAGTTTTTGCTAAAACAGTGATATCCGCTATTTTTATCACATTCTTAGTCTTTGTAACTTAAAGCAAAGAAGTGTTTCGATAGACTACGATCACAGGCAGGTAGGGCAGAAGTTATTGCTCACTTTATATTCCCCTCTGGTGGGTGAAAACCACCTGAAAGTTACATTCACACATTTAAGTCTAGGATGATTATTATATTTGCTACATTTATGTAAAAAAAAAAAAAAAAAAAAATCAACGTATAAAATCAACAGTTGCTGTGGCAAAGCTTTAAAAATTGACAAGATGTATAACAATTAAAAATGAAAAAGCTTATTAAGTACAGGTGAAACAGAGAAATCACAAAATCTTTGACACATACATTGAGGCTCGCAACATCGTGATCATCCAATCGAAAGCAAGAGGCAGGCACTGGTGGCAAGATTTTCCTTTGCAAGATCCTTGGACGACCAGTTTGTAACATGCTCAGTTCAGCTCACTTGGAAATGGTCTCAGTTCAAAAAGCATACCAAGTTCCCTTGAAATCATCTTTGTTTACACAGTAATTACAAACGTAAGTGCTTGCTGAATAATCTTTTAGCAGGGTAGTTGGCACATTTTGTCGTCTGATATAAAAATGTTTACATATTCTCATAACATTGTAATTCACATGACAGAGAGATCTGAACACACAGATGTACTGGCGCTCTCAAGCGTCCTTTACTCCTTGACTCGAGGTATGTTGTATGAGTAGTGTACCAGAGGAAGGCCTCTGCTTTGACAGAAGCAGGCTCTGCCACAGGCCTGAACTTGGTCCGAGCTGTCCGACACAAACGAGTCCCCCTCGTCTGCGTACTCAGACTGAGCGGAGGGAGTGCCGCTGTCTGCCCAAAACCCCTCAGCGCGCTGGCACACTGCAGCTCCCTCCAGGAGGGTGGGACAGCTGTGAGACTTAACCAAGTGTCTACAGACTGTGGAGGACGAGGGAGAAGAGCAGGTCCTGGCATGCAGCGCTGCCTCGCACTGCTCGCACACAACGGTCTCTCCGCAAAGCTGTGAGTACACCCCACAGTCAAAGCCCAGGTGGGTGGAGGAGCCTCCGTCTGTGAGCTCTGACCCTCCTCCACCATCATCTCCGTGACTTTCAGTACCGGCCTTCACCTCTCTGGTCAAACCTCCGCGGCCACGTAGTCGCAGCCAGTCCTCCCTGAAGGCCGGGCTGAAGAACACGTACAGCACTGGGTTCAGGCACGCAGGCAGCGGGAAGAAAATGAGGGTGACGGACTTGGCGATCTCTGGGCCGCCGGCTGTAGAGCCAGTCAAGAGGGGGGCAAAGGAGAACGCCGCCACAGGGCAGAAGAAGATGCAGTTGGTGAAGATGAGCCAGGCCACGTGTCGCAGGGCACCTGTCTGCTCTGGATCTGCCAGCTCCACCCTGCCCAGGTGGCAGTACAGCTGGGTGTACACAGCTGCAGTGAACAGGTACGCCAGCGCGTTGAGCAGCACCAGAACGACTGTAACACTCAGAGCTGGACTCTCACCACCGGCGAAGGGCAGGCAGAGAGGAGAGGCGGACTGGTCAGGAGAGGTCAGGAGAGGCAGGCAGGCTCCCGCAGCAGCCAGTAGCCCCAGTAGTCCTGCAGCGAGGCTGAAGCGCCGATCTCCTCTCCAGCATCCGCGATGGCCACCGCCGTTCCTCCTGGGGGACATCATTACCTTCCCGAGAATGGTGCGCACGGCCACGCTGCGCTCCACGGCCGCCAGCGAGAGTAACAGGACGGCCCACTCGGACGAGAAGACGGCCAGGGCTCCTGTGATCTGACAGCCGGGCCCCATCTCCCACCACACACCGAACTCCGCGAAGGAGCCCCAGGTGGCAACGTCGAGCACGGTCAGCACGCCGACATACAGGCCCGTGAGCAGGTTGGCCAGGGCCAGCAGCCCCATCAGCAGCCTGGCTGGAGAGAGAGACGGAGTGGGGGAGTGGGAATGGCCTGCGGCTCGGTGTGTGGGGGAGAAGGTGGCCACCAGCACCAGGCTGTTGAAGACCAGCGACACCAGGCAGATGAACCAGACTGTCAGACGAATCATCCAGTTACCCAGGAGGTGCTCACAAGGCTTGAAGGCTCCTGAAGACAGAAACAATATGGTTGTTCAAAGGTCAGCACTTAATTTTGCTATTTATTTTTTAGATTTTTTTCAAAGCTCTTCAACTTTGATTGGTAAAAATTGGTAAAAGTTGTTTAATGCTTACCTGGTGAAGGAGAGCAATGCATAATCATTGAGATTCTTTCCACGTCCTCCCCGCCTAAAATTAAACATTTAATGTAAGAAACACAAATGTTAAAAATCTCAATCCAAAATAGTAGCCTTGCTAAAGAAATTAGTCAGGTGTAGAAAGTAGAAAGTATATTAACTGCTTTTGTTTTACTTTTCAAATTCTTGTTTCTGCTATATAACAATCAACAATAGTTATTACAGACTCATAACCTCTTCAAGAACCTGAAATTCATTTTCTATTACTATGCCATGGTGTTACAGTGATATATTTTCTAAATACACCATAGTTATTTATATACAGTAATTACACATATTAAAGACAAGTTTACTATCATTTTGGCTGAATTAAATAATTGTAAATTAGTTTTTTTTTCTTTACTAATTAAAGACCTACAACAAATGTTTTCTGTGAATATCATGTATAATGGTCTTTAACTTTGACAACCTATAGATCACATTGATCAGCCCATGTGAACAGACATGCACACAAAATACAAACTATTGTTTCCTTCAACTTTACATTTTTCATGAGTTCCATGATACATGCAGAATTACATCTGCACTACACAATCTGTGAACAGTTTAAAAAAAAAAAAAAGGCAGGCAGATGGCAGAGTAAATAATTTAGAAAAGCAAAACTGTTATATGTCTACATCTGACATCTGGTGGTCTGGGAATAAAGAACGCTGTTAGTATGCTCATGCACGGAGGCCTATGTAAAACAATCACCGTCAATATTTTTAGTTGCTTTTACGTAATTAAAATAGAAAAGGTTTAGTTAACATGTCAACTGTTCCAAGGAAAAAGCCCAGACTGCAGCATTCCCACCTGTAGATTTCTTTAGGTCATTTTCCTCCGAAGAACTTGTCAATGAGTCACATCCGACAAATGCACAGCATTGGTAGGCGTAAGGGACAGAGATGGACCTACAAACAAACAATAATCATTTAGAACGGCTGTGAACATCCTGCTGAGGTCCTGTGTTGATAATACAGATGGTCCAGAATCTCAATACCATACTGGGAAAAGTATAAATAATGTGTTTGTCTGCAAATATTTGGCCCTTCTGATTTTTTTCAATAATAATATTTGGATGTTTCCATAGTAGATCTACAATTGTGGAGAAAACAGATTCAGCTGGCTTTCTCATTAAACCAAAGAGAAGAGTTGGAGTTTGTTTCTGTTTTTCTGTCACGCACATGTAATCACAACAGGAGAGAGAAAGAAAAATAGCATTTGTACACTTTTTGTCCACTACAGGATAAGTCCAATTTAGACTACACTCTCAGACATTGTCATGGTCATTAGAACCTTCCCAGTAAAGTATTTCCCTGTGACAAATTTAGTTATGTATGTAAAGATGTAAAGAGATGTTTTTTCCCCCCTTTTCTCACTATCCATTAAAAAACAAAAGGTGTGGAAAATATGCCCACTAAATGGCTATGGACTGATGTTGCTATGCAGACCCTCCCCACTATAACTCAATAACTCAATTCTGATGGCTAGAAAATCACTCTTCAGAAATTGGCCATATCTGTTTATGGGCTACGTCATGTAATGACTTTATTTCTTTCACAGTTCAAAAACAATATTTTTATTTCAATATTACCTGATTTTTCTTTTATCTTTCAACAAATCACGTAAATAAATAAATATATATATATGTTATATGTTGACTTTTTAAAGTATTTTTGGGGCATTTTGTCATGTATTAGAGATGGACAGTAGAGAACTGACAGAAAATGAGGGGGGAGAGAGATGGGGCATCACATGCAACAAAGGTCCCCGGACGGAATCGGCATTGCAATGACACAGTCAGCGCCAGCGGCCACGATACCGTCCTGTGCTACATTTTTCTACATCCTCCCCTAAACACTTCAGATGACAAAACTTGACAGAAGACCACAGAGGCTCTTTCTCACCTGAGTTTGGGCAGGTTTTTTGCAGTCAGCACATTTTTCATCTGCGGGTTCCCTGAGAGTTTCAACTGACTGAGGGCGCTCAGGCCAGTTGTTGGAATCACAGTCAGAGAGTTCATACTCAGATCTCTGCAAAAAAAAAAAAAAAAAAAAGGATTACACACAAGCAGTTTAACTCTGTACAATGCAGTGAGTCAGACCAAAATGATACAACAGTGATATGTAACTGGAGTTCTCGGTGTACCCATTATGAAGAGGTGGTAAAATAATACACAGATCATACTCACAGGTTGGTGAGTGCAGTGAGGGTGAGAAAGGTATCTCTGTGGATACTTCGGATTTCATTTCTACTCAGGTCTCTGTGTAAAATCACAGCAGAATTAACTCACAATCCAGGCATAAAACATTTGTTTTTACAGCATCCGGTGTGTGTTGCTTAGTGTGTATGACTGCGTGGACTTACAGTAAACGGAGAGCAGAGAGACCTTGGAAAGTGTCCCTGTCAATTTGTTGAATATGGTTGTGCTGAAAGCTTCTGTAGATTGACAAATTATTACAAACAATTATTACCATAATCGATTGTTATTACAATACAATCTTTTATTCTTAAGATCGAATCTGTCTGTTAAGCGTCACCATCCTTGTCTAAAATGAATTTGTGCACTGACTTCTACATGTTCAACACTCACATCTCCTGCAGTCGGATGCAGCCCTGGAGTGATGGTAGCTCCTTGATCTCATTGTAGGACAGGTCTCTGACGGAGGAAAATAAACAATTGCTTCAGCAATTAGACAACTGGGACAGTTTAAAATGAAGCTATATTCAGTCTGTAAACACTTTGTCTATACCTTACTGTGTACACCTTTCTAAAATGCCACATTTTTAACGTGAAAAGGTATCTGGGACAATTTCTACTGTCCTGGTAAGTTGCTATTGATCTTACATCTTTGTGAAAGATATATTACACATACACACACACACGAAAGGAAAATTCTCTTACAGCGTCCGTAGCAACTTGAGATCTTCACACAGATCAGAGGGGATGGACGATATCTTGGTTCCTGACAGGGTCCTGAAAATGAAAATCCTAATCAGTCACTTCTAAGACACACAAAAGCACGAGCAGGAAATTATGCTGCATTCAAGTTCACTCACAGGCTCTCAAGGTTGTTAGTCCACGTAAGGATGGGGAAGTCCTGCATCATGCTGGCCCCACGCAACATCCTGAAAATACACATGGTGACAGATAAGAGCATGAAAGCATGAGTTGGTATGGATGTGCCTGAGTCGTGTTTGACAGTGGGACTTACAGGGAGTGCAGGTCAGACAGATTCTGGAAAGCCGTAGCACCCACGAAGGACAGAGGGTTGTCATAAAGATGTCTGTGAGGGCAGCGGGAGCAGAGGGGGAGAGTTCAAACCAAAATAATTTACTATGCGAGAATGGCACCATCTTCTGGACATTCATCTACTGAAGCCTCACACTCGTGTCCCATATCAGCTAATACTCTATGTGAGCTTCTCAGAAGGCACACTGTACATTGTGCATGGGATCATTCATACAAATTTGACTTATTAGTTTGTCTACATCGGTTTCTTAGTAGTGTCAGTGAATCAGAGGGGGAGTTTGACCTTACATGGTTCGCAGCAGAGGGTTGTTATGGAAGGCCCCTTCAGGTATGGAAGCAATATCGTTGCTGTGAAACCCGCTGCAGGAAGAATGTCAAGGAGACCGTGTAAAGACACTTTGCACAATATGAAATTTGACACACAGTTGACATATGCAAAACCAAAAATGAAGTAATGATACATAGACAGTTCAACCAAACCGATGGTGAGCAAAATGTGTCTGTTAACTCTCAATGTCTGATAGGTCTGTCAATCGATTTATATAGTACTTTAATAAAATAATTAATATGCTGGTCAGGAAAAACAGGAAATAAGACTTAAAATAAAAGCACAAATGTTTCAGAAGACTTCAGCTAATTTATTTATTTTTAAATCATCACATCCACTAGATAAGATCTCATATAAAATAATGATTTAATAATATCATAATAAATAGAATATGTGTAATTTCTTTACCTGATGTGGCTGTATGTGAATAGGAACTTTTTAACGACTCAGGATCTGTATTTTGTCTTTTCTGAATCACATCACTAAAAGACACTGACAAGCCTCCTTCATACTCTGATGAGTTAACCGGCCCCTAACTTTAGTGTCAGTACAAAATGTTTCTCTATCACAGAGGAGAAACATGACGATATACTCACAGTTCCTTGAGTTTGGGCAGGGCCTCTATTGATTTGGGAAAAACCATCAAGTTGTTGAAGTTAAGATCTCTAGGATGAGACAAAGAGACACAGGAAGTCATCGCCGTTTTCATGCATTTTGACGTGAGTGTGTGTGTGTGTGTGTGTGTGTGTGTGTGTGTGTGTGTGTGTGTCTGCTTGTCTCTTTGTTTAAACACACCAAACAAATACGTGGAATCAGTACGTAATAAAAAATTTAAAAAAAAAAAATCACAAACAGCAAAGGGGGGGAAGGGGGATTGGCTGCAGAGCTCCGTGCTGGTGAGATTCCAGTCTGAGTAGCCAAACTGGTTAACATTGGCACCGAAAGGACACGGACAGCACTTCAGTATTTTGTTCTTCCTAGGGACCAAAGGAGTCTACCAAACTTTCCTGTCACAGCAGCTCGACCTCCTCTCTCCACAGATATTAAACAAAATACAACAGAAAAGCTATAATGCAGGACTGCACCACTGCCTTTACTGATTTTAATATAGGCCTACTTGTGGCTAAGTGTCTGCTGTGCTATATAGGAAAATTCAAACACTGGATAAGCCAGAGTACTCGCAGATACCTAATTTTATATGTATCAGATTGGGATTTAAAACAGAACTAAAAGTATAATGACATCACCGGTCTCCTGTAAAGGTCTGTATGATGTACAGTAGCTGTTTGCCATTAGGTAAGGCTGTCACTAAAAGATTTTTCATGGCTGTGTGGCAGGAGGAAGTGAACAGTGGGAGGGCAGATTTGATAAGCATCATGTACTTTGCTCTATTTATCCTAGAGCAATTAAAGGAGGAAGTGGACACAATGATGTCTGGAGGACTGGAGCAGAGGTGGGTGGGGGAGCTGTTAGCACACACAAACACGAGCACAAACACACTCAAACTGACACACACACACACATCAACTACTGTATGACTGCACTTACAGTGTCTCCAGGTTCACGAGTCCAGCAAAACAGTTGTCTCTTATCTCCTTAATTCTGTTGTTATGAAGATGCCTGGAAAAGCATAAGCAGTTTTAAACACATGTGAGATTTTCATAAGATGACAGATGTAAAATAATCTTTCCCATTCATCATTGCTTTTATTCCCGTCTTGTTTTGCAGTTTTTGTGAAACATTCCACAAATAATCTTTGAGTGTGATTTGTGAATGAGGTGTCTGTACTGTACGTGTATATGCAGAAGGCTTTCCTTGCCTAATAGATTCAAGGTCTTTTCTTCCTGTTTATCCTAACGTGTTTACACCAACCCTGCAGCAACCCCACTCAATGTGTGTGTCTGTGTGCCCGTTCTTATGCGAATGTTTAACAGCAGCAGTGAAAAAATTTATGTTTGGAACAAACCCGCAGATTTTGAGATGCACCATATATTCCTCTCGTGGAAGGCTTTAGCATTTCCCACCACACAAGATAATCTTGATTTTACATTTATGTTAGCAGACGAGAAACTTTTTCAAGTTGTTATTAACATTCAAATTGAAACCCCCAATGATACATTTCACTGTAAAAGTGCTTGCAAGCAAAAACACAGCAGGGTATAAGTAGCAACCCGTTTTGTTGACTTATTAACTGTAAACTATGGAAATAAATACAGTCTGTTTGTGTTTGGAATCTGATTTGCAGTCGCCCAGAGGACACATTCAGAGCTAAAGCAGAACACGTGGAGAGGTACTTTGCATTGATTTGTGGTGACAGAATAATTCAGATGATATATGAAAAACAAAATAGGAATTACAGCTTCGTTAATTTAGAGGGGAGCACCCACAGTACAGTTATATTTTACTAATGGGACACAGTTAGGTAGAAAAGAGATTTTCAAGTGAGTTAATCAGAAAAATTACCCCCAAAAACATTAAATAAAAAGTTAATAGAGAAATAAAACTATTACTGTATAGTCACACTGCAGAGAATCATGTGCATGTGCTGGCTTTCAACATGAGAAAAATCCTGATCTACTTCACACCCAATGACTATCACTTCTTCAGCTACTCCCTCAGGTCATTTTAGTAAACACAAGAATGTTCCCAGTCAATGTGACTGTGGTTAATTAAGGTATTAAAAAAAGTACACCAGCCGGTTGTTCCTGCTGAGTTATTTAGTGTATAGGTATATGAGGACTGCGTGCTGTTCTCCTGACTGTTCTTGGGAAGTTCAGTGAAACAGTTTATTACTCAAATACTGTAGACATTTTGATTGATCAAATTGTTCCAATAATTTTAATCCAGTGACTGATGGTTTCATGACATTGCTACTTATCCATTTACAAATGTTGTCTTTCTGGTTATTTATTATTTTTTTTACTTTTGTTTGTTGGTGACGTAAAACACCATACTGTATTTGATTCAGGTTTATATTGACTACCAACAGATTATTTTTAGAATCTAAAGGCACCTAAAGACACCAGTGCGTACAGCTGAATGCACTGGATGGTTTGCACCTATAGTCTTTTCCATCCACCCTGCAATGTGGCAAAGACCTGACTCACCAGAAACATTAATGAAACAGGTAAACTGTAACTGTGTATATTTTCATTCTAAACCACAATCAGAACAGTAGCTTAATATAACTTACAGGACAACTAGACTGGTGAGGTTTGCAAAGGCGTTGTCTGGTATGTACGAGATGCGGTTGAGTGCCAACGTCAGAGCCTGAAGGTTCGTCTGGTATCTCAGAGAACTGATGGGGACCTCCGTCAGGTTGTTATCATCCAACCAGAGGTGACGTAGCTGCTGAAGTCCTTCAAAACTGTCGTCTGGAACTGTGGTAATATGGTTCGCATCCAGACGACTGCAGAACAGAGAAACAAGCATGGGTTTATTAAATTAATAGGATATTGAAGTTGACACCAGCATATCACACTGCTAGAAATAGATTATTATAAATAATACATATTTTACTGATTTTTTTAACTCGATCATTCAATTTATTTAATCGTCACTTTTCTAGCTCATGGTGGATTTGGGGAAAGCGAGGCAGCAAACAGCCTGTACCAGAAAGTTCTTCTTGCAGCTCCAAATCCACCTGTGAGACTAAGTGTAGTTACGTTATCCTGGGTTTGACGTTTGGTCTTATTTAATAATTAATGATTATTATAATTAAGATAAATGCACACTAAGTTTTAATTATTACATCACTGATGTTTGGAACACACTTGATGTATTTCAAGGCATTGAAAGGTCTTGAAAGTTTGTGAATGCAATAACCAGCACCTAGGTTTTCACTTAAAATGGTTTCTCTCAAGGCAGAGGGGCAGAAGCTCAACTTCAACATTCTGTTGGATGGCAAACTCTTCAGGACTCATCTGTTTTTTTTTTTTTTGGTCATTACTAACATCTTGTGACTTTAAGCGAAGGTTTGAAAAAAGACAGATCGGTAAAGATTAATGGGCTTTACTCCCTGTTTGCAAGTACAATGCCTGCATTATTGCAACCCCTGCAATGGTCTAACTCACTGTCTTTCTTACCATCAATTCCGAGAAATACGGAAATGCCTAAAATCCTCCATTTAGGCCAATAATACACATCATCACATGAATGTTTATCTGATTGCCATGGTAAATCTGATATTTTAACCTAAATTTACATAATATGGTAGAGCAATACTCTCAAGTTTCAGGGAATCCAATGACTGTTCTCCATTAACTATATTGTACTAGAGGGCAGTGACCCTTATGAAATTCTGATCAGAGGCCAATAGTTTGCTGGTAAAAAAGGAAGTATTTTTTTTATTTAAGCAGTATTATGAATGCACAAGTGTTCTTTTCATCATCACCAGACTGTTTTCTCCCGCTATCCTCCCTCACTGAGTGTCTCGCCCTCCCTCAAAATTCCTCAAGTGTCTGGGCTGGAAGAAAAACAGTCTTGATTGACATTTAGCTCTCTAAGGCTTTATACAAACCAAGTCCTGGCTGTGCCAAAGCATATTACTTCGGCTACAGACCTTAAAACCCTCACAGAGAAAAGACATCTGTTAAAAAGAAAGAAGAGAGACAGAAAAAAGAAGAGGGGAAGCAAGGGACAAGGGGAGGGATATAGAGGGGTGATAATTGCTGAAAGCTGGTTTTTCAGCACGTTTCTCCAGCTGGATCCATTCCATTAGTCCCTGTCAAACTCGAAAAAGGCACAAATAGAGCCACATACATGTTATGGTCTCAATGAAACTGACATTCAGTAGTCGCAGAAAAACAACACGAAGACAGAGTTAGTGGAGCAGGAAATTGTGAGAGGGCTGACAGTTAAGCAAACACATGGAAACACACAAGCTCCTGGAAAAGCCAACATAAAGAGAAAGGTTAGCTACAGATCTGCTGAATAAGACTGACCTACATTTGCACAGGGCTATTGCTGGGCTTAGTGCACAACTAACACTGCAGCAGGAGTTAAGTATGTGATATGAGTGGAACCACCCCTAAATGACATCAACAATGTCTCCAGTAAATAATGGAGATTTCAACTGTTACCCTCAACTTCCAGGAAGAGTAAAGTCTTTACTCTCATCATACTGCCATTTTACAGTAATGTAACATTTGAAATCCAAATTGAAATACTGTAAGTGATGGCTGCAGTCACATATTAAACAAGTACACTTTTAAACTATCTTGGTGAATGACAGCTATGTGCCTGAATTTGGTCTGTATATTTGAAGTAATCTAATGATCAACATGACCAAGAACTGACTGGAAATGTGGTGTAAGATCATTCTTTTCGTTTGACAAACTGTAACTGTAACATAATGCATTTTGGTGTTTCTAGTGTGAACTTTTATTTTAAACAGCCATGGTAGCAGCTCTGTGAGGTTGTACTAAGGCAAAACAGTTCTTAGAGCTAAATGTTAATGCTAAGAGGTATAATGTTTACCATGTTCACAATTTTATTACATTACATTTACTAAATAGCACTGAACACAAAGCTTAAGTCTTGGACAAATTAAATGGCAATCCATCCAATAGTTGTGGAGAAATTTCACTTGAAACCACAAATGTGAACCCAGAGTGGCACTAGAGGAAAACCCAGGGGATCACCAAAAGTCATTGGGATTTATCCTCTGGGGACCATGGACATGGACAAAGTTCCATGGAAATCGATGCATTAACTGTTTAGATATTTTAGTCTGCGCCAAAATGGTGAATAGCAAATACAACACTCTCAACCTCTGAGAAATCAGAACCCAGTGACCTCAAACTAAACTCCATTGTTGCCTACAGACCAATTTTTGCATACATTTGTTTAGCAAATTTTTAGCACCAAACGTTTAGATCTTTACATACATTAGTAGATAAACTGTTCGGCAGGACTGCTAGTACTGTTGGATTATCTTTGTGAGTAACTATCTAGAATGTGGTTGTTAGTTTGGCACAAACACTATAAATTCCACTTTGGATAGTAGGCTGTGTAAATACACTGCAGTGCTTTCTCTTACAACAGCACTGATGACTGCGCACAAAATAGCTTTTCTCATTTACTGCAACTAGAAAAAACAGGGGTGGTTCATTGAACTCACTACTGGTGTGACTGATTTATACATATAAGCATGAATGGCTGCTTTTGCAGCACCACCACTTTTTGATTATTTACGTGTTCCAACAGCAATTAAAAAAAGAGACACATTTCAGACCAAAGCCAAGGTTGTCGTTCCTCTCCTGTTAAGCCATGTTTGGCAGTTTAAGACCTATTGACACAACATTAATTCTACAAAACATCAAAACATATACAACCAGTACGATGACATTGACAAATAATTATTATAAACAATGCTGCAATAGCAGTGATTGCTTCCCTAATAAGGTTAATGCAGGACGGAAAGGTCCACTTGCAATTGAAAACCTCTTCCAGAAAACAATACTCCATGTGTAGTTAGTATATATGTGTGTGTGTGTGTGTGTGTGTGTGTGTGTGTGTGTGTGTGTGTGTGTGTGTGTATATGTATTTATGTATATATGTGTGTGTGTCAGATGACTTACAGAGACTGGAGAGAATTAAGGTTTTTCAGGGCTGCACTGGGCACTGTCTTCAGCTGATTATTCTGGAGCATCCTGAAGGGAAAATGGCAAAAAGATGATTTCAACTCAACTAACAACACTTTTTCTTGCATCAAAAATCTAAAACAATATGTATCCACAGACATATTAACTGCTAACTATGTTAGTGAGCTTGCTGAAGGTCTCCTCTGTGTGTTTTCTATGTGGATAAACACTGGTTACAGTTATTCCCTTTGGAAGAGACACTGGCTTCATGGAGTTTTCCTGATTCTTCCTGTCTCTGATGTGAATGGGGTTTTTATGAGCTACATAGAGTCAAAATACTTCAATTAGTTTTGCTTGTGTAGTTACAAGTAACAATGTGAATAAATCACTTGATATGATGTGTTAGTGTACGTTTGTGTTTTCAGTCCTGTAACCAAGACCTCACCTGAAGATCAACAGGACTTCGAACTTTTAGCCGAGTGCACAATCAACAGGGCAGCGCACTCAATGTGTTTGAGTTTGTGCAAACTCACTAGGGTGCCTGTTGTTAATTATGCAGAACTAATTTTTACACGGAGCGTGTATGCAATGCTCTATTAGGGTTTTTCACAGCCACAGATACTGTTGGAGCAGGGATGGAAAAGTGCATTCAGTCTATTCCAAGTGGATGTAAATTGTTGATGTAAATGACTATGTTTAGGATGGCAATAAGTGACAGCACCACAATGTTACCATAAACTGCAATATTTACTCTCTCCCCCAGTGTGTGGAATTTTTACACTGTCACAGACATAAGTGTGTGTATTTGCGTGTGTTGACAGTGGTGACAGGGAGGGTGTATGCTTACAGGACTTTGAGCTGATGCAGTCCAGACAGGGCTTCAGGGTGGATAAATGACAGGTCATTCCCCGCAAGTCGTCTGTGGTGAGAGAAAGAGTCAAACTTATATGTTGGAAATTTCTAAAATGTTTAAAAGCTACAGGAGACATTTCTGCATAAAAAGAACGGTAACAAAGCAAATGCAACAAAACCACAGAGTATATTTAAGTTTTGAATAAAGCAATGCATAGTGTTGAGAACGTCTTCTTCACACCCAGCACCTCAGTAGATTAGGTTCCAGCTCTGAAGCTGAACATGGGGCCTGGGGTGTCAAAGACATGTGTCTGTGCCATGGCCTGTTGTCACTTCGTCTGTCACCCACAAGAGATTAAAACTGTTCCTGGATATCCCCTCCATGGATCCCTTTCTGAGCCCCCCCAACCATCAGTATTCAGTGCTTCCTGTAGAGAGTGAAAAACTACTTCACCCCTCTCCGAGGTTGATACAGCAGTATAGCCTTGTAACATTCATCACTGGGCAACTGGTTCACTCCCTGCATGAATTACTTGGGGCTGAGGGGACACCTCCCTTTCCTGTTGGGTACAGGAAGTGCATAGGAAATAGGGGTGTAAATAAGCATGGGACAGGCTGACTGAGACACACAGCTCAAGTATACTATCTGGCCTGAGAGATTAGCAACACATTTATCACTCTGCAACGTGAGTCAGACCAGGCTGAATTCCCTGCAACAAGAGCTGCTGGGTGTGAGCCTGAGAATCAAGGCTGACTGTGTTAGAAGACCACATAACCTTCATGTAGACTCAAAACTGGTCTTTTGTTTGTACCTCATACATTTCACTGAATTAGAAAGCTAGTCCACTGCAGCAAAACTATGAGTTCACAGGTACAAATAGCTGATAGAGCTGAAGTAGTTTGTGACTCTTCCATAAGTAGTGTATGAGAGTGGTAACCTTTCTCAAATGTATACATGAAATAAACATAAAAGGTCATAACTCCATCTTGTTTTCTACGTTGTTTTTCACCATTTAAGGTTTGACTGGCGCTCTTTTAATTACGTTATCTTTTTTCTGCAATTGTTTCTGCAAAGTCAACTGTCAAGCAGCCATGAAACGTGGTGCTGCAGAAGATAGCAAACACAAAAATGCTTGAAGCATCCTTTTTTTCTTCTTAATTGAAAGCCTCCATGAGATTGACAGGACAGCATGTTAGTGACTGAAAAAGTTGTTTATTTATTTTTTATTGATTTACTGTACTTTTGTTTAAATTTGAACATACATTTAGAAGATGTTGATGACAGTGTGTACAATGTGTCTTAATCCAGGGCCGAAAGCACACAGAGTGCTCTGGACCCACATTAAATGAAAATTTGGGCCAATCACAGATTACATTTACGGTTTGATTTATTTTAGTGGTTGACCAAATCTGTCATATTAGGATGTGAATGCTCGCCAGATTTATAAAAAGGGCGTCAATTCAGGTTGACTTTGCTTTGAGACAAATCAAATGAATAACTTTCAAAGCTGAATTAAACAGTTTACCATACCACAAAAATCAATGAACAATGTGAACATTTATGTCTTTACTGATCCACAATTTGTCAAGATGTTGACAAATGTTTTATGACAACTTTTTGAAATTAGATTTTAATTCCACATCACGACTACAGTAGAAGTTGTCTCATCTATGTGGACCCACTCAAATTCAAAATGTCACAAATCTTGTCTGTAGCTGTTGAGTCATTCTTGTTGATTTCCAACAGACAGTGACCAATACAGCTAATTCAATATGACTTAACTTCTTGAGAACTCACACAACCCAGAACCTGCAGTCACTGTCACAAGCTGTTAACCACCACATGCAAACATGGTTTGACAAATCATTCAGATATCCTTCAAGTTTCACAACACAAAGAGCTTCTCCTCCTCTTGTATCTTTCAGCAAATTCAGTACATGTCCCCCCAGGCTTCAACGAGGACACAAGAATGTGCTAAATCTTGTTGAGGAAAGGCTAAATCCTCTTCTTGTGCAACACCACTCCCACAGGTCTACCTTTATCAATAGCAAATTCACAAAGAGCCCTGCAGTGAACTCTGACAACAGTAAAAAAAGGGCTAAAACATGATTTGTTAGTTTACTGAGAAAGACATGAACTGGGCTCCATGTTTTGCTGTAACAACTCAATTTAATTTTCTATTTGGGAAACTACTGTGGCAAAACCCAAACAAGCACCCCTCCCCCACAACATGCTCCCGCATGTAGGCTACAATACACTTACTTTACTTTTTGTGCCACTGTTGGTATAGGTAGCTGTGATGATAAGCATGTGACTTCATATCCTTTCCTGTTCATGTTGGCAATGAAAATGCTTATATCGCAATTTTAAAAATCAGGAGTGGGATGGGCCATTTCTCTGGTTCCAGAAGTTAAAGAGTTCATTTTTTTCCCCACAGACAATGTTGCAGGGCTTATAGTTCTACAGCTTGGATGGGCATGAAACCCTCCTGAATGAATCATCAGTACAAAGATGACCAACTATATTAGAAATTATAGTATCTAGTTCCTTGATGAAGAATTAAAGGGTACAAGCCTGTGTACATAAAAACTTTGGGGTAGAAGTTAACTACGACTCCCAAGGTGACACCACTCAGTGTATCGATAGTAATGTAGAACTGGTAGTCAGAACTAACCAGCCATGGGCAGCTACTGTCCAACTCTTCATTTCTGGTGTTTGAGGGTGGTCAATGTACAAAATAGATGTCGGAGTCTTACCTCCCAGTTAGGGAGGGGCTGCAGGATTTGGGCTCAACTAATCTTTCAAATCCAAGCAGACACATACTTGTGAGCTAATTTTGAGCAGAAAAAGCTGTTTTTACACACAATGTACGTATTGCTGGATAACTCACCTGTATTAACACCATATTCCAACAAGTGTCTATGTGATCATGTGTACAGTGCAAAAAAACAGCAACACTGGTGTACAGTTTCTAACTGTTCATACTATAATTGATCAGGACAAACGTATTAGATGTGAACCAACACTAAGAAATACTTTATGCACTGCATTGTTTAGATATAGTTATTGCCACATTAAAGAGTAAATTTTACTGATATGGATTTTATGGCATATAATTTAGCTGGATTCATAAATATGCTCTATTTATAGAGCACATTTCATACAAATGGATGCAGTACCATGTGCTTCACAAAACATGAAATATATACAGGTGCATAAACTGAACCTTTTCAAAATAACAATAAATAAATTGCAATACATGTTTTAAACACAACAACGGAAGACTGACCAGATGTGACTACCACAATTCACTGTAGATATGTAGAGTGCCTATCAGTCACAGGTTATTTTGAAGAATATAAACAAACTGCAAAGGAGACAGCGAAATACCTGTCATCACGTCTGCTGAGCTTTGTAGTGCCTTTGGCAAGAAAGGAGGAGTGCGGAGGAGATTGCGTGACTATGAAGGAGGCAATATCCCTCCCTCGTCTCCACTCCTGTCCTGTATGAAGATGGCCTGCTTGCTTTTCTCTCCCTGATCTCTTTCTCTGTCAACTATTTCTCTCCCTGTCTTTGCCTTCAGGGCCCATGCTCTGGTTCACTGACACTGCTGCAGCCCTAGAGCGATAAAGTTATCCACCTAAGTTCACTGAGACAAGCCTGCAGATTTGTTCCCAGGAAAAAGGTTAAGCAAACATACATATGAACTATGGATTCATATATGAACTAACTTGTCAATCAAAATACCTTTCCTCAAAAACAGACACCACAACGACAGTCTGTCCATTATGATGATCCGAGGCAAAAAAGAAGCAGCAGCAAGACTGGGTAGGTTTTTTAGCCATGTTGCCATGGAAACCATTGTTTTGCCCTCTTCCTTCCTGCCTCGCATTCCTCCACACAATGCGATGAAAACTAAATTGCCTTTCGTCAAAGCAGATTGGAGTGGTGTATGGAAAAAGAAGGGGGTGAAGACTTGGTCGGTTAAAAGGTGCACGAGAGCTGAAAAAACATGCCCGCAGAGGCCAAGTGGAGCTGGAACCGCTGGAGTATGTTCACTCACTGGTCATTTTGTTTTCTCAGGGCTGCATGTTACCTGATATCAGGTAGACAGATTTTATCTCTGACTCCCAGCAGCACCGGGCCAGACAGCGGAGTATTTATAAAGTGAAGAAATAACAAACACCCACTAAGATTAGATGTATGCCACTCAACAAAGCCCCAGAGCAAAGATGTGCTGTTGCCACCCTGATAATCCCTTAAAAGCAAGAGATCCACACAGGATGTCACATGACTGTAGCTTCAATACATGTTGTCTCACCTCGCCTTTTTAATTGAGCTTTACTGCACCTTTCATAACTGCCCTTGGTCACCTCATGAATGGTGAGTGATCGGCAACCTCACGTAATGCTGCACTTATCTTCTGCAGCTCAGAAGAAGGGCATGTTGTACACCTATACTGTGTGTTTTGCCATACAAACTCAAATATCCAGGTGTATATCATAAAGCCCAGCCCCTGTGTCAACACTGTACAGAGTAAATAGATCATTAAAAAGGGGGAAAAGGGGCATGTACTCACAGTTCTTCCAGATAGGGGAAGTTCTTGAATACATATGCTGGAAGCTCAGTGATGTTGTTCATGCTCAGGTCACTGTGGAAACAAAAAATCAGTTAGAAACACAGTAAAATCTCATTGATACCTTTAAATCAGGGTTTGTTAAGTTTGCAATCAGGACATTGATAGGCAGACTGGGACATTTTTTAAAACCGATATAATGATATCTGTTTTGTATATTTTAATAAAAAAACAAACATTTTAATCATCATTGTATATATCAAGCTGTTTCCAACAATCAATCACTTTTGTACACTTTTAATAACTATTTATTCTCAAAGGCATTTTATTGATGCTTCCTTTTTTGTTTGTCTTTGATTTAAATGATTTTACTGCCTTGTCTTTTGTAATTGTGAAGCCCTTTTTTAACCCAGGTTTTGTGTGTTACATAAATTAAGTTTTGCTTACTTTAAGCAAAGTCTATCTGATTTCAGTAAGGGACTCAATTCTCAATATGAAATTATTATGTGCCATATTTTATTAGGCAAACATGCAATTAAGATATTAAGATGATGGGGTTTTAGACTGTAATTGTAAACTACGTATACAAATTGGGTAGTTGTGTCAAGAATCCCTTATGGCAGTTTCATGTCTTTTGACTGTGCCTGCATATGTGTAACCTCAACAAAAAAAAAAAAAAAAGAACTTGAAAAAGCCCTTCTCTTTAGCCCCAGGGATCTTCATTTTTCAAACCAACTTCAAGTAAAGATAGGCATGTAGCAGCATGAAAAATATGCACACAGGACTTGATTTGCTGCCCCACCAAAGCTAATATGAATATGCGTTTACATCTTCATAATGATCATTAAAAAAAACACAAAAAAAAAAAAAACACTGATGCTTATATGCTTGCTACTGAAAATGTGTTAACTTTAGGAAAGCAGTGCAGTGGCTGTGAAAAGTAAGGGACTAGCATGTTAAAAAAGAGGGGACAATAGGCTGTCGTGGGTCTATTGAGGAGCCCTTTACAGTCAGAGCAAACTTAGCTCTGGATCCCTAATCTTGATTTTGAATCCACTATCCTTCACCAAAAAGCCCAGTCGACACGTTTTGTCAAGAGACAGCACATATCAAGACAGAAAAAACATCCGGGATTCACAAATGAAGCAGCCCCTGCCCTCCTCCCTCCCCTTTCACTCTCCAACTGGCCATCTTGAGTTTCACTGCCAGATCTCTGTAGGACCTTGTGTGTGGGCCCCTGAATCCTACAAGGATCATATTGCCCTTCCTCTGCAGTCCCAACTATATACACACACACACACACACACACACACACACACACACACACACAGAAGCCTTAAAAGGTTGGCCCTGACAGAACCCTCATCATCCCTGCGACCTATGTCCCATCTCCACTTACCTGGTTATCCAATTACCATACAGACTGTGCAGCTACAACAACACTTCCATCAACATCCACCCACTGCTTATCGTTCTTTCCTACCCTGACAACATCTCTGGTGGTGTTTTGCAACCACTGCTGCAGATCCGCCACCACCGGTGGTCAGATGGATACATCCCTAACCACATTTTAAACCGTTTGACTAAATCTTCCGCAGACTGTTGACTGGTCTGAACCACATGCAGGGTTGGGGAGTATGGGAGGCCTGCATGACTCTATCACACTTCCTCCCTCCCTCTGTGTCTGGCTGCTTTACTCATCAAGGTCCTGGCCTGTCCCTGCTAAAACAGATTGAAGGGGACACTAAAAATGCAGCTGTGATAAATAGTGACAAGCCTAAACGCTTCTACAAACAGGTATCAGTAAATTTATATCCCATGTGCCACTTGGCATCATTTTAGCAGAGAGGAAGCAGAGAATCTGAGAAAAGTAGCAGACGTGCTTTGAAAAAGGAAAATATGGCTGCTAAAGTAAAGTATGAACATATTCTAAAACTTAAAATATGACTATTTTCAAAAATCTATCTGAGTCTACACCCTTATACTCTTATACCCTTATCGATCTGGAAAAGTATCAAATTCTAAATTGTTTCGTGTTCCCCTCTGTAGTAAATTGTAATAGCTAAATAATCTTAATTCCTGAATAAATTATGTAATCCTAATTTCCTTCTTTTGCTTTTCCTATTTGTAATTATTTTAGTATACAATGGTATTAGGGCTGCAACTGCCAATTATTTTCATTCTTGATTAATCAATTTTTTGACTGGTCTATAAAATGTCATTACGTAGTGAAAAATCCTTTTCACAATCATAATACGCTATAGCCCAACGTGACGTCTTCAAAATCGCTTGTTTTGTTAGACCAACAATCAAAACCCCAAAGATGATCAGTTTACTATCCCATAAAATGAAGAAAATCACCAAATTATCACAACTGAGAGGCAGGAACTAGAGAATATTTTGCAGTTTATCTTGAAAAATTACTTTCTGTCGATAGACTAATTGTTTCAGCTCTAAATGGTATAACTGATTAAATTAGCCTGCAATGTGATTAAAGTCAAATTACTAACTCACATGTTGGATTATGGTGTATACCAGTAGGTACGCAGTGTAAAGCTATGGTTTGCAATGCCATAAGAGACATAATTTGAAGTTGCAAAGTTTACTAACGGAGACAAATGCTAGGTAACAATGTATCAATCATGTTTCCTGGGGCCAATGACACTTGATGATTTTTAGACAGTGCGCAACACATGTATGTTAATCTCTGTACATCAGGGCAGCATGGTTCAGGAGGTAGAGCGGTCGTCTAGTAATCGAAAAGGCTCCTGGTTCGTTCCCAGCTTGTGTGTCCTTGAGCAACACTGAACCCTCAACCTGCTCCTGACGAGCAGTTTGGCACCTTGCATGAGTGTATGTATCAGTGTATGAATGTGTGTGTGTGAATGGGTGAATGTTGGCATGTGTTGTAAAACGCTTTCATTGATTGGTAGACTAAAAAAGCACTATATTCATGCAGTCCATTTACCATTTACATCTGTTACATTTCTGCAACTTCCTACAACCTGACGTAAAAATGAACTGAAAAATAATTTCCTTTTATTGTCATTCAGTCTATTGGATAACATTTTAATATAAAACATGCCCATATCACCTTCCAAAAAAAAAGACAGTGCAGTACATATAACAACTGTCTACAGAACTTAAACACAGAAATGAAGCACAGATCTGCAGGCTGTTGTTTGTAAATTAGAATTTGGCTTGGTTATAGCTTGTTTACCAAGTACAGATTTCTGAGTCACTATATGACCACACAAACTATGTCTTACATAGAGCTTAGTTGTTACTAAATATTTACAACTCAAAACTAATGAGTGTAACTGCTGCACACTCTTTAACCAGCTTACAAAAGGTGCTTGCTGGGAGTGCAATAGGCTTCATAATTAGGAAAAAAAACACAACTTTTACTAGACCTACTCGCCTGACCAAACCGAACAACCAGGAGAGGACTTGAGGTCATAGCCAAGATAGCAGAAACTGCAGATCTTGTGGTCTGATAACACTAAAATTCAACATGTCAGCCATAATGCAAAGTATAATGCCTCGTGGAAAACAGACACAGACATTGTATTCATGCATCAAACACCATCCCACACCATATTGTAACACCGTATTGTAAAAATGTTCATAAAACTTATGCTGATAACATAAAAAAATAATTTTCTGTCGGGATGTGCAAAAAGAAGCCCTGGTTACGGTTTTAATTTCTGAATATTGTCCAGTTAAGGCTCCTCCTGAAAGCTAAAATAAAGCATACAGCACATACTGTCATCATCACTGCCTTTTCTCACAGTCTGTGGCAGTATCCTGTGGCTTATTATAGTGTTCAGGAGGTATGGAAAACCTTCAAATCATTATATGCAACATAATATTAGATAATACCTTAAATTTACATGAAAAAGAAAATGTTGTACATCTCTTATAAAGACATGGCATGTCATATAGTAAGCACACCCTCTACGCACGGACCATGCTGTCCATGACACACAACTTTTCAGGCAAAATGTATAGAGCAACTATAGAACATGATCTTGTCAGCATTACAATCATACTGACTCAATATTGTATGCTACTATTGACCAGAACGGTGTTTTATATAGCCTGGGAACCAGACATATCTGCAAGCTCATGTTTTATTTGCTCTGGCAGATACGTCTGGTCCCTTTCCTATTCAGACAGATTTCCACCAGAAGTGGTATGTGGCGAGCCAATCATAACAGTTTATCTAATATGAGGCAGGTTTAATACGATGACTGACAAGAGAGGAGAGCCGTTGAGGCATCTTCCTAAATAACCAAGATGGCTGCCGCTGCTGCGGAACCTTCCACGGCCAGCTACAGCGGCAGTACATTTTCTCTGAAAGAAGAACGAACAACTGCACTAGAAATATGTTTGCAGTACTTCTGCGTCCCACGCTACTTCACAACATCACCAAACTCTGTCTTTTGTTATTTTTTTGATTGGGAGAGCCCTAGCGGCAGAAAATTACATATTGTGCATTTAAGGTCACTCTGGCGATGCCTTGATTGCTCGGTCAGTCAGGTGGTCAAAGTGTTTTCATCTGGTCAGATGTGAGGAGCAGCTCTGGAGTCTGCAGGGAACTAAAACACTTTAGAACTGCTCTGTTGTAAGTGTTAAAGAACAGTTAGAGTAGTCAAATATTTCAATACTAAATCTGTACTAATAAGGACACATTGCTGATATTTCCAAAATAATACTAAAAATATATTTTTTTATATTAATTAAATTATATAATTGTCTTTGATTTGTCTTTGTCTTCATTTCCTATTTAACTTTACAAATGGACTTGAGTGTCGCAGTTCTGTTATTTATGCCTAAATGTAATCTGCCATTTCTAATGATGTTTAAATGTATGCTTAATCTGCGTGGTGGAAGATAGACAGGCCTCCTAGCACCGCACAGATGGTAAAACTATCAAACTCAAACAACAAACACATTTATCTATAAGCCGCCAAGATGTAAATACAGATAGACGGGGATAATGCAAGTTTTGTATGTGTGTTGTGTGTGTTAAGCGTTTCTTACATAAGGGCACAAACCAGCCCCGTGACAGGAACTTCTAACTTTTAACCAGCACCGCGATGAGGTGCCGCTGATAATATGAAAACTCACACTCAAATGCCACCTTGCATAACTGAACTCCTGCCTCTAGCATCCAGGCGACATTATCTGTGACAGTAGCCACAACGCGTTTACAGGCAGGTGATTCCCTATAGAGGGGGTGGTTCTAGTCCCTGATTTGCTCTCCATATAACAAACATTGCATATAAAGAATATTTGCCATGTCTCAAAATAACTTACAAATATCTGGCCATCATTTTTCAAACTCTTACATCCTCTTAATTTAGGTTAAACCCTCTGCCACTTGCCTGTCTTTGGACTCCGGAAAGACATAAATTTTACCTTCTAAGCAAGAAGTCATTCTTACTGCATGTCCTAAGATTTTAATATTACTACTAAACTTTAAAAATACACAAACCATTTAAGTCAAAAACCCTAAACTTCTCATTATTTCACATTTTAATACTGGGCACAATATTCAGGAAACCTGCAATCATTAGCACTTAAAAACTGTGATTGGGGGTGGAATAGGTGTACAAGTGGAGGACCACGTTGGGGATTTAGAAAGGGGGAGAGAGCATTAATATTCTCCTATCCACAAGTCATCCTGTTTGGGAGTGGGAACCACTGACTGGCTCCTTTCACCTCTGCTGACCAAGAACAAAAGTATCATTCAGTTAAAAATGGATTGAGGGCACCAGTGGCGAAGCCGGCAAGCTCCACCAGCAGAGTGCAAGACCCCCTTACACCACCCCTCCTTTCCTTAAGTCTTAACCTCATTCACGCTATGAAAGGACCTAACACAACTGAGATGTAAGCTGCAATAACCCCCTCTTGCTCCTTTAAAATGCATGGGCGTTTATGTAGACGCTATATCAAAAAACAAAACCTGTGCAGAGACTCAGCGTTAGGTAAACTACATACCTTCAAAAGGAGTGTTTGCTTGTTACTGGCTGAGGGGCCTCCTCTTTTTTTTCATCTGCTTTTCTGTGAGAGGGCTGTTTCCATTACAGATGCCAAAATTCAAGCCCCTGTGGGCAGTAGGTAAGAGTCCACTCCAACGTTGTCATATGATTTATTGTAAAATGGGTGGTCTAAAGCAAAGTAGATAAGCAACAATAGAGTAAATAGCCTTAAATACTCCTTGTATAAATAAGTCCTTGTAATGAAGGAATTTTCCTGACCTTTGGGCATTGTTATGATTACAAAACACTAGCTTGAATAGGTCTGTTTCTGCTACTATGTGTGTATCTGTATATGTCTTTGTATCTTTAAATTTACACGTCTTCCCTCCTGTTCTAGACCAGTTTTTTTTCTCAGCATCTCTGTGCCATCAGACTGATTCTAAAGACATAACTGCAAACAAGTTTGTTCAGTTCAAATGTTGTAACAACAAAACACACTCATATAAGGTTTTTCCTTTAGACACTTTACACATCAGCATACCATTGTGGGTGCATTAGTCCTGAGAGAAGGAACCCTCGCAGCTGCAATATGTCTCACTAATCCATCATGATCCCTAACCCCAGCGCTCCACATACAAAAGACGGGAGAGCGGGAGAGGACAACTTAAGTTCAAGAGACCAGGAGAACAAATGAGAGTAGGACAGGGAGAGGGACAAACAACCTTTCACATACTTTTAAGAGTTTGAAGTGAATATATTAAGCAGTTTAGTATTTAAAATCTGTCACAGAGCATTTAGATAACCGACTGTGAGACAAGAAGATAGCACAATCTTGAAAACAACATATTGTTTTCCATTTTGGCATAAAATAGACCAGCAGAGTGGCGGTAAGGGCTATGATATCATATAGTGAAAACATTGTTTAATGTTGTGATTAAGATGTCAGACTGCCCATAATAAAGTGGAGTATTTTTTCCCCAGAGAAAAAAGTATGCTGGGAGTCTCAGCTGTAAGCAACAGGCCTAGTGTGGCATGTCTTGACAGCCTGGTATATGAATCCACTTCCTCCGTTTACTTTACCTAACACTTCCTTAACAATGGTGATTTCAAAATGGCACACTGTTGGTTTTGGTGTAGCGATTCAAGGTGGCAAAATATCAAAAAAGTTTCCACAAACAAGAACAACCTTTTACACTTTTGGGCAAGGGGACAGTGAAATACAGGTTATTTTCTTAACCAAATAACACATTTTGAATAGACTAGTGCCTATGTAAACTTAAAGTCACAACTACTTCTATTGATCTTTTGAGGGAGCACAGTAATTACAAAAAGCCACAATAAATTGCTGTTTTCAGTGCTGTTGCTGAGGTGGTTACTTTAGTTTATGATTAACCCAGAGGTTGTGAAACAAACTGAGGAGTTCCTTCATGGGGCAATCATCAACTGTATCTGCACCACTCCATAAAGACCTAACCTACCTGGTGCCCATTTGCTCCAGTTTTTATGCCCTTACATGACGGAGTAGCTAAGATCTCCGTCAGACTTGTGGTGAGAATGTGATAACGACACAAGCTGGACTCCTAATTATTTTGTACTGAACAGCACTGGGAACAAGGCACTGCTGGCTACGGTCCATGCAGAATTACAAATCAAGTCCAAACGAGACTTCAGCACCGTACTTTACTTAGTGATTTGAAATCGTAGGGAAAATTTAAACTTTGTTTTTACCTGTTATGCAGCAGCAGGTTGCGTCCTCAAAAAGGTATTTTTGTGATCCCAGACACGTCTTTTGTTTGCCCATAAAAATAAAAACGTTTATCAGGGGTCAAACCAACGTTTAAACTCAATATTTCCACAGAATGCACCGGCCACTGCCGTGCAACATACGTTCTAGTAAGGAAGAAATGCAGAGCAGAGGGGCTCAAACTGTGAAATATTGGATTTAAATGCTGGCACCAGACAAACGTTTTTAAAGTAGGCAACTTTGAGATCACAAAAATACCTTTGAAGATGCAACCTGCTGCTGGACGACAGGTCAATAAAGACGTTTTGAGGGAACATAAGGAGTGCTGAGGTCACATAGAGGGCTAAACCAAATCATGTGGATCATGAAATGGAAACAGACCTCATCAACATGTCTGGGGCTGGAACGATTTGTTACAATTCTGATAATTGATCAAAAAGTAATTTAGCAAAAATGTTCAACTTTCACTGGTTCCATACTCAAATGTGAGGTTTTGCTGCTTGCCTGTGTTTTATATAATTGTAAATCGAGTATCTTTTTGATTTTGGACAGTTGGTTGAATAAAACAAGCAATTTGTAGACATCACCTTGGATCTGGGAACTTGTATTTGGCATGTTTCCCTATTTGACATTTTCTAGATGATAAAAACAATTATTCTCACTTTATCTAAAATGTGTCAAAAAGAAGTGAAAAAACATCCATTATAATTTCCCAGAGTGCAAGATGACACATTCAAATTGCCTGTTTATCAGGGCACCAAAACCCAAAGTTATTCAGTTTACCATCAAAAAGAAAAGGAATCAAATCTGCACATTTGAGATGCTGGAACCAGAAAATGAAACGATTCATTGATTACTAAAAATATCAGCTGATGAAACGATGAATCTACTGACTGTCCCAACTTTAAAATGTCTGATTGATTACTCCCAAACATAACTGATAATAATGTAGCCAATACAGTCATTAGTTGCAGCCCTACATTGCACATGAGTAGAAACAGTGAGCCGATTTTAATACTGGTTCAGGGAAGGATTTTAACTTTTAGGCTGCAAGGGAAAGTTGGTGCCAAGTTGTCATGCTTCAGCTGTGTGCAGTTTACATGAACTCTGTAAAAAAAAAAAAAAGACCTTGAAGGTTAGGAGCCTTTGAACAACAACAACTACTCAGACTAGAAAGCCCTTCCTAACATCCTCATGAGGACATCTTTGTGCGGGGAGCCCTTTGTGGAAAGTTCACCCGGTGATGTTGGATGTCCCATTATTCACTTGGCGGTGCAGCAGCACAACAACATCCCAGCCGCGGGCCTCAGCGGCGGGCTGGCTGGCTGGCTGGGTTTTTTTTTTTTTTTTAAGAAGTGCACGGACATGTTTCCAGGCTGTATTTCCCCTCCGCGGAGGTCGGTCGGTACTTACAGGTAGTAGGTGAAAGCCCTGAGCCCGGCCGGGACGGCGGTCAGCCCTCTGCCGGAGCAGTCTGCGCCCCCATCTTCATCGCAGCTGCATGAGGGCGAACAAACGGCCGCCGACTGCCCTTGACCGGCGGCACCGGGACGAAGGAAGCACCACAAACACATCCAAAACAAATCCACACGCATGGTTTCCCCCCTTTCTTCGGTTCAGGTGAAGGCGATAAAAAAAAAATTAGAGAAAAGAAACGCAGCGGAGGGCGAAAGAGGAGGAGGTGGTGGAGGAGGAGGGGGGGGGGAGCTTTGTTTTTGTGGTTAAATCTTTTCCGGACGTCGACTTCTCATGTGGTTTTGGTGGAGATGAAGCCTAACCCCCGACGCTTTTTTCCGAAACAAAACGTGACGTCCGAGCACTTCATACATTTGGCGAGCCCGAGCCCGAGCCGATCCGGATCCACGTTACCGCTCAGCCGCTGTGGAGGAGCCAGCGCCGTCCCCGCGGGCGAGCGCTTCACCTTTACTGCGAAACATTTCTCGACCCCCCCCCCCCCCCCCGCGTGTCGTGTCGGTCCCGGGGAAACAAAGTAGCAGGGCTGGCGACAGCAGCGGCGGCGGCGGCGTACCTTGCGTTTTTTTTTTTGCGTTTTCGCTGTCCCATTAAAAAATAAGCACCAAAAAAAAAAAAAAAAAACAAAAAGCAAAAAAAAAAAAAAAAACAAAAAAAACGAGCGGGTGCCCTGCTAACGCGCGGCCGCGACGGTGAACCGGGCGCGGAGAAATCCTTCGGCGGCACACGACGGGGCGAGCGTTTGCGGCCGGTTTCCTAACAGGGGGATCACCGCCGGGTTTTCAGCCATTCCTCGCGTTCCCCCACCACCCCCTCCTCCTCCTCCTCCTCCTCCTCTCCTCTCGCTTCCCGACACTTCGGCAGCGTGCTCCGTGGCTCGGCGGGCACCCTACCGGACAACCTGCAGCACTGGGCCCGGCCTGTGCAACACTGAGACCTGCAGCGCAGCGTCAGCGTCTGCCCGCCGCTGCAATGTCCCCCAGCCTGCAGGCGGCGGGGGGGGGGGGGGCAGGTAGAGCTGTTCACGAGTGTGCGAAGGTGCAGATGCAAAAAAAAAAAAAAAAAAAACAAGTGCAGTGTTTGGAAAGTCGGTTTTGTTGTTCTGCACCGACTGGTTGTTGTGTGCGTTAGCGGTGGCGGGGGAAGAACTTTTAGTGGTGAAAGTAAAAGTAGCAGTAAGTAAAAGCCATGCATGCAAGTACAAGTGAGGCAGCTAAAGTGTCAGCTTCAAAATTACACTGGAAGCACCAAAATACTCATCATGCAGAATGTCCCATTTCAGATAATAATGTGTGTTATTGGATTATTGATGCAGTCATGTGGATCACTGTAATGTTGCAGCTGGTAAAGGTGCATCATTTTAATCACTTCATATTTTGCTGGGTAGCTTGTGAATTTACCCCGAAGGGTTAAATAAAGTCTTTTTTTTTTTGTATTTTACCAAACCTAAACATTTTTTAGGAAATACTCAAGTAGTAGTACAACGTACAAGTACTTCAAAATTGTAGTAAGTGTACTTAGTTACTTTCCACCACTGTGCATTAGCTGCAGTGCATTTCAGAGGCCTGACTGGTTGGGTTTTTTTAGCCTTTGAAATGTAAGTTTCACCCCTCATACTGTCAGGTTAATGGGGCAAATGTTTGTTGTTGGGCTCCTTTTGACACCTCTCCCCCCCTCGTGTACTCTTTTATCAAGACAGGACTACAATTACATAATTATGTACCCAACACTACTTAACTTTAATGGTGCAAATTCCTTAACCGATTAGCAATTAATTAAATTAAAGTGACACACCGTGAACTTGGTTTTCTGGGGCCTTGGGGCGTCTGCCCACTTTGCCCATTTGTAATCTGCCCTTGCACATACAGGTTTACATACTATTTAAGCAACTTTCAATAATATTGATCGGTGCAAGAGGTATGCACTTTTACTTTGCGATTTTACCTAAATAATCTAACTTTAGGTATCACAATGTAAAAAATAGTCAATTGCAACTTAATGTTTTAACATTAGTAAAGTCTAGTATTAGCAGAAAAATGTACCTACGTTTTGTATTGATCAAAACACAGCAATGCATCACATTTAACTATGTTATCATATGTTTATTATGTAAAATCTTGATGTAGGAAGTAAACAGAAATACACCACAATAAATAGTGTAAATAAAAGTACACTATTTCCCTATTTGATCCCTGTAATGGAACAAAAGCATAAAGTTTCACAAAATGGAAATACCCAAGTACTTTACTTAGTTTTTTAACCCTCTAATGCTTCAGTTGAATACCAGTAGTTTTTTCTCACAGATCTGATGTGGTGGATAATTTACTGGGTGGATACTTAACAAAGGAGATTTACAATGTACAGAGTTCAGTGGAAATCACATTAAGTATGCACGGATAATCCAGGTATCCGGAAATACCATGTCAGTGGGGATGTCAAGAGATAACAGAACACTACTAAACAAATAGTTTTAATAGCAGGTTGTAGAAGTAAGTAATCGCTAGCAATTAATAATGCCTAGTATTCACAAGTTTAAATGGGTTTTAATTATATTAGAAAAGTGCAAATTCTTTTTTAAACCTCAGAAAGGTGATGAAGGGGGTAAACTAGCTGAAGAATGCAGGGACAAACAGTACACTTCCTGCCTCAAGGGGATTGCATATTGTTGTTTTTAGGGTTACCTATTACCTCCGTGTCTGTTTAACCCACAATACACAGGAAATCACAATAATGAAGTGCTGAATGAACAGCTACCATCAAAGACTTAGAGCAAGAAGACACTGAACCGCCAACGGCTCCTGCTGAACTGTTCAGATGACTGTGGCAGGTCTTAACTGCCTCCAGATGTGTTTTGCGTGTGTGTGTCTTATTCAGATAGGGGTCAACTCACCATAAGCTTGTTGTATAGAACTAACCAGACAGACTTGACCTACTGAATATGGAGAACAGGTTATCCACAGAATCAATTTGAAAATCCAATCCAATTCTATTACATTTTAATGTGTGTATATCCAGGTGTACAGCATTTAAAACAAAGTAATAATAAACACATTTACATACACACAAATCTATGGAAATGAACACATCTACAGTACCTACTGACAAATGAAATGCCGTAGTGGAAAACATGAGTATTAAATTAACATGAGATGACAAAACTTTTAAATGAATGTGTGTGAGTACTTTGCATCAGCAACTACGTGTTGGGGGATACAATTCAGCCATTTTTCCTCAACATACCATGCAGAACATTTCTATTGTACATATCTTCAAGATGATACTTAAGTATGGCTAAGGCATGGTCTTGAATTTGCTATACAGATGTTAATTCTGTTTGTGGACTTCCTCGAAATATCAGCAGCAGCTCCTCAGTGCTTCTCTCCTGTTCCTTTACATAAATCTTGTCTCTTTTTGTGCCAGAGTAAAGTATAGCAGTTTGTAACAGTTTTTGGTTCACATTGTAACTTTAAGAGGCAAGCACATTACATTAGATGCACACTTGTAGATATATTTGAAAATATTGTGCTCAAGAAACCACACTTCAAGCAGAGAAGGCAAATCCTTACACGTCTATCAACCACTGGACCTCTACACATACTGCAGGTAATCACAATATCACAATAATTTCTCATTTATACCCAATCTGTATCAGTGATCTTGCCCCTGCCTCTGCATTTCTTTCCCAAGAATATTTCCACCATGAATGAAACTGCTCGACTTAACACACCACTTATAAATTTATTCTTACAGCACCTGACACTCAGAGCATCTCCACCCCTCACATTATGGGATAACCAATGGTGCATGGGGCAAAGGGCAGTCAAGCAGACAAGGCATAAGGTGCACAGGGTGTGGTGACTATGTTTGGTATTCCTGTAGCCAGAGGCATATGACACACCTGCAGCACATATAGAAACTGGGATTGGATTACGAGCAACACATTATCAGTGGGGTGGTTTACAACATGGCATCAATCATGGCCAGTCAAATCAGCCCCACTCCTTCACTTTAAAAGTACCGTTTGCACTACGGCATACACCTCTCTAATGTGGAGGATAGTTGCTCAGAGTTGCTTCTCCCAATAATTAACTAATGTCTTGTCCAGAAGGTGTAGAGTTAGAATCAGATTTCTGAAAATATTACAATTTAAATGAAATCACCACATACAAACATTGGTGAAATAATGCTGTACATAACATTTCTTACAGCAGAATGCACCCGGATGTCTTTGTAACTGCACAAAGCTCTTCAGAAGTGTACCAACTTTGCACACTGTTGGGCTGTAATTCAGGTGACTCTTGAATGTTTTTCTGACAAGCTAACAACATACAATATGTAACTAAAACACATTTGGGGCAGTAGGAATGCATGCTTTTTCACTGTTGATTAAAGTTTACCGTCTTCTCCTTAAACTAAGCTCAGCTGAAGAATTCCTGTACTTCTGTACTGGACCCACAGAGATTCAGTTCATTTCATTATTCTCTTCTAGCTTCTATTTTACTGTGGGTAAGATGACAAACAAGCTTCCTATGAGATATTTTTAAGACAGAAGCAGTGAGAATAGTAAGTAATAACATTAAACTGCCAGTAGACAACTTTTTTTGCCTGAACTTATCATTATGAAGTAAATGTTAATTTCACAATGTAATGGCTTTATAATAATGACACTATCTGCGTTTATTTTGGTTCCCTATAAGCCTTGCTTTCACTACGCAATTCTGTCTGCCACCGGGCAAGTTTTTTCCCAGAAGTTAAAGCTCAATTTACAGCACAAGGCATTTTTTCTACTTAATCAGTAAATAAAATAACCTGTCGTGTTATTAATACTACCAGATGTTTTAGTGTTTTACTTTCTAATTCAAATTGGGATTCTTACAGTTACTTCTTACTTTAGGCGGCTAGTGGTTAGCGGCTTACCATGTTTCCTTCAAAATCATGATCCAAAATCCTTTTCTGAGTGGTTATTTGCAGCCACAGCTCGTCCATTTTGTTTGCCAGAGACCGAACATTGGCGAGGAAGATGCTGGGTAGAGATTACAGGATGAGGAGTTAGTTTTAGGCTAGTCCTTAGTCCACGCTCCTCCCCCGCCTTGACGCCACCTGCAGGCACTTTCGGTCAGCGGAGCCAGGTTGCATTCTGTTGTCTTGGCGATCTCTGGAATGAACAAAAGATTATTTTGCTTAAAAGTCAGCAATTTACTAATGTCTAAGCACTGTAAATGTCAGACAAGTTATCACACTTTTGATGTTATTGAATGAGATGAAAGGTCGAAACACAATGAATTAACCACTTAACTGAGGCTATAGACAACTTTGAGTCAAGGTAGTACTCCCTGGAGTACATTGTGCCCTAAATGAATAAAATGAACCTAGACAGAGGTTATCAGGTGGGTACCTTCTATTTTGCTTTTTTGAATATGTTCTCTCTGTTCTCTGCATATTAGACTGGAACCTCCAGTTCATTTTTGATTTCCAAGGGGCGTTATCAACGGGAAGTGACAACTAATCAGACAATGAAACGCTGTCCTGTCATATGCTACATCCTGTCAGAAGTACAGCAAACACATATTTCTTATCAACATAAAGTTTAAGTGCAGTTGTTTGTTCTTCTTTTAAAGAAAATTTACTGTCCAGTCTGTTTAGTACTGCCACTGTAGTAGGCCATGGAACGTTCCGCAGCAGCGGCAGCCATCTTGGTTATATACGAAGATGCCTCAACTGTGCTTTTCTCTGTCAGTAATGGCATTAAACCTGCCCCATATTAGATAAACAGTTGTGATTGGCTTGCCAGCTTCCAGTTCTGGTGGAAATCTGTCTGAATGGGAGAGGGGCCAGACGTATCTGCCAAAGAAAATAAAACATGAGCTCGCAGATTCGTCGGGTTTCCAGGCTATACGTTCTCCGAAACATCCAAAGGGATCAACAGTAAATTGTGTCACATTATTACTATGACTAAAATCATGTCAGTGTCTGTTGGATGGTTGAAAACATGCACTGAGGGGCAGTGTTTGTTTAAATAATTTCACTGAAAACCATTTCTAACCCCTTGTATTTATTTATTATTTTATTTTCATTTCTTGAAAGAGAAAAACCTGTTGAAAAAAGTAGCATACAGACATGAAATACAAATACAATACAAAATAAAAACAATATGAGATTGCCTCTACAACTTATTTTAAGCAAGAATAGTATCACCTAAGTAAGATATTTTCTTGGATTCCTCAACTCACTGTGTTTTCAAGTATCTACATAGACACACTGATATGCCTCCATTCAACAAAATTACATATAAAGGTATAAGGTGAAAGGTATATGTGTCTGAGGAAGTGAATGAAAACAAATTGTCTTGGTCTTTAAAGCCAGTATGTCCACAAACACTAATCAAGATCCAATATTATTTAATATGTACACCCTGTAGAATTGTATATGATTGTGTTGTGATATTCAGCAATAACACACAGATATTAAACGTGTACACAGTTACATACATTTTTATAATAGTTTCTTTCTTAACACATGTGGGTGTAGCCGAATTCTTATGAAGAGAAACACTACCCCACAGTGGTTAGATTTTCTAAGTGCTCCAAACTATTCTCCATTCACAGTTAATGGTCTTGAATCTTGCCCCCTAGGAGTACTACACTGTACTGAAACAGAAGCTGTGCGTATGTTGCATAAAGTGAAAGGAAAACTGTTAATGTATTCCACGTGACAGGAGATTAAGGCATGATATGGAATAATACATCTGTCTTCATAAAGAAGCTGAAGAAATAAGAGAAGAAAAAGCACAAGAGGAAAGAGAATGAATTATTTGAACGGTACAGGTCCAACATGAAACAGATGATGAAAAAATAAATGAAGTAATCCTGGTGGTGGAAAGTAACTACATACATTTACTTGTAACTAATTTGTTTATATCAACTTTTTGCTACTTTATAGTTCCACTCCTCTACATTTCAGAGGGAAATTATTTGACTTTAGTGTAGATAAGAAACTGTTTGTTAATAAATTCACTGCCCCAGAGAGGCCAAGGTTTCCAGGTTGTTCCAGGTTTCACAAACATGCAATGGAGTCAATGTGGTCAATTAGCGAATTACTTGATACAAGCGATAAACCCATTTGGGTTTTTAGGCGATAACGTGGCCTTTTGTCTTGCACACCTTCAGGCCCAACTTACACTTTTGGCCCAGTAGTGGTAAGAAGCTAATACCAAGGCTGTCTCTCCAGTTTCCATTTATCCGACAATACTACTAATGGTCACAGTTCTAAACATTCGAATAGACATTATGCAGCATATACAGCTATTCCCCTGTAATTGCTTTGCTATTGTGTCACAGAATTCTTTTCATACTGCTCTGTTCATGCAGAACACAACCTTGGCTTTCACAAAGAACTATCTTCTTCTACTGAGGTCGAGATGGACTTCTTTGTCCTACCTTCATACAAGATACGTAGCTCCACTGTATACACTGAAAAATGTCAGTGATTGTCACTCTTTGTCTTTCTCTGCTAGGCTGTTCCTTTTAGCTCTGATGCTCAATAAGAAAGGCAAGCCCTAAGGGACAATTGTATACTAAGGCTAGAACAGTTATTAGCAAGTATGGGATAGAGTGACCGTAACGCCAGATGACGCTATCTGTCTGTCCTCAGAGGGTGGTCAGTGGTCACAATGATCACCACCTTCTAGAACGGCTTTGGATGTCTGATGTTCGTCATCCCCAGACTATAATAAAGCATCTTTTGTCTGATGACCATATCTGACACAAATAAGGAGTGTCTCAGGCAAAAGGATCATAGAAACTGAGTGGGCTGTGAAGTGAACTAATGAAAATAAAGTCTTCATTGGAGTTTCAAGGTAATGAAGCGCTTGTCATTTTGTTCAGACAATATTATATAAATACCCTTGGGACATTGCTGCATTTTTGAGGCAGTGAAAGGGGGCTTTGAGGACATTCACAGTTGCAGCCATTCAAGTCTTAATGTGCTGTTGGTGCTCATGTGTCATTTACACCAATTTTACATCCCCCAACCAAGAGCTACAACATTTACTATAAACTTGGGTGATGGAACTAAATAGAAACTGGATCGGGTTGTACTGACTCGGATAGATGAGGCTTGCAGATACGGTGACCTAAAAATGTTAACTATTAAGGCCTACAGCTAACATTCACATATTAAAGGTTACTCATGGATATAATTCCTCCACAGCAATGGAGGACAAATTGCTCTAAAGAAGCGTCTTAGTCTTAAGGCCTAAAGCTACCACTCTCATTAAAAGTTACTCATGTATATAATGCCTTACCACAAAAGAGGGCAAATTGTTCCAGGTTTTTTAATCTAAGAATCGTTAAAGACACGCTCATATATTATCGCATATGTTTCAGTTGTCATTTTTGTTGAAAGGCTCTTAGTGAAGGAACATTGTGGCACAAATGTTCTGTAAGTTAAGACGTTTTATCCCCAAATTACCCTTTAAAATCTGGCAGAATGCATGTCCAGTAATTGCATTCTTTCATGATCAGCCTATGTGGTCCTGTCATTCATCGTCTCTGTCTGTATAAATGCTCATTGTGATACTGTCCCCTCAAGCTATATTCTAGTATCTGAGCATGGTAGCATCAGTACAGTGCTCACTGTTGTTCCTCATCAGTTGGTGACATACAGTATGTCTGACATAGAGTATCCTCTCAGATGAACAAGATGTGCCTTCATCTGACTGACTTTTGTAAATGTTCAGAAGTGACAGTACAATCCATGATGAATTAACTGTCCGTTCCGTGACCCTAAATGTATTCTACTATCCCGAATATGGGAGAGGTAAAATGTATTGCTCCAAAGTTTTATTGGCATCCATGCATACATATTGGATGAAACCATGGAATTCAAATCAATCAGCCGATTATAAAGTGTATACAAATGCCTAACAATACAATAATTAGTCTGTTATGACAGCTTACTAGTAACAGGGCAGCAACTTATTATTACTTTCATTCTCGATTAATGAATTTAATTAATTTCTATAAAATGTAAGAAAATAAGGAAATAAATGCCATCACAACACTCCAGAACCCGCAAATATTCAGTTTAGTATCATAGAGTATTTAAGCATTCTGGACAAGTGAATTTGTGGCACTCTGTCTTGAAAAAGGACTAAAAAAGAAACAGTGGTGTCATTTCAACGGTGCAGTAAGTAGGGGGTGGAGAATGAAAATCAGTTAAAAGGTTGCAGGTTTGTTACATTTTTGGGCTAAAATTATTGACAAAGCAAATGCCATCTTAATCAGTTGTTTACTATTGATCAATGGAATTAACTGTATAATAAACTGGTCGGATGTGAAGATGAAGTTGTGGAGGATCTTCTGGTTCTCAGAGGAGGATGTAGAAACCTCATAAATTAGTCTCACATTAAGATGTAAATCCTAAATAAGACTTTCAGATGATCTGTAATTTTGTTAATTTTGCAGTCACATGTAAGGTTGGGTTATGTAGATATAGTATGAACTGTGAATCCTTGAAGTCTAACAAACATGTCAAAAGCCTAATCTTTCTTATAAAACATTTGCCAAGCTAGTTTTTAAAATATTTAAAATCCTGCATTGTTTACATCATTGCAGTCATTTTCTTTCTCTGCATTTCTTTGCGTATTTCTGTATTATTGTGTTAGTCGATCAGCGGACCACTGCCAATCTGGCGACGGATATGTGGATTTTTTTGTTGACCCCCAGGTGTAGGCCATCAAAATTAAAGATCAGACATTATATTCTGAATATATCCTTACATTTTAATAAATCTGATGCATGGGAAATGTAACATAAAGAGACTAAGAGTCATGCTAGCGGGTTTTTGAGGCTGTACATAGGCACAGTGATGCTTTGAGCTTCGACAAATTGAAATGTTAACCTGATGATGGCGCTACATGAAAAAATGAAGAGATCACCGAAATTACACAATTTGATCCTGACAACTCCTTATTGTTTCTCAAATCACTCTATTTCCTTTTTTGTCCTTGCAGAGTTAACCCACTCCCTAGTGAGAGAAAACAAACGATTTTCTATTAGTTCTCAAGATTCAAACGGTGAGTGTGACTCACCGTTGGCTTATACAACACAAACCTTCATAGTTCTCTAAGCTTCTCTCTCCTATCCTCTCTCCTTCTGTCACTCCTCTCATTCTGTCTTTCTCTCTCCATTTTCTTCACCATTGTGCAAAGTCTCAAGGGTAGACTGAATGTCCTCTTCCATTTGGCTGCTATTTTGGTCTCCATGTCAACAAGATATGAGTCACCACACCCTCCAAAAACGTGGACACAATCACTAAAACAGGTTACTATTAATATAGCAATAAACAAATTAATGTACTGCTCACACATCACTGTGCGCAAGTCATGCTAAATTTGAACAGCTGGCGTAATGATGGGAAGATGAATAAAAGTACATGAACATTTGAACAAAGCATTGCACTGTATGCATTTTCTTGTAAAGGAGCTGTTTAAAGATTCTGACTTCTCTGAGCCTATTTTTACATGCTGCTGTTAAAGCACTTTCAGCAGACAAAATATAGGATCATAGACTCCATACGTGCATATGTGTTTGTGTGAATTCCTGGCAGCATAAATGTATAGATTACATATACATTACGTATAAAGTATTTGCCTGGTAAAGATTCATGTTTTCTAAACTGGTTTATTTCTATTTATCCATATATCTATCTATCTAAAATGATTTCTACTGACAAGCAAGAGGCAGTACAATCCAGCCAAATTTAATTTAGTATAATTAAGAGCAATAAAATGTGTTTGGAGTAGCTAATTTGATATTATTAATCTGCAAATAAGTAGCCCGTCACTGTATAATAATGTTTCTGTAGACTGAAATCGAGCTTGGAATCTCACTTCATTTGCAAATTGTTCTAACGATGCACTCCGTGTCAGCGAGGCTTGGCCGCATAATGCAATTTAACCTTTGTGATAAATACATCATGTTAATGATTGCATCGTGGCTCAGCGGTTATCCCTGTCGCCTTCCAGAAGAAGGTTCTGGGTTCAAATATGCCAGTAGGCTGGTGACTTTCTGTGTGGGTTTTTTCATGTGTGGGTTTGCTCTGGTTGCTCCGCTTTCCTTCAGCAGACTGAAGATCAGGTGAAATCTGTTAGTGTCTTGATGCCTTGTGATATTGCACACTGGCGATTTGTCCAGTGTGTGGACTACCTCTTGTTCAGTGTATACTTGGATAGGCTCCAGAACCTGTGACCCTGAACAGATTAAGCATTAAGAAAAACGGACGGATGGATAATATTTAAATGCCCATAAGCCAGATTTGGAAACCTTTGTCAGGGGACATAAAATGACCCCACGTGAAACCAGTATAAAGTAGGTTTAGAACTATAAAAAAGCTAAGAAATCATGAACTGTGACCAGATCTGGGTTGTGTGGGGAAGGTCAACCAGCAATTTCCATGGGTCCAGGGGCTGACAAATAATTACTGAATCTACATCCTTTTCAAAAATATAAAGGATAAAAATGAAAAATTATGGATGTATGTAAAATGTACAAATATCAACATTTTAAATCTGTAATAACTGATTTATTTACTACTTGGGGGCAGAAGAAACATGTTGTGAACACAACATTGACATATCATCACCTTTTAAACTGATAACAAACAGTTGCTTATTTACACATCCAGCAGTTATTGAGAAACATTATTATTTATGTGGAGTCATGTTTCTCTCCACCTGTCAGTGAGTCCGATATTAACTCTCTTTTAGCTCAGTTTTTGGTCTCTATAAACGCGGGAGGGAAATATCTGGGCCTTCAGCTGCTAAATGCTCCACTATGTTCTGATTGGTGCTGAGCAGGTTGGGTACAGTAGGTTTTAAGAGCTTTTTCACTAAAAACAGCTGCCTGCTGTGGTGGGAAAACAACACCATGAGAGCTATGAGAGTGAATCAAAACAGTAGAGTTGCAGGCCGGACAGGTAAACAATGAACTGAAACACACTAAAAAGCTCCATAAAGAAAGACAGAGAAAGATGTGTGTCTGACACATACTCACCACCAGTTCCAGACATTGGTGGATTATCACAAAGCAAAATTGCATTTCTGAGCTCTGAATACAGTGACGCCAGGGCAGCAGACAAGATTTAATGTGAACAAGAACACTGAAAAAATAGTTCAGCACTAAATTCCATGAATCACAAACCCAATGTGGGTAGGCAAGAAAAAGAAATGAAACAGATACCAAATCTGAATCTTCTGCTCCTCATTCCCAATAAGTCACACAAACAGTGTGAAGACCATGTTGACACACACGAAAAAAAAATAATGGCCACATGATTGTCGCAGCTCTGTCCTTATGCAATGCCGTACATACATTTACCTCTGCAAGTTTCAATAACAACAAAACTGAGCTGAATTCTGAAGTTACATTTTCAGAAAGTAGTTATTCATAGTTGTATAAAGAAATCAGTGACGTATTCTGTTAGTTGCTTTATGTTACATTGAAATCTTTGTAAAGTGCCATCTATCAGACCTCTTTATTAGCTGACTCACTTTTGTAGCTGCTTTTGTAGTTGTGATTTACTTCAAAGTATCAAAGTTCAATTCCTTCATCATGCAGTGCTATTTCATCTGCCACATGGATATTGAGATTGCTTTACTTTTCCCAGTTCGGTATCATCATGTCTTTTCTACCACATTGTCTTCCAGTGGTATGCCTATAAATAACATAACAGTAAGCCATTACAGTAATACAATGGATAAAAATATACAGCTGTAAACAAGACCTCCTGTCTACTGAGAGAAACCATAGTAATCTATAGGATCCAAAGTTTGTAGCCTTAGGTATAGCTGGTATTATTTCCAGCCTACCACTCTTGTGCAAAACTAATTAATAATTTCTCAGCCGATGTCCTCCATGAGAGACATCAGAGGGTTGAATGACGTCACTGGATCTCTCTTGCGCACATATTTCTGCCAACACAGTTAAGCAAGGCTTTCCCAAAGACCTCTAGGCATTTGTGTGTTTGATGAGATGCTGTTAATAAAGGAATCATGAAGCAAAGAAATGCAGAAGGACTGAAATGACTGTATGAGCCTTGTAAAATAAGTAGTAATGAGGCAAACATTTTGTTGTTTTTGCAACACTGTGGCATATATTCAACATAGAAGCTTAATCAACTGCACATTTACAATAAGAGAGAGCTTGACATGCTTTAGCTCGTCGTATTTCATAACTGCAGCTGTTAACCACAAGAAACACTGCTCCTCTGTTTTATCTCTCCACAAGATTGCCGGACGTTGCCTCGCACAATTGATGATCTGCGTCATGCAACACAAACGCATACACCCACAACACATACACACACATTAATGCAGTGCCTTATATATGAAGTTAGTTTTCACATTTGTGTGTTATTTTTCTGCATCAGTTTTAGATTGCATAATCTGATATTGATAAAATCTCTCAAAAATAATTATTTACCTTAAATACTCACATGGACAAAAAAACATAACAATACACAATATGCACAAACACATCATTCTGTATGTTTTTATGCATACATCAACACACACACACACACACACTTCCAAAAAAGGGGTTCATTTAGTTTGTTTTAATTAGTTTCATACTTAGTTTTGTCTCAAAATGAGTAAGTGTAACACAATCAACTAATAGTTAATAATACTTTCACCTGCAATAAAACATTTTGTGGCTACTTGGGGGCAGCAAAAACAAGATAAGCACAATACTGACATATTATCATCTTTTAAATTGTTATGACAAACTTGTTAGCAACCAGTTGTTATTTACACATCCAGCAGTTACATCGCATTATTATCTTTTATTTGGTGCTGATTTCTGGCCACCTGGTGAATATGAATCCAATATTCACTCTTGTTTTAGCTCTAGTTTGGTCTCCACCAACTCCTGAGGGAAATATCTCCCTCTTTAGCTGCTAAATGCTCCACTGTGTTCACCAGCTAGTTGCTAAAACTTTCTGTCTGTTCGTTTGGTGCTCGGCATATTGAGTTTTTAGAGCTTTTTAGAGACAGTAAAGGTGCACGCTGGAAAACCAAAACAATGAGCTGAAAAACACTAAAGCTGAGGAGAACTATGGATTCTAGTGTTAATTCTCTGTTTGTTTGTAACGAGTGAACTTTTTTACATTCAAGTAGTATTGTAATCCATTGTTAATATAGAAATATTGATTGTTCCTTCTTGAAAACGTTACTGCATGCAGCAGTATTCAATCAGGCTTGTGAACAGCTAGTAAGTGATAATACATGAGCCCTTTTTATGTGGATTAATAAGAAAATTAAAAAAAACATTTTATTTGGTGAAAAATTGAAACATTAGAGCAGATTGGTATACCAAAGAATGATCCCAATATGAGCCAGTGAGGAAGAGTTGATTGTGATTATGTCCGCCTCTGTGGCAGAAACAAACCTTAAGACATAACCTGTTGCACTATTGCTTCTAGTTCCTTGTTTCCATTATTCTGTGCAGCTCCAATCATTTACTGTAGGTTTTTACAACTACTAGTATTTCTGATTTACTCTCTAAGACTGTGTCCAAATAAACTGGGCATATAGAAATATAAAAAGCATAAATTCCCACATGGCTGACTTTACAAGGAATGAATAGTGAAGAATGGAAAGATAACAGCGCCCAGACAACAGATGTAACAAGTTCCCGTGTCCCTAGAACAGGCATCATCAATAGGCAGCTGGTGAGCTAGATCTGGCCTGCTAATATTTTTTTACTATCCGACTTTACAGGGTTTGTTTAGGTCATAGAAAAATAACTAAAACAAGAAATGGGGGTTTTAAACTAAAACCCCTATTTTAAGCTTTATAGCATAAAAATGGGGGATACAATGACCCTGGCTCTGTTTAAGGTTGTGGTTTTGAGGGGTTTATTTCTTATTCATTTTTCTTGGTCAGGTACAATGGCTTTACTGGCGTCTCAGCTAGTTGCCTCACAGTGATGCCAAGAGTTCAGATACATTTCAGTTTTTGTACAGATTAAACAAACAAGATATAACATGTTAAATGGTGAGCTTCAGAGGTTCTCGTCTTTTGTCCATTCCTTTAACTACAACAGTATAATGGCAATTTGTCATTTGAGCATTGCATTTTATGAAAGATGTATATACTTGAATTGAAAAAATAAGTTATTTCTGAATTGCAGTACATTTATAAACTAAATCTGCATGGTAGAATATGTTTCAAGTGAGATATTGTGGTATGCTAGAGTTCGGGGTCCAGATTTCAATCTTTAGATTTTTGATGACATGGATCACAGATTGTACCTTTTAAGAATAAAATCTTTAAATATTTTCTAAAAGCCACAGGAAATGTATGTAGAAAGGTGAGAATAGATGTAAAATGCTCTCATCTCTTAAAATTTGTATGATAGGACGGCGTTTCATTGCGTTTGGTTGTCTCCGCCCCTCAATAATGCCCCTTAGAAATCAAAAATGAACTGAGAGGCCGGGCTGCGATGCCAGGCTAGAAGATCGTATGAATGAAATGCAAACTAAAGGTAATGTAAGTGTGGTAAAGGTGTTGCAGTGAAGAACAGCCTGTACAATTATGAGTAGTGAACAAGCTGCTCCAGAAAGCTCCCATAAAGCACAAACGTGTTCACTGCATGTCTACTCTGGACCAAACCAAGCTGCGGCCAAGTGAAGCCACATAAAATAAGACAAAATTCTACAATGGCTTGGTAAGTTAATTGAATATATACCAATATCTTCAGTCAAGTGATAGAAACTGTTGCTTTATTAGCATATGGCTGATAGCACCAGACACAGTATGCAGAGATATGGCTTTCTGCTTCTTCCACATGAACAGGCCAGCTTATGGGTGAGTTGGGTGGAGCTATGTTGAAAATGATGCGAGGTGACCAAAGCCCATGCACAAATAAAAATGATAAAGGTGTAAGTTGGGTGAGTTGCAACACAACTAACGGGAGAGTAAAGAGGATGTCAACGAAGCACAATACAAAACACACAGTCCTGAGAAAAGTTCCAATCAGGCTAAACAAGTGAGAACACCTGTGTGGGTGGACTGTAGGTTTTAATAAGGGACTTGGGATTGAGAATTTATCCAGTGAGTCTTCAGACACACAGCAAATTAATGTCATATTCACTGTGGGGGCAGGACAGTCGTTAGCATCATTGCTCATAGGTGCTCCGTTTTCCTCCCACAGTCAAAAGACATGCAGACTCGATGAGAATGGGAAAAACTAAATTGCTTGTAGGTGTGAATGCGAGTCAGGAACCTCTAGAGGCTGCAATGTTCATTAGGATGGACTTTGACATATTGAACAACATAGAGTACTGGCAATTTAGCTGTTTGTGGAGACTTTTTAAAGTGGGGCTGAATTTGTAAAGTTTGTGCTGTAGGTGACGACAATGGAGTTTAATGGCGTTCAGTATTTTATTCTGTCTGTAACTGAGTTGTGTGAAGAATGAAGATAAACAAAATATATCAGAAAATCTGCACATACTGCATATTGTAGCACACGAAGTTGACTCATCAATCCTCCACCCGAAAAAAAAAAACAAAAACACTCTGTTCTAACTGTAAATTTAACAGTCACAGCATTAGAACTACTTTCAGGATGTGGGTAAACCACAAGCACTGGGACAGCTTCTTTGTCCACTTTAATGTCCGCAATACATTACTTAAGTGTATTCTGGCGTATCCCTAGGCCAATCTAAACACTAACACTATAGGCAAGGTGCACAGTGTTATGTAGTTTCCTATCTACACAAAAATAAGGATATAAACAGAATTAATTAAAATAAACCCTTCCAATAAAAATTAGACAAAGTATTCTACAAAATATATATATAAAATATATGTACACATTTTCAGAGCACAGCCTACAAACTACGTCTCATCAGTTCATCATTAGAAACCAGTTCTCCATCTGTGTTTTCTATCTACAGGAGACAGATATGGGCTGTGGCAGCTGCCTCAGCTGAAGACTACTTTCTTACCTGACTCTGACTCTGGATGTGGACCTAAAAGACCTTGGATAGCTGCCTGATGCTACAACTACCTGCCCTTGCCTCTTCAGTACACTGTGTCATGACCTGTGGGACCTATTGCTCCACTTCTGTCCCTCATGGTCAGGAAACATTGGTTAGGCATCTGCAAAGACATAAATATGACAGTGTTGTACTGTTATTATGTGAGCCAAACTGTGGTGTCAGGTCTGAGTCCTACTCTCACGCTTTGCTATCTTGATCCTGTTGCAGAATAAGATGCACACAGGCGTACATGCCCACACATCCTAAATTCTTTCGATATACTTGTCTGTTGAGGTTAGCTTCTCTCTCTCACTCAATGCTGCTCTCAATAGTCTTTGAAAAGACACACAAAAACAAAAAGTGGCATGAGTTACTATGACATATAAGGAGACATTTTCCCCATTTTCTGTGATCTTACAAAAAATTATAAAACACAAATTCACTAATAAGAGGAAACAATGTTTGTTTGACATATGCCTGAACACACATAGAGAGAATGCAGCAAAATGTGTTATTGTCACAACTTTAACCTCAAAATTAATAATCAACAAACTCTTACATAACTCCTGATATCATACAATCGTACAATTCCAAATGTGAAACTTTCCTCCAAAGGAAGAAACAGTTTATTTTGGGGAAGGAAACACATATGTATATATGGCTCATTATCTGTTGGGCTGGCTGATATTGTTTACTTGTTGTTGCCTACATTTAATGTCTTAATTATTAAGGTGTACCAGCGCCTTTATGGAGTTCAGTACAGTATTTTTCACCTCTGTTACAAAAGCTGCTGCAATGGGCATATGAGTATTGTTTGTAGGCCTGAAAAAAACGTGAACCTGTTTTTATGTGTCCCCCAGACGTCCTTCTCCACAGTCAAGTCTTCCAGTTCTTTCTGGGGAATCATGAGGCCTTCCCAGGCCAGATGGACATGTAATCTGATCCCAATGTAAGTGATATGGGACAAAAGCCACAGTCTTCAGCCTGTGTAAAAATATGTTCTTAAGTTCAGCTGAAGCTAATATGAGTTAGACAAATAAAGTGTGTATATTCTAAAGTTACAGTCTTTTTAGTTCCAAATGTATGTTTTACATATTGACGGATGTGGACTTTGTCCCAAAACACTTACATTGCAGACTTCTAAAAATCATAAACCTATCCTTTAACCAGAGTAAAATACAAACATATAATTAGAATATACAAATGGAAGAGTATGGATCTATTTACCATTACATTTTCTATTGTTCATTTTCATCACATAAGTTATTTATCTAAAGTAATGCATGGTATTATAACTTAGAGAGCTTATCACTAGTATTGGGTGTTAGTAGAGGGCAACATTGTGGCTATGCACTTAGAAATCTTGACTTCTTGAGATGAGAAGAGCTGCCCAAACACACCTGTTCAGCCTCCCCCTCTGGTCCTCTGAAGGACACATCTTTGTGGGTTACTGCCTTCAAAATATCAAGCTTTTGAAAGGAGATGCACCTGTGTTAGTACACTGCACACAATATATATATATATAGCCTGTTCTTCCCATTCTGTCTTGTTTCAAGATATTGAGACTCACTTCTATTATATTCCTGGAACAATGAAATAGCACTCCACAAACCCGCTGCCCCCTATACTGGGAACTGGGAGGTGTTGTCTAACATGTTTAGCTGAAAATTGTTTTATGAAAGTCTTGAAAGCTAAACCTGAGACCAAATGACTTGTTAAGATGGATGTTCTTGCATCAAAGTTACAGAATAATCAACGTCACTCCATCTCCTAATGGTCAGATCCTTTCCAGCTCCCTCTCTCACACATACTGAACCTTTTCTCTCACCCTCATTTCTTGGTACCATCATTCAACACCTAAGCTCATGCGTCATCCTCTTTTTCTTTGAAAGTGAGCTCACAGTCAGTCCATGTCATGATGACATTTCATACCCAGATCTTGGATACATAATTAATTATAATTCACATATTTTCACACTATTTTCACACCTTTATATGTCAGTGATATTTTATCAATGAAAAATCTTCCAGTGTATGCTATTCAGCTTGAAGTTTCCAGCCAGATTTTATGTGACTCATATCAATTTACAAACATCTGATACATTCAGGTGCCTGTGAACACTCTAGCTGCATTGATTGAAACATAGAATAAACCATTATGGCGACTTTAAATTGAGTGAGAACCACCTTTGAGTTCTTGCTCATAATAAGTGCAAGAAATTGGTGGCCACCACAAATACATACATCAGTGGAAAGACTGGAAAACAGCACATTTACTTTAACAAGCAAGTGTTGAGACGAAGACGCGTCATCTTGAGTCAAAAATGTTTCAGCTTAAGTGGGAAACATACACCTCCCAGTTAATGGAATAATTCAACATTTCGAGGAATTACTGTATGTTTATTCCCTTTCTTGCAGACGGTTAGATGAGAGGATCGACACCATGTCTGTTCATTAAAGCCTGCAGCTGATTAGCTTAGCATAAAGACTGGAAACAGGTGAAAACAGATAGCCCGGCTCTGTCTAAGCATATCGCAATCCACCTACCAGCACCTCTAAAGCTCACTACTGAACACTTTATATCTCCGTAGTTTAATCGATACACAAACCTGGAGACGAAACTACAGACAGAGCCAGGCGAGCTGTTTCCTCCCATTTCCAGTGTTAATACTGAACTAAGCTAATAACCTCCCGGCTTCAGCTTTACAGTATACTCCAATATGAGATTGGTATTCATTTTCTCATATAATTCTCGACAAGAAAGCAAAAAAGCATATTTCTCAAAGTGTCAAACCATTCCTCTATGCCCAACGCGTGGGACTCCCACTATGCTCTGAAACATCAAGATGGGAGACAAGCTGGTACAAGTGCAGTGTCTCTTGTTATGGACAAATAACCATCAGCAATTATTCTGATACTAAATACGCCATTTTCACAACATACATTTGGATTTATTATAGCAGGAAAAGCACAAGAAACAAAGTTACCATGTCCAAGTGTCAAGTGTCCGAGTAAACCATCCCAGTGTGCCAGCATGAACAATACAAGGGCCCTGAAGCCAAAGCAGCTACAGTAAATGGAATTCAGTCATCTTTAACTTTTATCATTTACACTTGTGTTTTTCCTATCTTCCATGAAAAAGACATATTACGTTCTTCTTAGTGAGCTATAATCCCTTGACGTGTTCAATTTAAATCAGTGAAGTTATTTTAAAGCACCACTTTGTTTCAGTGTACAGATCAACAAGTTGGTGTTCAAATATGGACATTTGTTCTAAAATTCTGTATAACTTTTAGATGAGACTGAAATCTAGAAATAAGCTTCTAGAAACCTTAACAGCTGAAGGATGTCTTCTAACATTGGTTTCTTTGGCACAAAAGCAGGAACAGGAATAGCTTCAGTGTTATGAATGAAAATACCACACTGTCTAAACTGTGGTGTGTCATACCCAAACAATGTCACTGGATGCCTCTGGCAGTGAAAATACATTCAACTATTAAATGGGTCCACAATTAACATTAGATTTACTGTAATGTTTGAAAATAAAGACCTCAGCTCACGGACTAAACACAGGCATGGAAGGCTCTCCTGTCATAATGGTATTTGGTGGGATATGGAAGGAATGCTACAAGTCTGGCTCATCAATCAGGTTGATAGGAGGTATAAGTGTGTTTAACATGGTGATGCATTCTGGAGGAAACCTTTCCAGCAACATTTACGTCCCTGTTATCCTAACCAAGTAGAGCTGCTTTGATAACACTCAGCAAACATGAGGGCATGTCCAACCCAGACTCCTGATTAAGGAAAGGCATCCTTGGACTGGAATGTGATCTATCTAAGGAATAAATCTGCTCACTTTAAAGGTTAGTAGACATCCTGATGTTAAACATTTCAAAGAGGACAATTAATGGGGTGTTTGAGAAGCTAACAGTCCTTTTGCATTCCAACAATTCTTAAGCTGTATGACTACAAGAGAGAAAAAATTCCTCTTTCCAAATTCAGTGTTATTCACAATGGTATCCCTCATTCCCTGTCTTCCTTTCTGCTTGTCTTTTCTTCCTGTCCCTGCCTTCCTCCTCCCCTCAGTGTTATTCTCACCTCCAGCTCCCAAAACTGCAGCCTGGCTGACTCATCACTGGCCTTGCCATTAGGCTCCTGCCAACACTCACTGATTAAATCATAAAGGAAGAGAAAAATGAGGGTTATTGAACATACTGGGCCCTATGCATGTGCCAGTGATAAATAAGGAGAATACAGTAAACAGGGTGATAAAGTCTGCACAGGCAGCAGTCGAAAGTATATTTAAAGCATATTTGAAAACTTAAATTCTCTCATGTCTGGATAGTATATAACATGAATAATAGATGTATACAGAGTGGACAGCAGAGTACAAATTCTGAGAATGTGGACATAAGTTTCAGCAGTGTTATTTTAACAGTGACCATGGAGATGATGAGTTCTACACTTAAAGCTGCAATGTTCAATGTTTTGCCACTAGAGGGCAGAATAACTCCAAAATAAGCTGATAGACACACAGCCCTAAAATATTACTACCTTATAAAGTTGGCAAATATGGCTGACTTGTATTGCCTAATGACACATCCATTAAAGTCTGAACAACATAACAATGTGCAGCTCCCCTCGAAGACTGTTTTCAAGTCTCACAAATACAGTGGGAGCTTTAAAAATATCAGTAGGCCTAACCTCTATGTTGTGTTCTGGTGGTGGTTATCTGCTACAAGGAGTGAATTTCTAAAAAATTAAAAATATCAGCAAACAATATCTCGTCTTTTGGTTTCCAAACCAGTGATGTTCATAAGTCACATAATGCAAGTCCAAGTCAAGTAGTCATCATTTCCACAGGGTACCTTAATATTTTTGATGTGAGTTAATGAGCATTGTGAAAACACTGTAATGTGTGTCTCAAGTGTGGGACACAGACAACAGTAGCGCTTTGATCTGGGAACACCTCTGGCTTTTCACTTCTTTGTATCTTGGTTGATGATCTGACAAACATAAACGTCAGTCCCATACATGTTTCCATATCTTTATATAACATTGATTCGACAACCTGCTTTAGAAACGTTGTTTCTCCTGTCATCTATTTGATCTACAAAGCATATTTTAAGGGTAAATTTACCTTTTCAGTAAATCTTCATGACATCAGAATCCCTCAGTCATATAAATAGATATTCAGAAACAGTTTGCAATCAATTTGTCGCCCCTCTCTACCTTTTGCATCGGCCTATCCATTTCATTATGAGGTGTGTGCAGTAAACTAATCCTGTAGTCCGACGATGGAGAGTGAGTGCTGCTCCCTGTAATAAGGCTGGGGAGATGAGTCATCAGTGAAGTGAGGCTTGGAAATAAGGAATGTGGAGACTTTGGCCTCTGGCTGAGATGAAAACCTTTGGTTCTGAGAAACAGACACACTCCTGCACAACCAAGGTGATCCACAAAGATTGCTGCATCCCTTGTTGTATCAGTGAGCCTCTACTCAGTTACCATAAATCGATATTGTTATAATTCCTTCTAGCTCCAACAGAGTGATTCACTTTGCTAATAAATAAAGCTGCCGACATTTCAATCCTTATAATATTTGGAACACAGTCTTTTAAATTCGACACTAGTTGCCTTAAATCCATCACTGTTCACCCATATGCCCATCCATACTCATAGCTTTGGAAAAATAGGGATAACAACACTCCTTCAGCAGTGAATAGGGTGAGGCCCTATATCTGGACATATAATGGAAAATATATGACCGTAACCAGGAACGTACACAGGATTTTAAAACTACTGAAGTCACAATAAGTCAAACCAAGTCCTCCGTCCCCAGGTAATTTAAAAAAGACCTACAGTAAAGAATCTGTAAAATATTCCATTAACTTGGTTATGTTTCCATGTTGAATTCATTAAACTATCTTATCTTATCTTGTATCTGTAACATTTTTATTTATTTAAAACGGTATGGCCAAGAGTCCAGTCCCAGTTGAAACTTATTTTTGACTGAACTCAAGTTGACCGTAGCCTCTGTTCTCATTAATGATGAAACTACTACTACTAAATTTGTACAGCCTCCTTTCAAGTCTACAGGAAATGTGTGTCATGGTACTCAAAAGAGTATCACTTATATGGTTTGTAATAGCACATATTATACATATTTTTGTAGTCACCCAAACATAGTTTTTTAGATAAAAAAAAAACTTAAGGTAAAAAAAAGAAATAATAATCTGGAATCTCCTGGGAACCAAGGGAAGTTTGAACTTATATTTCAAACAAGCTATAATTGTTATTTTAATAGAAATATAATGTTATTTTTTAACAGAAGCGACAATGTAATTATACTGCATTTTCAGGGCTATTTCTCCCCCATCTTTCAATTAAATTCCTTCTCTATAGTAAAATAGTGACCCTCTGGTTTGGAACGTATTGTAAATGTCAGTCAGACTGTGTGGTGAAAAAAGGGTACTGCAATCCAGCAGACGCCATGATATCGGGTCTATTCAAGGGAATTCAGGTCAAGCTGACATCCTTTAATTAAAAGATAGTACGTCATGCCGCTGTGTGGCTATATGATCGGGATTCTGGACAAGGGACTGACATTGAAATATTAGAGGGTTATATTACTGCTTTGATGTTTGTGTAATTATTTGATCTTATTTCATCAGAAAATGCAGTCAGATAACCCAGCTTTTGAAATTGAACACACATATAGAAACTCAAGTTCTAGCCCATTATCATTCTGTTTATCATTTTACCTGGTTGTAAATGATAAAATATTTTAAAAAGCAGTTAAGGTAGTAGCCATAGTAAATGTCTTTTGACATAGTTTCTCTGATAGACACCCTGTGACTGAGCATCTCCGTTTCCAAATATGCTGTACATGAAAAATATAATATTCCTGTTTAAATTAATTGTATTTGTTGTGTTTCACCCACATGTAGAAGGGTCACACAAAGAAGTTGGTAATATGAGTGCAAGCTACCACAATCCTATGTGACTCAGGACACAGCAGAAAGAAAATAGTTGGAATAGCAGTGGAAAACTGTTTGTACTCAAACTGCCTTTTGAGGGATGTTTTGCATGACAGACAAAAAACCGAACTGGCTCTTGTAACCTATTCAGTATTGGATCAAGCAAGAAGTCTTGATCTCATAATCCATACAAATTTCTGTCAGGTTATTCTGAAAGAGATACAGTTGTTGATCCAGAAACTGACTGACTGAGCTAAATGAATGGTTTACACCTAAATAATAACGTAATTTATGTTAGTTAATCTGTTACTGAAATCAAAGGAAAGGGACCTCATCTTTTTCTCCAAGGAACTGAATGTAGTTTAGGAAAATGACAAAATGAAATGTACGTTTACATCAAGTCAAGCAACTGATGATACATTATTGAGCACAGACATACCAGGTCTCTGACAAAATTCACTCCACTGACCACCTCAATGGAGTGACGTCAGTCTCTAAACAGCCCTGTGTTTTGTCACGCAGGGACATCAGCCAAGATCACAACCAGTCTGGTGAATCTAAATAAAAGGGAACTAGTTCTTTTTGTACATCATGCTGGAAGAATGCAAAATATGTGCAGTATTTTGACAAATGGACATGGTCCAAGTCATGTATACGTAATTTATAAGAAGAGGGTGAAATGATAAATGATGAGGAGCCGGGGGTTTGCCCTGCAACCCTCCCACATGATGCTTCGCGATTAAGGTAATGTAATAAAGGTTTACTATGAGGATAGAGGGGCTGGTGAGTCATAGGTCAGCAGTGGGTGTAAGGTGAGAACATCGGAGAGCCTGAGGCGTTTAGGGAGATAATGAGGCCTTGTGCATCTCCCAAGTGCCCAACATTAAGAGTTATTACTTCCTCTCCTGCTGTAGCTACAAGCACCTTGTTTCATTCACAGGCTCGGTACAGCTACTCTAATCGCATACACAAAGACACACATGTTCATACACATACTGTACATATGCACACAAAACAGAGCAACCTGCTGAAATTGCCTTTAGTACTTACTTTTGTCTAATTTGAGAACAGGGTCATAAATTGTACTTGCACTAAATTGCTTACATCTCAGATTTATACGTCAAAGCTTTTTCCATATCCAGTTAAAGCCAAAGCGTGCTCATGTATTTCCCGAGTATGCCTTTTAAATTGTACACATTTTTCACAAGGTAAAAGCTGCCCTTCAGCCTGATCATTTTCTCAATTACAGCCATTTTGTATATTCTTGTGATGAAAATAGGACAGTGTAGTAAAACCTTTAACTTAGAAAAAAGATCAGAGCCAAAACAATCTTCCTTGTCAAGCCTGGGAACCAGATGTTTTATTTGCTCTGGCAGATACGTCTGGCCCATCTCCCATTCAAACTGATTTCCTTGGTTCTGAAAGCGCCGTTGTGTCAGGCAAACCAATCATGACCGTTTTATTAAGTATGAGGCGGGGATTAATACGATGACTGACAGACAGGAGCCGTTGAGGCATTTTTGTATATAACCAAGATGGCTGCCGCTGATGCAGAGTGTTCCCCGGCCGGCTACAGTGGCAGTATTAAACAGATTGGAGGGTAAACTTTCTCTAAAAGAAGAACAAACAACTGCACTTAAACTTTATGTTCAGTTCAGGCAGACACCTAGACACATACGCCATTTCTGTGCTTTAACTTGCATCTTAAGTGCTTTTCGCAATGAGATGGTCCTTTAAAGGTGTTAGTGCACCGCTCACTATTGCCCTGCTTTTCCTCTACTTAACAGTTTTGTGAACACTGCAGCTGTTACTTCTCATATTATAGCATTTCATTAGCCCCAACTTCATTAATTTGTTTAATTTCGTTCAGAAAAACTGCGTGCTTGGTTATTGTTACACAGCTTCTGAAAAAGTAGCGCCTAAAGTTTCTGCTCATCTCTCTAATAACTTTTTTTCTGAACGTCCTTGTAGAGTGTGTTTGCACAGCTGCTCGTGTGTTTTTTACTGTGTGAATGGCAGACTGTGACTGTTGGCAGTCAGATCAATTATGCACTGTGTAATTTGTAGTATGCAGTGAATGAAATGTATGGTAAGAAAGAAAATGAAAGTTAATTGCAAAGTTAGCTTAATTGTGGCATTATGGAAGGTGAACAAATATGGATTAGCATCACACCGCTTGTTTGAGCGTCATTAATGTCAGTTTGATTTGTATGTCATGGACACACAGTTTGGATTTTCAAAACCCTGGTAGATAGATGTAATGCAATGTGTAAAGTCCACATATTGTATCCTGTTTTTAAAAAATACCTCATTCACAAAGGACTCGTGGTAATGAATCTGAGGGGGGAAAACAATCCAGGTCTTACCGGTCAGAAGTTGTTGGCCATAACGTGAGAGAACACCAAGATGTTTCGAAGTTTTAGTTGCTTGCTTGTAAAACAAGTCATCAGAAAAAGTTAACAAGACTTACTGAAACCAGTCTGGCTTACTGCTTTGTTGAAGTCAGTTAAATATTTTACTGAAGATGCTCCACTGTGATACATCCCTTGACCCTGCTGATGTGAGATATTTATGTAAGACTTCATTCAGAAATATGTTTCTCACGACTAAAGTATGTAAACTGCCATTTGCTTACCGGCTTTGACTCCCGTTCCCACAGCAGTTCCTGACAAGTTTCAATATTTACATTTTTCTGTGGCATTAAAATGCAGCAGACTTAACAAAAGAAGGGTGAATATGGAGCAGAGCTCTTGCTTTGTTCTTCAGAAGGAAACGGTTCCTCATCCTCAAAATATCTGAAGTGCTGTCACTTGGACTCCCTCCATGGAATCTGAAGCATTTACAGGCTCTGTCTTGTAACTGTCAAAATGCTAAGTGTTCAGGGTCAGTGTTGTTTTACAGATTTGGAATACCTGTTCACTGTTTCTTTTTATTGTGTTTTGTGAATTTGTTGTACACATTACTGTAGGGCTGCAAACAGTCCAAAACCCAAATCCATTCATTTTACATTGATATGAAACAGAGAAAAGAAACTCACATTAAAGAAGCTGGTTTTATGCAGATTCATTTTCAGTCAGTTGATTAATTTGATTATATGTTTCAGCTCCACATTACTGAAATAAAAGATTGGCACTGATGAAAATGTTATTACACTTGTAAAGTTCTTTATTTAAAACATGCACTCGACTATACAAGAAACAGCATCTCTGATTGAGTGTATCATTTTGAAATTTGAAAGGTTTTATGTTTGTTTTTTTTGTGGTATTCTTTTAGGCTAGTCTTAATTTAGCACCTATATTAGTCTAATGCAAGTTAGACTTTCACAAAAATAAGAGGAAACTTTTCCTTTATTTGTGTGAGCATCCTCAAGTCAAGCTAAAGTTGAAAGTGAGAGAAAATGTAAGTTTCCGTCAACAAAACTCAACACTTTCAGATGTTTTTTCAGAGGTATTTTGCAAATCCATCGAAAAATGAATTATTTAAAAAATCATTAGCTTATAATATAAATAAAAAATCTGCCCATCTAGTGATCATTTTTAAATTGCATTACTCAGATTTAAGTTGAATCACCTTATACATAGTTACATCCGTGAAATAATGAATAAATTGATTAACGTTAATTAATACAGAAAAGGTTTGTTATTATCCTATTGGCACATTTCAGCCTCCATAATGAAAACTAAACTTTTTTAAATTACTTGTTGATTGTGGATTTCTGTCCTTATGTGACATGAATTCGAAACCTTCATTGATCCGAGGCATTGCTCTAATCAGTCTGGTTTTGCCTGGTCACTTTTCCAGGACCGCTTGCAGTTAAATTCAACATTTTATAGTATTAACTATATGGTAATAATATAACCCTAATATTTCTTTAATTAGTCAGTTCCTAATTATTAGTCCACAGTCATTCATCCAATTGTTAAAGATATATGTTTTGGGCTGAATGGTAATAAAAAGTCAGTCTGTTAATGTGCCCTCCTACCATCCGAGACTATGACTCATATCTAAGCCTCACTGCAGAGAGTTATATGTGATGTGAATACATATCAAGGCAACAATCCTAAACTTGTTTCTACACTTCAGCCTGGTAGTAACATATCAGTAAATCAGTGGAGCAGGAGCACACTAATGTTTGCTTTTCATATGTACATTAACGACTGTGCATGCTGCATCACATCATCACAACAGAAAAGATACAGAATGTATTTACACCAAAATATCGAATATGTTTATTTGAATTGCTCTCTGATTATCCATTTAGATCTTATTTTTATTGGTTTAGTAAGAGAACAGTGTTAAAATTGTACGTAATTGGTTGCATTTTTTTTTTTAACATGAATTATTAATATAAGATACAATGTGACATATTTATCCTGTGTGTTACTTGTTTACTGAGAAACATTTTTATACTTTTATATTCATTACAATTTTATTTTAAGCCTGAAAGTTGGTCTGTTATTGAGTGCTTTTTGAGAAGGGAGGGGGAATGCTAGCTGACCAACTGAAATAACTGTTGTTTGACGTCATGACTTTATTTTTAGAAGGTAATATATGGGTGTGGAAGTGCCTTTTCATGTTAGAATCAAAATACAAACACATAACATACACACACTGATGCACCCATGTGCACACGGGCAGACAATCACGTGTGTGTGTGTGTGTGTGTGAGAGTGTAGTCAGATGAAAGCTTTTGTCCTAATACCAGGAAAATGCATATTCACACCTGCTGACGAGCTATATCTGTTTGCACGTGTACTGGTATGCAGTGACTGAAAGGGGTTACTATGTTTATGTGTGTAATCCATACAGAAGTACATGTAAGACTTAAAATCTAGACACATTTTGAATTGCATCAGACATGGAAGGATTTGTAATATGTTTTTGTCTCACACCTGTAAAATCCTCACAGTGGGTGAAAGTATTAACTGGGATCATCCTGTTGACTGCTGGTTTGTCACTGGCATCTAGGTCTGTGAGCTCACATGAACATGTGCAGTCCAACATGCATCAAATATGTAGCAAAAATACACATAAAAATGTATTTGGGAAAAAGGTGTGGTTGGAAGAAAAACCTAAGGCAGACTGCACATTTTGCAGTCTAACATTAAACAACTTTATCTGTATTGTACTTTTCAAAACAACGGTTACAAATTGCATCACAGAGCATAAATACATGCAAAAATGTGGCAAGACAATGTCAATACACAAAATACACTACAGATAGATGGAGCTATATATTGAACCACCACACTTTTTTGGTGCCATCTGAAATGTGTCTGTAGCATCATGTTTTGAAAACTGTCAAGTACCAAAACCATCAAATGCTTCCTTAGATTTGTAATCTTATTTACTCATTCATGATTGGACAGTTTGAGATCTAAATCATGATTTTATCAATTTTGCACAATATTCAGGCAATGTTTCACTTTTATTTATCTAATTATATACAGTATTTTTATACATCTGCTTGTGTGTACATAACATTTGATAAGGTTGGCTTCTTTTGTTCAATGGAAGATATGGTTTTGTAGAAAACCATTTAAATTCCTCAAAGTGTACAAGTATCAAACGATAGAATTATACCCATTGTCACACATAGAAGGTAATATGATATTACCTGAAAATGGAGTCTGTATTGGCAAGCTGCAGGTTGTATTAACATTAAAATGATTATCATTACTCCATTCTTAAACTGTATTTTTAATTTGTAACGGACTGTTTGTAGCTGAGCTGGAAAAGTCAATTACAAGATGGTAAATCAGTGATACAACCTTTACCGCTTAGTATCAGTTTCGGGGTTAATATTAAATTTACATTAAAGTAAAATCTCCTAAAGGGAACAACTCAGCTTTAAACAGTTTAATACACTTCATGTAGATGAGGATTTACATTTTGTGAACTCAGACACACAAAACACAGTTTTATGAATAAAATATGGAAATGTTTTGTGATTTATTATTTGTAGCACTAGAATATAGTGTTTTGATTGAAAATTGTGGTATTCACATAATTATCTACTTATTTATTTTAATTTGATGAATAGTTTTATCAGTTATTAGGTTGCCTTTTTACACCTGCTAATTATATAATTTAATTTAAGAAGACACATTTAACAGAGATAACTGACAGCCAACAAATCAAAAAAAAAAAAACTATAACATTCTAAAGAAATTAAACTTAAAAGAAGTTTTGTATTGGTGTAACTTCAAACTATGACCTATGAAACAATAATAGGTGAATCTTTTTTCTTGTTCGTGATTTCAACATATTCAATACTGGGGGGAAAGTCTTAAAGTTTTGACATATGCTATGTAAACGTCTGGTAGAATTGAACTGAAACCATCTATTACATCATGTACTGAAAGAAAGACTTAAAGACACTTTCATAGTCCTTATGATGAAATCTAATTATATTTTCACACTTTTCGTCATCTTCTTGTTGGTTTGACCTGACAGATTTTTGCATTCAAGAAAACTATACATTTTAAATTTTAAATATTTATTGAAACTAAATAATTAAATCCTTTAGCACATACTGTACATGAGCATGACATACAGTGCAGAGTTGATTAAATATTACTATTATTATTATTATTATGATGATGATTTTATGTTACATTTTATTGTTTCATCTTATTTTTGTGTCCTCTATGGAAGTCAAGGACTGCCAACAAAAAAAATGAAATCAAATTAAAATTGAATTTGTGTTTTGAATGATGTGCAATAAAATTAACTCAAAATTTCACCTTTTGGAATTATGTCAATTTTAAAATTATTTGTAATGTATGTATGTGTAAGTGAAGTCACAAAATAACTCAAATGTAGACACTCAGTTGAGGTCTGTTATCACATTGTAGCTGGTTATGTTTTGGATCTGGTTCTAGGTTGATAAAATATGCAGATTCACTAAGCTGTGAAGTTAAGAAATCTCTCGCTCTTTTTTAATATTTGTAAAAAGCAAAATACAAAAGGGAGATGTTTTTAGATGTAGCTTATAAATTAAACTTGGCTAATGTAGTTAATACGCTTGTTAAAGAAATAATTCAAGCTCTCTGACACCACACTACCATCAAGTGTGTTTTTCAAATCCACAAAAGACCAAAAGAGTGATGAATCTTCTAAAGTCTTGCTGATCTTTTACAGAGGTCAGAAAAAAAAAAAAAAAAAACTTTCATGCACATCATAAAAGCAGTTTAAACTTATCAAGTTAATAGTTTTTGATTAAGACCGCTGGCACTTGGAGCAAGTAGGTTAGAATAAATAAGGTGTGCAAAAGTAAGTAGGTTTACCTGTGTAATGGGTCAGATACTCAATAATAATTTCATATTTTATGCTGCTGATACAGATTTACAGATTTCAGTTGGGTCATTTTGTTTTAATTAAGCTATTTATAACTTTTAATTATATATACACATATATAACTATTATATTATATAATTAAATGTATTGACTTTTCAATTGATTGTAATGTATATTAAACTGCTGGTAGCCATAGCAACAGTGCTCATCATCATTACTAGTTTACTCATTGGTGAAACTAACCTAGCCATTATCAAGGTAATGGGATAAGGGAAAAACTGATAAATATTTTAACAGAAGGTCTTTTATCCATTCACAAGGCGCCAGGCTATAAGTGCAATGATAAAGTTCTACAGTGGGTGTCCTGATTTATAAATGTATTAATATACTCAGCTGGCACAGTGTACTGGGACAGCAAGTTGTGAATTATTTCTAACTTTTTACTTATTACTTGACTTTTTGTCAATGCTTTTTTTCAAATTGATAAAATAATATGACAGCATAAAAAACGGTCTATTACTTTAAACTGTCTGTTAAAACCACTACATGTTTTGCCAACATAACATTCTTCCATTGACTTCTGAGAGTTGAAGAAATCTTAAAATAAAGCCTCAATCAAAACAAGGATATGGTAAAAATGAATGAATAAATGAATGATTGTGGGTCTGTGTATGCATTTTCATCCATGTGAAATTTCCACAGAAAATACCAGACAGCTTTTCAGTCAGTAGGGGGAGAAAACACTTCATCCTACTCTCAGTATCAGAGCTCTTGGTCTCCTTTCACTCTCTCTCTCTCTACCTCCTGAGTTTCCCTCCCCCACTGTAGGCAACACCATGAGTCAGAGAATGGCACATTGACATGAGTGGCATGACCAGCCTCACACAGAGTCAAAGATACAGCCTTATTTCACTGTCCAGATTTTGTGAATATATGTTCTTCTCGAGGAGCCTAAGTCGTTGATTGAACGAACTTTAAGAACACATCGTAACTCAAAAACAGATTTATTGTTTGCAAGCACAACTCCACAATCTACAATCCGAGCCTCTGGGAATTGGTCAAGGGCACAAAATGGAAATATTTGAAGGGCAGGTGAGTAATGATTCTCCCAGCCAGTCCTGAGAATCAAACCAGCATCCTTCCTGGTCACAGAGCTTATTAGAGCTAACATTATTATTAAATCTTCCATCTCTCTGCCTCTCTAAATCCTTGAATCTGTCATGAACTAGGAAATTGTCACATTACATAAATTACTGATTAACATTGAAATTGTAACAGTTTTGTAATATTTCCTTTCAAAAGTGGGATCACAGTGGATTTGTCAGATAAACTCAGCTGTACAGAGATATAAATCAAAGGCAAGGCTGAGTTGAAAAGTGAAAGTGAGTTTAATTCAGTCACAGAACATGTGCCAAATGTCATGCAAAATAGAAGGGAATACAGGCTATGACAAAACACAACCCGTCTCCTCGTAATTACATTTATATATGAATAATTCGTAACAGCAAACACATTTGGAGGGAAACATAATTCCAACCGGATTGTGTTTTTTATCTTCATATTTACAGTTTTCTTTTGATTAATGTATCTGTCGTAAAATCTAGATTGTGATCGTATCAGCAAAACATTCTCTGACAACGTGTTTAATTAGTTTTCCTAAGATATCCGCTCATGCAATACAATATCCACTTGTAGCGACTAGAGTAAGATTGTTTTTTTGTTTAGACACTCAAAGCACTTGGTTAAAGTTAGAGAAACATTGTTGTCAAAAGTGACTTGAAGCACAGCCTTAGTGTTCAGGGTCTAGCTGCTCAAACCTAGAAACACAACGATACTCAAGATGTGAACCCTTGGGCCTTTTCACACATGACAGCCCGAACTAAGGTCCTAAGTTTTGTACTCTGTATTGTTGTCTTTAACTCTGCAGGCAACTGTTTGAGTCTTGTTTTGTCTTTCTTTGACTCAGCTAGGAGGTGCCTACTACCACATTTTGACCATAATAATAACATGGTCTTAACCCCCAGAAAGAGCATCCAGAAGTGTCTTGGGAGGTACAAAGGGCAAAGGCTTGGATGCAGCAACTGGCAAAGACAGAGTGTAGGTCAGGGGCAGGCCAGCATCCAGGCCAAAGACGGTCAGAAAGGGAAAACAAAGGACATGCTTGGCAAGTTAATGAAGTTAGCATTCATATTTTGTTTCTGGGGCTATGAATGGTTGGGCCAGAGTTACAAGTAGTGAAAGATTGAAGGCAAGGTATTTGAGGCATCTCAGATTTATTAAAGCTGTATTAATGAAAAGCTGGGAAATAAGCTTATTTGCTTTCTTGCTGAGCGTTAGATGGGAAGATCGATACCACTCTCATGTCTGTACGGTAAATATGAAGCTACACCCAGCGGCTGGTTAGCTTAGCTTAGCATAAAGACTGGAAACGGGGGAAACAGCCAGCCTGGCTCTGTGTGAATGTAACCAAATCTGCCCGAATTTGTACATGAGTTCAAGTGTTTCTGTACAAAGTCGCTGTGCTCAACCAAGAAATAGTCCAGCACACTTTGCCTGTCTGTCATTTGGTTCTGAACAGGTAGCGTACAGTGAGTTCATCTGAGCTTTTTCACTGAAGACAGCTGCCTGCTGCAGCTCAACACGTGGTTGATAAGAGCGGTGAGACTGAACCAAAACAGTAAGGTGGCGGGCCGGAAAGCCAAAACAATGAGCTGAAAGAGGCCAAAAAGCTATGTAGAGCCAAGGGCTTACAGCACAGTCAGGTGACAATTCTGTGTGGGTTCGTCACTACGAGCGACCCCTGTCACATTTCCACATGGTCATGTGATCCACTGTTACTATAAAAAATATTGATTGGTGCAGCTTTAAGAACATGTTGACAGAATAGTCAAAACTTGTGAAACTTGAAACAACTCTTCCTGTAACTTTAGAGATCCTTTCCAGGACTACAGTGGCTCAAGACTTATTTACACCTAACAACGACACAAGGAAGATTTCATCATAAAGCACTTGGTAAAATACTACAGATTACAAGGTACTATTTGCTTTAGTAATTTACAGATTTGTTAAATCTGTATAGCATTTTTCTAATCATGTTTGCTCTAATTGGTTGTTTAGAGTGAATGATATATGATATTAATTTACAATATGAGTTCCTTTAAGAGTGATTTAGGAAAGTTGTTTAGGACAACCTGCTATATTTAATGTTTATGTTTGACAAAACATAGCTATATAAAGTATAACAACAATTGAACAGTTAAGTTATAGGGCTGCAGTAAACCTGGAGTTCATGTCAGTGAACCACATACACTCAAATCTGAAAATATAATATAACTACAATGTGAATATTGCCATGTCAAAGTATGATAGATGGGATAAATACAATGGCTGGATGCATCTTAAAACCAATCAGAAAGCAAGGACAGACTTGTAGGGAAAAAAAGTGAGTCACGATTTCTATGCCTGCATTTGCCATATATTGGGGAGTGCATCCTAAATAACATAGAAGCTATATATAGAACATTTTGAAAATGGCATCACACAGAAACACAAATACACACACACAACACAGACATGTTGTGCATTTTAATTGTCTCACCGTTTGAAGTAACTCAAAGTGAATATGTGATTTGTCAATTGATTCTTTTTCTCCCAGGCTATGAATAAAATGCTTTAATTATTGATGTACTGACGTCAGATGTCCGCTTGAATGTTGTATGTGGTGCAGACCTCTTTCTCCGGGCAAGCTACTTTCCCCACCCCGCTCTCAACCCAACAGCACCCCACCACCACCACCACTGCCATCACCCCTCCCCCAGCAGACACCCTCATGCTCCCCCCTATCTGAGCATGCTTTACCTGGCATGAATGGAACTTGAACACGTTGCAGGCAGCTTGCAGACAGGCGTCAACCAATTGGAAGGGGGTTTATACACAAATTAAGTCTGTTTCTCTATATCTGCCACCCCTCCCCTCCATCTACTGCAATCCTTGCCACTAGAGGCTTGTCTGTGCCATGCTACTGGAGCAATGCCACTCAGTAAAGCAACTGGTAACTCAAGTAAATTGCATCTCGAAAGAGCTGGGCATGTGTAGAGATGTTAAATACTGGGTTTTATAATCAGTTCTGAAAAGTTTTTCACAGAAATTCTGATAAGTCAGATTCTGACAGTTGTTCATTTTACCAAGATTAAAATCTCTGGCTCATTTCAGAGTGTGTTCTCCTCTAGCAAAGCAAGCAAAAGTGCTTGAACTTGTCTAGTTTTTTCCATAGAAAGAAGGGAGTTGTAGTATTGATACTCTTTTCTGTTCTGCTTTATACTATTAGATGTAGAGGCAGCAGTTAGGGAAATAATACAGGCAGGTATATTCAAGTTTAGTTAGTTAACAAATTTCAATAAAACCAACCTCATGTCAGTCCTGATAGGGAGAATACTAGTAAGACTAATTTACAAAAGTGTCTTATTTATGCATTATTTTGTACATTTTGGTAATTATATGGAAAATTTACATTAAAAAATACATATAAAGGATTAGGGCTGCAACTGACGATTATTTTCATTATCAAATAATCTGCTGATTATTTTCTCGGTTAATCAATCAATCAGTTGGTCTATAAAATGTCAGAAAATGGTGAAAAATGCCCATCACAGAGCCCAAGATGACGTCTGGAAATGTAAGACCTGGTGTCCAGTACTTCTTGAATATAAGAATATATGGCAAGTCCAAAGGCAGCAAATCCACACATTTAAAAAATATGGAACCAGAGAATATTTGACATTTTTGCTTGATAAATTAATAATAAACGATGAAATGCTAATTAATTAATAATTAATTAATAGTTGACGTCTATGCTTAATAGTCAGTGAAATACAATAGAAGTAACAATTTGAAGATGCCATGTCTACTCCGATACAAAAACATTAAGACTAATTTACCACTATTTAAAAAACAAAGTACTTTATTTGAACCATATACCATAAACTAAAATGCCTGATGTCAGAGAGTAGTTAAAGCTTAAATAACTAGTGTCGAGCTGTTAGTCTAATGTTGGTGATTGTGATAATAAAAGTCAGTAATTCTTGTTTTCGAGGATCTATTTATCCACACTTTTTGTAAAATATTCACAGTGCTGGCTGACTTTTAGGAGAGGCCCTGGGGTGGGTTAAGTGATGAAGGTTTACGGGGTACTTTGTGTCTGAGCGGTTCCTCAAAAATATTTAAAGTGTTGTTCTGCTTGTGATGGATGAATCATCACAGCTCAGATCTGCCGGCCCACATCCACCACTAACAGTATATCCTGCATTAATGAGCTCCTTATCAGCATAAACCTACACTGCTGAGATACAGAAGCATTTGCTCTCTTAACCTGTACATGGTTAGGTCTGAAAGATATTAGAGGATGTTTGTCTGTTGCGCTGTTCTTTGTCTAACTACCAGTGTCGTAAAAGGTGTGACTCACTGAGATTTCAGCACAAAAATATTATTTATCAATACAAAACTATCATTTTCACAATGTATTTTTCACCTAACACCTCATGACAAATGTTGCGACTTATATCATACAGTATGTTACCTCTTTTTTTTATCCTTTTTTCGACTACATATAAAATGACCGAAAGCTTTCACCATCATTAGAAATAAAACATTTCATGCTTGATGAGTACCCACCCCAAAGTGTGGAAAGAGACATAGACAGACAGCCATAGCTAGTACTGGCGTATGCCATGGATGTGAAGAGATCCTCTTGAGGAGGCGGAGGGATGGAGGGAGGCAGAGGCACATTGAAGCAGATGCAGAGAAATGTGAGAGGGTGTCAGTGAGACTGGTGATGACGCGCTCATGGCTGCGGAGAGCTGGCGAGGCCGCGGCCCTGGCTCTGACTCACCTCATCCCCACGGGGCCTCCTGGTTGACGTCACTCAGCGTGCACTGTGGCATTTCTCTGCTTCAACTTCTTTGTGAGCAGCAGCCACACTTGAGCCTTTCTCACATCTGAAAGACTCTTTGCATTTGCCTATGTGTACAGTATATATCTATCTATCTATCTATCTATCTATCTATCTATCTATCTATCTATCTATCTATCTTTATCTTGACCTTTCTTTCTTTCTATCTATCTCTCCAGAGCTTTATCTGTTATATAGTTCTTTGACTACCAGTGTCGAGCAAAGGTGTGACTCATTGTGCTTAAACTAAAAACAGAGTAACAATCTGTACATTATCAATACGATGTTACAAGGTTAAGATATCTGACAAATTTCATTTTGTCTAATGTCTATTGACAAACCTTGGAACACTGACTGTATCAGCATTTATTTCCCTCTGTCCACAACTAGGTGGGGCAGGTGAAAATTGAACCACTAACAGCATTCATCAAGATGTTTTCCTTTTACAAACTCAATAAGATCATTTAAAAATACAGAATATTGGCAATACATTAAAATAAAAACAGTGCATAACCCTATGCACTGTGCAGTACATTTTTATCCATAATGGTGTGAATAATGGAGTAGTTGTTGCTCAGAACCTTCACCTTTTGAAAGAGCAGTACATATTTTACAAATACATGTATGCATGCACAAAAAATAAATACACCAAGGAAACATACATCTTACAGTTTTCTGCCATGACCTACACATTTATATTCAGCTACAGACTGTTCTTTATGCTGTTATTCCATGTAAATTGGTAGAGCAAGTGAAAAAAACACAAGGGTTTCTACATGTGGGGTGGCTGCAGCAAGTAGCACACCTTGCTCTGTTCTGCTCACACCTCGTGGATGTACATGAAGTCTTGTTGGCAGGTAAATCACAAAGGTACAGTCAAGAGCAGTAGGTGGAATGTTGCATTGCTCCAGCAAGTTATTACTTTATTTCTGATGGCCATAGAGGGGCATAAATCCTGCAGTTGAAGAGGTGCTGGAGTAACATTGGAATTCTACACTGCGTAAATATTCTTTAGGGCAGTATTCATATGTCATGTTTTCTTTCTTTCTTTCTCTCTTTTTATTTATTTGACATGGAACATTTCCATGATTATAAGATGTTCAGATTTGTAGGATCCTGGGCTTCAGTGTGTCTGAACATGAATCACTACCACAACAAGGAACCAGTTATCCAGAGATTCAGATACTATAAATCTGCTCTGAACACTGATATGGTTTAATGAACACCACATTTAGTTTCATTGACCCTAGGTTAGATACCATAGTATGTGTGGTTAATGAAATGAAGGACAGAGTCATCTGCATATAAACATTCACAGAGCCCCTGCCTTAACAGGGCTGATAACAGAAAACATAAGAAGCAGGCGTGCATAACAGCATTTGCATGCAATATGTGCTGGCATGTTATACATATTTGTGTTTGTTTTACTTAGCATCAGTTATTCATAATAGGTGCATTTTTTAAAAGTTGATTAAATAGATCTCTAGTGAGCCATTATTAAGTCACAAATGTTAATATGAAAATGCAACCCTACTAATGCTATATGTTAGTTGAAACAATTGAAAATTGCTGCAGTCCCCACAAAGTTACACTCACCGTTACTGTTTGCAGGTGTGACATGTTTCATATCAATTAGGCCAAATGGGGAATTTGGATTTTTTTACATAGGACATATACATTAAGACATTACCCCTCCACATGAAAAAAAGAAATAAGAGAAACAGCAGTATACCTTCCAAATCATTTGATTGTGTAACATGCCAAACACTCCCAATACTTCTTAATGACTGATACATGTTTGCTGTAAGCATGATATTTAAATATATTTCATTTTGGGGGGAAATATCATTGCATTGGATTTGATTTTGATGCTTTTTAGATACATTTTGGGAAAAACAAAGTTGACTGTGGGTCTTACAAGGCATATAAAATGAGGCAACAATAAGCCACAATCTCATTGATGTGTTTGGCATGTGACTGACACTAAATGGTGCATTGAGCTGTTCTCATCGGTTGCTGCCCAGAAGCTATAGCCCTAAGCAACACTGACCAAGAAGAGGATGCACCACTTCCCACCCAGCCTTGCTGCTGAGGAGAAAGTGAGGGTGGGGAAGACGGGGGTGGAGAGCTTGCCAACACAGCGCTGGCCTCAGAGTGAAGCAGTGGAAGACACGCACCCACAGGTATATTGCTAGTGCTACGCCAGCATCCAAAAGTCCAGTAGTGCGTCACCTGTCAAGAATTAGCCACCACACCCAACTGACACATGCTAGTCTTTACGGAGCACACAGCACTGACACAGAACAAAAGGCTCTCACATCCACACATTGTTTCTTGGTGCTAAGCACCGACCCGGAGAGATCTGGTCAAAAACAGACCACACACTCTAACCCATCCTCCTTGTTTCTATATGATGGATATGTGGGCTGTATACTCAACACAGCAAGTCTCAAACGCTACCTGTTTGTGGAGAGCTGCAGCAGGATTAGGCTCCTACCGGTCCCAGGGGACCCAACACAAATGTTGCAGGAACAGGATGCATTTACTTTAATGCAAGCAGAAGTGGGCGGTCAGCATCATAATTACAGGATGAGCACAGGATGAAATTTCATATACAGAATAAAACCAAGAAAGGCTGTTATTTTTGTGCAAACTTTGCAAGTACATGTATCACCCTACAGTATACTGTGTGCACCTGAATGTGATTAATATACTGTTTTATTTATTGTCTTTAGATCGCTGTTAACAATAATACTATCACTTCAGCTCTGAGGTCTGACACTCAAACATCTGGTTTGTATTTATTGCCACCGGAAACTATCAGCATTACCTATCAGAGAAGCAGGGAAACAATCCATAAGCCACTTGCTTGTTTTTATTCAGTTTTATATCCTAGTGCCTCAAGTCGGGGCTGTTTTGCTTTTTACTCTCAAAGGCATTTATTAAACTTTGTTATCATTTCTTGTCTTTAAATGTGGTGTTTTTTCATTTCTTCTGATTTAAATATTTTAAGGGCTACATGACTGGGCATTAAAATAATGTTTATAGAGGAGTGAATATTTCTGAAAGCATCTGCAGGAGTGGGTGAAACATCCTGTGGGAGCATGTACTGCTCTGTCACAGAGCATGGTTGCAACCCGTAGCATCCATGGTTAGCATTACTGTTAGATTAGCTGCTATTGCTTGTACATATACTCCCACAACCTTTACATTTTAAAAAAGGCAAAAATAACGTTTCAGAAGTGTTTAGGAGACTTCAAATGAATTACAAAAGGAACTGCAACCCAATGTAATGGAGCCAGGACTGGAGTAAAGCGAGGTCAAAAGCCTTCTGCTTTTTTACTGAACCAAGAGAGGTTCAAGTAAATAGAGGGTTGCAGTTATCAAGGTAAAGACGGAGATCTAATCTGATCTAATTTTGGCAGTATTTCTGAGTTGTACAAAGCAGGATTGAACAAGGCTAAGATTTCTGTGGATTTTAAATTTGCTGTCAAGGGAGATGAGGGGTAATGTTGTTCAGGACAATATCCTAGAATTTCTTTTCTGCCCAACCTTCAACTGTAGAAGCTAGAAGCCATTCAGTCTTTACAGTCTTTAATGCAGTAAAGCTTTCAGTTCAAAACAAAATATACAGATGTGTGTCATCAGTATAACAGGATCGGACAATTTTAAAAATATAGTTTGACCAAGGTTGAGTATATACAAACTGAATGAATTTAAATGAGGATTGGCCCATGCAGGACCACAAATTAAATGTGACTGGGGCAGATACAAAACCATTAAGGGCAGTTTAGGAGTAGGATGATTTCATGATTGAAATTTGTCAAATCTTTGTCCCTTTCAACTATTTCTAACAGTTGCTTGGCAACCACCTTTATAAATGCTTTAAAAGTGCACAAAACGAAATCCTTGAAGGTGGTGTGATTTCAAAACAGCCAGAAGGAAAATACAAAATTCTCTGAGCCATGTTGATGTTGTGGTGATGGTGAATGAGTAAGAGTGTTTGACTTGACCTAAGCTTTTGAATTTGCAGCACACATGCAAACATTGTTGAATGCTCATTGCAAATCCATGTCGTACTGAGGTCCTGGACCATGCAATTCATATTTAATGAAAAGGCCTATAAATCTGATTCTAAACTTAACACAGTAATATGAGACCTGCAGAATGTTTGATTTTATTTGAAAATAAGTGGCAGGTTTTTACCTAAGCCGAAGTCAAGCCTCAGGCTAAATCAAGTTAATAATGCATTGAATTAGTCCAGATGTAACAACACAATAGCAGAAATCATTAGCTGTCTTAAAAATGTTGAAGCAGGTCTAATAATGGTCATGTATTTCAGAAAAGAAAAAACAAATGTGGCACAAAATTATAAGGTTCACCCATCCCAATTTTACTAGGTCAGTGAAAAACATACCAAGGACATTTTAATTTTGTGCATATTTACTTGCTACTGCTTTTGTACAATTTTTGGCATTAACCTGAAATACTGCTCTTTGTTACTTTGGGAAACAATCAGATGAATTTTGACCAAGAAAGCAAGAAAAATAAATAAATAAATAATTCTTAACTGAAGGTCCACTTAACAGCTGAGTTTTTCAACAGGAAATGTGGTTGAAAGCTCCAGAAAAAAATCTACTAAGTTGACCTTGAGTTAAATTATTTTTTTATCAAACTACTGTTTCCAGGCTTAACAGTACTAATGTGAAATTAACTTTATTGCTTGTGATATTTGACATTTTCCTTTAGAGCATTTGCTGATACTCAAATGGCCTGAAACAGTGACTGGAGCTAAAAGCAGCACGACTACAGAATATATTTACAACACTGCAAGTTGCTAGGCCAGAAAATAACCAAAAAGACAGAACAGATCACAATCTCTGATGTACAGTTAGTTAACAAGGTCCTGTGTTTACATTGTCACAGCAAAATCCACAAGCCAACAGGGCTCACATTTATAAGATAACCATAACACAAGACTAGGAAGGTATCCATTAAAGACTGGAGTGTCCTGTGTTATAGAGTAATTTACACTTGCACAAACTCTATCATTTTAACCCCAGGGTGACTGTTCGGCGTGTGACCTTCATTTCACTGTCATTGTTGAGAGTGGTGCTTCTGTAAGAGACAAATGGACGACTGCTGGGAATATTGCAGGCTTGTACCCAGACAGGCAATTTTCCCTACGGTGGGATAATGGCAGTAAGTGGGGGGTGGTAAGATTTAGTCATATACTGTACACCTACTTGGAGGGTGGTGATTTTATTCTGCTGCCACCATCCAATATATCGCCTCATTGGTGTTGATTACAGACAGCTCCTGGTTTCTAGGTTTCGCCATCTCACCTCCTACAACCTGATTTGAAGGTAGTTGTTTTTTTCCTCCAGTGTAATTTTATCCCTTTCTTATTTTGTTATTTTACCACCATATAGGAAAAAATGCCAGTTATTGCCCTGGTAAAGCATTCGCAGAACTGCTTTTAAATGAAGCACATTTTGATGACATGGCTTGAACTAAATTTAAGAGAGCCCAAAGTAAACCACAGATCATCAACTTCCATTTTCAGTGGAGCAGGTTCAGAAAGAATATCATGATAGCATTATAGATTCAAGTCTTCACCCTGGTTTCTAGCCGTTCAATCGTACTTCTACACATCGATTAAACTTTCATCATCATAAAAAGAAACAACGAGATATATGTAAAAAGGGGCATTTTGAGTATTTCTATCTCCAAATCCTTTTATTTCCTCTTCCTGTATTACATCAAAATAGTTGTAATGACTTATCCATTCTGGTATGTAGACTTCCTACCATGTGAGCTGCATCACGATATATTATCTAGATAACCAAATCTGATCTCTGGCCTTTCCATTTACACTTGATATTAATAAGGATTCACATTCTCCCTGCATTTGGATCAAATCTCAATATTCAGATTAGCTAGGGAAAGCTGACTTCCTGATCAACGAACATGGTGCATGAAGATGATATTGCAAAAAAGTTGGTGTATCAATAAAAATAAAATGCAACAGAGTGCAATGACTCAGTGAATAAATCACCTCGTCTTTCACTCTGTGACGGATACAATGCTGCTGTACAGGTTCTAATTACTTTGGTTAGGCAAGGTGTGGGTTGAGGCGAACAGTCCTCAACAGCACCATCCCTAGCAAGTCACATCCACTTAGTAGTGATCAAATCAAATCTGCAAATGATTTGATCAAATCTGTCTTGAAATCATACCCTGCCCACGTATTTAGTTTGACTCGGAAATACGTCACGTTAGTGATTCTTAAATTCTCAAACTGTAAAATGGGACCATAGATTTCAACCAAACTGAAAATGCAGATGTTTGGAAATCATAAAAAGGTTCAGTTGCCTGATTAAGACCAAGTATTTGCTACCATTTTATCACCTAAGATGTGAGGAGTGAAACAGATTAGAATTTGGCTGAAGTAAATTTCAGCTTGAGACTCAGGAGGAAGTGCGCTGACATCAGGTCACCCTGTACACCACCTGACACAGCAAGTGGTACTCCGATGATGGATCAGACATAACGAAGAGGCTGTGATCAGCTAAAGCTCCAGGATACACTAAACACCTATGATTCATTTGTGGCAGCCCAAGGGTGATGAATTTTGGTAAACTCTAAAGAGGGTAGGACTTGTAATTGTTTTTTTCAATGTCATATTTTAATCCCTTGAACTAAGTTTCAGATTGAAAGTCAGCAAAATGCAGTAGTAGCCCCTGGCTGTGCACTTGCGCTATTATCCAACATGGCTGTCTTCTTTCACAGTTGGATCTTCTTCCCATGAGACCTGCCGGCCCTGCGTCAATCACAAAAATTATTCAAATAGCTTTGACCTCAGTGTTTTTCAGTGAGAAATCTTTTTATAGCAGGCGGAGCAGCAGAGATGGGCGGGGACTGAGAGTAGGAGGGAGGGAGTAAAGAGGATGATAGAATGAGCTTTCTGTGGCCGCCTCAGTCTGTTCTCCAACACTGTGAAACTCATACATTCTTCAGTCTGTCAGAGGGGGAGCCACAGGCTGACGCATGTCTCTCTCCTCACACAGGCAGTTAATGGTCACAGCGCCTGGCTCACTTCTCTCCACCAGAAATGGAGAAATAACAAAAAGCTTCAGTCAGGGGTAGATGAATATCCAGAGGTAATGCATAGTCATTCATTTTTTGGGGGGGAGGGGAGATTGAGTTGTTGCTTCATGCTTTAGCCTCCAGCACATTTTTCTGCTTTATACATCTCACGTTGATGTCCAACTATTTTACATTAACAGAATTACGTCTGCAACTAACAATTGTTTTCATTATCGATTATTCTGCAGATTATTTTCAATTAATCCTTTAGTCTGTGAGATAATAAATAAATAAATGATAAACAATGATAAAATGGCCATCACAACTTCTCAGTGTCCAAGGTGTTGTCTTCAAATGTGTTGTTTAGATATTCAGTGTACAATGATTCATGACTTAAAGAAAAGCAGCAGATCTTCTCATATGAGAAGCTGGAACAGGGGTTATAAAATTTCTGATCAACAGGTATTCAGTTGGGAAGTATTTTTATTTGAGAAGCTGTAACCTGCAAATGTTTGGTATTCTTGCTAGATTCATTACTTATTACTACTTTAAGTTGTACAGTACAAACAATTAGAAGTGAAATTGATGACTGCATGGCAACTAATGACGACAACTAATTAATGATTTTCTTGATTAATCGCTCCAACTACAAAATGTCATGAAATAGTGAAAAATGCCTGTTGCAATCGCCTAAAGCCCAGGTTGATGTCTGTAAATAGCTTGTTTAGTCTGATAGATGGTCAAAAAAAATTAAATATTTATCAACTATCACATAAGACAAAACAAAACATTTTCAAAATTGAGAAGCTGGAAACTAGGGAATGAATGAAGGGAAAATGACTTAAAGGATTAATCGACCATCACAATAGTTGATTAGTTGCTGATTATTTTTCTGTTGATCAACTAATCGGTTAAACGTTTCAGCTCTACCAATGTACAGTACTGACTGATGTTACCAGGTGTGACCAGTCAGACACAGAACCAAAGAAAATGTTCGCACAATCACACACAAAACACCAAATTCCAGTAAGACTCAATGTCATCATCCCATTGGTATTTTTTCTCAGGACTCAGTGGGACCTGTGGCATTTCTTGTTTTCCACAAATCAAGTCTGGCTTGTGTTCAATGTTCAGTTCACATGGGTAAGGGGTAAGGACACTTACCAGTGCTTAGGTTTCACAAGATTCACAAGACGAATCAATGCTCAAATACCGGCACCTTCCAAGATTAGAATAGAATTGTATTTCAATAGTATTATTAATGTCCCATACTCTGTGTTCAACCATGTGTCCTGACAGAATGAAACTGTCATTTAATAAAGAAAGGCTTCTTACAAGTTTGTCTTTATTGTACAGCTTTTAAACATGTGCAGTGTTCAATCCCAGTTATTATACAAATGTAACAGTTTCTAAATGCTTGGTAAAGTCAGTAGTGGAGGAAGTATTCAGATCATTTACTTAAGTAAAAGTATGAATACTGTACTGCACCGTAAAAGTACTCACAATACTTGCAAGTATTGTACTACATATTATAATATTATAAGTACTCAAGTAGTAAGTGCACAATAATGGCCCCTGTGGTGATATATTATCAAATATTATAGTACTAGATCATTAATGATGATGCAATTATGTGTAAGTAGAATTTTACTGTGTCAAGGTGGAGCTAATTTTATCTGCTCCAGATATTGTAAGGTAATTATCTACAACAACCCATCATGTTTTGTATGTAAAACCCTAATTTGTAAAGTAACTAGTAACTATAACTGTCAAATGTCGTGGCGTAAAAAGCACAGTATTTCCCTCTGAAAGTATAGAGTTATAAGTACCTCATGTTTGTACATAGGTACAGTACTAAATTCCACAACACAAATGCAGGCACAAAGCTGCATGTGACTCATGAGCCACAGCTTGGCCACACCTTGTTATACTCATTCATAACTGTTTAGTGTCATTCAAGGCAATTAGTAAGATTGTGAATGATTGAGTCATCAACACGACACCCTGCACTGATGTACTGAGCATACACAAGCAAGCTGGATTCAACAAAAAGGCACCATTATTGTGTATTCTTTTGTTGAAATGAAACAGTGAAATGGAGATTGGGTTTTGTATGTCTGTTCATCCTGTGCCTATAGTCTGTTAGCAGCAGGTGAGATGATGCTCACTGTGTCCGCCTGCAGTTTCAGAGACGTGATTCAACAACAGTAGCTATTAGTTACGTACCTTGTAGTTAATTTATGGATTGATCTAAGTCTACAATAATAGCAGCGTCTTAGAGTATATTTACTGTTATCTGAGGTTACTGTTTCCATGGTGATTGAGAATTTGCAGTCGTAGATAACAATCATTTATAATCACTGATGTTCCTGTCTTATCATCAGTTGTGTTTTACATTGAGAACACAGAATTTTAGATAAACGGTTTTAAAAAAACACAACTTAAAAGACTGTATTTTGGTACATTTACATCACCCACTCTGACACTGATTACACTGGATATACAATTGCCCTGCTATTGAGTCTCTTGCCACAAATAAATCATAAAATAAAACATCCTTGTCTCAAGAGTGGATGGGAAAATTTTGCGTTTTAACATTTTGGACATGATCCTGTTTGTTATACTTGAGACACAATTTCGTGTTAAAAAACTAAATTTCTGAGCCACATTTATCTGTAACAACAAAATATATCATTTACATAATCAATAATTTACATAAGTGCTACAGTGAAAAAAAATAAGCAAAGGTCCTGCGTTCCAAATATATTTACTGAATTTTTAAAAAGTACGTAAATATTATTTACAAAATGTTCTCAAAGTATCTAAAGTAAAAGTGCTCATTATGTAGGAGAATCGCTGTTTTAAAAACTCAGTATAGGTTCTGTATGTACAATATTAATTTGCAAATATTATATACAATATTTGCCTCTATTTAGAGTGCCTGATTTAGCTTTTTATTCCAGACATCAGACAAGTAAAAAAAAAATATCGATGCATCACAGTCAGACATATTGATGTTTATTCCATGCATTCTTCCTGCTAGTATAACCTGGTGCCTTCATTACATCAACATTACTACACCACACCCTGCATTACCTGGCAAAATGGCGGCAGTACAAAAGACCACTAAAAAATATCAAGGGTAAACCTTTCATTAAGGAATATGTTCACTTAACTCCCATGTTTTTTTATTATTTTCTATTTATATAAACATCGTCACGCATCAGTGTGAAATTAAGTTGAGTCACATTTTCTTATATGTTCACCTCTTGATACAGTTAACGGTTAAAAGTGTGATTCATTAAAGATCTTATGGCAATAAAATAGAAACAAAGTATTCAAAAGATTAAATGTCATGATTTGTTCCGTCAACAGGAACAGTCATTTGCATTAACTGACATCCACTGATGTCAAAAGGGAGGGACATACAAACTCAAAATATGGCTACATTTCATATTTGATTAAAACAACATATAATTTTAGACACAGTTAAATGTTACTTGCGCCATTTAGTTTCCAAGGTAACAAGAAGGTTATATTTAGAGTGCACTAAACTGAGACTGAAGAAAAAAAGTGTTAATAATCTTGATGGAGCAATTACAATTAGTCAAAGTCAAATAGTAAAGATCAAAACACCTCAGCTGCTTACAGTTGAAGGTGAGAGAATGCTCAAGAACAACCACCCAGCTCATTCAGCACCACTTCTGACACTTGCGTCATTCAGTATTTAGTGGCCTTACTGATTCACATGGTACAGTAGAGGTTTCACTTGAGCTACTCATCAAGGGAGATTCAGGGGAAATACAGACGTCAATGGGAAAATGTGTTTTTTTGTTTTGAGTGTTGAGATATTTAGCTGAAATAACCACTTAAGATGCTGTTTGTCTTTCACACAGAAATAACAGTTTAAAAATCTTGTAGACAGGTCTTTTTTTTCAGTGAAATTCATCAAAGTGTGTCGTTGCTGCACTGTATCAATCCAAGGGTGTTCGTAATGTAAAATTGGGGTAAAAAAAGTTTTAAATACATGAAATAAATTGTGAGAAAAGGAAAAGGCAAACAACACAAAGGTCACATATTTTTATTTGGGTATAAAAAGTTTTTACCACAATTATGTAAACATAATCAGCTTCTTCTAATTACTATTGTGTTTTCATTTCATTCATAATTCATACTGTAGTTTTTTTTTTTTTTTTTAAGCCTGGACATTCAACAGTATACAGTATACAGTATATAGAAAAAATCCTAGTTTGGAAAGTCAAATTATTTTGTGCAACAGTCTGCAGACATATGCTACATTCCTAAAAAGAAAAATAATCTGAGCTCCAACCTGCCAGCATGTTGTGTGGGAGATTCATTCTTTCCCTTGCCCTGAGTTCACCGATCGCTGTGCAGTGCCCTAACCAACCAGCAGGACAACCCTCACTGGCTTCCCACCAGCAAACACTGAGAGTTGTGTTCATTTGAACGCACGACTGGGTGCAGGTACCGCTACCAGGATTAAACCCTGGTGCTCTGCTGTTGCGGGCTTAAGTTAGCAACTGTAAAAATCTGAATTTCCCCATTCATCCATGCACAGAAAAAGTTACATTTACAGTAGATAAAGAAAATAGCATCCACAGCAGACAGAAACAGTGGAGAGTTATTGTGTAACTGTGTCCACACCCTTCGCTTTATTTGCTTTAAATACTAATAGTAAAAAGTTACTCAAACATTTGGTGAAAACAGAGAGAATTTCTGTTCTCTCATAATTAACGTTGCATAATTAACATCTGAGTGCTGCCCTTAGTTTAGCGGAGCGTCCACGAGGATTTTCTATTACGTCGTCCTTTTCTGGGGTGATCACTTTTCTTCGTAGAGGAAGCCAAGAAACACTTCCGCCATCTCTTTTTACATCCACCAATTTTTCCTTCCCAGTGCCTCGCTGCCTTGGGCTGAAGTGATACTGATCTAAATTAGACAAGTCATCTCCCTGGAGGAAACGTTTGACCAGTCTGTCTTCCAGCGAATGAAAGGTGATTACGCCGAGACGTCCTCCAGGTCTCAGGACTGCCTGGGCAGCACGCAGGCCTGCATGTAGTTCATTCAGCTCATCATTCACAAAGATACGCAGAGCTTGGAAAGTCTTAGTGGCCACATGTGCAGGTCGGTGGAGTCGGTCTTTACGTGCGTAGACAACAGCAGCAGGAAATGATCCTAGAGACAAAGAAATGGTAAGTGAGTGTTGCTTTATTTGCATATAAAAAGGATAAAAACAGAGGCACGACGAATAATGCCAAAGCCATTGAAAAAAAGTCTCAATGTAAACAGTAAAACATTTTGAAATGTAAGGAGAGATATACAAAGGATATAGAACTTTAAAGAAACAAAAACTTATATTTAAACACAAGCAAGACTGCAGGAGACCAAAAGGGGATAGTTGAATGAAGGAGTGTGGTCACTTAAGGCTGCAACAAAAACTTAATCAGCAACTATTTTGAGATTCCATCGTTTTTATTTTTCAAGCAAAATGCCAAACATTTAATGGTTAAACTTCTTAAATGTGTGGATTTGCTGCTTTGTCTTATGTGACCATAAACTGAATATCTCTGTAACTTGGGACTGACCAATCTGGTCTGACTGCATCCTAAAACAGAAATTCATCAACTTAAAAAACAACTTGACCCAGAATCATTAAGGAGTACATTCATATTGGAAGTACAGCACATGTGGATGGGTGTATAGAATTCTGACTTTAATGCCATAAACTGAACATTCATAACCAGTTAATGTACAGTACTTTTCCAAATTCTGCCCACAACCTCGATCTTTGTCTAACCTAACCTGTAGCCTGTCACTATTCTATAACATTAGAAGTGCAAGATACAATACAATATGCAGTCGATATGCAAAACAAACCACTGAACAAGCTAATGGGCCAAGAGGGTCAACTCTTCAGGTCAATACATCCATCTGAAGGACAAGAGACACACAGACGGACAAGAGAGATCATTTAAAGGAGGAGTGAAGGAGGCCATCTTTGTGAAACTCAAACAACCATTTATGAACAAAAGTGGGTGACTGCCACATCACTTATCAGCTACAACACCACCAATCCATACCTTGATCTTTGTGACTCTCATGACATAGTGAATCGAACATGACCTCAACAACCCACAGGTGTTATCAATGTGTGAATCACACAAAAAAGAGGTTGAGGTGTCTCAGATTTCCACTGGTCAGGAGAATAAAACATGCCTCTCGAATGATAACATTTTCTAGAGTAAAATAAAAAAAAGTATAGGTATACTATCTTCTGGTTGACTGAGAATCATCAGACATAGTGGCCGGTTAATATTATAAATGCAAGAGGGTCATTAAATGTAGTTCAAAGAAAAACAAAAAACAAAGGAACTGACATGGCAAGACGTAGAACAAAAACAAAGCTTACTGAAAGATATATGTAAGCCACGGAAACCAGTGCAGAGAGAGCTGCCGCAGGACTGAGTGGCAGGTCCATCAAAGGCTCTGTGCGGAGCAGATGGAGGGTGGAGATGGCGTTGATATGGCTGATGTGTCACCGAAATACCAAAGTAAATGCAGCCAAATGCCTCTCATGATCTCTCAGTTCACTGAATGCCAAGTTCAAGTTAAATCTTACTGAGCAAAAAAACGACTACTCCCTTCACACTGATTACTGTTAGAGAAATACCAAAATATTGTGTTTTTTTTTGTAGTTATTGCTCTCTGGCTGGTGCACTCTGTATTGACCTGCTTTTTGTAAAATAAAGGGTGATTTATGTTTCTCTCCTCCAAATACAACCTTCCTTTTTAATACTCAGGAACAATTTACGCCTGCCTTTTAGGAAGTGAAGAATTTTCCATGGAAAACATCTTTTACTCACATCATCTCCAATTATTTGAGCGTTCCTCCCTCAAAATGCATGTGCAATAAGAAGGCATTACTACTGCACTTACTGTATAGGCTTGTGCACCTGTTTGATAAATCACACGCAGGGTGCAGAATGCATCAGAATTTAACCATAAAAAGATCAATATACGTGGATGTTAGGGCACATTAATACATGTGAAGAGTTTGCTGGGGCCAGCTTGACTGACTCATAACCACCACACAGAAGGCAAAAGAACAATTAGACACTTATGTAGACCTAAAGAGAAACTGCAATAAATAGAGAAGTGAGTGATGTGGCATTTCTCTCCTCCTGCACTAAACAGCCCAAGGTGTGACTCACACTGCAATCAATACAATGCCTGCACAGCAAGGACCAGCCCTGGTCTGGCCTCACCAAGCCATGTGCTCTCTCTCTAATTCATCTTTCAAAGGTCCTACAGACAGATCCATGGAGAAAAGAAGAGATTAAGATGTGTACATAAAGGGAAAATTAGGTAGTTAAGAAGGACCTACAACACTGTGAATGTATTACACAGGACAACATACAGAGTTAACATCACAAAGCTCTTGTTGTATTCTACCTTTGAGTTATGTTTCATCTTAAATTGCTATATTTGATGTCTGTATCTGCATCAACAAAGGCAAGAACACAACTACAGTCCACAATAAGGTATTTGTAAAACTACAGTGTTTGATGCCCCGGTGTTACTGGCCCAACAAAAAAGCTGAATAAATGGAACAGGACAACATGGAACCAACTTTGTTTGAGGTAGCACAACAGATGAGAAGATGTATTTGCTGAAGTTGAAATGTTTCGATTTGAGCTAAAAATCAACAGAAACACTGTTGGACTGTTGTGAATGAAGTGGCATCACCACAGATCAACAATGTGTCATATTTAAGTGCTTTGTTACACCGTAAAGCTGCACAGTGTAAATCATTAGTAAGTCCTCATGAAATAGGTGGTTCTGTATGCTTGGTGATTTAGTCGCTAGTTGCGGGGCTAACCTCAGCAGCTGGTGAGCAAACTGGTAACGTGCCATTTAATTGGGAATATGCCAGTGTGAGCCAGTCACAATAGCCCACCTTGCTAGTTAAGTATTTCTACCAAGTTTTTGTTCCTGATTCATGACTGACAACAAAATAAATCACACATAACCACATGTGGACGAAAATGCCCTTTCAAAATACAAATCAGCTATCAGCTGATATTAGTCTACATATTATATTTTGGTATATTGTGCAACTTAGTTAACGTGACAACATTATATATATATATATATATATTCATTTGTGTTATTGTGTTTAATGCATTTTTGGCTGTGACATAGCTTTCTCCCTTGATTCCTGCTATCAGCAGGTTTGCCAACTTTGGATACCTGGCTGGAGTGAGATTTTGATGCCTTGGTCTTAATCAGGCATACGCGCACTTAATCACGTGCACATATTTGGACTCAATTCATCAACACGGTTTGAAACCAAGTAGTTTTGTTGCCTGAACCTCACCAAAATGCAACAGAAAACTGAAAACAATAATTAAAAAATTAATAAAAAAATGAAAGTCAACTTAACCTAAAATTAAAAAGTTGGTTAGTTTAAAGCTTAGTTAAAGAGAGCAAAGGCTGGCCTGCATCTTGAATGCCAAGCTCCCAGCTGTGAGCTCGAGCAGCTGTCCAATAAACACAGAGATAAGCATCGTGCACCAATAAAGGGCCTGTTTGCTTGGTTTAACCATTACTATACCAGAAAGACTATGGCTGAAATACATTTACCTGTTCATCTCTGTTGCTGTTGCAATGTTTTGGTGTGGGAATTGTTTGGGCAGCGTGACAGCGTGAAACTGAAGGGGAAAGCGTGAAGCGTGAGAGTTGGCAACCCTGCTATCAGCACTCAGTAAACAAAATTTCCATTCAGTTACATGTCCATGGTTCTGTTTTAAGAACAGGAACAGGCCGCACGTGCACAACAAAACCACTATGCACAGCTGTGGCTATTTGTAGAGCTGTTATTATCGTCAATTTATCACATCTATTTGTAAACCAACATGAAAAGATCAGAAACACACGGGGGTGTGCTAAAGTGTGTGCTAAAGTGTGCTTAAGTGTGTTACTTTAGCACACTAAAGTAATTAGTAATTAACTGAATTAGGTTTATAAATGTGATACACACCCATCGACCACACTAACATTCACAACCCTTCCTCTAGTAATACAACATGAACGTCACACTGCCGCCCATGTTGGGATGGAAATCGTGTCCCGCAGAATCGTCCAATATCAAAGGACCTCCTTGGGACACGGGGCTGGTGTTTACAACATACTGGATAAACAGTTGAAGAACAACTGTGCCAAATATACATAAATCACAGGACATGACTAAAGGAGTTTCTGAAAGTCTACAGATACAGGAATGTTTGGAATGTATATACAAAATGTAATGGGTCATATTTTAAATTGATGTTGCAACACATATATTATTGGGATAAATCAGAAATCCGAGTCCTGGGTTCATGCCAGAAATTAGCACCATTTACCTGTCGTAAAACTAAGTGAAGACTTCTTCTTACGGCTCCCTGTTAGGGGTAGCCACAGCGGATGTCTGATTTCCTTTTATAATCTGCATATTTGATTTGGCATAGGTTTTAATGCCGGGTGCCCTTCCTGACGCAACCCTCCTTATTTATCCGGTCTTGACACCGGCACTAAGAATGCACTGACTTGTGCATCCCCCATTGGCTGGGTTCTAAAACTAAGTGAAGTAAAGCAAACAAAACCAGTGACAATGTATGATATGCATGATTCTGCCTGCTTCACAACTTGTTAGACCTGTCAATAAAAACAAAAGCTAAGAGGTAGTGCAAATTCATGGACTGTGTTGAATCTGAGGTTTTTCAACAATGCCACAAACTGATGATTTAGTTGAAAGATCTCATACTACAACAGACATTACAAGGTTACAAAATTACAATCTCCAGAAAACCATATGTATGCCTGGTTTAAGTATGTGTAAGCTGCAAAATCATTTTTTAACAGTGTATGTATGGCCAATGAAGTATGCATGTTTTTTATGGGTACATATAATTTACATTTGGCCCAAGGTGCGTATACAACTCACAGCCATTTTTATATTCCTGTACAATCTAATTCAAATAATTAATCGAATAACAAGGTTCCCCAGTGGATGCCGATGCAAACAAATAAAAATAAAAATACAACATATTATTGGCTACACTATTTTTAATTTCATGTAGAATAGTCAGCATTTTTAATAAATATTTATTGCTGTGCAATGTTTAACACACAGTCAACCATAAAAACAATTAAATGAGGAGACCTTTATTATATGATGTCTTAATACCACCAGGTCCCTACAGTAGTTCTCTCTCAGCTCTTAACACAAAACACATAAGCCCTCTTAATTTCTCCTGTAAATACTGTAACAGTTTTACCTGTCAGAATCACTGTCACAACTGGTAATAGAGCCCCTGAAACCTTCTTAAATCAAGACCCTTCTGATTGTTCCAAATAAACATTGGTGGTGACTCGCTTTGCTCTTCAAAAAAGATTAAACAGCTGCACTTACTCACACCTGTTCTCCCAGGGTGACACTGACGCACATACTGCTCTGTGCAATAACTATTGAAACGACGTCTCATTCGTTCAGCAGCTCAAATCTGGAGGCATACAGCTAAAACAAAAAAACAATCAGTGAAGACAAACAATGTAATCCCGGGTTTTTTGCATGAGTGTGTCATGTGTGCGAGCGTATGTGGGTGTTTGCATTTGTGTCAGGTGTGTGTGCATATTTGTGAGCAGAGAAACGGGGGAAATGAGGGGTACAAAGAAAGCACAAAAGCAATGTGGAAGGAGAGAGAGATGAGCTACTGTATATGAGATACTGTCTGTTTTCAAGGCATTTGCCACATTCTGCTCCAGCCCCCTCCAGCTCTCTCTTTTGACTCAACTTTATCTCTAAAAGGAAGATTTGGAAGAAAGGCACCCAAAACAAAACAGAGGCAGGAGAGAGGATGAGTGAGGTCACAGTCCATGTAATTTTCTGAGACAAATACGTCCCACTGGGAGACAGCCTTAATATCTCCACTCGTGTTTTATTTTCCCTCACAGCCTCCAGAATGCTGCGGGGAATTAATCAGGATAGTGTCTAGCTACCTGCCACCACGCTGGCCAGCTGCTGTGTCCGGGTGATGGGGTTGACACGACGTGCCTCCACAATGGCTGAAGCTATTTTCCTGGCGTGTCTTTCTTCCCCATATGCAGTGAGGATGGATGCAAGAGCCTGTTGATCCAAGGTATTCACAACGTCAGCAGCGCAGGGCATGTCGGGGTACCTACGCACAAAGAGAAGCCCAATTAAGCTGCTTGACGTCACGTCCTTGCTGACAGTGGCAAATCCTGACAACTCTGAGATACAGCTGAAAACCTTTATGGCTGACAGTTATGAATAGAATGATTGTGAGAGAATGAAAAGAGAAATACAGCTTGTGCAATAACTTATAATGGGGTTATCTTAGCTGGTTGCCTTGCACTATATGCTGACATTTCTGAAAACATTCAATAAGCATTGAATACAATACATACATATACACACACACATATATACTGTATATAAGCACATACTGTATATACATAAACTGTATAAACATATCCAGTATATATACACATACATCTACATATACAAACATACACACACACAAATTAATACACATATGTACTGTATATATACACACATGGCTTGTTAAATATTAGAACAGCATGCATGACTAGTGTTATGCATCAACCTTCAGTAATGTTTGCTTTCAGAATGAAATTAAAAATTGCAATTGCATTTTGTTCTCTTTTAATGGCTACAAAATATTCAGTTGTGAAAGCACTTTTGCATTTGTGGACACTTATTGCCAATATTAAAAAGTAGCTTTAAAGTATAGCTCGATTTATACTTGATTTTTGAGGCCAACACTGACAGCAATAAGTTAGTTTAAAAAAATACTCACACATGAGTAAAACAATCATCTTTAATCAAGGATTGTTGTTAAGACTGAATGTTAGTAGGAGATGGGACACCAACTGTGGTTTTCAGTGTCTTAGTCACACATTTTGTACGCACAACCATGCACGTCTCCCTAAGAGTTTTTGCAGTGATACGCTGCTTCTTTCTTTGCTTCTGAGAAAGGACAGTTAAATGTATACGATCATGACAGGTTGCTTGTCAGGAAAACATAGGTTTTTTTAACTGTTAAAAAAAAAAAACAATATACTATTTTAATTTAAATTGATTTTTCACAGATTTAATGAACTGGACAGAATTTTTTTAATTTTCACTTATTCAATTTCATCAACAAATTTAAGGAAACATTAAACAACATTAAAGTCAAGTCTATGAGGCCCATGCTGATCCATGTTATTGGTAGCCCATTTTGGCTATGCCCCTTTTTTATTAGCTAGCTGCACTTTGACATTACTGCTCCAATGAGCAGTGAAGCAATTTCAAGGCACCAGTGACTAATTATCCAGCACCTCCCAATATCAATCAATCACTCAAATTGAGATCCATCAGTTTTCCAGACCTACTGTATGTTGCAAATCTCTTACCTCTCTCCATCCATTCTCATATCCAAGGGCCCGTCTTTGCTGAGGGAGAAGCCTCTCTCCGCCTGATCCATCTGCATGGAGGAACAGCCAGCATCCAACAGAACAGCATCAATGCTGCCTGGCTTAATGTTCACGTTAGACAGCAGGGCTTCAAGCTCGCTAAATCGGCCAAGCAATGGTTTCACACGACCACTGAAGAAAGGATAGTGCAATGAGACATTTGTATATCAATGCATATGGTACAACTGCTGTCAGAAGAACAGTAATTAATTCAGCTCATTGGAAACATTCCCTTAAGAAGGTGAAATGAACAAGGTATCAAACTAATAATAATACAGATTCGTTTTTTTAGTTAATTAGTTTATCAGTTGAATAAGTTACGTTTTAATATAACAAAATGGCTAGCTAGTTTTTCTTTATTATTTTCTTTAGGTATTAAAAACAGTTAAGTAACGTTAGAATGGACAAAGGAAAAGATAAAGATTATGGTTCAAAGAGATTAAAGATTATGGTTGTAACATACATACATGACATGTTAATGATTACAATTTTTACTCTGAATGTCTAAGGTCCTGATCCGACTGTAAGTATATATTTTCTATCTTAAATTTTTTTTTTTTTTTTATTAAGAGGCAACCTCAAGGTCTGAAAAGTGATGCCAATGCAGAAGTGCCTTAAACCTTTACCCTCCGAACTACCTGTCTGTCTTGTTCCATCAAAACAAGTTCCTCCCGGACATTATTTTGCAGGGGCACCATTGTCGCATCCTGGGTAGTGCCACCTAAGACGTTTGTGATTGGTTTAACGAAATACAAACAAACCAGAGTGTTTTTTCCCCTATAGCAGAATGACAATGGGCGGACCATTCTCCAGCACTCACAGAGCATTATAGAAGTTTGGCTATGTGACACTACTCAATGTGTAATGTAATGTTTCTTTTATTTACTAACAATGAAATCAATGCATAATTTTGGTTGGCATGTCAGACATGTTCCGTATGACACCTTCTAAATAAAGTTTGAAGTGGGAAACTTCAGGACATGCAGTTACACACATTTACACCTGGAGGCTGCCCAGTACAACCACAGTTTGATCTGATGGCCACTGAGCAGCTCCACTGAAGCAGCTTGGGAGTTAGGCTCTGTGCTCAAGGGCACTTTAGTCTGTGCCACGACTAAGGTAATGAGGGAGCACTGTCCTTTTACTTTCTGTAACCCTAAAGCCACAGCTGCTGCTGAATGAAAATGGTAAGTAAAGTCCCCTATTCAATTTCTGGGAAATATTGACTCTTTTCAATATTGTATATGCTTACAGCGTCATACATACATTGTAGAGAAACAACACCCACACTCAACATCAAGCAAGTCAAGGTTATTTTAGGCAGACAATTTAACAGAAACCCACAATAGCTTGAGTAGCTTTCCAGTCAACCTTTTTAAACTGAATCAGCCTACGTTTTGGAAGCTGACTAGCTGTCTTACCTAGCCTACTGAGATCCTTCCTTGTCACTGACAGAGCAAGACCCTGTACACTCAGTCACTTCCTCATGCACGAGTGGTGAGATCCTCCAGCCACATTCATGCATTTTTCATGTGACCTTTTAACATTGTGTGAACAAAGATGATGGCAGAAGAGAGCAACAGGAGTTAGCATCTATACATTAGGAGCAAAAGGTCTTCCGCAGCCTTCTCCACCCATCTGGTTCCCAGATATGAAAATAGATTTCTAGTAAACTACACCCTCCTTATGGCCAGACCAATTTCCCAAATGTGTATTAGTCTGGAAACTTTCAGTAAATTTTCAATTTCGATGGGGCGTTCTCAACGGCTGCAGATCAAAACGACTCTGGACACAATTGGATAGATGTCCTGTCGAAAGAACGGCAATCACATCTTTTTCCTATAAACAAATGCTAACAAAGTGCAATTGTCTGTTCTTCTTTAAGAGAAAATATACCATCCAGTTTGTTTAATCCTGACGTGATAGCGGATTTTCAACAGACTATCCACATCAGCAGCCATCTTGGTTGTTCACGAAAATGCCTCAATGGCAGTCATGGTATTAATCCCGCTCCATATTAGATAATGGGTTGTGATTGGCCCGACCAATTCCAGGATGGGTGGAAATCTGTCTGAACGGGAGAAGGGCCAGAGACATCTGCCAGAGCAAATAAAACATGAGCTTGCAGGATTGTCTGGTTCACAGGCTACGCTCCTTATACTCCTTATTAAAAGTTGAAGTAATATGTTTTAAGACCTCAATATGGGACCTCCCAAAGAGGGAACAGCTGCTCCACGACTCTGGGACAATTGAAACATTTTCTACCAGTCTTGGAAAATTTGATTTTGATTCTGCCCAAAATCAATTTGCAACATTCTCTTATGGTGCAGACACACTGGATCCATCGATGAACGTCAAGTTGCCGGATCACATTCATTTTCTATGGAAAGCAGGAGATCCGGCTGCGCAGTGCATGATGGATATGGCATGGCGAGTTGCCAGACCAACCACTGTATCTGAATTTGCATTATCGTGACTCGACCCCAACTTTATGCAAATTAGGTCTGGCCAGCGCAACGCAGCCGCCTCGCGAAACTGTTAGGCAGTGCTGAACAAATATGAATCAAGACTCTGTTACTGCATTGCGTATGTAACCCATCAAATGTTTTCAGAAACAAACTTGACTGTGCCGTTTAGCTGTAAAAGGAGAAAGGGCCAGAAAACTTCAGTGTTCCCGTGTGTCCGGATGCGTTGTCGGATTTAATGTGTCTGCCCCTTTAAGCTCAGAATAACATGACAAGTTGACCTCATGTCAGGGTTGTTATCAGATAAAACAACTTCATAGCTATTAGCATTTGTTAGTGTGGCTCCGTTTATTTCTTGAAAATGCCCACTTAATGTAATCCAAGCATATGGTTTAACGGATGGTTCGATAAAACTCTGTAGTCCATTTTCCTAATTTTTACTGTTTACTGAATACACAATTAACAAATAAGTTAAGCACGACAAACAGGCTCCATAGCTTCAACTAAATTAACTAACAACCACAGAGAAGCTCAGAGAGATTTCTTTTCTTGGATGAGAATTAATGCTTGAACGGACTTTAATGAACTGGTAAACAAAGATTGGATCTCTGGTTGGCTATGGCGATCTGATGGGTCTTGTTCCTGTGAAAATGAAGCAAGTCTCTGCTCTTGAATGTATGCAATGCGCTTTCAAATGCTGCATTCAATCTGATGTCTCACCCATCTTTGAAGCAACTTGCAACCTGTGCACATAGATTGAGTCACTGCTCTCAACACATGAACCTCCATCTGGAGGAGAAGGTTTGTTGATTTTAGTGTATGCTTTCCATGTGTAAGATAGACCACAATAGCCGCTTACAGCTCATCACACAAAATACCGTTACTTCTCTCTCCCTCCTGTTGCATAACAAAGGGCACATTTTTTAGGAGTACTGGTGCACTTCGATATACATTTTTGTCCCGAGTGTCTGTTACTAAATGGCTGCAGACAGGAGCCCTGTAAAGGTATCTATTGCCCTTAGCTGCCAAGTAGCTGTTGCTCTATTGCACCTCTGTAATTTTATTAAGTTTGGTTTATTTGTCATAAAGCAACACCAGAAAAGAACTTTAATCATTGCTTTAAGTAAAAAATAAAACTAATAGTTGCATTCAGAATTATTTTCTATACAAGATAATGAAGACATGTCAATAAAGTTACTGTATTGATACCAATAAGCAGCATTGATATCAATATCAGTATTGATAAAATAAAGGTTATCGACACCCTTCCCCTTCTCAGATATTTTACAAAATTTAAAACTCGCCCATTTCTAAACACAACAATGACTCCACCTTCGTCAGGATTAGCTAGGGGCATTCAAGGAAAGAACACAAATTGGCAGGTCCTGTATTTCAAAACCCACTGAAGACAAAATGGCAAGGGAGCATCTCACCCACGCTGCCAGGGCCCTCCTTTGCTTTGCTGTTGTTATTCACTATCCTGCACAGTGATTGATTTGTTGAAAAATCTATAGTAAAGGCTTTGTTGTTCTCTCCCATCACCTGCACAATCCCTTTCTGTTACTGCCTCCTCAGTAGCACTCTACCCACCATCTCCAATTTCTAAATTTTGTTCGTTATGCAAAGTTGAAGTATAAACTGTCTTTTTGGTGGGAGTTTACAAACTTTTTATCTCATTGGTTTTAGAACATGTTAGCCATTCTGGAGTCTACTTGAAGCCTATTTACTCAAACAGCTGGAGTTCAAACAGTCGTGTGCTGATGATGATGATTCTGTTGTTACCTCAAAGCTAATTGCTGTGTTCTTACTGAAAACAGCTCTGCTAGAAAGTGTAATACTGAACCAAACTGTAAATCTGCAGCCATAAAACAAAAGGAGCTAAAACGGGCTCAAAAGCTTTTCTTAGATTACTTATCTACGTCACCATGTAATACAGCACCACCTCCAGCTAGGTGAACGTTGCAAAACCTAGTGAATCCTATGAGGGGCTGTTAGGGACATCATTCAAAATGACCATGCATGTATACATGTAGTTTCCCTCTCACATACACATATGAAACCAATCTCATTCACACACTATACTGAAAACCTTACATACAAGTGAAATGCTTTTACATACATAACTGAAACACTCATAAAAACTAGTGAAATCTTATACTCTACTAAAAAAACTATTTGAAGTCTAGAATTTATTTTCCTTTGAAGTCACAGTCAGTCTTGTAATAGCTAGCCACTGTACAACACTAAACGCTCTATCATGCTAATCAAAGGCAGTCAACTGTATTTCAATTAAATAAGAACTGTTTTACGCAAATTTCTTATAGTTTTTTAAATATTGAAAACTAAAATTCTGAAGTCTGTGTGTCCGCCCACATGCAGGTGATAAACATACCTTCCACTACACACTGTGACTTCTTCTACAATGTTTTTGGAAGCCACTGAAGGATTTAAAAATATGCAAAACAGTTACATAACATTTCTAAATTATTAACTTCTTTATGTGGCTTAGACACAGAGTTGGAGATATAAATGCCTTATGTAAGGTCTTATATTATTAAAGAGGACACGTTTCAGTGGTGTATGTGCTGAGGTCCAAGTGTGGGCTCATAATTGCTTAAGAGATCTGAGCTATTTATAGTTGTAGCACCCCACAACATTGACATCATGCAAATTTTTGTTATTCTGGCATCTCACTGGATCAACCTAGCACTGAATGTGATTTTCCCAAAGCTTACACAGAGACAGAAAGAGCCAGTACTGATAATACTAGTGTAAGTCAACGTGAAGTGAACCACCGGTCTTAAAAAAAAATACATGTTAGTACATTCCCATTTGGGCACTGCCATCTTCTTTTAGTGAAGAGACCACGTGCCGGGTAAAACTAAAAGTTCTGAGTTTAAATAAAGTCCAACTGACATTTGAATTCTCATCATATTTTTTAGGTCGACCCACCACTGTCCAGACTGTGTAACTATTTGATTATAATTCAGCTATTATTATTATCATGTAAAATGACTTGACAAATCTTTGATGGAAGTACGAAGGATAAATCATAATGACTTTGGTGACTTTTCATCTAGCGCCACCGTAAACTTTGTGGTTTTGTGACATGGCTCAACAACTGGATTGATTGCAATTAAATTTGGTACAGACATTCATCTTCACCTCAGGATGAACTGATACCTTAACTTCTCATATAGCACCATAACCAGGTCAAAAAAATAAAATGGCAATGCTTTAGTCTATGACCCTATACTGGCAAAAATAATGACATTCCCATCATCCTCAGCTATAGCCATAAGCTAACTTTCAAGGTGCGTTCAGACAGAGAGCGACATGAATTTTGCCACGCACTTCTTTTTAAATAAGTGTTCTTATGTGCTCTAGTTCTGCATATTTATCAGTGGCAAAAAGTGATACTGTATGTTGTTCATCAGTACACAGACATGACTCCAAATGTATCAACAATTGTTAGATATCCTGCCGGATATTTGACAAATTGTATCTAAACACACCAGCAAAATAGAAAATAAAACAATTGAGACATTTTGACAAAATGTCACTTACATGGAATGTTCTTGGAACTTTCAGCCACTTCCTCTGAAACATTTCCAGTAGGTGACCTTGTGTAAGGGCTGAACGATATGGTAAAAACAATCTCACTGTAATTTTTTAGACCAATATTGCAATTGAGATTCAGTATTTTTTAAGTTCTTTATTTTCCGGTATTATTCACTATACACAATATAAATAATAAATAATTCTCTAGTATGACCAACACAAAAGTCAACATATAAACTGCTCTTTCATGGCCAGGTCTACATGTTTTAATGAAATGAAATTAACTGATGCACAAATTGTTCTTTTTTTAGCTACTGAATTGTAAAAACTTTCAATCAAAGTAGTATATTTATCACTCCAAGCCTTGTAAACATGAATTATACTCTTCATGACTTAACCTAAAAAATAAATATTAATCTTACTGATCTCCAGTCAGTTACAATAGCAAACCACACAAACTAAATTGCGGAAATATAAAAAAGAACAAATCTCAACACAGACTATGGCTCTGCCACTTTAACCATATTTTGATAACTTAAAGCCTGATTAACATGTGAACATGTTGATTTAATTAATAAATAAAATAAACAACTGCCTCTCCCTTAACACACCAGAGGGCTCATGTGTGAACAATAATTCAAATATTAAAAAATATGAATCTTACTGATCTCTAGTCAGTTACAAACTGACTATGGCTCTGCCAAAAAAATATTTAGATAACTCAAAGCCTTGTTGTAAACATGGAATATATAATATGTAAACATGTTGATTGAGCGGCATCATATCTTTTGCTATGAACTCTGTTATTTCACGTTGCCGTTTTGAATCTCTTTTATAAGGTGATTTGAACATTTCGGTCGGTGATCCGTGCAGGGGGTTAGTCAGCTGAATTGATACACTAGTCGTCGGGTTTTTAGCAATCGTCATAAATGGCCTTGTGATCCTTTTTTAAGTTAACAGAGTTATAGTGTTGCCTTGCGTTGTAGCGACAATACCTGTCTCTGTCAAGCATCTTCTTATCTAAACCCAAAATAGGCCCAGGCAAGAGATGTACTGTTCCTCTTTGACACTGAAGTCACCTCTTGCTCTTCGCCGTTAAGTTCTGCCGAGGTCATTTTCACACAGTAGTACTGCCAGCATCACAGCGTGCACATGGCATTTTTCAAGTTGTTTTCTTTATCTACTCTCACTCACATATGTCACGTTGAGTGTAGGGCAGCATGTGTGCACCAGGTGTTTCCGATCTTTTGGTTGGTTAGATTGTGTAGCAGTAACAAAATAAACACTATTTTTCAGCTTTTGCGATTTTAAAATGTAGTTCTATTACATCGCCATGCTGCTTTGAATTCGATTAATTGTTCAGCCCTACCTCGTGATAAAATTGTTTTGTCAAACTGATATTTCAAGGTTAATAATGGTCCCTCAATCTCAATTAAGACACTGTTTACTTTGCAATTAAACTTAATTGGCTAGTATTTGGCATTTATTTTCACAAAATATTTCCTTGCATTCACTAGATTTTGTCCATCTGGAATGAGAGTACACTCAGTGAAGACATAAGGAACCTTCACAGCAACCTCAGTTTGAAGGCATGCTCGTTCAACATAATGCTGCCTTTTCACAAATCAAGCCTGAAATATTCCCTTGTGTTGACCTGCTCAGTTCCTTTACCTGCGTCACTGAAGCCTAAGACAAGATGCTGATTGATTGCTTTCAGCAGGGGAGCAGTGATGAAAATATCTACAGTCCAGTGAAGAAAAAAAGAAAAAGGCTACAAACACAGGAAAAACACACACAGGCTAGCCTTTCAAAATGAGTTTTGTTTAAAATTTCAATTTTTGTTGGTCTCAGTTGTCCTGAAAAGGTTATAAAACCTCTGTATGACTTATTATTTACTATTAAAGCTACAGGAAAATCATGAAGTTGTGACTATGCCATCGTCTCCTAGAAATGCTTCCCTGCTGTTTCTCCACTTTAATTTTATCATCTTAATTTCCTCCTTCAAAAGCTAATTTCTTAACAGCTAGAAAATGTTGCATCTACACTACATATACAGAAATCTACACGAAAAGACTACTACACGTGGCTTGGTTTTGTCACCATAAAAATCCAACCAAATAATTCTATGTGAAGAAGAGTAAAGACATTTTTACTCAGTGTGCAAGGACTCACAATAGGTGATCTTTATAAAAATAATTGTGAATTGGCAGCGATGATATATTTATTACATACATATATTTCACTGTTGCAGCTGTAGTTTCAGACAGACGTGTAATGTAAACTGCTTGTTGACATTGTTCCTTCCTCTGGTACTTTTACTGTTTGTCAACAACTTCAATCGTAGGGTCATAGGGTAACTTGATTAATTAATAAATTTAATTTTTCAAATTGTCTTTTTTAAACAGCTGACCAATCAGAGCTTGGTAGGTGGAATTAGCGCCGCACTCAGACCAATGTCATCCCTGCGTGAAAAAAAGCAGACTTCTCATTTTTAATAGAGTCAGTCCATCAACGCAGCGCAGCAGAGGCCTCCGGCAAAGCAAAGCAGAGTTGTCGGGCAAAAAAGTTTAACCAGGTTCGTCATCCAGTAAGGGCACTATCAATCACTATCTATCTACAGATCACATAGATCCCTAAATCCTACACACTGGTCCTTTAGATAAGCATATTTCTTCAATCATCATGAAAACAGTAAGTTAACTGCCCCTAACCACCGGTACCGCAGCTTCCATATGGACTGAAAATTACACCGATAGGACGGCTACTACACCATTTGTTAAATGTTATCATATCAGGATGAACCCCTTGAGATGTATCATCTCGTTTTCAAGGGGGTCCCAAAAAAAAAAACACCCACAAGAACAAATAGAAATCAAAACTATACAAAACACAAGATACAACAAAGCAAAAGAAAAAATTCGACAATCAACTCTAACATAACAGAAAAGAGGTATTACCGTATAACCTGTTTTAAGAAAGGAGAATAAAACCTTTTTAAATAAACCAGAAGAAGAAAGAGAATGAACAAACTCGGCTACCAAAGTTTCCAGATTCTACTATCCCAATGTGATAGCCAAAATGGCACTAAAATAAACAAAATGCAATGTGCATGCAAACAGTTAATATCATATCGCATCAATCTCTATGTGACCTCATATGCACACATTTAAATCCAATGTTTGCCTGGCTCAATGTAGCCACACCTTACTATGGAGCTTCAACCACGGGGAAGTCATAGCAACAACAAGAATGGTGAAAAGCAGAGAATAGCAAGGCTCAACACGCAGGAGACAATTCCCATTACAGACATGGGTGAATATCATTCACTTTCATAAGCTAATGCTTTTATATAAACGTTAGGAGGTGAAATTCAGTAAAACTGGGTTCAGATTCACTACACTCAACAGTTTGCATTGAGGTTATAATTTCCTCAAAATATGGGACTATAGAGGAGAAAATCATCTAACCCTGTTGCGCGGAAGCACTGCGTAGGTTGCCAGGGTCTTTTACTCAGGCATCCAATAATATTGGTTAATTGCTAGATTTCTCTAGCTTCTCTCAACTTGCATCACGAGTAGGCGTGGAAGAGTTTACAGCAGGGGTATATTGCTGCTGACAGAATACAGTGTTCTCATTCTCTCTCTCTCTCTTAATTGTCATTCCCTGCTCACAGGCACATTTCTCTGGCAGATTCCCTTGAGAGAGGTTTCCCCAGTATCTACGTAAAAAGGATTCCTTCCCACGCCATGGTCTTAGGAACATCTCATTTTCATCCTCCCGCGCCTTGCTCATGCACACACACACTCCCTCTCACCCTGGCATTGTGTCCTCGTGTCTCCCTGTTCTCTCACTCTCATGTTTTCATTTTCTTTTCTTTTTTTTCTCTCTCTCCGCTTCTTAACTTCTCTGGGCTTCTCTCTCCCCACCCTATGTCTTATAGATCCTCCGTGGGAGGCAGCATCTCCCTCACACTGCAGGCGTGGGCCCTTACTCTGACAAATGACATGCCGGGCCCACCAGCTTTGCGTGGGGGGAGAAAAGCTTTAAGTTAAGAAGGAAGAATGGATTTGATTGGACGGTGAAACTCAGGGGCTGTATCTTGGCAAACAGTATTTGATCGGGCTCAGGCAAGAAGCGAGAAATACAGGGAGAACTGCAATACTATATCACACCTACAGTATGTTTTAAGAAATAATGACTACAAACCAAACACTGCTCAAAATGGTCAAGCTGTCAGCTATATAATTTATAGCAAAACATGATATAGTATAAACATTTGTCTAGACAGCTTGTTAACATAGATTCAACTTGTGTTTTGGTCTAGTTGATACATTTCAATAAATCACTTACGAGTGTTCTTTGGCTAAGTGCTCCGCCAGAGAAATTGCTGTAGGATCTCGGTCTAAGGCCAGGACTGTGACTTCAGGAACCATATTCAGTATTGCTTTGGTATGACCACCACCTCCAAATGTCATGTCCAGGACCACCTATATGCAAGAAAGCAAGAAAACAACACATTCTTTTCACACCAGGACTCCATATAGACAATTAATCATCATCATCATCATCATATCATCGCAGTGTCAATTACCTGTCAATATACCTGGATATAAGGGTTTTTTTTAGAGAAGAGGATGTTGTTTTATATTAAAGACAATATACAATGCAATCAGATCCAGTGGTCCTGTGATAATAAACTTGAGTGTATTGGTCTTACTGTATCCTTAGATGTCTTATACCATTCTTTTTTGAGCAGCTTGAGCCTGAGGAATGCAATTTTGATGAGGAAGTTATTAGGTTATTTTAATATCACCTGGGAAAACAAAACAGCCAGGAAATGTTGAAAGTAACTTGTAGATTATTTTGATGCTGTCCAGCAAGTCAAGGGAACAACAATAACCTCCCCACACACAAATCGATCTTGTATTTAGCAACGAACCAGAGAGGATAGTTAAGTCTTATAACATGGTGACAGGTTTGTCAGATCATAACTTGACCCTCATTGTTTGTAAACTCACAAAACAATGGTTTAATCCTCCTAGAAACAAAGACCCCAGTTTTTAAAGCTGTACAAATATGTTGTGTACGTGTAAATAAAATTTGTGTAGTAAATATTTTCAACTGTGAGGATTCAAAAAGTCTGAGAGACGGACACACAAATTTCCTGTCTGTGTATGCGACAGTGAAGTTACAAGCTACAAGCTGCGAGTTACAAGCACGAATTTGAGCCAAAGAACGAATGAGCTGCTGCTCAGCGACAGACTTTTGCTGAACAAGAGTCTGTTGCGAGATTCCACAGTCATATCTGCCATTCAATCAGTCATAAATAGATTTCAAAAAGTCATTAAAACCAAACATGGTCAAAAGGCAGTTCTCCCTTGTTCCCTTGTGAAGTTATATCTGGAAATTAATGAATGAAAGGAATAGTGCTCTTAAAGCAGCAATTAAATTAAGGGCGTCAAATGTGTGTTATGTTGAGGAACAAGGTCATTAAAGAAATTAGAAAAGCCAAGCAAAATGTTTTATTGACGTAATAAGTGAAGCAATACTACAGCAATTTGGAAGCGCCTAAAACACTGACAGTGAGTCAGAATGGTAATTTTGAGTTACAAATTAACATATGGCAACTTAAGCGAAGACGCAAAAACTACCCTGACTGGCATCAATGTTTTTTTTTGGCTGACCCAGTAAAATCTGTTATCCAAAATGCTCCTACCAAGGTTACAATCCAACCAAGTTTTTAGTTAACCAAATGTCACTGAAACAGCCGTACTGGAAACGATGTGTTTTCCAAACGCTGAAAAGCCCCTGATACGTTTTGGAATGGACACCATGCTCCTAAAGAGGTTTAAAGACTCTTTTTCCTATTTTGTCTGTAAGGTTATTAATGCATCCTTTAATCAGAGGGTATATCTTGCATCCTGGAAATCGGATTTAATTACAACTATTTTTAAATCGTGTGATACAACCTGTATGAGTAATTACAGACCTATAAGTATTCTTCCCATTCTAACTGTATATAAAAAAAATCATAAATGTATCATTGTTATCATTGAAGATTATTTTCGTAAAAATGATTGAGACAATTTTATTGCATAGCCCCAATGTAAATTTTTTCAACAAGAATTCTGACGGTAATTTCATTTTATTTCATTATTAAATTGTAACAACAACGTACATGAAAAAATATTGACAACAAAAATAAGGGCGAAATCTCTGTTCATTATAGTTAGCTCTGTTCGGGCGGACAACAAAATTTGGATTGCTTAGTTTGTGTTTGAGAGGCAATGCCGGCTGGCCCTAGAGGCGCACACCTGAGTGTTACTGTACAAACCCTCCATAATGCAGAGGCAGATTGTTGTGTTGTAGATATATGCAGAACATTTATAGGTTACAACCTGTGGAGGAAATATGATTGTACTGCACTTTTTTTTCAAACAAACTTTAGGCATTCAAGTTGATATAATATGAAATAAGTCAGTAACACATTCCCAGCCTCGACAACTTAACACATAGTTTAAGGTATGTTTACTTTTCATCTGAATCTTTGCAGCTAATAGAAATATCTTTCAATATCCTACTAAAACTAAAACTGAGCTCTACTGACTAAATATTGACTAAAACAAAACAAGACTAAAATGTGACTTGAAACCAACTCCAATTTTCAGTAAGTGACTAATACTAACACCAAAATTAAATTTATTTTCAAAATGATCACTGCCCAGCACTAGAGCAAACGCTATGTCACATTTATGGCATGAGATACAGTAGAATTTATACTGAAATGTGCCAGATTGATGCTGCCGTATAAATGGCTTCATCAATATGTGTATTATTATTTATTTCATCATCACTGTGCAAAGTAAAATACATGTTGAGCTATTGTCATGTTTCCCTGTGATTGGCACAGCTGTTTCAGAGTGATGATACAAGTAATGTGACTGGCTGAGAGAGTATTTATTAATCACCACATGCTCGGATTTATATTCCACTTTAACCAGCCATTTTGCACTTTGCCCTGCTGTAAAAACATGAAAAATAGGAGTAAATAGTCAGTATTATAATGCTTTGGCTACTCCAGAAAACCTTTTGTTTATATATCCTTAAAAAAAACTCCAGTGGCTATCTGCTAAATGTAACTATTGGATTGGCCCAAAAAGGATACTATATAAGTATTAAGGTTGAAAATCATAAAAGGATACCTTTACCCTGCATTGTATATAATGCACTTTGTGCATAATATATAATACAATTGTGTTAAAAAAACATGTTTATAAATATGTGAATAACTACTGAATATTCTTGTATTTACATGTCACTGCTATAGTGTGTTACAAGCATATATTAACTGTAAACACTATTTAGTAATCATATCATGAGAGGGAGTGGGAAAATGTTTTATCAAGGAAATGTTCAATACTTGCCAACCATTATGCTACAGGATCTTTGCTGTTAGTCAGGTATCTGTAAACTCAACTGTATCCATGGATTACCATTTGCAAAGCAAGAAAACCTCTCCTGTCCAGGCATGTTTCCTTATATATTTCCTGACTTTCCACTGCTACAAAAAAAATTGCAGCCCTGCACTGACTGAACAGTCAGAGATTGTTTGAATAATTGGTTGGCTTATGCTTCACTTTTTATTTTTAAAATTTCTGCCCTGTGATTTATTATAATGTCGGCAAATGGTAGGGAACAGATGTAAAATGACACAAAAGGAAATGCCAGCTATTCCCCACAAAAACATTAAACATGTCGATCGATAGTGACGTTGAAGGTGGGGTGTGTGCGTGCATGTGTGAGGGAAGAAGTGATCAATGGCGGTTCCCTCTCCTTTCCAGCGCACAGCAGCAGATGGGGAGGGGGTGTGGGCTAGTGGGATGAGTCACACGCATAATGAACTTGCCTGTTGTGCTATTCAATACAAAAAAAGGAAAACGAAAACAGAAACACAAACGGCAAAGTAGGCTGGCTTTTATCGAAACAGTCGACACAAGCAACCAGGAGACAAACTAGACCTCTACTGGAGTGTGCAGCACTTGTCACAACAACCTTTTGTCACATCTTGAGGAAGCTGTGGCCAAAAAAACAAAGGTAAAGCCTATTGATGTCACTGGTGCAAATGATAGAACAGACTGCCAACTGATGCTCAATATTCTTAGAGGTGGTTGGTTGGAAATATAAATACTGTATGTTTATTCACATTTATCGCTGCTGCACTGAGCACAGATACTATCCATCTTTATGAGGTTTAATACAAGTTTTCCCCCTTACTCGCTCACACACACATACACACACCAAATAAACTAAGCTAAAAATTAAGTGTGTGCAACCAAAAATGGAGAATTGGATGTTTACAAGGTCATTTATAAGGTAAATTGAAAATCTAGTTCCCTCGCCCTGAGGGAAAACAAGCTTCTTCAAAAGCCCTGAATGCTGTTGTGAAAATCTTCCCTCTTGCTCAAAAAGCCTGCTGCTTCTGCCACCAGATGGACAAAACAACTTCTTGAAAAGATTTGGCGATAATGGGTTTGGCATTTGCGATGATGATTGACACCAAACTTGGGAGTGAGTCATTCACATTGATATTTCATACACAGTGGTGTCAGCGAGGCTCTCACCTAGACTAGGCCTTCCCAGAGAAAGCAACAGATTGGAATGAAGCCAGAACATAACATGGGTCATCACAGGCTCTAAATTCAGAAATGATTCTTAAAATAAAAGTAATTACTGTAGTCTATGTTTTGTACTCCTTTTGGGGTGTGTAATATCTGCCTTTCCCAGCAGAGGGAACAGGAGAGTTAGGAGTAGTCCGAGTGGTGCAGTCCAACAGTGAAGCTGCAAGGTGCTATAATGCAGGACACTTCAGCAGTCGCCCCACAGCATTCTCAGTGAGAGCTTTTTCTTCCAAAAAGGAAAAGGTAAACACATTTCTGACTCTCGTTTAGTATGTTAAATCAAAAACATGGGTAAGAGGATCCATTTAGAGAGATTTTACTAACATATGATGTGGGAAAAGTGTAATTTTTGAATAAATGAGATTTTACAAACATAACCCAGCTCATACAACAGTAAATAATATCCTGGCCATATGGAAAAAGGGGCCTCATCTCAAGTCTTCTTATGGTTGAATTCATTAGGAAAAGGGGAACAGGAACCTGAGAGAAGGCTGGGTACTCACCTAAATCCTACTTGTGACTCCCCAGCCCAGGTCAGTTACAGTGGGGGATCTAAAATGTCATTGAGGGGAGTTTTTACAGATCTTGTTACACTAACACACAGACCATTAGGGAGACAGATACACAGGTACAGGATCGCTTTTCTTGTCGCGTCCGTTGCCATGGCAAGAGTGGTGGTAACCGGTTTGCATTTCTTTCTCTGTCACACAAAGTTCATGGCGAGATACAACTGTGCACAAATTTTAGCAGGTTTGCAGCATGAGAACATGGTATGAAGAGATGAAGGTGGAGGTTGTGATTATGGGAATGATGGTGTTTTTATCGACTGCAGAGAGTCGTGAAGTGTCTACATACTTGGCCGTTGCCTTTGTGCGCTTGACTCTGGACATAAATCTCAAACTTAAAAGTGCTGCTGTGCTCAAACTATATCAAGATTGTCTTATAATAAAATGACTTTTTGACAATTAACATTACAGCTTCAGTATTGTCTGTTTCTCTACAGTTTACCTCCACATGTTGATTTCCACTTTACTTTAAAAAAGGGTGCAAATAAGTTTTTCCTCTCTCTACTTTATTTAAACAAATGTAATAGGCGTGCACATTGGTCTTGCAGGTAGGAGGGGGGTGGGGGTGGGGGTGGGGGGGCACAAAACAGATGGCCAGTGAGAGCAGACAAACTCAAAAGGCATGAAAGCTTCCCGCAATTACTCTGTCAAGAGATTATGTTGATGGTGATCAGTGATGTCTGAGATGCATGCAGCCTTTTGCCTGACCTACCTAAATTTAAAGTGTACTAAACATACTACCTGTGTGTCTGAGGGTAAGCAAGAGATAGTGAGTGAATGAGTGAGTGAGTGAACAAGTGATACAGGAGCACAGAAATGTTGACAAAACTCTTTGTTCGAGGGCTCCTTCCAAATGCCTCTCTGTTTGTTAAGATAATCTCTCTTTTGTGAAAGGAATGTTGCAGGTACAACAAATACTTAAATTCCATTTCTATTCAGTGCTATTTGCACTCTTTTGGCACAAGTTTAAATAAAGACACTAAGAGGTATTTGAGCTAGTTAAGACAAGACACTTCTACACGCGTTACACATCATTTGCCACCAAAAACACCCATCTGAGGTTTGTAGGTAATTTCCAAATGAATAAATGAGAATCAACAGAGGCACTTATAAGCCATATAGAAAGGCCAGCCTTTTCCAGAGACTTTCAGTACATATGTGAGAGACTTAAAAGTATTTTAGTATTACTTTTTTGAAGTGTCCCCTGATGTCAGAATGCTGAGTATGCTAATCAGAAAAAGAAATTAATCATGGGAATGTTGCAAAGGGAAAAAGTGACCCAGCTGTTACAGAACATTGTTGATGTTATTTAAGTATAGTATGAGCTTACTTTTTTTTTTTCTTTTTTAACTAATCCTAGCAGATGAATGAGTACAAATAAGGAAATAAGGACAGTTTTTGTCTGGGACTTGGTTTTGAGGGTACAAAGAAATCATACGACTTTATGTCTAGTGTTTGAAAATTTTAGATAAATAGGCCTGTGATAAGGTTTGAAGAAAGATGTGGAATTGGGTTTTATTTATAGCTATAAAGCATGTGGCTATTAGGATGGCGATGTCCGTTCTAGTCTATCAGCCAGTCCCTCAGTCCTCCTGTTGGTCCAACACTTCGGTCCACAAGTGTCATGAACACTAATGAAGGGATTATTGCCATGAAATTTGGTGCTGATATTGACGGTCCCAAAAGGATCCATTCTAATTTGGTGAACGTTGCCAAGCTAATTGTAGGGGACATATGATTAAATGTGTGCTGGTGCTCAGCAAATAGGAAAGTGAGTTTAAAAAATCAAAAGAGCAGGTAAAAGATAAATATGAGAGTAAAATACATTTATAACTAATTTCCTAAATTGTTTTGAAGTGGATTTAGGGTTTATATCATTCATTTATGTATTTAAATATACTTTTGAGCCATAGCTACATATATAACACTTGTCACATTTGTTGCATCTGAGACTCTACAGACATGGATTCTCCTCCTGGCCCTTAAGAATCTACTGAATCTGCTGCTTTTAAAGGGGTTGGGAGATGATTTGATTAAATGTTATCGAAGCATAACTTAAGTCTACCAACGAATAATGTATTTACTCTACTTTTTGTCTTTTGTTTTTATCTCAGTATAGTTGTTTATCAGTGTCAGTCACTGCACTGTTTCTGTTCACGTCTTTTAGACAAGCAGACTGGGTCACACTATTTGTTTTGCTGGAAATGCTCCCGCATCTGCCAACATGTACTCACAGATATAACTAGGCAGACAAAGGTTAACACTTCTGGGGATCGAACGAAATCTAAAGAAGGTACAATGCTACATACAGGGCTACTATATAAATCCTTCTGATATCCTATTGTATGTTCACACTTAACTAGAGTTGCAACTAATGATTCATTCAACAATTTACTCTCCCAAGAAGATACCAGACCCAAAGGGATGTCTTCAATTGCTCATTTTTTCCTGCCAATTAAAAAAAAAGTATTCCACTTAGAATTAAATGCCACAGTTAAAAGCGATAAAAAAAATTCCCATTTGAGACCACCATGATTATTTAGTTACCACAATTTTCACCATTTAACGTTTGATTAATCAGCATCAATCTTGAGCCAATCAATAACAAAACACTGATGACATGATTATGTAAAGGAAGCAACAGCAAGCTGCAACTGCAAGTCAAGCATCTTCCCCTGAGGATGATGTGACTGGGAAAGAAAGTGGCTGAAGAGACACACACTAACATAGACTGATTGTAAATGTCTATCATGTACTGCACAACCATATCTATAGAGACACAGCGTATATGCTGCAAAAAATGGGACTGTGCAACATTTAATGTCAGCCATGGGCACTGAAAATGACGATCACTGGTCAGTAGCCAATATCAGTTTTGATGTACATAACTTCTGAGAAAAATATCTTTAGCTGCTAAATGTTGCACCTTGCACTTTCTTCACTAGCTTTCTGTCTTGGAAAAATTGTTGACAAACTCACAAATACTGAGTATGCACTCTTGGGCCTACTAATCAGCCAGTGTTGTGTCTTTTTTTTTGGAGACAACCCTATTTTGGATTGGCTGCAACCGAACATGGTTCACAGATATGTGTGTTCCTAGTGTAGCACAAGGCAGAGGACATGGAAAACTATCCAAACAATTTCAGGAAGCTGGCTAGTCGGTCTGTCACAGTGTCTTCCAACACCATATATAGCAAATTTCAGGCACAATCTGGGCTGTTATGAAACACATAGGCAAGGTTAAGTGTCTTTATGTTCCTTCTCGCATCACCTTGCTTTAAGCTCTGTAGAGATTCATAAAGGTTCATAAAGACATGGACATAAAGGAGCTTATTAACTTTATTTGTTGAGAAAGAAGTAAATCAATAGTGTTGATCAAATACATGACATATAGTAGTAAAAGTAAAATATTGTTTAGGTCTGCACAAAGCTGCACAAAGTAACTCTGGGACATAAACATAGTAAGTTATAAGAAAAAGCACTGCGCAGACACACAGTACAATAGTAAACACTTGCATGTTGGAGGTCAAACAAGACAATACACTATGTAAACCATAATACACTATGAAATGTCCTAATATACAAAAGGAGGCAGTTATAAAAAGAGTGTTATTTTCTAGTTAAAGACAGCTCTAAGTGTATTATCGGGCTTGTACAAGGGCCAATTACTACAGGATAAAGGTTGTGTTAGGGTGGAGGAGAGTGAAGCTCTGGGCCTGATGCAGAAGTGGGGAACAACACTGTCCTGTGTCTGTGTAAGAGGGCGCAGCATCACACTGGACAGCGGCAGCCTCTAGGCAAACCTTTTGAATTCAAAGTTTAGAAATCAGCTTAAGTAGCAGTTGTTCAGACAAGTCAAGGCAAACCCACAGCTATTCAAACTTCATCTTTAGTTTGCCATTATCGTAGACGGCCAGGAATATAAAATCCCCCATTCATTGTGATTTGCTGGTCGCTGGGATGAGAAACAATAACCATGAGTTGAAACTGCCATAAACTGAATTTAACTTCTAACAATAGCAGCAGTGGCTACTTGAACAAAGTCAAGAATTGAGGTGTTTACGCCTTTAAACACTCCTGCAAGCGTGAAAAAAAATATATTTTAATTGCAAGCAAGCAAAGCTAGCTCTCACAGGGAGAAACCAAATTAGCTTAGTTGGGTAAATTTAAGTAATTATTATCACTGAAACCTGCACACAACTAATTTTGAGTGAGCCGATTTGAAACAGTTAGAGCTCTGTGTATATTTCTTTATTTTTGTGCTTTTATTTTTCCAATTGGTGCATGAGCATGGACTCTGGCTAATGTGACTTTATCTGTCTGGAGGATCCTGGATGAAAAGCAGACTATGATGACCTGAAAACTTAGCTAATCTAAAATAATATTATGAACAGCTGTGGTAAAGGTTCAAGACTATCAATAGAGCCTCCTGCTTTTGGCTCAGGTGGATCATTTTTAACATTTTGTACATAAGTGTGCCATGATCGCTGTCCAAGGTGCTGATTGTGGGACAGCCAGGGATGTGGGAGCTGTCCCAGGATACTCCCTGTTCCTTAGGTTAGGTAAACTGTTGACAAAAAATGTTTTGCCTGTAGGTGTGTATGTATCACATTGCAGGTGGGGCCATGCGGCCCAACTTTTCCCCCTGCTACAACCCCCTAGCATTTCCAAGTGGTATTACTGTTTGCACAGATGTTGCAAAAGACAACAGGGTCGCTCAAAATATTCAACTATCTGTCTGCTTACCGACTCCATGATCATGACAGAATATAGTAACTTTCACCACTGCTCATTTTAGAAAAACCACCACACTAGTTGACCAAGATGGGGGCGCGTGCCATGCTCAGCGTCTCCAGATTCTGCAAATTAGTAGTTATCTGCCTATTGTACAGTCTTGTGTACACATCGTACAGCCGACAGGAAGTTTTGGACATGGGATCATGCAAATCTGACAACTTTATCTGTGATCTCTGGCTAATTCCAGAGATTGCCAAGACAACGGAATATGGACTGCAACATTGTGATTTTTGGTTGTGTGGTTATTTGTCTTACTGGAATGACTGCATTTAAAACAAGTGTTTCAACTGACTTGCTAGCCCCAGATGATGTAGTTTGAGTGTCAATGTCACCCTGTAGCATGGATGAGGACATGAAGATATACTATGCCACATTATCTAAGCCCCTGGAGTTCTTTGAAGAGGTCACTAGTGTCCATTAAAACACCCGTCCCTCCCTTGCACCTTAATTTACATGATGTATTGTTTAACTTTGGAGTGATCTTGCATCATAAGTGTCTGAATTGACATCAGTGACAATGACAACAACCAATCAGTTTTGATCTTGAATTCTTTCAACACTCAGGTATCCTGAAACACATAATGTGCTCTGTAGTAGCCAACCTAATTGAAAAAAATGAATGCTATTAAATAAAAATGATCTTGCTTTTTTACCATTATCATTGTCACCTTTTTGGAGCCATAACTTTATGGATTAGTGGTTTTAAAGTGAGAAGTTTTAAAGTTTCATGTACGGCTGGTGATATATCTTGGAGTTTCTTGTCCCCTCACTCTACTCACCTCAAGTCAAACACTGTAAGCCCGTCACATTTTCTTCCTTTTTCTTCCTTCCTTTTTCCTTTTTATTTACTGTTTTTTCTTCTCACCACCCCTTACAGATAATTTAAGCCAGCTCCATCTTTGTTCTATGGTTACATTTGTTATATTTTTCAATAAAAATCTGACTGCAAAGAGGAAAACCCCGGTCCCTGTTCTCCTCTACATAAAGCTCATAAAGCCCATGTCAAGCATCCGCCCACTTTGAGTAGTCCTGAGACTGGCTCTTACACCACGGTGGTGCTGAGGAGATCCCTGGAGAAACAGGGATAGCAGGCACTTGTATCTTCTCTGAAACTATGAGCCAATAACTCAATATTTACTGTACGTGGGCAACCCTCGGCAATGATTAGTCTTTCTACCATTTTATAGGTTGCTTGTATTCTGAAAAAGTAATCTGGAAGTAATTACATTTAAAAAATGATGAATTTATCTAGCTTCTCTGAAAACAATTTTGATAAAGTATTAGACTTATTTCTGTCTAAATTAAAACACAGCTCAATGTAATAATAATAATGTAATATAGCAACTTAAAATATACCACTGGAGCATTGTTGATATCTGTTTCAGTTGAATTTGGGGCCACTGCATGACCAAAACATCATAGATGCAGAGGATTATCATCTGCACTGTAAAGTAATCACATTATCAAGCAACAGTCTGTGTGTCAAAATGATATGAATGGCATTTTAATTTTCCTTGTATGTTATAAACCTTTGCATATAAAGTGATTTACAGGGGATAGTAAAGCATTGTGGGGATCTGATTTGGAGGCAATGAGTGACAGCTGCGAAAGAACTGATTGGACACTGAAAGAAATGGAAAGGGAGGGACCTCTACTGTGTGCATGAGTCATCACTCTCCACCCCCACCCCCCCAGCCAAACTGTCTGTTTTTGTCTTGCAGGTTGGAGATTTACTGAGCTTCATTTTCTCTGCTGGAAAGATTCACTTTTGCATATACCTGAATGCAGGCCTTAACAAGGAAATTATTATGTGAGTGACAAATTTGTAGGTGAATTACAGCAAAGGTCCAGTAGCTGTTAAAAAAAAAACTTTACTGACAGAACAAGATATCCGAAATATAAATGTGTGTTTAATTATAACAATATCAATGTTTAATGTTAATTACAACACTATCATACATCAGGGGTCAGCTATACCGTAGTTACACTAAGATATATTTTCGACATGTTCCTATACCAGTCTGTCTGGTTTAAACTATAACGATTTAATACCTAAAAATGTATAAGAAATTACATCTGTGCATCCTTACATCAGCACAGACTTCAGCCTCATTTCTGTGCTGGGTAGCTGGGGGACACAGTTGTTCATGATAATCAAATTAATGTTTCCCATAGTCTAACAGGTTCATTTGGGGTTGAAAATAGGGGCAAGATGGTTGCGGTGTGTGAAATCCTCATTACTTTGATTAGTCAAGTCACATCACAATTGTCACAAATGAGCTAGTATGTAAAAATCTGAGCGGACTATATTTCAGCATTTTGACATTTTGTATTAGAAACTCAGATATTATTATTTTATCCTATTACTTATAATGCAAAGAGAAGCTTTGGTAAACTTAGTGCTGCAATATTAAAGTCCCTCTCCACTCAAAACTGTGCTTTGCTTATCGTTACTTCTCTTGGATGTTTGACCTTCACTGTGCATAATGATGTATGTGCAGAGATTGACACTAGAAGGCTGTTACCACATGAATCTGCTGAAGGAAGAAAGTTTCTCTGTGCTTAAATCTTAAATCTGAGTTTACGTACATACGAGCACGATTTTACAACATCACAACTAGTTTGGAAGCCTATTGTTGTTTAGTATGCAACTTACACAAATGTGATGTGGGAACATAAATTCTGCACACTAGCACTGAGAATGGCCTTTTTAGTGAAAAAGGTGACATCCTGTGTCCAGCAAGTAAATATTTGAAACTGAAAAATATTCATAGATTCTGGATTTTTTAATGAAAGTAAAGGGGAAGAGGTGATTTCAAGATTTTTTACCCAATGTCAACTATTCAAAAAAAGCAGACACTTTATCACAATTGCACCTTAGATAGGTGCAAACCGGCTCGCGTACCTTGACGTCTTAATCTGTATGAAATTATCGGTGTGCACTATGATTGTCAATAGACACAACACAAAAATATGCATGTTACATTACATTACAAATGTGTTTAGAAGCATTCCAAAGATTATTAATATGAGCATTTTCTGGTCTGCTGCCCAGATGGTAACGGCAAAGTGAGGGTTGGCAACAAAAACGACTGGGTTATAATTAGAGGCAGATCATGAACGTGCCAAATAAGTAATGGGAAAGGTTAAGCATGGTTAACTTTTCAGTTACAGTTAAAAGAAACCAAGTGAGTACGGGCAGGAGAAAAAATGCTAACCCTGGTCAAAAAAAGCTATATATTCCCATTACTCCCTATGACATTATCCTGCCCTGTACGTCAAACTACCTAGCTTTTGACACTAAATCTAAGCAGTTTTAACTACCACTGCTGCCTTTTTATCCAGAGGACAGTCACTACTGATAATGGAAAGATCTTGTTTTCAATCTTGTTGTCTGACCTCATACGCTGTTATTCTGACATGTCTACAAATGTATTGTTGTTAGAACACAAAATATAGACTACCAACTTCCAGAGGATGGGAAACACCACAAACTGTGACAGAAATGCCAAAAGGCTATTTCTTTGTTTTAACAGGAAACAAGAAATAAGGTCAAAAATGATGCAGTGAATCTATTCAAAATGATTACATGCTTCATTGCTCTTCTTCACTGCTTTATCTTAAGTGTGACAATACTGTCAATACAGTGTGCCAAGGAAACAATGCAAACTATATAAAGCCCAAGAGAAAACAGAAAAGAAACTGAAAAGAGGGGATGGAATCATCTAACTATATTCACAAAATGTAAAGAAGCATCAGGAAAGATGGCTTTCTCTCCTGAAGGTGAATTTCATGGTACTAAAGGAAGACAAAAGAAGAATAGGGCCAAGTCCATTAGGGAGTGCAAAAAGGAGTCGAGTTAAATGAAGGCTTCGTGGTGGAAGGCATGGTAATAGGGAAAAGACATCTAGAGGCATCTAAGAAGACGCTTCCAGTAGTTTGAAGACTGGGTTGACAAGACAATATGAAGTGAAAGGAACTAGGGAATGGGGCAGGGGCAGTGGCTTGGGGGAGGGGGTGGTCTTGGAGGGAAGCTTCGTGGATCTGCGCTATATACTAATAAAGTTACCATGACTGGTATTATCAGTCCACCAATGTTTGTACTTATAGTACCTGTTCAAAAGAGGTGGAGATACTGTAAAGGCCACAGAGTACATCACATGTCAGAGTAGTTAAAGATACAAAAGACACTAGACATACTATAGGCATACCAGTACATCTTAAATTGTTCTATATTTTCCTTATTGATTGCCTCAGTGTCAATAGGTGGCTATACTCTCTCATTAGCCTATAAATCAGGCATAATTATTAATTTTGCCATCGTGTTCATGTAAGCAATTTTCCGTTTGGGAGGTAAGGTTATTTTGCCTTAACCAATAAGTAGTGAGTGACGTATCCATCCCACCAAATTCACTTTCAGTCAACGCAGAAGCTGTGGTTGCGCAGTCTCCTACAAAAGAGACGTGTGCAGCAATTCAGAGATCTGTAACCAGGCTATCATGGTATTAACATTTAACGCTTGACAAATTTCAATTATCTCACAGTCTATATAGTCATATTGTCCATCCCTAAGCTAAAGGGGCTGGCAGAGAACTGTAGTTTGTAAAGGTCAGACTTTGAGCTACCACTCGGACAAATAACCATCAGCCAGCTCCGGGCTTTCAATCTCTGACATCAGTCTTTTTAGCCTTTGGAGGGGGTAGCGGTCAGTCTCAGGAACCTTAGGCTGCCTGGAGGGTACATAAACTTGTGTGTCAGGACTGCCTCTCAGCAGGACGCTGCTGATACAGTGAGGCTGAAATTTACCACATCTAGTACTGCTGCCAGTGTGCATATACTTCCTTCAGGTACTCATCAGCAAGAGGTGAAGGCGTTGTGAGCCAAAGCCCATCTGGCCTCTGAAGCATTAAGTTTAAGAGTCGTGTACTGACAGGAGGGAGGATGAGGCAAGCCTCGTGAGGACTTAATGTGAGAATTGATTGGTCCTCAGAAAAGCTTTCCCTCAAACGCTTAAGACGGAAGAAGATTGTGCTCAAGAACAAAGCAGGAATTTAAGTGATAAATTTAATATAAGTTTAAACACTGGCTGTTAAGGTGGACATGGCGTCAGAACAGTGAGAAGGAAGCGAAGAAATTTCTGTTACTGGTTTAGGTCAGTAGTGTCATGTAGCGTTGAGCAGACATGCTCTTCCCTGCCAAATTAGTCCGGAAACAAGGTAGGCAAGGAGTGGGAGCACTCCAGCTGAGAACAACAGCACTTCATCTGGATGCTGCTGGGAATTTAGATAATGTTGGTTACACAGATAAGGTCACTGCAACTGACTTTTATCAGAAAAGGTGCAACAGCAGTTTAATAATGATCATTTAGATGCAAGAACACATGCTGAGGAATATAAAAAAAGAGAGAATACATCACACCTGTTTTAAATTTAAAGTGGCCACAATACCCAGGTTTATAACACTATTTGGAGGGATTTTACAACTGAAAAGTTGACAACAATCATTTTTTCCTCCATCTCGACAAGAGTAGTATTACCCCGTCTGCATGTAACTTGCATGTATTCGACTCAGGATCGCCTTGCCAGATGACATTACATTGGGTTGTGCCAAAAGTTGAGCCAGGAGCCTAATATCTAAGCTTCAATTTACAATGTGAGATTATTTCCTCTCACAAATTTTACAATGAGAACCCTGTAGGACTTGCAAATTGAGAGCATGTTTACAATATGGCAGGTAGTAGTGCTCATCAGTGTGGCTAGGCTCTACAGCAGACAGTAGTGATGCAGCAAAATGAGATAACTGTTAAAACACAATTTCATGCAAGAAAGGAATTGCCTTAGTCCAGACCTTTGAATCCGCCCACTCCACGGAGTTGACTGCTTCTGGTCTGTATACACACACACACACACACACACATACATACACACATACATACATACATACATACATACATACATACATACACACACACACACACACACACACACACAACACACATATAACAATTATGATAAATCACCTTTTCTTCTAGTCTAAATCAGCTGCAAATAAAGGTAGGTTCCCATTAGCACATTTTCATAGTCTAATAGTATGACAAGGAGTGGGACCATTTGATAAAAAACAAAATCAATCAGTTAATTAAAATAAAATTAAAATCACAATCACTAACTTTAAATTATTCAAAACCATAACTGATTGATAAACAGTAACATGACCAAATCATAAATGTTTTGTTATCTAATTATCCTGAACATATTTAAAAGAAAAACCACTGAGATAATGTAGTTGGACCTCACACAATCACCAATTGAAGATGTGTTGCAGGAATGAGTCATCTAAATCCAGCTGTCCACAGGGCATGTATCTGATTAGCATACCCACACTCACACACCAGGAACAAATGTAAATATTGCAATAAAACCTGCTGTAATAGTATCAATTCAGCATCGAGGTTGGGTTTCAGTTTATTTTTACCAAGTTTAGTGATATTGGATGCATGTGAGTATAGAGTTATACAATTTCAATAATTCTTATTAAAGCTATATGCAAATATAAATCTCAGTAAATGGTGTTACAGCAACACACTCTTCTCCAGTTTACCCCTGTGCCATACACTAATATTTGGTGTTATGTGCATGCATCATAAGACCTCCCCTCCATCTCTCTTTCTCAGACACACAGTCAATATTGTTATGGCACATTCAATCAAACATCAATCAAGTGCAATAAATTTTGAAGTGTCCAAATTTTATTGGAAAATATACTGTACTGCAAGCTTTGTAAGATATACAGCTTTGTAAGCTATGTAGCAAAACTGGAAAGGGAAGCAAATATAGTTTGGAGGGTGGGAGGGAGGTTTACTTGAGCTAAGCTATGATAGACACCATCCGCTCAGGTAGGCGCAGAGGGGATTGCTTTATTTGTTTAAGTTGTTGTTCAAGTGAACCTGAAGCTGAAGTATGTGTAAGATGAAAGGACTAAAACACCTCTACAGGACAGTGTGGTGAAGCACCCACAAACAGTTTGTCTGCTCAGAAAGGCTGAACGATTTGGCGCTCTGTAGACTGAGGCACCCCATTTGGCTAATGAAGTCCCAGACTGTCTTCACACCACACCCCCACCCACCACTCCACTATGAAATGTTCTACTCATGAAAGTAATGAGGCAGGGAGGGAGAAAGACTCTTCTGGCCACTGATAACCTCAGACTAAACTTGCAACCTTACGAGACAAGGGCCTAATATCTGGCCGTCAATCAGCCCCAGCATCCCTGGCTGGAGTGTTTAATTACAAGGATCAATTATTTACCAGCCTCGTCTTTCACTACTCAGTGCTCCCAAAAAAGGAGTGTAAAGAAAAAAAAAGAAAAAAGAAAAAACATTAAAGACCCAGATGAGGTTGTGGTGGCAAATTTAGTACGGAGAAAAAAAATTGCTTGTTCCAGATAATACAGACAGTGTTTATTCTGCACCTTATATGTGACGGATGAGTTTGTCTCGGCCGTTACACCTTTTTGGATGACAAATGTCACCAAACCACTTCACTATGTGTTGTCGGATTAATATAAATGAAATGCCATTTTAAAGCATGTGTAACTTTTTACAATTAAAAATCACATTTGTGTATCTAGAAATACACATTAATTACAACTGAAGTTGAAAATAAAAGATTACAATAAACTCATAAAATGCATATGTCTATTTACAACAGCTACAAAACTAAAATCAGGGATTATCTGTTTTAAAAGGGATTGGCTGAGAAAATGTCAAATTATTTTATAAAAGTTATTAAAACTTCATTTATAAAGCGCCTGTCTCAACAGTGTTACAAAGTTCTTTACCAAAAAGAAAAGATGCAAAGACACAACTTCAGGATTCAACTACTGTATCTCATTGTACTTCATATTTACTACTATAGCCATTTCTTCACTTCAACAGCGTGGCCCAAATAGCAACTGCAAGGCTTTTAACTAATTTGAAGAGACATGATCATATTACCCCTTTGTTTTCACAATAGCGCTTCACCTGGCTGATGCTGGGAAACACAGATAAAGTCACAAAAAAGGTCAGTTTTACAATACAGGTTATATATATATAAAGTTTCTAAATAGTCTTGCTCAGAAGTACATGGTACTCCCTGTACTGCAGTTAGAGTCATTTCTCAACTCAGATGGCCCAAAATTCAGCTGTAAGACTTTAAACTAATTTAAAGAGACAGGATTATATTAACCCTATCTATGCCCCTCTTTACAAGCAGGTACACACATAAAAAGTTATCCTGTGCTGACATTAGCACTCTGGACACACTTTAAAATATGCTGGATTAACTTGCATCAAACATTTATGCATTTTTCCTCCCTGACAACCTCCATAAGATATAAATTCCACAAAAACACATTTAATGTAAAAATGTGGAAATGACAGATAAAACAGATGGTAACCACTCAACTACTTTTTCATGTCACACAACTGTACACTATTTTTCATCATCTGTGTTCTATCTTGAATCTCAAAATGCAAGAAGAAAAAAGACATTGAGAAGTAGCAGCTGGCGGAGTGTTTTGTGGTCATCTATCCATAGAACAGAGTGCCTCTTCATGTGTCCAAATTACAGCCAGCCAAATAACCCAAATAACAGAGGAAGTGAAAAATGCAGCACTCAACTAAGTCTGCTGTGGTTCAGGGTCTTAACAAGCTACAACACCTGTGATTTGTGGTTTGCCTGTTTTGCTGTATTTTTGTGCTAGATTTCCATTGTCATCATGAGTCTAGCCTGGTTCATGCTATTTATGGTGTGCAAGCTCCATATTGGAGACCACCTGCTTTCTACGTAAGTTGGCATTAATGCTTCCGTTTCTTTCATGATGACCCCAGACTTAATAATTCCAGTGCTTTGGTGGTCCTTAAAACAGTTAGTAGTGTAGTAAAAAGTACACTTTTGTGAGTTTTTTACTGTTTACTGTTGTTGCCTTTGGAATTGCTTAGTCAAGAGGTAAGTGTCCCAGCATTTAAGAAGTCTTGTTATATACATAGTTGACCCTATAATCATTTCTTCATGATGTATGTTAACACTAAACTAAATAAACAAGAAACAAAACAATTGTTGACTTACAAATGATAAAACTACATGATTAATTTTACATCAATACAAACATATTTTCAAGCCTATAGCGTAATTGTTAGGAATAATAAATCTCCCGTCACATCAGCAAATGACAAGGATATACCTTCATACATTGACAGAGATCAAAAAGTACAAGGATTGTTGAAAGACTCGGATATTGATCCAAAAAAGTAGGTTAAAAACACTATGGGGCTCATTAATTCCACAAGGGGGAGTGTGTTGAGACTGAAATGTAAGAGTAGGCAGCTCGTTTCTCCTTCTACAGCAGCACAGGGTTTTTCCCCTGGACTCTCAGCTGATGGCTCATTAATCTATTCTAGAGGAGGTCCCCTACGCAAGCAGCCTGCGCCAGTGGAGGACTCCTTATGCTTGGTCCTTTTTAGCACAGTTCTTTGACTTAACCATGAGTATTACCAAGTCGAACAGGAGGTTTCATGAAAGCATTAAAACAAAGTAAACTTAAACCTAATTTTTTTTTAATTTATCATTGCTGCCTCACAGCAATGATAGTTGCAAAGTTTCAAATCTCCATTTAAGCTGTGTTTTTTGTTTTTACATTATAGTTGAATTCAATGGCCTGCTGTAGTTTCCAGGGGTTGCACATTGTTGCAGCTCTGTACACCTTCCAGCTCATTGTCTTGATTTGACTGCCTAGTTGAGTCCCTCCAGCTCTCACTGACCTGCTCAGATAAAACTGAGTAGTCACTGCCAACCCTCAACTGTAAAAAAACATCTCCGTCTGGTGAACAATTTAAATAATACATTCTGTAAAACACTGGGACAATATTAAAATAAAACTATGGTTTACTACAATTTGGGATTTATTTTTGCAGCTGAATAATAACATTGTAGTGCTACTCACCAAAGTAACTTAAGATCTCTGAATTTGGCTGCATCGCTAAAAATAGGTCCAACAGGGCAACAAACATGAGTGATCAGACGATCGTACAGGTTTACCAAGATTAGTTACCACTTTTTTTTCCGGTAAAACTAGAAGTGAGCGCACCTGCTGCTTATAATCCCTCATTGTACGATACAATTTTGAGTATGTACGAGCAGGACAAATTGGTCAAAGTTGACCAACAAGGTCAATTTGTAAACTGTGATGGATGTTTACAATGGACAGGTTGGGTATTAATTTTACAATTCACCTTAATTTTCTCTTCCAATTTAATTCAGCTAACCTGGGAATATGTTTACCAGTGTTGATTTCATCAACAAAAACCATGATGAAAAATATTTGTTGACAACCTTTTTGCAGGACAAAAACAAAAAAAAAAAAAGTAACCATTAAAAAACAAGAACTATGACAAAATATATTTCCTCATAGTTTGAAAACTAGACGATTATTTGACAGATCGACAAATGGACAAATTAACTAATTACTGTTTAAATGTGTAATGTGTTAAAAGTCTTAATCAGAGACCTGCATGCATCTGCAGAATCACACAATGTTGCATATCTTCTGACAAGTAAAATGGTATCGTCCGCCAAAAATGATTTGATTGAAATAGTTGATTTCTCTGCTTGGCCTGTTGCACTACACAAATAAGAAACATGTTGCATTCAGCAACGTTATGTCTCCGTCAGTAATGTTTTCTTTTTTTATATAATTGATCTGTGGTACATATAAATAAATTGGATTGGATCCACTAAAAACTGACCAGATGGTGGCGCTAGACTGAAGGTTAAAGTTTACCAAAGTTATTAAAATTAATCCTGAGGAGGACATGAGTGTCTGTGCCTAATTTAATGGCAACCCATCCAATAAATTCATTTCAACATCACATCAAAAAAACACATCAAACCAAGGACGAAAATTGTTTCCAAAGCCATTTCATGGGAAATAGTGGTGAGCTGTGTACTTCTTTGTTAAGTGAATGTATGCTTTCAGTGAAGAAATATGACAAACTGTCAATCTAGTCCCGACAAGCATGACGGCCATTTGTAAAACAGTGAAAATATAGGGTTGAGTATCGGTGCAAATGAGCTACCTGCATACACATTTACAGCCAGACGTCCTGTGTGGGAGGAAACAGGGCACTGAAAGGCTCCATTTACACACTTTGGTTTAACTGCAGTATTTGCTCTGACACCCATCATCGCTTAAGTACTCCATTCATACATATTCTGCTTCAGCTGACAAAGCAATTACATTTTGGTGATTATTTTACAATAGCCATTCAAGTTATTAATCTCACTGCCCTCATTGATTTCAGTCAACATTTGTCTGATATTAAGGGTAGATTTTTATCTAGGTTGGTGACACCAGCACTTAACCACCACAAATCTGACTGCTTAAAATCGCCCTCCATCAGAGAGTAATGTCAGAATTCAGATTTCTGACTGCCTGACTGTGACTGACAGAGCATGTGGCTGTGAGTTTTAATTTTGCTGTATGTATGTTTAATATGTGTCAGCCCCTTAACAAGGTTGTAATGTTTCTGTCGTTATATAACCAGCAAAACTGCAACATCACATATGTGTGTCATCACATAAATAAATGAATTAATTAACTGACATCTGCAGTGAAGCAACATTTAAAAAATGACATCTGACTGTTACATTACAACATTTCCACAGAACGTCACACGAAGTGAGGCCACAGCATGTACTGTACAAAAAAACAAAATTTATCAAACTGTTTTTAATAGCATCTGATTGGCAAGCTGTCTTGGGACAGTTGGCAAATGGGCGGGCAGCGGAGGAGTTTAGAGGTGTTAAAGTTCAGGCAGGAGCGACGCAGCACCCTGTGTCCTGCCAACAGCCTTACAGTGGCGCAATTCCTGACTAAGTTGTTGACCCATGGCCCCCACCTGCCTTGACCATGCATTATATAGGGGGGGCATCACTTCCCCTCCAATGCTGCCTGCAACACCAGAAGGCTTTTGACTCATGCCCATCTGTCCTGGTAGTACATACATTAAGTGAAAGCCAAGCTACTGGCACCCTGTCCAATTCATGTGCACGTTTTTTTTTTTTTTTTATAACAACAAGTTGTTATATAGCTTGTGAACATAATTTTTACCTTAGCAACAAACATCTTGGTAGAAGAGAATAATTATCAGTAAAGAGGTCATTTCTAACAGTTAGCTTCAGATTGCAATGAAATAACTGTTCATTTTTGAGACTGTAGTTGGAGGTGGTGTATCGAAATGTATGACTTTGATAGGTGTTTCAAATGTTCTGACACACATTAGAGGGACAGAATATAAGAAACACCTATCAGCATGAGTTTGCATGCCTATGCCATTACCACAGCAACCAAGGCAGACCAGATAGCAATGCCTGAAAATACAAATACGACCTAATCACTTGGTAATATCAGTGAGGGCAGTCAGTCCTCGAGATTCAATTTAGTCTCACATCACATTTGACTACAGTCTGAACACATTTAAGGAGTTTTTTAATGTGGTAATACATCACAGGGTGAATATGTTATAGTGACAATAATGGTAATAAGAACGAAGTACAATTACACTATTGCTTTTGTTTGAATATTTTCACTTGGCACTCACTTGTCTGAATGAATCTTTGTCATATTTAAAAGAACATTTAGAAAAAACAGACATTAACTTTCTTATGGACATCTTGCACAAATAACAAAAATGCAAACATACCTGACCTGGTTGGATGTCTAAATAATGAAGCACTTCCTTAAGCATGACAGGTGTGTGAGGAGGCTTTTCAGTTGAAACAGCAGACAGTTTTTCAGATCTGTCAAGGGGACCAGGACCAGAAGATGCACAAACTGTAGAAGAGTGCCAGCTTAACTTCCATGACCTCCATGCTCTCCACACAGCCAGATTTGTTTTCCGTAACATTGGGCTGGAGCACACAGACATGTGAAAAATCATGATCCTTATAATGATCTATGGAGAAAATAAGAGCAAAGTTGTGTGGTGATATATTGTTGAATATGGGGGAGTATTTTTAAATTAAAGTAAGATGGTGAAAGACTTATAGGTTTCAAAATGATATGCTACTATCTGGAATAGTTATAAAGTACCCTATATATACCAAGTGGTTACATACAGCAATGCTATGTAACAACTACGTAATGTGCAAATAAATAATTTGGAACAAAAATATTAAGCCTTTTGGCAAGGTACATGAACAATACTGCCCGCATCAGGCACCGAAGTGAGCCCCATGGTTAAACAGGTATTCAGGTGTTTCCTGGCAACAAGATGTAATGAAAATTAGAGCTTGGTTAGTAATGTATGATTCTAATAAAATAGAAATATGTGTAGGAGATGGAGGAATTCAACAAGTGTGCGCATGGTATTGGTGAGCACAAAGCAAATGTTCAATGGCAGCAAAGAATGTCACAGTATTTGAAGAGGTGGCAATAAAAATATTGACTGACGATGCATGATTGCTGTCAGATGGTGGGCCATAGATGCTATACCTTACAGGAATTAAAATCAACTTTTTATACACATTTATTTTCCAATCCCAGACTTTTCAGATCCTCAGAACAACTGCTCCTGGCTGTCCCTCGAGCGAGGCTAAGGGGTAAGGGCGATTGTGCATTTGCAGTAGCCGCCCCGAAGCTTTAGCTCAGCCTACCATTTTCAATCAGTGTTCTCCCTCAGTAGACTCTTCATAAGGCTGAACTTAAGACCCACATGTTTTCTCAGGCCTTTGAGTGTCCTTAAGGTTTCATGTTTCACTTTTTACTCTTCTGTGCTTTCAAACTGTGTATGTTTATGGTATAGTATAGTTATCTTTTCTTCTCTTTTACTGTTACCATGACATGTTATTTTATTTTAACTATGTTTGTATTGTACGGCACAATGGTCAACTCTGGTTGTTTTTAAATGTGCTTTATAAATAAAGCAGAGTTGGATAATTTGATGTATACACATTATTTACTACAGCACCATTGTATGCATCTAGAGAGAAATCATCGCATTACATGGTGCAGGTAAGGTAGGCCATCCTTTACCGGAAGAGCAGAGGCAAATTAATGATTGACTGTTTTGAGCAAACCATACATTTATTATCACTTGTGAATCATTTCGTTGTTATTTACATCTGTGCCATCACCTTCAACTGTCCTAAGGGTAGATCACAACTTAAAAGTGACTTTGTCTCACACTAAACAGCCCTTCCCCTCTGTTGTAGTCCTCCTCCCCAGGTCCATAATGTGGGAGAAAGATGGGGGATCATTCTCGGGAAAGGATAATAGGGTTATTATTATTATCATTATTAGATTTAAGGAGTTATTTTTTCAAGGGCCATAGCTACTCAGCGGCTAGCCACTAAGATAAGAGTGGGTAACACGTTACAACAGCGTGCCTTTACAGCACAGGGCTGTCGGTTTTTGCCGTTAACGCGGCGATAATGAAGGAGCCCCCCGCACAATAGACACAGTTTTGGCCTTGCACAGGAATCACACGCGTGGAGCTACCTCGCACATGCACACGCTCAGCCTAACAAAAGCGTTACAGATGTGTCTGGCATAGCTGAGTCCGGGAGACGGGATGTTAGGGGTAAGAGGCGTCGCTCTCCATCACGTGTGTGTGTCTGTGTGTGTGTGTGTGTGTGTGTGTAGCAGCTGTAACGGGTTTGAACCTGCGACGCGATGGACGTCGTTGCTACGCCACCATGTTGGGTGACCGCGCGCGGCCGGCTACGCCAACCGTCAACGACCGCACGGACGGACGGGGACGGACGCGACGGTACATCCAGTTAGTTTAAAAAAGGACAAAAGGAAAAGAGAAACAAAACGCCGTCGCACCGAGGTGAACTGTGGCGTTCGTACAGCCCAGGAAGTTGTCCGCAGCTTACCGTCGTAGACCCGGGAGTAGCCCCACCCTCGGCGGCGGCGGCGGCGGCAGCGTGTCCGCCGCGTCACTCCGGCCCGCCCAGCGGCTCGCAGCCAATCCGCTGCGAGCGAGCGGCACGGCTTGTTTTTGAAAATATTGGCGCTCGTCGCGTTGTAGGCTGTGGCCGGTCCGAGGCGTCTGAGCTTCGCCGGCGAGTTTGTTTGTCCCAGAAACGTACCACACACACGGGCGTTCTCACGAGAAAAAACAGAAAGAAAGAAAGAAAGAAAGAAAGAAAAACACGTTACCGGGGTAGAGACAATGAAAGGTAGCCGTCGGTGACAGAAGGTAAGACGGACGCTGCTGTCGACACAAAGAGGAGCAGGAGGAGGAGGACGGCGGCGAGGCCGACTCGCGTTAGCTGGCAGGCGTTAGCTCGGCGGGGGTTGACTTCATATTCAGACCTTTCGCCTTTTATAAAAACTTACAATTACAAATTACAATGTGTGCTCGAGTTCAGAAATCCACGCGGACATGTTGAATAACGTTTGCCAGTAAAAATATAAACAGTAGCTCGTGACTTTTTGTGACTTGAGGGTAGTTGCTAGTCAGACATTGACACTTGAACGTATGATGCCGTTATTAAGCCTCATTGTTGCGACGTGCCGGTTGATTTACTTCTTGGATTTTAACCAGAGAGAAACTGCTACCCAGCTGCTTAAACGTTCGTGCAAATGGTTTCCTTGTAATGTGTAGCCACGGGGCATGGGGGATCTTTCCATGTTATCTGTGCCATGGTAGGGACGACAGGGTGCATATAGGTGTATACAACACATAAACATTGCACACCCAGTCTTAAGTAACATCAGTAGGATTTTGCATAGGGGTATGTATACACTTTGTTGTTGTCAGTGTTTTAAGTACACCTGGCTAAAACCAGTGCATCTGTAAACAACAGAGGAGTTTTTGTCAAATATTTGCATCATATGCCAACACTGTTTACAGTGCATTCAGGAAGTATTCAGGCCCATTCACTTTTTTGCACATTCTTTAGCCTTATGCTAAAGTCGTTTCAATTCAATGAACATACTTTTAATATATTTTCAACAAGACTAAACATTATAATCTTCAATAGAGTGGGGTTTATTCCAGGGCTGTTATATTAAAATGTATTATCCAGCTCCCATACATGGCTAATAGTAATGTAATGTTGACATTTATTGTTAAAAACCTGCTCCACACAACCTGTACCAAAAGCAGCATTTGCCTGCCTGGTTATCTGTTTGTTTAACAATGAGATTTTGACTTCACTCTGATTAGCAAGAATATCAGTTATCTGCAATGCCATCAAGGATAAGTTGAGACAACAGCATTTCACCGAGGCTGAAGAAACTTGTTGGAGACTTAAGTCAGTCAAGTCGATTTTATTTATATCGCCCAAAGTCACACATTTGCCTCAAAGGGCTTTACAATCTGTTCAGCATTCAATACCCTCTCTCCTTAGACCGTCAATTTGACACAACGCAAAGTTGCTTTACCTGCTGTCCTCTGCCATTTTTGTTTTTCAATTTGTGTGATTTAATGAGCATATTATTAAAATTGACACTGTTTTTTTGCAATGGGAAACCTTTATTTAACTCTTTGTTTTTGTTTTGCAGCAACACTTCAGTCACTGCAGAGGGACCACAATGGCAAGTGACGTGTGCAGCCATGTAAAGGTGGTTGTTCGGGTGAGGCCAGCCAACGACCGTGAAAAGTGTGACAGTTGCCGAAATGTGGTCCAGGTTGTTGATAACCACATGCTCATATTTGACCCCAAGGAAGAGGACATACCATGTTTTGGGTCACAAAGAGTACGAAACAGAAATGTCAACAAGAGAGCTAACAAAGACCTTAAGTTTTTTTTTGACCACGTCTTCGATGAGAACTCTACCCAAGTTGACATCTTCGAGAGCACCACTAAAGGAGTGTTGGACGGTTTGATGAATGGATTTAACTGCTCAGGTAACAAATCCCATAACAGGGTATACTGAACAGTCCCTTAATTATTCAGTCTCACACCTCACCTTTCGTGGTTTTTTCCTTTAATATTTTATAAAATACGGAGCCCCTAAACTGTCATGGTGACATTTCTTTCTTTCGAATTTCCCATGCATTATTTTTGCATTCCCCCTGATCTACATCTATCTACTTATTGTGTTGGTCCAGTTCAGTTATGCTGCCAGATTAGGGAAATGCTCTTCAGATACTACATGAAGGAGAGATTATGTGACACTTTACATTATGCATTTATTGCTCATTACTCCTTTTGACGCACAGAGCTCGACAGTACACAGCCACTGGCTATTACCACAACTGTAGCTGCTTTGCCTGGCTTTGGACATGGTTATTGGACTCTGCATTTGTAGTTGTATTGATGATGCTATGGATATGTCTACTACGACTGTACTGTGACTACTCTTTACTGCTCCTACTGATGTTGGCCAGTAAACCATTGTTAAGCCACACAGGATTTGAACCCATGGTGCTTCTATCACATATGACAGATGTGTTACCAATACACCATTGGATTTCAAGAATACAGTAGCTTCAGCCAGCAAAATCATGTCAATTCACTGTTCACAAACGACGACTGCATGTAGTCAGTGTTACAGCCCTTAAAAACTTTTGTGTCAGCGCCATGATCATACCAAAGCACAGCCATGGCTACAGCCAAAATCAGCAACTCCCAGAGCTATATCATCCTATGGCTATATCATAATCACAGCTACAGTCTGTCAATATCAACCACAAAAGCAACCGGTTATAATAACACAGTGTAGAGAACTGGGTTAACTAGCTCCATAGCTCTGCTAGTTATCTATGTAGTTGCGACGATGCAGACGTGCGCCTAAGCCAGCCACAGCTCAGGGTGTACCAACTTGAACCTGGTCTCATACATCATACTTCATGATAATATAGCCCAGCCTTCTTCTATGGATCCGAGGGAATGCAAAACGTATTGGTATGTAACACAAAATATTGCAAGGTGGCACGTAAGGAAATAAGCCTTCACGCTTTATTGTGTCTTCACCCTGTGTGATTTTATAATGAATGTAGTGACTGCAATGCAGTGTATATGCGTTTTTTAATCATCAAATAAATTCAATCAATCAACGTTCTGCGAGGGGAAAGCAATTCCCACCGTGACCCTTTAGGGGCTCCATAATAAATTGATCTAATCTGTTGTGGTAGTAAACATTTGGATTTTTGACCAGTTCTTTTCAACCCACGCATTACCAAATACTGAAGTTCAAGTGCAGTTTTGAGCCACACCACACCACTTAAGAGCTGTGTTTTAAATGTTTTTCTTTTCAACATACCCCGCTGACTCATGCTGCCATATAATTAATTGAAACTGCTGGCTGCTGTTAATTTACTTTGTTTGCTCCAGGGTTCACTGGCTGGTCACTAACTCACAACGCTTTGCAGTTTCAGTGTTTTTAAATCAACACAATTGGGATATCTTTGACAGCTGGTGTACATGCTGCAAACAGGACCGGAAACAGATTTAACTTTAGCGAGTTATCATTGATCCATAGAAAGATGCTTGGATCTTGGACACCTAGCTAAAAGTAATGCAGTCTAATACAGCAGTCCTGTTATTAGACCTGTTGCTTTTTGTTGTTTTAGAGAGCTGTTGATTCAGCTTTATGGTCATGTTGGAGGGTGTAGTTTGTGGTGCTGTTGATTTATATTGCATTACACAGAGAGGTTTTTCTGTTAGCCTACCCTCTTTCATATAAATGAGGTGGATTAAATAATAGAAACACCTGTAAATATGCCTCAAATGATTATGTCTTACTTTACTTTATATAAATTTGTCTCAATTGCAATTCAATTGCAGTGTTTGCATATGGTGCTACTGGAGCAGGCAAGACACATACCATGTTAGGCTCACAAAATGACCCTGGGGTCATGTACCGCACCATGACTGAGCTGTTCAGACGCATGGATGATGCCAAGGAGGAGAAAGAGTTTGCTGTTGCATTCTCATATCTTGAGGTAAATATTAGTCTTTTTTTGTTTTTCTGTTAGTTTTGATCTTTTCGTTCTCCTTGTTAGTGCAGAACCTGTCCAAGTGATTCTCAGACTTTGACCGAAGGGTTTCAATTGTAATATTCATCGGTAATTAAACCTCAGAGCTTTTGGCGAAAGGCATTGCAGCAGTTAGACATTGCATTAATGGCCAAGTTTAAAGTGGATATTTTTTGTGTTTTTCTATACCCTATTCTAATAACACTTTTAAACATTTCAGTGTTAACTCCTATCCCTTACACAGCCATAACCCAATAGATTTGCCTCAGTTTGCAGTAATATTTCTTGTTTGTTTTCAGGTCTACAATGAACAGATCAGAGACTTGTTAGCTAATGCAGGCCCTCTCGCAGTCAGAGAGGACAGTTCTAAGGGAGTGGTTGTTCAGGGCCTCACACTGCATCAGGTTAGTAGAAACATGTATCATACACACTCCCCCATAGCATCATGGATTGATTAAAGGTAAATACTGGTGTCATTACAAAGATAATTTATTGCAGTCGGTCTAATTAAGATTTCCCTCAGTTGCTTTTGCAATACATAAGATAATGTTTTTAATTAGAAAATCATATTTTCCAAGTCTGTAGAGGCTGTATAAAAATAAATGACAAGAAATGAGCTCACCTGCATGCACTAACATTTAGAAATGCACTTCCAAAAGATAATGTGAAGGAGAGGGTTGCCCTGGTAGCTGGTGAAAACTGGTGTACTCAAGTGTAGTCTTTAAGACAGTATGTTGGGTGTTTTCTCAAGTAACTGAATACAATTATTTAATCTGTCAATTACTAGATGTTTCTTTTATTAAAATTATTGTTCAAATACTACAAACTATTTAATGTTGAGCCCGCTACTGTTCTGTTGCTGTGGTGTGCTAGTGCACTGTGGTGGTTCCAAATTGGGCCTTTTACTGGGTCACACAGCATCTATTTTCTTTTTTTTCTTTTTTTTTTTTTATACATACAGCCCAAATCTGCAGAGCACATTCTTGAAGCTTTGGATTCAGGCAATCGCAACAGGACACAGCACCCCACTGATATGAATGCCACCTCTTCCCGGTCCCATGCTGTATTTCAGGTATTTCAATCCAGTCTTATAGAAATACAAAAGGAGAATTAGTCTGTAGCATGATGTCGTAATTTAGAATTACAAAACCGCATAAAAAGACTATGTATCAAAGGATGAAACACAATACAAAAGCTTAACTGCAAACTGTTCCCACTCTCAACTTTCAAGTGGGCAGTAACTAATATCTGCAGTCTATAAAACAAGTATTTGAAGTATCTTGTTTCACTACAAACATCTCACAATGCATCAGTGTTTTCTTCTTGATGGGTTAGGGTTTTGCATTGTTTTCTTCAGATATATTTGAGACAGCAGGACAAAACCGCCAGCCTCAATCCTAATGTCTGTGTTGCCAAAATGAGCCTGATTGATCTGGCAGGCTCAGAGAGAGCCAGCGCCACCAACGCCAAAGGGGCACGTTTGCGGGAAGGGGCTAACATCAATCGCTCACTCCTTGCCCTAGGAAATGTTATCAATGTTCTTGCTAACCCAAAGGTGAGTTTATATTACCTTACATATAGTGTTTATACTGTTACGTTTTTTTGTTTTGTTTTGTTTTTTTAAATGTATCGACCACATTTCTTTTAATAAGCTAAACTACACTACAGGAGAGGACTCTGGAGTTGTCGTAGAATCACCAAACTTGTCTATCAGACACAAAAGGCATCACTTGGGTTTATTTTCGTTGACCAACAGTGTATTGAGTCTCAAACTGAGTATTTTTGTTTGCTTCACACCCCCATCGTCCTAAAATTTGTAGGGCACCGGAAAACCTTGAAACATTTGCACTTCTATTTTCTCGTAATAGAGAAATCATAGAGGAAGAAAAACTAGAAAATGTGCCCTCCCTTTGACATTTTTAATAGTGTCTCACATTTTCTATTTGCTGGGAGCAATCTGTCAGATGTCTCAACTTCAGCTGGTAGTTGAAATAAGTGATCGGCTCACAAAAGAGCTAACATTCAAACAGTGTTGTGTGCTTGGTATTGTAACATCAAATTTTGACTTTTGAATACACAGAAGACCACTCCTGGTTAGCTTTGTTTTTTTTTTTTTGTTGTTTGTTTGTTTGTTTGTTTGTTTTGTTTTTTGTTTTACTTTTAAAATAGCAGTTGAAATAATAGTGACACAGTACTTTACAAATAGGGTCAAATCAAGCATGATTCAACAGTTTAAACCAATACAAGTAATAACATAAACACAGACATAAAAAAATGTTTAACTAGCCAGATAAAAATAAAAAGTTGATCAAAATAGATGTGTCCAGAGATATCTACTGATACAGTGCATTGCATTGCACAGTGCACAAATACATTGAGTGTGCAGAGGTTTTCACACACCACAAACTACTAGCGAATTACAGGTTTTATATTGTTTTTTACTTGTATTTGGTCAGCAAATCATCAGTGCATATGGAAATTGTGTGTCATGTTCTTGAGATTATTATGGTTATAGGTATATAAACCACTAGCCTCCATATGAAAAAGAGCCTGGAAAGTAGGAGTCAACTGAGTATTTGGGTATTATTTCATTCCAGTTGCATACATTAACCTGTCAAGCAGTCTTCTCATTTTACACACCCGTCTCAGGGGATGAGGCGCAAGCAGGTCGCATGCATTTAGGAAGTTGTGTGCAAATGTACCGCAGCCATGTTGAAATGTGATCCTACTTCAACAGGTTACTTCATTCTTGGGTTAAAACTGTGTTCTTTCATGGACACTGTCCATTTAGTATTATACCTCTTGTGTGTTGCAGTCATGGACTCACAGTTTGATCTGCTCAACCCACAACGCCCACCACTAATCCCCACTCCTTCCCCACGGTTATTGGTGCTCTAGTGTTTACTGTCGGCAGACAAGGAATTCATGTTGTGTCCATTGTTTACAGGAAAGAATGTCCCCACTTGTGTCTGGGCTGACATGCCATTCTTTTGAGTGAGAAAAAATGTCTGCTACTTCTGTTTGGGCTGTTCAGTATGTCATCTTCATGCTATGTTGCACAGAGGTTTTTGTTGTAAGTTGTTTGCCTTAGGCGATGTAGATACAATACATTTGACGATGCATCCTTTCTCCCCGGTTTGGCCTTCCATCCACACAAGGCCAGTGTTTCCCACCCACAAAAGGGAGGGTTTCTGAGTATGTTGTCCAAAGAAATGTCCAAAGTGGATACATTTGATGGAACCAATCTTGCCACAATGCTGATGTGCACATGTTTTACTCTGCCTTTATCACGGCACTGAGATTGATGTTTCTAGTTCAAATTGGGATTCTTACAGTTGTTTCTTGCTTCAGACAGTAGCAAGGCTGCTAGTGGTTAGCGGCTACCCACTATTCATGTTTCTGTGAAAATCATGATGGTGCCATTGTCTTCTGCAATCCCTGGAATGAGCCGGAGATCACCAATAAAGGTGTCAGAATTGCATAATCCCATGTCCAAAAATTCCTGTCTGCTGTATGATGTGTAAACTAGACTGTTCTTAGTGAACAGACTTGATATAGGCAGATAACTACTAATTTGAAGAATCTGGAGACACTGAGCCTGGTACTGTGCACGCACCTCCATCTCGGTCAACTAGCAACAAAGAACACGTTTTCTTGCCTTTCTAAAATGAGCAGTGGTGAAAGTTACCATATTCTGTTATGATCACGGAGTTGATAAGCAGACAGATGGTTGAATATTTGAGGCGATACAGTTGTCTTTTTGCAACAGCTGTGCAAACAATAATACCACTTGGAAATGCAAGGGGGTTTTAGCAGGGAGAAAAGTTGTCTGTTACTAATTTGAATAATAAAATCCAGCCCTGGATTTACTGTTTCCAAAGAAATGGCCATTCACAAAAAGACATGTCCATTGGAACTTGAATTTTGTAATGTGTGGTCCACCATAATAAAAGACAATGTAACTAATGACGTAGAGTAGACGGGGACCGAACATGGTTAGCATAACCAGACATAGCCCTTCTATGTCACTGTGAGTTAGCAGTCATTGATTTAAGCCGCTTTTCCAGATTTCCAGATTAAACAAATTGGCACAGCTATCTTTAAACTCCCTGGACCTGCCATGAACTATAGCGAAGGTCTTTGAATCCAGATGTAGGTTTAAGGGTTTTTCCAGGGAGAAGTGCATTCGCAGCCGCAAACCCCAAAAGAGATCATTTTACACTCCTTTGTTACTTAACTTTAATGTGAATTTCTACAATCCCAATGCCTGTGAGATTGTGACTCACCTAAGCAGCTGTAGTTTATCTAATGCCATTATTACAGACTGTGCTCGCAGACCAGCTGCAGAAAGACTCCAGACTGGTGTTGTGGAGGACTGATCCCTCTTTAAACTCTAATAGGAACATTCCCTACTGAATTTTGTTCCACCTTCCACCCTTTATTGGTCCCCATCAAATAGTGTAATGTGACTAAGCTTCTCTTGTGGAGTGTGTCCAGATGGAGAATCCATATTAAGGCGCACCTTACATTTGTGCATTTCTGTATACCACAACAATAATGCACCTTTTCTTTTTTCTTTTTGATTTGTGTCATGTTTGACCGATGTAATAGACTCCCAGATGCTGTATTTGTTCCTTTAAATGTCTTTCCTATGGTCTTATTCTTGCACTAATGTTAACTTTTCTCATTTATTTCAGAGTAAGAAAAGTCATGTACCATATAGGGACAGCAAGCTGACACGGCTACTTAAAGACTCCTTGGGAGGCAACTGCAGGACGGTTATGATTGCCAACGTTAGTCCCTCATCCAAGTCATATGATGACATCCACAACACACTGAAGTATGCCAACAGAGCCAAGGAGATTAAGTCCTCGGTTAGTATTAAAATGATCATGTTATAAATTATCATATTGTTTTATAACGGTTAATTGTAATATAACAGCTGAGATTAATTAAAATGTATTAATTCCTTTTTAATCATTACATTTTTCTCTCTACCCTTACCTTTCAGCTGAAGAGTAATGTTGTAAGCCTGGACAGTCACATTAGCCAATATGCAGTGATATGTGAGAAGCAACGACAAGCGGTAATATGAAACAACTAACACTACCATGTTTAATTCAAACAAAATTCAGAAAATCTCTATCACTGTTTTTCTCATACTTCAAATGTCTCCATGATCAGTGGTTCATTCCTGACTGTTCTTTCAATGTTCTGTTGCTTTTCTAAAGATTCTAGAGTTGAAGCAGAAACTAAAAGAATATGAGGAGAAAAACATGGCGCCTGGGGCTTTTAACATGATCTCTTCCCAGAAACAAGCAGAGTTCAAAAGGTAAGCATGTACATGAGTGTGATTCAGAGTGTAATCTGAGACTTATCAGTAGTTGTTTCTTTATGTGTCATAAACTCTTTTATTGTAAACATTGTAATATGAATACAGACGCAATAAGTCAATGTTGTTTCTTTATCTGTTTATTTATTGACATTTATGGTTCAATAAATATACCAAAATTAAATTTAATTAAATTTAACAATAAGCCTTTATTGTATCAGCTTAGCAGGTCCCTATAGCAAGCATATTGCTTAACAATTGCTTACTTTCACATCCCTCAAATACACATGAGTTTATATGCTGACAGTGGCAGCCAACAATTTTATATGGCAGGTTGGAGAGAAAGCTCTTGTGAAACAGCCATACAGGCTAAAACATTTACTGAAAGCTGTTGGAAATTGCGCAGAGCTGGAGACTGAGGTGTTGATTCTCAGTGGGATCAGCAGAACCAGCATCCCTGAGATGATATTTCTTCATTTGATTAAATATTTAAATTAAAAATATCGCTTAATGGAATAATATGAGGTGATTGGCGTGAACATAGCATTTTGTATAGACATTGGTTGTGCGATTCTTCAAACATTTATACATGTACATATATTAAAAGAGTATATATTTATAGTCAAGCCAGTGTGCTTTAGCAAGATACACTTGAATATTACATAATACCTGTATCGCAGTTTTCCCTTAACAGTTATTTAGTTTTATGTAGTTGTTGTATTGTGGCCAATCACTTGTCCCAATGTAGGTCATTGTTGTAGCAGACTAAGCAAAGTAGCCTTTTGTGGGAGAAGTAGGAGCTCCTCTTCCTGCCCACTTTCTCCAGCGCTTCCTGAGGGTTCCCAATGTATTCTCAGGCAAAATGGGATATATAATCCCTTCAGCGTGCTACAGGTCTGCCTTGGGGTCTCCTCCAGGCTGGGTGTGCCTGAAATACATCCACAAGGAGGTGTCCATGGCACATCCTAATCAGTCACCCCAACCACCTCAATGGCTACTTTCAGTATAAAGGAGCAGCAGTTCTCCAATCTCCTTGTGAATGTTTTAATTCCTCACCCTGTCCCTAAGGGTGAAGGCATTTAATTTTGTATCTTCGATCTCATTCTTCCCGTCCGACAGTCCAGTGCAACACCTGTATTACTTCCAATGACATACCAATCCACCTGTCAATCTGATGCTAAATTTTCACCTCACTGATGAACAAGAATCAAAGATATTTGGTTTATAGTTGCAGCAGCAACTGGTTAAAAACCCAAAGAACGCAGTCTATTGTTTTCTAGAGGAGTGCAGTGACTTGAAGGTGCTTAACTTTTCGCTGCCGACCACCCAGTCATAGTGTTTGGATAGTCTGTCTTCACCCTTTCTGAAACAAAATCCCAAAGTTCAAATGCAGTTTCAACCAGGAGCAGCACTTTGAAGGTGTGGTGCACCAGAAAAATGTTTCTAAAATAGAAGCAAAAGCTTTTCTTTTTTTTTTTCTTTACCCAAAGCAGTTCTACATGCTTTGATCGGTAACACACAGTGTCAGTGTGGATATCATTAGTTGAATATGCCAGCTGCTGTTTATGTATTTGTTTCTGCTGTCATGCGCTAACATTCACAACAATGCATTTGTGGTGTTTTTGACAGCTGACCCTACCCAGAGTGGACTGGAAACAAAGTGTCATAGTTGATGATCTAATGCTGTTAAATCACTGATAAAAGCATTGATCAGTTCCCATACCTTGTGTAGAGATCAGCTTGTTACTGCTATGTTTGTGTCACTCAAATGAGATGGCCACTATCTGGAAACTGCCCATCTTCAGTGGTGACCTCATGGCCTCAGAAACTCTGTAACCTCTGTAATGTTCTTTTTCAAAAGGAAATTCATCACATGAAAAACTTAATACTGTTTCATTGGACCTTCAGAGAGAGAAACAATGTCCTTATTTCTTAATGATTTTGTGTGTGTGTATGTTTTGATGTTATTGTTTTTGAACAAAAACTGCAACATCAAACCAGCACACCAATATTTTTATACTCAAAGACTTTTTTTGACATTTTTTTTCCACATTCACTCCTGACCTGTATTACAGTCAGTGGACCTGCATGGAGCAGCCAGATGCTAAAATATTGATAAACAGTGTGTCTGTAATTAATTGAACATTCAGACAAATTTGAGGTAAGAAAGCATTATTCTAGTTTTAAGTTTTAAGTTAAAACTAAAACCTTTTTGTTATTATGTAAATTACTGCTATATCTATGCATATATTTTATTTGTCTTGAACTGAAACAGGATGAAACATTTCAAAACATTACATAGGGCTGAACACCTCTTGTTTTCAATCTAGCTATTTAATCAGGGACTATTTTACTTCTTGGATGAAAAACTTGGGGCTGAAAACCGCTGTCATTGACAGTATATACACATTTATTTCTTTCACATAAATCAGATCAACCACAGCCCATCTAGTCATCTTTAAGGCATACAGTGGCATCTGTCGGGGTATTTGGGTGGGGGGCGGGGGACACGGAAAAGCTGAATGAGTCTTACTCCCACACATTTCATTCACTGGCATCAGAATTCACAACTCGCACAGTAAGAGGCTCTGAATAGAGGCTGCACGCTTCTCACGCTATTAAAAATTCAGCAGTCTAGCAAGGCCACGACGTCTCCTACGTCACTGGAGTTACATTGAAGAGTGCAGTCACATTTCAGCGACAGCTCTCCAGTCTTATTTACCTGCATGCGTCTCCTGTCTCTCTTCCTGCTTTAACTCAACTAGACAGCCACTTGCATCCAATCTGAATATCACCTCAGCTCTGTCCCAGGAATACATATATACATCATATATCTAAGAATATCTTTCTGGCTCAGTCTGAACAGAACTGACGTATTGAAGAAGCTCTAGATTATATTAAAAGGTTAACAACAAAACGTAATAATTGACTCAAGCCTTAAAGGAACAGTTAACCCAAAAATACATATTTTATTATTTGTTTTTTTTTTTTTTGTTTTGTTTTTTTTTTTTTTTTTTGGTGTGAGTTGCTGAGTTTTAGAGATAGCGGCCATAGATATGTCTGTCTTATCTCTAATATGGGGGTAGATTGCACTCAGCTTGTGGTGCTCAAAGCACAAATACATTTAAAAACCTCTACGGCAATATCTCTTTCCAAAAATCATTACCAGGTTACTAAAAATAATCCATAGACCTTGTTGTGAGCAGTTTAATTTAAGAAGTATTTACTTTTTACAGAACTACACATCATCACATCATTAATCAATTGTGGTAAATAAATGTATTGGTCATGAAAGCCTTTGATGTAATTAGTTGGTACATGTTTACATTATTGTTAATAGTTGTATTACTATATTTAAACTGGTTTAAATGTGTTGATAAAGCTAGTACATGCCTCCATGAATTTTTTTTTTAAGGATATGTTAAATACATGAATAAGTGGTTTGTAGGGGCTCTTGGCACAGCAATTGGTATACATTTGCTCCTTACATGTGGCATAGCAGCTTTTAATTACATCTGACTTGAATCCTCTGTGATGATGGTAATGTTTTATTGTATTTCATTATGCTCAGTCCCTTTCATGTTTGAGAACTGGAGTGGACAAAAGAAACAAAAAATACCTTTGAGTATAATATAGTCCAAAAGAACACCACTACAGCCTCAAAAATGACCAGAGTTTAATGATCGCCTCTCTGACAGTACCAGCTTCACAAAGACACAATTTATTGCAAGGCTAATCAATTGCGTTAGACTACACATGTGTACCTATTTATCCATTTTATGGCGCTGATTCATTCATTTTAACCATAAGAATTACAAATATCTTACACTGTTACACTTGAATCACAGATTGTTGCGTTAATTGTAAAGAAGGGGGGACTAAAATGACCTGCTCTTTAATTATTAAATAGCCAATGTGACTTTTAGACGATTTCTATATAGTCTGATATTAATAAGCATTTGTCAAGTTCAAATTTTCTAGTGCATCCCTTTTTAAGGCAAAGCTTGTAACTCATCACTCTTTTCTTTCTCTCTCGTTCTGTCTCTCTCTAGGGTGTCAGAAGCTCTGCAGCAAATCTTCTCGGGCCGGGCCCAAATCAGAAGAGAACAGCTGGATTTGGAGAGACAACTGAAGGAGAATGAGCTGCGCCAGCGCTACAGTGAGGAGGACAACCTGCAGATCCAATATTTCTGTGCCAGAGAAAAGACTGAGAAGGTAGCTGATGCTTACGCTGCTATCCACAGTTACCATCATCCCCGCAGAAAAACAGCTGCTGAGTCATCAATTCACTTCTCTGTTCTCTATAGTTGTCTTAGCCTCTCATTTACGCCACTACAGGACAGGGTCACTGCTCCCCAGTTCCTGGCTCTTCTCTGCCATTTGAGTCCCAGTGTTAGACCCAGTTGTAAATGCCATTTAAAATATAAAAAGTGAATTTTTGGTACCAAACTTTGGTCCACTGTCAAAAACAAACTAAACCATGGGAATCATTTTCCCGAGAGTTGTGAAAAATCATCTGCCTGCATTTTAAAACTTTTATTTTTAAAAAAAGTTATTATTTTATATATATATGTATATGTAAGATTTTTCTCTAAAACAATGAATTCTTAACAAATGCTAAAAATTTTAAATTAATTTATATTGCTAGAATGGGGGCTGGTTGCCTTTATCTGATTGCAGCTATACATTTTGTTATTTAGACCACATATACAGTTAATAGTATGTGATACTAGTACAAACAGTAGACTATTCATAATATCAATTAAATAACCGTTTGCTTTCGTTGCTTTCAATAGGCCACTTGTAAGCACGAGCGGAAGATTGCCAGCTTACGCACTCAGCAGCAACACATTTGTAAACGTTTGAAGGAAGCAGAAACGCGTTTCCTAGACAATGATGGCTTGCTGCATCGTGTTGAGAATGAGATTAAGCTGCTGAAGTCGAATGATCAGACCTCGGAGGTAAGTAGAACTTATTGACCCTTTTCATATTTACTGGTGCTGAATAACAACTGAGTGATTTATTTATTTACTGCTTTAAAAAAACTGAATTGCTTCATAGTTTAGTATAACCTTTTATCATTTTGAATTATAACAACTGCATGTAGCTGTTATGTCAAATTCTGTTGTAATTGCTGGTGATTTTGCCTAATTGAAATTGTGTAACCATGTTTATACAAATTCCACACATAAGACTTTGCACTGACATCTGTGTTTGAGTACATAAATTCAGGCTTTGGACAATAGATCAGTAGATGCAAACTTTTGGTAAAACTAGGTACGTAATTACATAACTTGTAGACAGGATGAAATAGTTTTGAGTTAATGTAAGAAAACAAATGAGCATGATTAGATAAAGAGAAAAACTTTACAATGTGGGTTACATCCTTCAAAACTCATTGCTTGGTGTTTTTTTGTTTGTTTATTTTGGAAGGTAGGCTGTGTCTCTACTGGTGTCGTGACTGTCTTTGTTTTCTTCCCATCTGTTCTCCCAGTAATTAGAACCGTGCTCATTTTATTTCTCCAGCTCACTCGTGGATCACTGAAGAGAATAAATCAATACCCTTTACTCATCCCTCACACAGCAGCCAGTTACCTAAAACCATGCCCATGTTATTTTTTTCTTCTTTATCCTTTCTTCCAGGAACTGACCCAGAACTATGACGCACCCACCGGTCAAATGTTCTCTCTGCTGTTGTTTCGTAGTTTCTTTACGTCAGAGATCTTTTTTTTTTCTCTATCTCTCTCTCCCTCCCTTAACCTGAACAGACAGTTTTTCTGATGAAACATGGATGAAAACAGAACTTTGCATCTTGTCCCCCGACCACCTTTGTTATTTCTAATTCTGCCCATCAGTGCTAATTCAATATGTTGTTATGTTAGAATGGCTACTGCCTCATAATTTCTGCTCTCTGACCTCACTTCTCCCCCTTGGTCAGGTGTTAGAGAAGGACCTACATTGCCACAGACTGGAGCTGCAGGTAAATGATCTCAAACAACACATCAAGCAGATGGTTGAACTCACAGCACTGCAGGATCAGGAGAACAAGCGCATGCAGAAGTAGGTTGACAATACCCAGTACCAAGTTTTATTGAATTAACTGTTACTCGGTGCAGCTGAGGAAATTGCAATTCACCTCACCTCTAACCTGTGGTTTTTCCTGGAAAAGATGTCTCAACATAGATTTTCCATTGTTTTTCAGAATGGTTAACATATTGTTGCCAGCTTATAGTCGGCACTACTCATCGTTGCGTGCGGCTGGGCTGGTCACAGCAGCAGATGAGAAGGAAAACCATGAACTAGAGCACCTTGTGTTGAGGGAGAGAGGTGTGGTCTGGGCAGACCAGGAAGGAGTGGGAAAGCAGCTGAAAGGTGAAGGAATTGGAGAGGAATCACAGGAGACAAATGAAGCGGCAAGCTTTGGGCTCCGCAGCGAGTTGGCACCTGTCCTGTCTTTCTCACATCTGCTATACCACCAGAGTAGCCCCTGCAGTAAGTCATCATATTCTTATCATCCTCTGTATTCTTCTGTTGTTGTTTATTTAGCATACATTTAGATGGTTTGTTTGTGTTAAATTACAAAACTAGTAAGGGCTTGGCATTAACATTACAATAAATTACTAATACTAATTAGTCAATTAAAACACCAGTTAAATCAAATTGTCTACTAAATATCAGAAAACAATGAAAAATGCCGAATACTCTGTCCCAATACCCAAGTTGATTTTTTTTTTTGTCTAACAGACTAATTGGACGTTTCAGTCTTAAAATGTTGTGCCATATACCTGACTGGGAGGATGTCAGTCTCCTTGAAATACAGAAAAACCTGATGACATGGCCACGAAATGCTTGACCAACAAAAACATTAAATGCATCAGTTGCAGTTATGGGTGAATGCTTATAATGAAAATATCTCCTTTGAAAATGTTTGTAACATATTAAAAAGGCAACTCAGATGATACACCATAGCTCCTAAATAAATCAACTGAGAAAAATCTGGGGAAAAAAACCTTAATAACTCACACATGCAGTCATCATCTTGTGTTGGCGGGAAGAAATATAGAGAAGGCGTCATTTTATGGGGAGGCAGGTCGCCCCAATAATTACATATAAATGATTTGTCCCCCTTAATTAACTCTTATCAAGCGCATGCAACAATCTCTCCCTTCCCCCTCCCAGAATGTATGAAAGTGAAAGAAAGAGAGGCTTCACAGTTAATCTATGTCAAACCATTCAAACCATTCATATAGTGACCCTAAGAGCTCAAGGCTCTACAACTTAAGAAAACACATGCAAATACACAAAACACAAGCAAATAAAGAAAACATCTGCATCCGTTTGACAACACATGTGCAGCGTTTAGAAAACACGCTGCAAATACAGACAACACAACACATTACACAAAAGCTCTGCTGGTTGTAATAATTTTACAAGGTAGTAGTTGTCTGTATGGGTGTTCTTTTAAGGAATAAACAAATATTGCTAGTTAGTTAATAGAACACTAAATGGCAGTACTTTATAAACAGACAACATAGGCCGCCATGACGTCACCAATTGGTTTGTGGACTACAGTTTCGAAGCCTTGAGTTTTCATTTTGGCCGTAGCCATCTTGGTTTCTTTGGATCCAGAAGTGACCATATATGGACGAGAGGATGAAGCTGGGGAAGAGCGAGTTATCATCTAGCACTAGATAGCTTGCTTGGTTAGCAGGGTTTATCCATAGTTCACGTTAACTGTGATATTAATTGGGATGCTAATTCTGCAAGCGAAAAACAGGCTTGAAAACCAAGTGTACTTACCAGAGAAAATGAACAGCTGACTCCTTAGAATGTACATCAGAATGCAAGACAAGACATTTTTAGGCGTCCAAAATGTTACAATTAACTTTCTGAACTGAAAAAGTTCTAAGACGAAAAAAACCTGAACAACCACAAACAAGTTCAGGGCTATTTAAATGTACACAGTGCCATAGATACGCATTGCTCTATCCTGATTATCAGGTCGCCGTGGTAGCAACTTGTCAATCACAAGTTAGCCACGCCCCAAACCATACCCTGCTTTATTATTATTTATTAACATAATTACAGCTAACATGCCCCTTGTTATAATACACTGTGTTATTGGGATTTAATGTTAAATGCCAAGGGGCTACAGAGGGTTATGCATATGAATAGTATCCCATTAAGCACATGCTGCTTTTGTTGAGGACCGTAATTATATAATTGTAGTGTTTTGAGTTAGTCCCAGTAAAAGTTCAAATGAAAATTACAGCCTTACAGACAGCATCTAACATTCACCCTTGGCTAAGTCCTTCCCCTCGAATGCAGACTGGCAAATCGTAGCGTAGCACCAGCCAGCTCTGACCAGGGTCTGACGATTATAAAGCTGTGCTCCATAGACTCTAATGTAGGGCTGTGTGATGTGACCAAAATCTTATATCCCAATATAGGACATTTCATATCTGTATAACAATAAATGTCACGGTATAGCGCATTTTCAGAAAAATCAAAGAATAGTTTTAATAACCTCCCCACATGGCAAGGACTATTTCTTATTCTTGTGTAAGGCCTAAAATGTGAGATTAAAGACGAGCATACACATGTGACACTTGGATGTAAGACCAATGGTATAATATTATACAACAAATATATTAGTCAGGTGTCCTGTAAAGTAGTACAATAAGGCCCAGTGTGTTTGGCATTAGTCCAGGTCTAGTGTCTATTGTGGGACCCATGAGATTGCACAGTTCATTTTTAACTGTCATCTCTGCATGACCTGGCAGCACCAGGCCCTCATGACATATAAGCCATGACAGACAGTGGAGCATGAACCAAAGCTGGCCAACAATACTCAATTACTATGATGGTGTCTTATCATTTGTGAGACAGTAAACTCTGCACCTGTCCCTCTGTTCCACTGTTGGCTTGATCATGTGTTGGTGTTGCTTCTCCTTGAATCTCTATAATTTTGTTTAATTTTCAGGTGCACAGGGGCACGCAAAAAGAACATTATTGTGCAATGCTGCTTCATCACCAAAAGGTAAATCTACTCTCCTCTCTGCCCCGTCTTGCTAACATACTGTAGTGATTAATCTAAAACCCCTGCATACCTGTTAATCCCCCCTCCCCCTCAATCATTTATTTTCACTTCCCCTCCTTGTCACCTTTCACTCAATCCATCACACTTGGCCAGGCACACGTTAAGAGATGATGCTACGTTTTATTGATGCAGAACACAGAGATCATGAAGTTATGTTTTTAATGTGCCATAGTCATGTTCAATTGTTTTGCATAAGCCTACATTTTCACTTTACCATGTTGCTTTTTATTTGCTAAACATGTTTGTAGCAGTTTATCGAAAAGGACTTGTTCAGAGTAGTAAAATACACAATAAAAGTCAGACATGTAATATAATTTGATTTATAGTTGCTGCAGACATTCTGTCCTGGCCAAAACTTGAATAATGAAATGATGTGAATACTCACAACCAGTTTTATAGAGGGAAAACTGTACACAGGGAGCCTTTGGGGAAATGTAACACAAAAACCTTTGTGAAATATTGCCGTTTAAATTGGCTGTAATGATATTTACTGCAGGTGGTCTACATTTCATTGAAACATATTGTGGGAAATGTAACTTGTGAAGAAAATACTCCTGCCAGATGACCAGAGTTCTTAGAATGGAAATGAAACATGAAAGCACCAGGGAGTTTGTCACCACTGCTATTAAATTTCCCTGCAACTTATCATAATAAGTGAACTCTTTTCACTTAGTTTTGAAAGTTTTTCTGTATGGTCTGTCCGTCCAACCCTTCTTTATACATTACAAGCAAGTTGTTTTATAGTTTTTTCCATTTCGTAATGTATTGTTGTTTTTACATAATTATACATTATACATTCAGTGTAATGCAGCATTTGACACTCCCACAATTTAACTTTGAGTGAAGGTGGTATTTGAAAAACACTAATTACTACTTTTTACCACTAAGAATAATACTTATATTAATTTCTGTTATTAAGAAAATTAATCAAGATCATAAAAATAATAAATAGTAATCTGCCCCCTTCCTTAATTTAATAATTTTAGATTCATAAAGTAACTATACCAATGTACCTTCAATAATACTGGAAACAGCTCTACAGTATATTAGCAAAATGTGCAAACAAAAAGATTTACAGTAAACATTATGTCAGTATCTACATAAAATGCAAAATGATTCATTGTAGTCATAGCCCATCTTGGAGCAGCACCTTTATGAAATAATTCATGCAACATAAATGCAAGCCTTTTCGAGACTTAACAATGTCAGTTTATTGTAATTTATTCAGCCTTTAAATAACTTTCTTTCCAACACTATTTTCCCATAATGGTGATCATGTGGCCACAGTTTCATCTCTCTCATAAAATCATAACTTTGCATCTTCCTCATTTATGCATTCACTGGCTCACACTTGCATCCTTGAAAACCACCCTGTCCATTGTAATTTCAGTCTAGAGCTACCACTCATACATGCATGTGGTGTATATATACACACAATAGGTATAGCTTTATAAATGGCATGCGGCATTATCAGCTATGCTGACTGATTGGTCAATTACTGACAAGTTTTAAATTATATAGAGTTGAATTAGAACAGATGTTTTGATAAATAAGGCTTTTATATAGGATTCAGACAAACTGCTCTGATCTTATCCTGACTCTGTTTGTCAGTCCCTTACTGCTTCCTCAGCTGTTAATGGTAGTCACTGCAGCATGTTATGAGAAATAGCTCCACCCTGCAGCTTTCGAAGCCAATCAAATTTCACCGGTTTTAGGGAGGGTTGGGGTTTTAAAAGAGCATTAACTCTTTGTGGACTGCTTAATAATAGCAAATCACACAAAAGTGATCACTTTGAAGAAGCATTTCTGCATTCCACAGTTTAGTGTTGATGATAACTTGTCCACACATGCATTTATTAATAGCATCACGATTTTTCATTCAGCCAACTCCCACTGCTCCCTTTATCTTGTTCTTTTTATATTCCCATTCGATCTTTTACCCCTCTCTTCTCTCTTATCTATTTTTTCCTCCGTAGATTTTTGCTGTCCCTTTTGCTTCAAACATCTGTTTGTCTGGCTTTTTCCTCTATTTTTCTTTTTTTTTCCCTTCTACCCTCAAATGTTTTTCTCTGTCTGTCTAGCATCTAACCCTCCCAATCCCTCTTGAGCTTCATTCATGAAAATGCAGATCCACAGCAGGGCAGGAAAAAACGTCAACAGACGTAAACTCCCCTGCTCCACCAACCAGAAAAGGCGCACTATAAAAAACAGGCAGCAGCAACCAGGCGACCCTAATTCAGTGCAGCCTCCACCAGAAATAGCAACTCATGCATGTATTAATCCCCTACAAGCCAAAAATATGTGATTGAAGGAACTCTGCTGCCATTTATTGCTAGGGACAACTCCTCTGCCACAGAAAAGGGCTATTTATCATCGTCTCCTCACTCAGTGTGCTGTCTGAAGTCTGACTCACATTTGCTAAATATTGAATTTTGATATTTAGGGTAATGTCTAAATCAGTCATTCACCTTTGCATTTAGTGTTCTCACTTCCTTTATGTGCTGGCATTTTTCCATTTTTAGCCCCCTCCCTAACCTCCACCCCACCTCTGCAGGAAATGCCATGAGTGTAATGGTGTTCATAATGTGATGCAGAGACAGTGGTTTATCCTCATTCTGCCCTGCAACTTGTAAAGGTTTTTTGTGGCTGTCGGTTCTAAATTAAGCTAGACAATGTGGCAAAAAGGTTACTGGATAAAATTTCACACATCAGTCAATATTATAATATATCATGACATATAGATAAAAGATCAAATTAAAAAATAAAACATAGGCATGAAATTGTATTTATTTTTTATTTTATTTTATTGGCATTTTTGGCATTCTGATGTGTTTATCAATGAAGATCTTCTGATTCTGATGCCAGTGGTTTTTTGGTTTCACCTTTCTGTCATCGTTTTGGTGAGGAGAGGAGGGTTTGAGTGGAGTGGCAAGGAGAGTGCAATTTTCAAATAATCTGCATACTGACGAGAGAGCTCTCCTGAACCCTATATGCATTTGCTTTTCAGACTCCCGGTATTGTTTTAATCAACTAAAGATATGTAGAGTCATAAGGTTTTTGCCAAGTTAAAATATGAAGAAATTGTCAATATGTTCCTTTGAGGTGACCTTCCTGTACAGTTATGTAGGCCTAGAGTGAAACTACTTCACATTTCACATGGTCAAGGGAATATGTTGCGCCATTTTTTAATAAATTATGTGTAATATATAATATTACATTATATATGTGATATATAAATGTGAGAAATTATTGTCTCTTTAACTCCTTTTTTGGCCACTCCAAGCACAGGCACTGTTACCTTAACAGCATGAATAGACTCACATCAAACTCCAAACGGCAGCTGGCTTGACCGCAGTAAGCCACTGACTTGGCTGCACATCTACAGTGACCGCTTTCAGTAGTTCACCGGGAGCTCCCAAACCGCAATTGAGTCTGTTTCTCTCTGCCGTTGTTTTTTTCACATAGAAACTAACATTGGCTAGCTGACACGTTACTTATCGGAAATGTCAGCTAACGTAAACCAAAAACCAGTGGCAACGTAAAAAAAAAAAAAAAAAGCTGCCACCTTTAAAACAAAACTGTTGCTGAAAAGAGTTACATGAAGATTGTCATTGAAAAACCCATCAGAATGCAAAAAAAATGGTTAACTCCTGTTTTCTATTTTTCAGTTAACTTTTTCAATGCAAATTTTATTTTGATGCCAAAATTTATAATCACTGTTCTGGCTCCATAGTAATCCTGTTTTAGTGTTTAAAATGACTAATTCTGAAGAAATCAGAGGGTTTATTATCATTCAGGCTAAACATAACATTTTAATTTCATTTTGATATAAATGTAAGCATTCAACTGTGCACATTGAGCTGTGTTACAGCTGTCTTAAAAAATCGGGAAACCTGTCGGGGAATTTTCTTTTTGCCATAATTACCACAAATGAATGTAAGTTAAACCAATCCCTGTACTATTTGGGAGTGGATACAGCTAGCATTGCTGTCGGTCGATCTAGCTGCAGTATGTGTGGCTGGAAAATGACGTTCTTAGTTGGCCATTGCTCGGTCGTTTATTTACCGACATACAAAACAAATTCCTGGCTAGTTACCAGCAGAGCTGGCTAATATTCGCACACTGAACACATTTATTGCCTCATGATTTTATTGTCCCCAGGTACTCACTGGAATGGTAGATTTTAATGTCATGGCGACAAAAAACTAAGTAACCTATGATGTAAGAACAAAAATGATTTAATATTGTTTTATTTTGAACAAGTAATACCTGCAGCAGCACCACCTACATTTTCCCCTTTCAAAAGCTGAGTTCACAGAGTTCAGAGTCGTGTGTTTGAGCACTGTTTTCTCTTCAGTTTATAAAAAGAAGTTGCAAGGCTGTTAGCAGGTAAAATTCCTTGAATTCTGGTCTATTTATAAAATGCAGTGACTTTTTAGAGTAATGATGCATGTCAAAGCTCCATTCTGACATTGTAAAGTTTATATGTGCAAGGAGGGCACTATAATGTCTAATTGCCTTGTGCCATGTATAATATCTCCAACACTACTGATCACACTTTGATGCAACTTAAGGGAATGATCCATCTCATTTCTCTGTTGTGACATTTTTTAAATTGCACTGTTTAGCCTAAGGCTTGCACTTCAGCACTTATTACTGATTAAGTATGGGGGGCGGCATCATTTGGGGAGGGGTGTGTTTACTGTTGCCCTGCTTGCTTTTTAAAGTGGTTTGATTTGCGTTGACTTTCAAAGGCCTTCGTTGTAAACAATGTGTTGATAAATGCATTTCAAAGATGGCTTCTTACAGATGCTCGTATGTACAAATAAGACTTGAAATCATGTAACATTATTACTTTTTCTTAATTGTTTGTCAAGGACCATTTGAGGTGCAAAAGAGTGTATATATATTTGATATTATATCAAACATGGTGATTGTCAAAGGCACATTCAGTTGCTTAGTGTCTGTCTAATCAATGCAGATGGCACAACCTTTCCATGTGTTTCCACATGCGGGCCTTTTGCCTTCCTGCCAACCTCATGATGGATGACCCTGCAAAATGTTCTATCCTAAAGATAACCGTATCCATTTGAACTGAAACAAAGTCAGTTGCAGAGACTATGTTCATTCTGTTAGCAGACATTTTAGTCACAATGTAACACAGTCACATTGCTGCCATACCACATCCTATGTCACGTGACACTTGGACCAGCAACATTTGGTCCCATAAACACTGGATACACAATTTAGTTTGCAGACAGATAATATTTTATGACCGAAAGCGGAATACAGGGACATTACCCTTTCAGTTTGCTGTGGAGTTCTCAGTCCAATTTGATGCTTATCTGTATTGTTCAAATATTTGTTTTTTGATAAGGAACCTTATAATTCTGTTAAACATTTATATGAGACAAGTTGTGACTAAAGAGTCCATTTTAAATTCCCTGAACACTTTCAAATCTTAATTATTTTTCTAATTAAATTAAATATTCATAACTAAATAAGCAACAATGAAAGTTTTAACCATCTAAAACTTTATTAAACTGCTTCAAGCAGAATGTGTGGGTATGTTTTTAATCAGCTTTGATTGATCAGCACAAGCTACAAAACCTAAAATTTTACTCAGCTTTTTATTCAGATATTACTGAACCCTGATTGGTGCATGAAAGTGAACATCCCTTTTCCCCACCAATTCACCCACTTCAAACCAGTCAGAATAGGACAGAAAACAAACACGAATACAGAAATCTCTAATGTGAAATAACCAAAAGTGTTCTAACTTTGGAAAAATGTGTTCATGTAGGACCCCATCACTAATAGTAAGACGTTGACTGAGAACATATGTTTTCAGGGTCTTTATCAAATGAGCGAAGATTGGATTTTTTATGGTCCTTTGTGACTATGTTCATCCTTCATAGTCGGTTTATTAATCTGTATTGTCAGTTAGGTTGATACCATTTTATTGATGCTTTGTTTGTTTAATTTCTATCAACTGTTGGTGATTATTTATTTATTTTTTAGGTAGAGAAAATCCGATCCATATGAAACAGTCACCACCTCCCAGAATGCCCATCAGGAGAAATCTGTGTGCGTCACTGCCACCGCAAAGCCCCCTGACCGTCTCCAAGGCCCAAGTGTTTGAGGAGGGCATGTTCCCACTGCAGTGCACACCAGAACCCACTCAAACAATGGCTCAGACCCTGCCGCTGAGCTCCTCCAGCGCCATGGACCCCAACATGACCTTTGAAGTTCTGGACAATGATGATCAAACTGCAAGTAATGCAACCATAATAATAAGCAGCGGAAGTCCATGTCAAGCATCGAAGTCCACAGACTTCCCAGGTCCTAGCCAACTACTCCATCCCCCCAAGGCCAATGAGGGGAACCATATTCCTACCAAAAGGTGAAAAAATACTCATGTCTTAACTTTTGCTTTCATTTGTGTATAAAATTCTTTTTCTTCTGAATTCTGAATGAACAGAAAGCTATAATTTGCAAAGAATTTTTCAACTAGTCCACTAATAGAGCTTGTGGGGAACATTGTCAGGACAATGGCAATCTTTGATCCATGACTTTCTGTCCATCCACTGTACACACAGAAGATATTTTCTCCCTTCTGAAAGCCAGTTTAATAACCTTACAGTTCAGGTTTCTAGCTGGCTTGTAAGGTGGATTACAGTTCTCTCGACTCTACACATACAGTATAGTGGTTCTCTTTGCAGTCCATACGTTGCAGCCTTTTTCCACTTTGAAGTAGTTGTAAACTAGTTTATCGATACACCCACAGATTGCCTACTGGACTCCTGTGGTCACTCCAAAATGTTCTGCTACGCTAGTTTACACTTCACATAAACATGAAATATTGTAAGAAAGACTATGGGATGCACTTGGGCACAAAATCCCTTCAATGACACTTGCGTTGTGCTTTTAATTGGCAGAGACTTACACTTTACACCAGGTCAATTGATCCACCATTCCTTCTTTGTCACAATTGGGAAGAAAACCTAATGAGGGGTGAAATCAGTTACTCCTTAAACAGGAATATATGAATTAGCTGTTTTGAAGCTTTTAATAGGAATAGCAAGCACAAATTATGAATGTCATTAACTCTCTTAATGGAGTTTACAATGTCAGGGACTTCCCCACAAATTTTTCTTGATGTTTCTTAAGAAATTGGTAGAGGGAAAACACTCCTAACATCACTAATGCCAATCTAGGTAAAATGCCTAACCATTTAAAAAAATTAAAAAAAAGCACTCTGATTCAATGTTGGTTCAATATTAAGGCCTTTTTAAAAATTTTCTCTTTATTTAATTCAAAAAATCTGTTGCATTTTTAAAAATTGGTCTCACATCTCCCGAATCACTTCCATACAATGTTTAAAAACGGTCTTAAAACACATCCCTCTGGCTGCCCACTGAGAGTTTGAAAGCAACTGAAACATTCTGTGTAAAAGACGCTCAGTCTGGAGGGTAACTAAACCATTCAAAAGTGGTAAATCCCCCAAACCTTATTCAAAACAAAACAGAGGCTGGAGTGCAAATAGTGTAAGTATTCTCACCAGCAGCAAGTTTCCAGACTGGAACATTGGGCCAAGAGGCTTAAATCAGCTGAGCTGAGCGGCACCATGGTGCCTTCAATGGAAGTGGCAAACAAAATAGGAAACATTTCAAGCTATAGCAGCAGAAATGGACTGGGCACACATTGAGTGTGTATCATTTTATTTGTCAGATAAATTTGTTACTAACCAACCTCAAATCCAAATGCTGAGATTGAATCAACTAAATTGCAACACAAACAAATCAAATTGCTTGAAAATATCTTTTACCCCACAAATCATGAGGAGTTGTTTTTCCTCAAATACTGAAGATCGGGGCTAATCCAGACTTTATGAGAGCACTTAGCACCTGGTTACTAACTTGTGCTGCAAGAGACAGGTCAAATCTCAAAGGAAAACTGTTGCATTAAGGTAACAAGAAAAGGCATTACTTTTGTAAATATTTCTCAGTACAAGACCATTGTAGATGGTGCTAACAGTGCAATGGATGAAGAAGAGACTCAAAGACTTCAAGAAACTTGGTGCATTAGTTTTACTTCACTTTAGCAGAGTGATATTTTTTGTGGGGTGGTGCCATTTCCCTGTGCAGGGTTCATGCAAAGTGTAGCAGACACCAACACTAGAGGGAGAAGAAGTTTAAAGTGACTTTGACAGTTTAACTGTTGTGTTCGGAAGAAATACAAAAATAACAACCACCGATAAAACAAATGTAGAGACCTGGCTGAGTAATAAATGAGGAAGGTTAATTACATAAGGCTAATTACACGTTACAGTTAATTGCAAAAAAAAAAGGTGATACAGATTTCACCAGATTGATTTCCTCAGGCAGGTTTTTCCAAACACCCCGTTACTTCTTGTTTTTAGATGCTACCAGCAGCTCACAGGACTCACTCAGTCATATGATCAGCCTCTAATGTAATATGTGCTCACTTTGCGTTTAGCTTTGGCACTAAAGCAGTGCCAGAGATTGAACACCCAACCCTTACACATCGATTTCCACATTTTATACCTGGAGGGGCCATGGAAAATAAATACTGCTTTACATTTATTTGAGATACAACAACATTTGCATATCCAAATTCTGAATGTAGGTCCATTGAAACAAAGCATCAAATATCAAAAGTTCAGATTTGTATACACGTAGCTTTTTCAATACAACACAAACAAAATAGTTTCAGTTATAAGCAATTACATTTTTTTGCCATCTGATTTTGAATACAAAGGTAAATGTTCCTTAATACCATGTTAAGTCCAAACAGCGGAGATGTCATGGTAACGTGAACCTTTGCTCTGCAGACAACAGATCCCGTCTTTACAAGAGGCGAGACGAGCCAAGCCGACCTACATGCACATGACGTCTGCTGCACAAGGAAAGCGTAAATTTAACCGGTAATGTGCCACTGGCTCTTTCTCCCTTATATTCATTATTCATTCATTAGCTGGGCCCGGACTAAAGCTGTGCAGAGCAGCCAGTTCTGAGTGTTATTGGGAGGGAATTCGAACTTTTGATGTTGTGTTAAATTCCTTTTTCTATTTCTAGCATTAAAGAAGAGTTAACACAGGATCTCTCTGCACCCAAGCGTATAAAGAAAGACCCCTCAGTGGCTCCGAGACCAATCAGAGTGCATCGTTTTGCTGGTAAGTGTCAACACAGTTAAAGAAGACATATGTATATCTCTCAAAACTCCAAACTGTATCTGCTGTTTTGAAGCAATTAAAAACATGTAATGTTTAATCATGACATTCACTTGCATTTATTCAGAGCCATCAGGGACAGAGAAGTGTAGTTCTGTTCATTCTTGATATCATTCCTTTTTGTTGTCTGTCCTCAGGTTCAGAGGAGAACAAGCCTCGAAGAGTCGTGAGGAGCGTTTCTGAAGGAAATCTCAGCCTTCTTGTACCTCAGAAATCCAAGTCCATTTTCTATAAAACTTCCCAACAGTTTAAACGAGTGACCAAGCGGATGTAAAGTAACATTGTGCTGAAATCAAACCATTTTGCCTTTTATATAAATGTTTCACTCTCCCCCCTTTTCTGCTCGTGTTCATCTTTTCAAAATATTTTCTCCAAACTTAAAAGAAATGTGGTCCATTGTGTGGGTGTTTCCATTACAAATGCTAATGTAATAAGATGAAACGTAATGTAAGTTGCATTATTTTGTTATGCTTTGATTTAGCCTTACACTGCAGTAAAATTTTACTTGACTGTATATAAACCTTGTATAGTTATTGGTCATCTGTTTTGATTATTTTCATAGTTTAAGAATCGAGTTTGCCATTTCTAAGCTTACCTTTTAGATTTTAGGATTTTAAATCTCACACTAACAGCAAGAAATAAAACATGTCCTGTGGATGTTCTGTGTTTTACATACATTATGTACTTTGAACTGTTCTCTTAAACAACAGTTCGTCTGGTAGATGACCACATTTACCAGGGCAGCTAATATCAGAGGTAGAGTACACATGATCTCAAATGGAAGTATGGCTGGAAAAAAAACTGAAAATGCTCCACACTGAGCTGTGTTATGATTTTAGTTTTTATTCTATTTTTCCTTTTTTACAGCTAATAACATGGGAGTTTTTCAATAAAGAAATCCCTTTCTTAAATGTAATATCGGCCCTTTTGTGCTATTGATGTTGAGTCTGAATGTGGTTTTCAGTGAAGTGTGGGTTACAAGATGTTCCAACAATAAATAAGTGACGTAGGACAGGCGGCTCAGGGAAGGTGAAAAATACAATGGCAAGAAAAATTTGACTGACCTTGAAGTGACTCGCAGCATAACTCACAAAGATAACTTTCTCTTTGTATCCGAGTGCAGTGATTGATAGGATACTATTGGTCTCTACCAAAGCCACGTGGGGATCCTGGATAAGTGGATTTCACCATTCAACAGAACACAGACTCCACATTGAAAGAGGCGTTGCAACTAACTGAAACACTGCCGTCCAAAACTTCAGGCAAGATTTTCATTTAATTATTAAATTATTGCCAATTAGTCTTTTTTGCTTTATACCAGTGATTCCCAACCAGTGGTACATGGAAAGACTGTGGAGTAGTTCAGTTAATTTGACTAAATAGACATTTTGATTTCAATAAAAAAAAAATATGTGTGCACATTTATGCATAGGAGGAATATTAACTCACAAATATGATTACAAATCTTCAAATCTTTAGTATTTACAAAAATAAGTGAGCTACCAGCTACAATAGTCTGGTACATAAGTCTCCCACCAAACTCAGCCATATATATAGTTATTAGGCTACACCTAACACCATGTGTTGGGATTGAGAGTGCATAAAATCTAGATTGAAAGCAATCAGAAATTAAAATGGTTAGATAATGGATAAATGGTTAAATAGCTAAAAGTAATGAATCAATGGTTGTAAAGTTGTTTTAAAGTAATGGATAAAGAGGAATTTCTTAGCTGAAAGTTTCTGAAAGTACAGGAACTTTGGGGGTGGGTCTTGCAGCGCTGAACATTTCTGATTGGTCGAGTACTGGCAGCATTTCATTTCAACCACCATTTTTTAAAATCGGCAGCCACAAAACCAGTTTGCTTTTCGTTCATTGTGCTTCGACACGTCAACATGGAGTTACAGAAGGAAGCATACAACAGATGGACCGGCGACGAAGTCCAGTTGTATAGTCGCTCGCAAAAATCGCAAAAAAAAGTCGCTTCTTCATGTGTCGGCTGACTCATTTGCTATAATCTTCGTGGGTCTTTTGACTGTGGTGGTAACGCAGAACAACCATCTGAAGGAACCTTTTAGTTCCTTGAAAAGTAGTTAAAAGTTCCAGATACTTTGGCTGTGGAAAAAATTGGTGTAATTTGCAAAAATGAATGGATAAATGGTTGAAACAGACACCCAAACTAAATGAATAAATGATTAAAATAAACCTATGGAAAGGATAAACAGTGGAATCAGGCCGCTAAAAGTAATGGATAAATGGTTGAAATATAGAAAAATAGCTTATTTAAATGTCCAGCTTCTGCTATTCCAAGTTATAGTAGTATGAATGGATTCTTAAACATTGACAATTTAAGTGTAAAAACAATACAAAATTACTATCCACTTTTATATAATAAACAGTGTAAATTTCATCCAATTTAACATCCATTCAAAACAACATGACTATTGTGGATGAAGGGCTCCTTGAGCTAATCCAATGGGGCCTGCTGGGGTACATTAAAAAAAAAAAAAAAGATTGGGAACCACTAAGTATCACTTTTGAGTGGTATTTCAAAAATATTTTAGGCTTTCCTGTGTTGCGTTTTTATTCTGATCAAAAGTGAAGAATACGTGGGATCTTTTATTAGAATTCTATACTAAAAACGAATGTCAAAAAATACCTCCTGGATCTGTGATGAGGGTGGGACCTCATTGCTCTGTCTGGAGAGAACTAGACTTGTCACTTTGAATTCAGTCTTGCAACTTTCAGTGGCACAGCATTCAGTGTGATCTTTATTTTTAGCTCAGGAGCTCAATGCATATATCAGCACTGTACTGCGCAAGCACTGACACCCTCTCATGCTCTCATTCACAAGAATCTCTTCATTGTGTGTGTGTGTGAGATGGAGAGAGAGAGGGAGAGAGGGAGAGAGAGTGTGTGCGCACACAGGGAGGCAGGTCTTGGCTAAAGTTTATTAACTTTCTCTTAGCCAATGGGGCGCCTTGTGCGTTTTTCCTGCTGACCAATGGGACAGATGGAGAGGTTGGAGGTGGGTGTTGCTTAGCAACTGCAGGTAGAATCTCAGATCATGTCGGACCCATTGTTTTATCTTGCCTCCCTGAGAGACATTACATGCTATGTGTTGTGATTTGTTAGTAAAAAACACCTCTGTGCAAATGCGTCACAAAGTTGTTAACTCTATTTCTGTATTGTTAAACAAAGATCACAGTGACTTTAATGGCATTTCGCCCTCAAGTCAGCGCACTTTTAATTGATTGTTATGTTACTACATGTCTTATTTTCATCACTGAGTCAGAGGGGGACATACAAGTGAATATAGATCTTATTGTTAATTTTTTTTTGCTCCTGATTACATGGATAATAACCTTGATTGAACCTCATGCAGAACCAGCGATGAGTGGTTATAAACAGTTAATACACAAGGCTTGCTGAAACAAGGATTCTACATGCTGATGAAACGTCAGCAACACAAAACACCGGTACAGTTAATTATGATTATTATGTTTCTGATTCAGGAAACCTTGAGTGTTGGCCTACATGAAATTGAGGGCAGGGTTTGGTAAATCCAGTGTTTGAAAACAGCCTTTATATTTGTGCGTGGCAAGGAAGAGAGACACCAACTACCACATACTAATACAAGCATATGATCACTCCTACAATGTTCCTGACTCCCACAAGGCAGCACATCACAGCTGTGAACTTTTCGTCCCCTGTCTAATTAGATGACCTGATATCTTACAGCAATATGTCACAGTGGAATAAGTCGTGGAGAGCTGACCGGCAGTACTGTCTGTCCTTTTACCACTAATGGTGTCACATGTTGGCTTCGGTTTTACCTCTTAGCCTAAAATTATATGTATATGTCACCTGAAAATAGGTATACGTTCTTGCGGCGTGCACCCGGCTTACTGCGTCTCATGTTGATGTGAACAAGTTGAAAAAATGAAGATTCAAATAGTGCTTTAAATACTTGTCAAGGGCAGCCTTGGTATTTATTATTTTATACTCCTCCGCACTTCTTTTTTGGGGGACACAGATGCATAAGAAGAAGAATCTGTGACCTGGTAGTGTGCTGTAGTAAAAAAAAAAAACATTTATTTTAATTTTCAGTCAAAAATATAGCATCACAAGCGCGGCACAGAAGAGTTGCTCAGTGCCCTGTCCCGTGATGCTAAATGCAAATATTTAAATGGGGGTTATGGAAATTCCTGGGATGCACACTGGATTTGGCATGTAAAGCAGGACAAAGAAGATTGTTGTTTTCACCACTTACATTTGTATCTAGTGCATACAACAGTGGGAAGAAAAAGAATAGAAACAAAAGTATTGTCCACAAAATTGGAGCACATCTGGGGAGATACTTCAACTCAAACGGCAGTCGAACATAGTGATTCTGGATAAGGTAAGCCTTGATAGCTTACACCCTTACAGATATTTGAACTAGTGTTGAAATGATTAGTCGGTTCATGATTAGTCAGTCGCAGATTATCAACAATTTTCTGATAATATGTTAATTGTTTTAGTTGTTTATCTAGCAAAAAAAGCCTGATTCTGGTTACTATTTTTTTAACATAATTTTCATTATATATTGTATATATTCTATATTCACTTTTGTCTGTGGGAAAAAAAAAGACAACAAAGAAGTTGGTTGCTGTTTGGTTGACTTTCGAAAGATTAACCCTTTTCAATCTGATGTAACAACAAACATCCATCCTTCAAGGACATCAGATGCATACTGTCTGTCACAGCCAGTAAGGAAGAGCCATCAGAGAAAACTAGACGCCACCCTATGTTGTTTATGATCAGTCCAATGTTACCAAACAGTGGATTATTTTAACAGAACAACAGTATATTTAGTGATGTGTTTTGTTTGTCATCCCCATTTTTGGCCCAGCTGTTTTTTGTTTTTTTTTTCAGAAATGTTTCACGTTATCCTCCCCCCTCTTCATTTAACTCAGCAAACAGATTTTGTGAAAAAACAATGTGGCAGCAAATACCTGGCTCCCTTTATCAATACACAGCTGACTGTTGGCAGGACCTTGTGCAGTGGTTATAGTGGGGGATGGGTGAGATTTACAGTTTCTTTACCAGGTAATGTCTCCTGTTGTGAAACAATGTGACAGAAAATCAGTACAGCTGTGATGGCTCAGCAGTGTTCTTTGCCCCTCTACATTCTCCTCCAGGAGCTTATCCAAAGCCCACCTCAAATGTACTGTATGTAGTCTGTGGATGACTCATCCTCAGGAGAATGAGCTGTATGGTGCAGGTAGCCTTGCAAATAAACATTTCACGATTTGCAGTGTCTACTGAAGTACTTTGCTGACTTACAGTCTGAACCCACAGACCACAAATACAAACCCTGACAAACCAATTCTGTTTTGTTCTGCCAGTAAGGCACACAGTGTAAGATCCTCCCGTGTTAATGTGTCCCCTGTGTGTTACACATGTAATGACTATATCACTAACACACACAACAATGAGACATCAGTTAATGCTCCAGAATTTTTAGTCATTTTGTTTATTGAAACAGCAAATTTGTCATCATTGCACCAATTGCCATGGAGACCGGGTTAAGTCCCAAACCTACTGGTATTATACAGTGCATGAGTGTATGCTCATTACCCTTTACCGCAACTTCCAGGAAACACTGCATGCTGAGTGGATGGGTGACTCCACCTCTTTAGGATGGTTAGGGAATATGCTGATATTCAAATTATTTTTTCTTTCACACCTGTTCCCTTCAAAAACACCCTGTGAAACCTCCCTTGTTCCTCATTCGATTGCAGAATTGCAGAATCCTGTTCCTGTGTCGTCTTTGATTGTGCTGTTTACAATATAAAGTTTGTCACTGATGTGACGCTTTTATGGGAGGTGTGTCTAAGCTTCTCTGAGTTCACTTCTTCTTGACTTCATTGATCCTTGTGGCGAAATTTGTCCGGTTGGTTGGGCCTGTTTCTGTGGGGAGACACCACGCCAAACAACCATGCTGTCCCTTTAGTAAGTTTGTCTGTAATCTGTCAGTAGTGAGGAAGTCCACCTGCAGGGTAAAGTAAAACCACAACACAGCAGTTTAGACTCTTTATCCATCCTGACATCCAACATCAACATGACAACTTTTTATTCAGGCCCAGTCTGTCCTGTTTCAAATAAAGTTAGAGCCACCTCATATCCATGTTACGCCCACACTGGTGTTTTCACTTGTTTTGCCATTCTAGACCTCCTTTCAGGACTGTGTGGGCGTGCACAGACTGTGCTTGATTCACATCTGCATCACTCTCCTGTTAGTTTTGCTGCACCTGTGAGGGAACTACAACTTGACAAGTTTATCATTCTTATAAGTATGTACAAATAGTTTGGTCACCTCACTGTAAATTTCAAGGTTTTCTTTTGTATCCTTGTTGTTTCTCAACACAGGAGAACAAGTCTCCTTGAGAAAAGTTAACAATAGGTGTATGTTATCGCCATCAGTTTTTATTTCTTTTATTTATTTCATCTGCATTTCTAAGAAATGCACTTTTTTCCGTCACTTCAGTTCAGTTCTGATGGCTCTCAATACAACAATAGCCACCATTGGTCTGGAGAATTAAGCAAGCCAGAGCAAAATTAAAACATTTCATCATTGCATTTGGGAACAAAATATCCCATCACAGTTGTTAAATTCATCCAAAATTGACCCTGAATGATCTTAAAGTTAACTGATTTAAAATGATGTTTCTACAAAGTATAATCTTTAGCGGCAGCTCGATGTTACTAGTGAATGGATGTTACTTACTGAGACGTTTTTTAGGTGCACAGGTTAATACATTTGACTTTCCCGTCAAAGAACCGAGCCTTGAATGTGCTTTAACAGGACTTCTACTTCTTGAGCCCTGAAATAACTCCTTCCTCTTGCCTACTTCCCTCTATAGCTCCACCCAACTTTAACCTGAGCAGAGGTCAACCGGAGTCCTCCAAATTAAACAACAACGTACGTTGTTTGTCCAGTGCCTAGAACGACATTCACTGGTCTGACATCCCCTATCAGCAGGATGGTAAAACCATTGCAAATCATGGTTGAAAAATAAATCAATTTTATGATGTGACAACACTATAGTTAATGTTTGATTAGGTTTAGGAACTTTCAGGTTAAGGGAAATATCATGATGTGGGTTAAAACAAGTATATACCTAACTTTTGGGAAACATTGTAGTTTTTGGAAAAAATTACTATGTTGTTAAGGTTAGGGGACCTTTCGTAGTCATGGTTACAGTATTGACCAAGTGATTAATGTTAGGGGACATTCGTGGTCATGCTTTAATTCTATCCACCCTGACCTCCTCCCTACATGGACTTTGTATATCTACATTAACATCACCTGATTGTCTTGGGCAGTTGGGTGTCACTGTATGATACAGGATGTTGTCGTTTGTGTACCTGCGTATTCTCTTCAAGTGGGATCATGTGTACCTTGTTCACAAGAAGAGTCCTTCCGAATGCCTCTCTGATGCAGTATTCATAACTATGTAAGTGGAAACTGTCTGGTAGCTCTGAAAGCTCTGAGTTCATGAAGCCCATTTAATTTATTCTTTAAGATTTGTTATACATTATGGTTGACTAGGGTTTCATTGTCATAAGGATGATGTTAAAATGCAACATCAAACATGCTTTAATCCACTCTAATACCAAGTGTACTTTGCACTCCACTTCCTTTAAAAGTCTTACCTGGGTTTTGTTGGGGAGTCACTCAGCTTGTATGCTAGTGACATTACTAGCTCCACTTCTGGTATACCACCAATAATTTCAAAATAAGCAAAGGTATATCATAATGTCAGTTTCTTGCATTAAAAATAAAGGCAAAGTAAATCTGGTAACTTTAATTCAGGCCTTTTGTGTTTGTGCTTGAGTCTGGTATAACACTGTGATAAATGAAACATATTTACAGGAAAGTATTAAACTGTTCCCATTAAGCGTCATTTTGTAAATAATACTTTTGTTTCACTTTTTGTGTCCCTACTTATGGTGGGAAATTATGAAAAACAATAAATATAGTCAACTAAAAGGTACACTTTTATGACCGTTTTATGGATCATTTTCTTGTGGTTGAGTTCACAGGCTTTTTAAAGATATAAAGTGATATTACACTGTCAAGGTACTAACACTGCTGAAAGCTTAAAGCATTTGACAAAGCTTCTTTTTAGAACACCTTTGGTTGACATTATCAATAAAATTACACTTAATGGCAACATTCATAAACAATCGTGAAGTTTATTTGAAGATGATGTCAGTTTTCATGAGAGTTATGATATTACAATTACCCGCCTTATGCACACCCCTTCAAATAAAGTGTTACCATGGACATTGTAGTAGCTATATGTGGGCTGGATTTCTGAAGATAGAGCTTAATTAAATTTTCTCCTGCCTACAATGGCCTTTAATTTAAAAAAAAAAAAAAAAACCCTGCAAAAACTTGCACCTGCTTTGTAGAGAAAAATTTCCACTTCAGACCAGCCTTCACAAAGTGCGTGAACTTTAAGAAATCAGGCAGAATATGCAACCGACCACGCTCATATCATATCCCCTCCTACTTGTTGCGTGTTCCTCCCTCAGATGCATGTGGGAGAGAGCGTACTTGACTGCTGACACACAGAGGACCTCTCTGTCAGATGACAGGAAGCTGCCCTTCCAGGCCAAAGCGCCTGATTGATAAATAACACGCGTGGCTCCGGCTGCACAATGATAAGACTCAGTCTGTGTGTCTCTCTGACACACAGACTGTACACAGCCACACACACCCATACAGTACGCGCTCTCACACTCTTTCATACGTACCGTACACACGAACACAAACACTGGGTCTCTCTTTCTCTCTCTCTCTCTCTCTCTCTCTAATGATTAACAAACAATATCCAGCTTATAACTGCAACTTAGTCAGACACCCACACTCATTTGCAGTGAAAGGCAAATGACCCTGGTGATGAGTCATTGCATTCACTCAGAGATTTGCTTTTTTCAACACACTGAAATCTCTGAAGGCAGGTTCTCACCATTGTGCCTCTGAGTGAGCGCAGGTGTGCCTTGACGTTTTTCTCAAACGTAGAAAGAAGTCAAGCAAAAGTAGCACATAACGTCATTAAAATCCATTGATTTCCCAGCTAGACACACACATACTTTACAATTAAAGAGGGCTTTCGTCTCCTTTGATCATACTAGGCTTTATATAATATTTCCAGCCAATCAATAATTAGGTGTTCCTCGGAAATTAGTTTCTTGTGTTGTTACAATGAAAATAATAAATGTGCTCTGTAAGGCAGCTTAAAAACTGCTGTGATAATAATTATGGTGACAATGGAAACTACTTTATTCACCGTGTGTGCCGCATTTCACTGCATAAAAAGTCAAATTGTGAACATCTGCTTTTCCTCAACCAGGAATCCTCAATAATTAAAGCAAATGTTTTATTAGTCAGATTTATTAGTAAACAATTTATTGGCACCTGCAATGATTTCCAAACGTTGTGATGTTCCTTTCGCAGATTGTTTATTCGAGTAATTTGGAGAAGCCTGAAAAGGTTAAAAATATCCAGTTTTCAGAAATAAAAAAGGTTCGGAAAAAAGTCTGAAACAACATTATTCAGAAACCTTGAAGGGGTCCTGACCAGCAGGTTGGGAAACACTGTCAAGTCATATCAAAACAATTTTTTATCGCATTTAATTGAAACTATTATTAGGAAGAATACGTTTTTGGGCAGATACACTGAAATGAACATCATCAAGAGATTTGTACAGCTGCAATAATGCATACATCAAAAATGAAACAATTAGTCTTTGGTTCTTTAATTGATTTGAATCTATTGATTAGTTGATTGACAGTTACAACAATTCTTATTATAAATGAATTGTTTAAATGACCAAAATTTACTTAATCCAATTGATAATGAAATAACTGTTAGTTGCAGCCCTAATTTTAACCTCCACAGCATCATACAAATCATTTTGATGCATGTTCAGTAGGTTTTAGTTTGTACTTGGATGGACTTCAGTGATTCAGGTGTGTGTGTGTAATTGTGAGTCGTGTCAGAGTGTGTGCGGGCGGCAAGACTACTTTCTTGTTATTTTTTTTTTCTTGCCGTAGAAAAACTTTCTGTCTGATAGTGGGTTTTTTTTTTTTTCACAAGAATGTAGGAGATGCAGATGACGGATGTTTAAAGTAATGGAGAACCAAAACGGACAAAGATTTCCTGAGGCAACAGTGAAACGTGTCCAGTCTGTCTGACCACAGTTTGTACAAGGCTAAAAAAAAACCTGAATGAACCTGAGACTCATTTTTGGGCATTAGGCCTGAGGGCTGCAAGTGTTATCTGGCTGCATCAAGTTTACTTTGTTTAAGAAAAGAAAGAATAGTGGAGTGTATGGGGGAGGGAGTGTAACGGGAGTCTTTAACAGGGAGTAAAAGGGACTGAAAGGATTTTGATCCAGTGATATTATATATCTGTCCTGGACAGGGCAGACAAAAGCACACAGCAAACCACCAGAGAGCAAAGCATGTCATCTGAATAGTATGTCTTCTTTGCAGTGTTGTACATCCAAAGGCTTTGTGTGCCTGAATTTGGCTGGTAGAAGGCACAAAGGAGGCAGTTTGTTCGCCCCTGACAAGTGTGCTTTTATTTGCGGCGGCCCTTTGATGTATAGAGAAACTTTGGCTGGGATATCCCTCACAGACAAATGCACGAGAAATCCCACTCCTTTGTATTATCCTTAACAATTCCCTCACCATTCACTGCAAAGCTTTTATTCCCTTTAAGACCTTTATTTTAAACTTTGTGCCTACTGTCTGTCTGTCAACTGTAATGGGGAATCTTGTTTGACTTTATTGTACGGGGGGGGGGGGGTCGTTTGACGGGAGTTGGGGGCAAGCAGTTCAGATATGGAAAAACATCACCTGACCATGTGACATTGTTTATCAAGAAGATTTGGTGTTTATAACATTTTGATACCGTTTAGACTGCATAGAGGTGTATGTATGAAAACACATGATAACAATAGTCGGCAAAACCATCGTCCCGTACGGTCCCACGAGTTTGCCCAGTTGTAATGAGCCATTTAAAGGAATAGTTCGACAAATTTGAGATGCTTATTTGAGTTAAATAAGTTCTATATTCGCTCATATCTGTACGGTACCAGCGGGCGTAGTCACTTCCTGGAGTCTTGCCAGGCAACCAGCGGAGACTCAGCTGTTATGATGGTGTTATTTGACAGTTTAAAAACACTAACAATATATTGGCCAATATTTTATTTATTTATTAATTTTTTACGTAGACACATAACAGAAACAAACATTTGCCAACAGAGAACAGGACAAACAAGGTAATGGTGACACTGTTTCTAATTACCTCAAACAATTTAACAGCCTCAAACAATTTAACAGTTAACAATTTCTTATTAATTATTGGCTGACACATACACCAATGCTGATTTATCTGCTATAGGCTTATATCATCAATAGGGGCTATTTCAAATTGGTGCCGAATCAGTAATTTCTGGGGATTTTACAATTTTCAATTTGATTAATTAATAATTAATTTCCCAGATTCTGAAAATGTTGTAATAGCATCAAGATGTTTGTTGTATTGTAATCATGCGCTCTTCTCTTCAGGTACATACTGTGATGGGAAGATAATGGAAATATTTTGATTATCCAGTTTTCATTTCCAAAATAATATCCAGTGAGGTTAATTTGTATTTTAAAAATAAATTATTACATTATGTAATCCAAAATAACAAATAATTGTTAGTCAAGAAAACAATCTCACCAAAAAGTCCATTTAGTAGCTGTGCCAAACGCACTTGAGAAACTCCATCTGTAGATGAAGATCATGTGATATACTTGGAAGCTGGAGAACAGCTACTAAAATGATCTTGACCTTGAACTTTTGTTTCCACGGTCAGGAATGAAGTCTGAACCTCAAATTTTTACTTTGAAAGTATCAGTATCAGTATCAGTATAAATAGGTGTTACATGATTTCCCAGTTTAAGAGTTAAAAGCTTCACATTGAAACAGCCACATATTGCTTCATCATCAGCTTTGAGTGTAATTCCAAACATACACTTTGTTAAAATCAGTCATTTTACCAGACAAGGGGAGGAGAAAGTTCGCACACTCACACCTGGGAGCTGCCCAGTATACTGCCACAGTCTTACACTGTTGTTACTGAGCAGTTGGGACTCCAGTGACTCTGTGCAACAGCACTTTGACAGTTGCTGTTGAGGCAGAGCACAGTGTTACTTCCCTACACAGCTTTTGTCAGTCAGTCCGGGGATTTGAACTGCCAGCTTCCAAGTCACGAGCCTCCACCTCCTCTGCAGGCTGCTGCTATCCTGTCTTTTATATCACACGGACAGTAAAAGAGCTAAAACTTTTGACCCGTCCATTCCTGGGCGCCCACAAGTGCTTAAGCAGATAAAGATTATATTCATCACATAGGCATTTTAGTATGGGGGTCAGAAAATAGGGCTTTCACATAAAAACAACTCAAAAAAACTGTTTTGTTTTAAAGCCTGAGTAATGCTGATTTGAGTTTTGCAGGGTTGCTGCCCTTATCTGACTGTATATTTTAATTTGACTTACACACAAGGTATTTACTATGGTTCGTTGTTATACTGAATAACTATTTTGAGAAAATATAAGAAAGCCTTTGTTTTCTTATTCGATGTGAAAGAAGATGTTTTTGGACTCAGAAAATCAGTTACAAGGTCAACAACCTGCACTGCTTCAGTCCACCACTCTGGTGTCGGACGGAATCAGACAAAGTGAATATCTGAACTCACAATCTACCACCTGCCTCCTGAGTATGCACGCAGTATTGCTGTGGAAAGATTTCTGTACATCTGCGAGCTATAAAAATCACCACACCCCTGGTGGTTTTTCACTAGTGTGGTCGTCTTTTTTTGTTAAATTACAGTATGTCTGACTTCTCGCAAATAGGACTGACTATTAATGACCAAAGTCCCCAAATCAATCTGAACCATCGCACTCCAAATGCAGACAGACTTAAACACATTTCGTTGTTTCTCCTTTCCTCGTACAGAGTTCAGCAGAACAACTGGGAAGGAGAGACAATCATGAAATGTGAACATCTCGGTCGACGTGTGTTACATATATGTGCTGCATTGAAGGTCAGTCCCTCGTACTTCTACTGTGCAATATTTGGCTGATCATAAAGGGGCTACCATTTGCAGAGTTGCCGTGCATGCAAAATTTCAGGTCACTACCACTGGGAACCAATAATGCCTTTGGCTAAGCAACAAGATGCAAATACATCTATTCAAATTCGCACCACTCCATACACATTCGAGCTTCCACAAACACTTAAACACACAATCTCAGCTCAGTGCACCACGCTGCAGAATTAAAATACATTGCATTCATTTCAATCATGAATAAGTCACAGTCCTGGGGCGATATTTGATCTGAGACAAGATTGGATCCATATTTCTGTGTTCAAGCGTATATATTTTAGATATTTTAAACCAAACTTTGTGTATACCCTCCTTGTTGCCTACTGTCATTTGGCAGCCTCTCAGTCCAGTGGCAGGCCCAGATTACCGCTCTCACCCAGGCAGTCATAAAGCTAATGGCAGACAGGCAGCATCCTCTACTCCAGGCTGTCGAGCAGACAGAGGTTAGTCAGAGTTAGGAGATCAATGCACTTATATGTCACACCCAGAGCTCCAGATTTCTCCCCTCAGGCACTAAAGACAGAGTTTACATAGTCACCTGGTGTTTAACTGGAAAGAGATGGCTGGGAGAAGACGGATGATACTGTATGCAGCAAAGCCAGATAGAAACCCTCAATATCACAGCAGCACATTCAGTTCAATTTCAGCCTGCTAAGCCACTGGGGCAACCCAAATATCATCCATCCTGACACTGTCCGTCACACTATACATAGAACGGCGAAATTAGCACAAATGCAGCGCTCGCCATCAGTGTGAAGTATGGTGGCAGTAGGGCGATTATTTACGGGCTGCATTACTTTCTGAAGACCTGAGCTCTGAGTCACCGACCGAGCCTGATAATTAATTCCACACTCTACAGAAATATTATGAAGCTGCACGACAGAATGACAGATGTACAGCATGAAGCACATTGTCAACAGGGTGACTGGATTAAGCTATTTTGACTGGTTCATTATGAAGAAAGAAGGAGAAATTATGTTTTCATGTAAATGAATCAAGACTTTTTAAACATGGCAGTTTCTTTTTCACAAACTACACTCTGTTTGGGTAACACGAGGTACAGTAGTTTGATTTACTGGTGTGAGTATTTATTGTTTTCTGTCAGCTCTTTGTTTGTCCCAGAGCTCGACTTCCTGTAGATACAAGAGGTGGTGGTTGGGGGGGGGGGGGGGGGGATCACTAGGATCTGACAGTAAGAGATAACCTGCCATCAGCAGGCCTTCTATTTTTAACAGCAGGTACTAGTAACACATGACGTGGGGCTCTTGTTATCAATATTTATGGAATAAAGATTAAGACTGAGTAATGATACACATAGCCCCGACTGGATCCATCCTCGCTTAATAGTTGTCATTACGGCGAGGGGGAGGAAAGTGCTGATAGACTCAAAATTTTAGGCTGGCACTTTACATTTTAGTAATGATTCCAGAGACCAGGCAGAGCCCAAATGTAATTAGCAGATGTTAACGGGGACGTATGATGACTGCAGTGTTAAAATGGCTTTATTTATTGATATTTATTTCATCAATACTTTTTTTGCAGATTCATTTTGTACAGTTGTCATTAGAGAAGGTGGAGCCCGGGTTCATTTTCAGGCTTTTATAGGCAGATTGCTGTCAGCTCCTCAGGAAAGAATCACAACTTAAAGGCAGGTTTCTGCTCAGGAAGTAAAGACAGTTTCACAAAGCACAAATAATAACAACAAGTGGTAATGAGCCAGCCACTAAAGAGCGATACTTCCACTGTTCCTGCTATTATTCTTACACCATACATCTTCTTCTTCTTCTGCTTCTTCACTGTACCTAATATCAATATCTATACCAATCTCGGTCTTTCTTTACCGACCACAAAGGTCTTTAATGGTGCACATTCATCTCCATATTTATCCCACGGTGCAGCCCGTTGGCTACACATTTTAATAACACTCCCTCTGCCAAAACATATTCCACTCAAACACTTAAAAGTTCCAAAAGTAAGCTCAAAAGAGGTGAAGTATCTTGGCAGACCATAGAGCAAAATGCCATGCAGTCATATGCAGCCCAGGGGATGAAGTGATTGATCTGTGACCTCGGACTCAGCCATAAGATATTGTGGTGAAGAGTGCGGGGGAGGGCATGGATAGTGGAAAAAGGGACGAGCATGAGTCAGTAACAGAGTCTGCGAAAAGCTGTGGGAGCAGAGGAAGTGTTAACAACATCACAAGTAGGAGCAAGTCAAGTTACCACGTCAGGAAGCAAAAGGGACTGAGAGTAGGATGATGGTAGGAGCCCGAGAGGTGATGGGACACATACATTCTGATCATCTAATCATGTGAAGCCAATGAAGGGAATTGTTCATCCCCAGCATGCTGTCCACGCCGAGCTGATATGTGTTACCTCTCTCTTTACGTCACTCCCTTTTATTAGTAGCCTGTAATGAGTAGCCACGGTGTGAAAAGCCTACATTTAGAGAGAGAGGAGTGAGTTCAAGGATAATAAGCTCTGTGTGACTCTCAAGTCCAGCACTTGTTGCCTGTATGATGCATGAAAAAGTCCTCTCTTTCTTAGCAAATAATACTTATAATTTGTTTTTTTTAATCTCGTTTTATCTGATTATGCCACCTTGTGTCTTTGAGACAGAAATGTATTGACCCAAACTGAAGAAAATAAGTTGTTTTGGTTATTTTGGCCACTGCCTCTACAAGCAAGATGACAGAGTACATGCGTAGTCAGACCAAATTAGAATCAACTATATTTGCCAAGAAAAGACTCAGTCAGAAGTTTGGTGGTACAATATTGACAAGTGACAGTGACAACACAGAAACTTGGATCTTTTTTTTTTTTTTTTTCCCCTCCAAAGTCATAAAGCTGCAGATTAAACATTCAAATCAAAGTGCACGTTTCACCACATGTATGATGAAGAAGGGACAACGTTGCCCCCCCTTTTAAACCCGCCATACTGTGAGCCCGGGGAGCAGCTCTGAATGGCATCCAGTTACCTAAAAACACTTTGATGAGCAGCTCTTTCTTTTTTTTTTTTTTTTTCTGTTCTGCCAGCGAAGTCCATGCATTTGTCAGATTTGTGCTATTGTCTCCCCGCAGACGCACGCCTACAGGTTCCAATAACGCGCCACCCATGCGGCGTGATTTCCATAAACTGATGACCACCACCAACAAAAAAAAAAAAAAAAAAAAAAAAAAAAAGTAATTTATACCACGAGAATGACACTTTTTTTCTTACAAACACTCGAGAAAGTTTTGGGATTGCTGGCAAAGAGTCAGGCAAATATCACCTATTACTCATGTTACTTCGTACATTTGGGGCTTCACTTGCAAGCACAGCGCTTCGTCACTGCATAACAATCAGATGGCTGAGTGTTGGCAGTGCAACTGATGGAATTTTACTGAAAACAGATTTCGCCTTTGAACTTCCAGACATTCCTGATCGAAAAGTATCTCCTCCTGGCTTCCAGTCGCTCTCGTCGCTTCCCTCGGTGCAATTACGCCTCTGGAGGACCGGGATTAACTTTTTGATTTTCTGTTGGTAGCTGTCCGAAAAAAAACAAAACAAAACAAAAAAATCCCGCAGCACTTTTGACAGAATTTGACAATGTAAGTATACAATGAGACATGCTGTTTGGGGTCCAGCAGAGGGGGGGTGGGGGTGCTGGTGGGGGGGTGGGGGGGGGGAGAAAAAGAAAAGCGGAGGGGGGGGTTTCTTTTTTCTTTTTTCTTTTTTTTTGAGCAGCAACAAGTTCCTCAAGAACTTGACAGGCAGACACAGGGGCGCTATTAATGTGGTGTTTGTTTTGCAGAAGGCGACCTCGTCCCTGTTAGGGAGATCTAACTGACCAGTTGTGCGGATGCGTAATAGGCCCGTGGCTCCCCGCCAAAGAGGGAGTTGACAGCCTATAACACAAGCACGTGAATATGGATGTGTCTCAGAAGTTTCAGGTCCCTGTCACTGTTGCCCGGTGCGGATTGAAAGATCCGAGGCGGGTGAGCGAGCGATCAGCCAGGAACTAGTACCCCCATAAAACTTGTGCCGCCGTCGCTTATTTCAATCACGTAAGACCCCTAATGGCGTTGTCCGGGCGAGGGTGTTACGTATATCTGTGCAAGCTTTTCTGACAACCCGGTGCTTGTTGATATTTGTCTCTAACTGTGGAGCCACCAAGGTGTTGCCTAAGAGAGTTTAAGCACGCCGATATTGCAAAGGGTTATTAGATTCATAAGTCAGCGAAGTGGTGGGCGATCTACTGAGCACAGCAGAAGTTCTCATATGATGACTTCAAACAAGACACATTACCTACCAGCATCTGTTGGAGTGAGTGGATATTAAGACACTTCTATCTCCAGGACAGCGTAGGGGAAAATGGTAAGTAGCGATGGAAGCACACAGCATATAAAAGGATGATTACCAGTGAAATAGTCGTGCCTGCTATTTAGTCCGGCAACGCATTGCTGGAAGGGTTGGACTCAGTGGCTACTTGAGAAAACTCAGCATCGAGACCCGTGTCTGGTGGGGCTGGTGTTGACAAAGCTTGTGTGAAAAAAAGGAAAAAGAAGAAAAAAAAAAAGAAAAAAAAAGATTGTGTGGCATTTTGCTCGGCTCAGGATATGCCGGTACAGTGAGAGAGGTAAGGGAAATATTGCATTGTGTCTGCGCGCAACGTGTGGATGTGATGCAGGCTGTGGGCTGCCTCGGAGGGCTGTGTGTGCCGGCAGTGAGGGCTTGATGTTTTATGCATGCATGTGTGTGTGTGTGTATGTATGTATGTATGTATGTATGTTCTTTTTTTTTTTTTTTTTTTTTCTTGTGCGGTGCTCGTGTGTGTTTGAACAACAAAAGCAAAGCAACAACAACAACAACAAAAACAAAAACAAAACAAACAAACAAAAAAAAAAAGCAGCAACATGTGCCACTTACCTGTGACACTTGCCATAAGAATGACATTAAGAACAATGGGGCTCAGTATTGCAGCGTTGCCAGTTGTACATCGGCGTGAGAGTGGAGCCCTTTCCTTTCTTTCTTTTTTTTTTTTTTTTTTTTTCTTTAAGGCGACTATACGCTGAATTGAACCGGCGTTTGTGATATAGGTGCTGTTATCTGGAAGGAAATGTCCGACCGACATGTGATCAAATATTAACAGGACTGGTTTGGCAAGGAGGGGGGGAAAATACACGTGACAAGACGCGGGGAAGCAGCGGAGTAAAAAAGCAGTTTAAAGTGGGCACTCAAACAAAAGTATATAGATATTTCCCTGGCCCCTCATAGTTACCCTGGCTGTGTTATGCTTTCAGCACGTTGGACAGAGGCACCGGAGTCGTGCATGGACTAAAACGCCGAGTGGACGCCAACTCTCTTTCTCTCTTTCCCCAGCCCCCCTTTGCCAAACCTGGGATTGTTTTTTCAACTTTTGGTAAGCTTATTCTGAGGGGAGCCTGTGGTCTGTGAACGGAAAAAAATAAACGGGATTCCGACGAGCCGGAAAAAAAAAAAAAAAAAAAAATTAAATAAATAAATAAATAAATAAATAAATAATAATAATTGAGGGGGAAAAAAAAAAGAAAAGGAGAAAGAAAAGCGCTCGCCGTTAAGAGAGCCTGTGCTTTAAGATGTGTTTTTGTAGCGCAGTGTGAAAGTTGAAATGTTAGGTCGTCTGGTCTTTTGCACGCCACATTCTCGGTGCCTGTAAGCCCCCCCACACTGCGTTAAACTTTGGGACATGCAAGTCTTGGTCGCGGAGATCTAACCACGCACACAGTGGTTGTCAGCCCTTGTAAAGGTAAGAGCACAATCCATTGTTTTCATGTCACTCTTTTGTTCCTGTCGTCTTTGCGGGCTTCTGGCTTTTTTTCTCAAATGAACTTCGGCTTTAAAAAAAAAAAAAAAAAAAAAAAAAAAAGAAAACTACAGCATGCAGCCTTCGCCTTGGCAGTGGGTTTAATTGTGGGCATCAGTGACCGAAATAACTCCGAAATGAAACCCGATCCAGGTGACCAATCTCTCGTAGACCATCTTCTCTTTTTTTTTCCTTCCTGAAATTGAAGTTATATTTAGAAAATATCGGTGCGTGCACGTTCCTATAGGCTTTGGGTCATGTGAGACGTTTAAATTGGGACTCGGTTTCGTGCTTGGGATTTTTCTGTTAAACCGGGCTTTTCTTTTTCCTTCTTCTTTTTTTTTTTTTTTTTTTTCTGAAGCGTTTGTGGAGTTTATGAACACTGCCTGCTGCAACATAATTTGCGTAATCGTTGCGTTGTGCCTAATCATGCTCCCAATATGGGACTTAAGACGCTGCAGTGATCCTTCCAGCCTGCACGAACTGGAGTATTGATGCCGGTGCATATCATGAAATAGTCTGGAAAAGCAGCTATCTATCCATCCATCCATCCCTCCATCCACCCATCCATCCATCCATCCATCCATCTATCTGCTTATTTTTTTTTTGTTTGGTCTGGTGCATTCATGTTTTGTCTTGATGTCAAACCCTCTGGATTTTGTTATCGACCAAAAATAGCCCTACTCTTTACCCCCCCCCACCCCCCACCCGACACCCCCCCCTCCCTCCCTCCCTCCCTCCCTCCATCGCCCCCCCCTCCCGTCATCGCCATCAAATCACTTGTGTTTTTACTACGACCGCTCCACGGTTTCATTCATAAGGTGCTTTTCCCTTCACCTGCTACCCTACCCCCTCTTTTGTCCATACACGGCTCTGTGTCGACCTGTCAAACGCAGGCTACGGATGAATAATAGAGACACACACACACACACACACGCACGCACGCACGCACGCACGCGCGCACGTACACGCACGCACGCCAAAAAAAAAAAAAGAGAGAGATAGAAAAAAGATGAATTAATTCTTAATCGCTTTGACTCGCGTAATTCGCCGGGTTTGCCAGGGCGAGGTTCCTTTAACAGATCTGGGATCGGGACATTTTTTTTTTTTTTTTTTTTTTTTTCCTGCGCGAAATTCACAATAAAGATGGGCGTGGTCAAAGTGCATCCACTGACAGATGTTATGGCTGAATGTGATGGAGAGAGATAAGATGGCTTAATATGCAATTGCTTCGGGAGGCACCGGTTTGTGCTTTCTCTTGCTTTTTTTTTTTTTTCATCTCAAAATTTAAGGCACGCGTCACGTTTGCATCACGTGAAGGCTGTCCGATTTAAGACGATCATCATCACACACACACACACACACACACGCACAAAACATGCTCTGGGGTTTTATTTCTCTGCGCTCCTGAAGGACTTGTAGCCTAAAAATCCGTCTCGCACCATTGCAGAAGCGCTGGATATTGTCTATTTCCTCTCTCTCTCTCTCTCTCTCTCGCTCTCACTCGCCCCCCCCCCCCCCCCCCCCTCTCTCTCTCTCTCCCTCTCTCTCTCTCTTTTTTTCCTCCTCTGGTCAAAGATTTAAGATTTCTGATCCAAGACGAAGCAATTGCATGGCAAAACAACTGCAAGAGAAGAGAAAAGCCCCAACGCCCACTGGCAGTCCGGTTTTAATCAAGACTCCTCTTGCAGGCTGTATTTTCGAATAAATACTCCGAAACGAATGTATCCAGTAAATTCCTAATTGCATTTGAATTATGTGACTTCTCCGCTCGCGTTTTCGGTAATTTTTGCCCAGCAATGTAATGCGCGCGGATCGTTTTCTGCATATTACAGCCCATTAGTCCTCATTTTATGACAGTGAAACCAAAATAGATCATATTACTTATGAGGCTGCCCGACATTCATAAAAACGCTCCTTTAATAATGGCTGCGTCGCAACTATAATAGCCACGTTTCAGGCTCGTCAATACCACAAAACCGTTTATTGCACAAATTACCATCAGTCAACAATTTATTTAACGAAACGATACGCGTTTTAAGTTTATACAAGATCAGGAAAATTGTGATAGTTTAAAGAAATATTTGGCCTTTTATTCACAGATGCCACAAGAGAGTTAGGGTTTTTTTCTTATCGCAGCATCTTTCCCGGTTGTATTGTGTTTATAAATATAATCTTTTCTTTGCAGAATGCCTATTTTCTGGCCATGTAGCAGTATTTTTATTATTATTATTATTTTCTACTGAGACGTGGGATTATGGTGTGGGCGTGGGCGTGTTGGGTGGAGGAGGAGGGATGAGCGGAGGCGGGTTAGGAGGGGTCTGTGGGGTGGCACGACACACTTTGTATGTATGAAGGTTTTTTTATAGCACTTTTCTGCAATGTACGTCAGCGGATCAGTCCATAAATGGGGCTGCGTGTGTTTGTGTGCGGGCGTGCGCCTGCGTGCGCTCGCGACCGTGTGCGTGCGTCTCCGCGTGTGTTATCTTTACCGAGAATCTCCCCTCTCCCTCTCTCTCTCTCTCTCTCTCTCCCTCCATCTCTCCCTCTCTCTCTCTGCACTCTCAGCTCTGCAGAGTTGGGGTGGGCGTCAATAACAAACCTGATGGTAGGTTACATTGCAAAAAAAAAAAAAAAATCAGATGAAATTCTTTCGGTAGGCCTATTTATTTAACGAAAAACTAAATAAATGCCTTCTGCAGAAATGAGGATTGACATTAACACTATTCCAGATTGTTTCATACCGCTAATGTGTTTTCTGCTTTATACCATAACGTAAATGTTGGCCTTTGTGTGTCGTTTTTCCGTTGCGATCAATTCATGCACTTTGGGGGGCTAAAGGGATTTGGCGGAATCTGGTTATCAATTAAGGACGTTACGTTTTCTTTTAATTTAAATAACAGGTATTCCTTCTTTTTTTTTTTTTTAAATAAAACCAGATGTCGGATTGCGCTTGCCCACTTTGCCACAGCGTTTCCATTCATGAAATGTCATAACTTGTCTATTTATCCAAGTGATTTCTAATACAAATTATAAATAGGCTATTGATTATATTTGGGCTGTAGATGGCAGAAATCCCGACTCACGGCCAGGCGGGCGTCACGATATATTTAGAGCGAGAATTAATCATCTTAATCATTATGGAAATGTAGGCTACGTCGCCCGCCGCCGCCGCCGCCGTTGCTGCTGCTGCTGCTGCTGCTTTAGTCACCACCACCATCATCTTCATCACCAACACCTTCATCCAATTAACAGGCTTGTTTAAACAAGTTCTGGCAGGAGGCGAAGAACCTCATTCCGAACCTTTAATTATCAGTTCTTCGTCATAGTGGCACGATTGAGCACGATAAGTTATTAATACACAGTGGATATAGTTCATCTGACTGTAAAGACATCTTACATGTCGGACCACTGCGGGACTACAAGGATTCATGATGCTCTCTCTCTCTCTCTCTCTCTCTGTGTGTGTGTGTGTGTGTGTGTGTGTGAGGAAATGTTCGATCATGCTGGCAAACCATTCAAGTGTGTGTCTCAGCATGCAGCACTTTACTGAATCCAAGCAACTCCCCAAAATAATAAAACACATATATATTTTGTATTTCCTGAATGTCAAATGGACTAAAAGTGAGTCAGGTTTAAGACAAACTTATAGTTTGATTGTTTATTTATTTTTTCATTTTTATGAGGGGAAATATCTCATTTCTCTCTGTTATTTGGCAAATCATGGATCTGTACTTGCATATGTGGGCAGGATATGTAAAGAATGAGGCGTATTCGAGCCACTATTTTAGTTTTCCACGAAACAAATGTAGCCTTCTTTTTGAGTTGGACCCTCATAACAAATATTTTAGCTTTTCCGAGTCATTTTGAGGCATGATTAGTGTGTTTTCCTTCAGCAGTGAACCATGTAAAGGTTATTGATGCTGTGGTGATATTGGATTGAGGGGAGAGGAAGAGGAGGGAGAGGGAGGGAGGGAGGGGGGAGGCATAAACCAAGAAAAGAGACAGACAGACAGAGACAGAGACAGAGAGAGGCTTAAGAGGCTATGGAGTGATTTGCAGTCTGTGCCACTATAGAAATAATGTATCAGCTGCATGAGGATGTGGAAGGAGGAGTATATGTGGAGCTTAGAAGACTGGTCTTCTGTGTCTGCCTGATGATTACAATAAAGGTTATTGTCATCACAGGAGGGATGACATTAACTCCTCACTCCAGCATCTGATTATGAAAGGCCTGTGCTGACTTTACCTGTTTACCAGTCTGGAGTTTTTTCTCAACTGTTCTCCAGCTCGCCCTCGCCTCGTTTGACGTCATCCAGCCTCATACAAAATGTTTTCTCAGTTGACGCGTTTTCTGTCTCGAGGAGGAATGCAATTTCACTTTGATCAAAATATCCTCATCGCCTTCCTTTATCCCCAGTGAAAATGACATTTCGCAAAATGTCATTTCGTCCGAGTTACACGGTTCCTACCTTGCACAAGGAGGCATAATTCTACTTGTTAAGTGAAGCTTTCGGCAGTGCGGACCTGTCAGGATTGTGCTGCATTTGGCAAGAGAAGCCTTGAAAGGTTATACAAGTGTGTCGTGTTGTCAGCTCCTGTGGTTGTTTCTTCTTTCTGCTGCACAAACAGGCAAAAACGCTGTGAAGATGTGAGGAGAGAGCTACCCAACCGTTTTTAGCCGTGAATGGGGTGATTACGAAGCTGTAGAAATTTGCCACATAACGTTCAAAGACAAAAGCTTTTCATCCCAACACCTCAGATAGTTTGGTTGCTGGCGCCGTGTTGAGAAATCTTAAACCCGAAGAAATCTAACACCTTAGTTCCGATGAAATAGTAGTTTAGGAGTTTTCAGAAGTACTCCTGGTTGCCTTATAACAGGCCAATGCTGTCACGCTTCGGTGTCACCCAAGAGCATCTGAGTCAAAAAGATCCTAACACTACTCACAACCCAGTTCTTAGACATTTTACTAATTTCATTCAGAAATTCAGTCCTTAAAGCTTCAGACACCCGTAAGCCAAAAGACTTCTCTTGATACGCCACCTTCAGTTGTGTTGTGTTTGCAGAAATGAGAGGGACCATGTTGTTGTTTTTGCTCTTCTAATGAGATGCCAAGTGATTTATTTATGAATTACTTGTTTGGAACAGCCCCCTTGTGCAGTGTGCATTTTTTTTATCCTCTTTGGAGTCATGTCGCTCAGTGATTGCTGATGCAACTCTTTGTCATCCAGAGTTTGCCCTCACCTCCTGTGAGCCTTCGGGGAGGGCTATATCTATCTTGGCATGTCCCCGGGTGTGTTGGAGGTGGGAGTGACTCATTAAGCAGGTGTGAGCATCCACTCCCATACTGCTACATGCCAAACAAGAGCTCTCCAGCTCATAAGCTCGTGCAGGGAAGAATCATGATGGCAATATAGCAAACACATCACAATAAATCTTTGCACTGGACTAGGGCCAAGTCACAAGGATAATGAGCTGCTATTTCCCCATTATGCTCACTCTTGTATTCATCAGAGGTGGAGTTTCCAAACGTTCATCACCCATTGAAAGGTTGTGGCTCCACTGACGTTTTTATTTGAATCCTACATTATAAAGGGAATGAATTGTTCCCAGTTTGATCCCAATGAGGGGAAACAGGGTTTCAAGGAGCGAGGCGGTTTCATTCCCCGAGTAAGCTCTGTGTATATAATTTAAATGCGTTTGTTTAGCTGACATTTGGTAATAATAACCTGCGAAAGCTGGTTACTACACTGCAGAGCACTTGCAGGGGAGTCATCCATCTGCTGTGGAGATGGCTCACTTTTAAAAGCAAGGCGAAGCAGAATTGTTTTCTCTAAGTTCACATCTTTGTTAGCCTCCAGTGCCTGTTGCCATCCAAATGCTTTAACAGCCCAATGATAAGCCTCCTCTAAGCTGACACTCAGGGGTTAATATATTATAGAAATGACCCAAAATCACACATTATATAGAGTACATTAGGTGAGGAGATTGTGAGGATCTTCTTGGGCTATATCAAGGATGTAGAAAATAGATTTAGGAAGACTCATACTCCCTAAAATGGATTAAGTGGTGAAAAAACCTTCTCAGATCTATACTTTCAACTCAGACACCTCCTTTCTTACTGCTTATTTTGATGTCAGCCCCCTCGCCTCCTCACTACCCGCAGACCGGCACAACAAATGCTTATTTTGAATTCTTTGAATATCTAATTTTACACAAATAGGCCATCCCTAAATGGCACGCAGTGTATCACGACTTGGTGGAGACGCGCTGTTACAAAACCCTCAGCAAAAAAAAAAAAAAAAAAAAAAAAAAAAAAAAAAAAGAAATACGCCACCTCTGTGGCCTCGGCGAGCAAAATACGGAAGAGGAGAGGCTTCGCCCGTGCTTTTATACATCGCCAGACGTTCCGGCGTGGACGCGGGCTGCACGGCATGCGGACAAACAAAAAGCACATAATGCACACTGCGAGCGCATTAACAGTTCCGCCTCGGGGCTGTTTAAACAGGAGCTCGGCGGCGACCAGTCAGCCGGCGGCAGGTCACATGTTGCAGCGTCACTGTGTAGTAAAGTTACTGTAGTTGCAAAGAGGCTCCTCACTCCTGCTCCAGAGGTCTCTCATCCCGTGGTGGTGGCGGTGGTGGTGGTGCTGCGGCGGCGCTCCGGCATGCGACAACCTGAGTCTCAGACGATCTCCACAGGAGCCGCGCAGCCATGGGAGTGCATTACCTCATCCATGCAATTTCCACCATCAATAATTTAATCTATTTGCTCCAAAGCTGAAGAGATAACCTGAAGCGTGTCGGGGAGAGAGCCGAGAGGAAAATATCGCTTAAGTAAATTACTCAGGGAGTTGTCCAAAACATCCCAGATGACACTACTGTCCTGTTGAATGGTCTGTTTTACGACTGGGCAGTAAAAGGTATGTGTCTCTGTGTCTGTCTGTGTGTGTGTGTGTGTGTGTGTGTGTGTGTGTGTGTGTTTTCTTTTCGATAAGTTGTTTTAAGCACTTTAAGCTTTGTTTGATGCTGCTTGAGAAAAAAAAAAAGACAGAGGTGTGTGTGTGTGTTCGCGCGTTTGTGTGTGTGTGTGTGTGTGTGTGTGTGTGTGGTGGGGGGGGTGGAGGTAGCTGGTGGGGGGGGGGGGGCTAAAAGTAGCTCGATCAAGTCCGGTTATCCTGCGAACAGACAGCGCCGCAGCCCGAGAGGGGATATGTGTAACCTTATCCTCTCGTTCATTAATAAAAAACGGAGTTATTATGTTGATTGGGTTTCCAGTGGAGAGCACGGGCTCAGCAGATGTAATCTCGAGAAGAAGAAGGGGGTGAAAAAAAAAACGAAAAAAAAAAAAAACGTCTGTTGTTTCATTATCTGAGCTGCCTGGGCGCTGTGACTTCTTCTGAGTATTTCTCCTGACAAGTAACACAGCGATCCAGCGCGCCTCTGTGTGTGAAACCAGCCACGTTTGAACATTTCACTTCATGCTCAAAGATAGCTCAATAAAACTCTTCTGTTCAGGGTGTTAGTCTGCATTTGCTCTTCTAACCTCCTGCACTGCGAACAAACAAACAAACAAACAAACAAAACTCCAGACAGGTTTTGCATTGTTGTTTTGGAGGGGGAAAAAAAAAAAAAAACTTTGATGAACTCATTAAGACTTTATAGGAAACCTGAGACCTAAACGCCCAGCTACGTCGGCCAACATGCCCTGTTGGGTCTACTTCTCGCTGTTGTGTGCTCGCACTGAAAAACTTGGAGTTACTGGCCACAATGAACGCGGATTAAAATAAAGTCCCATTTATAGAGTGGTGGAAAACTGGCTCATTTGTGACAGCTTCGTGTGAAAAGAGCTTATCCAAGGAACTTCTCCGAGGATCACAGCAGTACACAGGGGCTGGTTAGGTGATGGTTTAATGATGAATTTATGATGCACTTTTCCAAAAAATGCAGGTTAGGGCCAAATTTCTTGTCAGAGGTGTGACTAAATGGCATATGAGTGAACTTTATTGTCTGTTTACAATTACGCACAACGAAACTGGTTGTGCGTCCTGGAAAAAGATGTCTGTATTTTCTTTCTATCTATCTATCTATCTGTCTCTCTATCTATCTATCTATCTGTCTATCTATCTGTCTATCTGTCTGTCTGTCTATCTATCGTGTTTCACAGAAGGGAGGGAAAGAGATGGGAGGAAGGTGGAGGGAGGGAAAAGAGAAGGAGCTCCAACTATTTCACGGTCTCACACGCCATCCAGTGTACAAGGATGAGAACTGCAGCGCTGTTAACTTGGAGCTGTAGATCTTTTGGTGTTATTTTAGTAGATAGGTTTCAGAGTTGCTGATTCATGGATTCAAATGAACTATGTACCTTTTTTGTTAAGATTATAACCGGAAACCAAATTTTAGAGTACGTTAACACTGATGAACTGCAATTTTTCACATTTAAGGATGAGTACGTAGCCTTAAATGAGAGTAAGTCATGATTTTACCATACTGTATATGTTGCCACTGTATTCTTTCCATTGTCCACACAGTGTGGGAGGGAAGCAGGGACTCATTTGGATAGCGCAGATCACTCAGCAGCTATTTGAATGCCGGGCTGTCTGTGGCAGCGGCCGGGGTTGGCCTAGAGGCCAGGTATAATCCCTTAGTGATGCTCATCTATTACTAAACGTGCTCTGAAACTGTGTCAGATTGAAAACAGATCTCAGGGAAGCAAGCTTCCACATGTGTCAGCCATTACTGCAGACAACTCTAATTGCCTTTTTTTAAGTGCTGCATTGTTCCACACAAGGGGTCCTCGGGTAGAAATTTTGATATCATGTGCTGCGTTTTTTTTTTCTTCCTCTCTCCATTTTTTTTTTTCAAGCTGAGCATTTGGCATTGTGCGCTGTACATGTTGAACGTGACAAAACATGTTGCTGGGTAAATAGCTCCAACCGACACGGTTCTTGAGGAATTGAACAAAGACGGATGCCCACAAGGGAGCAGTGGTAACGGCAGAGAACAAATGTTGCTATAGGTCATACATTTCTATTCAAATGTAGTGGGCACATTTCCCTCTTTTATCTTTTCCTTTTTGATGTTTTTTTCCCCCCTCTAACGGTTCCTAAGATATCCTGCATGCTGCTCGTGGAGATGAAGCCATGAAGTGTGCTGACATGTGCAGGGAGGCTGGGGAACGTTACTGAATGTGTAATGATTCTAGCCATGCTAGTCCTTTCATGCTTTAGAGCAACTTTTCAACATGTGTCAAAGGAGGCATTTATCACTTTAATCCCCACCTGGCACAAAGAATAAATGCGATGGTAAATTACATATCCCTACCATGCAGCCGTGCTTGTAAAGCAGATGAACAGGTGCTCATCTAGAGATGTCGAAGTCAAACAGTAGACAGAGTCCACACACTCACCTGCTCCTATTGTTCTGGGTGTTTGATGCTGTAGGTGTGTTGTCATGACTAAAGGCGTGTTTGAGCAGCGGTTATTACAGGCTTTATCTGCCTCCACTCTATGTTAAGTGATTAACGTTTTTGGTCAAAATAACCATCATATTTGGATGGCCATGACACAGCTGGATTGAAAGATTATATTTTAAACAAGCTAGATAGAAGAAATGTGCTCAACCACTTCTATGTGTTTGATACTTTCATAAACCAACCCGACCGTCACGAAGCTGCTTCAGAGGCTCCAGAAAAGTACATTTTATTCCAAACATTCCTCCATATGTGGTTCCTCCCTTGCTTTATTATTCATGCTCATTGTGTTAACCTCGCAAGCCACTTTTTTTTATTAACTGTGAAATCCAGCAGTGCACATAAAATGTTGCTTCACTGGATGTATAAAACAAGAGCAAACCAATCAGTTGTCACATTTAGCCTCTAGTAGATATAAGCCAGAGATTCTCCGCCAGTCCCACAGCAATTAAATGATTCATTGGCTTTATCGCATTTTAACAGGATGTTGATTGAGAGCATAAGCCATATTGATTGTCCTGATGGAAACAGGAAATCACAGAGATAGAAATAAAATCATTTGTTGTTCCCGGTGTGAGGATACCCGGGGGAATGGCATGCAATTGCACACTGTTGAGTGGCATTACCCCCAGCAACCTCCGCCCCTCCATTCTCTCCCCTATGGAGACCTGGAAGAGACGTCATCTGTGGTTGTTATGCTGCGAAATGACGCTGGCACTCTCTCCACCCCCTGCTACTGCAATATTACCCCTGTGGTCTGTTACGGAAGATGCAGCACTCTTCGTCTGCACCATTTCCAGCATGAAGTTTGACGCCTAACAGTAATCAGCCCTCTGCCTTCATTTCCTTCATGTGGAAGTGGAACCATTTGAGCGTGATGCTGATAATAATATCAGCCTAAATGCATCCTACACACAAAGCTCGTGACTGGCCTCAATCCTGTAAACCTACATGATTTTCTGTGCTGGGAAGCCTCACAGAAAATTCCTCTTATTGGAACCAAAACCTTAACAACATTGAAGGGTTAATACGCTTGATTTTGCATGTTGGATAGGCTTTTATTAACAATGTTTAATTAGAAATTGATAATTAGCTCCTTATTCTTGTCTTCATTGTTGTTTTAATTGGTGAGAGGAAAAATACCCCCATCTCCCTGTAAAACACATACAAGCCAGCCCCTCCCCATGCCCTCCCCCTAACACACACACTCACACACTCTGGAGGAGCACGTCACTGAGCTCAGGGAATGAGTGGCTCATTAAGAAGAAGGATGTGATATTCTGAATAGAGACTGTGAGACTCCCAGCACGTCTATTTTTAGGCGAGATATCTCTATGGCAGTCACCGTGGTGTTGGTTAATTGCAGCCATGGCCCCAGATACCAATTAAGAATGAAACAAATGCTTTTAAGGTGGGGTTTTGCTCCTCCCTACTTTAAAGGTCCTTGTGTCCGTTCTTAGTGGAGGCAGTAGTGTGTTTGCTCGGCGTGTTTTCCTGTATCAAGTTGGGACATGCAGAGTGCAGTCAAATCCTCGGCCAGGCTATTTTTAAATGAGCCCCTGTGGAAAGCAAGATCTAGATTTTCTTTTCATTATGGTTGCTTTTATATCTCGGGCTGTTGGTTGTCCACCAATTCATTGATTTGCTGTGAATCTTAGAGCTTCACAAAGGTAAGGGATGCATATGTGCTCAGGTGATTCGCCGGTTAAGGATGTATGTGCAGTATTTTCCACTGGCTCGGTTTTTTCCCTCTGGCAGTGCTTTGCTTATCTTGTGATTTTCTTTCCGAAGCCTGGAGATTGGTACTTTACAGTGCGGAGAGGATGACACATCTTTCTGTCATTCAGTTTCTTCATGACATCCTGTTAGTTCATCCTGCAGTGCTCTCGCCATCCACCTGCCAAAAACAAACAGTGTCCCTCAGCAAAGTCCTGATTCCCGCTCATGAGTATTAAGTTCAGTATCAGGCCTGCCTTACAGCACAGACCTGTTTAAAAAAAAATAATATTAATACTGCAGCACCAGTGTTTGTCAGAGCAGACACAAACACAACATTTCCCACTCAGGTTCCCTGAATGTTGATAATGGTGATTTTGTTAGCGGGATAATGTCATTGTCAAAAGATAATACACGAGCCCTCCAAACCAAACAAAACCATATCCTTATGTCAACACATGCAGAGCCTTTCCACATTTTGCTAGTTCATGATTGACCCTCACATGGTTGGAGCTCAAAATGCATCCACCTGTCTTTTTATTATTAGTATATTCCCAAATGTACTATTTGCCCTAATACGTTTAAGTTTAAGAAATATGAAAATCCACCAAGTCCTTTATAAAGCTACACAAAATATGGGAAAGGTATGAACTTTCAAAACTGACACAATGATTCAGGCAGTCAGGCATGAATGGCAGGTTTGGCCATTATAAAACTACACATCCTTGCACGCTCTAGAAATAAACTGTACAGTTTAACACACCAGTAAAAAAGCCTGTTAGGATGTAGTGACATCTATTTGTGTTATCTTATCTTTTGTAATAAGCGATCCCTCTGAAGCTCAGCACAGCTTTTGTGCATCGCTGCCAACAAAAAAAAATCTAAGCCAGACCTCACATAGGAACAGAATGATTACAGTTTGCAAACAATTTGAAAACACTGATGACACAGCGCCAATATCAGTTTAATGAAAACATTTTGTGATTATTCAAAAGCTACTGGCTCCCTTTTTGGCTGGCAAAGAAAGAGTAGAGGGTGTAAATAAGAGGAAATGCTTACATGGTGCATTAAGGATCAAGAATAAGCTAACTTCATAGAAAATGCTCTTTGACTAACTGTCTTGTTCTCTCTCTCCCCCCTCCTTCCCTCTTGTTTTCTGTCTTTCTCTCCCCCCTCCAGTTCCACCAGGTTAGAAGAGTGATGACCATCCTGTTCCTTACTATGGTTATTTCATACTTCAGTTGCATGAGAGCTGCGCCCCTGAGAGATGCCCCGGGCATGCGGGGCCATCGGACGGAAGGCTACTTGGGCGCCGCACGAGGCCATGGGACTCCACAGAGTGGTGGTGGGCCAGGCCAGCGCGGGGAACTGCCCTCACTCACAGACACGTTTGAGCAGGTGATAGAGGAGCTGCTGGAGGTAGAGGGAGAGGCGGCGCAGCTGGGACAGGGGGCTGATAAGAGCCAGGGAGGTGGGGGCCCGTCCTCTGTGGTCACCGCAGAGACCAAGGATGTCGACCTGTACGACTCGCGGGTGATGATCAGCAACCAAGTGCCTTTGGAGCCGCCGTTGCTCTTTCTTCTGGAGGAATACAAAAACTATCTGGATGCCGCTAATATGTCCATGAGGGTGCGGCGACACTCCGATCCCTCGCGGCGCGGAGAGCTCAGTGTGTGTGACAGTATTAGCCAGTGGGTGACAGCTGTGGATAAAAAGACGGCAATAGACATGTCTGGGCAGACAGTTACCGTCATGGAAAAGGTCCCTGTCCCCAATGGCCAACTGAAGCAATACTTTTATGAGACCAAATGCAACCCCATGGGGTACACAAAGGAGGGCTGCAGAGGAATAGACAAGCGGCATTATAATTCCCAATGCAGGACAACTCAGTCCTATGTGCGAGCGCTTACCATGGATAGCAAAAAGAAGATTGGCTGGCGGTTTATAAGGATAGACACTTCATGTGTATGCACATTGACCATTAAAAGAGGGAGATAGTGTATAAAATGTATAGATTTTATTGAAGAGTTTAAAAAAGAGAATAAAGAGAAAATATCTATTTGTATATATACATAACAGGGTAAATTATTCCGTCAAATGAAAATTTTATGGACTGCATGTAAAAAAAGATGAAGTTTATACAGTAAAAGTGATACTACAGTCTATTTATTGAACATATTCATGACCTTGTAAACAATTAAAAAAAATCTGATCAGTCATTTGCGCCCAGTTTAAATTACTATATCACATTCCTCAAGACATTGTGATATGTTTATGTTGCCAAGAATTAGAAAATGGAGGGGAAAAAACAGGCAAGGAAGGAGAGAGGACAGTTCCATCTTCAAAAGCTTGCATGCTGCTTCAATTGTGAATTGAGAAATTCTCCACTTACAAAAAAGGATATGATGCTGACCAAAAAACATCCCGTTTACATACTCAGCAGAAAACAATTTTCCTCTCAAGTAATTTATCTGTTTACTGTTCTAAACTTCTCAAGGTAATGTTGGACTTACATACTATGTCAAGGTGCTGTTGTCAAAGCTTTGCTGTTTATTTTTTTATCCCCACCAGAGGACAAGATATATATATAAAAAAATTATACATATATATGTGTATATATATGTATATATATATATACATATATAAAATCTATTCATTGACATGTTTCTGGGTTAATATTATTCATTTTGTATGTTGTGAAGTTGTTTGCAATATTAAACTGAAATATTTGAAGAAATAAAAATGACTATAGGCAACTGAAAAACAAAATCAATGTCAAAATCAGTGCATTTCCAGGCAAGATAAACTTTATCATACAGGCAGGCAGGCAGAGAGGAAGGCAGGCAGGCAGGCACATGCACACACACACGCATGCGCACAAACGCTGCCAAAAACCATATTACAATCGTGAATGACCAGGATGCTTAAAAATAGTGAATGTAGATACTTATAATGTTACAGGCTGCAAGAAAATAATGTATTTTCAGAAGTAGAGGAGTCAATGCATTGGGTGATATATAGCGACAGCAAAAAAGACAGTGTGATGGCTGAAGTGATTGTATATTTTGCAGCTCTGGGGTTATTTCAAAGAGGGAAAAAGTGGAAAAAATGCTCCTAAACCATTTCCTGCTCCCCCACCAGCAAATTACTGGAACACAAAGTTACTATATATCCTTTGATACTTTGGTGTTTATACACAGAGATTTATTGTTCCTCCAGCTGCAGTGATATTTCACAATAACAAGAACTTAACATCACAAGAATACTCCCTAAAGGTACAAGTATAGACTAGTACAAGTAGGCTATGGTTTTACATCAAGCATGCCTGAGTTTGACAGTGATGGATTCACCAACCCATTCATTTGTGTACATTAAATATATACACCTTACATTTTCTCATTAGATCATGGTAATCCCATCTTTAAATCTTTTACAAAAGAACAAATATTACAGATTTCATGCAGCCGTATGTTCACTGTGGTCAGAAGGAGATGCCATTATAGGTAACTGGTTTGGCATCTGGGTTTAAAGACTACTGCAGCTTCATATCCACATTCCCTCCAGCAGACTATAACTCATTACTTAGTGACAACCCCTTGCTTGCCAAGTCTAGACGCCATAGTTTAAGGTAGTAGGGTAACAATAAATTGTGTTCCACTTTTCATCCTAATATCTTGAAACACCTAAATATTTACCCATATGGCAGATTTCAGAAAGACACTCATATATAAAAAGGTGTCATCAAGAGCTTCAGTTATGTGATCCCACACTCGCATTTTACTTCTTTGTCAACCTGAAGGTAAGTGTGACCTCTGAAGAGAACCGGACCTGGCATTTTGAGATTTGGAAAACAATTTGGTGAACAGAGGGAAGATGTTCCACTGTCTTCTCTATTTCTCTTGGATCCTCCGAGGAGGCTGATGAAGATGCTGTAAGTTACTTTTCTTATACAGAAGCTAAAAACAAATAGAGAGTCTCTACGCCACCTCTGACAAAGATGACATGCATGTAATGTCTCTCAAAATATCGATCATCATTAATCTCTAACAAAAGGTACTGAGGTTTCTTGTAATTGCCACACAAACCAAGTAAGAATTAACATTTTCCTAAGCCTAAATAATTATATTATCCTAGAGGAAGAAAAGCAGTTCTTCTGCCTTGCTCTTCAAAGAAAATCCACCTTAATATAGAATTGGAAAGATTAAGTAAAATTCAATCAATGTGTCTAGGCACTAACACATCCAACACAGGCAGGACAATGAATCACACCTTCTTCAATGTATTTTAGACAAGGTATTATTCTGAGCTACTCCATTTATCATGAGTAGAAGCTTCAGGCTATTTTTGTTTAATAAAACTTTAGTAAAAACTGTCATCCACCAGTCACACAGTTATTAAAGTAATGGACAAAGGGACTCTGAAGTTACCGGTTGTCTTTGAGCCAAGGTGAAGCTCATGTTTGTAGAAAAGGCCCGCCAGTATGTCTTTTGCGGTCATAAATCATGCATGTAAATAGCTCTTAGAGTATAATGTAGTGTATCTTTGACCCGGAGCTGTGGCTGAAGCTTAAAGACAAAAACAAAAAGACGTAACATTTTTTTTTTTACACAAACAATGGTCCTAGTCTATCTAAAAAAAAAAAAAAAAAAAATGCTGCTGTTCCATTAAGTGTGGGTCCTAAATCCATGTGTGTCCTGCCACTGGCCACTGATCAGTGTTGTCACAGCGGGTGCATGTCATCAGCTGTCAAAGGACAACACTTTGTGTGTCATCACCAACTGGGGTGTGGTCAGAAGTGAATCATGCTGGAGAGTTTCAGCCCACAGAGAGCAGTGCAGCAGCAGCAGCAGCAGCAGCAGGTTTTCTGCAGACCCATGTGCTGGAGCCTCAACGTGTGCTGCAGTCAACCGGTAGAGGGCGGTGGAGAGACCGTCCCTCCAAGGTGTCAGCAAAAAAAAAAGCCTGAGAAGCTTCTGGCTGCGAATCGACTCCGGAAATTAAATACGCACCAAGGCACTAAAAAAGGTGTAAGAGGGAAGGATCCATTGCACACCACAGTGAGCCATGGGTGATATTGTGACATATTTAATAGTGATATCATGTACAAATGCATGAGATAATACATAAATACCCAATCAACAAACAAATCAACAAACAAAAAAACGTATAAAGGAAATCATTTAAAACTGACCGATTCACAATAGTTAAACGAAGAGGCGTTCAGTGTCGGCTCACGGGCATCCACTGACAACGGGGAAAGAAAGCTGATGAATTCGGGGGGAGGTTCTCCGCTTTACGAGGATCACTTGAACGCGCCATGACGCTGGCGGCTAGCCCGCTCGGCTAACTCTGCTAATCTGATTTGGTGTCCGTTAAGCACACCTAACGGCAGCCGGGATTACCAAACTCAGTTTCCCCCATATCTGCCCTTTAACGCGGTATCCGCCTGACACCGAACAGACACTCGGCGCAGGGATGGCATCGCTCGGGGAGCCCGTGCGGCTGGAAAGAGGTGAAGTTAAACCGGCTGGTTGAGAAATATTTGTTGTGATCCGGAGAGACGGTAACTTAGCTTAGCTGGCGTTAGCCGAGCAGAGCTGCGGGTTGTTTCTGTCGGCGTCGCTTCTTGGGTTAGTTTCTTTGTTTTTCTTGTGGTTGGTTAATGTTTGCGGATTTGACTAATTGCGTCTATCCTTCGCGCCGAGCTAAAGTGACGATAGTTTCTGCGGCTGCGATGTTTACTTCGCGCTCCGGTTTTCTTAGCTGATATCAGTGACAACAGACCGATCTGTTCACCTGGTGTTAACGTCAAAGGTTTAACAAATGTTTGCGTTAAAACCGGCTTCATCGTCCTCAGCAGCGAGGACGAGCAAGAGGAAATATATTCACACTGCAGACTCTTTCTCGACCTCAGCCTTCCCTTTAACTAGGTGCTAAAATTAGCTCCTGCTGTGTCTGCTGGTGGCTGCACAGAAGAACCCAGATCTGTATTTTAACAAACCCACTCACGCAGTGTTAGCTGACTGCTCACTGATTAACTTCCGACAACACTGAATGTACGAGGAGGTTGTGATGATTTCATTAGAATCAGCTACAGTAGCAATTAGCAGAGATTAAGAGAATAATGAGTGTTCCTCATTCTAACTAACTATTCAGTTAGGACAAAATAAACAATAAATGTAAAAATGTAAACAGAATATTGGAGGAAAACAGCTCACACTTGTTTTTGTCCTTATTAATTCAAAGTCACATTTATTTTGAGCAGCTGATAATGTCTGCCCCCCCTCTGTGGTGGCAGAGGCAATTACTTATTAGTTAAACATGAAGTTGATTGAATTAGGAAACAATTTTAGACATTCATGAGTCAGCATCAGGCTTTTAAGCTTATTGTTACCTATATTCTTGCTTTTTATCAATATATTTGTTCAGGTAGAGTCACAGGGGCAGCAGGCATTGCCTGTGTTGATGTCTCCACGTGCAGACGTCAATCAAAACCTTGATGTTGGTGGATGTGTTCTTGTTGACAGATATTAACCGTGCCGTTGAACTGCTCGATAAGCTCCAGAGGACAGGGGAGGTGCCTCCCCAAAAGCTGCAGGCGCTGCAGAGGGTCTTACAGAGTGAATTCTGTAACGCTGTCAGAGAAGTGAGACACTTTGCCTTTGTTATTCTTACAACACTTAACTGTGAGATGGCGCTAGTTCACTTTTTTTCTTCAGGTGTTAAACTTAAGTATTTATAAATATTGTCCAACAATGTCTCCTCAGGTTTATGAGCATGTGTATGAAACAGTGGACATCAACAGCAGTCCTGAGGTCAGGGCCAACGCCACAGCCAAGGTAGACCCAAGTTAAATACCACCTAATGCACTATCATATGATTTAAGCTTGTGTTTTTCCTTATCTTAATTTGAGACCATTTGTTTCTTAAAGGTTCTCTAGTTGAACACTTCATATTGAGTGTTTCAGCATATTTGCAAAGGTTAAACAACACCACTTTGTTTATTTGTAGGCTACTGTGGCAGCTTTTGCAGCAAGTGAGGGACACTCACATCCACGTGTTGTGGAACTGCCCAAGACAGAAGAAGGCCTGGGTTTCAATATAATGGGTGGAAAGGAGCAAAACTCACCTATATACATCTCACGGATCATCCCTGGAGGCATCGCTGACCGACATGGAGGCCTGAAGAGAGGCGACCAGCTTCTCTCTGTTAATGGGGTGGTACGTTTAATTCACAGAATCCTGACTTACTCCAGGATGTTAAATTGGGAGTTTCAGCATGACACACACTTCAGTCTCACGAATCACACATTTATTAGGCCTCAAGGATACACATAATGTGTTTTTGTGCTAAACAGTGAATGTAAACATTCATTGTTTTTTTTGTTCGAACACAAAACTCCACAGGGTACCTTTTAAGGCTCTTCCATATTAGCTACAACATTCAGCAGTGTTGATCGCTGCGTGCCGTGCTTTGGTTGCAATTCCAGGATCAGCCAAAGACAATCATCCAATTGACTTTGTTTGTTGCTCAGATTGTTCTCTCATTAAAATTTCCAAATTACAAACTTTTATATGGTAAGTTGACCCAGACTGCTTATGTTCTCTTTACTCAAACACCTATAAAATACTGCAGTCATTATTTCTTCCAAAGGTACTACATACCTTGTTGATCTTGTGCTTAATAATTGCTGACCGTGTATAGCTTTTATGATTATAAACCTATAAAAACTGTAGAGTTTACTACAGTTGTTATGGGTCTTTGTGATAAAATCTTACAGTACATTTCTGTGTTTTTTCCAGAGTGTGGAAGGTGAGCACCATGAGAAAGCTGTGGAACTCCTCAAAGCAGCTCAGGGCACAGTGAAGCTGGTAGTAAGGTACACCCCCAAAGTCCTAGAGGAAATGGAGTCACGCTTTGAGAAAATGAGGTCGGCGAAGCGCAGGCAACAGAACAACTATCCCCAGTAGGATTTTTCCCTGTTGATGCCCTGCTCCAATGTCTATCCTCCTCTAGCCTTCTGGCCATTTGTTCTGGTCTCTTTCTTATCTCCCTGCCCAAAAAAGCATAACAAACATACCCCAGTTTAGTTTTAGTTCCTACTCACACATACTGTATATTGTACTTCTACCATTTTTATATTTGCCATGGTTACACTGGACACTACAACTCTAGACAACCACTAGAATGATCATGATTGTCAGTGTAGATGGTCACTCACACGTGTGCATTATTTTTGAATTGACAATTTGAATGCAACTTGGAATTCTTTTGAGACCAACTACACAGTTCCTTTGACTGGAAAGGTTTTTAATTCTTTTATCACAGCCACTACCAAGTGCCTCAGGGCAAACACATTTATCTCATGTACTGTGTTCACCGTTTTTTTTTTTTTTTCTTTTTAATGGTTTAAAGTCAACTTCTGGTAATTAAATGCTTGTGGCAGGAATTACTCCATGCTTTGCATCTGTTATTCTCAAAGATAATTAGATTTTGTAGAAATACATGGCATATGTAAAACCCTTTAATTGTGCAAACTTAAAGAGAAATGTAGTTTGATTTGTATTGCCTCTGTATGGGCATAGGGAAACAGGTGACAGTTTGAATTAGGTAAATAGAGATAGTTATATGTTTGATAATAAGGGAAACCGCTTAAATAACACTTCAAAACAAAGTGATGGATTATCTTTGCGTTTTTTTCTCTGGGCTTACCCTTTATGTCATACCACACTCTTAAAAAGCTCAGCAGGTACTGTAAGTGATGTAATGGAGTCTCAGCAACTTTTGAACTAAATTCCTGCCACCACAGAGACTCACATTTTTCCTTTTAATCAAAGTAATAAACCTTGCAGTCAGCATGACATGAGATGAAACCTGTTGCTTCTGATCGGTCTAGACATAAATCAGGAATGTACAATATGTCATGTTTCCTTTTGCCAGGTACACTAGTTTATGGCAAGTCAGTTGCTTAACATTTGTCTTTGATCTTCGATAAAAACTGCTTGTTAGCATAGTTTGCATCATACAGTGGAAGTTCAAAATGAGGAATAATAAGGCTGATGTGAGCTTTCATCATTGTTTTGATGAATGAAATGGCAGATGTTGTATCACACATACGGTCGAGATCAAGTTTTTCTGTCTGTTTTTAACATTTTGTTTTCAAAATTGTTTTGTCTTGCAGAACAAAAGTGATCATAAATGTCATAAATGAAACATTCACTTCATTTGAACTTTTTATCCTGGCAATAGCTGAGATCTTTAGAGGATTTATAGTAAATTATCTTGAAATTTAAATACCCATTTACTGTAATGATAGTTGTACGCCATTGAAAGATGAGAACGGCCACACACTTAAAAAAATTAGTAGAGCAATGAGTTTAAACCTTTTCTGACACTAAAGATTTATTTCTGTATGTAGACACTTTTGTCCTTTTTCTTTTATCACCATTATTAATCGTTTTTGCTTCACTAAAGCAAAAAAAGGCACTAATGTACTCATGCATGTAATATACAAACTGCACATTGTGTTAAAATGAGAATGATAACAAACATTTTATTACTGAAAACTGCCAAACAGTCAAGTTTGTTGTGATATGCAGTTTTTAAGCAGGCTAATGTCAAAACTGTGTCAATAACCCCCAATATGCTGTATACTACATGCAATATCATATATTTAAGTGTGTGCAACTACAAAATATCCCCAGAACAAATTTAATTTCAGAGATTGATTCACAAAAATGTTTTGTAATGTAAAGTAAACTAGGCTTTAGTTGACTAAGCCATACTAACATCTAGTCTCAGGTTATACTCGTACTTAATTGAGACAGGAAGGTACTAACTAATTAAGATAGTTGTGATTTATCCAACTGATGTAGAAATTAAATGAATGGTGGATAAAGTAACAGAAACAGACGTCAGTGTATGAAAGCAGGACAACTTTGGGGGGGTCACTGATTTCTGGTTTCTGTTTGTGTAGTTTTTTTTTTTTTTTCAATTGGTGTTTTTGTCATTTTATCCACTATCTCTCAACATACAATAAGGTTCAATAAGGGCAACTGCCTATGACATCAATGTCTCAAGCTAATTGTGAATAGCTAATTTAAAGTCTGTTGGTACTTTTTGGCATAGAAAAATTGGTATTTTTTTCTCCAAAATATAATTGTGTGCTTTCTTTGAAAAAAAATTACTGTACATCACTAAATGCACTGAAATGCACCAGCAAGTGCAAAAAAATATCATTATGGTTGCAAAGTTCGGAAAAGATTGCATTTTTTCTTAATAATTGGAACTGAAATTGCAGTTTGCTAAAGAAACATTTAGAGCAAACAAATTTCCCATTGGCATCTTTCTTTTGTCTGTTACAGTTTCTACATGTGTCCATTATTACTCTCCATGTCAACTCAAAGTCTGTGTTCCTTTAAACATCAGGTTTACTTGCAGGATTATAATAATTCTTTGATCAAATAGTTACTTTAATTTTGCTTCATATAGTGCATTAATAATGATGATACGTGAGCACAAAGCCCAGTTGTATTTAGTGGGCGTACTCCTTGTAATCCCACACTCCTTACGAAAAATGTTGAATTGAAAGTATAAACTAAAACGCACACGCAGTACTGCAAAAACTGAATGCAAATCAATTATCTATGCAAGGTCATTTAAAAACTTTGGAAATATCCTGTAATGGTGCAAAATTGCTATAATTTTACTGCAGAATGTAATTGAAAATTGCTACTTTAACGCTGTGTGGACAAATGCCTAATGTAATATGACATGTTCAACAATTTTGGGACCGCAGCACTCAGACACATTGGAGTGACATAATGTTATGAGACCTTTACAATGTTTGATATCATAACATTCTCATATGATGATCGCCACTGAAAGTAGTTGCAGTGAAAGTTTCCACGTAATTTTAGCCTTGCTTTTTAAGTAATGATTGTCAGGATGCATGTAGAAGAATAGGCTTATGTGAAAGTCTGGTTAGCAATAGACCATTTCATAGGCTACTTTGAGCACACTTTTGTTATGAGGCAGAGAATTTAGCAGAAGAGTCGGGGTGTACATAAAAGTTGAAATGTCTTAATATAATGTATAGTTTATTCCTCAATTGTGTTTTATCCAGCATTAGCTAGCTAGATTCACTGCTTACACACATGTATAGTAAATCAGGAAAAAATGTAATGAGACTTGGTATTGACATTGCACAGTCACACTCTCCACTGAATGTCACCGACAATTGTCTAACACTTTGTGAAGTACCCTTCAACTTTCTACCCGTTTTCCTTGTCTATATATTGGAATGGTCAATAGAGTATTTTTTATAATACTTTTCTTTTGATATTTTTCTCAATTTTTATAAGTGATTTTCCTAAAATCAAATACCAGGAATGATTGGTACTTCCATTTTGACTGTGTACCAGGGCCATATCAGCAAATCCTCTCTGAAAAGTAGCACTGATGTAGAATGGTTGCTGAGATCTCCTGACTGTATGAACTAAGACTTAGGAGAGAAACTGTCCTAGATCAGCACTTCTTTTCGGAGATCTGAACTGATTTTTCTTTATTTTCTAGTACCAAGACCAAACTTGCTACATTTGTGAAAACTTTGATAATGTTTTGAACTGTTTTAGTCGATGCTTGTTTAGGATTATTACCTGTAGACTGTGTTGTGTTATTTTGTGTTCTCTGGTTTCTTACCTAATTTACTGTGTTACATTGATGTGGAATGTAAAATGTTGTGATGTAGAACATAATAATAATTGGACTGGAACTAAATAAACAGTGCTTAAATTTATGGCTTTTGAAGGCAATTATTTTAGTTTTAGGTTCAGTAACATCAGAAACAACCACCAAAGGCAGTGAAGGACAGTGATGTGATCCCATCCCTTTATAATCAAAACAATAAAATATTTCTAGGCGTGTCTCATCATTTAGTCCAGGTTTGGTTCCAAACATAAAAGACTTGTATGTTTAGAAGACGTACTTACACTGCTGCTGCAGCATGATAAGAGTCTTCACTCTTCATAATGATTGTTGTGCCTGACGCATATACAGTATATATGGTAGATGCTTTATGGAAATTCAGCATCAAGAGCATGTACACAATGCACAGTAAGAGCCCTTGTGATGTGGAGGGTAATGTAAATACTGTCGATTACTGTTGGAAGAATGAACCCAGAATGAACCTGAATCATCAACTAATGAAAAGTTTATTTTCTGACAAATCTGACACTCTTGTTGATGTGCACTGCAGCAGCTACGCCAATAGATGTTTACCTTCACTTCAATGCTCCTCTTTCACTGTTTTGCCTTCATTGTTTGAAAGGCAGGAAACTACTTCAGAGATGGAAATAAAAACTTGGTGAGAGCATCACAGCAGTTCCTACATAATGAATGTGTCAGACTTAAAATTGAGTATTTTCTAAGATGAGGTAAAGTTAAAATGTTTCTCTTAAACCAGTGAAAAACTATGCGTCATGAGTATAGGGAGACAATCAAATATACAGTGATGGACTAAGTGGTTTCCTACTTTTTCTGTTATGCCCCCTTTGGAATTGAGTGAGTTTTCACACTCAAAAGAACAAGGGTTTTCCCATTATATTGATTATGAACTGAAGCGCAAGATAGGTGTCTTCATATTTTGGATTCTTCCTTGTTATAAGTCTCTCCATCTTGTACTTTACATGCAGTTTTGCACTCACAATAAATTATGCAAACCTGAATTTTGGTAGCCTTGTCAGCATCAAGGCACTCTTATTTATTTATTGTTTCTCAAATGAATCCCATTCATAAACCATGTTTCAAAGCAGACTTGTCGCAACAAGAAAAGCAGAAGTGTTACTAATAACATTAATGATGGATCTGTTCCAGCAGTTACTGCAATGCAGAAGTAATGTCATCTATTACACCTGTGTTTGACAAGTCAAAATGTGAAAAATGTTTTCCCCTGGGTCATGTTTTTCTCCAGTTTGGGAACCTCTGATATGAAGCAATATAGCACTGTAATAAATGCTACCTCTTGGATATTGTAATGATTGTTACATTTTTAATCAGACTAATCAGAGATTGATTTAACTGTAAAATGTCCTGAGGCAATAGTCCTGATGGTTAATGAGTTTTGTTGCCTCCCCCAAATGTCTGCTCTCTGAATGTAAGTGTTCTTAAAGCATTTCCCACTCTGGATATATATGTTTAAAAGGTGGTTTCACCCAGATCCATCCATAAGTACTGTAGATGTCTGAGAGCAGCTCAGTGGTAGATCAGTGGCTGGTGGCACGGAACCAAACAGTGCACGTGACAGCGATTCATTAGAGCTGGTTGTTCACACTACAGCTTGAGACCAAAGCACAGCTGCTGGGTTCTCATGGCGTGGACCCGATCCATTGCAGTGTGCCGTGTGGGAATGGTTCACTTCGTCTTTTCTGGCAACCAAAATAAATCACACCCGGGTGCGAGCTCAGCAGCGGCAGCAGGGGCTGAGGATGAAGCAGGAGGCCAAACTGGATCAGCAGCCAAATCAGCAGTGGGAGCAGACAAGGAAGAAGACATTGATTCATGTTAATATAGCCTACTGTACAGTAAAACACACATACACTGACACACAGACTTTGTTTTGAGGAAAGTAGACAATTCATGTAAAGAAATACAGATAAATCAGACTATATGTTGTTGTGTATATTTACACACATACACTGTTTTTTATTGTATCAAGAACAAAGTATGGAACATGTTGAAATGCACAGAAAAACAACATTTTAATATTTCTGCATAGTTTGCCTACATTTTTAAATAAAATAAACTTAAGAGGTACCCATTTATATATATATATATATTATAAGGTTAAAAAACCCACATTCAGATAAATATATAATTTTGCTGTTTGTTTTTTTTTTTTTTTGATATCTCAGTCTACGCTTATCACTGCATCCTAAGATAACACCATCCTCTCTGTAGCCTATATATTGAGTTTCTCACAGTGTAATATCGTTATAATTCACATTTTCTCGGTTGAAACAAACTCGGTTTCTTCTAAAGCAGGTGACTGAACCTAATGGCCCCAGAAACTTGAGCCACATTGAGGCGTGCAGTTGACGCAGTACACACCCCGGTACAGCAGGGGGAGATTTACTCTTTTCGGTCTTTATTTGAACACGACGAAGAAGAAGCAGAAGCAGTGGTAGACGCAGAAGAAGAAAAACGCGGGTTTCTTCCGTTTTCAGCCGGTGACGTAACTTCCTTTCTGTCCGTGCTAACCTCGAAGTGAACACGCGTTCGCCTGTCTAGCTCAAGTGAGTGTCTTTTTATACTATAATAAATATACGAATCACTGAGAGAACACGCATGTAACCTCCATAAATAAGTAAACTTCGAACCCCGGCAGTGCAAAAATCTTAAAAAACGGCATTTTAGCCATTTTTAGTCGTTTTAGGCACCGCGACGTCGGCTGCGGCTACGTTAGCTCATGTTAGCGGGACTGAACACGCCGCCACATGGGTGTAAAAACTGGCTCTATGTTTTTTTTTTGTGTTGTCAGATTTTACACGAATTGTCCGAGTAAATCTAACCAGTGTTCACTACAGAGACGTAATGCTAAACGCTTTTTGAACAGCATCAATAGATGCTCAGATTTGGTGCCTGGCCATCTATCCGGTTTATGCGGCCAGAAGATCACCACTAAACTGTGTTCGGTTGTCTTAAAATTGTCATTTCAATTCTTCAACTTATATGTAATGATAATGGTGTGTGAATGCTTGTCCAAAATACATCTTGTAGCTATATTAAAAGAAATAACAGCACCAATTTGGAAACTCATGCTGTTGGAAAGTGTTAAAATCATAATTAAATAGCTTTACACAACATCAATATATTTCCACCTTATTAGTAAAGTAAGATTATTTCTGATAACGTGACTTGAGATTAACCTTAAATGTATGTAAAAGTCAGATACGAGCCACCGAGTGATGAAAGGTAAAGGTTTTGCCGTCACATTTGCCGGACTTGAATTTTAAATATAACATTTTGTTTAAATGTGAAACGTGCAATACATACAAGACACATAATTATTATTCCTGAATACCAATTGATCTGCAAGGACAGAAAAATGCAGATGAGAAATGTTAGTTAAATATTTAGTCTAAAATATTACATTTTTGCTAAAAGGTACTTTACTTTACATAACATGCCACGTTTATGGATTTACTCTTCCATCATTTAATTTAAGTAAATAGCAGAAATGTATGATGTTTGAATTTGTTCGTTTTGCCTTACTTTTATTTAAATATTAAAAAAGAAACATAACGTACATGTCTTGTTTCTGTTCAGTAATGTCCATCATGATGTCCGTCATCATCTGCTCATAGTTTGAACTTTCTGGGTTATTGTTTTTGCAGGATGCGTTACGTCGCTGCTTACCTGCTCGCTGCCCTCGGTGGCAATGGCAACCCTGAGGCTGCAGACATCAAGAAGATCCTGGAGAGTGTCGGTATTGAGGCCGATGACACACGTCTGAGCAAGGTACAGAGCAGTCTGCTCTTCATTATGTGTCTGGTGTTGTGGAACAGTTCTTCTACCAGCGGTTAGTCATTGTCTTTGTCATATTCACAAATTTGATGTCTCTCAACAGGTCGTCTCTGAGCTCAGTGGCAAGAATGTGAATGATGTGATCGCCACAGGTGAGTGTGTCAATGTGGCAAGTGTTGTGATGAATTTTGATTTTAGAGTTAGTTTTTGGTTTTGCTGAAACTGGTAGGTCTGTTAATCTGGCAGCACCAGACAGGATCTTAATATTGACCTTTATCAAAATACACATTGACCAGAATGGACTTAACTTGGAGGATTTTCTAAAACAGGGTGACCATGGGTCATGGAATTACAAAAAGTATATTCCAGTCAGGGAAAGTCATGGAATTTAAGTAACTATTGGGACAAGGGACGGAAAATTAGCGAATTTTGTGCATCTTCAGGTTGTTTCTGGTTTCACGTGTTTTATGGTACATGACATTTTAGCGTCCATTTCTCCTCCTCTGCTCCCGCTCTAATGTGGTCTTTGAGATCGTAGAAAACCCTTGCTCTCTCTGTTGTTGCAGGCAAAGGCAAACAGGGTTAATTTCACCAAACTAAAACGGCAAAGTAGCTGAAACATGTTCCCACTTCGAGGCCAGGAACAGAATATATTTAAGCTACGTCAGTGTTACTATACAACTGAATTGTCAGATTATATCTAATAATAACAACATACTGTTACAGTCCTATCTTGTTTCCGGCTGCTGAGTGTCCATGTTATCACTTGTACTCAATGTCTGCCAACTCGTGTCTCCTCAGGTTACGGTAAGCTGGCCAGCGTGCCAGCAGGCGGTGCTGTGGCCGTTGCCAGCTCTGCGGCTGTTAGCTCAGGCGGAGCCGCAGCCCCTGCTGCAGGTGAGCATTGCAGCTTAGCACCTTGTTTCTCAGCATCAATGACATTTGGCACCCAGTGCCTTTGCCCTTCACCTTATATGTTAATATGATTACATGCAGCCAAATCAGTTAGTCGTCATTAGTTAGTTTTTCATGGAATTCAATGTTACAAATCTACATATTTCAAACCTGACCAAGTGTACCTGGTTGGATACAAGTCATGTAGGTAATTTGTTCATTTGTTTTATTTATGGGGCATTTATGCAAGGGTTTTTAATCGGAAACTTGTCATAATTTGCATATGTATTTGTATTTGCATAACTTGCCATATAAACCTAACAATAGTTGACAGAAATGTCAATAAAAATGAATGCACTTAAAATAATTTCTTTAGTGACCTCTTAAGCGTAGCTGTTTGCTAAATATGTAATGGTGGTTATAGCAGCAATTAATAAGAGCCTTTTTGTTTTGCAGTTGAGGAGAAGAAGGAAGAGAAGAAAGAAGAGTCTGAGGAGTCCGATGACGACATGGGATTCGGCCTGTTCGACTAAAGCTTTTCAAGTGCTGAATAAAATTTATAAAAAAAAAACTCCTGACTATTTAAATGTCTTTCTCAATGCAGAATGAAAGTTGTATTGGTATGTGTAGGACTGGGGGGAGGGAGGTACAATGTGAGCTGCCTCCTGGAAAAACATGAAGCAGCCACTTGTATCCCAGGGTTTTTTAATGTGTGAAAGTGGAAACATTTATTTGACTTGATTATGCACAGTGACATTTTGTTACATGAAGTGCCACATTTTTTTTGAATACTCATTGAAAAAATTTCCCAACGGAAAAGAGGCCCAGTGTTAGTACTTGACTTGGGGGGTGAAACTTTCGTGTTGAAATAATTCCAGCAGTAATTGTGCTTTAGGACCACAGACTGCATAAAAGTTTAGGATACAAAGGCAACTACTGTACCAGACCACTGCGGCTAGTTATTGATTCATGAATCATGTAATTTAGCCCAGCGATCAGCAGATGGCGCCGTTGAGACACCAGGTTCTTCTTTTCGGGGCATTGTTTTTAATACATTTTAAATTATATCAGATTAGAGTGGCGTTTATCCGTACACCAGACTGTGGCCATGCCAACACCTGCATTATTTACTGCTACGGTTAAAAACACCGACCCACAGGTGCATGCCCTGCAGCCATGGATACATTCATCCATGCTTGCAGCTCTGCGTCAGCTACAGTGACTTCATCACGTGATAAGTGACGTCAGATCCGCACAGCCACGCCTGGATGGAAAATAATTGTAGGATTCATTATTAACACACACGTGCAGAATCATTTTGCCAGTGATAGTTACCATGATGATAAATGTGTAGGCTACTGTATGAAAATAAGATGAGATGTCTCTTATTACCTTTGAAAAATAATGTATTACTCCCTTTTCAGGATAAACAAGGTTGTTTGAACATTTGATGTCAATAGCTGAAGTCAAGATTTATAATGGAATATTTCAGGTCAACGCCCTGAATGTCAAAGATTTATAACAGCATCAAAACCAACAAAAAACACAGGCAACTAATTTCAATAGCAATATTATATTTTATATTCTTCAGAAATGGAGTGTGTTTTATTCTGAGTGCAACTCCACTGTAATTGAAGATTATTCATCACAACACGTTACCAACCCATTTCAATACTAACAGAGGATGAATGCATTACTTAAATCACACTTAATTGTATTTATTTTTATAGGAGTCATTACCCTGTGAGAAAATGCCAACTCTAATCCTAATATAGGCTAAATTAAGTCAAAAATGTAAAACAAGTAAATTTTGTTGTTGTTATAACAGCATTTCCCCCTTTCAGGCAGAGCTTTCTAAGAGACACAATGCCATCAAATCTTTGCCCCTGGAAGCTAACGCAGTAAACCCAACTACAGTCCTAAATGTAACATATCTAATTAATGGATCTTGGGGGCGACAGAAGCCTTACAGAAGGCACTGCAGCATGTTCAAGGCAATAAAATACCAATTTTTACTTTTTTACTTATACTGTGTTAATCTTAGATTTGTTTACAGATGTACAAAATTGCATTTCAGTTTATTCATTTTTTAAAATTATTTAATTAACTTTGCTTTGTACCCCCACCTTTGAAACTAAACCCACACTCTTCTTCAAATGTATCAAATCTGTCAAGTCATGTTGACCTCTGGGTGCAGATAGAACAATCTTCAACTGTAAACTCTTATCATGGAAGCCAACACAGTATGTTTTGGAAAGACAATTAGTCATGTCCTGGTGTGTGACTTAAGACTTACTTAATGCCCAACTTTTTAAGTTTTCTACAGAGCTAATCATGCGTCATGTCATGGGTGCAAAGCTGAGTCAGTAGAAAGTAGCTCTATGTGAGTTTTTTTTGTTTACCCTGTCACAATCATGGGATGAGGGAAGCACAATATTATATATGGGGGGGGGGGGTTTCAAATTCTAGCTGTGCTACATTTTGTATTTTGTATTTTATTCCTAAATTGTGCGAAACCACTACTTAACTTAATAAACTTCAGTCCATTACTTATCACTTCATAGGTTCATTAGAACAATAAATAATCAATCCTTCTTAATTATGTACTTCTAAATAGTGATGGGTGTTCCACGAAGTACATAAAATAAAGAAAAAACAGTAATAGTAATACTACAATGTAAAAATACAAATAAAAGTACTGCATTAAGAGTCGAGGTGGACCTAGTTTAATAGCTATACATGCTGTTGGACAGTTAAATCTATAATGTATTATAGACATGTAATACTAATCAGACGTTGTGAATGAAAAATAACCAGTAACTTTGAAGTCAAAAGTAGCCTACAACAGTTTACTCTGAAATGTAGAGGAACATAAGTGTTGCGAAGTGGATGTGTAAAGCTGTACTTAAGTAAATGTACTTAGTTACTTCCGATCGCTTCCCCTCCTCCCCATTGCGAAACAAACCCTAGGACATTTTACAACAAGTACGTGACTCAAGGATCAACTCACGCTCGCGGTGCGGACACCACGTCCCTCCCTCCCGCTTCCGGGCAGTGACGTCACGGTCCGCACCATCTGCTTATGTGCGGAGGCTCGGGCCGAGAGTCCCAGTCGATCCTCTCGCAGCGGACAGTGAAGGTTACCTGCTTCAACAGTGCTTGAACGGCAACCTTTCAACTGTCTCCAAACGCCACCGCACGGGAATAATCGCCTGGACCACCGCCGTCGACGACGACAACAACAACAACAACAAAAAAAAAAAAATCAAATATCAGTTACCTTAAAACCTCAGCGAGCTCAAGTTGAATACATAAACACGTTATAGCTCGCGGGCTAGTCGACTGTTTATTTAGCTAACGACCTCCTCGCAGGAAGACCCGCCACTGAGAATCGGTAAGAAACACTTCTTCTGAGCTTTCTTCTCACCGTGTGTGTGTTTGCTCGACGCGGGCAGCGCCGTGTTGACCTCCTCCGGGTTGTTTATCTCCTCCGCGCCTGCTTGGCCTTGGCGCAGTTTGCTCTCCAGCCTCCGTGTGACAGACACAACAACAACGTGTCCGTCAGACGAAACAGCACTTTGTCTAAGTACTGTATCATTTAACAGTTGTGGCGTTAAGCTCCCCACTAATAAGTACTTTCACGCAATGTTTGACGCCTCTGTGAAATTATGGAAGACCTGGTAAAATAAAGCAGCTGTAAAGGAAATTTGATTTTTTGCCAATTGTTACTTTCCGTGAGTGTTTTTTTTTTTTTTTTTTTGCTTTTACCGTACATAACTGAATGTAGCAGTGCCCAACCCGGTGATATAATCAGGTCTGGCACAGTCATGCTTTGTGTGGTGAAATATCTCTGTGCCCATCGATCGGCATACGATCATTTTTAAGTAAATGTTTTGTTCAGGTCTGAATATTGCTCCACAGCTACAGAGGCTCGGCAATGTAGCCTAATGTTTATCAATGTTATTCAATTTGATTGTTGGACATAATATAGTATATTCATAGAGCGTTTTTCAGGCTACTCAAATACACTTTACATAAGTTAATGATTATAGAAAGCAACACACTAAAATAAACAACAACATTAATCACATTCAAAGCAAGAATCAAGATACGTTTAAAAAAAAACATCATTAAAGTTGATTTATAGTTTTAATATATTTTAAACATACACATATAGAGCCCCTACTAAGATTGAAAATCAGATTGAAAACTGAGAGCTGCAGTTCACAAGTATTTTCATTATTGATCTCTTGAATCTTACTTACTTACTTAGATTCATGTTCAGTTTGTAAAATATAGAATATAGAAATAATGGAAAACTGTAAAAATTGCCCATCTCAATGTGTGTCTTCAGTTTTCTTGTTTTGTCCGACCAACAGTCAAATTTTGTAGTCCCGTAATCGACTAACCGTTTCAGCTCTAATTGTGATATATCCTGTAGCGACCGTATAGACTTATATCAGACGCACCTTATGTTGCTCACAGGAGTTGTATCATGTAGGATCGTGTTTGTTTATCTCGTAAGACTTTTGTTTCCTGTGTTTCAGAACCATGAGTTCCCAGGTGAGACAGAACTTCCACCAGGACTGCGAGGCTGCAATCAACAGGCAGATCAACCTGGAGCTGTATGCCTCCTACGTCTACCTGTCTATGGTAAGTCCAGTAGGTGGACAGGCAAAAATGTTCAGACAATAGAGTGGAAAACCCACGGTGTAACATCTGGTGATAATACAGGTAGGGCTGGTTAGCAAAAGGGGAACAGTTTGGCAGGTACCAGTTATTATTGAGAAGTGATTCTGTTCCCTCTTACCCAGGCTGTATTGTGGTTATGTAACTGCTGTGCTGAGTAGGGTTATATGGTGTGTATTTTTACACACTCTCCAAGTGGAGCCATCCTTCAGGGGATGAAAAGGCATTAAGGTCGTCAGATCAGCCATTTTCATCAAACATTACCTTGTTAAATATGTGAGTGTGTTTGTAGGTTGTTATCATGTGTTTGAACTGAGTTTAAATGAATGTTCTGTGACCAGTCCAAGCCATAAAACAAAGGTTGAAGTTCCTTTTGAGATTATGTACAGAGACAGGGCAGAGAGTGCGTTGCCTGCCCTTAAAAAAGTGCTTCACCCTAAGCACGGCTTTCATCTATCGATTCCACACACAGCTATATACAGGGGTTTCTATACCCTAAGTATACTACATTTTATTTTTTAAACATTCTTTCTACTTTCTGCTTTTTTTTTTTTTTAAAGAAATTTGTTATGTTAAATCAATATAAATATTTTGTTTAGTTGAGATATCCTTGAAAGTTTTTAATTTAATTGCCTTAATTTAATTGGGCTCTTTATGTTTTGCATTGAAGAACACTTATGTTTTTAATCACAAACTGATTTAAAATCATGAACATTTGCATCTTATGAAATAGTATAATAGTAGTTTTATAGTTTAAAATAGTGTGTCTTCCTTTGATGGAAGCAACACAGTGCTTAACAGTGAAGAGGCGTAAGACACATGTAATTCTGTTTTGGACTGGGCCTTATAGAAAAACACATCATCGTCACTGTGTTTCCACTGTGATATTGGGCGGGATGAAAGCTGTTGTTGGAATATTTTTCTCATTTTTTCACTGAATAGTGGCACATTAAACTCTGTGTGCATGGCTACAACACACCAACATTCCCCTCTTTCTCCTCACAGGCATACTACTTTGACCGAGATGACCAGGCATTGCACAACTTTGCCAAGTTCTTCCGTAATCAGTCACAGGAGGAGCGGGAGCATGCTGAGAAGCTAATGAAACTGCAGAACCAGAGGGGGGGAAGGATCTTCTTGCAAGATGTCAGGGTATGCGCTCATGTTTCATCTACTAGAATTGTTTTCTTTGATTATTGTGTGCTTTAACTTAAGCACTGGGAGTGAGATTTCTCATTCTGGGCTATCATACAGTCCACGCTGGGAGGGCAACATCAGGACAAAACGATAAAGAGGGTGTGAGTGGGCTGTGCTGCTTATCTTTCACTGACATACAAACACAACCCGTTTAACGGTAAACTGAAACCCCACGTTAAAATCCTCAGAAAGCTTGGTGTGTAGGTCAGGTCGTTGGCCTCCTACATCATTAACAAGTGTCTCATTGTTTTCCTGACCTGTTTTGTATTGCAGAAGCCAGACCGGGATGAGTGGGGCAGTGGTATCGAGGCCCTTGAATGTGCCCTGCAGCTTGAGAAGAGCGTGAACCAGTCACTGCTGGACTTGCACAAGCTCTGCTCTGATCACAATGACCCACATGTGAGTAATGAATCGTGGCCTGACGGTTAAACACCCTGAAACACATTTTTCTTCCATGTCAGATTTTAGTTTTGGAGAACTCTAATCCCAGATTCTCAACATTGAAATAAGTATCAAGTATTTTACTAAGTACATTATGTAATCCAGGTACTTATCCAGTTACCTCCTTAATGTCCCGCAGAATTGGCCTGTTATAGAATTTAGAAAATAATAATATGTTGTATACTTTTTAATTTAAAGATCTAGAGAGAGACTTACTTGTCCATTTCAACTCATATGTAACATTTGCTCATGTTCATTTTGAAACATTTCAGCAGGTAAATTAAAATGAAACAAAGACGGACAAATCTGTCATTTTAGGTGATATGTCCGTTAAATTCATTGAGTTTGTGTTTCAGTTCTAATTTGATTTAACTCTTTCTTCCAGCTGTGTGATTTCATTGAGACACACTACCTGGACGAGCAGGTGAAGTCCATCAAAGAACTGGCGGACTGGGTGACCAACCTGCGCCGCATGGGAGCTCCTAAGAATGGCATGGCCGAGTACCTGTTTGACAAACATACCCTGGGCAAAGAAAGCAGCTAAATCCCTCCCGATCACATTTACAAAAGCTTTCTATATATGTAAATTTGTATCTTGCTTCCTTGTGTTCTCAAATATGAAGCCATCTGCATGGTACTGGCTAGTCATTTAAACCTCTTACATTACTCATGTCTTTATTGACATTTCCTCCACATTACAGTCAGTTCTATAATCCTCTGTTCTAAGTGTGAGCTGCTACATTCAAAGCCCACTCTTGTATCTTGCACTTGTCTCTCTGCTGTCAGCAATGCCTATGTCATAACTATGTATTTGCTGTGTTTTATGCCACGAAATGTTAATCAAACCAAATAAAACGAACCCTCTGGATTCTGATTCTGATCTCATTTTTGAATGTTGCCCGAATGTTAAAAACAGTAGATCATTTGAGTGGTTTAAATTTAGCTCAGTACCTGAAGAACAGCACAACTCCCCCACTGACAAAAATGGGAAGTTGTATTTGTTTCACTTCCATTACCATAGAAAACTGAACTGAGGAGTCACACCTGGCACTGTAGTAAAGCCTCTAACTGTCGTGTCTGTTTTTATATCTTAACAAATGAAGCTTTTTTTTTTGAAGATCTAGTGATCGGAATTGTATTTAAACTAATGGAGGAAAACAGTGTTGGTAGTTAAAGGAGACCCCAAAGACTGGTAATCAGGAAAATAATCACAATGTTTACCTGGATGTGTAGAACATAATTACTGTCTTCCTCAGAGCCTGTGGTCTCTAGAAAATATACACCAAAAATCCCAAATAAGCAGCTTGATGTGGAGCTAATTATGATCATCTGCTGTTCATGTCCCAAAGCATAGTCTGTTACAATCAATAATTTCCAAGACCAGACTTTAAAGTTTAATGTAGATTTGTTTGGACCATCTAGAGGGCTTACAAAATTTAATCAGGGAATTTCCAGCCTAGAAGCTTGAACATTTTACAGGAAGTGTAAGTGGTATTTTTTGGAGCAGACCTGCGTCACCGTGATGTTTTTGTAACCACAAATATTACTAGCTTAACTCCTAGTGGTAATCGTAACCAATGCCAGTAAATATAAAAATGTTTGTATGCTTTAATATGGTTTTAAATAATACATAATTAACAATCAGTTTCAATAATGACATTTTTATAAGCACTGTGTATACTGCATGCCAAAAGAATTAAGGTTATTTGCATTACACATGGATGATGGAGGAGTTGTGTCCAACTTTACTGTAAAACTAAAGTATGTTTCCTATGTGGGTTTTACCTCAAAGATACTGAAGTTTTAATATTTTCATCTGTTTGCTGGAGTTAAAAAGTGTGCCATCCTATTTGGAAACTTGGCCTATACATGAGAACTACATTATAAAATATAAGAAAATCTTTTCTTTTTTTTTTAATTCAGTTCAGCCCTTTTCATTTTGGAATTTGCATCAGTATAGTGAAATTAAAACAGCATGGGTTGTAGATCATGTAGAAACAGATGCTATCAGTCATTTTATGGTTAAAAATTCCCAAACATCACAAATTCTGTATTAAAATTACATTAAAACCAATATCGTTTTTGATATATCATCCCTTATTAAGTGCTTACTGTGAACTCATCCACTGGAACTACATTGAAATCAGTTGCTACCTGCAGTATGTACTGGATACTGGATGTAGTAATCCTACTATAGGATAGTGGAGTGAAGACAGCTCCTAACTCAAATTCAAATGCATATTCATTGAACATTACACTTTATGGAATTTGTCAAACCACACACCACACCACATTTATTCCCAACAAAGCAGGAAATTCAAGTACAGCACTAAACAGAACTAGAAGAACAACTTTGAGGCACCTTTTCGAAATAACAGGATCAAAACCTAAGTGCTATAAAGATATATTACAAAATCAACATTTGTTATCCAAGTGATTATCAGACTGACTGTGGAATATATAGATGTGAATTAACGGCTCCCACAGTCCCTATCAGACCCAGGTGTTCACGCTTCTTCAAGCTCCACCAGGACACCATCACAGTCTTTAGGATGAAGAAACATCACTGGTTTCCCATGAGCACCTATCCGGGGCTCTGCTGACAGAGTTCTGATGTTCTTTGCTTTCAGGTCGGCTATTGCAGCGTTGATGTCGTCCACCTGCAACCAAGAGGAGAACTGTTAATTATTCACTACCGCTCTCAATCCGCTGATCCAAAACACAAGTAAATTCTCAAATAACACTGAGGACTTGTGCACGAGCCCTGCGGCCGACAACATGGTATGTTTGGTTTTAAATAGCTTTACTGTCATAAAACTAAATTAGAGACTGACTATTACTGGCCGCCAAAATTGATATTTAAAACTTTAAAAGGTCTGATAACAATTTATTTTTTGACATAAACACATAACACCAACAACCCTTCCATTTGTTTTGTTTTTTTCAAAAACAAACTGAGTGGGACATTTTAAAGTTCACAAATAAAACAGCACTCTCTGGTGGATTGTTTTGTACAACTAGTTGAGTACTGCTATCTGCAATAATAAAATATTGGTGACGTATTGGTCGGGCTCCAGAATAAATTATTTGTGTAACTGTTTAGAGTGGTTTAGCTTAAACTAAAGAACCCTAATAAGAAGCGAACCAAATGCCATTTATTTAATCCATGTAACATTAGACCTTTCTACAGGGCAGCCATTTTGACTCATCAAACACAGGTGCAACTGGTAATGAATGAATAATGGATACATTCCACTCGTTCGGCCTCGTTCACGGCAGACATTTCAGCATGTCACGTTAGTAATTTCAAAACTGGTGTTGCACACCATAAAGTCTTAGGAAAATAAAACCAAAGAATCCCAAACATCCCATCCATCCCTTGAACTCACTTTATTAACCTCAGACCTTAAGACAAAATTCATAAAGACATGTCTGGTGTAACAAATAAAATAAATGATGGCTTGATTCTATTTAGCTTCTTTGGTTTCAGGGTCCTGGTATTGTGCAAGACTCACTGTCACACTATCATGGCTTACTGGGACAGTTGAATAGAACAGAGCCATCAATACTGTAAGACCTGTACTTTTCCAAGTATTACAAGTTAAAATGTCTACCAAGCCAATTCTGCATGCTGGCTCACTTTCACACATATAAATGTTGTAAGTTACACACTATGACAGATAACAATGTTTGCTGTGAAAAAGTTCTATTCCATCTTATCTGAGGGTTAAAGTGGGCCCTACACAATACTAGGTGTAACTGACAAACACCCCACTCAGTGTAATCCCTACAGCATGCTCTCAATGCTGCCTCACCTCAATACAAATGTGGTGCATCCCTCCGGACTTGTTCTTCTGTAAGAAGCCGGCGATCGGGCTCTTCTCCCCCAGAGGATGGAGCAGCTCCAGCTTAGTGTTGCCTAGCTCCACAAACACTGTGTAGACGCCGTGCTCAGGCAGGGGAACCTTGTCACTCACCGTGGCCCCCAGCACGTCCCGATACAGAGCCGTGGCCTTCTCCATGTCAGGGACAGCGATGGCGATGTGGTTCAGCCTCCCCAAGCTCCACAGTGATCCAGGAAGGCCCTGACGGAGCGGCGCTGTCGTTGAATGTGCCCTCGTGAGTGTGAGGCGAGAACATCTGGAAAGACCTGCCACTGAAGAGACAAATATAGTGAGAGGAGTCGTTTTTACATGCAGTTCTCCCCTCTTCTCCCCTTCAAGTAGCTCGAAGGTTGGAAAAATCACCTTACACTCCCCTGTCTGACAGTATCACATACACAGAATATTCTGCACCAGCTTCTCTAAGCTGTATGATGTTTACCAAGAGAACCCAAGATGTGTTTTTTTATGGCTGCACTACTAGGTCAAATGGAAATATTCTAGATGAGTATTGTGCATCATTTTGCACATATTTCCCCAAAATTCAGGCTGACATTTGGTATTTCTAACTCAAAATTAAATTGAAAACAAAGGTATTTGGGTTTGAGCATTATCTGGCTGCACAGCATGAGTTGAATTACTGATACACATACAGTTGTTAAAACACTTGTCAAATACTACATTAGTGAAGTACAGCTATGGTATTCGACAAAATGTCTGTTTCAGGGTGTTTCTTGGTTAAACAGTCACTTTTTTTGACACAAAACATACAAAAGCTCAATGTATCCAAACACTGCAACAACACAAACCCACGATGTCACGTTAACAAAGAACGACGCAGCTGATGTTCAACAATAAATCAGAGGTCGACCATACTAATATTTGAGATTGCTGAATACAGCACAGAAAAGCGTTTAGTAGTTAAATAATTCCCGACACAAACCAACCTGCAACCTTCAGCACGGCGGACGCCATGTTTGTATCTCGGAACCAAAACCGCGGCGGAGAAGTTTCTCGGGGAGCCTGTTTACCTGCGACACAGGCGGCCACACATGCGGGGAGGAAAAGATGGCCAGTGGAGATGTGTGGAGCGTGCTGGAGGAGTGTGTCAAGACAATAAATGCCAACACAGCGCAGCCGGAGAACTTTCTGAGGCAAGTGTTTGCTGTCTGCTCGCTCGTGTTGTTGAGGAGAAAAAGTCGTTGAATGTTTTTTTCGCGGCGTCGTTTCCGCACGAAGAGAAGAGGCGCAGACCGCTAACCGCTAACTGCAGCTAACTGCGTTAACTCGGCGCCGTGTGTCGTTAAATAGGCAGCACGCTGTCACAGTCGACCCCTCGGATACTTAAAGGAGGGTATTAATCATGTGTTACTTATTTTTATTATTATTTTTTTCTTCAAACAGGTGACTTGTCAGAAAAGGTGGAACCTAATTATCCCATGTTTTCTTTACACATGAGCACAACAGCCACAGAAAACTCCACTAGCATTCATCTACTAGTTAACTACATTTTAAACATGATTTCATTGGGTGCCAGTGGATCTTACTGCATTGATACAGTTGTGTTTAGAATAGTAAAACTAATAATAATAATAGGAAGAAACAAGTAACAATCTATACAGTACTGTCAGATGCTGCACGTGATAAGGATGATGGGATTGTGATACATTATATATTGCAAGACAACCAGCTGCTGTGATAAATTGAATTGTGTTTTTGGAACAAATTAAGTTTTGTTCCTTTCTGGATACTCTAACATCTAACAAACTTGGCTAAATGCTTTCTAAAATGCAGGGCTTAAGTCATATTCTTTGTTTATTCTCTACATTTAAAGTTTATGTAGTTTTACAAAAACTTTTAAAGCAGACATAGAAATAAAAACAAATTCCCTCTCGGTTTTAACAGTACGCCATGCTTGTCATACTGATGGTGTGTTTCCTCCTTTTCAGCCTTCAAGATGAAGTGGCAGCAGACTTTACCTCTCTCACTAAGATCCTGTATGACCTCCACAAAGCTCAGGAGCCTGCAGATTATAAAGGCAGCCCATTGGCTCAACTGGTGGTGGAAAACTTTGATGAAGAGCAGATCTGGCAGGAGCTGGAGCTGCAGAACAATGCTGTACTAAAACACTTTCAAAATGCTGCTATTGAGGCTTTGTCAGATGAGACATTAACGTTGCTGGTCGAGGAGGATGAGGAGGATGAGGAGGAGGAGGAGGAAGTAGAGACTGATGATGAAAATGTTGATGAGGAGGAAGAAGAAGAAGAAGAAGCGCCCAGACAGGCTAAGACAATGGTTTCCAAGGACAGGGCAGATGATTACACGGATGAAGACTCTGATTTAGATTTTGATGTGGATGCTCTGGAAAAGCGAGAGAAACAGAAGAAGGTGATAGGAAGGAAAGGCTCCCAGACAAAGGTGGTTCCCTCTGAGGTTGATGATAAGTTCTTCAAACTGTCAGAGATGGAGTCGTTTCTTGATGATATGGACAAGCGAGAGGGAAAGGAGGACGGGAAGGAAGGTGACGTAGACTATTTTCAGGACCTGCCCTCTGATGAAGACGATGATCTCGACCTAGATCAAATACTTTCTGCCACAAAGCAGAAGAAAAACACTGTATGTATTTTATTACTTATTCTCACCTATTTTATTGTTGTAATGGTACAGAATACAGGAAATATGTGGATTATTGTTTATATTGACAGGCAAAGAGCTCCAGGAATCTCAAGTACAAGGATTTCTTTGATGCTGTGGATGGTGAACCAGCTAAAGCAGATGACCAGTCAGATGGCGAGGATGACAGCATGGGTGAAAGCCAGGAAGAAGGTGAAGAAGAAATAGATGACGAGGAAGATGATTATGATGGTGAAGAGGAGGGTGACGATGAGTAAGTGTGATGAAAATTATGTCATGCGTATAATTATGTGTGGGAGAAAACACATTTGGTTGAGTGTGGTTCCAGCATGTTTGTATCTACTCTTTGCCAGGGATGAAGAGAGAAGTCAGTCCAAAGAATCTCATAAGAAAGTGACCTTTAACCTCTCTGGGGACGAGGGCAGCGAGGGAGAAGATATGGAGGACATTTTTGGAAGAAAAGCTCCAAGTTCAGCAAAGTTGGAATCAAAGTCATCATTTGAGAAACGGCGAGACAAGGTAATCAGGTTTATTTTTTTTAAACAGTATATATTGGTTTTTCATTGCACATATTTTACACTGCAGGTTATTACTTTAACAAACACAACATTTTCTGATACTGGTGCCATAAAGTTTTAATACCAAAACAATCCTTTATTCCTCACATTGAAGAATATGACAAACCCCGATTTCTGTTTGACAAAATAAGCCAAACTTCTCTTATGCGTCTCTGTTTTCTCCATTTTCTTTTATCACAAAGCAGCCATACAAAAACTAAAACTAGATAAAATATAAAATGTATGCTCAACCAGAAAATATGTAATCCGTGAATAGGAGAAAGATGATTATGATCATCTGAATGCATTCAATCCAGACTTGTGCTGTGTTAAAAGTGACAAGAAGCCACCATGACTTTTACATTAAAGTGACCAGGGAGCTTATTCAGATATTGTTTTTAGTGCAGGGCTGATATTGGTCTGAATGTCAGCTAACTGTTGTTGTTGTTGTTGTTGTTGTTGTTATTATTATTATTATTATTATTATTATTATTATTATTATTATTATTATTATTATTATTATATCCTGTTGTTGTTCTAACCTGCAGATGTCAGAGAAGATCGAGGAGTTAGAGAAAGCAGCTCTAGCAGAGAAACCCTGGCAGTTGTCCGGAGAGGTGACAGCACAGACGCGTCCAGAGAACAGCATGTTGGAGGAAGATGTGGAGTTTGAGCAAACATCCAGGATGGGTGAGTGACTCCTCTGTGTTGTGTTTTGCATTTGTATGTTGGCAAATCACTATATATTATTTTGGATTCATACAATTTTTTTCATCGCAGTGTTATGTTTATGTTATGATTAAGGTTACAATTAAAATGGCAGGAATTTCTGTCTGAGTGCAAATTTGTCTTTGATCTTTTAGCCCCTGCTATCACTGAGGAAACCACACTACAGCTTGAAGACATCATCAAACAGAGAATTAAAGACCAGGTTAGTCAATTACTGGTGCTCACATGTCTGAAAAAAATATATGGTGTTTTAATTTTTTTGTCACCTGATTATAACCCAGTGCCTTTGACTTGTGCCTCTGTAAGGCGTTTGATGATGTGGTCCGCAAGGAGAAACCCAAAGAAGAGGTGTTTGAATACAAGAAGAGGCTAACATTAGATCATGAGAAGAGCAAGCAGAGTCTTGCAGAAATCTATGAGCAAGAATACCTCAAGCAGACCCAGGTTTGACTTCTATCTTGTTTTCACTGCTACTCCACACATATTATAGACCTGTCCTGCATCCATTTATTTGTAATTTTTTTCTCATTTCAGCAAAAGACAGAGAAGGAGGAGGAGAATCCAGCCCATGTAGAAATTCAAAAGCTTATGGACACACTCTTCCTAAAGTTGGATGCTCTCTCAAACTTCCACTTCACACCTAAACCAGTAAGTTTTGCCTTACAGCACTAACTGAAAGTCGCCAAATATCCCTAAACTATTGAGATTGACTCTCCATTTGAACGATGTAGAAGTTACTGTGTCAGGACTCACCAGAAGTCTTATTTAGCAAAAACCTATTGTGTAGGATGTCTAGCTTTGCTCGAACTCTGGTTAGTGGTTCAGTTTAATCTGTAATTCTTAATTCATTACAAAGTTTTTAGACATAATACATAAATATATATCATGCCATCACCTCACAAAAATGCCTGAGCAATTGCATAAAAATTGATAGTAAATAGATTATTTAAACTGATAATTTAAACATATCCTTGGGAACATGGTGTACTGTAAAGGGTAGCAAGCCCGTACAGTTATTGAAAACTGTATTCATGTCGCCCTGTGTCCACAGCCCGTCCCTGAAGTCAAAGTGGTGTCTAACCTGCCAACCATTACAATGGAGGAGGTGGCTCCAGTCAGTGCTAGTGATGCTACGCTGCTCGCACCAGAGGAAATCAAGGTTTGTCATCAATCCATTTTCAAGCATTTCATTTGATCTTAGTATATTTAGTTACACAGCGTGTCTAATAATACCCTCATCTAACCAAAGGAGAAGAACAAAGCAGGAGATATTCTGGGTGATACTGAGAAGACGTCAACAGACAAGAAGCGGGAGAGACGCCACAAGAAGACGGTGAAGCGTGTAAAGATCAAGGAGAAAGAAAAGAGGCAGAAACTTAAAGAGGCCAGTACAAGTGGGGAGAACAGAAAGCCATCAAAGGCTGAAGTCACAGAAAACCTAAAGAAACTCACAAAAGGAGGCAAAGCCACGATACTCAAGGTGAGTGTTTTCATGTTCTCTCGCATTAGGCGCCTGTATTTGTCACACATCTCAGAGTGGGAAATCAGTATTTGCCGCTACAAAAGTCTCGGTTGTTAACATTTGGAGTTCAAAGATAAAAACAGGAGAAAAAAAACTGCGATGATGTAAACACTGACTGTGCCCCAAATAGTTAAATGGGCCAAATACCACACTGAGGACTTTATTTACGTAATGATGATAAAAAAATATAAAGTAGTGGAAAGTAACTAAGTACATTTGCTTAAGTACTGTACTTATTGTACTTAAAACTTATTTGAGCAATTCCATTTTATGCCACTTTATACTTCTACTTCTATACATAAAATTTACTTTCTACTCCACCACTTTTGATAGCCGTAGTCACTTGTTACTTTAGTGATAAAAATTGTGCACACAAACTTGTGAATATGATGCATGTTACAGATCAAACTACCCAAAAGTAAATAAAATAGTTAAAACTAGTATCTTCTCCGCTGCATATTACCATCACAAACTGACCTGGTTCTATTTTAAGTTGTCAAACTGATTGCTCAGTCACTGGTTCCACTTTCCAGGGTTAGGGTTAGACTGTTTAATGCCAAAATAAACATTAATTCTTAGATTATACTGTTTATGTTTCCAAGGTGACCCAACTAACATTGTGTTCCTCTGTTACAGGACGAAGGGAAGGACAAGGCTCTGCGCTCCTCTCAAGCCTTCTTCTCTCAGCTGCAGGACCAGGTCAAAAGTCAGATCAAAGGTGCAAAGGACCAGTCTTCAAAGAAGAAGAAACACAAAGAGCTGTCTGTCAGCAAACTCAAGTTATAATAACTGTGTGGGTTTGTTGTGGAAGACCGACTCTTTATTGTACAGATTCTTTTTTATGAGAAAGCTGCAGTATATTAAATTTGAAATTCCTTGTTAAATGTTTCCATTTTCATTCAAATAAATCAAATCAAATTTGTTTGTTTGTTTAGCAATAAGTAGATTTTCAACTGTAATAATAAATGTCCATTTACATGAAAATATCAAAGCACTTTCCTTTGTGGATGAATGTACACACCCACAGTTGTTCTCAGCACCTTATTTCTCAATACAAAATCATAAAAGAAATATACACCTACATCGCAAACAAAACACAAGGTACATGGTTTTATTTGTTGTCTGTGGGCACATAATTGGAGAACGTAAAGATGAGCTCATTATCACAAAAATCTCGCCATAACAATCCAGGATAGTGTGTGTCCTGTTCAAGACCAGCCCCATGCTGAAATACTGCATTTAGATCACCTGTGTGAAATCAGGTGCAACAAGTGATTTTAGATTTGAAACATATTAATCTGGTCAGAGATGGGATAAATTGTCACATCTCAAAAGTAAAGGTATCAACAAACACCACAGAACAGTAATATAGTAATATTTAAGTATTCCCTTCCTCAGTCAAAGCAAGATAGTCACAGTAAAATGTATTAAATGTATCGAGTGTCAGGTACAGTAAAATGTATTGAGGGTTAGAATGTTTTTTTTCACTGTGTAACGTTATTGCCCCCAACAACTAACTACCAGTAGGAGAATAGCAGTTATTTTGATTAATAATGTGTATTTTTATTTATTTGACATATATATTTGTATTTTAATTTCCCTAAATCCCTTTTAATGTGACCGAGTGACTCCAAATCAGTACGAGGAATTATCACTACACAGGGCAAACAGGAAACAGATAGATAGATAGATTACTTTATTCATCCCCGAAGGGAAATTAGGTCACCTCTTTAAATTAGGGTTAGGGGTTAGGGTTAGGGGTTAACCTAACCCGATTTAGTTTCAGTTCCCATGTAATGCGATTTTTGCCTCATGGAAACTACTGAACAAAAAAAGCCATTATTTGTTATGAAAATATTTATGTAAAATAGGTAACTTCACCACGGACTAATTAGCTTGTGTAGTGTTTTGCACGTGTGATAACCAGTGCATGTAAGTACAACCCTTGCACAATAGAAAGATAATACTTCCCTCTGAAATATAATGCCTTAAAACATTTAAATACTATGAGTTGTAAATAGCACTAGGTTCACTGAATGTTCTCGTACCCGTGTTCGGCTCTGACAGGAAGTACAAAGGCCCCGCCCCCTGAGGTAAAAATCCCCATGACGTCACAAACTGTCAATACGGAAGTGAACCGGGCGACGAGACACAGACAGAAACCCAAATAAGTTGGTGTGTACCCTCGACTGCTATTTACAGGTAAGTTACTGTGGCTTTATTGATTGTTATCGCTTTAAAACCGTCCAATTGTACGAACTACTTCAGTATTTTGGTCCGTTTGTTGTGATTTTTTTCTGGCGTTGAGCGAGGGCTAACTTAGGTAGCTTAGCTTGCGCGAACGATGACAAAACAGAAGAAGAGTGCTAACGAGGCAGAGGCGAGTTAACAGGCAGGTTTTACCACACGGATAAAGGGTGTAAGTGATGCAGACGTCTATGAAATAGTATTGTTAAATGAACACATGAGGAACAAAATAGATAAGAGAGCAACGTTTAAAAGTAGCCTGGCAGAGGGAGCCGCGGTAACATTAGCCGTCCGTCGCGTCAGGCTCCAGCAAAATGTTTCGAGCTGTTAAACATTTAATGTCGAGTAGTTTCGGCCAACAAGCGAACTCAATGTTTTTCGCGGTGTTTATGTGTTTGTTGTATTTGTTTGGGGGGAATCTGCGGAGTCATTCTTCTACGACGGGTTTGGTCATGCTCACATGATTCAGTGACTCACTGGACCAGAGGTGGAGGCGAGGTTAGATGGACTCTGTAGGTTGGTTTAGGTGGTGGATTCTGCCCCTCTCATGCTCTCCCCTTCACAGATCCAGGTTATCATCATGCTGGGAGGAGGATTCAAAGCGGAGAGGCTAAGAGTCAATCTCCGGCTGGTCATCAACCGACTCAAACTCCTTGAGAAAAAGAAAAGTAAGTCCTGGGTTTTTGTTCACAACCCAAGTTTGTTTCAGTTTTCTGTTCCTCCCGATTATTAACAGTTTAACTTTTCCCACTCCCATTCACAAATTTAAAATGAAGCTGAGCTTGCTCAAAAGGCAAGGAAGGAGATTGCAGATTACCTATCGTCGGGAAAGGATGAGCGGGCACGGATCCGTGTGGAGCACATTATCAGAGAAGACTACCTGGTGGAAGCCATGGAGATCCTGGAGCTTTACTGTGACCTGCTGCTGACTCGCTTTGGCCTCATTCAGTCCATGAAGTGAGTAACTTACCCACCAAGGAGCACCAATACCATTTTTATTGAACATGGGGAATGCAGGGGTCTCTCTTTGTTATAAATTTTCTCTCTGGCTGTCATTGTGGTCTTCTTGTTAACCCCTTTTCTGTCTTTCCAAATAGGGAACTAGACCCAGGATTACAGGAGGCTGTGTCCACCCTCATATGGGCAGCACCTCGTCTCCAATCAGAGGTGTCTGAACTAAAAACTGTAAGTACTGTCTACATATAAAATATTGCCAGCAGTGTTAAACAAGTTCTGTTCAATTATTCCCATTAAGGCAGTCTTGACAGTCTTCTCTCTATTTGCTTCTTTCAGGTATCTGACCAGCTATGTGCAAAATATAGCAAGGAGTACGGCAAGCTGTGCAGGACAAACCAGATTGGCACAGTCAATGACAGGGTAGGCAGTTTCTTCCACTGACTGCCCACGAGTCTGTTCAAGAATGCATAAACCTTTAGCCTAGTAACTCTTTACATCTGTCATCTAATCAACTATCTGAAATGTTTATAGCTGATGCACAAACTGAGTGTGGAGGCCCCTCCCAAGATCTTGGTGGAGCGCTACCTGATAGAGATCGCCAAGAACTATAACGTGCCGTATGAACCTGACGCCATGGTCCGGGTGAGCGTTAATGAATCAGTTATCACTCACAATGAGGGATGAAGTCTGCGTGATGTTTATTTCCTCACTCATCTACCCTTGTCTCTGGACAGCCCGAAGTGTGTCCTGGAGAGGAAGCAGACCTGATCGACGTGGACACTGACAAGAAGTTTAGAGGAGGAGGAGGAGGAGGAAGTGGCGGTGGTGGTGGAGGTGGAGGTTTCACTGCTCCTGCTGCTGCTATGCATATGCCCATGCCCATGCCCATGCCTATGCACATGCCTATGCCAACAGCTTTCAACTATCCACCTCCCAACGCAGCCGTAAGAGATTCTTCAATCACACTATATATCGTCGACCAACCATGGAGTGCAGTTACTTTTGTTAAAATCATTAGGATGTACGATATTATCTTGATAAATTTAAAAACCTCAAACTGAGTTTAAACACACTGCACTTTAGTGATTTAAAATATGCCTATAATACAACAACACCTCTATAAAAAGAGATGATCATCATTTGTGTTTTGGCCATTCTTATAACTAGGTTTAAAGGTACAGTTCACTCAAATTACAGACTTAGTTGATGATTATTGTGATTATGATGATTATAGTGATGATATAACCGTGTGGCAATGTGAAGATGTAGTCCTACCAGGGATCGTTGCACCCAAAATGTGGTGTGTCTGAAAATAATTGTGCTTTGTTATTCTTACTTTGGATGGCTTGAAAGAGATGAGAATTAAAATTTATGACTTTCAGACTTGTACCTGACTGTGGTTTTCTTCCAGGAACCGTTTAATGCTCCCGTAGGAAACTACAACAGCTTCCAGCACCCCATGGGAGGAGGGCAGCCCCCGCAGCTGCCCACTTCTCCCCCCACATACGAGTCTGTAAGTGACAGAACCCCTCCCATCCATGCCCCCTTCCTGTTCCCACAGATGGACAGACGGACAGGGCAGGGCACCACTCAGGGAAGAGCAGTTCATTAAGCTTGCTTGCAGTTTTGCCTGTCATTTTTTACACAATTTCTCAAAGTAGGTCAAGATTCTGCTTCATCTGTATGGATATAGGTAGCATGAAGTACTAATACTGTAACTACTAACTTTGACTTGGATCATTTGTTCTGAGTGGGGCTGAAATTAACAGATGAGTTAAGTGCGTTTTAGACACAGCTTAGACTAGCTTGGTCTGTTTATGTGTCCCAGTGTAAGGGTGATGGTTTCTCTCAAAAAAAAACCCTGCAGTTTTCCCTTTTTATTTTTATTTAATTTTTTAATGTGAGTTACGCAATTGTTCATTCTTTCACAAAGCTAACACATATAACATCATTTTATTTCAATACAAAGATGGCATGATCTGTTACACATGTTCTCTGTGTTTCAGATTGATGACCTAACTGCCAAACCTTCTGTTCCTTCCCAGGCCATAGGTGAGTCCTGCCAACAATCACCAACAGTTAAAGGATAAGGCTGGTGATAGTCTACTTTTTTGTTATTGTCAACAAATCCAGTTAAAAGATCAAAACCAACAGTGTGTTAGTCTGTCTTGCAATGCTTTCAATTTATTGTTGAAATATTATTAAGATTATCCATCAGGTCTTTCATGTAAGAACAGTATTTGACCATGCTTTTAATTGAAATGTCTGTTCTGTTGTATAAACCGTCAGATATACTGCTGCATAAATTAAAGGGATTACCATATATTACTCTCCAGGTCCTGGCCCTTCATCTCAGCTGTTTGACAACAACACTCTCCCAGAACTCCCCTCTGTTCCCGACACACTCCCCACATCCTCTTTCGGCGGAAACACCACCACCTCGGATGACATCGACTTTGACGATTTAACTCGGCGGTTTGAGGATCTGAAGAAGAAGACCTAATTGCTATATCCCTGGTCTATACACACACACACACATACACACACACAGACCTGTGTCGTCACCCACACAGCCCAGAACCTGAAATGGCAAAATGCTCAAGGCTCTGAATCAGACTCGGATAGTCCTCCTTCCCCTTCCACAGTGAAGTAATCTGACATAGATATTAAACATACATGTACACTACATACCTCATTTATATAAATATGACCAGCTCACTGAGGGCGTGGTTGCTCACTCGACATTGTCAGTTCGCAGAAATGTAATTTCTGTTTGCAGTTCCAGTGAGTACCACATGTTTTAATTTCTTTCTATACGGCATATTATCTAAATTTTTACATACAATCATGTGTTGACCCTCATCTCATTTAAGGTCACACCGAGTTTTAACTTTTCCCATTTGTATGAGTGATATTCTGTATAATCAAAATTAGATTTTAATTGTTGCTTTTCCTGGGGTTTTCGGTCCGTCTAATATTTAGAGTACATGCCTTGATTCTACTTTGCACATGCTGTGTCGCTGTGATCTTTACCACTGTGTCACTCAGTCCTGTCTCAGACCAGTCAAACAAGCCCGACTGGCTGCCCCAGTTTGATGGGGAGCTGGCATTCACACCAACAAAGGCTAGAGATTGTTTCCGAGACGAGGCTCCAGTACCCAACAATTTTTTTTTCATAAAGTTATCGGGTCAGATAGAAGCCATATATCCAGTATCTTGCGCAGTCATGCAGTTTTGTCACTGTGGAAAGGACATTTTAAAAACACTCCTTACAAACAAGTTTATTTTTAGTGACACATGTCAAACCTGTTACAGGAGTGGTGGGGCACAGATGTAAAGGGATGAAAGCAGTGTATGGAAATCTGTAATATAATACATTTACAATGATACATAGACCTATTTACACAAATGAACTGTACAGCAAAAAGAGTTTGGTAGTAGGGAGTTGTTCAATATTTGATGAATCTGTTTTATATACAGTATCTCCAAATAAAGTTGTTTTTTTTTTGCCCTTTTTGAATATCAGTTTTACCAAATACTTGCACTTTCTTATCATTTAAATACTTAATTTACAAGCAAAATGTGTGTGGACAAAAGCAGTCACACACAACAACCTAATTTGATTGTTTAGATGTAAATATTTGACCCCAGAGGTAATAGGTTAGTGTTGTCCTCTGTGATCGTGTGTGCATGTGTCTTATACTTTATGTGCACCACTGCATTTGCCTTAGTTACCATCTCTCATCAGAGGCCTTGCCAGTCTGTACTAGGATTGTGCATCTGTTATCCATTAAGACTGGGTACATGTTAACCTGCATTGAGTATCAGTTTGTTAGATTACACTTTGCTTTATTTGCTTTATATTTATATTTGCTTTTTATTTGCTTTCCCATAAACAATTCTCTAAACATTTTTGACATTGGATTAAAAGAAAAACAACTGTACTGGCAATAGAGGTAGATGTTTCTATTTCCTGTGTAGAAATGGGAGTGAGGGGGTTTGTTGTCGTACAGACTCAATGCGTTGCTGCAACCTAACCACACCCAGATCGGCTTGCATGGCAAATGGACGATGGCCTTGAATAAAATGATTCAGCAATTTCTGGAAAACACAATGGAGAGTTTCCAGCTGGGTGATAGACACAGTTTATTAAAAGGTTTCACATGTGTTGAAGAGAGTAGAGATTATTAACACTACAGAACTGTGATCTGCTCACTGTCTTTTCTATGTTGGACTGTTCTTTCATGCTAAACTTTGAGACACCAAAAGGTGTAGAGTTTTTTCCACTGTATACTAAAAAAAGAATAAAAAATTAAAAGATTATTTGGAACTTGAAGCTGGTTAAGATTTTTTACACTATTTGCTCCTAGTGTTCACAACACAGTGCTGTAATGTCAAATGGTAACCAGCAGGGGACCTCAGTGTAAAGGTAAATAATTGTCCTTAAGCGTATTATGTAGCTGCCTGTATTAATGTTGCCTCCCAGTTTATCCACTGAAAGGACATATTCTGCAAAGGAAATAATCACAAGCTAGCTATGTTGTTGATTTATATCAGTGTCGACAGGATAGCTGTACTGGTTTTCTGTCTTTTATGATGTAAAACATGCAGCCTCATTTGGATTGGCCTGGCAGTCTGTGGAGTACGTCAAACACTGGTTTTTCAGTAGTGATTGTAAATTGCTAGACAGCAAAAGCTTTTTAAAAGTTTTCCATTGTATATTCATTTTGATGTGTTACTAGAATATAAACTGCACCCCAAAAGTACTTGTGTAGTGTACAAGTGCTGATGCTGAAACATTGAATATTGGTGAAGAGTCTGATGAATTCCCATTTTTCTCCCATCTTCTGTTATTTTAGAAAGAATATTGTTAAGGTGTTTTATTTTTGTGCTACTGTATGTCTGCAGCTCCTTCAGTTAAAAGTCACTTATAGATTAAATACATTAAGATTTTAATAGAGATCAGTTCACACATACAATACACACAGTGTCAATACATGAAAACAATAAATAAATCAATTTTTATTTATTAAATAAAAGCACAGAAGGTCTACCACAGGACAAGTGTCTCCAAACCTGCTTGTATTCCAAAACCAAAAGCACAAACTTGAATATAGTTAAGTCTGCTACATAAATCATTCAAAGGGAGGACAGACTGAATCGCACAGAAGTATGCATTTATGATTAAAAGTCAAGACATGCACCCTCAGCATGTATTACAGTGATGGAGGTAAAATGAAGAAAGTTATCAATTAATAATTAGCTCCCATATGTGCAATTACATAAAAGCACCATCCCACTCTACTAAAAGTGTAAGTTCATGTTGGCCGTCAAACACCATGATGACTAGTCATGTTGACAGCAGTAGGATGTGGCTGATATTTTCTAAATTGGTAATAGCAAATAATCTCAATAAAGAATAAATATCGTAACATTTTATCATTTTTTAAATGTTAAAACAATAAGGATTTAAAACATTTAAAATATAATTTCTAATAATACAAATTGAACACAACAACCCCAATAAACCTAGGTAAACTTGGGTAAAATGAACACATGAATGAAGAAAAATTTATATATTTTCTTTGCAGGTTGTACAGACTTTTTATATAGTTTATCTGTATAGACATAAAACTATTCTAGCATTAATTCTTAGCAATTACTTGTTCCCTTAACATTTACTGCCTCAATGCCTCTTGAAGCTGTAAATGGATTCTACCAATTTTGTATGTTGACATGAAGTGAACAGTGTATCCATGGATGAACAACAGCTGTTTACAATAAGCAACCAGAGATCTCTATATACACATACATCATCATGGACAGTAAATGACTTGAAAAAGCAACACTTTGACATGCAAGAGCAACAGTTGTTTATTACCCATTTGAAAACTTTCTCAGTCATCTGGAATTCTGTACGCATACAAAACTCCACAATGTCTGATGCAATTTTATATTCAGAAAACTTCCAATAAGTGCAAAAGAGTGTTTAGGAAGCGAGGGTGCCGTGGATTGCAGCTGGGCCCATCGGAGAGGACAGCTTATCCCGCTAAATGCAGCTTCCTCACAGTGTGTTCCTGCCAGAGTACCGTCTACACTTATCTTGTTGCTCTGTTAAATGGAGAAGACAGTGCAGTAAGACTCGCAGTACTTTACCTCTCTTTAACTGAAGGCAGGATGCACTGATACACTTTAGAGAGAGAAGTCACTTGGGAGGAGTAGAAAACTAAAAGGGTCACTAGTTTTATAGTTGTCAAAGCAAATATTTTTACCGTTTCATATGCTTCATTACATAAGAGCTCTCTGCAGTCCACCCAAAACAAAACGGAATGGATACCTCTGTCTGCTTTATAAATTATGAATACGCAGTTTGGATAAAAAATTTAGGCTATGTGATAAATTAAATTTGGAGGCTGTTTTTTCTAATCTTGCAATCCAAATTCTCAGGTTTATCCTTAAAGGCTGTTCTTTCCACTCAGATGTTTTGGCCAATTTCTAGAATTTCAGTCAAAGGCATGATATATTTATCTTATGAGAGTATTTGACTGAAAAGCTTGAAAGAAATTTTATTTTGAAGCAAATACAATTTATTGAAACCAGTTCCCCGTAGGGTTATAGTGTCATTATTATTACTATTATTCTGAAAAAGTACTTAAAGGGAAACTTTCCAGGTTTTCAACCTCATCGCTATCCGAGTTAGTGATATAGTGAGAAAAACGGCATGCTGATGTTTTCTGGGTCCCTGGGGCGCAGCTGCAAAATATCTTGTTCTTCCACCATCAGCTGACATCAAGTGACGCTATACAGTGTGTTTTTAGAGCTTTTTGGCTAAAAACAGCTGACTGCTTACTTAGGAGCCTGTACACCCCAACCTGTTCTGGTAACAGACAGCATAATGTTTTTTCTTACCTAACAGCACTTGCTCAATTTCCTCAGTCTCCTCCACAGCTACAGGTTTCAGCAGCAGGGCAAAAATCACAGCAATGCCTACCACCTGTGAACAAAAACAAGCCACAGAAAGTCCTTGATAAATGTTGTATACCGGATACACAGAAATATAAACAAAAAACTGAAACAGAAATCTTTTAAACAATTTGCATTATTCCACAGAAAGCAAATGATCTTATCATCATATTATCCTAGTGTGACATGCTGTTAAGAAAACAGTTTTTAGACTAAATGCTAAATGAAGGGACATTTTAAGATGAATAATTTGATACAGTTTAAGTTTTCCCGTCTTTACTCACCTTGAGAGGCTGCAGTATAAAGATGCTCTGGAAGAGGGAGAGGCCCAAAGACATGACCCACTTGATGGACTTTTCTTTGCCGTATTCAAAGCCGTACAACAGCGTGAAGAAAGTGGATACTCCACTGATGGACAGCAACAGGAACCAGCCCAGGAACACACACCACCAGGGCAGCCAGCAGGACGCTGACTTCTTCTTCTTCCTCACGGGAGGCGGGCTGGGCAGGAAGGGCAGGAATGAGAGGAAAAGGAGAAAAGAGGACGACACACAAGATGCTTCAGTTAAATAAAACAAGCGATATTTGTACTCTATACAGATATTTTTGTTTCTGCGTTTGTGTGTTGGGCTGAGTGCTGACCAGTAGGTCAAGTGGCTGGTGAAGACCATCTCAGCCTTGCGGACCAGCAGGTTGGTGATGTTGAGGGTCTGCTGGTACTCGTATGGACTCGGGAAGTTCTTTGCATCCAGTTTCTCCAGGCACATCATGAGGTGACAGAGGCCAGCTAGGAGGAACTTGCTGCAGAACACCCAGTGCGGGTCACTCTCACTCTCCCCTTTGACAGGATAACATACAGACCAGCAAGTAATCACATTTCTCTGAGAGCAACAGACAGGCTGGGGAAGTTGGTTTGGTCTGTTTGACAAAAATATACATTATTGCCAGACTTATCCTTTACATTTTTATTGCTTCAGAATACATCTGTGCCCTAACAGGACACTGTTATGCTTAATTTTTGCCCCAATGTTTGCTATTTAAAAATAAATAAATATGGAAACTACCTTGCATAAGCTGGATGAGTTCATGTACCCTGTCTAAGGCAGAGCAGAGGTCAGCTGTGGACTCCAGCCTGTGCATCTCAGTCATCTTGTTTCTTGGGCTTCTGCTCACCAAAAACATCACCTCCTCTGTATCCTAGGAGGGACCACCAACAAACACCAAATGCTACATGTATACTATTTGATTAAATGCACAGAAAACTAAGAGCACATATAATACAGTACAAGGTCAGAAGAAATCAAAGACTGCAAAATAAAACTGCAAAATAAACTGACTGGAAAGTTCCTGGGCTCACAAGGTCAGTGATGAGGCACATATGATTCACAAAACAATTGATAAAAGTGTGGAGCATACGCGCATGCCCTCAGAGATTAGATAATGCAAAACACACCTTCAGAATAGTTGGTATGGTAACTGCAGGGGGACTCAAGGTCCCCGCAGAGCTGTCATTTTGAGACTTTATTATGCGAGGTCTGATGCTTCGGAAGATGGTTATGATGAGGATGTTGATTGGAAACATGAGGAGACCACTCTCTACCCCCACCATGATCTCCTGCCAAGTGATTTTCAGTGAACCTGGAGAGAAGGTCACAGTGTCAGTGATGAGAAGCAAATGAAACGAGGCTCAGTCACGAGCAGCCAATCACAGAGAATTCAGCACATTTGTTTTCTGGCTTTCCTCAACCTTGTGAAAGCTCTGATTGATAACTAACTGTACATTACCTTCCTAACACCAAACGCAGACAAAGTTAGCGACTAGCTGGTAAAAGGCAAGAAAAATATCTACATCTGTAATTTTGACTTTTGCACCACCTGCAGGCAATGAATGTTAGAGCTTCTGTTTTTTTTGTTCTAGCTGCGGTTTGTGTGTGCTCAAAGTGATCTCAAACACACACACACACACACACACACACACACACACACACACACACACACACACACACACAGACTGATGCAAACATTACATCATAGTGACTTGTATGACTTTTTGACCGCCTGACCTCTGAGAGGCAACAAACACATCCAACACATGCTCCCACACATGCTTTATTCATTTATTGCTGCAAGGCTGTGCTGCCACGTCCACAGTACATAATTCAATATATCAAGAGACAATAGGCAGCCAATTAACTTGTTTTTTCAAATGACACCTTCTGCTCCAGCTCACATATTGACTTTAACTTTTTGACCTTTCATCCAAAACTTTGAGAAAACCTCTCATTATATTGCATTTTAGTTAGTTATTTATGATCAATATAGTAACTTTCTTACAAAACTGTTTTTTTTTCTTTCCCTCTTGAATGAAACTGAAATAATTAAAGACTAATTCACCAAACGAGAAGAGTACAGGCGAGGTCTCATCTATAGGAATGTTCCAGAAGGCGATATTGATAGCCATGGTGCAGAGGAGCAGGCTCATGCAGCAAGAGACCCTCTGGGCACGTGTGAACGGACTACGTGAGGGAGGATCTACTATGGACACCCAGATGTGTTCGTCCCTAAAGCCAGTTGAGGTTCTGCTCTGGAAAATATTCCTGACAGAGAAATACAGAAACCCAAAACAACACTAATCAATTTAAGTGGCTTTCTCAAGGGCCGAGGTGGTTTGTTTTAGCTGTGTAAAGTGGTCCAACTCTGACCTGAAGCTGGCGATCTCGTTGTTCTTTGCAACGTTGAAAGTTTTCTTGGTCATGCCGTCTCCACGGTCAGCACTCAGCCAGCAGTCACAAAAGAAGTGCCACACTTGTCGTGTTTGGTGGTCTTGAATGGTCACCCTGTTTATATACCTTTTTATAAGGAGAATTCATAAAACAACAAAGATTAGACATTTACCATATGGGTAATTTCATATGGGGAATGCTAATGTTAGATAATATTTAAGCTACATGAGGCAGCTTTGCAAACTGGGAGCAAAAGGAGAGACTTCTATACCCATATTATGTAAGTTGTTTATTTTCTTATCTACGGTACTCAGAGATTTCTTGCCTGCGGCCAAGGCTTATGTTAGAATATGAGCAAAATGTTATGAAACAAACCATGATATATTTATCATATCATGAATAAAAGTATTGGTCACAGTATCTTATTGGAAGTACTACAGTACTGTGTTTTGCTCAAAGCATTTGTGTGATTCTTTATGACCAATCATATTCCTATTTTATATTATAGCTCAGATCTATTCTCCAACAAAGTGTCTGTATGCATGTGTAGAGTGTGCTCAGAGTGGTGTTTGATGAGAGGTGATAACAAGTTAGTGCTAAATGATGAGGCCTGACATTGCAAAGTGTCACTGCGGAGAAGCCAGGAAGCTGTAAACAAACACAACAAACAACACTACTAGCTCTATCAAGCCTGTTTACAGGTTTACACTGACACCAACCAATTATCCACATGTTCAGCATAGAGCTGAATCAATCCAAGCATAAAAACACAACTATGTAAGTATCACATCAAGGCACAACCTAAAAATGACATAAAGCTGCAAGTAAATTACATTTTCGCTGGCTTCAAAACTAATTATGCCTCTAGTACCATGATGGGCGACCTCCACTGTTGTCGTGCTGCAGCCTGAGGTTTTGCACTTCGCCCAGTGGGAAGGGTGTGGCCAACAGAAACATATCGACAGCTCCTCTCTCAAACACAGGCTTGTCAGGATCCGTGAGGTTGTGTATGTCACTCTCTCCCTCCGAGCCGGTCAGCTTCAATGTCACCTACAGGACAGCACAATGAACTGATGCAACAGCACTTGGTTCACACATCAATGTCCTGAACCAATATTGTGTAAAGGACAACACTAGTGTTAGTGCATAGTTTAGACCATTTACTACAAATTGTGTATCTTTGACATTACTGTCAACCACTTTCTAAAACAAGCCATAGATTTAGATTGATCAGTGTGTTTTTCATACATTCCAAGCTGGTTTTTCTTTCATTTTAGTACCTTTAAAAAAGAGTAACTAGTTTTTGGTAAGTAATCCATCTCAGTAAACATTTAGTTCTTTAATCTTATTTTTATAGTTACGTTATTGTTTGATAATGCAGTTAGGGAAAGCATGTAATATTAACAATATTCTTTAACATTATAATCCATAAGATTTTAATGAAATCAAACCCCATTTCATCTCAAGTGTTGGTGGGAAGTTCTAACATCCAAGACTTGTGGGTTGGCTGAAAAACAACTTTCTTAGTTAAAGTATAGGTTTCCAATTTTTCAAGTCTGTCTGAAAAAAGGTGCCCATATGAACATTGGAACAGCTGTAATCATTCCCCCTGTGCATACTGGCTGTGAAGAGAGTTCATATAAGCACCTTACTATTGTTCAAGACATCACTCTAAAAATTTTGAACCTATCCTTTAACGAAGCTCCCAAATTCCCATGAACCTTTTCACAATGGCTTTGTTTACTAGTAGGATACTGCTTTAAAATAACCCATGCCTTTAACATCATAAAGTTTAAGCATCAACTATATTCATATTGTAACTTGAACTGAATCCAATGGCAGTCTGAAAGGAAGGAAAAAACACATTCATCTGAAGTATACACAATTTGTTGTAAACAGGCTTAAACATACTTTGTAGTTCTTTAAGCCAAGGGGCATGGTGCTGTCAATCAAGTGATTATCTAGGAGCAAATTCAATTCTAGAAAGAAATGACAATTTTGTCAATGAAGGAAAGCTCTTACATTGGCAGTTGTCCCAGCATTCTTGCGATGGCCAGTTTGGACACTGATCAGATAGTTGTACAGGGCGCCTGGGTGATTGTCCTCCAGCAGAGTTATCTTCCTCTGATAGTTCAACATAAAACATTGTGGTGCATAAATGTGAATGAGTTGGCAGAAATTGGGGACTGGGATGAATATTAAGAGTTTTATTATCTAGGACATGGCTTATGGCTTAATGTTGGGAGATGGTATAAATAGTTCATAATTAAGAACAAAATATACATTTTTCTAATGTGGCCTGATGAGTTTCTGGAAGTTGAATTATCCCTACATGGTAACATTGCATTCTGGTTTGAAATCCCACTCGTTAATGATTAATACAACATTAAAAACACATTAAAAACCTGTTTATGAGAGCTGTCTGGAGAGACTGACCTTAGAGCGTGACCTGCGGTCAGCATAGCAGGCCCACAGTAGAGTGATCAGGTAGAGGCCAAAGAAAGCGCACAGCAGTGCCAGCACCACATAGTTGTTAGTCACAGTGGCAAACAGCTCTGTTGTGCGAGATATGTCCACGTTATTCGGCATCACGAAGAAGGAGCTCCCAAAGAGAGTGAGGTGGTTACACAGACATTGTGCTAGGTCTGGAGTGCTTTTCTTTCCCACCTGAGACAAAGAGAGCACATCATTGTCTGATATGCATCTACTAATGCTAGTCGAACATTACTCATTACTGTACAAGTACACCCAAAGCAATACAGACAGGTTTATCAGACTTTATCCAGGTGGACACTCACCTGGCAGCCATCACTGCTCCATGTCAGCTTCTCTGTGTGCCAGTACAAACACCTGCTCATGAAAGAAGTGATCCTCAGTGTCAGGCCTGGCTCCCATGAGGAATTGAAGAGTCTGGTGTCAACATACCAGACTCCGGGAGTCTCCTGTAACATCTCTGGGGTTATCATCCAGCGATAGCCTTCTGTTACAAAAATCAGCATACATACCAATTAAAATAAATACACTTGTCTATCTGATATATAAATATATGAAAGAAGTGGTAGCCGAACATGTAAAACAAACCATGGTAAATTGGTGTGTGTTACTATTTTGTTAGTATACAGTATCTGTTATAATATCTACCTGGTTCTATTGCTACACAGTATTACAGTGGGTTTTTAAACTCAATGACTAAAAATTACATAATTCAGAGGTTAGGGTATGCAGCAATCAATGCCTGCTTGTATTGACAGTTACCCGTTTGGCTCAAGATGGTTGTGTTGCTGGAATATGTAGCGTTAGGGGGTGACCCTTGAGACAACACAAGAGCCAGTGACACATTGGCGCTGGGCTCCACGCTGAAGAAGATGGTCACATAAGGGTCTGAGACGTTGATTGCAGTCAGAGCTTTTGAGTTTTTCTCCAACACAACACTACTGTTTGTCTGTGTTGAAGCACTTGGACGAGGCAAGAAGATCTAGATAAATCAGAGAAAGCATGCTATTATTGCTGTTAAAATCAAATTTGCGGACATATATGTTAATCAAGGAAAAATAAAGCCTGGAATCATATGTTACAGGACACCAAAGATCTTCGGTTGCACAATTAAGAAGAGGTATTTATACTCTAGCCAATAAAATTGGTATATACAAAAATATCCTGGACGGAATTTGAATGTGTGAGCTCATGAGTGGAAAGTGAGTTTTATTTTCTCTGGCTTATATATACTTCAATTTTTCATGAAAAAGCTTAAAAAAAAAAAAAAAAAAATAATAATAATTTTCATGTGTATAGATCATCAAAAATTGGAATTGTTATTTGAAGCTGTTTGCTAACTCTGTCTCAAAAGAGTGGAAAAGAAGGTGAAATGGCCTATATAATTATTAAGCTTGACTTTGATGTATCTAGTAGCTTACAATAACATTTACTTTATTAGTAATATACATCATTTTGTTGTACACATGAAGGTTTGAAAATATGATTATGTAATTTATATGAATTGGTATTCTTAATTTTTGGACTTTGTGTCATTTGAAAACTTGAGGTGTCTTGAAAGCCCTTCTGAGCATATCTACTGTATATGCATTAAACAATAATAAAAAAAAAAAACATTTTAATTCTTCTTAGTATTCTGCAAATGCCACTTTGCTTGCCAACTAAATTAAAAAAATTAGCACTAATAGTTCTTATGACACAATACAAAATGATCATGTTGGCTGTACCTCTATCATCTCTGTCAGGTTTGCCAGCTTTATGTCTGAGACTCCATTACTAAGTAAAAGGCTGCAAACAGTTCCTGAGACGTTGTCATCAGACAAATGGGGATTCCCTGAGAATGTAGCCATCTATGAAGGGGAAAAGCTCTGTTGAAAAGGCTGTAGATGACTACAAAGATGCAAACACACATGCACGTTATGATAACGTACACAGACCTGAGTGATGATTGTGCTGTGATCTCCAAGCTGAGACCCAAGTGCTGAAAATGAGGGGAGTATGATGTACGCACCATCATTCTCTGAACCCAGAACAGCATTATTGAGGTCAGTGGGTTTGTAACTGAGGGGAGGAAAATAAATATGTTTAATATACAACAGTTTTTAAATATAATTGCTGCCGTATTTATATGGTTACAAATGAAAGAAAAGTTGCAAAAAAAATATCAGGGGAGCGCTACTCTAAGAAAGAAAATACCAACCTGCTCTGATAGATGGTGCCTGTCGCGTGCCTGATGATAATTGTCTTACCAGTTTCCGAACCCAACAGCACAGAGATTTTTCGATAGATCTCAAAGACCTCCTCAAACAAAGACTGGAGAGGGGGAAAAAATCACCAGTAACAATCATACTGATGACAAAACGTGTAAGATTGCTTAAAGCTGTGGCAGTCACACATTCATTTGAACTTACCATAGGGTTTGGGTTAACCTGGATGTCACATTTTTTCTCTGCGAGACGAAGGATGCCATTGCTACAGTTGATGATGTGACTGATAGTGTCATTGTTTTGCAAAGCAAATTCTGAAGTCAGCTTTACAGTGCCCTCCAACAAATACTTAATGAATTTGGACTGTGAAAGAGAAAGACAGCATTTAATGTGCTATGACAAAAACAATAATGTAATACTTTCCACAGGCTCTCCAAAGTGAAGGCCCCCACCCTGTTTTCATCTGTCGGCTCCCCTTCTGTTGTTTCCATTCGCAGTAGTGCTTCATCTGCTTTCTGTCTCAGAAAAACAGCACTTGTGAACTTTGAGGTATAATGTACAATTAAAGTCCAATTACTGTACTGTTCAATGGTCTTCATTATCCATGGTCACAATCTGTATGTAAAATGAATGAGGCATCTCTCACCAGGAGAAGCTTGGTAATGTTTTCAACATTCAAAGCCATGCCATCTACATCCCTTTTGATCCCTGAAATCAAAGTGTATATGTGTGTTTGAGAAGTACAGAAAGAAAGACATGCAGACACAAAACTCAGTTTTACGACTGAAATGATGAGACATGTGATGTTTCCATCTAACTTACGAGATCTGGCTGAATGATGGGACGCTATTGTCTTCTGCATAGAAAACATGGACAAAAACTAACATGAAAAATTTGTCTGGATGTTTAAATGGCTTCTTACTGTCTGTAAAATGTAACTCCTACCTTTGTGCTTGATGAAGACCACAAATCTTTAAAACAGGAATGACACTTTTAACAAACAGCAGATTGCATATAAAGTGAAATAAAAAGAAAACTGTAGTAAATATCACTCAGTTGTTATGAATGCAAAATGTGAGGAAGACAGAAATGCAGTAAAGAGAAAGGGAAGAAAAATTAAGCAGTGATTAAGAAGCTGTTGCATACTGTGTGTGCAGAGGAAGCCTCGTCTCTGGTCGCAGTCAGATGTTATGATGAGCTGAAGAGCATTCAGCTTCATGTATGTGCATTTGTCCTTCGAAACATCAACATTTTCTGTTTTTAAAAGATGACATAAACACACACAGACACACAATTAGGAGGCCTTACATTCTGGGACAATGAAGACAAAAACCATGAAGGCTGCAACTATCAATTAATCTGTCAATGATTTTTCTACCTAAAAGATTAGTGTGTCAAAATATAGTGAAAAATTCACATTAAGTTCCCAGAGCCCAGTTTTAAGTCTACCAATTACCTTTTTTGTCTTACCAACAATACAAAACCAAAATGACATATAACAGACAAATCCAGAAAATCCTCACATTTTAGAAAGTTTGGCATTCATACCTAATGCATTAGCAATATTGTTGTCCATTCATTGTTTTGTTGATTTCCTGATTTAAATCAGAATTTGGTTAAGTTTTTATTCATATATTTTTGTTAGATGATTGATTAAAAAAACACTAAAAAAAAAACAAGAAAGTGGGGAACCTCCCTTGGGTTCCTGAGATAATTTTGCAAAATACTTTTTCTAATGTGTGTCCTTCTCTCTTTAAACATTAAATATCTTATTTAAGATTAGCCACAAGGCCTCTCATGATTAATCAAATCAAACAACCTTTTTTTCTTTTTTGCTTGAACTGTCCATCCAGCCTGTGACAGGAGGTATCAAATAGACACTCCTTGATTTTAAGGACCACAAGCCAAAAACACAGTTATAAAAAGACAAATACACCAACAAAAGAAATGGTGTGTGTGTGTGTGTGTGTGTGTGTGTGTGTGTGTGTGTTTTACTCACTTGTCGTGGGTTCCTGGTACTTTCCTTTGACCGCCTTTCCCAGCCACCAGGTGAGGTTGCTCGTGTTTCTCGCTCTGGTGATGGTCTTCAGGAAGACTTTGATTGAGCTGTCCATCACCTTCAGGAGTTCCCCTCCTCGCTTTTCACAGCTGCTCCTGGCTTGGGACCAGGTTTGGGATCCCCCAACAAACTCAAAACAGACATTTCTGAAAACAAATTCACACCGCGCAGGGAAGTCATTGCCTGCATAGGCCTCAGACTTTTCCGGTAAAGATAGAAATACAACTGAAATCCACAGCAAGACAGCGCTTCGGAGTAACATGTCCATAGTTATTATAACACACAGGGCTAAAGCACTTAGTGCTGCAGGAAAGGCAGCAGGATTGGCAACTGAGCAAGATCCCTTCCGTCTGTCGCATGGAAATTAGGGAACTTTCTCCAGAAAAACTCTGCATATGTTCTCAATATATTAGGAAAATCATTGCAGACACTCAAACAAGATGCAAAGTGAAGGAGTCACTTGGCATCACCAAAGGTCACAAGCTGAAGCTTGCTGCTGACCAAGGACAAACTGTTTATTTGCTGTTAACATGAAAAAACACGCTATATATTATTATTGTGTATTGATATAATGATCATTTCCTATAAATAAACACCGTACTGTCAAGTAAATCACCCTAAACATCCACTGCCCTCACACTGCCTCTTGAGAAGCACCTTCACCTCACTGAATGGACCACAGCCCCAAGTCTCGTCCACCGTCCACGCTGGGGATGGAAGTATCGCGAGAGGACGTGGAGGAAGCGGTGCCCGCGTGTGTTTGTGTAACATGTTAGGAAATACACTCAATGCCCTTTAATGCAATGACAGAACTGCGTCAATGGCGGGACATCTGAAGGTAATTTCACAGACAGTTTCACGTCCTTATCCTGTTTTTTTTTTTTTTGGGGTGGGGGGGGGGGCAGAATGAGCTCGTTCGAAACGTCTCGTGTCTCGGTTTGCTGGCTCGGTCGCTCCGCCTGAAAGTAACATTGAACCAGGAAACACTCCCGGTTAGATCTGCAGCGTCTCCGCGCATTGCCACAGAAACACATGTGTCTCTGCTGTACGTTTCCCTCAGGAAACTGCACAAAGACACACGCTCAGAGCTTCGTGCGCCCAGGAGCATGTTAAATCTGTGGTCTCCTCGGTGGGTCACCTCTGATCCTCACAGACCAGCTGATCAGTGCTGACACAGAGGAGGTGATGGACTCTGACAATTAGTGAAACACTGTTTTCATTCAGCACAAGATAACTAGCAGGTTTTTTTGTTTTTTTTTACCCTTTGTCTGGCTTTTCCTTTCATGTCTTGACTTTTTGTTTTCGGCCATTCAAATGGTTAAGCCTTAAGATCTCAATTCAGGTATAACTTCTCTCCTCCAAATCTTTATTGAAACAAACAGTTTTCATCTCTTATCTACATTAACCTTTGATAAAAGGACATCAGCCCTCTTATCTGCAGTAGGTTATTGTATCACTTTGTGCATGTTGTAAGGAGAAATGATCTGCAGGGAACATTGATTGAAATGTATTCTGTTAACACTAGTGCCACACTAGTGGTGGAAGTACATTTACACCAGTGCTGTACTTAAGTACAATTTTGAGGTTTTTCCATTTAATGCTACTTTATACTTCTACTCCACTACATTTTAGAAGCCAATATTTTTACCTCACTGCTTTTAGGCTATATGACAACATTAGTTACTTTGCAGATTCAGATTATCAATACAAAATATAAGACACTAATAAATAATGGTGCATTATTATAGATTAAGTCACCCGATTGCATACAAAGTAGTTTAAATTAGCCCCACATTTACCAGCTGCAACATTAAAGTGATTTACACATTAACGCATCAGTAAATGGAGCAGTCTGCTTAAATAGTACTTGTACTTTTGGAACTTTAAATACATTTTGATACTAATACTTAAGTAAGATTTCGACTGCAGGACTTAAATAGAGTATTTTTACACTGTGGCATTGCTACTTTTACTTAAGGAAAGGATCTGAGTTCTTCTTCCACCACTGTTCTTATCCCACCTTACTGAGCTATAGTACACATCACAAACTGTACATGTGTCATGTTTAAATGCACGCTGATTATAATCATAATAGGGCATTACTCAGGAAATCACTGAAATTGTTATGCAAAGACGATGTGACAAGTCAATGTGATGATCATCTGTCCTGTCTAGGTGCTGAGTCCAAAACACTGTGACTGTGATATCTATTTCCCAAAGGATTCGCAACACTGGATATACATATTGCCATCTGCTCTTGTTAAAGAGTTATTTGGAAGATAATCATAAAAGTCTCCGTACAACCCTGCAGGTGTCTGCAATTATTCTGAATGATCAGCCCTACAGAGTACTTTAGTGTCTTTTAGATAATTGTTTTGGTTCAGACACAGTAAGCGGCTATCTTGTGAATATAGTGGGGAAATTTGCGTAGCAGCTCAAGAGCCAGTTATTTCCCCCAGGAGTCGGTAGAGACCAGAACAGAGTTAATAGGAGAGTGAATATCTGGCCGGCTAATGTAGTAGATGGATAGAAACACTCCAAATGAATACTAACGTTGCTCCGTGTCTGCTAGATGTGTAAGTAGGGAACTGCTATCTGACACAGTTGCCATACTAACTTCATAATGTGATGATATGTCAGATGTTGACTTTTCAGCTGCTTTCGCTGCCCTTAAATGGCTAAAACGTCAGTTAATGTAGCTTTAAAGGTGTAAAGGTGTAACTTGTCCTTAAACATCAGGTGGCAGATCCAACAAATCTACCATAATGTAATAAAGTCAGAATGGCCTTTCTAACCACATTCATTTTATAACTGGTGTAAATATAACCTGATTAATACACCTAGATTAGTGAGAATGACAAATGTAGTCAAGTAATATAACCAGTGTCTGATAGTCTTGTATAATTAGAGCCTTATATCACACTGTATTCAAACTCAGGATATTGTGGAAATTGGGTCACTGCAAACATTACAAATAGTGTCACTGAACTATTAGCAGTTTATTCACATTAATGAATGTCTGACATCTTTTAAGACCCAGTTTCATGTGTAATTTTTTATACTCCTGTCAACAGAAGCAATTAAAAGAAGCAGTGAAGGTCATCAGCACAGGTAGCCTTCTGTTTGCATCCTACCTCACTGCAGTTGGAGATGAGCGTTTCTATGCCAACCAGCTGATGCCCCTGCTGCAGAGGATTGTTGGGGCAGAGACGGCACATGTGTTGGCAGTGAAGATGATTGGTCTGGGTCTGGTTCCTCTGAATCGCTACCAGGACCCTGCATCATTGGTAAGCATGTGAACATACTCTCTGCTCAGTGACATTTCCCACTGACATCAGAATGATCCTAGACACTGTAAGACTTGGTTTTATGTATCTACAGGAAGTTAACGTCCTGGGATTAAAGTTCAAAAATCCTATCGGGATTGCGGCGGGCTTCGACAAGCATGGGGAGGCCGTAGACGGGTTGTTTAAGGTGGGTTTTGGCTTCGTTGAAGTGGGCACAGTCACTCCCAAACCTCAGGAGGGGAACCCCAAACCACGTGTGTTTCGACTCACTACAGATCATGCAATTATTAACAGGTAAGTTTTCGATAAGCTTTGGTCAAAGCAATAGGAAATGTAAGGGATGTGCTCAACTGAATGTACACATTAACACGTAGGGCCGGGCGATATGGTTGAAATGAATGTGCGTATTCCTTAAGATATTGAGATACACTCAGTTGTCAGTTTCTTAGGTACTGTACCTGGCTTTTTAATACAATTATTTCTTTTTTTATCCTTTTGTACAAATGGCTTTGAAGTCGCAAATCATGGCTTTTTTTCTATTATTTTAATTGGCCATGGCCTGTAGCTTAATGCCCTACCTTTATGGTACATGTAGAGTCAAGAGTCCATTCAATTTGTATAGCAGTAAATTAGTCATATTACTGTTAAGTTTGCATTAAAAGACAGAACATTTGCAGGTTATGGTCATGTTACTGTATAATGCTGTTTTTCACATTGCTCAGTATGTTCAAAGAAATTATGCTGCCTACAGGTTTGCTTCTGTAGGGTTTACATTTATCACGCTGTGAATAAGAGATCGTGGGTTTACCTCATTTTCTTTGCTGTTTTAATTTGCACCACAGACTTGAATGAGCTAAATGAAGGTTTTTTTTTTACCAGCTCTTTTCTGACTTTGTTTCTCTCTTTCATCATAAACAGTGAAATTGCTAATTTATATTCATGAGTTATTGCAACAGACAGAACAGAAAAGCTTTGCCAGTAGATCTTGAATAATCAGATTTAAATTATTCCATATTCTATAGATATTTTCATATTACGCTTGTAGTATTTAGTGCACTGGATACGGTTAGGATGACCTTGTTGTAAAGTTTGATATAATTTATACAGCGGTACAGTATTTCCACATTACACTCTTGAGTCAGTGCCTCATCTGCTTTATTAGTATTTATGTTGCACTACAGGAAGAAAATATATGCAATATGCAAAATATATGCAATATATAATTCATACTGTACCATGCAGATATGCCAACAAATCATTTTTTGTTATAATTAGGTATGTGTTGTCAGGATCAAAGTACAAATAACAAGAGATGTCTTATTATAATGAGATGATTTTATCATGAGAATTCATCATTTTAATAAGTTTTAATACTGTTTGTGTGTGTGTGTGTTTCTCACAAGATATGGATTCAACAGCTGTGGTTTGGCAGAAGCACAACAGAGGCTGAAAGCCAGAGGAGACACACAGCAACAGCAAAGTAAAGGTTAGCAGGCACTCCTTATATTCTGTAGACTTCTCATCTCAATGTGAATAACTTTTTATTTGATTTTTTTTAATTATATTTTTTAACAGTTTTATTACTACAATACGTCTGGTATAGAGCTGTCCCGTTTTTTTTAATTTTTTTATTATTCACTAGTCACTTAATTTGCAATGAGGAAGCCAAAAACGAAATGGGCATGTGGTTAAATACACAACTCTACTCTATATTTGAATGATCTTGACCTGTCCTTGTCTCACATTTTATTGTGTCTGATCCATACCTGCTTACAACCCATTTAGTACATCAGCAACCTCTGCCCCAGTTGACTCATGTGTCTGATGATGCAGCTTGTGTTTGTGCTTGTCTGAACCTTCCTATTTGTCTGTGTGTTTGCATACGTGCGTGTGTTTGTGTTTATAGCTGGCCTTCCCCTTGGCATCAACCTGGGGAAGAACAAGCTGTCCCAGGACGCAGGGGCAGATTACTTGGAGGGGGTGAGAGTGCTGGGCCCGCTGGCTGACTACCTGGTGGTCAACGTCAGCAGTCCTAATACGCCAGGTCTCCGGGACCTACAGGGGAAGGCTGAGCTTCGCCAGCTCTTACAAACGGTAAAAGCTGGTCTGAATGTTCATGAAATCACTGAGTTGGGACCTCGTAAGTGACAAATGTAAACACAATGAAAATTCATCATCTGGCCTCATTCCTTCCCCTCAAAAACAATGAAACTTGCATTTCAATTACAACTGAAAGAAAGTCATCGTCACATACAGTAGATCTTAATTATGTCTTAAATTACTTTACAGAGAAAAGCCAGCCAGTATAACTAATAAACAATAATCAATTGCAAAAACACATGATGTTATAAAGTATACAAGATTTGAAATAGCTTGCCAAAATAATGGAACCAAATGAACACAACTCTGCCCCTTAATAGAAAGAAACTCCTCAGAAAACCCTAAAAAGGGGGAAAAAGTAAAACACAGCTGGCTGGCAGTCAAAGACAAGACGTTCTTGCTGTGAATTGACAGAGCAAACATTGCTTTTTTCCCTTTGTTAAATTTCCAATGTGGTGTTTTAATGAATGTCACAGAGCAGTGGGAAAATATGGTGATGAATGCCCTACACCCTTTCAGCACAGTAGAATCTCTGTTATTTAGGTGTGCGTGAAATAAAAACAGGACATATTTTTTGAATGAGATATCTCAATTTCCCACCACACAAACTACCAAAAAAGTTTCAGTTAGGGATTTGAAAGGATTCATATTTGTAAGCAGATTCAGAACTGAATTCAGATTTGATCAAATTATTATTAAACCTCATAGGTACCTGATCACACTCACATTCTCATACACTCTGCTCAGGTGTTGAAGGAGCGCGATGCCCTGCAGGGAGAATGCAAACCTCCAGTCCTGCTGAAGATCGCTCCTGACCTCACTGCCCAGGACAAACGAGACATTGCTGACGTTGTCTCTGAGGTTGGAAGATATTTGTTGCAGTCATTTAATTTCCTAATTGTGACATTTATTTTATTTTCTAGCTTGTTCATAATTTAATTTCATTGTAATCAAATTTATTTTTATCTCATAAGATTTTATCATTAAATTCTCTGTTATATTGACATATTTCATTTCTGATGTGTTTTGCATTTATGTCAAATAGAAAGGTACGTACATGTTTGAATCAGGTAGGATTGTTATCTGTGGAGTCTAGTTTGTCTTTGGAGGGATAAAGATTTAATTTCTATTCAAATTTTTTAGAATGTCAAACTGGCTAATAAGAAAAAAATACTTTTCATGATTACACTTTCTGTATTTATATTATTAATAAATCTTGACTCTAGTGTTTTTAAATGTTCCCTTCTCGGGAATATAAGAATCAACATACAAACTTTTTACTGGAAAAAACAGAACTGAGCTGACAGTAAAGTCACCCATGTCACATGCTCTTATGCAAACTGCACACACCTTGCACAAAGGTGCAGCCACTTTCTTGTTTGAGTGACAAACAATGATTTCCCTTTCAGTAATTAAATAATTGAATAATAAAATTCGATAAAAAAAGTATAATAAACAAATAAAACATAAAACAAATGATAAAAGGCTTATTAAAAATGTTTCTTTTATTTAAAAGATGTTAATGATTCAGCAAGCCTCAGGCAAATCTGCTATAATTAAAATGAAAACTGTGACTAACATAACTTGAGTTATATCTTTAGGTTCCTTCTTGCTTCAGGAGGTTTCTAAGGTTGCATTTTGGTCTTAGCCAAAGTGAGACCTAGTTGTTTAGTGATTAAATGTAAGGTTATAGGTTTTATTTTCATCGCTATGTGTCAGATGTCTTCAGTTTAATGTCACTGTTGAGCTTTTCTACATGATTATGTAAACCCCAAGTGTTATTTGCTGCTTGATATCTCAGCTGAATTGGCTAATTTTCAGCCTCAGCAGATCACAGTTGAAACAAAATGTCTCTGCTCAACAGAACCTTTTAAAAACATTAGGCTCCTGTCTTCCTGTCTGTAACTTCATCACTTCTGGAGTATGCTTTTTTTCTTTGAAAATACAGAGTGGTGTTTTTGTGCTCACTGGAGCGAGGAGGAGATAAACCTTAATGGAAGAGACATTAAGGAGGGACAACAAAGCAAAATTTAAACAGCACTCTCTTTCTGTCTCTCTCTTTTTGTCACAGTACATTTAACATAAGAGGTTTGTAGATCATTGAAATCTTTTGCACAGCTACAGCAATACTTTAGGTTGCCTTCGAAAGATCTGTTAATACTTTCAAATAAGGTATTGTGTAATTACTCTCAGCAAGTGGGAAGCAATTAAGGGACCCCCGACAGGCGTAGAACAGTACTTTATTAATTATATTATAATAATTTGATGGAGCAAAGCAAATATCCAGTATTTATAAAACATTACAATGATGATTCAGGAAATGCCTCTTACATTAATGCAAAATGTCTGGTCTATAAAAGTCAGATGGCTTTTACTCCTCATAGTCGCCTACATACATCAGTTCTGCTCCTGTAGATGCAGGCACTTATGTCACTCACTTCCTGTCCTCTCCTTTATGTATGTTCTGTGTTTGCAGGTGGGAGTGGATGGTTTAATGGTGTCTAACACCACGGTGTCCAGACCAGAGACACTTCAGGACCCGCATAAGTCTGAGGTTGGTGGGCTAAGTGGCCAACCTCTCAAAGATCTCTCTACTAGCACTGTGAGAGAGATGTACAACCTCACCAAAGGTACCACCAGACTTTTCTGTCCATTTCTGATCACTTGAGTATCAAAAGAATGCATATAAAATACACTTGTACTAATATTTTTTGCAGGTAAAGTGCCAATTGTTGGAATCGGTGGTGTGGCCTGTGGGCAGGATGCAATGGATAAGATCCGTGCTGGTGCATCACTGGTTCAGCTTTACACAGCCTTGACCTACCAGGGTCCGCCTGTTGTGACAAAGATAAAGCGAGAATTGGAGCAACTTCTTAAGTGAGTATGACTGTGAATAGGATGGAGGAGTTCCTTTTTAATAATGAAAGCATAATTGTAGTTTATTACACCTTTGGTTCTATTGTTGGAAATAACATTGCACTCACCAAGTGAATTGCTAAAATCTCTGATCCCGATCATCCAAACTTATTTGAAAGAGGAAATTAAAGCAAATGGTAAAATTACTATTTATAAACAGATTTTCCAGTTCAACCTATAATAAATGCTCAGATTATTATTATGACTCACTTTTGGTTTTGCCTCCAAATGAAGTGTTGCAGACAATCTGGCTAAACTATATAATCATCTTGCCACTTCTGACTTCTCAGAAATTCCGTTTAATTTTTTTTAAGACCGTAAAAAATGCATTTGTCCTTCAGTGTTTCTATTGTTTAGGCATCTCAACACAAATATATTCTAATATATTCTTATATGTGCTCATTCCCTTCAAACTGTTTTACTTTATTTTTTAATTTTTTACAGAGAACAAGGTTTCCGCAGTGTATCAGAGGCAGTTGGAGCAGATCACAGGGGAGCAGATGGGTCGATCCATAAACCGAGCCTGCTGAAAGAGATGGTAAACGTTAACACAGACGCAGCACCTGTAGCTGCCATCTCCTCCAACTAGACAACATGATCCTCAAACTTTTCCTGAACTGTGATGAATGCTGAAGATTTATACGATTGTCCGTCTTGATTTCCAGGACAAGATATGGTCCAAACAAGTAGTTGTTGAAACCATATTTTCAGTATTTTTAGCAAGGAGTGCAAATGCTGAACGCACCAAAGCTTCTCACCTTTACTTGAACATTATGGTGATGTCGACAATGATGAGTCTTTGATGTTGTAAGCTGAGGTCTGTTTGTAACTTATTTCAGATGTTCATCCTTTGTTACAGTGTAACAGCATCAAGTGATCTCAAGTGTATACTAACAAGTGCTTGAACTCTAGACTCACAAACTTTTTAACAAACATATGCAAACTGTTTTTCTTGTGTATAAAGAAAATGATCAGACATGATGTATATAGCAACTACTTTTTTGTTATCCTCTGTTTTAGGAATTGTCTAATACAGAAGTCGAAACATACATTCAAATGGTGTATTATTCGCTGCCTGTCTAAAAATAGATGTCATTATCCATAAATGAATGGAAAGAAAAAAACTTCATGAGGATCTATTCAAAATGGTACTGAACAAAACTCCAATCAAACATGATAACGCTCAAATATTACCTGAGTTTAGGATCAAGGTATTAATTTTGCTAAATAATTTAGGATCTGTAGCTGAACCGTTCATGGCGAGTGTTGACGAGTTCACTGTTTCAAGGTATTGTACATCCGACTTGATTAAATATCCAAAAGTAAAGAGTTGGCAATAGACAGACAAAGTTACAAAGAGGAAAGTCCCAGCCCTTACAACTGAAATCCGCTAAATTTCCAAAATAAAACTTTTTCTTAATTTCATCCCAGGCGTTACGGTTACGGTTATGGTTAGACTTTAAATTGCAAAACTGAAACTTTCTACTAAACAAGAACCACACAGCTCATTGTGCAAGATGCTGGGCTGATACATATTAGGCTGCTTGCTATGCTTTGGTGTAACATGGGAGAGTTATGTGCCAATTTGCAGAAGTCATAATGGACAATTTTGATTTCTAAAATGTCTGATGTTTTCAGTTTTACTGACATCTAAAGCGCACATTGAAAGACATTATTTCAGTATTCTGTATATAAACTATATTTGTTCCAATGTGGGAAATCCACAAGTGTAATCAAACTGTTCTAGCATTACTGATAAATGATAAATTATGAATTATTAAAACTTTGACAAACTGGAGCCTTCATTTTTATGATATTGAACAGTGATTTTATTGTATATTTGAAACCATCTTGCACCATTTTCCTTCACCAAAAGACCTTGAAGCAGTAATGAAAGGAACCTGTACCTTTTGTAGAGAATTCATTCATTGATTCCTCTTTTTTTGTTGTATTAGAGGTATAAAAACTCACATGCTGTGGAATGCAATATGTTCATTGAGAGCAGGGAATACTGTACTTGTTTTGAATCTGAATGTACCAGCTCAGTGTACCGTCCACAGATTTCAGCAAAATCAGTTTTGCTCTTGATTGTACGTGGAGAACAGCATGTGATAAGGCGAATGAATCATACAGACTGGAAATATGCTTTAAGGTACAACTAAAATTAAAACAACAAACAAGGTTACACTGTGGGAAGAACTGCAGTAGTTTTTATTTTAACAATTACAAAATGTTCCACAGGCCTTCTGAAGACAAACATCTTTTGTCTGAACACAGTCTAGTCAGCTGATTGTTCCTAATCATCTGGAGCAGCACCAAACACAGTGGAGTTCTGATGATTTAAAAGATTTTTGGCCTTGAAACAAAATTACTTTTCAATGTTCCCAGCAGCAATAGAGACAGCCCTTCAAGTCCTCTTCCCCTCAGTTGAACTCTCAGCCCCCCCCCACCCCGTTAGCTGTGGGCACCGTGTTATCATGGCCTCACATTGGTGGTGGCTGCTGCTTGCATTGTTATCCTTGCGTTTTTTTCTCACTTGTTGACACATTGAGATGCCTTCCTAGCCTATCACGACCCTGCCTGCTAATCCCAGAATAGACAGCGGTCATTAGACGTAGCCAGTGAAAGCAGCAATACTGTGAGGATCAGCTGTGAGCTGCCAGGCGCCTCCTTTTCCTGAGGCCACGTACAGACTGGCTTGTATCCCGTATGTGGTTCCATAGAGGGAGGAGAGGTGAAGCGAGGCCTGGCATCTAGACGAGCAAAACTTTAAAACTGATGGCCCTTTAGATGTGCGGTTTCCTCATATAACATTGATCATAGCCAAGAGGCAGTGATTATCTGTCCCTGAGATGCTATTTCTGCCGTGCTCTGATACAATCTGAATGCTAATAGAAAAGGGAAGATCAGTGCCCGTCGTATATCAATGTAGCATTATACAGATATTCGCAAGGTCAGTAATGAAGACTTTGGCGTTCAATCGTTGTTTTTCTACAAACCAGCACACTAATAAACATATTAGTTATCGTCAGGGAGCAGATGTGTTGGTAATACAGATACAGCCAGTAAAGAGGAGGAAATTAGCCCTTGCTCGACTACAGAGGGAGAGAAACAATTAAAAAAAAAAAAAAAAAAACAGCGAATGAAAATAAGACAGATTCTGCCTTTTTAATATCTGTATGCAGCACATGTAGCCCAAACAATGCTAATGCAGAAGAACAGAGGAGGAAAAAGAAATGGACTAGCGTGAGGTAGTCTACATGGCTTGGCTTTCTTCTTCATTGAGTAAACATTACATCACTCTGTTAGGTATCAGTCGGTCCACCACTTTGGTGCATACTGAATATCTCAACCAATGGATGGATGCCATGAGGATGAAGTCTACTGACTTTGGAGATCCCCTGACTTGTCCATGGTGCCAGAGGATGAATCCTATTGACTTCTGACTTTCTCTTGTACCACCATGATGTTGACATTTGTGTGAGTAAGTGCAATATTTGGGATTTCCATGCAATTTGGTACAGACATTTTTGTTCCCCAGAGAACTCTGATTGGTTGTCTCTGCCCCTCGATAACGCCCCTTGGATATTGAAAATGAACCAGGAGGTTCCAGACTAATAGGCATTTACGAATTAATCTGGCGATGCCAGGCTACAAATTCAAGATGCTCAAATGTATTTAGTACATTCTTTAACTGGTTTCTTAATGATTTCTTAGCCACAAAAAGAACAGTTTTACAGCAGTAGGTTTTTATTATATTTATTTTTTTTACCTGTTGTGGTGTTGCAGGCTGATTTGAAAAGTTATTTATAATTAAAATTATTTAGATACATAAACTCAATTTCTTTTTCAAATGTATTGAATGCAAATCTGAGTTAAGTCACATTAACCTTTACCAAACATAATTAATTTGTTGTCAGTAGGTGTAGATCTATGGAAATGTATAAAGGCACTTTCACTCTTGGGACATTAGCAGACCTAATCATTTAGATATGAAGAAAACAAGAGATTACCAAAACCTTTATATGTTAAAAGAAAGAAGCAACTCCTGGAAAAAGGCACACAAAAGCCTGAAATTTTTTAAAAGGCATTTCATAGAGCAAGAGACAAAAAGGTTTAGACGTTTGCTGAAAGCTGAGCATAGTGGAGCACACTGTGAAGCTTGTCAATGGCAGTATCCTTCTATGGGGGAGGCTTGTGAATTAAGACAAATGTAGGGAAATTCTTCAAAGGAAACCTGCATTAGACTGCCAAACACTTCAAATCAATACACTATTATAACAGGACCGTGACCGCAAACACAGAGGAGATGTTAACACTGGAATAACTTCAGAGCAAAAGCATGAAAAGCCCCGCAGAGACCCATTCCAAAGCTCCGACTGAAATCTCATTGAAAACCTGTGAAACGACTTGAAAATAGCTGTTCACAGATGATTCCAAGTTTGACTGAGCCAAACTGAATCTGTAAGGAAGGCAGAGAAAAGCCCCAAATCTATAAGTGCTGAAGGGATACAGATGTAGCCGCTTTGACTCAAAATAAATGTTGCTGCCGAAGGTGCTGATTGTGTGCAGAGTTTTGGGATTGCATATATTGTCAAGGCTGATCTGTTTTCTTCTACTGTATACAGTGCAGCACATGTGTAACTTTATAGTGCCTTGTCAGATGGTGTTTGCCTGTAATTTAAACCTACATATGGGAATTTGAGGAAATTGTGGCTCCCAGAATGCAGGGTTACCTGTGGTTCCTACAGTCTCTAAAAGTAGAACAGTAGCCAGAGCTTTCAGTTATCAAGCTCCTCTCCTGTGGAACCAGCTCCCAGTTTGGGTTCGGGAGGCAGACACCCTCTCCTCATTTAAGAGTATGCTAAAAACGTTCCTCTTTGATAAATCTTACAGTAAGGGCTGGCTCAGGTGAGCCCTGAACCATCCCTTAGTTATGCTGCTATAGGCCTAGACTGCCGGGGGATTTCCCATAATGCAGTGAGCTCCTCTCTCCTCCTCTCCCTCTCCATCTGTACGCATTATTATTCCATTAATGCATGTTACTAACTCCTCATCTTCCCTGTAGTTTTTGTGCTTTTTCACCTTCTCACTTTCTGCAGGTGTTTCTGCCTCTGGAGCTGTAGAGTCTGGATCTGTGACTGCAGGCTGTCTACTGCCCCCATGGTCCTGCTCCACACTCATTGCAGAAATTGTTATTATTATTCTGTTTATTATGTTGTCTCCTCTCCTGCTCTTTCTCCCCTCTCCCCCTCTCTCTTCCCCTTTCAACCCAACTCGGTCGAGGCAGATGGCCGCACACCCAGAGCCCAGATCTGCTTGAGGTTTTATACCTGTTAAAAGGGAGTTTTTCCTCACCACTGTCGCCAAGTGCTTGCTCATGGTGGCAATTGTTGGGTCTCTGTAAATAATATTTTAAACAGTACGGTTTAGACCTGCGAAATGTAAAAAGTGTCTTGAGTTAACTTTTGTTATGATTTTGCGCTATACAAATAAAATTGACTTGACTTGACTTTTAGTGGTACACAGGGTAGTGCAAATAGCAAGCTATTAGATGATGCCACTCGCAAGCTTTGTGGCTAAAATAGACCCTGAATTTGGACATTAATTTAAATAAGGCAATCGTAAGGAATTAGCATAAAGCAATTATTAACCTAATGTAGCACAATAAATCAATTTTAGTTAAAAAATCAGATGTTTAGCAGACTTGACATGTCAAGCACAAACCTCCTTCTCATAAGCTTCCACTAATCTCAGTTTATTCCACCAGTGAAATGGGGACCGAAGAAAATGTACAGTAATTTGAAATGGCAGCATAAGGGGATTCATAATTATATGGGCAATTTTGAGAATTTTAAGGGTATTACTAAACCGTTTGTCAATTGTAGTGATAGATACATGAACAAACTATTAGATAAAGAGTAAATCAGATCCGAGATGAGGTGGAAAAGGATTATCAACTCCTCTAGGCAAAAGGCGCACACAGATGCAACAGCTGACAACATTTCTGCAGTACTTCATCATGTCAGAGAGAAGCATTTGTACTATACTATCAAAATGAATTAGAGGTATTCATTGAGGTGTTCCACTCCTGAGTGAAGGCAGGCCCTCAACAAATCATGTCATCAAAGAAAACAGGTGAAACATATCAATGGACAGTGAGGCACATGTGAAGCAGACGTGATTATGTAACTCTGAGTGCTGCTGAGGTGTTTGTTTGCCATAAGGAGGAGGAGGAAGAGGAGGAGGAGGAGGAAGAAGAGGAATGACAGCTGTGAGCCTGCCAGCTCAGGTCAACCAAATAGGCATGAATGTTCCTCCTGAATCCTGATGGTAGATATGTTATTTGGATGTTGGGATTAAATACTTTTAAGCCAGAAATTAACATAAGTAAGATAAAATTGGGGGAATAATATATTTTTAGAAAAATTCCTAATTATGTGGGAGTAAAGTTGTCAGGTTGTTCAGTTAGATCCAGCAATAGCCTCTGACAGTATTTTGTAATCGAATTACGCTCAGTTTAATATGCTAAAGCCCAATGTTTATGCATTCTGTTGCCTATTCTACTCTATTATATTAGACTCAAAAGTGCTAGCTAGTCTAATCTCAAGAGGAATTACAATATGAATTACATAAATACTAATTACAACATCAGATGCAACGAACAGAAACCACTGACCAAGGATCTTAAAGCTTGGAAAATAAACCTGCATCTGTTTAAAAGTCTTGAATGTACAAAACAGGAAATGTTCCCTACATGCAAATTTAGGTCTGCATATAAACCAACAAAGATAAAAGCCTAGAAGAATATAAATCCAATTTTGTGTCACTACATCTAACAGTTTGAAAAACTGAACACATACACTTCAATGAAGCTTAAGTGCTGTATGTCTGCAGTGCAGTGTGACTGAAGTATACAGCCCAGTGTCCTTCTGCAGATGGCTGTTATGAAAGCTGGTGACGCCTCGAGCTACAGGAAGTCACAGGTGTGATGGAGGCAGACAGAGCCATAAACTACACACCACGCTGCCCAAACCAATTACCGCTGATGGGAGTGCGTGTATGCGTACAAGACACACAGGAGGCAGACGATGGATAGACCACCCTCCACTTAAGGAAGTAGTTAAGTTACAATCCATGAAAACTTGTTATAAAGGTTAAGCATTTATTGATAACATTAAGAGATTGAAGACAAAATTGGGGAAAATAAATAAATCCATAGTAATCATTTATTAAGAGTTTAACATTCGAAAACACAGCTGATCTGTTTCCCCAGGACTGTGTGGGTGTGGTTTGAGCAGATTTGATTAATAGTGCTGACAACACAAGCAAACAACCAACTGTCATCACACTATGAATCAAGTGGTAAATCAATGTTGCTTTAACAAAGGTGATGTGTATGTGCATAGCTGCGATTCAAAATCTAAACATCATTTATATGTTTAAATATTTTACTGTCTTGTACATAATAAGCTTCACAGTATGTATCATGGCAAAAGTGCAAAGGGTTTCACTTATTCTATTTTTAGCGTTGTCCTACAGTTGTTTTAGGTTTTACATAACTCCCACTTCTGATAAAGTAAGTAAACACCCACTCACTCTCAGCCATGCAGTAAAGCCATATGGGACTTCAGCTCTCATTAGCCCAAGACAGCGTGAAACAAGTAGGCTAAAAGGCATCAGAGATAACCATCAGTCAATCCTGGAAGTGGCTACAGCCCTTTAATATGTTAACCCACCCCTGTATATACATTAAATGTGTGTATATATATATATATGTGTGTGTGTGTGTATATATATACACACACACACAGATATAGATGGATGGATATAGCAAAAGTGGAAAGTTGGAAGTTGCTTAATATTTTTATCGCAGTGTTTTTTATATTTAGGTATTGTACCTCTTGCTTCAAAACTTTTAAGAACAAAAGGTGTTATTATACCACCTTCTTCAAACACAGTAAAACCCCTGTGATAAATATTACAGAGCAACCTCTCTGTTTGAGGACAGGCTGCAGTGACGGGACCACTCAAGTTAAGTGCAATAGTGAGTTTATTGAGGATCCTTTGGATGAACTGTGGAGGTGGGTGTATTTATAAAGTTCAGTGTCAGCGCAGACTCCAGGTAGATCTGACACCAGACCAGCAGTCTGTATACTCGACTGAGGCTTGGTCTGCTGGGAAGGTGGCATCACGGGGGCCACACTGTAATTACGGGTGAATAATCTAGCTGACATATCTGAGAGGTGTGGGACTGAGCAAGATGGACGGACGCTGACGGAGACGGTGTTTTCTGTCCCAGAGGGGCTTCTGCTCTTTTCTAGAAGATGAACAAATCTTAGGAGGACAGTGAGGGATATAGCCTGCATAGGGTAATTAATTACACACTTTAATTACTGCAGCCTCACGCTGTCCCAATTTCCCCGGCACTCCATGCACAGCACTTGAGCAGTAAATGATTGGCATGTATAATATTTATGAGTGAGAAATTTCAAAATGGACATGCTAGTAAATGGAAAAGCACTTCCTTTTGTAGAGGTTTGGAAAACGAATTAAAGTTAAGAGGCAGCAGGGAGTCAAGGACTGATTATCCCTCAAGTAGTTGAGTGAAAAAGTGAACTTTAGCCTCAATATAGGAATCCACATGATAACTTGACAGTGATGTCAACTCAATGGAAAAAAATTGGCCAGAGACAGTGATGTAGTGATTAATTAAATAATAGTGGTTTTACACAGATTGATGACAGAGTTACCCATAGACTGCAATGAATCAACAGATAATAAACATGCAACAGAAGCGGTCCACAGTGAATGGACAGTTATTTTTTCCTTGTCCTTAAAACCTTTGATTGATTGATTCCTCAACCTCACTTTTTCTGTATTTCCTTTATTGAATTTAAAAAAAACTGTAACTGCCCTATAACTTCTATATTTTGTCTGTTTTTTTCTATTTTGTGTGTTCAAAGACATTGTACAGTGAATAGCAGAAGAAAAAAGGAAAATGCCACAAGCCTAAAGGTAAGACTAATACGGCTTTTTCCCGCTCATATCTGAGTAACAGTAACATCAAGGAGCATTTTGACATTTGGGGAAAAATACGCTTATTCACTTTCTTGCCAAAAGTTAGTGTTAGATGAGAAGATCGATACTACTCTCATATCTGTCTGCTAAACATGAACCTACAGCCAGCAGTGGGTTTGCTTAGCTTTGCATAAAAGGGAGGCAGGTGGCCTGGCTCTGTCTGAAACAGTTCAGCACATAAATCTGTAACTTATAATTTTTACTTTTCCCTACGCTTATTGTTTCCTCCTCTTTCCGGACTTTATGCTAAGCTCAGCTAACCGGATGCTGGCTGTACTGTAGCTTCATACACAGTAGGTGTAAGAGTGGCATCAATCAAACTGTTGCTTTAAATGTTTTGTATGGGAATAGCCAACTCGGTCTTCATGCCTCATCCATATTTAAAAACTAAATTTATGTTTTCATCTTACAGAACAAAGTGTTGTTAGGTTCTCAGTAAAAAACAACAACAAAAAAAAAATAAACAAAAAATTAAACAAATTTTCTATAACATTATACTTCCTGATTGACCTACCAATCATTTAAAACATTGAGTAGTAAAATACTACATTTTAATTGGGCACATGAAGTTTTCTGCTTCTTGGTAAATATATACGGCATAATCCTCCTTTCCAGGTTCATATTTTATCATTCTGAAAGTTGGCAGTTTTGGTTAAGTCTACATGGCATGAGCCCTCTGTTCTATTCTCTAAGCAAACACGGTTTCTCTTAACAAACGAGTGTTGATCTTTTCATTATGAAAAAATACCTCAGCAAACCCTTTGTTGTAAAACAAAGTGACTTTGTTCCACTTCTCACACTTGCTTCACTTGTCAGAGGAACAACTAAATTCTCCAGCAGTAGAGTGGGATAGAATGAAGAAGATAGGGAGATGAGGGTATTTGCAGTGGTTCAGTATCATCTTACAAATTGTTTTGACTCCTGCGAACCTGGCGTGGACGTGGCTTGTTGTTTCCCCTGTGGAGGAAACACAGCATCGCTCCCAAACCCACCCCTCCCTGTCACCCCTCTCAGCCATCTCTGCCTTTGCCCTTTCCTTTGTCGAGCCAAAAACAGGCACCAGCCACAGGTGGTCCCTGTGCTTTATCGGTTCTGACACACATCTCTTGCCTTAAGAGCCTAGAGAGACAATTAAAAATTCATTAGGACAATGAAACGAGAGAGGATAAAAAAGAAATAGGACAGACAACAATACATAACCTTGCTGAGGCTCCAAAGTGCTCTGACCTATCGTCTACAATGTCTCTTGCTGCCGGCATTATTTTGTGTATGTCTGTGCGGTTGAGTTGTGGTGTAACTATAAAGATACAGAGCCTTTATAATATAGAAAACAAGGCTGCCCTGCTGTTGCACTGAAAATCACACAACAGAGGGAGATTTATTAATGCATCACTTTATGGTTTGGAGCCCCTTACTTCTGCATTTAACTATTTTCATTTAATTTTATGCTCCTCAAAACAGCTGGTCTGCTCACTTCAAGACGAAGGTTGAGCACAATGACTCAACAAAACTATCCCCAGACATTTGACCAAATTTAAATGATTCTGACTAACAAATAACCATCATCCCTGTTTTTTTGTTTACTTGCAAATTAGTCTTTACTGTCCGTCAATAGCTCATTTATAAGGGATTGAATTTATGTTTTCCTTGTTGAATCTTTTCTACAATTAAAACAAATGTTTTCAGTCACAAGCACTTAACATTATATTAACTGCAATATTACATTGTTACGACACAGTCAGCTCTACATACCATGGCTGTGGCAGCCTTTTTTGTTCCCCAAGTACATTCAAAATGAGAAGTGGCTTCCTAGTGGCTCTGAAGTGGCTGTGTGAGTTAACTGGGTTGGAGTCCCATTATTTATTCCCTGCACATGTAATTACAAAATGGCATATCATCCCAGGAAAGTTATACGCACATTTTACTTTCAACCTACTTAGGAACTCTAAATTCTTCTTTAAATCCCAAAATCTCTAACATGCACACCACACTGTGCTGTGGGTCACAGCCTGGTTTTCAGGTTATGATTGGTGATCCCAGGTTACACAAACTTGTGAGTCTCGAGATGCTTTTTTAAAGATGTCAGCAATGTCCACGGAGCTCTAATTCAATGCAAGCAAACCTGTCTTCTAGAAAATTACATTCTAGAAATGACTGATTTGTTATGCCATATTTGTTTAGCAGGAAACACAATTACTTTATAGATTATGTGAAAGGTACCCCATGGAGTTTGTGATCACTAGTAGCGCTATAGAGCAATGTTTGTAGGAACGGGCCCCCAATTTGTTTGCATCACGCATAAACTCACACACACATGATCACCTGGGTGGCCTGATTCACATCCTGCCATTTGTTTTACGCTATTCTGTTGGTCGACATTTGATGGCAGTAATGGGCCAACAAAGACGAACAGTGAAGAAGAAAACTGAAAGCTAGGAAAAATGGATGTAAATAGCTGTAGGGAAAAAAAACTAAATACGTTGTCAGTGGACGTTATGCTGATACGTTCAGTATCAACATTTTGCGACTTGCAATATGCCTTTGTAAAACCTTCCTTCATAATGTTGACTGAAAGCATAATTCAGATGGCACTATGTATCTGTTAATGCATATTTGATGTTGAAAATTTGTTGTGTATAAACATAATTTCTAGGATATATAGTTAAAACAAGCATATTGCAAAGTCTGACCTCAAATGTGCAATCACCTTTGATTTGGGCCTGGAGAGAGGGAAATCCAAGATGTCCTCTTCATAGGGCCTTAGTCTGACATACTACTCATAAAGGGATATAGTAATGGAACTCTGAACCTGACCATTCGGAGCTCAGGAAGTGATGACAAGGTCTTTGAAGTGTATTCTCAAATTGATGAAGAGCCAATGTTAGGATATGAAAACTGGTGCAACATGGGAAATATTAGACCTGGCAGCATGTATGACAGATGGATGAAGCATGAGGAAGAATCCAATGGCAGACAAACAGTAAAATTTGTCATTTATGTTCAGAAATGGGAGGTGCCAGGGGTAGCCAACTTCACAAATCAGTAGATGCTTCATCATCATCTTTGTAATTTGAATGGCTCTCTCTGTGTGACTAATGCAGTTTAAAGCATGCTTTATAGCTTGTCAAGTTGTTCAACAGGAACAAAGTATCAGACAAACGCCAATAACTACAAAGGGACTTTGATGCTTCAACACAAATCCCCAGACGTGCATGGGGTCAGTTTACAATGGGCTGTTTCATGGAAAGTTGCCACCCTCTCTGCAGCAAATTTCTGAGTTATGCGAGGCAGTCTACTCCCACAGTAGCTGTATATAAAAGCCTTTGGATAGTGAACAGTGCTGTCAGCCAGCAGTAGCCTCCAAAGACGTAATACCAGACACAAAGAATATGACTCATAGGACTGTTAATGTAAAGATATAATGTACTGATTCATGTGTGTATGACTGTACTGAGTCTGCATTGCAAATACAAATCAGGCTGTTCAGATGAAAATTAATTAATTAATTAACTGGCGTATAATTGACACATAAGCTTATTGGTCACATAAATCCATATGAGGATATGATTTATTCTCTTCTATTAAGTCTGCCCTTCTCCTCTGCTTTCTTTCTGACAATCTCATGTTTCTTATTCTTGGCCATGGTCACATGAGTAGGCAAGTGTCACATCATTTATTTCATGGTGGGACTGGAAGTGGAGTCACTTTTTTATCAAATCACTGGTGATATTAGCCGTCAGCCTCTCGCCTCTTCCTCACTCGCTCTTTAATGTATTCTTAAATGGCAAGATCTCTCTCTAACAGAGTAATGGTAAAATACAAACTCTGTCTCTCATCTCTGCAAACACACACACTCCTTGAATTACTATTAGGGTCACTAGGTTTCAAGATCCTCTCTCCTTCGTCTTCAGGCTGTGTTATTTTAAATGTTTCACTGTGGAGATGAGACAGCACACGAGACCTCACTCTGCTTTCTTGCCGGCACACTATAAAAGATTCCCTAATACTGGGTATCACGTATCCTGCCATGTTACTATACCTCTTTCTATGCATCACATAACATGACACATTTGATCTCAATCTCAAGCCAATAATACTTCAGAGTAAATGGAGAAACGCTAAAGTGGTTTTTCAGCAATTTGTGTAACTTCTGAGGCTGTGAATATTACAGCATTACTGTCACACTGAACCCCATTGAACTCACAAATGAAATGTTCCCAAACACATTTATTTATACCAAATCTGATGCAATCACCATTGATGAATTATGCACTACTGATACAACTCTGTACAGTGATTCAATATCAGCACAATAATAATCACTTGTTTTCTTACACAGAACCAACGATGATTAGGATGCTGTAGATATCAAACTTTTCCATGATTGTGACAGATTTTAAAACTAGAAAAATAATCACAGTTTTTGCTGGAAACAGAATATAGCTGTAAGTTTGTACATGTGAGATACTCATTCATTCAGTGAAGTTTGCACATGACATGTTCACATATTAGATTTGTTTTCCTTTTGTTGACAATTAAATTCCCTGATGTTTGTTATTTGGTCAACTTGCAAGTACATCGCAGCACCCTTGATATTAAAAAATGCTTCCATGAACATGCACTGGATTGTTGATCAGTTGGCTTTAAAAAATTAGTTTGATATTTTGGGAAATATGTTTAGTCACATTCTTGCTGAGAGTTGGATAAAGATTGATACCACTCTCATCAGGATCTCAAGACAACAAGTGAGCATATTTTCCAAAATGTTGAACTATTCCTTTAATGGGCACTTCATGGTAAACGGGAAAAAAGTTTTTTTGTCTTTTACTATCATGTCGATTGAACTACAGGAACAATGTGAGTCAAAAAATAAATCTGGGAACAATTAAGAGCAATTAATGGCAAAAAAAAACAAAAAAAACATCCTCTTTACTGTGTTTATTAATTTTCCCTTTTTTGTTAATTCTGTTGCTGAATTGAAGTGAAGTTGAAATGAAATGCCACAATTTCATCATGACTGAATTTATATATATTACTATATCACACAAGACTTAAAGCTGACACGCTAATGAGATGATTTTATGTTACAAATACATTATACCCTGAAAAGATAGGCTGGCACAGTATGAGGGTCTGCTATAATCAAAATGCCTTTTATACTAAATCTCTGTGGTTGGCATTCATTTAGTCTATACTGATTTCATAAATATACAGATCATTCTTTCATTTACAAATGCTTAGACAAAAATAACCAGTATTATAAAACACTAAAAGTAACTAATAAAGTGCATTTCTGATACTTGAGGCGCATTATTATGACAATAGATTTAAATTAGATGCTCAAAAATAAATGTAACACCAAAGAATCAAATCCATGGTTGAACTGTTCCCTTAACCCAAAGATTTGTAATCCACATTATTCCAAAGTGGAGGCAGTAGAAAGATTTCTTAAACAACAACCCTTTGAAATGAATAGATGTCAAATCCACCAATAACATAACAACACATACACAAAAAAAAAAGAAAAAAAAAAAGAAAAACATTAACTGTGTGGTTGTCAGTGCAGTTCCTGGAGATACAGTAGGTTCGGTTCCTGAAGTTATTGATGTCAAGCTTCAGGAAAGAGGTTTGATGATGGAGGGGGGCGAGGCAAGGACACCAGAGGAGAGGATATGGATTGTTGTGGCAGTAGGATGGCCCTTTCCCTCAAGAGCTTCAGTATGTGTGTTTGGTACAATCCTGAAAACTGTGATATCATGCAATGCATAGATGTAGGTTTGTTTGTCCAAAGACAACTGTGGATGGAGGTCATAAATGTTAAATTTGGCTTCCATTACAAATTCTCATTAACAAAGAATTGCAATCCTTTTATGTTTGAATAACTCACTTTTGTTAATTTCACATGGCGTTTACATTAGAATTAAAGGAATAGATAGACAGTTTGGGACATGCAATTATTCGTTGTCTTGCTGAGACTTAAATGAGAAGATTGATATCATTCTCACAGATGTACAGTAAATATGAAGCTTGAGCCAGGAAACAGTTAGCTTAGCTTAGCATAAAGACTGGAAACAGGAGGAAACAGCATAAGAAAATCTGTCTACCAGCACCTTTAAATCTCACTAATGAGCACAGTACATCTCTTTTGTTTAATCCTTAAAAAAACCCAAATGTCAAAAATAAAAAAGACACATAACCTCCCGTAAAACCATGTTTGTCGTGTTATTGGGTCTTCTTTTAGAAATAAACTAGACACAATGTGTTAAATTGTGAGCTTAAGAGGTGCTAGTAGGCAGATTACGTTACTTTCGGACCGAGACAGGGTAGCAGTTTTCCCCTATTTCCAGTCTTTATGCTTATCTAAGGTAACCAGATCCTGGCTCTGGCTACAAATTTACCGTATAGACATGGCATCTCAGAAAATAACATTTCCCAAAATGTCAAACTATTCATTTAAAATCAAACTTACTGGAAAGGAGCCACAAAATATACGTTTGATGCTTTTTAATTCACATATCCCTCAGGTCTTCTCGCCATGTGGGGGTGACTGGTCTCGCTGAAAGAGCAGAGTCACACCCTTCCTGAAGCGGTGATCCCTGACACTGTAGATAATGACATTACAGCAACTGTTTCCTGTCAGGATCCAGAAGGCAAAAAAGGAGAAGTTACACCAGGTGTATCCCACCACGTTCCCGAGCACAAACACTGCGATGGGAGAGAAGGACGCTGTGAAGGCGAATGTTAGTATGCCAATTGTCTTGGCAGCCTTGATGTCTGAAAAGGAGGGCCTGTGAGGGCACCCTCCTCCTCCGCCGTCAGTCAAACTCCCCTCTGAGAGCAGCTTGCGTTTTCGAGAGTACCGCCGGATGCTTGTGAAAGACACAATGTTAACTGCTAGCGTGCCACCGAGCAGTGTGAAGTCAAATGCTGGGAATAACAGCAAAATGTTGGCATCAGGTGGCAGCTGGCTTCCAAACAATAGTGGGGTGTAGTTACACATACGACTGCACTCATTGTACTCCAGAGTGAAGTTGCTGCTGAAGATAAGGGGTGCAAGAGCCAGCACGAAACTGGCAGCCCAAGAGAGCAGGATGAGCAGCAGCGTTCGTCTCCGGGTCACCAAGGCGTCCTTGTGGAGTGGCCATAGGATGGCCACACTGCGCTCCAGTGTCATGAGGAAGATGGTGCTGATGGAGACAAAGGTGCATCCAGCGAACACTGGGCCAATCAGCATGCAGGGCTGCCAAGGGCTCACTAGACCCCCGGGAGAAGAGGAAGTGGCCGGTGAAGTAGAACTACCCTGGTACCAAATGGGAGGAGCGCTGGTCACCATGAGAGAGATTTCAGTGTAGACAGAGAAAGGGACCACTAGGACACCGACCATCATGTCTGCTATGGCCAGAGACACTGTCAGAGAGAGACAACAAGAAGAAGAAGAGGACGCAGTTAGACTGTTTTCTTGTTGATACACTTCATAAACATTTTACTATGAAATGGAAAAGAACAGTTTTATGAATATAGCAGAAAAAAAGAAAATTTGAACCTAGATTTTTCAGTGTATTAAATCAGCTAGTGTTTTGGAATAAAAAGTGTGAGAAGTGAAATTCTAATCATATCCAGTCAGTGTAATATGTGCACCATGTCAAGTAGATTAAGGCACGGTAATACATTACCAAGGCCTTCTTAGATCTTTGTTATTAGACCTTAAAAGGCCTTTGGTGTTGACAGGTTGATTAATTATTATTATTTTAACAATACTGATTTTAATTGAAATTCCACTTTGCCATTTATTTATTTTCAGTGTGAGTATTGAATATCTGCTGGAAGGAACTGTCCCTGGTGATTAGCATTGTGGAACACATAACCATATGCATGGGTTTACACTTAGTTTAGCAGGTTAGTTTAAAAAACTTCTAAACCTTCTGCTATCAGCAAGCATTAAGTGGCAAGATGGTGAACAACATCTACCTTTCAGGTATCCCTGTGGTGTTCGGGACTGCCTCGTTTGCACAAAGACAGTGAGAGTGACCACATTTCCGACCACGATGGCAAATGCCAGGCTGACCATGAACACCACTGCCAAGGTGCGATTGAGAAATCCACAGCAACAGAGGGTACAGAGAGGGGCCAGCGACTGGCCTGAACCGAGTCCTGCCTGAGCAGCTGCAGTCAGGTTAAAGGGATAGTCTGTAGTCGGCAGCAGAACTGCTGTACTCCCGGGAACACTGACGTTGGGAAGCAGAGCAGTCATGGCCCAGGATAGACTGCTTTTACCCTTTGTGATGTGTAGGTGGTCCTGAGGGCAGCTCAGGAAACCATGTTCTGGACTGTGAAACTATCCTGATGAAAAATAAAAAATATATGGAGGCAGTTAAATCAGCTGTCCAAATAATGATCCAATCTTGTAAAAAGCAGCATAAAGTCATCAATCTACATGTCGAGCCATTCAGTCATAGTACAGTATTCTGGCACATCTTTCTCTCCCTTAAAAACCAACCAACACTGTGTTCACACCACCTCCATCACTCATTTTAGCTACTATGTTTACCAATTTAAAATCTCTCTTGAAAAATCAACACCTTCAGAAATCCTCCAGCTGTCATTAACATTATAATTATTTCAAAAAATGATTAAACCACGAAGGAGACTGCAAGTAAAAAGCTCACATGAGCACACTTACTGTACAAAAACAAATGCATGCCAGATTTTGTCTTTTAACAAAAAAACAGAACCCCATTGGTTTGAGGGCTGAATTGTGCAAATCGTTCTTGCTAATGGAGAGTTAAATCAAGATCCAGCTGTTAGGTATTAAGAGACAAAACCCTCCCACATAATCAATCGAAAAAAGTTATAGATTCTCTAAATTCACATTCAATTTGCCCTTTTTTCTTTTTTTTTCACTGGAGTCAATAACAGTTCACACTTCAGCTTGCCCTCTGCAATTAGTTTCAGCTGCAAATGTCTGCATGTATGTCCTCATATTCATTTATTACTTGCCAAAACCAAAAGCACTATCTAGTCTTGCTGGATAGTATTTAGTTTTGGCTCTTAGTTAGAAAACCATTTCCATTCAAGCTCATTGTTCATTTGGACGGACAATATTTACCTGTATTATCTACATAACATTGATAAAAAGATTAAGATAAGTTTAGTGATTATTATTTTAAACATGTTGAAAGCCACCTATATCAGGCTACAATAAAGAATATCTCACTTTCTTTTTAAACCCAACTCTAGGTCACACCTAGCTGCTATTCAATAAAACTCAAAAAAATACCTTTTATTTATTGTTTTCTGTAATGTTGTGTCATATAACAAGCCAAGGATATGATCCAATATTGCATGGAGGATGTGGAGAGCTAAAACTATGTAAAGACTTGAAAACACAAGAGTGTGTGCCATGTTCTAAGGTGGGTAGGTGGTGTGTTCATGGTGCAGTTTATCATGTAAATGTTTTAGATAATTTCAAGATATAATCTAATTTTGTTAGATTATGCAGTATTTGGTGACAAAAAAGAGGCACATGTATGGTAGGTAGTCTTTTATCCAAGTTTTCCAAACAGAGTATGGACAGTGAGTTTTTTTTGCTTGTGTTTTCTGGTTACATGCTGTTCCTGTGCCCTAACACTGTTGCAAGCACCTCGATGCTGTCAGTACCCATGCAGAAACTCTAAGTTCAGTACCAAATGTCTTTCTCAGCTGACAACTAAATACACGGGTCCTTCAATCATTTATGCTGTTCACTGGGCTGGAGAGCAGAAAGGTACACACATCCAAGAAAACAAAGGGTAACAAGAGTGGACATATTCAGACCAAACCAAATCCAATGTTCTCACTCTGGCTTTGAGGACAGAAATACAGTCAGTGAAACATCACAGTGGTGAGACTTGAAATCATTTTATGATTATCAGCCATGAATTAGCGGAGGTTCTTGAAATGGAAAAAAAAACAAAAACTGTGACTAGCATATTGTTCAGGATTAAATGAAGAACTGCATATGAAAGGGCCGCAGTCTTTCTTCAGAGATGCTAATGGTAAAAACACATGGGAATTATTGCTACAGAAAGCCAATTAAAATGATGTACCAATATAACTCTGTAAATATAATAAGATATATTACAACTTGACAAACATTCCTTGTTTTTTATCATACTCGTATGCAGTGTTAACAGCATAGACAGTTTAATGGAAACATTACATTCAATCAAACACTATTATACAGTGTTTTAAAACTATTCACCTCCCTTAGCGGTTTTCGTGTTTTATTATTTGAAACAAGATTGAATCAGAAAGTAGATTTAATGTGCATTTTTGACACTGATTTTAATGTCAAACTGAAAACAGATATTTGCATCTATCTGTCAAAGTAATGGCTTTTTGTCATTCAGACTATGTGACTTTTACAATAACGGCTTAATTCAGACAAGACAGCACATTTTCGGAAAATACTGCATGCTCTCAATATTTGGCATCTGTCCGCACGACAGGGAGCATATAGTGTGCTTCGGATAGATCATAGCAAGGAAGACTGTTTTCTGTTCTCTTAGACTGAATCACTGGTGGATTTTAAAACATATTGTGCCTTTGAAGCTTTAATGACCATCGTGACGGCGTGGGATGCACTGCTCGCCCCCACTTGTCACACTAAATCTACTGATGCATATTCACATCAATTTCAGTTAACGTTGCTAGAGAGTGTTGAATGACAGGACGACTCGTTTAATTAAGTCCATTTAGAGCTTTCAGAGCTTTCAATCACATCTGAAGTACAAATTGAAGTCTAGGTGAAGCTTAAGTTAGTTAGTTTACCATAGACTGAGCATGATTTTTTCTGGTTGGCTGTCTCTATGTGTCAGCCCTGTGATTGACTTGTGCCTGCATCTTGCCCAATGTCAGCTGGATTTGGATGCAGAACCCCTGCGGCCCTCTAAGGACAAGCAGTATAGATAATGGATGGATTACCTCATCATAAACTGTTCTCTGTATTCTCTGCCTTTCAGATTACTGGGGCTACAGAAATCAGATGTCCTGTCTCACGGGTAGGGTACCTTTTGGGGAACCAAGAGTTCTGGAAGTAACTTTATTTTATTTTACAGTTTAAGCTATTAATGCTCAATGATTCCCATCAGATTGTTCAAACACATCACAGTTCACTAATAAAATGTGATTAGAAATGTTAACAGGCAATATTATGTCCTGTCTTCCTTGTCTCCCAAACTGTTAGGATATTGATGATAAGAACGCCTTCGGAGTTCTTTACCTTCAGGAAGATGTGGTTCCAAACATGGCCTCTCCTCACCAACTTAAATAGTTCAAATATTTGGGAGAAAACCAATGAAATACGATGTCAGTAAACTTTTTACTTAGTGTAACAGTTTCTGTAGTTTCTAGGTCTTCTAGTACTGTATTCCTTAGTTTCCCAGATAACCCCTGTGTTTCTTCTTCAGGTGAGAATACAGCTCTGGCAGTGAGACTGATGAATAACTGCCTGATTGTGTGATTGATACTTTTGTTTGTAGCCTCTATACTGTTCTACACTGTTGGGTTGGTGTTTACTTGGTCAACATACTAGCATTCAACGTGGTCGTAATTTTTCCACCCAGCCCCTATGTTGTTTAAATAGCAAATATTTTCCTGCTATTTAAAGGGCACATAGTTAGTAAGATGCGCCTACATTGGCGGGTGCACAAGATGTTTGGATAGGTCAGGTGGAACATTACAATACAGCCCGCAGCAGGTCGGAGCATTCTTTGTAGCATGTTGTGTGTTGCATAACATTGCCATGCGCTGTGGATGCCTCTTGGACATAGATGAGGACACATTACAGGACTTAGGAAGGCGTGATGGTGAACTGCATGTGCCGATGCCATTGAAGCCAAATACGCCAGCAGCAGATGTGCTGAGGGATCAGCTTGCAGAAGAGCTGCTTCATTTGTAGCCTGGTAAGCAAACTGACTGGCTTTGTGCAGGGATCATTGCATTTCATTTAGAATTTTAATTCACATTGCATTTCACTAATGTTTTTTAAATACAACCTCTAGGATTCACTCTGTAAGGTGATTCTTTTACCTTTCCACATGATTAAAATAATTTTAAAACAAACTTTATAAAAGTTTTCATTATTAACATTTTTTGGAGATTACAGTGATCAGGTTCCCATTCTCCTTTCAGCAATTAAAACCGCGCTGATTGTAACTGTTACTCCATGACTTACTCGTTTCCCGAATCCGCCATTCAAATAGCAATGCACCTAGGGGCAAGAACACCTGGCTTTTAAAGGGAATGGGAGATGACCCTCTGATTGGTCAAAAAATGAAAAAAAAAAAAAAAAAATGGCTTTACCTCCTTATTGTTTGGGGTCCCACAGACCCCACTGCTGTATGTGTAAAAATAATAACAATATTTGGAAAATCAATATTTTTTTTGTGTGAATCAGACCCAAGAGATGTTTAACTCCTCTCCTAATCCTAATAGACTAATTTAGGATCTGGGAGGGGTAATGCTGCATAAAAAAGGTACTACCATATCAAACACAGATGTAGACCATGTGAAAAGCCACTGTATTTAACCACATTTTACAGGTGGGGCCTCGGAGACCCCAAACAGAAACATGCAGCGTGCTTCTAAAACATGTCATCTGTTCACAATCATTTTTATGAGCACATTTCATAAAAGTAGGAAAAGTTATGAAGTATCAAGCTGATAAAACAATTAAAGAGTTAGTTTGCTGTCTTTGTTGGCTTTTGTGTCTCAAACCAACAGTTAATACTGATCTTTAAAGTAGCATTGGTTGCCTAATCTTAACCATGCTGCAGGTGCCATGCAAACATTCATTAAGATTTTAGCATTCAGATATGCTGTAAATAAATGCGATCCTGGGTCTGGCATAATCGTCTTCTATCGTCATGTTTAGTGAAAGTCAGATTTTGAGAAAATGTATCTGCGTTTGTGCTTCTCTCTGCAGCTTGGTATTCAATTCACACTTTCACAGCTACAGCAACAATAATACAATTTAATCACTCAAATTGATCAAGGCCAACTATTTGCAAGAGAGAGTTTTAAATGTTAACGTTATAAAAGAATCCTGTGAATACCTGAGATAATCAAAATGGATGGGAGGGAAATATTTTGACGTCAATCATAGTTTCTGCTTTGACTCTGCTTCAGCTTTTTATGAGTGGATAAAATTATCTATCAATCCTTCAACTACATGAATAATTAAGTTAACTATAATGTGCAGTGTAAATGGGGACTGGCAAAAAATAAATCATAAAATGAAGGGCTAAATTATACACATTTAACCCTACTGGCTTGTAAATGGATGGTATATTTAACAGCTTTAAGCAATTATTTTTATGTCATAACAGAGCAATTCCTTTACTTTTAATTTGTCTGATGGTACTAGTGATAAAACAAAACAAAATGTATTTTTGGGAGGATAGAAGATGAACCTCATTAAGGGGCTTTTTGCCTTTACCTTAAGTAAAGATGACAGGCGGAAGTATTCCCTGTGGCAAGACCTTAGGCGTAGTGAGACAAGCAGCTGACAGCAAAGACAGCATACACACACACACACACACACACACACACACACACACACACACACAGTTTTACTGTTACAGAGATACAATCCCAAAATCTTCACAATCTACAAATTGAGACATCTACCTGTGTTTTGAGCAAGGGGAAAATGAAAAATTACACAGTACAACCTATGATGTCCTACATCTATATGACATTTCTTGAACAACAAAAGGCTGGTTCGTAATTTTGTGTGTGTGTGTTACCTTTTGTAAACTGTGGTCCAATTTTTGTTTACAACTTGCAATCTCAATATACCGGTCAGTCTTCATGTTTCAGCAGTATAAATCTGTTTTGGGTTATGTCTATAGGCCTATTGGTTCTTGTTCTATATTTCATATGTTTGACACTGATGTTTCATGTATGAATACATAATGTTAAAATGATTACATCACAGTGTGATTATATAAAAGATGTACTTCTCTGCACATATGCTGTAACGTTTGAAATATGATCAACAAAAAACGTGAAAATAAATCTGTTCTGGATTATTTTTTTATCATGTCAGTTTTCAACAGAGTCAGAGTGCAACATGAAAAATGTTAATATAAATTTAGATTTAGTCTCTCCTACTATTATGCTTTGTCTTTCTTAGATTTGAGGGACAACCATTCTCTTAGGTTTGGAAAAATGATTCCCATAATGCATTGGGAAGTATAATGTTGCCATGGAGTCAGTTAATTAGCTAGTTGTGGCTTAAAACAAAACAAAAAATGTTTAGCTTATATTTGTGTAGTATGTAGGCAAATTGACACCACTGATTGAGACCATAAACTCTTTCGAAGAATGTTTACTGAGGTAATAAATCAAGTGAGAAGCAGGGGTCATTTTCTCATTAACTTTCATACAATCGGAATTCCTTTTGCAACCAGTGGAGTTGCCCCACTGGCCCGGAGGTTGCCGCTTGGTTATTGTGAATGTTTTTTTTATCATTTCTATGAGTTGCTATAGCAACATTTCTCAACACAAAGACATGAAAGTGCCCTTGATAACTCAACAATAAGGTTAATGTTAAGGCATTTTAATCAATTAAACTTGACTTTAGATGAAATATGGACTATACAAAGGAAATATAGACTGTATATGGATGAAGAAATTACATGTATGAAATATATGAAGGTGACAAGGGAAAAAATTAAATGTGACATGTGCATAAATAATTAAATTATGTAATAGTGGAGGCTGAATGCAATGTACAATCTAAAGTCCACTTTGAAATAAATGAAAGTGACAAGTGCTGGGATTAAATGGGGGATGTGAAATGTAAAGTCCAGTTTGATAACCCCGTCCTCATCCCGTTTACATGGCCACATACACACACCCACCCACACGTTGGAGTTCTTTATTGAATGACATGGCTCAATAGTAATTGAGAAAGACTCAAGAATGTTTTAAGAAAGATGACTTCATATTATATATTCTTAGCCACATTCTTGGAAATATAAAATTAATTGAGCAACTTCACGCTTTATAATCACAAGCAATAAAACACTTTTTTTTGTAACAGAGATATTGGCGTTTCCATAACTTTCCAGCTGACCTGCTGGCAATTTGAAATGAAATGAAGCCCATTGACGGCAGTAAACTCAAAACAGAAGTCAAACGAACCAACACATTGCACTTCCGTTCTTTATTTCTTAGAGCCGAAGGAGAACTGATGGCCTTAACATTAACCTATCGTATTGCTGAGTCAACTTATAGGATTGTAGAGTTACCAGGACATTTTAGTGTTTTTGTGTTGAAAAATGTTAAATATATTATTCAATCAACATGCAAGTTACGTGGGTTGCTACAGCAACCCATAGAAACGATAGACAGTGTTGTAGAATTCGTAATAACTAATACTACTACTACTACTACTAACTAAAGGTCATATACAATCACTGATTGAGGATTGTGAAAATGAAATTCACATTTCTTGCTAGAAGACTGTGTGGAAACCTAGTATACGGCTGGGTGGACCGCAGTTCCAAGTTCAATAAATCTTCCAATGTGAGGGTAATGTGTTTGGAGTAAACGGCAGGAGATAAGTCCCCCAATTTTTTGTTTTGTTTAATCAGCAGAATTGCCTTATGTGAAATGTCTGGGCTAGTTTTCCTCACCTCCGTTGTAAACTGAATTAAGGCAGGGTGTTTTAAGTGAAATACTGCAGACCTGCATTACTGGTGGGAATTTAGTGACTGTCTTTTTGCAAGAAATTGTGAGAAAACCCAATATGGATGATATCCATTTAGTAATTGTTTTAAGGGGAGTGAGCCGATATTAGGTCACGTGAAGCTTAGCTTCACAGAACTGATTATATCACTAGATAAAAAGTCAGAGATATTTCATAAAAAAAATAAATAAATAAAAATTTGACCCATGGTGGCTCAAGAGGAAAAGTCAGAGGATCACCAAAATGTATTAGAACACATTGTCATGCATCCTTGTATTACCACAGCCAGAACCTTTAGTTATCAAGCTCCTCTTCTGTGGAACCAGCTCCCAATTTGGGTTTGGCAGATACCCTAAAAGTATGCTAAAAACTTTCTGCAGGTATTTCTGCCTCTGGAGCTGTAGAGTCTGGATCTGTGATTTGTCTTGACTTGACTTGAAGGTTTGTACAACATTTTTTCAAGTAGATGTTGAGATATTTTCACAGAAAAAGTGAAAATTCTGACCTGATGGTGGCGCTAGTGGAAAAGTCAGAGGATCATCAAAGTCATTCAAATGTATCCTCAAGGGATCTTGAATATCTGTTACAGATTTCATGACAATCCATCCTATAGTTGTTGAGATATTTCAGTCTGAAGCGGTGGACCGTAAGACACAGACCCACTTGTCATGGACTTTAATAATGCCTACACTATTTGTCTTTCTCTGGAGACCATTGTGCTGCATTTAGGTTTCGGTTGTTGTTCATGCATGCAGTGAATTTGACAGGGCAGTGTCCCTGAGTGACAAGTCAGGCATATGTAGGAGGACCGCGGGGGCTTGGTCAGGGCTCTCAGGCCAGGTCGCCCGATGCACAGAAGGGTCATGTGCAGTAGGACAGGCTGGCTCAGAGATGCCTGAGGCCGACTGCCACAGCACACGAGCAGAAAGACGACTTTCTCTTCACATCTTGGCCTGTCATTCTGTCTGTGTTTGTTTTCCTTGTGTTTGTCAGAAAAGTGCTCAAGCAACACATTCAAACACACACAAACACATAACCAATGTTACTTTCTTGTTATTGTCGATTTATCTTTCCCTGTGTGAGCGTCTCGCTTACCACTGGTAACTCGCTTGTCGTTTTCTGTTACAGCATTTATTGTTGCTATGCTTCTGTCTCCCTACAATAGTTTTACTTTAGCTCTAACTGTAGTTTTTCAGTCAGTATCGCAAAGGTCTTGTAGGAGAGAGTTCCAGAGGTGGGGGGTGGGAGAGGAGGATCTGAGAGTATGGGAGGGTGCGTAGATATGAATGAGTTCAGAAAGATAAAGAGGGCCTAGGTAATGAAGGGAGCCAGTGAAGTTGTTGAAGAAGTGGTGTGATATGAGCTACTGATGGACTTGTGGTAATGATACGGCCAGCTGATTTCTGGACCATTTGAAGTTTGTGCAGACACTTGAGAGGAAGACCAAAAAGGATAGAATTGCAATAGTCAATATGGGATGTAACCAAGGTGTGAATCACAAGGTGTGCTGTTAGATTTAAGATTCAGATGAAGATGATTAATATTGCGTAGATGAAAGTATGCAGACAGAGTAACATTGTTGATGTGTGCTTCAAAAGTCAAAAATGTGCTTTTCACCCAATAGGCTGATTATAGCATAAATAAAATTACTTAACCAAACAGTTCCAGTTAAAATTCTTGAATACTTGAAGAGATATGAATACTGTAAAAGCAAATATTTTAAAATGTCTTCCTAAAATTAAAGGTAACGCTTTAGATTACAGCCTGCAAGTTATTAAGAAATACTGCATTTCAAAAAAGGTTTTACATTGCAATTTCAATTTATAATTTAATTTGTATATCAAGTTTCCCCTAGTAATATAACTATTATACCCTGTAGTTATTAAATAGAATAGACTCAGTAATTTAATGATACTTACAGTGTAATTTAAGTCCCTCCAAATTGTAAACCTTTTGTCTTCTTCCCTTGTACGTACATGTAGGTACCCGATTAGTATTTTATTGTTACCCTTTATGCACAATATAATCACACAGTAACTTGCAAGCTGTAATTAAAAAAAATACTGTTTAATTAATTGCAGAAACTAAATGTGTGGGCATGTATGTATTTGTTTCTTTCTGCATTTGTGTGTATAGTATATGTTTGTGTGTGTGTGTATCCTCTCTCCAGTTCTGTCAATGAGTGCCACTTTAAATTACACAGTGCTAATGGAAGTCGCACCCACCTCACTTTAGTCAGTCAACAGCTGCTGCATGCCTGAATGATCAAACACCAAGCAGGAATCCATCTGACAGTTTTTGAAGGTCCATCAGAGGTTTAAATTTCTTTTAATGGAAGTGATCGTCTTATGGAAAATCCTAAGAACTAAGTTTAACAAGAAACATTTTCCCCAATCTGCGATTAACTATACCGCCATTGTTAAGAACTATTTTGCTGCTCTTGGTTTGGAAAACCCTTTGCTATGCCCAATTATTCTCTCCAATACCTTCCTGTTGCAGTCGTTGGTGTATGAAAATGCAAGACAATAACTGTAAGAACTGCAGTGAAAATGCACATGCATGCAGGTATGAGCCAGTCAATGGATATGTGCATCAAGAAACAACAAATTAATTAATAAAGTAAACAAAGTTTTTACTTTTTATTTACAGTATTATTATAAACTTCCTGTTACATTCCCAGGGGTTTCTTTAGTATATTATTTTAGATTGTTATGATGACTGACACTGGTGTACTCAGTGATAATTATATTTGTTTGAAACACTTAAAATAAAATAAAATAAAATAAATAAAAAAACAGTAAATTTAAAACAATAATCTCAATCCGTTATAAAATGTCACATATTGCAAATTGGTGTAATTAAAGAGCACTTACAGTTAAGCATTCTGAGCAAACAAATTATTCAAATGCAAATGCATACGTGAGTGCTGCCTGACACACATCCATTTTCAATCAACGCTCAAACAGAAGTTTGGAATTCTTTAAAGAAACAACTGTAGAAATGTTTTATCTCCTTGTGTGGTATTTATTATAGAAAACAGCTATCATATAATACCACACACAAAAAACACAAAAAAACAGATAATCTTACCGACATTTCCACTGTTACGGACCATAGAGCAGTTGTGCAGACAGAGGTTGATACCAGGAAAACAATCCAGTATTAAAGTGTTGACTTAGTGGAAGTAAAATCCAGTTAAAAACCCTCCAGAGAAGAAGAAAGTGGAGCTGTATTCCTCTCATCATCCATTCTCCCGAGAAGCACACATTAAGCACAAAGCCTCTCACACACTCCAGCTCTCTGTCCCTGTGATTCAGCCTCTCCCCTCTCCCTCCTCTGCCTCTCTCTCGTTCTCTGGAGCGCTCAACCTTCAGTCCCCACTTTACTGCTTCCCCCGCCCCTCATCCTCTGCATGGCTTGCGGTCCTTATCACATGCACACACTCTTCCCCTAGAGCTTCAAGGTAAAGTCCACAGCAGCGTTTTTCTCCCCTTTCTCATTCTTTCCTTCTGATGTGCCTCGCCAACACCTATCTTCTTCCCCTTGTTTCTTACCACTTCAAACGTCTCTCATGCTTTGTATCATACAGTATCCATCACTGTTGAACTAAGGCTTTTAGTCCACGCTTCATTATAATCTTTCCTCATAGGCTGTTGGTCTTCAAGGATCTTTTAGCATTTAGCTCTTTGTACCTTTCATGTGTCCAAACTGCTTATGGTGTTCTATAGTTTTAAATTTTTATGCCATGGATGCTGTAAAAAAAAAAAAAAAAGACTGAAATAAATGAGAGAGACATACATTGTACTAATGAGAGGTAATGCTATTACAGTATGAAACAGGGTAAAATGCATCCATCCTCTCTTGGGCATTTGTTCAGCTTTGCCCCTGATGGCCTTGACCCATGTGTGCATGGCTTTGATCGTGTCTGGCACACGGGTCACATCCCATCCTCTTTGTTGCCTGCAGGGAGCAAAGACAACAGCACTCAAGTGAGACCCCTGCCATAAGACATGATAAGAAACACTAGACAACACGCTGCAGAACACATCACTGATTTGCCGTTGCATTGACACTACCTATGTATAAAACAAACTCCCGTAGAGAGGCTGAAGTCACATAGGAAAGACACTGAAATTGAAACACATACTCTGATAATATTAATGCTGAAGAAATGTTGATGAGGCCAGAGTGAAGGAATAAACAGTGATTTGCACTATATCACTTAATCCTCAAGGGTTTTTGTAAACATGCCAAATAAATAACTATAGGACATAATCTGTGTTATAGTAAGGGACATATTGTATGTATGATTCTGCTTTCCAACAACATATAACCTGGCTTCTGGTTGATTACATATGGAGTCCCAATAGCCAGAGTGACTGGTCTTGTAATGCTACTGCACATAACAGATAAAATATATATATATACTTTGTATAGCCTGCTGTCAAATAGTATGGCATAAGCTCTGGTAGAGGTCATGCTATAAATAAAACAACACAAAACAGGCAGCCTATACCTGTATGAATTCTCTCTGAGGTGACAGTCGCTGCATTTATCATGTAGAAAATAACTTATTTTCCTCTATTCCGCTTGCAGAAAATCATTTCTGCAGAAAATCATTTATGCATGCGGTTACTTTAGACTAATGCCTTAATTGTTTCATTTAAATTATACTTTTAGAGGAGATTCCTGGCTCCTACGATATAAATCAGTGAATCACAATAATGTCGATTCTTGCCTTTTATTTATCACAGTTCTACTACTTACTCAAATAAAGGTTCCAAAAAAAATACTCTGAACAACTCTACTTGTAACTATTCCAGACTAAGAGTCTACAGCAATACTTGCTGTGCTTGTAGGATGTACTTGCACTAGGCATATGCTCACAATAACAATGCTTACATGCTGATGTTTAGCAGCTATAATGTTTACCATGTTCACCATATTAGTTCAGCCTGATAGCACGCTAACATTTGCTAATTAGTTTAGCAGATGTTTGGTTATAAACCATTGGACAAATAGAAATTTGGATCTGAGGATGGCGCTAGATGAAAAGGGGCGCTCCAAAGTTATTACAATTTATCCTGACGGGGACATGAATATCTGCAAAATTCACTGGCAATTTATTCAATAATTGTTAAGACATTTCACTCAAAACAACAAATATCAACCTTTTGATAAGGTATCTATAAAACTTTCTTACTGTGTTCTAATAACATGTGTGCCTAATCTGTGTAGTCTGTGCCTACTGAAACTGTATCATTCTGTATTCCAGCTCAGTGGATTTAAAATGAAATGATGACTGAGGTTAAAGTGCTGAGTAAATGAACAGCTTCTGCATCTGATCCTGTTGAGAGTGCACGTGCCTCGGGTCACTGAATGCTGTAAAGCTTTAGTAACACTGCCACCATGAAATGACTTCATTTGAAATCTGTGTTTGATTTTCAGGATTTTCGTATCCAATTATATGCTTAAACTGATTAGTACCAGGAAACCGTCCCTTAAGGCTCTCGAGATTCCATGTTAAACCCTCTTGCACAATTAAACTAAGTAAACTCCAAGATATGAATCTGCAATCTATCTAGTCAGGCTTGCTACATGTGGGACCATGCGTATTCATGTGCATACTGTTACAATAGAACTACACACTCTACACATATTTGTACACACTATATGTGTGTAAGAGGATTTTATTGGATTTTTTTTAAGTGAAAATAACTGAGCACCATTTTTTCTTGTTGATCTGCGGTCTATTGTAGTATTTATATCTGTCATGTAGTGTGCTTATTTTTTTGTTTTGGCATGAGATGGACTCTTTCGATCTCTAAGAACTGTTTGAATGCTTACTTACTTTGTACTGTAAAATAAATTGAAAACTATTAGTGAGAAATTCTGAAGATAAAAAAGAAAATCCAAAATAAGATCAATCCAAAAATGGTTTTATGATTGTAGGGTCTTATTCTAAACACTGTAACTTATTCATACTACTGTACCTTGTGGTAACACTAATCATTGTGTTTGACAACTGCAAAATATATAAAACATTGTTATTTAGGATGCTAAATTAATCAAGGCAGCAAAACTAAAATTAAATATCTCGTTATAAATACAAACCTCTGTAAGCTCTCTGTGACCTCTTGTAAATACCCAATGCAGTAATACTGGACTTTCCTCTCTGCATCACATATATGACTTACTGCTGTCACAGTTAACTATTTACTGATGAAAGTAAAGTTTGATGAAATATTGGCTGTTTTTCTCTAATAACAAATTTAACAGCACAGTGTTTTGCAATATCATTACTCCCTCATCCAATCAAAATGTTAGCCTTGTTTACTTTGCAAGCTATGATGCAAAACTATGATGCAAACAGTACCCGCTGTTAGAGACTGTCTTGCCTTGCAAAATTATGAAACACTGACTTGTGAAATAGTTTTACTTTGCAATACCTGCAATCCTATTACAGTCAACATAGGATTCACAACTGAGCTAAACAGTTCAAAAATAGCTGAATCGATCAAAACTGAACTCATAGATTAAAACACAAACAGGATGAGCTGAATTCCCTTTTTTAATACAATAGACCGGTGCTCTAGGTGCAGCAAATTTTAATCATACATGTTCTGTTTCCTGAATCCAGACTGGAGAGTTTCCCTACTGATGGACAGTGAGATTTTGCAACTGTTTAATTTCAGAGTCCAGGAATCAATGTTTTTTGTGCCAAGGAGGAATTTCCAGGGCGGAGGCTTTATCTCTTAGCAGATATAAATGCTCCCGCTTCCAAACTCCAAACACACTGAAGAGGACAGATTATAACACTGCAGAAGATAAAAATTCTCAACAAAATGTGGTAAGTTTAAACACTCTTTTTGTCATCTTCTGAATCCTTCTCATATTTATGCACCTGAATTTAAATCTGTCTTCCTCAGTACCAAATGTTATATATTTAGGATTTAAAAAATTTAAATTTGCAACAAAAAGGCTACAATCTCTAAATCTACGCATAATTTTAATATGAAAGGTCTGATCTAGTATATTTTAAAAAGCTAACTTGGTTGAATTTTCCAATAATTATCCAGTAATGTATTTTTTTTATGCTGTTGTAAATCAGGTGCTTATTTATCTAACTAAAAAACTGATTTGTTCACCATTTGTCAGAGTTTTTGTCTCCACTGATCCAAAATAACAGAAACATTTAATGCATGTATCATGTGACTCTGTTGTTGTTTGAAGGTTTTCTTTGTCTGCGGTCGTCCTGGCTGTGTGGGTCTGTCTGGCAGATGTGGCTCACACTGAAGAAAGGATGAAACACTCGGGTAATACACACATACTAACATATACAAACACACACATTTGTCCATGATAACTGATCCAGAGATCCAAACAGCAGCCTTTTACTAAAGAACACATTTAAGTGGATTCAAGCGACCGCAGGCTCAAGTTCTCTGAAGCTACTGTTTTACACTATTGCCTTCTCGACAGCTGCTGTTCAGATAGATAACTCCTGCATGAAATGACACGGGCTTCCCTGCGGGATCTGAGGGCTGGGCTATTACTGCTCATTTCAGATATTGTTCTTCATTTGGTTGTAACGCTACAGTATCTGACAGGGAAATTGCCTGCTTGCCTGTTTCTCCTCAAACAGCCCTTAAAAATTTACATTAAGCCAAACAATCAGAGTCCAGTGAGATATATGACTAAACTGACTGGAGGCATGTTGAAAAAAATGTTTTGATAAGAGAAGGGAACTTCATTTCAGTAAAAAGATGATAGCAATGAGAGACAGAAAGCATCAAATGTAACAGAAATATTGAATCAATTATCTATTCATGCAGTCTATGTAATTCATCAAACCAATTAGTCATTCATTAATTTACTGTAATTGCACTTGTAAGCCATTTTTTACTGTATTGAAAACATTGATCGAACAAGATTTTAGAAATAATTTTAATTTTAATTATAAATAAACATATCAGGATGTAAAATTATAAACCGTTTTTATTTTTTTAGTTTTTACAGTGCAGAATTGAGCGATCCATGTACTAAGCATGTTGCCATCACTCAAGATCACTTAAAGTAGCTTTCATAATCTCAGTCACGCAAGACACGTGGCTCAAACCACAGAGAGCGGATGGATACCCTTCTTGCCTTCATGATGAATAAATTAAAAGCTACTGTTTCTGGAGGAAGTCCTCAGAGCATGAAAGCATTGCATTAAGACGACAAAGCTCCGTTTAACAGCACATCTCTGGAAGTGATAACAAGCTTTAATGACTGCAGTGCATATGCTACAACGTGATATCCCAGGTGTCAGGGAGATCATCTTTTATTAAATATGTTTTAGTTCTACTAGAGGGAAAACTGGGAAGAACAAAAATGTTGTCAACAAAGTTTAACACACAAAGGTAAACTACTCAAACTGGTGAAGCATTCTTAATATCTGGGCTTAACAGACATCCTAGAAAGGAATTAGTTTGTAGTGGCTTAATTTATTCAGGTGTCATTGAGATCAAGAGACATTTGAGCACAAATACTATAAAATAAAATCAGCAAATAAACCTTTAAAGTTTATAGGAACATCAAAGGTTTGTGCTTTTGTGAAATGCATACATGTGTTCCTTTTGTAGTTTGGAGCATTAATAATAGATGTCATCAAAGAGCAGACTGTAACCTGGAGAAAGGCTGGTTTTCTGTGGAGTCAGTGGCATACAAGATTGTATCAGCATAAAAAGGGATAGAAAGAATACTACTTTATTTTACTCAAATAAAAAGTAAAAATGTAAAATGCTTTGTTAAAATGTACTCAGAGTAAATAGTAAGGGCCCTAATATTGATCCTTTGTGGGACACCCTCAACCATGTGACTTGATTTAAAAACCATCAGCTATAAGAGTCTTAATTTTACCAGAAAGCCATGATTTGAAGCAGCTGTCAGAAGATTAATCACACCAATGGAAAGCATGTTCAACAAAAAGTGATCAATGGCATCAAAAGACTTCTTGTGTTTATCTAACCTATCAACATTTACAGTGTAGGCCATATGAGAACAATATCCATGTCATGTAAAACAGAAATTCCTTCAAATAAAAAAAAAGAAAACAACTTGCATATATGTTTCAGCCACCAGGTTAGCATCACTTCGTTCCAGGCGAATGGTTGGGGGGCTTTTGGCTCCTCAGGTCCCCTGGCAGGCCATGATCTACATCGCTGACAGTATACTGGACGGAGGCTATGCAGGTGGTGCTCTTATTTCTGACCGCTGGGTGTTGACGGCTGGAAGGAACCTTTTTGTCAGGAAGACTCGACAGGACATTCAGGGAAAAAAGCCTGTCATTCCTAAAGTGTACCTGGGAATCTTACAACGAACAGATGGATCCAAAGAGGTCGCTATAGAGAAGGTGAGCAAGAAAAGCATTTGATCGAGGTCAAATACAAATGTTTACCTCTTCAACCATGTTCAAGACCCCAGCAACCACTGTTCAAATGCATGTTGTTCATCCTTAGTGTGTATATTTATCAAGTTCTAGGCAAAAAATTGATTTATGTAGACACCCATTTTGCAGTGATGAATTACAGGAAATATTTAAAATGTATTGCACAGACATTTTCTTTTTTCACTTTTATTAATTTGTTCTATTTTTTTCATTATATAGATATTGTGCATCACATCTTCACTACCCATTTCCGTTCTTCACTATATATAATCTTTTTTTTTATGTAAAGACTCCTTCTTAAAAACATGGCTTATTTGAATTTCACTTTACGCAAGTGTGACATAGCTACAACGTTGAAGCAACACTGTACAAAGAAAGCCATATATCACCAAAATGTAATTTTTTTTAGGAACTGAGAAAAACAGCCTTCAGGACAAATGAGACTTAGTGGTAAACGGATTTTCTCAAACTGTAAAGTAGCATGTAATCCTTTGAAAGATAAGTCTGGTGATATTCAAATTTCTTTTTGCTACTAACAAGTATTGCCTGTGTATCCAAAGCTTGATGTACTTTGATTCCTCTATTTTCCTAGTCGACAAATAGTCGTTAGTTCAAGCCATAAGCCAAACGTTGCACGTTTATGATATTAATTTAATTATTTAGATATTTTTTGGGGGTGCTTCAGAAAATTGGTTTCATGGTTCCCAGGGTCGAGATAATGTTATAAGTAACATTGTTAACACTGTGCTACAAAAAATTCATAACCATAATAACGAGTCTGTAAAATATACATTTTACAAGAGCAAGCTGCCTTTTGACAACACCGGGAAAAATGGTGATAATTCTGAATGTTCAGAGTTTGCATGTCACCTTCTAAGTTTATGTGAAGTACTGAACACTTAAACATGTTTTTTGAGCTGTAAACTGAATTATATGACTGTACTGCGTTGAAACAGTAATTCTTTTTTCCAAATATATGAAAATCGGCATTTCATGGGTTGAAAATGGCTCATCTACTGTTTTAAATCAGCCCTGAACCTTGTAAGCCAATGCTGAGATAGAGTCGACCGGTTGGGACCTATCTACATGTCATGAAATATATATTAAAAAAAAGTCCTAAAACTAATCAGAGGTCGGATGTGTAGGGCTGATGAACAATAACGTTAACTCTCTCCTACAGATTGTTCTCCATCCACGCTTCCAGAACCAATCTGACTGGGACAACGACCTGGCTCTGATCCAGCTGAAGGAGCCTGTGGTTATGAGCAAAACAGTGACCCCCATCCCTCTGCCAGAGAGGGGCCAGGACCTGGCAGACACCGTTGGGGGGTTAGGGGTCATCACTGGCTGGGGCTGGGGGAGAACCTTATCGCCTGCTGCATCGCTCAAATACCTCATACTGCCCCTGGCCAATCACTCTGCCTGTAAAGCAGAATATGAACATGATGCCCTCACACCAGCTGTAGACAATGACATGTTCTGCACTGGACCTACAGGGTATGAGGAAAATGTTTGTTTTGGTGATGCAGGAGGTGCTCTGGCTGTCACAGATGCTAAAACTGGGGACATTTACGCTGCAGGGATCCTTTCCTATGACAAGTCCTGCAGCAGAAATAAGTATGGAGTCTACATGAAGATTTCTTCATATTTGCCCTGGATTCACAGTGTCATCAGAGGAGATGCAGAGGATTCATCTGCTCTGCGTTCTGATGCAATGTCTAAGATGTTCTCATGGCAGCCGTAAAGCTTCAGGCTCTGTTCTTTTGATTATGTAGAGAAATCATGTATTGAGCCATTTCATTAAATTCTTGTAATGTAACCACTGCTGTGCTCTGTCACTTAAATGTTGTGGTTGGAAAGGAGAGAGAAAAATGATTATTGAATAAATTATAGTAAATAAATACAGTATTCTGCAAATCTTCTAGTTTGCCACAATACGCACAAATTGCCCTGATTATCATCAGTTGTTTCAGCAAACAGCCAAAATGACATATGTTTACATCATGTCATCTTTCAAAGGAAAGACTGAAGTTGTTAATTTGGAAGACTTGTTGATTTAAAAGAAAACTGCTGTTACCACAAATATGTTTCACTCTTACACAGTTGAACTTTGGGAAAAGAACTTGAGAGCTTCAAAGGTTGAGTCGACATTTCATCATGTGGGACAGCAAAAGTTGATGATGGAATAAAAGTGAATGACACAAGTCCGAATTTGTGTTTTTTTATTGTTGCCTGCAGGTATTTTTTTCTGTTTTCCCACCAATAGCAGCTGGACTTGAAAGCTATTTTGGTCTGACAGATGTGTCCACACAAATCATGGCCTGTCTCAAGAGCAAATGCTTTTCTCCATGCCAGAAAAATGGGATGATAACAGCTGCCTCTCCAGCCAATACAATAGGAGACGGAAAGATAAGAGGAAAGGAGAAATCAAAGCACAAGGCGGAGAGGACTGGTTTTGTTTCTCTGGGTCTTTTTCAATGTAAGTGTGAGGACATACAGGCTTAAGTTGAGGGGATGAAGAAAACTGATATTTTTCATTCCTGTCATCTCAAATATATAGGTGAGATATTTAATCTGTTAATTATAGCTACGAAAATGCAGCAAACAACTTCCACCATAAAACCACTGCTGACTTTAACCAATAAACCTGTTGTGAAAATGTAACCTCTTGATTCCCTGCAGGACATCAGATTAGTGACCTTCACATATGGTGATTTACTTTAGTCACTTGATCTTTCCAAGGAGATTGCATGTGATAAATATATACAATGAATTACATATATGCCACAGATTTCAGAACAACAACATAGACACGTAACTTCAAAAGGAAACCCTTCAAAATCTACAGCAAATTATTTAAATTGACACCAAAACACCTGTAATACTCATCTGATGAAGACATTTTATGTAACAAATTGCATGAAAGTCTATGGACATCATTCAAAAGTAAAGCAGTTTTAAACTGGCAAAAAGGCTTAACAATTAGTTATAACGATTGTTGTAACAAGGGTACACCTAAGCCTCATATGTGGTGATATAAGTCTTGGCTAACCTATTTCCAGTCTGGTATCGTTGTGTTTAGGTTGTGATGAGATGGTTGGGGTTAATAACACGTTTGGTGTTGTCAAGGGTAAGAATGTGGGCAGAACATCTGTGTCTCATAACTGCAGTGAGATCCATAAAAAGACTTTAAGGGGTGGGAGGCTACAGACAAGTGACAACATAAAGGCAACCCCTGAATAAATGAGTGGAGAAACATTATGAATGCAGATGCTTTGATAGAGGGCATGAGGGGTTACATTGAATGGTTTGGTAAGTATAAAGTTATGTTAATCTTGTGCTATGGTCTCTGTGGACTCCTATGGGAGATTTTGGACCAACGAGATAGACATTGCTCTACACCGCCATCCTCAAACCACCAAATTAAGGAATGTCTTTTGGAAGAATAGTGTCAAGTAAATTTTAATTATACAGTCCAAAATCGTATCTATCCTTACTTGAGGCACAGACTGGGAGGCTCAGTTTAGGACGCAAACTTTCCTTTTGTCCAAGAGGAACACCCTGTACACATCATCAATGCATACAAAGGTGTGTCTTGGTATACACTCACTGATATCATGTCGACAGCATAAAGAGATTTTGAGACAAACAATCGTTTTAGCTGCTTAGTGAAGTGTATACAAAATCATTTAATGACATTTGGCATTTTTTAGGTAAAACAAAAATGTAGCTTTTGAAGGGAGTAAGAAGGACCTTTTTAGCAGGTCTGCAGCAGGGTGCAGGAGGTTCTCCGCTATGACTTCTAAAATATTAATATCCCTGTCAAGGGCCATTACTCTCCACCAGTCTCAGAGTGTACTCTCTCTGGCTCCATCACTCCTGCAGAGCACTGACTGAGGTCAAAACACGAACAGTCTTTTACTGCACTTTAAACCAGAATTAACATGGATGATGAATATTGTGTTAGCACGTTGTATATGTATACAGATACATAAGGGTTAATGACAGAGTATTAGTATTTCTAGATTGACCATCATGGCCAACTTTATCCGTAGATACAGTAAAACACTGTTTACTGTTCCTTGCTGTCACAGTGCATGAGGGAATGATGTACCAGCTATATCCTCACCTCTGAATTGGACGAACTTTTAAGTCATCAAAAATTGTGTATTATATTTAGATTCAGTGATATATATAATCTTCACTCAAAAACATGAATTGCTGAGGCCTATACTGGTATAGACCTATACTATAATTAATAGCACTGACTCAGCCTGTTACATTTTGTGAGTTGGGCCTGTGATATGTTAACCACAAATATTTACGATATTTTTCTCTTTTTGTCTCACATAGTTAATGAGAACCTCAATTGAAATTTTTGAAGAAACACATGTAGCTGTCCATCTGGCAATCTGTTTAGTATATTTAATATCCAAATTACATGGTAAAAATGCAGAGCTGCTGAACATTTTCACTTTTGAGGTTCTTTTGCGTCACATTGTTGTTTGATTTAATCCTGGTTTTCTAAAGAGCTATGTAATACTGTTTTTGAAAAATGCTTTATAATGAGTTTATGATGATGATGAGTATAATTATTAGTGTTAGAATTAGTATATATCATTATTAGATATGCAAAGATAACATACAGAAAGTCTATTCTGTTAAGATCCGCAATCAATAAATGTGGCGCCCTGTGGTCATTCATCCCGACACGTACATATATTGTTGATTGTGTCTCACATTAAAAGAAGCTAAGCATCGAGGCGAATGTACTGCTGATAGTGGCCATCTGTAGATTAAATAATCAAAGAATATTTAGGTAGAGATGAAACAAATCAACACTACTACAATCTACAATCAATATTTAAATATTTAATATCTAAGCCAGTCTGCTGATGGAAGCATTTGTGTACTCAGCTGCCAGATTATGTATTCTGTCCTCATGTGTAACTGGTAAACTGAAGCTTTTTGAGCTTCAACATCCACCTTTCTATTTACTCTATCTACCACACACACACCAAGCTTTTCACAAGGCAATAATACAACAGATATGGTGAACTGTACCACCTGTACAACCATTTTCCACTGCTTGCCAAAACAGGACTGCCTGTGCATTTTAGTTGTCATAGATAAGCTCTATTGAATGAATGAATACATGAATCAATAATGAATGATACTTCCCTTCAAATATTATACAGATATGACCAGGAAACAGACAGAAGAATCAAGCGTCAAAACAGTCATAAGCCTCAAAATGTTAGGACCCTGTCTATTGTGCTTGTTTCTCTCTCCTCATGGTATTTATTCACAATCCTCCATCTTTTTTTTATTAGGATCCTTAAAGGCAGTTGAAAAGGCACTGTTGGTATTCTTTTCATCCACTATCCTCATACGAGTGTCATGTTCAGGCTCAGCTCTGTCAGTTAGTAAGTACATTTACTTTGCTCAGTTAATTTACATCTTCCTCTTTCTCTCACTGTCCCTCAGTGGATTGCAATTGTCACAACTCTCTGATTTATAGGACACCATAAAGGCTGTGATTGGCTCAGTAGTTGCTCCCACTATAAACATAAAACAAAAACACCACATCTTTTGGAATTGATTCACAAATTCGAGATATTCACTGCAACTCAGAGTTCTGGAAGCAGTTTGCCCAACTTCCCATATCAAAAACATAAGTTCACAAGAAGAATATCCATCTCAGAGCCTTTAACTTTGGACTTTAACTTGCTCTAATTTCACCATCTCAGTGTGGGTGTAGCTTGTTCAACCGCTCCACAATAGACAAGCTGTACGGCTGTAGCAACATGAAATTTCCTGCGTTTTACCACAGAGGTACAGGATGTTACAACTATAACAGTAAAGAGAAAAACAAGTACAAGTGATTCAAGGTTGTATGTGTCCCTTGGAAACAGCAACAAAAACTGAAATGTTTTGTCACTCAGGTGTCAGTGAGATATTTAAAAAACACAGAATCAGGTCAAACATTTTCATGCAAATGATTGAAGCTTAAGGTCTTCTTCTTCTTTGACGTGCAGTCAGTCACATTTCCTGCAACCTCCTCTAAATGTGGAACAGCATGTTCTTCTTTGACACGCATGCAACTTCATCTTTATGTGTTTGTATGTGATGATGAGATGAACCAAACCGCCATGCGTCCTTTGCAGCTTTTAGGTGCCTATTCAGGCTCTGACACAATGGAGAGGGTTGATGGAGCTGACAGTGATTAAATGCCATGTCTGTCACAGGGCTGTGTCTTGTCCAGGATACAACCGCTTGGCACAACTCCCTTCAAACCTCCTGGTCTCATCACCAGTCTCTTATCAGGGAGGAACGACAGTCACTAATGCTGGTCAGAGTTGACATGACTCGTGTTTATCAGATTTTGAATTTGACACTTTTTGCTATTACAGGAAAACCTAGGGAGGAAGAAAATCACCCCATATAAACACCCTACATACAATGGCAAATAAGGGAATAGATATGTAAAAATAAATTTAACCAGATAAAAAGCATCTATAATTCACGTACACAGCTTAAGAAGCTACATAAGCAGTGTGTTCAGCTGCCTTATAAATAAAAGGAGAGGTGCTGTTCCTTAGTTAAGAGGTTCTGCTCTGCGATTGAGGGAAGCTTTTTGAAGGAGATGTTTGCGGTATGAGAGCAGTCAGTGTATAATTTCTATGCTGTCATGGCCATTCTGGTATCATAAATTAATGTAATAGAGAGTTTTCAGTGTGCACAACCTTCTCCAACTGTATCTTGCCATGGGTTGTCATGTTACTATACCACAGCAAGATAGAAAAGGTCAGCACCCTTTCAAAAACAGCTCTGTAGAAATGCACCCTTCCTCCTTCAACAGCAATAATGACAAAAGGACTGATGTAGCTTTACAGAGCTGTTTTTTTTTTCTCACATTAAACCAAAGATTTATCAGTTTCAGACAGGATGACTCCCTCTTCTGTGTAGAGGCTTCACTCTGAATTTGAAACATTGTTCAAATATAAATCTGCAGTATGTGTCAGAGTTTGCCCTAAAATAAAAGATTACGGTCAACAAAATCTAAGGCTGGTTGTGCCTTCTACATTGCTCTCCCAATGCTGCTATCTTTAGCTCATTCTCTTTAGGCAACATATTGAGTTTCCATAGAATTTGGGGACCTGCAAGAGACAGATTACAAAAAATAACAACAGTCAAAATTGGTGCAGAGATATCCTGATTTGTATGTAAAGAAGTAGATGTAGTCTGTGAATCCAAATCCCTCCTTTTACAGGCTGAGTAATACTCCCCATGATGAGTCCACATTTAAGTGAGCTTACATAAAGGTTGATGCACCAAGACAAGTCTAGAGACCTTGAAAAATGTAACACAGTGTGTCTTCCCAAATGCTTTCACCATTCCAAAGAGATGCATGCTGGTTAAACAAGGCCACCTGGTGGCCAAAGAAGTCATATCATGTAATTTCTTTTTAGGTTATGGGGGAAAATATGATATGCAATATGACTTCTCTCTGACTTCGGATGGGAGTACATAGCTCTGCCCATCAGAGGTCATCAGAGGTTTCATTTGCCAGAATACACAATACCTGTGTGGGTGTGTAGAGTGTTTATTAAGAATGTACATCACATTTAAGTGATGAGTATGGTCCCTTTCATCTGAATGATGGCAATAATTGAATTCATTTGATTTGAGAACATTAACAAAACTCACAACATGTTGTCTGAATAACAATTAATAAGTCTTTTAGCTTCTGAACACCAATAATAATAATCTTTTTTTTTTTTTTTAAAGATTCCTAAATTGGGACAGGCTGTGGTTTAGTTTGGACCCTCGTGATCTGTGGCAATTAACACTGACATCAGCTTTACCCTTCAACCTCTTTCCCCTCAGCAGAGTCTGAAGCCTGATATATAGAGAGGTGTGAAGAGGCTTCTCACATGGCTGAGATGTGTGAGCTTGTGTGCACAACAAAGAGCTTGAATGTTACGATCGTGTGTGTGTATGTATATGCATGGGTTTTATTAGCAGCTGATACAACAGCACATTAGAGCCCTTGTCAGCTTGATTACTCAATACATGTTTAACAAAAATCAAACAGATCAGTGGCAGAAGGTGAATGAAGAGAAAGACACAAAGCACTTTTATAAAAAAAGAGGGAACGATGTATCATTGAATCACTGAACTTTTTAATAAGTTTTCAGTAAGAGAATACCAGTATAGCAATATGACAGCTTCCCCAAAATTAAAATAGCAGGGAAAGTCTGTCATTTAGCAGTCTGGTTTAAAACTATCATCATCATCATCTACCCATTAATATTCTTCTGTAAAACCAATATGTTTTTCATCATAGTCTACCACTAATTTTAAAACAAGACATGTACAATCTTGGCAACTGAAGCCTCTTAAATTTACCCATGGATCTTACTGCTTACTGCTAAGCTATAGTTGTTTAATGTGCATTGTTACTTTTTTTTTATTTTAACAGCCAATCTGTCAACTCAACCTCAAAGTTTAAATGTCAGTACTGTATGAAGCTCAATCAAGGAGAAAAGGGAAACACCATGTGTGAATCACAGTGCACTGCTATCCAGATCTGAAGATGGATCTGAAGCTCAGTATTTCACCCTCCCCAGAACTGCTAAGTTCCGCTATATACAAATAGGGTTATTGCTAACTCATCCTGTCATGTGTAATGATTCTATTGGAAATTGGATCCAAACAAGGAAATACGTCAACCATTGCCATCCTAGCAACAGCATTGCTTCTCTACAGTATCTCTTATCTCTTATCGTATCTCAGCGTCAACAACCAGGCGCCAACCTGTTGTGTCTAAACCCCGAATACAGAAGATATCTAGCAGACCTTGGTCTACCAGGTGCCAGAGCCAACACAGCCTTGTCAGGCACACAGAGTGAGACAGGCAAACAGAGACAGGCAGTTGACCTGACCTGTGAAGCCCTGTCTTAAGTTATCTTTAACCTACAAGAGAAAGTACTATGGGAGCATTTCATCAATTTATTTCCTCTTTCACTTGATATTGTTAAATATAACTGACTTTTAGGCAATGGTTCATTTTTGTTCCTGCATCAACTTTAGTGACAGAGCAGTATTTTACAACCCTTTTGGAATGACTGACAACAACAAGCATAAACACAGTGCAACATACTGTACATTACATGCAAAAAGGGCTCAGCAGTAAGAATGCACTGGCTTCTGCATCCCCCAGTGGCTGGGTTGTAGCTGTGGATAGAACCACCAACCGTGCAATTAGCGGACAACCTGCTCTACCTCCTGAGCTACTGCCCAACTACAGTCTATTCCTTAAACCACAATATACTAATATAGGTTAGAAGTGAAAGATGGAAGAAAACACTTGTAATTCTATTATATTCAAATGACAATTCAGAAAGAATCTGAGTTAAGGGTTTATGAATTTTCAGTGATGTATTTTTCACACCTAGCTATATCATTCAGTGGTTTTGACCTTTGAATAACATAAATATCTACAACAATTGGAAACACTTGACTTCTACAAACTGTCTTTATTGTGGGATATGAGTTATATCACATAGCCATAAATGCCTCCCACCAAGCAGATGTCAACTATGAGCCTATGTGGATTAACGCTCACATCAACCTTTACAAGGCCAGTGCCTTTCTACCAGTTATCAGAGTTCATCCTCGCGGTCACAGACACACTGTGTTCTGTACCTTCTCTGTGCAATATGTTCACTTTCATACACAAACACACACACAGAGATACACACACATACACACACACACACACACACACACACACACTTGATAGGATTTGATCAAAGCACTGCAGTGCATGGAAACTGGAGGGGGAACAACACCTTTCTCTGGGTGTGACAGGACACACAAGGATGGCTCAGCCCTCTGGATGAAAAGCTTTATATTAAAACCTTTGACCTGTCCTTCCCCCCTTTGCGCGTTGTTGTGTTGCTTACATAACTATCAATTTATTTGCTTGTACTGCACATTGGCAATCTTAAGTGCCACTTGTTATGCACCAAATCATTAGGACCATTCATGGAAACCATAAACCCGATAAACCGTTTTATTCATACATTCCATCGAAACATTGAATATGTCATCACAAGTGTCACGTTGTGCACACACAGATTAATGAAAACAAGACAACAATATACATAAGAGGCATTGAAGGGTACTGAAAATTAACTATAATTCTTGGCATGTACATAATCATTAATTCAAGACCGTATTTTCTGAATGTTGCCATACCAGCATATCATTTAAGCTACAACTTAAAGAAAACCATCCACTTGTGATCCATCTCACAGGATGCAGCATGATTTCTAACTTCATTTCACAGTTCTGTGTTCTTCCATGGGATCTGTTCATTAATGTGTCTCCTCTTGATCTTGCTCCTCCCACACAAACTCTACAGCGCAGTCCTGCATCTTGGACTCGAACACGCCTTTGAAATATTGATTCTGCTCCTCTGTGAACATGTTTTTCCAATCTCCAATCTTACCTGAAATGCAGGAAGGGAACAGGGAATAAAGCAATAAGGATGATGTTTTACAATAATTAAAGGCCAAATAGGTTATTTTAAAAAAAATACATATTCACTACAGTAAAATGTACATATATAATTGAGGCAATAAAGCTTTTCTCAACTAATCATGATTTCCCCGTTTCCAGTCTTTATGCTAAGCTAAGCTAAATAGCAGCTGGCAGTAGCTTCATATTTACTGTACAGATTTGAGAGACCTTTTCTCATGAAGGAGCCCTTGCTATGGTCCATTATCTCTTCAGAGATGAGGGTGTAGTTGACCATCTTGTTGCCTTTCATGCTGCTGAAGCTGGAGTGTTTCACACAGTTATTGACCTCATCCTCCACCAGGCCACACTCCAGGAAAGAGCTTACCCTCTCTATGGCGCCATGTAGGTCCTGACAGCAGAAAGAGGACACTGATAATATTCAAATAATTCAAAAGAGGAAGTAATCAGAATATAAAATTTGGATTGCATCACTTCCGTATCAGTTGTATTTAATACGTGTGTGTGGTCAATGTGCTATAGTTTCCTTGAAATGCTGAATGAATAATTATACCCTCTGATGGTAATTTTCACACTGACAGACTTTCCACATCGCTTCCGATAGGGGTACAAGTATCTTATAAGAAATTCTATTCTTAGTTTTCTAGAACAAAATACATAAACATAATACAAAATACATAATAAAATGTAATGTCATGAGAATGATGAAGCAGTTATTCTTTACCAACGACATCTCTTCATAGGTGATGTGAAGCAGATTGTTCATAGTAGCTGTCTGACTTGTCCAGCCTTTAACATGGTCAAACCAGGAGCCAAAGGGCACTGAAAAAAATAAGAGTGACAAAATACTGTACATTTGATCAAATTATAATTTTGGCTGCAGAGCTGAAGTCCGCATATGCTCACAAAACAATAAAATGAATATATCTTGTGTCCTGACGTCAACTCACCTGTGCCCTCCAGGAATTGGTTTAAAAACTTTGGAAATGAGCCGGGCTCAGGGAAGAAGTTAGCCATTTTGTGGAAATGGTAAAAGGACACCACCACATCTTTAGGGTTTCTGCTCACATAGATGACCTGTGAGATGACACACAGCAACAGTGTGTTTGCACTGTACTTTGTGTAGCAAGACTATTTTTGGGAGCAGATACATATACTGATATTTGTGAGTTAAACACAATCTGATATGGATAAGGTAACCGAACAGAAACATAAAAACATAAAGTTAATTTGACCTTGGCTTTGGAGCCCTGGAGGGCAGGGCCTAGCAGGTGATAAGGAAGGTGTGTAGTAATGACTCGAGGCTTGGTGGTCAAGGTCTCCAGTAGCGCAGTACAATAATGTTGCTCCAGCCAGGGAGCTCGAGCCCAGTTTGGGACAGTCTGGGACAAGTGTGGGTCCCCTTTGCTGAATATTAGAGTCACAATTTCCTGCATCCATGTGGTGCCTGTTGAGGGAAAAGAGAGAAGCATCTGTGACCTGACTTTCATTAAATCCAATAAATGAAACCAGCAAAAAGATACTTTAAAAAAGTTCAAAGGCCTAAACTGCAAAGTCATAGTATTACTCCATTATGTCTGCAATGAGTTATTCAACATGCTTCTGTGGTTAGTTTCATTACACTTGAAGACACTGCAGATGCCATGTATCCGAATCAATTTGTCGTCTCTTCTTACCTGACTTTGGATAGGAGACAATAAGTATATCCGTGTCCTGAAACGGAAAGTTTAGTGCGAGTTGCAAAGAATCCTGGGTGTGCAGGTGTCCAGGAAACAAAATACCATGAAACGTCTCTATGACATCCAACCTGGCCATGTCCAACTTTGAAATACAGTATGTATTTGCTGGTCTCTGTCTCTCTTTTTAAGCTGCCTCTTGACTAGTTTTCCTTTTTGTTTTTATCCTTCCGTAGCTCTACCTTTGCCTGTCTGTCTGTCTACTCTGGCTCTGACTGAGGGATGAACGCAGAGGCTTCACATGAGTTGAAAAGAGGAAATGGAAATGGAAAACCTCAGCTTGGCGTCAGACAGTGGGTGTTTCTTGCAACACATTACAAAACTGGAAAACATACAGTTGCTTGAGTCATTTTGTCTTGCTGTCTTCTCCCTTACAAAAAAATGTCTCTAACCTAAATAGGACCTGCATCCTGCTTTGTTAAATTAAGGCTAAATCTGCACTAATTTATATTATCAATAATTCAAATGACTGACTGACCATGTGAAAAGTCTTATTTGTATTGACTAACCCACAGACAAGTACTCCTGTCATTAAGTGGCTGTTATATTATATTGCAGTCTGGGACCAATAGAGGGCACTAGGCTCCAGTGCTATTTGCATATTGGGATTATGTAGAGTCATGTGCAGAGTGTAAATGGCCGAGGTAGAAGAGACTGCAGCCCAATATTGGTCATGTTGCAATGTCCGAATGTAAAGCCAGCTCAACTGAAGCTGAAGTCTGTGCATCTCATAATTGAAATACAGAGATATCACAACTCTCATCAGTGTTGTTTCCAGACACAGCTGGCAAATTGTTTTAAAAGCTCCAACAGGCACCAAGACATTTACCAAAGAATATACTGTATAAAACGAGTAGCCTTAATAAAACCAACAACTAAATCAACAGTTAAAGACTAAATAATTGAAGATGAGAGTATGCAGAAGCTTTAATTAATAACCTACCAAATAAATATAAAAGTAAAACAAAAAAAGCAAGCCTGTCGGTAATATATAACAGTATTTTTTATGTACGGATTCATACGAGGAAGTCACACCTTAAAAACATGGGCTGTATTATAAAGTGTGACCAAAATATTTTATTTGTTGCTAAGGAGGATTCTCAGGGGAACAGGTTGATGTAAGCAAGTCATCATAATACTTTAACTGAGTGGTTGTGTTCATTAATATTTGCATGGACACAGACACACACAACCAGGGAATAATTTGCCTATAGTGCTTATAGGTCTGTACATACTGTGTCATGCATACTGTACAACATTATGGAGCTTCGGGCAACATTTTGAGGATGATCAATTAAAAAAAAGGATCACAACATGCAGTCACACAACCTGCTCAGACTTGGACTAATAAACTGGTTTGAACAATGGGAGACCATACACAGCTTTTAACTAAAAATAAGTCTAGTAGCATAACAGGGAATGAACAAAAGACGAACTAAACACAACAAAACCAAAAGGGTGGGGGCCAGAGAAGACAGAAAGCTTGACTGTCACCAGCTTTTAGTTGTCAGGCTCAGCTGCCCTGAATCCTCCTGATGAACTGACTCAGCCCTCCAGCCTCCTGCAGTGAGAGAGAGGCAAACATGTGCACAGGGTCGTCACAGTATTGTTCAGGAACTAAAGCTTGTAAGATTTAAAATGTAATGTGCTTGTAATTAGACCAGTTCTGATTTCTACTCTATGTGGATGGATGCTTTTCCAAATATTTCACCAGAGCTCTGACGCTTATGTCTGAGACCCCACTCATCGATGGGTAAGTGCAGATGTCCTTTGCATAAAGTAAAATGTGCTTATGCTTGATTATTAATTGTTTGCCACATGAGCAACAATAGCAGAAAACATTTAATACTCTGTAGTAAAATTTCACATCTGGAAACAATTTCTGGAGCCCAGAGCTTAGCAGTTCTCCTCCCTGCTGTCAAAACACAGTTTATTAAACCTTTGGCAAAATGCTCCATGAGTCTGAACTTTTACTTCTGATCTTTCAGCCATAATGACCTGCCTTGGCAACTTCGAAAGCAATTCAATAACGAGCTCAACAAAGTGGATCTTTACACACTTGAAACAACACACACCAACATCCCTAAGATCAAGGAGGGGCGGCTGGGAGCGCAGGTACTTACAGAACAGCATGTACTGGGAACTAAGAAATGAACGGAAACGGAATCTATTCAAGGTCAAGGCATTCTTTATCTGCTTGTCCCCACGTCTTATTTTCAAAGCAGATGCCATTTCACAAATTTGCTTAAGATAATATTGAAATGAAAAATTCAGCTTCCGGACACAGATTCAGGATTGTGACACTGTCTAACAATCGTCATTTTATTCTGATACTGAATCATGCACTCATCTTTGTAAATTATACATACTAATTGAATGGACCTCATTGAGAGTACAGAGCAAGATTCATTCTCTGCCACCTCTGTAAAATGCTCTCCAGTTTCTAACCACTACCATGCTAGATCATTCAGGTGGAAAATCTTTACATGGCCTTGACAAAACTACCCTCTTCATATTATGTGAATAAAGAAAACCTTAATCTGGGAAGTTGCCATACTATCAGGCATTTAAGCAGCACATTCAAAAAAATGAATTATGTTGAATCTAATAATGTAAAATAAGCCAAGGCAAAGATTTCCTCAAAATTTCTCAGGTCTTATTATAATGTGTTTAGTGTGACTGTTGTTTTACTGTGCATTTCCATTATAAATTGGCTGTTTTATGCAGCCATCCAGGTACCTCTTGTAAAAGAGGTTCTGTGTTTCACACTCCAGGTTATATGAACAAAGCATACATATAATCAAACAATAAAAAAGGATGTGGCTTTAAAAAGTTTATAGCAGCTCCATAAACTTTCCCTGGATACACTGCAGGGCTGATAATTTTCATATCATTCTTTGTTCCTATTTCAGTTCTGGTCGGCCTATGTTCCCTGTGACACTCAGTACAAAGATGCTGTCAGACAAACTCTGGAGCAAATAGATGTGGTTCACAGGATGTGTGAGCTGGGGGTCCGCTACCTCACACTCACACACTCCTGCAACACACCTTGGTAAGAGCCAGCAGCACAGCTGATTTATGGCATCAAACACACAAAGATGTGACATTACAACAGTCATACGAGTGTCACACAAGTGCATGCAGGTATGACATTCTACTAATGTAGAATATAATTTTTTTTTAATATTTTAACATTCTTATATTTTGTAGTCTTGCATTGAAAGTGTTACTGATGTAAAAGTCTGTAAGTATAATCAGGAAAGTTTCAAAGGTAAAAGTACACAATGCAGAAATATGGCTGTGAACATTTTATCATTAGATCATTATTACTCATGCATTAATGTATCACCAGAATTTTATTGTTGAGGTAACTTTTTAAAAGATTTTATATAGGGCTGCAACTAATAATTATTTTCATTATCAATTCTTCATCTGATTATTTTCTTGATTAATCGATTGATTGTTTGGTTTGTAAAACTTCAGAAAATAATGATAAGTGTCCATCACAATTACCAAGAGCCAAAGTGACATCTTCAAATTGCATGTCTGGTTCAACCAATAGTCGGACCTCAAAAGTATTCAGTTTACTGTTACTTAAGACAAGGAAATGCAGCAAATCCTCACTTGAGAACAATGTTTTATTTTTGCATGAAAAATGACCTAAAACAATTATTCAGTTATCAAATCAGTTAAAAAAAAATTCAGTTGATTGATTTAATTATTTCAGTTCTAATTTTATATACTGTTACGTAGTTTAGTTGATGATAGGTCATCATATTCTCGAAGAGCTGCATATGTTTTATACGTAAAATCTTAATTTGTAAAGAAACTAGTAACTACTGCTGTCAAATAAATGTAGTACAGTACAAAGTAGCATAGACAATAACATAATTTGTCATAAAGGTTCATGTTCGATGTCATTCAGTTGCACCAATTCATGAACTGTTTCTCTTTCTTTCTAAAATGTCAAATTTATTGATATTTAAAATGAGAGAAACAGTAGCTATTGCACACTGACAACAGTCTTAGTTGATATATAGACATAATACTGAGCTTCCAGTAAGGCTCAGTTATATCTGTGTAGTGTATTTCCTTCAGACGTCATGGTCAGTCTAAGTTGTGTTGTGGGGAGTACGGGGGATTCCTGCAGGCCTGCTGTGTTTTCCAGGCAGCAGTATCAGATTTCCTGGAAGAGAATCACCAAATTTACTTGGGAATAAAGTCTTAAAGAATACTTAACTGTAGTTTCCAGACTAGAAATGTGATCCCTGGTTGCTACTGGTAAATCCAATGAAATCTAATTTAGTTTCCTCCACTGATCAGTTTGGCTTTTTCATGGTTTAAGTGTTTTTTCTTGTCAGGGCGGATAACTGGCGTGTTGACACTGGATCAGAGCCTTCTCAACACAACGGCCTGTCTCCATTTGGCAAGGTCAGTGTACAAGCAGGGATGTGCAAATTATGATTCCCAAGTGTAATAAGTTACAGATTAGTGTCTTACAAAATCATATTTTTGTACTGGTTTACTGCCAATTTTTGGAAATCCAAATAGGAACATAATCCTCGCATATAAATATTAACAATGTAATATCAGAAATATTTTCATTTTAATACTGTGTTCATCTTCAGCCTATAAAAAGTATTCAGTTCTCATACTGTATTGTCTTACAACATTGAATTGAAGTAGATTTAATATAGCTTTTTTGATGCTGATGGACAGAAAAAGACCCTTTTAATGTCAAAACACATAAAGAGAAAACATATCTTAATCAATACTTATTGTTATTACTATTGACAGTGACAGTATAAATAAAGATCTTTATTAACATTTTTTATAGGTTTTTATATTTTTTCGTACCATAAACAATTTAAAGTGATCATAGAAATAATCAGAGTGCTTGCCTACAACAGCAAATAGTTGTGGAAATGAACCGTCTGGGGATGCTGATCGACCTGGCTCATGTGGCTGTAGCGGTGATGAACCAGGTGCTGGACATGTCTAAAGCTCCGGTAATATTCAGTCACTCCTCCGCCTACAGCGTCTGTCCACACAAGAGGAATGTCCCAGATGATGTCTTCAAGAGAATGGTGAGTGTGTGTGTGTGTGTGTGTGTTTGTTGTGTACTTTAGTAAACATCCAGAAGTATTATCAATAAAATGTATTTAAAGTATCAAAAGTACTCATTAGTCATTGTCTTTTCTCTAATCTTTTTTTTGTGAAATATTACATAATTTTACCTCTTTGGGCCTTAAATAATTTAAATCAAACTATTTGAAACATTTAGAAAGGATGGGCGGACCGTGTTCCGAGCCAACAGAGCGCCAGACTCCGGTGGGATGAGGGGAGGTGGACTCATTTTTACATCAATGATGTAACACAGCCAAAGTTGATGGACAATGTTTCCCAGAAGTCAAACTTTTAATGTGAAGATGAAGATCATATTATCACCACTGTCTGTTCAAAATTCCCCCAGATGCAATTTTAAAAAATGCACGACAGAATTATTTCCTAGGTGTATATGTGTATATGTATATATGTCTACATGTCTACAAATAATTGAATATATTGTTTTTATTTATTTTTTATTTGATCCTGTTTATTCAGTATTTTATTGTATTGGCCTATATGTGTTCTATATTTGTGTGGCATGAAGGGGCTATAACTTATAAAATGAATTAAGTTTGAACTCAAACACCTAAAATGAAACAATGGGGCCCCAACTAGCTGCTATTTTTTGTTAAGGGGCATTTATTACATTTTATTTTATAATCTTATTATATGTTGTGGCAGCTGCTTCAGCTGCTGCCCACCAGTATGAGTATTTTCTTTATACTATATTTATTCTATATACACATTTTACATGCATGCAAGAAAACAGGACACTACACTTTATTCAATTGGACAGTTTGTTTTCTAATTTCAGTGCACACAATATAGTTAACATTCTGGCACATGGTTCCTGGATATTTTTAAGTTTATTAGATGTTTAATGTTGTTCAGGTTTCCCGTTGTGTCTGTGTAGGAACCTTGTGTGTCAGTTGGGAGGTTAGGTCTGTTTAGATATGTTGTGTTAGCTTGAAGCTCTAATTTCTTTATTGCTTAGTTGACCTCCTTTGAGTTTTCGGCCATAATTTTTTGTAGCTTCTTTTTCTAGTTCCTTATGTTGTGTTACAAAAGTAAAATAAACTTTCGTCATCAAATTTTGTAACTTTATTAAAAAGCAATTTTTGTTTCTACACCTTTGTTCTTTTGCCTTTTTGCTTGGACCCTGCCATATGTTTACGTCAAATTTTAATCCAAAAAGCAATTTATAACTTTAGTTGTCAAATAAATGTAGTGGAGTGTAAAACATAATACAAAATTTCCCTCTGAGATGTAGTGCACTAAAATTATAAAAGAAAATGGAAACAATTCAAAACTGTACTTTTGTACAGTAATTCAAGCTATTTCCCGCCACTGGAAGTAATTTGGACATGAAAAAGCAGAAATATCAGGAGACAATAGATAGCCTTACAGCAGTAAAATGAGCAGCCTACTGACTTGCCTTTGCTGCTTGTTATCTCAGATAACACACCCTAAAATGGTCTTTATGGCACCAAATGCTTGAAAGTGGTAAATCAGCACCGTGTGTCCAGTTCAACTGATGCATACATAATGGCAGTTTCCCAGTCACAGGCAATAAAACAGTAAACAAGAGTGTTATTGTCCAGCACTGTTCTGCACTTGCAGTCCCTAAAGTGTCTCCTGTCTAACAAAACAGAAATTAGAGGGTCTCGTTCCATCCTATAGATCAGAGTTTCCAGGTCAGCAAGTGTTTCGCTGTCATGTAACATCCTGTCTGTCTCTCCAGAAAGAAACAGCCCTGTGTGTGTTTCTGATATCACTATGCAAAAACACCTGACTGCTGACCACACACACATTTGATATCTTGACTTTGTTGTCAAAGGGAAACTCCAGTAAGTTTACATATTTATAACAGACAGCCCAAGCTTTAAATTTTAGAATTTGAAAGCTTGAGAATTTTTTCTAAATTTTTATTAAAGGGTTAGACCTAGAACATATTAAAAAGGTCAAAAAAAAAAAGCAAAAGGACATGAAGCAGATCAGTCAAAAGCAATACACTTAAAAAAAAAAAAAGTGTACACAGTGCATTCAAATACTCAAATGAAAGGTTTAGGTTCCTGTTCAGCAGATTAAAAATACTGATTGGAGTCATAACAGTAAATACGTTCTTTGGTAGCAGGTGGACCCTGTGTGTGAACACACACCTGTCACAGTGCCTTTCTGTCTGCTGCCTGACAGTCTTATCTTTGTGTGTCAGGTCCGTGACAGTCTGAAAGGCATGAGTCCAGATGATGTCCCTATTCCATATGATGAGGTGGAGAACTCATGTAGGACGAGCTACGGTTACCCCAACACTTCGGACGGAGCCGCTCATTCACTCAGCACACTGGCCCTTCTGCTCACACTGGCTGTCCAGGCTCTTTTCACATAATACAGCCTCTATGCTTACACTTAAACTGTTAACTCCTAACGTAAGTCCTTTAGAATTAACCTTATGAACTGTACTCCACATAGCCAGAATTGTTTGTTTCTTAGCTGTTATGTTTGCACAGGCCTTCCTGCAGCCCTGCACTGAAGATATTTAGCTTGTCTGAGTGAGAGCATTTGCAGAGAGGGGAGCTGAGCAGTGTGTGCACAATCAGTGATTGACATCACATTAGAGACTCCTCCTGCTCTTAATTGTTATTTTCATTCGGGAACGATGGATTTTTGCAAATGCCATTAGGAGCACTAGGAGGAGCCAGAGGAACCAGATTTTTTTCACAGATTATCTGTCTCATGCTTAGCAAATATGCTAAAATGTTATTTTTATAAAAGTTACCTAAGGCACCTTTAACAGCTTTAAAGACTGCTTACCAGAGTCCTGCACTGGTCCAGTTTTGCAAACCTATACACGACTGACCCGTTACCTGCAATTATCTCCAAGTCAAAGCCAGACCCTTTACGACCCGCTTATATAAGATCCACAACCAACCGTGATTAAAAACACTGTTGAATCCAACCCATGATTAAACACGCTGCCGGATCAGTGCGTGGTGTCCTATTATTTGGGTGGATGTGAATGTGGGGGTTAAAGGTTGTGTCATAGGCTTTCACAATAAATAGAAAAAATCCTGTTGGCTGATTAGGCTTGATAATATTAGCTGAATTAGATGCTAAAAATACTTTTTTTCATTTCTGATTTCTCCAGAAAAAAAAAAAAAAAACGTTCTCACCAGCTACCTGCCCACATTTAGTTTATTGTTACCCGTGCCCGTACCCGTGAATTTATATAAATATATATTTTAAACATTACACAACATTTTTGCAGGTTGGGTACCTGCGGGTAACTGACCCAGTGCAAGACTCTGCTGCTTATCAATGCAGTTGATTATATTTACATAAAGAGTTTGTGCATGACTAACAATAAAATCTGAAAACCTAAGTTTTAAATGTCAAGATGTGTTCCACATATCCCCTCTGTGCTGACAGAAACCCAAAATAGTTTGTTTACTGTTTAAAATGGTTTTCAACAGGTTAACTTTACTAAAAATGACCGAAAACCAGTGACTTACAACACTGTTACAGTTATGATAACAAAATCACAGTTATAACAAAAAATGTTTATTGAACTCACCTGGCTGATTTATTCCACCATAAGACTGTGAGAAAGAGGCTCTTGTGGACAAATGTTAGTGTTGGATGACAAATCATATGGAGATCATATAAGACATACATACATAAGATTACTAGTGTAATCTGGATGCACATACACAAAAATATTCTCATATACTTACATTGTCACAGGAAGTAGGCTAGTAGGGTACAAGTCAATTTTTATAAGAGAAGAGCTCCACCTAGTGTCCTGAGATGGTAACACTAAGAAATCCAAAACATCTCTGTGGCTTCTGAACTCCAATGTTGGTGACTTGTAGATTAGATTATTTTGGGGGATGGAAATGTGACTTAGTTCTGTTCAAGTTCTGTTCAAGTTTTCACTTGACAAGGACAGTGATAAGCAAACAAGCAATCTATGGAAATAGTTTCAACAATAAAAATGGTAAGATTAGTTTCTCTGATCAACTGAAGGGCCTTCAATCAATAGAAAAGCAGCTTTGTTTGCTCACCGAAGGTAAAATTATAAAGTAACTGTCAATGCAGTAAATTATTACATGACATCTCCTGAATGCCGATCAAGTGTGTTTTTCTCCTATTACACACACACACACACACGGCAACCTTTAAGAGTTCAACATCCTTTCAGTAACCGTGTCTATTTACAAGATGTAAAGGCATAACACGCAGAATGTCTTCAGGGTTTAACATTTAATATAATACAAATATACATCAACCATGTAAACAAGAAAAGGAAGACACAATGGCTGGCTGATCTAATGCCCTTAACACTAGAACAGCCAAGGTTCTAGTGTTAAGGGCATTTTTATCTTTTTCAAAAGCATATAACTCTGTTAAAATAAAACCCCTACATCTCTCAGTTCCTGATTTTTCCTAAAATTGTGTTAGTAATCATCTACTGAATTATGGGGGTTGTGGGATAAACAGAAAAATAAATATTAACACTTTTACCTCTAACTGCTGCATGGAGTTATTTTTATCCCCCATAGCAACAGCTGTGGCCAGCCCCTGTCCGCGCACCACCGATCCGGGACTTAGCAATGCCCAGTGTTTATCATTTTGATAAGCAGACTGTGATATCATGAACTAGCTATGCCTACGAGATTTGGATGTGGAAACATAACCTGGAGCATAGGAAGGAGGATGAATGCCGAAGAAGTTCTGGCAATGCTCTAGGACGTGACCGAGGGAGAATCGGATGGGGGAGAGATAACGGCAGAGATCAATGACCCGTCATTTTCCCCTGACAAGGAATCGTCACCTGAGGCCAAAAAAGGCCCAGGGTTCTGGTGCCAGGTAGCAAGGCCCACACCTCAACTTCAGATATTCACAAGTGAGATCAGAACATGCACCAATGCAGCATATAACTACACTGTCAACGATGTCCTTGAACAGTAAGTTACTGGCAGCACCGTTGCCAGCAAGTTGCTGTATTTCGATTTAAAATAAACTACTGTAATTGTACTATAATGCAATTTACAGAATATAAAACAATACTGTGTTACTAAAAAAAGTAGTTAGCTGGATGATTATGTTATAATGATATTGATATATTACTGCTAACAATAGAAACAAAAACAACAACAACAGAAACAATAACAACAACTGAAACTGAAACAAATGAAACAACGAAAGAAACAACAACAGAAACAAAAAAGGAAAAAAACTAAAGAAACAACAACAAAAAAACAAAAAAAAGACAACAACAAAAAAAACAAAAGCAAATACAGCAACAAAAAAAAACAGAAACAATAAAAAAAGAACCAACAACAGAAACAAAAACAACACAACAACAGGAACGACAAAAACAACGACAAATATGACAAAAAACAACAAAAATGACACTATAAACAACAAAAACAACAAAAAACTAAAAAAAGACACTATAAAAATAAAAAACGTCAAAAAAGACACTATAAACAACAACAACGACAACAAAAACGACAAAAGAACGACAAGAAAATGACACTAAACAGCAAAAATGACAATATAAACAAAAAACAACAAAAATGAAACTATAAACAAAAGAAACGACACTATAAACAACAAATAAACAACAAAAACTACAAAAATGACACTTTGAACAACACATATGAAGAAAATAACGACAAAAACGACACTATAAAGAAGAAAAATGACATAGAAACAACAAAAACAACAACAAAAGCAACAATAAAAATGACACTATAAACAACAAAAACGACCCTTAAAACAACAAAAAACAACAAAAACGACACAATAAACAAAAAACGACAAAAACGACACTATAAACAACAAAAACGACACTATAAACAACAAAAAACAACAAAAACGACACTAAAAACAAAAAAAACGACAAAAACGACACTAAAAACAACAAAAACGACAAATAAACAACAGAAACGAACGAAAACGACACTATAAACAACAAAAACGACATTACAAAAAACAACAAAAACGACAAACAGGACACTATAAACGACAAAAAAACGACAAAAACGACACTATAAACAACAAAAACGACAAAAAATGACAAAAACGACAAAAAAATGACAAAAACGACACTATAAACGACAAAAAAACGACAAAAACAACAAAAAACGACACTATAAACGACAAAGATGACACTATAAACGACAAAAACGACACTAAAAACAACAAAAACAACAAAAACGACAAAAAAACGACACTAAAAAATAACAAAAACACAATAAAAACGACACTAAAAACAACAAAAACGACACTATAAACAAAAAAACGAGACTATAAACAACAAAAAACAACAAAAACGACACTAAAAACAACAAAAACGACAAAAAACAAAAACGACAAAAAAACAAAAACACAACAAAAACGACACTAAAAACGACAAAAATGACACTCTAAACAACAAAAAAACAACAAAAACAACACTAAAAACAAAAACGACAAAAAACAACAAAAACGACACTAAAAACGACACTAAAAACAACAAAAACGATAAAAACGACACTAAACGACAAAAACGACACTATAAACGACAAATACGACACTAAAAACAACAAAAACGACACTAAAAACGACAAAAATGACACTCTAAACAACAAAAAAACAACAAAAACAACACTAAAAACAACAAAAACGACAAAAAACGACAAAAACGACACTAAAAACGACACTAAAAACAACAAAAACGATAAAAACGACACTATAAACGTCAAAAACGACACTATAAACGACAAAAACGACACTATAAACGACAAAAACGACAAAAACCGACAAAAACGACACTATAAACGACAAAAACGACAAAAACGACACTATAAACGACAAAAATGACAGTATAAACAACAAAAACGACAAAAAACGACACTATAAACGACAAAAAAGACAAAAAAGACAAAAAACGAGAAAAACGACAAAAAACGACACTATAAACGACAAAAAAACAACAAAAACGACAAACAAACGACACTATAAACAGCAAAAACAACACTAAAAACAACAAAAATGAACAAAAAACAACAAAAACACAACAAAAACGACACTATAAACAACAAAAAACAACAAAAACGACACTAAAAACAACAAAAATGAAAAAAAACAACAAAAACACAACAAAAACGACACTATAAACAACAAAAAACAACAAAAACGACACTAAAAACAACAAAAACGACAAAAAACAACAAAAAGACAACAAAAACGACACTATAAACAAAAAACAACAAAAACAACACTAAAAACAACAAAAACGACACTGAAAACGACACTAAAAACAACAAAAACGATAAAAACGACAAAAAAACAACACAAACGACACTATAAACGACAAAAACGACACTATAAACGACAAAAACGACAAAAAACAACAAAAACGACACTATAAACGACAAAAATGACACTAAAAACAACAAAAAACGACAAAAAACAACAAAACTGACACTAAAAACAACAAAAACGACACTAAAAACAACAAAAACCACAATAAAAACAACAAAAACGACAAAAAAAACAACAAAAACGACACTATAAACAACAAAAACGACAATAAAAACAACAGAAACAACAAAAAAACGACAAAAACGACAAAAACGACAATCAAACGACACTAAACAACAAAAACAACACTATAAACAACAAAAGCGACAAAAAGAACACTAAAAACAACAAAAACCGACACTATAAACAACAAAAACGACAAAAAAACAACAAAAACACAACAAAAACACAACATAAACGACACTATAAACAACAAAAACAAAAAAACGACACTAAAAACAACAAAAACAACAAAAACGACAAAAAAACGACACTAAAAAATAACAAAAACGCAATAAAAACGACACTAAAAACAACAAAAACACAACAAAAACGACACTATAAACAAAAAAACGAGACTATAAACAACAAAAAACAACAAAAACGACACTAAAAACAACAAAAACGACAAAAAACAACAAAAACGACAAAAAAACAACAAAAACACAACAAAAACGACACTAAAAACAACAAAAACGACACTAAAAACGACAAAAATGACACTCTAAACAACAAAAAAACAACAAAAACAACACTAAAAACAACAAAAACGACAAAAAACAACAAAAACGACACTAAAAACGACACTAAAAACAACAAAAACGATAAAAACGACACTATAAACGACAAAAACGACACTATAAACGACAAAAACGACAAAAAACGACAAAAAGGACACTATAAACGACAGAAATGACAGTATAAACAACAAAGACGACACTATAAACAACAAAAACGACAAAAAACGACACTATAAACGACAAAAACGACAAAAAACGACACTATAAATGACAAAAAAGACAAAAAAACGAGAAAAACGACAAAAACGACACTATAAATGACAAAAAAACAACAAAAACGACAAACAAACGACACTATAAACAACAAAAACAACACTAAAAACAACAAAAATGAACAAAAAACAACAAAAACACAACAAAAACGACACTATAAACAACAAAAAACAACAAAAACGACACTAAAAACAACAAAAACGAAAAAAAAAAAACACAACAAAAACGACACTAAAAACAACAAAAACGACAAAAAACAACAAAAAGACAACAAAAACGACACTATAAACAAAAAATAACAAAAACAACACTAAAAACAACAAAAATGACACTGAAAACGACACTAAAAACAACAAAAACGATAAAAACGACAAAAAAACAACAAAAACGACACTATAAACGACAAAAACGACAAAAAACAACAAAAACGACACTATAAACGACAAAAACGACACTATAAACGACAAAAATGACACTAAAAACAACAAAAAACGACAAAAAAACAACAAAACCGACACTATAAACGACAAAAATAACACTATAAACAACAAAAACGACACTATAAACGACAAAAAGACAAAAAAACGAGAAAAACGACACAAAACGACACTATAAACGACAAAAATGACACTAAAAACAACAAAAAACGACAAAAAACAACAAAACTGACACTATAAACAACAAAAACGACACTAAAAACAACAAAAACCACAATAAAAACAACAAAAACGACACTATAAACAACAAAAACGACAATAAAAACAACAGAAACAACAAAAAAACGACAAAAACGACAAAAACGACAATCAAACGACATTAAACAACAAAAACAACACTAAAAACAACAAAAGCGACAAAAAACAACAAAAATAACACTAAAAACAACAAAAACCGACACTATAAACAACAAAAACGACAAAAAAACAACAATAACACAACAAAAACGACACTATAAACAACAAAAACGATAAAAACAACAAAAAAACAACAAAAACGACACTATAAACAACAAAAACAACAAAAAGAACACTAAAAACAACAAAAACCGACACTATAAACAACAAAAACGACAAAAAACAACAAAAACACAACAAAAATGACACTATAAACAACAAAAACAACAAAAACGACACTAAAAACAACAAAAAAGACAAAAACGACAAAAAACGACACTAAAAACAACAAAAAAACAACAAAAACGACAAAAAAACAACAAAAACGACACTATAAACGACAAAAATGACACTATAAACAACAAAAAAACAACAAAATCGACACTAAAAACAACAAAAAACAACAAAAACAACACTAAAAACAACAAAAACGACACTAAAAACGACACTAAAAACAACAATAACGATAAAAACGACAAATAAACGACAAAAAACAACAAAAACGACACTATAAACGACAAAAATGACACTATAAACAACAAAAACGACACTATAAACAACAAAAAAGACAAAAAACGACACTATAAATGACAAAAAAGACAAAAAAACGACAAAAACGACAAAAAACCACACTATAAACGACAAAAATGACACTAAAAACAACAAAAAACGACAAAAAAACAACAAAACTGACACTATAAACAACAAAAACGACACTAAAAAGAACAAAAACGACAATAAAAACAAAAACGACAAAAAAACAACAAAAACGACACTATAAACAACAAAAACGACACTAAAAACAACAAAAAAACAACAAAAACGACAAACAAACATCACTATAAACAACAAAAACAACACTAAAAACAACAAAAGCGACAATAAACAACAAAAACGACACTATAAACAACAAAAACGACACTATAAACAACAAAAAACAACACTAAAAACAACAAAAACGACAAAAAACAACAAAAACGACACTAAAAACAACAAAAACGACACTATAAACAAAAAAAACAACAAAAATGACACCAAAAACAATAAAAAACGACACTATAAACAATAAAAACACAACAAAAACGACACTATAAACAACAAAAACAACAAAAACGACACTAAAAACAACAAAAACGACAAAAACGACAAAAAACGACACTAAAAACAACAAAAACACAACAAAAACGACACTAAAAACAACAAAAACGACACTATAAACAACAAAAAACAACAAAAACGACACTAAAAACAACAAAAACGACAAAAAACAACAAAAACGACACTATAGACAACAAAAAAACAACAAAAACGACACTTAAAACAACAAAAACGACAAAAAACAACACTATAAATGACAGAAAAAATGACAAAAATGACACTATAAACAACAAAAACGACCCTATAAACGACAAAAACGACAAAAAAACAACAAAAACAACACTATAAACAAAAACGACAAAAAAACAACACTATAAACAACAAAAACGACACACAACAACAAAAATGACAAAAAAGACACTAAATAGCAAAAACGACACTATAAACAACAAAAAAAACAACTAAAACGACACTATTAAGTACAAAAAACAACAAAAAAGACACTATAAACAAAAATGACAAAAAAACACTATAAACACAAAACAACACTATAAACAACAAAAACAACAAAAACGACACTAAAACAACAGAAATGACACTTTAAACGACAAAAACAACACTATACACAACAAAAAGGACAAAATCAACAAAAACGACAACAAAAAAGACTAAAAAGAACAAAAACGACACTATAAACGACAAAACGACAACAAAAATGACAATAACAAGACTATAGAGAATAAAACGACAAAAACACAACAGAAACGACACTATAAACAACAAAAACGACACTATAAACAACCAAAAACAACAAAAACGAAAAACATGACATTATAAACAACAAAAACGACAGTATAAACAAACACGACAAAAACAACAACAAAAAACGACACTATAAACAACAAAAATGACATAAAAACAACAAAAACGATAAAACAACAAAAATGTCCGTATAAACAAAAACGACAAAAACAACGACAAAATAGACACCATAAACAACAAAAAACAGCAACAACAACATTATAAACAACAAAAACTACCAAAACAACAAAAACGACACTATAATGAAACAAAAACGACAAAAACAACAACAAAACCGACAAAAATGACACTATAAACAACAAAAACAACAAAAAACAACACTATAAACAACTAAAACAACAACAAAAACGACACTATAAACAACAAAACCGACAAAAATGACAAAAAACATCTTGCCCATATCATCGCAGCATAATGGGACGTGTGTGTGTGTGTGTGTGTGTGTGTGTGTGTGTGTAAGCGAATGAGAGAGCAACAGCGCTTCATTGCTTTATTCCCAGTAGCATTAGCCTTACTAAAACAACACATTATACCAAAATTCCTTTTAAACTTTTACTTATTGGTTTTCTTCTACAATAATTAAATTGCTTAAATATATTAAATATTTTGTTGTTTGCTGTAGTCTACGGTTTAATGATGAATTTTTACCTATTTTAAAATGCCACTATTTTTGATCTGTAATGGAAAGAAGTAATTGTAAAGTTAATAAGCCCCCATAAACTGAATTTTAAGTCTAACTTATTATATAAAAAATAGATGAAAATGAACGACTTAACTGTCTGAAGAAATCTTTGCGATTGCTGTTGTGGCGGGGGTAAAAATGACCCCCTGGTGGTTCTAGGGGTATTAGAATGTTGGCACTTCTAGTGTTAAAAAGGTTGGCCAATATCTGAAGAATTTAAATCATAATGTTATAGATTATGATTAGTTTATTACTAATATATCTTTTGGTTTATTACTAATATATCTCAAAGGACATATAGAGGGAAATAATGTTTTGTCTGCCAACTACAGTGGTTAGAACATTTTGCAAATTCATCAGCTAATTTCAGCACCTTTTTAAATAATAGTTTCGACAAACTGGTCATTCACAAACAGAATTCACTATCATCTGGTCATCATTTTCATCCTGGGATGACAATACAAGCTTTATGAGCTGCTGCAGTGCTGGACAAACATGCCTGCTAGGAGCTTATTTTCAAAAGTATAGACCAATTTCTCCACTTGTTCTTACGCAAAATCATACAATGAAGTATAGCATAATACACCCCTGTAGTGTGGGTGTAGCTTGCCTGCTGAACTCGCATACATAAAAAATGATTCCCTAGTTACTCCCCTGTTCCTCATTGTCTTGTTACTTTTGCTGTACCGACATACGTACTAGTTGCTCCTAGTACGTAAGTACATGATAAAATTACATGATAAATGACAGGAAGTACACTGTAAAACATGGGCTGTATTATAAAGTGTTAACTCAACTGTTGAGGATTGTCAGGGGGAGAGGTTAATGTAAGCCACATCATAATATTCTATCTCTAATGTGTGGGTGTGTTCATTTATATTTGCACAAACCCACAGACACACACAAATGGAATAATTTGTCCTATAGGCCTACTAAAATAAATAGTGCTTACAGGTCTGTACATACTGTACAACATAATGGTGCTTCAGTCAAAATTTCAAGGACAATTAATGACAATATCCAGTCATGATCAAACTTGGACTAACGAGGGGAGACCATACACAGGTTTAAACTAAAAGTAGGTCTAAGAGGGAATGAACAAATGACAAACTAAACACAACAAAACCAAAAGGGTGGGGGCCAGAGAAGACAGAAGGATTGACTGACTCCAGCTTTTAGTTGTCAGGCCCAGCTGCCCTGAATCAGCCCTCCAGCCTCCTGCAGTGAGAGAGAGGCAAACATGTGCACAGGGTCATCACGGTATTGTTCAGGAGCTAAAGCTTGTAAGATTTGAAATTGTGAGATATTCTGAATGAGCATATTTTGTATTTTTGTCATTATGATAGAAACATGCAAGAAAGTTAGGAAAAACTAAGTACACATAATGCACAGACCATTCATGTATCAAGACATCTGTTCCATCTTTTAATCTGGTGAACAGGAGCGTTTTAGAGAAATTAGACACATGTTCAATGGCCTTATGTACATTTTGAAACTTCACTCTGTCAGTTAATCGGAATTTTGTGTTTATAGAAATGGTCTGCTCAGGACTGTGTATAATTAGGATGTTTTTCAAAATATTTCAGCCTTTAACCTTTAGCCTTGGTCTTGAACACATTTAATATGTGACATAAAGTAAGCTATACATCATTTCATTGTGAGCATTATTTTTCAGGACGCAGCTGGAGACTGAGAATGATGTTTGAAGGGTGAAGACTATCGGCCAAATTATTGCCTCAGTCTTCACGTCAGTGATGCAGCATATGTGTTAACCCTCTAAAGGTCTCCTCTACTGTTTGGTAGATACATTTTGATTGATATTTGATGGTGAAATTATTTTTTTTTTTTTTTACTCAATACTAAATAATAAAATATATTTTACTTATAAAGATGTATGCAGAGAAGTGTACTTTTACTGCAAAATGTTTGCTGAAGGCTCCAGCCAGTTGAAAGAAAAATAATGGATTTTGTTGGTACTGCCCAAAGATACTGAGAAATGCAAATAAATAAATTAAATTAATAATTAAATATTAAATACTTTTTAACAAAGTTTTTTTTCCTGAAATATTAGGCATTCAGTCAGTAAATATTAGTAAATGAATTAAATACTAATACTGAATAATTCTTACTTAACTCTTTGACCCAGTAAAGTGGGCGTCATTTTAACCTTTACATTTTCCATCATCTTTATTGACTAATTGGAAAAACAGCCTTGAAGATAAGAAGGTGGAGTTAATGGGGGCAATAAATCTGTGCTTTCATAAGGGACACCTCACAGAATTGCATGTCATCTGTTTTATATATTATAGGCAAATTAATCAAGCCTTTATTTGATGAACAACAACAAGGTCTCTTTGTTGTTGGTCAGGTAGCAGGGTTTTTTGATGAAAACAGCTGCCTGCTGCTGCTGGAAACCAGCCTGATGACAGCAGTGAGAGTGAACCAAAATAATATTTACTGACCAAAAACCAAAACAAGGAGCTGAAAGATGCTAAAACACTCCACTGAGCAGAGGGGAACTGCAGAGTTGAGTGATAATTCTCTGCAAGTTCATCACTTTGAGTGACACCTTACATATTATAAATTAGTAATTTGATACATTGTTAGTGTAAATATATTGATTAGTGCAGCTTTATGGTCAATTTCCCATTTATTGATATGATAGTGTGTGTTTAAGAAAAGGTGGAAAAGGAAGATGTGTTATGATTAAAGATATATCAGGTAGTACATTAGTAGTGATGACAGTAGGCAGCATTTTAGGTAAATTAGTTGGGAGTCAGTTTGGTTGATAATCAGTGATGATTCTTGAAACAACAACGTTTTTTTTGTTATCTACAAATCCTATAAAAGATGTAAATCTGTATAGTAAATATATGATAAATATAATACATATAAACCATAAGTGTACATCTTTATTGTACAGGGTCTCTTCATCATATAATTGTAGCAAAGAGTAGCAAATTGTTAGATAATTAAGTTGTAGTTCATGTGAGGAATTATAGTATAAATTTCTTCTCCTTTTAAAAGTCTAACTTTAAAAGTCTAACTATGATACTCACAATCATTCTTCTACATAGTGAAGATGGTTAAAGTGCTCCAGACTGCTTTGCTGGTTATGCTTAGCACTTCTGGATAATGTTACCAAATACTGTTCATGTTGAGTTTTTCAAGGCCACAGGAACAGATTTTCAGATATTCTGACTCAGATATATCTGTCCAAAGCATGTGTTGTGAACTTTAGAAAAGCAGCCAAAAGGTACATTATACATTAACCAACATGTATTGGCTAACAACTATACAGATTGTAAGAATGTTTGAGCTACTATGACTGCTGACGCTGTAATGAGAAACAGACTCCAGAAAAAGGAGGAGCGATGAGCAGAGACTTTCAAAAGGATAATCTAACAGAAAGAAATCTGTTCCAGCGGCAGTTATTAGAGTCAGGATTACTCAGAGATTAAAGACAGGGTAAAGTTGTGTAAGTTTAAGAAATATTAGGGACACAAGGAAAAACGAGAGCAGTGCATTTAACGGTGTGTAAGAAATGCTGTCCAAGGTTATCTCAGCTCTATATGTGGCACTGTGGGTCAGTTCTTGTCCCGCCACCTCAGCTGAGGATCCACACATGACCAGAGCTCTGAAGCTGATGTCTGAGACCCCGCTCATCGATGGGTAAGTGCAAATGTCTTTGGCATAAAGTAAAATGTACTTTGCATGATGGTTTTAATTATGTTATCTGTTGTTTGCCATATGAATAACAACAGCAGCAAACATTTTACATTCTATAGCAACATTTCACATCTGGAAGCAATTTGTAGTGAACAAGCAGTTCTCCTCCCTGCTGTCAAAACACAGTTTATTAAACCTTTGGCAAAATGCTCCATGAGTCTGAACTTTTACTTCTGATCTTTCAGCCATAATGACCTGCCTTGGCAACTTCGAAAGCAATTCAATAACGAGCTCAACAAAGTGGATCTTTACACACTTGAAACAACACACACCAACATCCCTAAGATCAAGGAGGGGCGGCTGGGAGCGCAGGTACTTACAGAACACAATGTACAGGGAACTAAGAAATTAACGGAAACAGAATCTATTCAAGGTCAGGGCATTCTTTATCTGCTTGTCCCCACGTCTTATTTTCAAAGCAGATGCCATTTCACAAATTTGCTTAAGATAATATTGAAATGAAAAATTCAGCTTCCGGACACAGATTCAGGATTGTGACACTGTCTAACAATCGTCATTTTATTCTGATACTGAATCATGCACTCATCTTTGGAAATTAATTATTATTAAATTATACATACTAATTGAATGGACCCCATTGAGAGTACAGAGCAAGATTCATTCTCTGCCACCTCTGTAAAATGCTCTCCAGTTTCTAACCACTACCATGCTAGATCATTCAGGTGGAAAATCTTTACATGGCCTTGACAAAACTACCCTCTTCATATTATGTGAATAAAGAAAACTTAATCTAGGAAGTTGCTATACTATCAGGCATTTAAGCAGCACATTCAAAAAAATGAATTATGTTGAATCTAATAATGTAAAATAAGCCAAGGCAATGATTTCCTCTAAATTTCTCAGGTCTTATTATAATGTGTTTAGTGTGACTGTTGTTTTACTGTGCATTTCCATTATAAATTGGCTGTTTTATGCAGCCATCCAGGTACCTCTTGTAAAAGAGGTTCTGTGTTTCACACTCCAGGTTATATGAACAAAGCATACATATAATCAAACAATAAAAAAGGATGTGGCTTTAAAAAGTTTATAGCAGCTCCATAAACTTTCCCTGGATACACTGCAGTGCTGATTATTCTTATATCATTCTTTGTTCCTATTTCAGTTCTGGTCGGCCTATGTTCCCTGTGACACTCAGTACAAAGATGCTGTCAGACAAACTCTGGAGCAAATAGATGTGGTTCACAGGATGTGTCAAAAATACCCAGAAACCTTCATGTTTGCCACCAGTAGCCAAGGTGAGACTTTTAGCTGCACTATTAATTTCAGAGACATTTAAAACGCAGTGTCACTTCTACTCATACGTCATACCTGCCTCTGCTTCCTGGCTGCATAACACATCACTCTGTCTGCACTACACAGACATCATGGACGCCTTCAACATGAACAAGACAGCCAGTCTGATCGGGGTGGAGGGGGGTCACTCCATCGACAGCAGTCTGGGCACCCTGCGCACCATGTACCAGCTGGGGGTCCGCTACCTCACACTCACACACTCCTGCAACACACCTTGGTAAGAGCCAGCAGCACAGCTGATTTATGGCATCAAACACACAAAGATGTGACATTACACAAATCACACAGGTGCATGCACGTGTGTGATTTGTGCCCCTGAGCCGCTGATGGAGAAAATACGCAGATCCTTTGCTTAAATAAAAGTACTAACAGCAGAATATAAAAATACAAATAAAAGTCTTGCAGTGAACAACATTATATCCTTAGATCATTATTACTCATGCATTAATTTATTACCAGAATTTTATTGTTATATCTTATTATAGGTAATTTTAAACAATTTAATATGCGGCTGCAACTAATGATTATTTTCATTATCAATTCATCATCTGATTATTTTCTTGATTAACCGATTGATTGTTTGGTTTGTAAAACTTCAGAAAATAATGATAAGAGTCCATCAAATCAAGTCAAGTCAATTTTATTTGTATAGCACCAAATCACAACAAAAGTTATCTGAAGACACTTTTCACATAGAGTAGGTCTAGACCATACCATTTGAAATAATATTTACAGAGACCCAACAGTTCCCACCATGAGCAAGCACTTGGCGACAGTGGCGAGGAAAAACATCTGCTTCGACCCTGTTGCGTTGAAAGGGGAGGACAGAGGGGGAGAGAGGGAGAAAGAGCAGGAGGACAGACAACATATTAAACAGAATAATAATAATAATTTCAGCAATGAGTGTGGAGCAGGATAAACTATTGTTGTGTAGAATATCACATAACTGATCGACGATCTCAAGGATTTTAGAGAAAGGGGAAGGTTAGATATAGGTCTATAGTTGGCTAAAACCCCTGGATCAAGCGTAGGCTTTTTAAGAAGAGGTTTAATTACAGCTACTTTAAAGGACTGTGGTACATAGCCTGTTGATAAAGACAGATTGATCATGTCTAATAAAGAAGTGCTAACTAAGAGTAAAACTTATTTAAGCAGCCTAGTTGGGATGGGGTCTAAGAGGCAAGTTGTTGGTTTGGACAAAAAAATCATTAAAGTTAGTTGGTAAGGTCATCACAATTACCAAGAACCAAAGTGACACCTTCTAATTGCTTGTTTTGTTCAACCAATAGTCGGACCTCAAAAGTATTCAGTTTACTTAAGAAAATGAAAAGCTGCAAATCCTCACTTGAGAACAATGTTATCTTTTTGCTTAAAAACTGACCTAAAACAAGTAATTAGTTATCAAAATAGTCAAAAGTGTTTTCCAGGCAGCAGTATCAGATTTCCTGGAAGAGAATCACCAAATTTACTTTGGGATAAAGTCTTACAGAACAGCTAACTGTAGTTTCCAGACTAGAAATGTGATCCCTGGTTGCTATTGTTAAATCCAACGAAATGTAATTTAATTTCCTCTACTGATCAGTTTGGCTTTTTCATGGTTAAGTTTTTTTTTTTCTTATCAGGGCGGATAACTGGCTTGTTGACACTGGATCAGAGCCATCTCAACACAACGGCCTGTCTCCATTTGGCAAGGTCAGTGTACAAGCAGGAATGTGCAAATTATGATTCCCAAGTGTAATAAGTTACATATTAGTGTCTTACAAAATCATACTTTTGTGCTGGTTTACTGCCAATTTTTGGAAATCAAAATAGGAACATAATCCTAGAATATAAATATTAACAAAGTAATATCAGAAATATATTCTTTTTTATACTGTGTTCATCTTCAGCTAGAGTGCCTATAAAAAGTATTCAGTTCTCATATTTTATTGTCAACTTTTAATCAAAGTAGATTTAATGTGGCTTTTTTTATGCTGATGGACAGAAAAAAGACAATTTTAATGTGTCAGAGACAGAGAAAACATATCTTGATTAATAATGTTATTACTATTGGCAGTGACAGTAGAAATAAAGATTTAAGCAAGTTTTTTTTTTTTTTGTGATTTAAAGTGATAGATAGTGATAGAAATAATCAGAGTGCTTGCCTACAACAGCAAATAGTTGTGGAAATGAACCGTCTGGGGATGCTGATCGACCTGGCTCATGTGACTGTAGCGGTGATGAAGCAGGTGCTGGACATGTCTAAAGCTCCGGTAATATTCAGTCACTCCTCCGCCTACACCGTCTGTCCACACAAGAGGAATGTCCCAGATGATGTCCTCAAGAGAGTGGTGAGTGTGTGTGTGTGTGTGTGTGTGTGTGTGTGTGTGTTGTTTACTTTAGTAAACATCCAGAAGTATTATCAATAAAGTGTATTTAAAGTGTCAAAAGTACTCGTTATGCAGATAATTTGAGTGTTGTTTTTATTTTTTACCTTGGTGAGTAAAATATATTATTTTATATGATATTACATTGTTAATATTGATGGATTAATATGTAAGTAGTGTGAAGGAAACTTCCCTCTTGTAGGTTAAAGGTAAGTTAAGTTAAGGGCTTCACAGGTCAAGTCAACTGCCTGTTTCTGTTTGCCTTTCTCACTCTGAGTTCTTGTTAAAGCTGAGTTGGTTCTAGCACCTGGTAGACCAAGGTCTGCTAGATATCTTCTGTATTTGGGTTTAGACAACAAGCTGGAGCCAAGTCTGGAGGCACTGGATAAAAGAGACTGTACAGGGCCTATGCTGTTGCTTGGACAGCAAAGGTAGACGTATTTTCTTGTTTAGATCTTATATCCAATAGAACCCTCACACATGCCAGGCTGAGTTAGAAATAACCTTATTTGGATGTAGTGAAACTGGTCTGGCGAAGGTTAAATACTGAGCTTCAGGACACACTCTTCAGATTTGTGTAGCATCAAGCTGTGTTTCACATGTTGATGTTTTTGCCATTTCTCCTCGATCAATCTTCAATAAATATTCCTGCTTAAGACATCTGGGTCTTGTGAAACTTCTTGTCTCGAGTGAACCAGCTCTAAGATTTCCTTCACCAGTAGTATTTCACTGTTGTAGCTGGAAGGGGTAAAACTAGTTTAAACTACTTCATATACAGTTAGGTAGTTTAGCCCAGTGGTTTCCCACCTAGAGTCAAAAAATAAAATCTGAAAGGTTGTGAGATTATTAATGGGAGAGGAGTGGAAAAATGTAATTTTTTGAAGTGTTGGTACTACTAGTAGTACTATTACTACACCTCAAACATCTAAAATGTAACAATGGGACAGAAACTAGCTGCTTTTTTTGTAACAGTTACACACAAAAAGGTTGGGTTTATAACACTGCATTGTATTTTATATTATTATATGTTTACACATAATTTTAATCTGAAAAGCAACAACTAACTGTCATCAAATAAATGTAGTGGTGTATAAAAAGTATTAAATATGGTGTAAAAGTGAATGGAAATAACTTAAAACTGTACTTTGGTACAATACTTCAAACTACTTCCCGCCACTGATATTGGAAGTAATTTGGACATGAAAAAGCAGAAATATCAGGAGACAATAGATAGCCTTACAGCAGTAAAATGAGCAGACTACTGACTTGCCTTTGCTGCTTGTTATCTCAGATAACACACCCTAAAATGGTCTTTATGGCACCAAACACATGAAAGTGGTAAATCAGCACCGTGTGTCCAGTTCAGCTGATGCATACATAATGGAAGTTTCCCAGTTACAGGCAATAAAACAGTAAACAAGAGTGTTATTGTGCCGCACTTTAAAGCAAATAGATAAAAAGTAACTCAGTTATAACCAGGGGACGGGCACTCTGATAGGTAAGACAGCAGAGGTCAATACTCATGTGTACTTTATTATTATTGTGAGTGTAAATGCATCTCTTGGCCCAGGTCCTGTATTTCCCTGTTCCTGTTCTGCACTTGCAGTCCCTAAAGTGTCTCCTGTCTAACAAAACAGAACTTAGAGGGTCTCGTTCCATCCTATAGATCAGAGTTTCCAGGTCAGTAAGTGTTTCGCTGTCATGTAACATCCTGTCTGTCTCTCCAGAAAGAAACAGGAGGAATTGTCATGGTGAACTTCTACAATGACTATGTGACCTGCAGCAAGACCGCTAACATCTCAGATGTTGCTGGTAAACTACTATTATGACCATGACAACTACTGTAAACCTGGTTAAATATTAACTTTTATTCTTCTTTCTGTGTCAATCCACGTTATTTTTATGTTTACTGCTTCCATCATAGATCACTTTGACCATATAAAGAAAGTGGCCGGGGCGGACATCCTTGGTTTTGGTGGTGATTATGACGGGGTTACAAGGTCAGTACAACATTCAAACCTTGACTTAAACATCAGCTTCTGCTCACAACACTGGAAAGATGGGCTTAAACAGTAAAAGACAAAACAAAGTGGCTTGATATTGTGACTTCATAAAAATGGTATTTCACTGCACGTCCCCTTATCAGACTGCCAGAGGGTCTGGAGGACGTGTCCAAGGTGCCCAGAGTGGTGGCTGAACTGTTGAGAAGAGGATGGACTGATGAGGAGGTCAAAGCTGCTCTGGGAAACAACCTGCTCCGTGTCCTAACAGTGGTTGAGAAAGTGAGGAAAAGACACACACACACACACACACACACACACACACACAGCCTTTAGCCCTGTGTGTGTTTCTGATATCACTATGCAAAAACACCTGACTGCTGACCACACACGCATTTGATATCTTGACTTTGTCCTTAAAGTCCTTAAACTCCAGTAAGTTTACACATTTATAACAGACAGCCTAGGTTATAAACTGGGGGTGTAAAGTTTGAACTTCACTGGATCCTCCCTGTCTAGGTGGTAAGTGACTACTTCCTGGCTGGGAGCAATTTTGTAACTCCTTGTAAAATGATTATTGTTTGTTCATCATAGTTACAGTGCAAATAGGAACCACTAGTAGCTAGTGGTGGAATGTAACTAAGTCTATTTACTCAAGTACTATAAAGACTATACAGTACTTGAACTTTACTTGAGTATTTCCATTTTTGTCTACTTTAAACTTCTACCCCACTACATTTCTGAAGGGAAATATTGTACTTTAAACCCCACTTCACTTGTTTGACAGCTACAGTTACTAGTTACTTTACAGATCTTAAATTTACATACAAAACACATGATGAGCTTATACAATATGGGGGACTGTTGTAGATTAAACTATCAAATCTGGACATAAAACCAATCAATCCAATGCAGTAAAAAAAAAAAATAAAGTGTACATGGTGCATTCAAATACTCAAATGAAAGGTTTGGGTTCCTGTTCAGCAGATTAAAAATACTGATTGGAGTCATAACAGTAAATACGTTCTTTGGTAGCAGGTGGACCCTGTGTGTGAACACGCACCTGTCACAGTGCCTTTCTGTCTGCTGCCTGACAGTCTTATCTTTGTGTGTCAGGTCCGTGACCGTCTGAAAGGCACGAGTCCAGATGATGTCCCTATTCCATATGATGAGGTGGAGAACTCATGTAGGACGAGCTACGGTTACCCCAACACTTCGGACGGAGCCGCTCATTCACTCAGCACACTGGCCCTTCTGCTCACACTGGCTGTCCAGGCTCTTTTTGCAGCTGATTATCCATGCAGTTGATTATATGTACATTAAGAGTTTGTCCATGACAACCAATAAAATCTGAAAACCTAAAAAGTTTTAAATGTCAAGATGTGTTCCACATATCCCCTCTGTGCTGGCAGAAACACAAAATAATTTCAGTTTACTGTTAATGGTTAACTTGTTACACTGTTACAGCTACGATAACAAAAAACAGTGGCACAGTGATAACAGCACAGTTCTAACAAAAAAAATGGAGTTTATTGAACTCATCTGGTTGATTTATCCCACCATAAGACTGAGAAAGAGGCTCTTGGGGGCAAATTAGTTAGTGTTGGATGACAATGACAAGTGCAATCTGGATGCACATACACAAAATTCTTCTCATCAGTATACAGACATTGTCACAGGAAGTAGACTAGTAGGGCACAAGTCAATTTTTCTAGGAGAAGAGCTCCATCTAGTGTTCTCAGACGGTAACACTAAGAAATCCAAAACATCTCTGTGGCTTCTGAACTCCAATGTTGGTGACTAGTAGATTAGGTGCTCCACTTTGGGGGATGGAAATGTGACTTGATTTAGTTCTTTCAAGTGATGGCATGATGCTTAGACAAAACCAAGTTAATATTTCTTAGTTTTCACTTGACACGAACAGATAGGCAAACAAGCAGTCTGAAAAGAGTTTCAACATAAAAAATGGTAACATGAGTTTCTCTGATCAACTGAAGGGCCTTCAATCAATAGAAAAGCAGCTTTGTTTGCTCACCGAAGGCAAAAAACTGCCAATACAGTAAATTATTACATGACTATTACACACACACGGCAACCTTTAAGAGTTCAACATCCTTTCAGAAACCGGGTCAATTTACAACATGTAAAGGCAGAATGTCTTCAGGGTTTAACATTAAATATAATACAAATATACATCAACCATGTAAACAAGAAAAGGAGGACTCAGGTTGTATCAGGCAGCCATTGTGAAAATATGTAATGCCCTTCAGTTAAGGTTAGTCCTTTTTAAATTTCTGAAGGATTCAAATCATAGTGTTGTACAAATTCACAAGTTACTGCCAGTGAAGAAAAAATAAGATAGCATCTTTTCAAATAATAGTTTAGACAAACTTGTCAGCCGCAGACAGAATTCATTATCATCTGGTTGGTATTTGCTGTTATTGTTTCATCATACTCCAGCATTTGGCCAAATAACTGAAATATCTGGATTAACAAGGTTTGCTTGGCAGTGGCACAAGGAACATCCGTCATCATATTCAATGACCAGTGCATCATTAGGCGCTCTCTTGAGGTATGACACAAGACTGCACCACAACAGTGTGAACCGGTCTTGTGTGTCCTGGTCCTCCTCGGGATCCTTTCAGCACTGAGACACTCTTGGTGAATCAGACGGACAGACTTAATGAAAAATGCATGAGTTACTAATAAATGGACAAAGGGCTGCTGCTCACATGATCAGCAGCAGCGGCACGGTTGAGCGAGCTTCTCTGGCAATTTGGTCTGAATGCCTCCATACAGACGAGCAGCGACCACAACTGCATTGGCCAAAGTTATTAAGGATGTAATAATTTTCAAGGGAATACAGCACACAAAAACCGACATAACATGCAATGTTACAGCTCAAAAGGGACTTTTCTAGCCCTCATAAGCTAAAGCTTTTTTCAGTGTGTTACCTATATCTGCATGACAAAATGCCACAGCACAAAAACGGCTTCAAGTGTAAAATATACCAAGAAAAGATCAGATATTGCTGAAAAGTAACAGACTTGATGCCGTCGCTCTAAAGTGCACTGCTTTCAAGTCAAGGTCAGTTCTTTAGTTGAGTTATGACCATCAGTGACTCAGAAAACAATTAAATGAATGACGATGGTCTGTAGAGGTATATCAAGAAGGGGAAGAAGGAGGGATAATCCAAGTCTGTTAACAGACCCTCATCATCCTCCTCTGTACAGAGTTAAGATACAACCTCTCGCAGTGTCCCATCCTCTTGTCCCTGTGTTTCACTGTCTGACAGCAGGGGGGGTTGACTTGGCACAGCGATCCTATAAGGCAAATTATCTTTAGTCAACATCCTCCTGGTGGCAGAGACCAAGCGGGAATAGTTATCAGGGTTGTACTCTGACAAAGGGGGCCGGGTGCAGAGTAACGGCAGGTTGTCCCTGTTGGGGCGGGGCAGGAAGAGAGGAGGCCGGCGCTGGCTCTCACCCTCCTTCAGGGAGTCTGGGAGAGGCTTGCGTTTGCTTTCAGGTAGGAGCATTATGCAGAGAACGGAGAGGACGGCGAAGGAGGCGAAGATGACGTGGTGGAGGAAGTAGCCGCCGTTATTCTGCAGCTCCATCAGGGAGGAGGCGGCCATGCCAACACAACCCGCTGCCAGCACCAGGCCAAGGCAACCACCTCTGAAAGATATGGGGGAAGGGGAGCAGTAAACAGTGAACAAAAATCACCAGGGAGGCATCAAAGTGTAATGATCAGACAATGCTTTATAATCCTGAGTTGGCATTTTTCTTCTTTATCTCTACACTTTCCAACTTCCCTACCCTATCTGTAGTATTCAGCCCAGAGTGTATTTGTTCCTACAGAAGATGTGAATCTTTGAAAATGGGTCACAATTATATAGTTTAATTTCAAAGGTTAAATAATTAACTTACATAGCTGGGCACTGTAGTTTTTACTATGGTTACTCAACCAGAAGTAAATTGTGCATTTGTAGGCGACTATTTTTCAGCAGCAGACTAATACACATTCAAAATAAACTATATCAGGCTACACAGACAATAATTCTTACTAGGAGGAATTCAATGTTTGTTTTGGTCTTTTCATTTAATTTGTTGACAATAAGGAAAAATATATCGAACACTTACCGAACCACGGTTGGCATCACCTCACAAGCAAAGAACACACTGAGCATGGCGAGAGCCTGAGAGAACAGCAGACCCACGACAGAGAGCACCAACACCAGGCCTCCACGCAGGTCTGACACATAAAAACACAACTTATTAATTTTCTGTGCATCAGTTATTACTGCAGCACCATCTACAGCAGCGATAACCAACATTTTCTGTTCTTGTACCTAAAACTGGCATGATCCCAGCCATCCCATGTCATGTGAATATTTCAATTTTATTTTCAAGAGCAAGGGGAAGCTCCAATTGGATTAAATGCATATCAAGTCGCATGTTTGGCACCGGACACCAAGGATGAGAAAATAATCAACAGTGTTTCCTTCATATCTAAACTTGCAAAAAATGATCTGTCCCATTTCATGATTTCTAACCTAAAAAAAAGATTTTATTTAATTTTTAAATTTGAGTTCAGGAACAGTCATTAGTGCATTAGTCTTCAGTGCATGAAATCAAAATGTCCATTTAATTTTTTTCTTTGTTAAAGAAAAGTTTAGAGTTGATTAAACTTATAATTATCATTTCACTTATTTCTGGTTCCACTTCAAGGAACAAAATAATGTCAGTGGTCCAAGTGGCCTCATTAACTTAAAAGTAATATGCTTTCTATCAGGAAATACATTAATTACAAGTTAAATCCATTAATTTGCAAAATTTATGGCACCAATAATTTACAGTTTTTTACTGTCACTTTCAAGTTAGCATGACAAAGGAAAGATGTACGTTGCCAGTCAAAAATAAATCTCTTCATTATTTTTCTGAAATATGATTACTGACTATCACAATTATTGTCCCGGTGTTCTGAGCCCCTTAAAGAAGTTGTAATTGCCTGTTTGGAAGTGGTTCAAAAAAAAGTTTGAAAAAACTGCTTATCATAGCCACAACAGAAAATGGCAAAGGAGGATTCATTTTGAGGCACAAATGTTATTCAAGTAAAATAATGCAATGCAACGTACACTGAGTGAGGGCCAGCAGCAGCAGCGACGAGAGTCCAGTGATGATGGCAGAGAGCAGAAGCATGCCACGCCGTCCAAAGTGATTGACAGACAAGCAGATGAAGATGCAGGCCAGTGCTCCGGTGATCACTCGGATAAAGTAGCTGAAGTAGAAGTTGGTGGAATAACTGTGCAGGTTTCTGGTGAAACAGTACTGGATGCCCGTTCCAATGAACCTGGCGGAGAGATGAGAGAGTTAGACCATACACATCTGTGAAGCCCAACGCTCACTCTGCATCACACTTTCATCATGAAATGGATATTTCAGGGGTGAAATGAGTGATGTACACACTTTTTCACACTGAGAATGAAAACTCACAGCGTGAAGCTGAGGATGAGGCAGTTCTTCCAGATAACACGAGTGTGACGCAGCTCCAGAACTGAAAAGTATCTTGGCCGACAGTCTTCACCATATGCTGAATCTATCTCTGTAAACAGAAAAAAAAGGATTAAAAATACCTGTGAAGAATTCAATGTATCCCCAAAGATAAAAAGGTTTTTGAGTGTTATTCAGCAGGTTTTAAGGGAAGGGTTAAAATATGTTTGTTACAAATTCTGCTAATTGCTTCCATTAAGTGTATTGCAATTGAATGAATTAATATATGAACTAAATTCAATGAGGGCAAATAACATACACTAAGGCTCTAAAAGTCCAAATTTGTAAAGAAGTGGAGTCATGTAATAGCTCCATTAATGTAATATTGCTCTGTAATGTAACACTCTCTTAAGGAGTAACTTAACACCCCCTGAAAGTCTTTGTTAAGTCACTGTTTCATGTCAGTCAAATCCAATTGTGGAATTGTTTTAAACTTTTTTCATGAACTTTGAGACCAGTTTGTGTCTGTGTGTGCATACCTGACAGCAGGGTTTCACCGGGGTAGATTTCATCTTGCAGACAAACACCGTTCCTGGTGGAGAATTCCTGGAGGCTCTTCTTCACCTGGGGGATCTGAGCTGTGGCCAGCAGCCAGCGAGGAGACTCAGGAAACACTGACGCACAGCTGAGGAAGACAACTCTTATCATATCTGAGAGCGATACAGAGCTCAAACATTCTCTGTACCATCGACACAGATGGGGGAAACATGAGCACATGCACAAACTGTTTTTTTCCTGGTACAATTTCTTAGCAAGTACAAAGAAGAAAGAAAAAGTTGTAATTACAACATAATTTAATATCACTGACATCTAAAAGACATCAGCACACCTTTGTTTTTGCCTAGAAGGCCTTGCTATCCAAGTTGCCCAGCTATTTAACACCTTTGGTCGAATTAAAAGTTAAATTAAAATGTAATAAAAAGTACATACAAAGGCAAGACACCTCACTACTGCAATGCATTGTGTAGTGGCTATCTGTCAAAAAAGGCCAAGGATGCACCAGTTCAGTTGGATTTTACTCAGGCAATTAAGAAGTCCATTGTCCAGACAAGATTCACGTGTTGGGTTGATTTATTTTCCAGTTTAATAGCAAACATACATGTGTTCATCCTGCAGCTTCTCCCTTGCTCTGTCTTGCTCCGGTAAAAAAACCATGTCCCTTCCTGGTGCCTCACCTGACATTAACTCACCTGCTACCTTTATCCCACATATGGTCTGATGCTCAGTGCCCCTAGTGGTTACAAATAAAAATGCGAAAGTAACAAATAATCATAAAACGAATGAAATGGCTCCTACAACCAGTAAGAGACACTCATTCGTCTGAGGGCTTTATGGTTTACTTGCTGATGTATAATAACTGTGAATGTTATTTAAGCGTGTCTCTGTGTGTGATAACTGCTTTGTGTGACTGAATTGTCTTGTTGTGATGTTGTATATTTGTGATTTGTTTTCAGGTCTCCGAGATCTGGGCTCTCTAATCTTGGTCCCAATGAAACTTCCTGAATAAATAACTACATTAAACTGACTCTAAGTGGTGTTAACAAGAAGTAGGATTTTATTTATTCATACATGTGGTTAAGGAGTGGTTAAGGAGTGGCTGTTAGAAGGCGTGAGCTTGAAACGGGAGCAACTCCAAACAGGTCAAACATATCAAACTATGTCTCAGTGCGAGACTGGTACACTGAGCGCCACTGCAAAAAAAGTAAAGTGCCCTTAATGCTTCACCAAATACACACACGATGTGTCCACCAACACAGCCCACATATTGCCATCTGACTCACCACCAATAGGAAAGCAGGAGGAGCAAAGGCAACGTGGCCACAGCCTGGAGAACAGGCCAATCCCGGCACAGCACGGCGATGCCCGGCAACAGCAGCTCTGCGAACACGGCGAAGAAGCCGCTGACCATGGCAACCATGAGGCGATGGGGAGGGTCACACAGCTCCAACCCTGAGAGTGCGATGGGAACAGAGAGCGAGGAGACACAGATAGACAGATATCAAGCTGAAGCAAGACCAATTCATCTGTCCAAAACCAACCCATTAACTGTCAGGACAAGAACTACGGCTGCAACTAACGATTATTTTCATTATCGATTAATCTGACGATCAGTTTGTAGTTTGGTCCATTAAATGCCAGAAAATGTGAAAAATGTTGATCATTATTTCCCAAAGCCCAAGTTGACATATTCGAATATCCTGTTTTGTCCACAACCCCAAGATATTGAGTTTATTGTCATAGAAGACCAAAGAAACCAGAAAATATTCACATTTGGGAAGCTGCAATCAGAATATTCAAGACATATTTTCTTAAAAAATTACTCAAAACGATTACTTGATTAATCGTAATAGTTATATATATCAATTTAATACTTGACAAATAATCAATTAATCGACTAATCATTGTAGCTCTAACATGAACCCCTTCACACATAAAGCTAAAGACCATGTTGTAGTGCGTGTTTGGCTTTTGTGAATTATGTATGCCTAAACTCATACTGCTTCAAAACATATACATAAAATACAGAAATACAAAAATAAATTTTCCAGTATTTTTTAACTCTTTCCTGCTCAGGATAAAAACATAAAAGGTATGGTTACTTCTACTCTATTTTTTCATACCTTGCTAATGTTAAAATACTAATGATATAAAGTTATATCTGCCCAGTAATAGTTGAACCTTTCACTCTTTGTGTGGTTTTCTTGGATTTTTATTGCACTTGCAGGATATCATGTTTTAAACACAGAGGTTACTGTTACCTTCTTGTTCTGAGTGAAAAAGAATTCAATTAACCGTAAAAGTAGTAACCTAAGTGATGCATTTCATGAATGGGGTCCCTACTCCCTTCCCATTGGCTCACAGATGTAGGGGCCCCAGACGTGACAAAAACTTAAAATGTCCTATAACGTGGAATCTTCCCTCTCTTTCTCTTTTTCTTTTTTTCTCTACAACCTCTTTGCACCATGTTTGCTGGAAAAATTCTGCATACCATCTGAAAAAACACAATGCAGGTTCAGCATGCTTGATAAAGCTGCCTGGAGTGTAAGTACTCTTAACCTCAGGTACTGAAGTAAACTTGTTTGGGAGTGTGTTAAGCTGTGTAAAGTGTGAGCTGAACATTAACCTCCATCCTCTCTGAGCTCTGAATCACTTTCCACTTCCTCCCCCCCCGGGGGGGTGAGGAGCTCACTTCCTGCTCACTTCCTTTCCTTTAGGTCTGTCCTGCTATTGTTTTCTCCCCTCTGTCGAGGAGCAGCGGCAGCAGGACATAATTGAGAAACAATTCACTAAGGCCTTCATCCCACGCAACAGCAGCCTGACCCAAATAACAAAACAGAATCTGGACTCAATCTAGCCCTGACCTCCCAGGAATGTGGGAGTAAATGCGTGTGTCAAAAACTGTGTGTGTGTGTGTGTGTGTGTTTCAGATGGGACCACTTTAACACTCCACTACCTGGTACCACCTCCTCCCACGCAGGAATGTGTACAGTTTCTACAAACGCTAACGCTTCACTCTTGTTTTAGACAGAAAGAAAACACACAGTATCTGATACACTGTGTGTCCCTACTAGCCAGAGACATCTCATTATAGACAGAGTCATACTAGAAGGGGAGTTAAAGATTCGTCACAGAGGGGTTTGTACACCGGAGAGCCCCTGAAAGAGGACAGCTGAGAGGTAGAAGTAAAGTGAAACCAACCAGCTGGCTGCTGTCCGCCATTCCCACACTGGATTCAAGTTGCCTTCAAACACACATAGGCGATTCACAGGAAACAGCAGCATGTAATCCAGTGTTACTTGGATTCAATTTTGAAAAACTAAATAATGAAAAGCTGAAAAGATCACATACAGTACCGGAAGTGATTACAGATAATCTCATGAACATTATGTGATTACATTTATCTATAGCCTCTGTTTACATAACATACTGTTCAATTAGTACGGATAACAAATGTGCTGAATAATTTTATTTAACATAAAGAGAGATTACAGAGTATGCACCTATTCACTCTTTGAAGCCAGAATTAAAGATCACGTTTGGTTTTGCCACTGATGCTGAGCCCCCCCCACCAACTTTTATAGTATAATACTGTTAAATTTGATATAAAGTTTGTATCTTGTGGCTAAACCTCATTAAGACTACCTGGACAAAGAAATATCACAAAAGTAATTTATACTAACATAATAGTAATCTCTGTGATATAACAGAGATACTGTTGTAGTCTTGCCATCTCCTGTCACCTAGAAACCACAGAAGGTAAAACTATGTACCCATCAGTAGTAAATAATTGCAGCATATACATTATATTGTCTCAGTTCTTGTTCTTGACCCTCATACATCAGAAATATCAAGTGTACAAAGATAGGCAGGATTTCTAATTTGCTACTGTAAGGGAACAATTGAATCTTTCTTATCTTTGACTGATAAGATAGTTCACCAGTCAACTAGGCAGAAAGGCTTGCGTTGGGCATTTTCCATCAGTAATCATCTCACAATCTGAATGTTTGTTTTCACTGAGTAAAGCACTAAAACAAACTGTGCAGTTGCTGCAAGTCTGTTTGAACACAAACTCAGGAACCTGGTACGCAACAACATTTTATTCTAGACTGAGAATCACAAGGCCACGAATAATTATTAAAATATTAACATTATGGGACATTTCCATAACATCAGAGAAGAGAAAAAAAAAAAAAAAAAAAAAAAAAATATATATATATATATATATATATATATATATATATATATATATATACACACACACACACACACACACACACACTATATAAATCATATCCCCATATTTTGGCCAAACACACAACAGCTGCAGAAAAACTCTAAATATAAGATAAATCTAAATTAAATTATATTCAATAATCATCAACCAGCCAATCAGAGAACTCTTTAATACTGAGACCAAGACTTTGAGAGCAATGTGCAGTTGAGGGACTTTCCCCTTAATGACACTTAACGTTAATAACCAACAGCAGCCAACAGCCTAGGACTGTAAACAACTGGATGTACAGTGATGTTCATGTGCCTTCTCTTATTTACTCATCAGTTTCTCATTTTGCTTATCTTTTTATCACGTCCGTGTCTGTGTTGCTACTTTATGTCATATTTTTCTTGTATGCATTAATATGCCTCTATGAAGTGAAAACAGAGAAATGCGAGGTCACAAAAACATGACATTTGTATAAACATAGTGCCAGCGAATGACTCAGCACAGGAATCCAAAGTGGGCTCTCTAAAATAAACAAAGAAGTGAGTCGCTGCGTATGAGGAAGCTGAGGCAGGTTTTTTCATATCTCCCAGAGATGTCTGGCTGCAGACAGCTTATGTGTTGGATAAGTGGGACAACAGTCATGTGTGTGTGCAGGATACTCACTGGCAATGTACGAGGATACAAACACCCCAGCGAGCATGGCGCCCTGAGAGAGACGCAGCAGCAGAAACACCACCGCACTGTTGGACAAGCACACGGCCACCCCTAACAGACTGGACAGACTGATGGAGATGAGGAAACCTGGCCGACGACCCAACCTGAAAACATACATGCAAAGTCATCGCTCACTCACAAAACATGAAATCACAAATGGAATTATAGAGACCCAAAGCAATCAATAGAAAACAAAAAAGTGATTATAAAATAAAAGCAATATGAATAAACTGTGTAAAGTATAAAAGTGAAAAAAGTACTTTAATTTAAGAAATTACCAAAACTAGAATGCTTTTATTATCATCTTTCTTATTTTCAGTTTTATAGGAGTTACTTATTAGCTTAAGGGAGGCAGGGGGCATGTGATTGGCTGAAAGTTGAGGGTGCAGTGACAACACCAGTGTCTTTAAAAGTGACTTTATGAAAAAAACATTTTTTTAAAAAATGTTCATTTTGAAACTAAAATGTCTATAATAATGATTAAAAAAAAAAAGGATATGCAATACAACTGTCTGTTAAAATGTATTTTTTATTTATTTAATATGAAACATCTTGGTTCCATATAAAATATGATTATTACTTACCAATCGCACAATGTACCAAGGAAGATGTATCCCAGAATCCATCCTGTCATGAAACAGATATGCTGCAAAGGGATTTTCCAGTAGTCACTGCAAACCAGGTTCCACTGCAAAGGAAGACAAAGACGTACATTGACACATTCTCAGACAACAAAAATTAAACATTAAAAAGAGACTGATTGTTGCACGACATATCATGAGCTTTAAATAAAAATGTGGTTAGCAGGCAGCAGCAAAGTAACATACTGTACCAACTAACAAAACTGTGTGTGCTTTCTTTTCACTTATTATCAGGTTAAAGGATTATACCAGTTTCTTTTTTTAAATTTAATTTATCTTCCCTCCCCTGTTTGTGGCTCTCAGCCCATTGGTTCCTACTGAAGAATTAAATCCTTAAAAACACGTCACAAATATGTAGTTAAATTCCTAAAAAAGGCCCTTTAGCTTTTAGAAACGTTACCCAACCAGAAATAAATAGTGCATTTGTTGGGACTATTTTCAGTGGCAGATTAACACACATTTGGTGCTCTAGTGAGTATAGCTTTACAGAAGTAGGATGGTGCATGTGATATCAACTGAAAATAAACTGTAGTGCACATGTTCTTTGCAATAAAAGGAATATGTCACCCAGTGTGACTAATGTGTTTTTAATAGTTTTGGATCAACAATGAAGGTGTATGGCACAGAGGAATAAGCTTTATCAGGCTACACAGACAAACCTGTTTCAGGAATTCATTGGTTTCAGTGTCACAATTAATTTCCTGAAACTAGAGAGATAGGGAATCCATCACAGTGAATATTTAGTGGCCTTTTTTTTTTTGCCAAACTTACATGGTTATTGCACAGCGATGCAGTTGACAGGACAATCTGCTTTCAAAATGTCATGTGTTGGTGGGATGCAAAGTGAGATTTAAGACTTGGCCAAACATCACATGTCTTCTTGTTTGTCTTCTGGATTTTAAACCCTGATAACATACGTTGAAAATGCACTTTTTTTTTGCTTTTGTTTTTTTTCTGGCAGCTGACACACAAAATGTTGATGTTGCACATGTTTCATCTCCTATCGGTTGGGTGACCGAAATTAACCAAGTTTCAAGTCTCAGCAAGTTGACTGTCATCAGCTGAAACCAGTGGCTACCTGGTATTCAGGGAATCAAACTGCAAACTTGGAGTATGGTTCAGAAAATGGACAGCAAGAAACTAAATATGTGGATAACTCAATTTCTTAAATCAAATACGGTTTGTATAATCAAAGACTTGAAAAGGCACATAAACAATTATCGCCGACATGCTGCATTGATCGTAACTTGACTGCGTAACCTGCAGAGAATAACAGGCCAGTCAAGTCCCAAACAGAGATCTCTGTGAGGAAGTAGGAATGTAGATCATGTCCTTCCTAACTGAGTTAAAATGTCTGCTGACAGAGTTATTACATTAGAACAAAGTAGTGCTCAAAGTAGAGCGTGGCAGCAGCTCTACGCCTGGTTAGTGCCAGTCGCTGTCTGTAAGAACATTCTTTTCCACTTCCTTCTCTCTCTCTTGCTTTTCCCACCGTCTCCTCATCTATGTCCTCGGTGCGTAGCTGATGTGTTTCATGACAGTGAGCATTTTACTGATACACAAGGCCGGTCGAATGTGCCTGTGGGAGGACAAAGTATTCAAAACTGTCCAGTAACCAAAAGCTGATATTAAATACATGCCCAGCTTAATCTTTGAACAGAACCAAAACACTTGAAAAAAAAAAGTTAGATATATATATATGGCACTAATAAAAAATCAAACAATATCAAGTAGGATTTGTGCTGGAAAACAAATTAAGAATACAACAGAAAGATACTCGCGCACTAGAGTCAGAGCTTGTTTTAATCAGTGACTTTTTGACCCAACGTAGGTCTTCCAAAAAAAAAAGAAAAAAAGTGTCAAGCTTAATCAGAAAATATCCCATTAAGTATTTGAATGCGTTTTGAGTCTTTCTCCTCATCACATAATACACATTCATTTCACAGTGTTTGTAACACCAGAAATTCAGGCTGCGACGACTGTACAGTAAACCACAAACAAACCACAAACAGAACCGCTGCACAAGTGAGCCATTACGCACTGATAAACGCTGATAAACACTGATGAACAGTATATATATCAACTCGGGAAGAGGTCCGACAATTACATCAGACGAATGACGTCATGGGCAGAGGAAGCTGCTGTTGGTGAAGGAGGCACTCAGGGTCTCAGGAAGGAACACAGACACCTCAGGCTTCCCAGCGTCAGAGTTTGTCATGGGGGAATAGCAGGAAAAGTTTCCTCACTGCCACAATCTGCTTCCTTGAAGCTAAGCTGTGGTACCCATGATGACTTTGTCCAGCTTGTCCGCAGAAGCTCGTGACGCCCACTACTGCGGTTACAAAATACTGCACGGACACAGATGCAGTGTGCACGTGCGAGGTGTTTGTACAGGGTCACATTGAGAAATATTTTAGTTTAAACTCTTTATCAGCATTTGCAGACTAAGACGGATCCATGATCAGCTGAAGTCCAATGAAACCGACCGAGCAGGCGATAAACAAGTTTTCTGCAGCTTATTTACACATGTAGTTGCACAACAAGACACCATCACTTTGAATCCTATAGTCTGTGTTCAGGCACTGGTTATAGTATGTAAGAGACAATCAAAGATATTCAGCATGGTCTCAAAAGAGATCTTGAATTCCTTTTAGTCTTTTCGCACACACTTCCTCAGAGTCAATATATCAGTTTATAAGCCTAATGCAGATCTATGTATACTGTACGGTCTATGAAGCAGTCCCCTTGTCCGCTGCCTGCTGCAACAGTTATCTTTTGCCCGGGGAAACGCAGTGCCAGACAGCAGATAGGTGAGAGCGAAAAAGACTCTGAGCAACAACAAAGTTTTAACCGTTCAACCTGAGCAAACATTGACTTAACACTGCCAACAGCCCTCTTTACAGCCACACATGCTTCCAGCGGAGGTAAACTGCTTTAAGTGACTGGAAACTGGAACAAATCCAGTCCAGCACCAGTGCCACCACCTTGGAGCAAGGCAACAAATAAACAAACAAACAAATAAATAAATAAATAAAAGGTGACATGAGCAAGGAAATTGTTTGCCTCAGAAATACTGTATGCCAGTGTGTGATGGGTGGTGAATAAAACCAACAACCTTTTTTTTTTTTTTCCTTTCATCATTTAATGCAATGCTGCGGCTCCTCTCTGACTCACTGAGCCTCTCAGCAGTGTCTCCCTCCTTCAGAAAAGTCCGGGCCTGAGCACCAGCCTCTTACCTCAGTGACAAAGTTGCTCCGCAGCCCGGCCACACGTGCGTACTCCCACCCCCGGGTGCAGGACACCCTCTCCCGGGGCGCGCTCCCCGAGAAGTCCGAGGTGTTGGGCGGGTACTTGAAGAGCTCGCAGTGGCTGAGCCCGGCGCCGGCCACCCAGGGGACGGTGAGGTTGAGGTACCCCTGCGCGGTGAAGTTGCTGAGGAGGAAGGCGGAGGGCAGCAGCCGCGGGTCGGGCTTGCAGTGGTACGCGTCCGGGATCAGCGTGTAGAACGCGTCGCTGAACAGGTTGAGCATGAGCGCGAAGTTGGGCAGCCAGCTGAAGACCACCACGGCGCGGTTGTAGCGCCCGTAGCCGCCGGCGCGGGGGAACACCGCGGCCTCGTAGTCCATCGGGAGAGCGGCGTCTGCGGGGACGGACACACGGCGGCAGGTGAGGCTGGAGGAGGAGGAGGAGGAGGAGGCTGCGGGGGGCCGGGCTCCATCTATGAGACACCCCCCTGCTGGGGCTTTTTTTTTTTTTTCTTTTTTTTTCCAGGGACTGAGTCACCCGAAACTGCAGAGGGAGCGGACAGCTCTGAGGACGCATCTGTCACCGACCGTCATGTTTTCAGTGGAGGGTGGAGATCCCGACTGCTTGTGGTTTCACAACACGATCCAGCCTCCAGAGGAGTCCGGAGGTTCTTTCACGTTTCACTGATGCGAATATGAACTTCTCGCAGTCGGAGATGAGCGAACTTTACCTCCTCGAGTTCAAGTCTAAAATCCCAGTTTCATTCAGCGGATTTAGTTTTTCCACTTCCATAAAGCTGGGGGACTTGTGACAGCCAGCTTTTTTATTTATTTATTTATTTTTAAAGATTAAAATCAAGTAAAGGCTGAGGTATCCCCACTTTTACACAGTCTCTAGTATTAGTCAAGCTAAAAATAAATAAATCTACATTTCCCATAATGCAACTCAGCAGCGTCCTAGACTCTCCCTGCCCCCTTGATGCAGACTTTGTTTAAAATGTTACATTTCAAGTCCAGACTTGGGATCTCAAACTTTTGGAAAACTTTCACCAGAGCCATTGAAGATTATACTTCATGTTTTCACTTTGCTGTAAAGCACATGGTGGCTCTGTTTTTATTCAGTGCTGTGTAGAAAGTTTCTTATAATCCTCAGTTTGAGGAGGCCCTCAGTAATGTGGCTTGGCTCTGTCCAGGGTATAGTGTTACAGTGTCACTTGACACTGTCAGTAGTGGGATCAGTGGATCAGTTGGCATCGGTGGACTCAGGATCTGGGAAAGCTTTGCACTAATGTGTGTGCTTTTTATAGTTCAGCAGGTGACTTGCATTTGTTTCACATGCTCAAAAGTAAAAGACGTAAGTTACCGGGAACGGTTTAGTTTTTTCTGAGAAGTGACAGCACATCCAGGTGACGCCTCAAAACACAAACAGGTTTCAACAGTTCATAATGATAATTCCATTGAAAGCTATAAATAAGTTTGTGAAATGACTGATCGGTTAGGTGTCAGAGAAGGGGTTTCAATAATGAATGATTGTGAAAGATCTTTTGCTCATAATAATATCTGACTAAACATGGTTACCTCATTCTGCTATCAGTAGAAACTTGCCTCTTGGACAACACAAGACCACCGTAACAATTTGCTTGGTCATCACATTGAGATAAATGTTGTTATTTAAGTGTATATTCATTATTTAAAGGTATATTTTCAAATGTATGGTGTTAAGTTGGATATATTTTGGGTGTATTAGAAATTATCAGTGGCAACTTAATGATGCTGTTGCATAAAATACATACAATACACAAAATCAAGAACCAAAGGACGGCTGGTAATATTTCAAAGTTTTATTAACGAACATAATCTCTGAGGAACAACAGCAGTTCTCGCGCTCTCTGTACATGCAACTGTAGAAAATAACAATTTAGAATTTTTACTTTTCAGTTTTAGTCTTTTTTTTCCCATCCATCTTCATTTTCAGTTTCTCGCGTTTTTATTTTTTTATGTCTTTTTTTCTTTCTTTTTTTTGCAGGAAATCAACAACAGCTAGAGGTGAAAGTACTGGATTTCTGTTACAGCACTGACAATAGCATCAACAACCCCCTCATATATCCCCCCCTCTTAGCTGCTCCAACAATATGTACACAAATAAACTACATTGTACAAATAAAAAAATGTTACATTGTTACATCATAATCACCTGCAGCAAGCGCACGCAGCTCGTTGCTGTTAGAACCCCACATTCTACGCAATTTTTCAGACTAGTACAAAGAGGAGGGTGCAAAACGTCCTGGGAGGTTTTATTTACAGAGCTATGTACAGTATGTCTCTTTCACGCATTACAAGGAGGAAAATTTACACAGCGGAGACCAACTTCAACTCAAAACATACCACAGGTGTCAGAAAAAACAAAAAGATAATAAATAGGTTATTTCTCACCATTTAAAGAGTAGTTCTCCATGCTTTTTATTAGTCATTTTCCACTCTAAAAAAGGAACAAAGAAATAGCTACAGTCTGGGTTTTAATTAAAAAACAAACAAACAAACAAAAAAAAAAAGAACAGAAAGAAAACTAGAAAAAAAAAGGCTTGAAATCGTGATTCTATAGAATGAAAAAATAGCAATTATGTATATTTATGTCCAGTAAGAAAAAACAACAAATAACAAATCTAAAATAAACATAAGTGAATGTGAGGAGAGTAGAGGTAATATGTTGCTGACTGAGGTGGTGTCAGGCTAACATCTGCATCACCATGGCCAAGTGCTCTACTGTGCATCTGAGGACTGATGGGTGTCAATTTATCCAGAAATCACTCTTTTGTTAGTTGAATATTCACACTGGAGAATCAAAGTGGATGGAAGTGTTTAGTCTATTGCTCTGTGCAGCGGTGTTACGCAGAGTAGGGGGGGGGGGGGATCGCCTGTCAGTTGTGTCAACCATCACCATTTCAAGCCTTTGTGGTTCAAATAAATGACTGATTACAGAAGTAAAAACAAAGGCAGGGCTTAAACCATTAAAAAAGGTGACACGTGAAACGGAAACACACTTGATGTCTTGTAAACAATAGTGAGAGGGTGTGGTCGGTCAGGGCATAGTAACGGTATACATTCTGCTCGATAAGCAACGTGATTGACATGCCACTGGTGTTTATGCTTTATATAGGAACAAAAACCCCTAAGATAAACACAACAACTCTCAAAACTACATACACTGAGCTAAAAAAACACACAAGGATTCTGTGAACAAAAGACACCCTTAAACCCTCTTACCCAAAACGGTGTAAGAAACCAACAGAGTAAAAACAAAAAAAAACCATGACAAACAGGGGTTTAAAAACCAAATTTCTGGCTATTTGTATCCAAATATGTATGCATATGTATATCGACCAGGATGTGTATATCTCTCAAAAATATCCAGGACTATACATCTAGCCACCTTGTCTGCACAGTGTAATAGCAACAACCATTGCACTCGACTAGACATACCATACACAGCTATGCCGACTGACAGTGTGTAAATAACTTAAATGGTTCAGATAATATTGCCATCAGGATACATGAGCAGCTCTCACACACAGACAGGCAGCCTATGTGGTAGGTTGGGAAAGCTTTTCAAAACCAAGACCCACTAAAAGTAGAGAATCAATACAAGTCATCACAAATCAACATTTTAAAAGGAATTTTTAATTGAGGACAATTTAAAAAACAAACGATCTATTCAGCATTTAGCAGTTTCTTTCCCCTCCGCTGTGTTAATGTCTGTCCACTTTTTTGGTTCATTCCGAGAAGATTTAAGTCTCATAACTGTCTGCTTGGGCCTGACACAAGAACATGATTATGGCAAATGCCATCACACAACAGAATAATATGAGGAAGTAACCTAACATTTAAAATCCCTGACAACACTAGCCAAACCCGCTGTAGGTTAAACACCGATAAAAATTAGAAGGCTGTTGTGACTGAAGCTAAAATTATGATTTCACTGACTACCAAACTGATCTAGGTGCTGTATTGGAATCCTATATGTGAACCGAACCCCCTATAGGCTGTAATAAAATTTCAAATATATTTAAAAACACCCATTCGAGTGAAAGGCCACAGGTCTCATGCAATGCCAAATATGGTTCTTAAATTTTCTGACACATGGGCACCATCCAGTGAGTAAAGTTTGAACAGCACCTAGAAAATAAGCTGCTCTCCAATATTGGACAAGGGGCAGACAGACTGACAAAACAATTAAAAGTCAGTATGGAATGAAACCTTTCAGTGGCGGTTACAAGCTGGGGGAGCAGAACATGTAATGGAGTGCTGAAAGACCGGTGTCCTGTTAGACAATGATGTTTTGTGATGATTGGAAATGATTTCAATTGAGTTTTTGTAAATTAAAAACACGGAAAATTAATTTGAACCCACTCTACATTAACATGATGGTTTTGCTTGTGAATTACATCTCTCTTTCATCCCACCCATATATATCTATGTGACTTTGCCCAACAATGAGTACATTTTTTTTTTCACTGAAAAAGGCATTTTCTTGGTTCGAATTTTTTCAGATATAATTGTGTAGTAAAGCAATGAATAATAATCTTCTGTCTATTCTTTAAATAAATCCTCAACAACTATTCTGCTACATCTGAGGGACTATATGGTGGATGGCCTGTGGCAGGCCGGTTTAATCCAGAAGTGTTCTCTGTCAGCTATTTGTGAGTTGTGGTGATCCACGTCCAGGTGAGTTGCCTTGCTTAACCCTGGACTGAATCTAGAAATGGGATCATAACAACTGTGCACTGGAGTCTTTCAAATACTGACAGAATCGTGTACACATTTTGGCCCATGGATATGAAGGGGGGAAAGTGCTGCCCAAAAGTGAACTGTACATAAAAAGATACTTTTTATTTCTTTTATGTTTTTTCTTTACACTTAACTGAGTGATATTACAGTACATAGGTTATTTACAACTGTGCAGTAATGTGTGGCAAAATAAATTATCTAGAAGGCAGCAAGAATACATTGGTTAACGAATATAAAAACTGTACATAATTTACGGAATACAACTTTTTTTCATTTTTCTTTTGTTTTTTTTCCATTAAACTAATATTGGCTCTGTAGTGTTTCAAGTCACTTCCTCAGAAACAATGAAATGCCCAAGTAAAGAAATAGACAAAAACAATATTTCTCTCCCGCCAAACCACATTTCTCAATAGTCTCTTTGAATTTCAACATTCGTTATGTTTGTTTCTTCTGGTTGTCCTGTGGTGTTTTTGCAGTCCATGGCGGTCTGATGTGTTTGTGTTGGAGCAAGCAGGGTGGCTGAGGAACACTCCGGTCTGTCCTCAGAGATCCATGCCTGTCCTCTTCTGTTCAGCCAGGCTGAGAGGCCGCAGGGTCAGTCTCTTCCTCTCAGACACTGGGCCCTGACGTGCACACACATCACTAACCCTCTGCTGTATTTCCAACCTGCTGCACGCTCCGTTGCACTACTGTTTAGCGAGGCCTGGTGCAGTGTACACAGAGAGGGTATCCTCTGGGTATACGGTCTTAAAGCCCCAAAACCGTCAGCGGCTGGTTCTAGCTTCCTGGTCTGTCCATCCCAGCTGTCTTGCTTTAGATACACATTGAAGATCCACATGATGCACCGCGACTCTGTTGACTTCCTCCGGGTCAGCGCTGGACTCGGTCTAGTTCTCCTGGCCCACCAGGAGCCCTGGGTCAACAGGGGAGGGGAGGCTTCTCCTCAGTCCTCCCTCAGGACAGGCACCACGCTGTTGGGAGAGCTCTTCTCTGATACCTCCTCCCAGTGGTGGTGGTGGGTCTATTCAAGCAGGGACCAAAAAACGAACTCAGAAAATATATCTCTGTCCCCCGTCTCACCATAACTGAGCACTGAGGAGGTGTGTCCCGTTGTCAGAGCCTCAAAGCAAAAACTGTTTCTGCTTCTCACACTCTGATCAAACAAAAGCGTAAAAACTTTGAGGATGAAAGTGCAAGTTGTGTATTTTCTTTTTCCCCAGTAAAAACATGTTTCCTTCTTCACGGAAGGGAAATGAGGGCAAGTTTTTCATCTTTACTCTTTTTCTATAGAATATAATTTTTTCCTGTCTAAAGTCCTCTTTCAAACTTGCTAGCCCTTTCCATTCGTTCTGTTCAACGAAGTCTCTTTGAGAAGAAGTTATTCAGACAAAATTTGCTCTCCATCTGTGAGCAAAGGTGTGTCATGCAGGCAGCAGGACAAAGTCGTCGTTGACATCAACCATTGGCACGTAAAAGGACGGCACTTCGTTGACACAGAGGGACTTGTGCCCTGCTGGATCCAGCTCCTGGACCTTCAGCTGCCACTCCATCCTTTGCACTGCGTTGAGGGCTGCTGCCTCATGCTGTTGCCGCATTAACAAACATGTCTAGGGGAGGAAATGCAAAGCATAAGACCAATTGGATATACATATATACAAGATTATGGTATTAATGCCTTTAACTGAAGACATACAGTACAGAGTGCTGATATTTACCTTCATGCGGTCATATTTATCATCCACGTCCTGGATCCAAGAAATGAACTGACGAGCGTTGAAGCGATCTCTCACAGATTTGTTCTCATCACCCTGAGAATGAACACCAAGTCACAACATAGATTAAATGATGGAATAAGTAATAATTTGCTGCCTGAAATAAAATTAGTTATAACTGACTTGACATTTAATTGTATATTAATATATTTCCTACCTGGCTCTCTGATGGCATATTGTATACTTCAGAGTCCAACAGCATGGTGCAGGCGCTGAAGGGCACAGCCTGATTGGCTATTGTCCTTGCTGCTCTGCAATGGACCCTTAAAACCTCCTGCTCACATGAAACAATCAGCTTCTCCTGTGAACAGTAAAAAAAAAGACATAATAATAATTAGATGATATTATTATCAATATAAGATATAAAGTTGAACGTCAGGCTGGTAGATATGGCGAATAAAATGGGTCTTGATCAACAAAGCTGCTACTTGTGGTGGCACAAGTAGTTAGTTGTTAATTATTGAGAGATGAGATAGATTTGTGTCTGCAATTCAATGGCTCAACCTGAAACTCCCTAATAACATAGTATTTCACCCTGATGGACGTGGTTTTGCAGGATGTTTCAGCGCATGCGTCGGTGAGCTCTGTGACTGTCTCACGTTGCAGTTTTCCATGATGGAATGTGAGTTACATTAGTTTTGTACAAATAACGTATGTTACTACTTTTAATATGAACTATCCTGTCATGCTAAAATTAAAATGTCATAACAAATCATGTGCACTCAGGCATAAAACTCATTCAAAAATCTGCAGGGAAGTCTAATCAGAGTATCAGCTTTGCAAACAGTAGAAGGAGCAAAAATCTGTGTATATTCATAAACTGATTATCACAAAAAAGAAAACTTTTTTTTCTCTCTGTTTGAAGTTACAATTAGGCATGAGGTCGCCTATGGGTTAAATCTTGGGGTTAAGGCAAAGATTTTTTTGTTTTTTAAGTTTTGCTAGCTTATCCAAAAAGAGACGAGATGAGAATGTGCCATTCAACACTCTGTTTGACGCAGGTAATAAGGCACCACACCTGGGTGAAATAACAAGTTTTTAGGGAGTCTCGACTCAACCTAGGAGAATGGATAGCTTTCTCTTGCATTTCCATTGAAAACAGGCTTCGATCTTTCATCAAGAAGTGATCATAGCATTCAGTTCACGTTTGTAGCTAGCAAGTCCCTGCTTCATACGTACAGCTACACACATGTGCACTGAACTGAATGAGAAATGAGCAAAGAGTGATTTAAGGATAGAGAATAAGCCTATAAAAAGGTTTAGAGTATATTCCTTACCCGTTCTATGCTGTGCTGCAACCTGAGCTTTCCTCTCACTGCCTCCTGTTGTCTGAAGAGCTCCTTCAGAGGTTCTGACAGCGATGGAGGTGGGGCAATCTGATGAGGAAACACAACATAGAGTATGATATACCTTCTGACCCCTATTAAAAAAAAGAACAGACAGTATAAAAACAAGCTTTTCTAAAACTTTTCATTTCTAAAATAAGATATAGTATTTGTGTTTAGAATGAAAACTCTTGCCATGCACTAATGGATGTCTTTTGAGTTGCTTTACTGCTGTCAAAAAATTTAAATTTGTTACCAGAACCAGACTTAATCCAAATGGTTTTAAACCTATTCACTACTTTGGCTATATCATTAGGAAAAACAGTAAAGACACTATAACTTACAACAGGTATGTGAAGCTTGCTGAGGGGCTTGCCATCAAGCAGGTAGGAGCCAGTGTAGGTTACATATTCAGCATAACACTGTGGGGCCTGTGGGGTGATGTAGCACAGAATCTTCCTCTTTTCCTCAATCTTCTTTCTGATCTGCAGGTACTCAAAATAAGGGTTGGAACGGTCACTGTGGTAGGGCTCAATATCGTCCAACTTGATGGCATTGACTACTACAGCTAAAGTCTGTTGAATCATTTCTCTGGTCTGCTGCATGGCTGTGTTTACCAGCTGGACCTGGACCTGCTGTCCAGCAGAACGTGGATATTTCCTCTTCCGTGGGTGCTGGGTTTGAGATTCCTCTTCGTCAATGGGGAGAGGGCGACCTTTTGTCGTCTTATTGAGAACCACTGTCGGAGAAGTTGTCACAGAAGTAGGTAGAGACACTGCTGGGGTTGAAATAGATGCAGTAGAGGAGACACTAAGCACAGATTCTTTGTCTTTCTTCAGAACTGAGAGGGTAGAGGCTGAGGTGGGTGTTGGGGTTCTAGTAGGAATCGGATTAATGCTCACTGCTGGACTGGTTGTTACAAGGGTGGCAGTGGCAGTCGAGACTATAATGCTGGAGGTAGGAGGGACAGCAGCAGCAGAGGGATTGTTCTTGGCGCGATTGCGGGTCATTCTTGGCGGGATGTCATCCACTTTCTTGGGGATATCTACAGTGGTGGAAACAGTGGTCAGGGTTACTGGTGTTGGCTTGGATGTGGTCTCCTGGGTGTCTGGTAGTTCCACAGTGCTGGAGAGGGTGTCTGCCACTGGGAGCTGCGGAAGAGGACTGCATGACACAGATTCTGCTACGGGCTCAGGCATCTCCTCCTGTCTCACCTCTGACTTGACAGCACATACTGAATCCATGGGTAACTGCAATGACTCAGTGAGGGAATGGATCTGTATGTGATGTTGCTGACTGGCATCTGATTTCACAGATGAATACAACACAGTAGGATCCACCTCATCAGGTCCTCCATAAGGTCCGTTTCTTTCCAACATGCTGTCCTGTTGTGTAAGAGACAAAGAGCTGTTGACTGGCACACTCTGAGGCTCAGGGTCCAACTCTTGCTGGAAGTTGGCATGTGGTGATGGTACAGCTAAGTCTTGTCCGGCAGGTTCCCCTAAACCTAGATCTCCAGTATGGCATGAAGTCTTATCTAGGCTTGGTAAATCCACCTCCATTATGTCTGGGTCATCTCTGTCTGTAATGGTAAGTCTAATGTGGGTCGGCACAGTCTTGTTGTGGTCAGCTAGTTCTGGATCTCGAGACTCAGCTTCCTCCGACTTGTCTGGTAGTGGTAGGTCAGGCAATGAAAATGGTCCCAAGTCATCCAGTACATCTGCATCAGTCGAGAATGGGTCTGCCCAGGGCACCACAGGCTCTGGGTCCACAGCTGGAGCCATGTGGCCATCAGTGGTAGCACTGAAGCTGTGCGTGGTCTCTCTGCTCTCTGGTTCTACACAGGTTGACTCAGTGTCCATCTGGTGACTATCCTCCATTATAGGCTTGTTACATTCCTGGAAGAAAGACTCTAGCCTATTGGAGGATGATGATGTGTTTAAATAGTTGGGTTCCCCATCAATAGCTGTGTCCGGCCTTTCTGGAGAAGGGATGTCAGCCACAGCCTCCTTCTGCTCATCAAAGTCTTCTGGGTCCTCTTTGTGCCACCTATTCCAGTTAGCATAAGGGGGAGTAACAGAGGGGTGTCCAGACAAGTGCTGCATGTCACTGTCTGAATGGGAGTAAGGACTGGTTATTTTGGAAACAGCAGCCTCTATCTCCCCATATGTCCTGTGGGGAGATTTGAGGTCCATGTCAGGGTTCCAACCCATATTGTGATCAAAACAGTTCTCTCCATGGTTGGCTGCAGAGTGTATGGGGGAGAGCTCCTGGACCTCTGGATCCTGATGCTCTGGAGACTCTCCAGACCAACTCTTTCTCAGAGGTTCCTCAACTTGAGGGGAAAAGGAACATGGCTCCCTTGTTTGCTCTGGCTCCTCCACTGCACAGTGGTCTCCATCAGCTCTCTCATCCATATCACCCATGTCACCTCCTTCCTCATCATCCTCCTCCTCTTCTTCGTCCTCCTCCTCCTGCTCCTGTTCTTCTGTGACAGAGGGAAGATCTGAGAGGACCAGGTTAGGTTCACTGTGGTGAGGCTCAGAGATGTCATCAATGTCCAGGGGTGGCAAAGCAGCAGGAGCTGGGGTTGGTGGTGCAGCAATGTCGAAGCAGGGCTCTTGGGGGTCTGGCCTGTGAACTGGTGTAGAAGGTTTGGGCAAGAAACTGTTGTATACACTATCAGGAAGGTGCTCGCTACCTTCTGTGCCAGCAAGAGTTGGTGCTGCCACATCTGGTGCTGGATGGACTGGCTCCCTCCGAGGGGACAACATTGTTAGTGGGGAGAAGTAGGGAGATGTCATACACTCCGTTCTATCCACAGTTTCTGATTTGTCCTCTAGATTTTGGGAGGAAGATGATGGATCAAATTCAGCCACTGGATCACTCTGCTGTCGAAGGAACTTGTCAGCCTCAGCCTTGAACTCATCTTCCAGAGGCCTGCGGACATCAGAGGATGCAGAACGGCTGACAAGTGGCAGCTGGAGGTTCTTTGCAGGGGTAGGGCAGGTGCCCTCCTGGAAACTCTGGGAGTTAGAGTACCTGCTGGGTGGACAATAAAAAAGACAAGACATTAGAAAATATGTCACATTCAGTGACGAGTACAGAAAACTTCAAATGATCAAAACAGTAACCCATTGCACATTTAAATACCTTTCAAAGAAGGATGGGGAGCATGCATTCATTGACATAGTCATAGCTGAAGAGTTCTGGCAGTCCAGCCCATCCAACATAATGTCAGGGTAATCCTCCGCACTACAAGATGGGGTACGTGGAGTCTGCATTACTTCCTCAAAGCTGGGGCAGGAGATAACAGACGTTGGTGTGGGGACACCGGTTGGCCTGTTTTGATCTGGTCTGGGAGAAGCTGGGAGGTTCTCCTTCATTTGGTGGCCAGCCAGCCAGTCCTTTGAGTTTTGACTGTCAGTAGGCTGGAACTTCCTGCCAGGGGACATAATTTGGGCAGGGAGACCCACATCCTTCAACTTCTTCTCTTTAAGACCAGACTCCAGACTGTTGGATTTCTTTGACGATAGCTCACTGCGGTTTTTCCGTACTTCTTCTGTGGACTTGGTTTTATCCTTGAGTTTAGGGTCCCCTGACTTGGGTCTCAGCTTTTCCATCTGCTTCATCCTTTCTTTATGTCTCTTGTGGCGCTCTTCAATCTCCTGGTCTTTTAGACTTAACATCTGACCAAAACTTGTCATTTGATAATCACCATCCACCAACAGTTTTTCACGTGGACGGTTATCTTTCCGCACTGCATCTTTGGACTGAGTGAGCTTTTCACTTTCATCCTTAGCCTTAGATTTACTGTGGTCCATTCTGTTGTCTTTATCCAATGTATCCCGACTTCTGTCTTTTTTCATATCAAATTTAGGACTTTCTTCTTTTGACCTGTCTTTTAAAACGGTGACTTGTGGGCTATCTTTCAACCCTGATTTCACATCCTCTTTGGAGTGTTTAAATGACCCAATGCCATCTATGTACTTATTCTTCTCCTCCTTAATCTTCTCCTTATGTTTCTCCTTTTTCTTTTTGTCCTTCATCCTGTCATTGATGACACCAGTTGCTTTGTCTTTGTCCTTTTTAGACATCTCTTTTTCAAATTCCAATGTTTTATCAAAGTCGTCTTCGCAGTCTCCCTTACCTCCAAATGGGAATGTGTAAGGGTCTGCCTCTAGAGGCATGGGCTCTTTCTCAAAAGGTAGGCTCTCTCTGCGGCTGTAGGACTCTCTGATCTCCTCTGTCTTGTCACGTTTGTCTCCTTTGTCCTTCTTGACCTTTTCCTTCTCCTTGTCGTGGCTTTTCTTAGATGAAGATGAAGAGGAATGTCGATGCCTATCTTTCTCTCTGAACTTGTCCTGGGGTGTAGATATGGACAAGGAGTCTCTCCTGTCCTCAGACACATCAGTCAGGCTGATGGGGTCATAATAAGCAGTGAGGACTGGCTCATGACCTCGGTCAGTGAAACTGTCTGAAGAGATTTCACTGTTCTTGTCATTGGAATCATCCTTGTAGTCATTCATAGCCTCCTCCTCTAATTTTTCTAAGAGGGACTTTTCATTCTCACCACTGCCTTTTGAGGGTTTCCTTTCCTTAGAATGGTCCAGCTTATCTTTATATTTGCTCTTTGTCTTTTCCTCGCTGGTGTCCCTTTTGTCCAACAGCTTCTGCTTGTTTTTCTTCTCTTGGTTTGAGTCCACTGACATTCTGTCTTTTCTTTCCTTATGTTTTGCATCAACAGAATCTTTCTTGTCTTTGTTGTGTTTCTCTAGGGAGCCTTTCCTCTCTTTACCTGTGTCAAATGTGGCCTTTTCTTTCTTCTTTTCTTTGTGTTCTTTGTCTTTTGCCTTATCTGTATTATGTTTAGCCTCCGCAGAAGGTTTTCTCATTTTTTCTGAAGGGAAGTGATCCAGTTCATCCTGATCAGGTGTTGAGTCTTTTCTGATTGAGTCAGACACAATTGCAACACCACCATTGTAACTGTCCTCATCATCATCACTTTCATCAGTGAATATGTCAGCTATCTTGTACCACGTTTTCTCACGGATTTTCTCAGTTTTTCTTTCCTCCTTCTTTACCTCCAAGAAATCCTTCTCCCTATCAGCATGTTTGTCTTGAGAGGCCTTTTCTTTCTTGTCCTTGGTCTGCTCTGAAGACATCTTTCGATCTTTGCCATGAGACTCTTTGTGTTTGTCTTTGACTCCCTCCTTCTTGTCTTTGGTGCCCCGGTCTGCATCCTTTTCCTTGACAGTTTTTTCTGTGGAGCTTTTCTCAATCTTATCCTTCTCCTGATCAGCTCCTCTGTCTTTTGTTTTGTCTTTGTGCTTGTCAGCTTTCGTCTTTTCTCGCTTTTCTATTCCGTCACCCTTCTTTTCTTTCTCCTTTCCAGAGTGATTTCTTTCTCTGACATCACACGATTTACCGACAGCATCAATGTCTTTGAAGAAGGTATCATTGCCATATTCATCTCTTACAGATTCCTGCTTGATTTTTATGTCCTTTCTTTCCTTGACAAACTCATATGAGTCTTTCCGGTCTCGACTGGTGTCCAGAGAATCCTTGTCTTTTTTGTCTTTGACTATGTCTGTAGACTCTTTTCGCTTCTTTTCTTTTTCAACTGTGTGACTGGAGTTTAATTTTTGCTTCTCTGACCAATCTTTTTTCTTTTCATTTGTCTTTTCTGAAGAGTCTTTGTCTTTCTTCTTAGAAGTGGCTTCTTTGTCTGATCTTTTCTCATTGTGATCTGATTTCTTGTCCTTGACTTTGTTTTCTTTTCTCCTTGTTTCGTCCTTAACAGTCTCAACAATCAGTTTAACAGCGTTGTTGGCTTTGTATTCCTTGTACTCTTTGACAGGAGCGTCCCAGCTGTCATCTCCATAGAGGGAAGAGTCAGAGGACATTTCGGAGCCCCATCTGTCATGATGGTCATCTGAGGCACTGAGCTTTGTGTCTTCCAAGTTGAGGAAACGGTTGTTGTCATCATAGCCTTCATACTCAGAGTCTTCCTTCTGTGCTTTGTCTTTTTTACATTTCTCCTTCTCCTCCTTGGTGTTCTTCTCCTTGTCCACCTTTAGATGCTTTTCCTCTTTCTGCTCACTTTTCCTGTCTGCCTTTGAGGAGGACTTCTCCTTGGACTTTTTCTTTTTCTCCTCTTTGTGAGACTTTTGTTTATCCTCTTTGGGTTTCTCCTTCTCTTTGACATTTCTATCCTTGTCAGATTTAACAGGCTTCTCCCTCTCCTCCTTATTTGTCTTGTCCTTAGAGGAGTCCTTTGTTTTCTTATTTTTCTCCTCTTTTGCTGTTCTGTGCATGTCTTTTCCAGATGACCAATCTTTATCCTCAGACTTGTTTTTTGAAAGTCTATCCTCCTTTTTTGAATGGTCTTTTTCGTGTTTAGATAACTTGACCTTGCTGTCCGCTGGCGATTCTGACTCAACAATTAGTGACTTCTGCCTTGAATCATCAAAATCAAAAGAATAGCTCTTGACAAATTTCTCATTCATGTCTTGATTAAGCACCAGACTAGGAGCTTTGTCCTTTTCCTTATTTTTATGCTTGTGCTTCACTTTATGCTTTTTCAGCACTTTGCCATCTATATCGGTTTTGGAGACCGCACTGTCTGCATTGGAGTTTTTGTAGAGCTCAGAATTTTTCTTGTCTACTGTGTTACTGTGCACATTGTTATTCTTCTTTTTGTTCTCTTGCGCTTTCCTCTTCACTTGTTTTATTGACTCCACACTGGAATCAGCAGAGGAGTAGTCAGACTCACTTGTTCTTGTTCTGACTGAATCTGAGAGAGAACTGACGTCTGACCATGTAGGAGATGATACAGTCTTCCAGCCATCTGTCCTCCACTGCTTTGGATGCTGTTCTGCTAATGATGGTACTTGTTTCTGAGAGTTCAAGTTTCCATGGGAAGAGGAGGAAGATGCGTTAAAGCCAGGGGATTCTTTCAGGCTTGTTGTAGAAGAGTCCTTTATACTATTTGAGCCCTTATCATCCTCACTCTCCATATCTCCACAATCAGAGTCTGATGTACAGAATTTGTCATTGACTTTACCAAACCTGACTTCTTTACTGACATTATTTTTACTCTCCTTCTTCCGCTTCTTTTTGACTTTATTCTTGTCTTTCTGTTGTTTAGAGCTCATGCTGCCAGAGTCTCTTGTCTTGGTATTTGTTTGCTGGGCTTGTTGCCGTGGTGTAGGCGCTGGCGTGAAACACAACGTCCTATCATCCTCGTCTGAACTGTTACTGTCAGAGATGATCCGCCTGACAGTTTTCTTTGGTGTGAGCGAGTTGCTTTTGGAATAGGTTTTAACCTCCATCTTGGGTATGGAGATGAAGCTGTTGGCCTTGGTGACCGAGTCCTTACGGAAGTCTTTTTTCAAAAGGTGTTTATCGTCCACTGGAGGGACACGTTCCTCCTCATCATCCTCATCAAATTCATATTCATCTTTGACAGGTGTGACAGCAGATTTGGGAGGATCTACGGTTTTCCCTTTTGACTTTAACCCCTTCTCAAACTCGGAGTCTGTGTTATTGCCATCGACAGAGCTGGACGGGGCAAATGAGGGGGCGTCTTCCTCCTCTGAAGATTCTGCGGAAAGCAGAAAGAGACACAATCACTTACAACACTTATCTTCATCAACACTAATTTACATTACTTATATCAGTTATCTAATTGAATGAAGATTTAATATTACATACCTGATGAACTTTCTTCACTTGAGGTGTAAGTGCCTTTCCCCAGCAACAGATTCAGCATAGTTGGAGAGTTGGCAACCTTCAGTGGTGTTTCACCTCTCCTGTTGCTTTGACGTGGGTCCCCTCCATACCGTAAAAGTAGCTTAACCACCTGAAACAAATAAAATAAATATAACATTAATATAAATTGCAATTTAAAAGGTGATGTTACAAAGTCCCCTTTTGGTTCAGAATTTAGATGTCAAAGATTACAGAGTGAATGTACCGCTAGCTTTGACGGTTATTATTTGGTCATATGCATGAGCCACAAAAAGGCTTGACAGATAGTCAGAGTAACAATCTCACAAAACAAATTGTCTCCATTGGCCATTGGCTTTTACATTTTTGAAGTCTTATGATTACTGGTTCTATCTGAATTCAAAAACTTTTCTTTACTATTTTGGTAATAATGTTAAGTGCAATCAGACATGAGCTGCCTTTATTGACTATTCTTTTTTTATTTACCTTGAAATGTCCATTGTTGGATGCATCATGTAGAGGGGTGTCATCGTCCAGACCCTTGGTGTTGACCTCTGCACCGGCTGCCAGCAGCTGCTTGGCCACATCATAGTACCCCCTGTTGCACGCCTCATGCAATGCAGTCCAGCCTAAGCATAAGAAGAATTACTGCGTGAGATGTGTATGCAACATATAATTGAATATAAATCACTTCATACACAAAATAAAGGATGGTCTATACAAAGAGCCTCTCACCTGCAAAGTCTTTTACATTCACATCAGCTCCCTCGCTGATGAGCTCCTTGATACGGCGTACCTCTCCACGGATTGCTGCTCTGTGCAGCCGGGTCTCTCCTCTCTCATTCCGTTTATTCACTTTGTCTTTGGTTTTAGATGCAGAGTTTGGCGTTCCCTTCTGACCCAGACTGGACTGTGACTGATGCTTTGGTGTTGTGTCTGAAGGTAAGAGATGGACACTTCACTTCAACACTGGAATGGTTTCTTATTTGCTTTTATCGCTGTTTCTGTTAGGTCTACCACTACTAATAACAGTTTGTTTGAAGTGCTTACAGCCAGAAGGGGGCAATCTTACACTAACAATCAGCAGCAGAGTGGTTGGACCTAGTTCACTTGAACTCATTTCATCACATTTACAAGATTAAACCAAAGCCTTAATCACATTTACATTATTGAGTTTGCACAGCTATTGTCCCAAATTATATTTGAAACACACTCACTTTATGTCCATGCCTTTAGGCATAGAACAAAGGAATTAATATATCAATAAAACTGCAGTGGTCCTCACCAACCTAATACTATGTCAAATGTCAACAGTAAGAGGAAAAAATACAATATTGCCACAATAATGCTATTTTAGGTATTTAAATACCTTTACAGCCAAATAACTTTGTCTACCAAAAGTAAATGTACCATTGGATAGGACACAAGGAATGTACATTTTGGAGAACAGTAGAAAGGATATCAGATAACAAATAAACAAAAACTAAATGCTTGCAGGCCTGTTGCATTTGGATGTCTGTTGTGATTTGACTCAGACGCTGAGATTACACGATTGGTTCCAGACTAACGCAATACCACCAGGACAGTTGGTTTAATTTCCTTGATGGTCCCACGCTGCACTTTAGAAAAATAATTCCACTACTGTAGATGAACAAATATAGGAGTTATACAAAACAACCACTTTCTGACTGACAGCATAGGTTTCAACTGCAGCTGTAATGAGAATTTATGTGGATTAACTTGTATAACTCGATTCAAATAAAGCAACGGGTCCTGTCCAGAGAATGACTGAGATGTGGCAAAAAACACTGCAGGCAATGGGCTAAATCTCCAGAAAATAAACAAAAACAATCAACCCAATGCTCCAGACCCCCCGCCCCCAGCCTCTCTCTTTAAGCCCACCTTCGTTGCTCTGCTACACACGCAAACACTGTCTACTTAGAAAGCTCCCTCCCATTCCTTTTTCCTTGTCCGCCACCCGTCCACAGAAGACGTGGCCTCCATGTTAAGCACGCACCTGGACTGTTGACGGACTCCTCAGCTGTCATTTGCATGAGCAAGGCCACCTGCTGCCGCTCAGAGAGGGGGTACCCAGCCCGGATCCCTGGCATCCCCATTCCAAACGGCAAGCCTGCCTTCCGGGTATTGGTGGGCTCCTTTTTAATGCGCTTCCGCTCTGGACCTGGTTTTTCTGTGACGACAATAAGACGAGAGAAGCAGTGTTAATATAACTAAGTTGCATAGACACACGTATGCATGCACTTAACTACACATTAATTCACACACACACTAACAAATCTTATTTAATGAACCTTGTAGAAGGGCAGAGTAACAGGTGTGTTATTAGTGTTATAACAATGAAAGTCATTCAATGTAATTATGAAATATTGTGAAATGTGTTATCCATCTCTCTTGTTATCACGTCTTATTAGTTATTTTTTAAATGTATCCTTTAGTCAATAGTATATCAATAATAATAACAAAAGTACTGTAGAAGTGTTGTCTGTACTGTCCTCTGACTGCTTACTTTGTATGACCAGAATACAATAAAGCAAAAAGTATTCAATTTACAATTATTAAACAAATAAATAATGTTCTCATTACTACACACACTTAGCCCTCTAGTTTAGAATTTCCACTGCAAAAAAGTCAGCTGGCTTATGCCTATCATCTAAATAAACCTCTGTAAATAAAACAAAAAAATATACTTGCTCCCACACTGGTTATGTAGCCCAGTATGTGAGAGGTTTGGTGGTAGCCGGGGGTGACTTTTGTGTTATTACCCAGCTGCCCCTGAGGAAGGCAGGGGCCAACAAGCAGTGTGTTTACGTCTGTCTGTCTCCAAGCCAATCAGCCCAAATCGAGAAGACAGGAAAGAGGGTGTGACTTGGCAGAACAACAGTTATTACGAAATAGTTGGTTTACATTTCAATTCAGCATGGCCTTGCCAAGGTCACCACATGCCTGCCTGCCTGCCTGCCTGCCAGGCTTACTGGAGACACGGTGCTACTGGACAAAAGCAGCTGCTCCACAAAGACACACCCAGCAATTACTTTCAGTGGCAACATACCATCTGATGACCCTTAGGGAGGGTAAAGCTACACATGACTGTAACACTTCATCATTGAGAGGGAACAACTCCAGTCTCCCACGACAAAAAAAAACTAGCAACAATACATACTCCTTACACAAAGAAAGAAATAGAAACAGCAAATTCAAATGTGCATGTACAGAGACATCAGCAGAGCAGTGGATGGGGGACGTTTCTCATCCCAAGACTGGATGCATTGCTCAAGGCCACAAACACACAGTAAATAAGGAAAGAAGGAAGCATGGTGGCTCAAGTTTCCGGTGTCTAAAGGCTTTCCAGGAAAAGATTTTTCCAGTCATAAGTACAGAACTGATGAACTTTCACTAACATCTGTGAGCACTTACAGCTAATGTGCCCCCACCCCTTCTTTGATACTCTCTCATGTTCTCCAAAGCATTTGCCATTTAGACACATTCCTTCTGCTAGGACTTTAACAGCAGGAACCACAGAAGCAGTCCAAACATGTTTTTTTGAGCAGCGGAACAGAGAAAGTGCTACGCTAGCATTTCCAGGCTACATTTACAAGATTGGGATACAGGAAGGCAGTTATTACCCTGATGCATCCAAGGCTGCTACTAAACAACATACAAGGACAAAGTCTCTAAACAAGATTCATCACCAGTGGTAGCAACTGGCCCGCTCATCTCTGACACGGATCAGATTCCAGGTAGCACAAATCTAAATGCAGATGGGACACTTGGAGCAGGTATGATCATGGTTTCAAATTGACAACTTTTAAGCTATACCAGCTAGGCAAAAATGACAAATTCTTAACCCAGCAACTACTGCCTGCCCGTACAAATGTGTGATTTTAATTTCACAGGATGTTCGGGGGAAATGGGACACAGCTACGTACAAAATTTGTTCCACATGTTTGTAAGGAAGGGATATGATTTTGCTTTCATAAGGTTTGTGTTTGGTTAATCACCCTCACAGTTTAAGGAACGATACAGATCAAAATGGTTAAGACAGCTTGATTACACACGAATGACTCCAATGTATGCCTACAATTATTCATCATCACGTGAATCAAATCTACACACGTGGATTATTGAATAACACAAATGAACAAAACTATTACACAACATAGTGTGCCTGCTCCCATGGTATGTATTTCTGTTGAATGTCTATTTAGGGAACACTGCTGGGGCTTTTATGTATCTCAGTAAAATGATATTACTCAGCTTACAGACAGGGTTGAAACTGTACCCTCCTTACTGCTTGAAACTCGACTAACAAGATAAGAGAAAAGAAGAATAAAAAAGGAAAGCAAGCTAGCTAAGGATAGTCACCCATGAATAGACTGCCTACCTGAGCCGGGGAGGGGACCACATCAAACATAGATGTCTGGTTATAATAGAGGTAGATTTTATATGGCAGGCAGATAATGCTACATTGTTAGTGAATGCCAAAACAAAGAGACCGTCTGGTTCAGTTAGCCAACACGACAAGAATAACCACTCTAACCAGCCTAACCAGGTATGTTTGACCGTAGCAAGTTAGAGTGAAACAGTGTTCTGTTTAGGGACTAATAAAAATTGCATAAACAGGAAGTTACGGGAGAAGAGGCAGGAAGTGGCCAACAGGATGTTTTGTTAGTGCTTTGTTTTAAGCAAAAGAGACTCATAAATATACAGTATGAACTTAGTGGGGTGTGAATGCTCTGTCTGTCCTCTCTGTCTAACTGTCACGTTTGTTATTGCTTTAAATCAGTTACGCAATGAGTGTATGGCTTCTGTTAGTTTTATTCAGAGCCAGTGTGAGCCTGGGAGACAGACACAAATCTGTGTGTTATAACGTGCCAGGGGGCAAAGATGTGTGGGCTGCATGGCTCAGCTCACACCTTCCATCAACGTTCACGAACCTGACCATCATGACTATGCCGCACAACTGATCCAATGGCAAAGGCATTGCTGTGACCCTCTAAGGATAAGCGGTAAAGAAAATAGATGGATGGTTATCAACGGGCGCAGAAAACCAATCAGAACAATGAAACTTGTTCCTGTCAGAATGCATATTTCTTATCAACATAAGGTTTAAGTGCAGTTGTATGCGTAAAATAACTTATTAATTAGTCATCTCTGGGCAGCAAAGCAGAGATTTCTTTTTACCTTAGGTAACAGGTAGAATCTAGTAACCACAATTACATCACTAACTGACACATTAAAACATTAACACTGTAACTAATGATTATTTTCATTATTGATCAATCGATTTACTGATAAAATCACAAATTAATCAAAATAACCTCATCAAAGTGCTTGTCCGACCAACAATCAAAACTGCTTTTATCATTCATATCGTCTAAAAACAGACACAAACTGGAGGAAGGAAACTTGTCAATTAACTTTGTTTCAACTGACTAATAGCTTAGTCGACTCACTTCAGCACTATAAAATATGTCAACAACAACAAAATTGTTTGACCGTAGCATGAGGCAACAGAATGAAGTAATCGAGCTGTGTTTGTCTCAGCCCTTATAAGATGACGGCTGTATTTCACAATATTGATGTTTGCCAACTTTTTTGTTGTTTTCCTATTGTTTTGGTGCCTCTGTGAGGATGGAGCTCTTCACAAAAACAACCTGAAGACACTAATTGTTTTCACATGCAAACAGCATTTCCAGAATAATTCTTGTTAGTGTGGGCGTAGTCCTAATCTGACCAGATTGTTCTACCATCTATCCCTGAAGTGTGACTGCTGCTGCTGTGGACAGCGGTGGTGAGGAGGAAGAGGGGAGAGAAAAGCGGAAGGAGAATGACCTCAGGGAGGAGGAATGCTGCTGTCTAGCACTCTTCAGGAGGAGGTCAAGGGAGGCTTGGCGATTCTGCAAAGGGAGGGATGAGCATTGAAGTTTGTGGGCTTTGATTAACTTCAACTCAAATGATCTGCAAATGCTGTCCACAGGCATACAGCAAGTACATAATCCTGTCTTTCTTCTAGCTCACTAATAGGCTATTGAAATATCTGTAAACAATAAGCAGACAATTTGCACATGCACGCTAATTAGAGGCTGAGTTAAATGGCAATGCATATAAACAACATCAGCATTACTGCAAAGGCCTCATCTGCCATTATAGGAATGGGAAATGGATGATAGATTTAAAATCAGCTCAGGCTCTACTTGATCTCAGATACATTTGGTATTCATTAGAAGACAATTTCCAACACTAGATTTTTACACACCTCCACAGAATATAGCCAAGATATTTCATAAGGGAACCAAAGAAAGCCAAATATGACAGGCAGATCTTATGTAGTGTAGCTCTTAAATCCTGTCCAATCAGTTTCTGTCATGTCTAAAAATAATTCATGTCAGCTCTTAAACTAAGACACCTTTTCACTTTTTTTCATTATTCTTTGGTCTAAATTCACATGCACTTTTCAGCAGACTTTACATTTGACATATTTTCCCTTTATGTTAACTTTTAATGAATGCCCTTAATAACTACAAAACTGTGGATTTTGGGTCTCTGTAAATAATAATTTAAAGAGTATGGTCTAGACCTGCTCTATGTGAAAGCGTCTTGAGATAACTTTTGTAATGATTTGGCGCTATACAAATAAAATTGACTTGACTTGACTAAAATAAATAAATGTTTTTCTAAGAGTTTTCTTACATGAAGCCAAAGACAAGGCTTCAGAAAATTTTGGTAAGCAATACCATACCTCACAGTCATAGCTAATCTCCATCACATCAAGCCACAGAGGAATGGAGAGCTGGTATCGGGGTGGGGTGGGGGTTCTGACGTTTCAGAGGTGTAAAATTTAGCAGAGGGGCTAGACACTGACCCAGCAGGGTCAGAACTTGAAAAGCCAAGCAACAAAGTCAGACTATAAAACACAGATATGCAGAAACAACGTAATGTATAGTTGACAAAGTTATGCAGACACTGCAGTCCTGACTAACGAACACACACACACACACACACAGGCATTGTATGTACAGAACAAATACACTTATCCAACCCTGATGAAAGTATTAGGTTGCCTACCGCTAACACAAAATTATTTTGCCAATGTGATGCAATACATCATAATAAACTCGAAATGGCAGAATTACTGCGACAATTGTGTACTGGCATGAGACCTAAAATCTTCCAGGCTTCTACAGTTTGTAAATACAAGAAACTATTAAGAGACACCTCTGTTCAGAATGCTGCAGAGAGGTAAGGTTGAGAGCTACGGGCTGAACGACCATATAGCCCAACCCAATACCAGTTCAAGTTGTTAGCATGCTAATAGACCTTCCAGCTATTGTTCTTGAGATAAGGGTTCACACCTCCACTTACTGCCGTGCATGGGGGTTGACCACTTTCTTTGAGAAGCAACCCAAGGAAGCCAACATGCTATGAAACCAGCTAATGTGAATGAAATAGTACTATAAAAACAAGCGTACATTGATCCTCTAAAATTGGGCCACTAAATAATCTTGCAACATACATGTAAGACTGCAAAAGGCAAGGACGCACACACACACACACACACACACACACACACTGTAGGGATTCAAGAGTGCGAATAATAGGAGCAATGAGTAAACAAGTAAGAACTTCTCAATTAAACATTCCACTTATTCATAATTGCATTGAGCTACAAAGTAATTACACACAACCCCACGTGTATACAAAATCCAGTCTTACTAAACTTGACCCCAAACCATAACAGTCATCTGTGGCAACACTCACATGTTTAGCCTTCTTCTCCTTTTTCAAGTGTAATCACAGAACATAAACCAATGTAGCAACTCAGCCTTTGCTGATGATGAAGGCTGTTAGCAAAGCCTCTGAGTTGGACCATTATCAACAAACTAAATCCTGAACCCTTAAAGCCCAAAGTCAAACAAGCATGAGCAGTAGTCCTTCTCTCCCTAATTAAAGAAAACACAAAGCCGGAGCCTTACCACAGCCAGACCTGGTCAGGCCTGTACGTTCTACAAATTCCCACTTAATTGGATCATGATTTTGTGTGGTCTTCCTCTCCTCTCCTCGATTGTTGGAACAAATTCCTCGGTTCTGCCACAGACACACAGCTACATTGAAGCTAGAGCTGGGAGCCCATTCACTACAAAAAGCCCACCCCCCTTTTACAGAGCACGCCTAAGTACTTCCTGCAAGCTTGAGAGGATGTGATGTAATAACTCCCATTCCTCTTTGATTCCCACTTCAAAGTTATATGGGGGTGAAGATGGCAAAACATGAGTAAATGCATCCCAGTATTCTCTTACCTGAGTCAGAATCTTTCTGGTCTCCATTAGCTCCAGCAGTGAAGGGCAGCTTCCTTTTAGGGGCTTTTTCTTTCATCTCTTTGACCCCATCGCTGCGATCCAATTTGGGAGTCTTGTTTGACAACACTTTATCCTGTGAAGGAGACAAAGCAGAACATGAAGAACAATTTAACTGACACTGTTCAAAAGTAACACAGCTTTAATCAGAATAAAGAAATAACACTGTAAATTAAACATTACTTTTTTTTACAAAGCATGTGACAGTATGTGAAGTTAAAGAGAGACCTAAGAGATCTTGGCCAATACAGACACACAAGTATGAGCTAGCTGTGAATCCTGCCGCCTCCTCCTGTAATTGGTGCCGTTCTCTGCCCTGACTTTTTAAGTTATTACCAGCTTTGCAGAGTGAAACTTTTCCATGGAGTTTCCTCCTAGATTCCTGGCTCCCCAGCCACAGCACAGAGAGCCAAGCGCAGGGAGAGGAGACTAAGCTGACGCCGCTTCAGCTCTGTGGTCTACAGCTGCTGGAAACAATCACAAGCCCAAGTGTATCTGCTATCAACAGATGTAAATACTTAAGTGTTTGTTCAACTTGTTTCTTTGTTGTATTGGCATCTGATAGTGATTGTGAACAGTTAGAACTAAAAATACATCGCAAAATGTCCAGAGGTTCTTATAATGAATTATTGTAGGGTTACAATTAAATATTTTATTTTAAATTATATGAATCCATGATTTTTATTAATTGATGAACCGTTCAAGCTCAAGTTCAACTGCGCAATGTATTAAGACGGAATAAACAAAGCAAAAAAAAATTTAAGAAAAAATAGCAGCGCAGACTCTGTCTTTGCAGATACTCAAAGGTGAAGGAATAGGTGTGTATCTGGGGTCAAAAGTAAAATAAAATCATAAATAAATAAAAACCCATACTTTGTTTACATTATAGCTGTATTAGAATAAACAACCAGATTTTTCTAAATGAGTGTAATTACATATGGGCAAGCCTGTATGATACAAATTGAAGTAGCATGGAGTCAGTTCACTTAACAACAGCAGCGCCACTTGCCCAGAGGTGTACATTTAAATGGTCTTAATCACCAAAGCAGCCAGTGGCTTTCTATGTGTATTATGTGTTTTTAATCAGTATGCTTCATGTACAGAAGGTTTAAAGTCTCGCAGAGGAGATGCATAATGTACATAAGCTCACTCTATTTCACTTAATTTCTCTGTCCTACCTTCTGTCCCCTACTCATCTCTCTATATGATCAGGGCAGGTTTCCATTATGTGTGGACTCTTTGAACTCCTCCCCCTGCCCTGCCCCAGTCATAAGACTATGATGTCATGGTACAGTAGAGACAAACAGTGTCAGCTACAGTTAGCTGATCTCTCTCTCCCTTCCGCTTCCCTGTCTACGTCTCCACTCAGCTACACAAAGGCTTTTACAAGAGAACAAACAAATCATGCAAAAGCATGAGGCACACATCTGGGCATGTGCAAAAGCTACAGTGCATCTAAGCAGGAATACCGGTATGCAAGGAAGCGATTTCTTTAAGAGCATACAACAGTAAATGCAGAGCTAAATCGCAGTGGTAGAAAATGATCAAATAACCAAAGCTTTTCTCCAGAGTTAGACTCGGTTGTTTTTTGCTGAAATAAATTTAAAGAAAGCTTTGACAACTAGAGACTTGTCTCAGATCTGCCTTCATAAGACACCCTGTTTGATGGTCTCCTAGCAATGCCTGCTCTTTTCGTTTCACTCTGTTTTCCACCCACCCCTGTGCGCTTCATTCCCTCCCTCCCTTCCTCCACGCCAGAGTCTGATGCAATCCTTTGCAGAGGGCTGTAAATCCATGCCTGCATAAGCTGTACCTCTCCTCTCTTTGCCTCTTGGTGCTGCTGCTGGTAGCATAACAGTTGGCACACACCATGACATCATCAAGCTGCGCCCAACACTTTATTCCACTGCAAAAAACATGTCTGTACCTGGGTTAAATTAAGGGGATGCTACTTTCACAGCCTGGTTTCAAGAATAAATATGTCTTAACAAGCCAACAAGGCTGTCCCATTCCAAAGGTGCCTTTTGATGTGGCTGAGCAATTCTGAGGACACAAACACTGCATTCTTTGCGGCCATCAGTATCCAACAATCCGTTGTGCAATAGTCAATTGGTTAGTTGTGTAAATTAATCGGGACAGTTGTCCTGGTAAAAGTGGGAAATGGTAACTGCAGTAACCTAACCTAATCAGAAAGTGTTTGTTCTTGGTAGGCTGGCATAATGTTTATGCCTAATAAATTGATCACATCAATGTTCGATGCATACTCTTCTGTTCGACAAGGTCCACAGGTCTAAACAGGGCTAGTGAAAAGCCACTTGCAGTAAAGCTAGTGAAGAAGAATTAAAACTTTAAAAAGGAGGCACGTTTGTCGACAAATTTGGTTAACTGGCAAAGCTCTCTGACCTTCCACCTTGTTACTGATAGCTGGACTCTAGTGCTTAACTCTCTCTCTGGGACGTAAGCAAACAGTCAGAGAGCAGGATCAACCACAGATCAGCATCAATAAAACTAGTACATTCAAGTATCATTCTGCTAATTGTTGATCAGATGTAGCCTAGTGGTTTAGTGTCAGTTTCAAGGACAAACAGCAATTGAAACTGGGATTATATGCTGTATACAAACATTTGGTTAGTGGGCACAGTGTGTTTGTAGGTTTTTCAGTCTTACCTTCTTCCCACCCTGCTTTTCCACCATGTCGGTGTTGAGTGGGAAGTGGTCCAGCTGGGGGGTTTTAGAACCCCCACCTTTGGGCATCGTTCAGCTCTCCCCACGCCAAGCTTCATTCACGCTGCCATTGCATCGTCATCAACCGTCTGGAACAAAGAGAGAGGGAAAAAGAGATGGTGGGGGGAGTTAGAAACTGGGCACTACATTTCTTTGAAAACACATTTACACACTGCCAGACAATGCAGCCATTAGCGGTACATCAAGCACTCTATTTTCAACCATTACACCCTGCTCTGGAGAAAGAGCAGTTAAGAGTGAGGACAGCAGGTTGGGTTACAGCTGTGGCAGGCAAAAAGCTTATCTGCTCTCCAGGCTGAACCCAAACAGCAAGCAAAGTCTGCTCAAATACCTCAAAACATGCTGGGTAATCTCTGTTAATTTTAAAGCAAGAGAAACTACAATCCCTAAACAACAGAAGCACACTGTTCATATAAACTGTACTACAACTAAAACAGTCATATACTGGAATTTAGGAGTGACAACAGGACAGACCATGTAAGATATTGCATAACCCCAAGGTCGTGGGATACTGAGAGAGCTATGAACAGCGGAGGAATGTCTTCAGGAACATGACTGGCACGTTTCAACAAAAACACAAACAACTACTTAACGCTCTAGCTAGTCACCCCTAATTCATAGCATCTCCACCAGTGTCAGTCAAGAATATGGACCATAGGTTTCTTACAACAACAACAACAACAACAACAACAACAACAACTCTACCTGGCATAAGTGATTGGTTTATTGTGAACTTATAGAACAGAGAGTTCTGTAGAGTTTAATGCGCTGTGTTCACATTGTCCTCTTTGACCTGTATGCATGTATACAACAACAATACGTGAATTACTATACACTGCCTTGCTCCATGAGGAGAGGCCTTCTGCTTCACAGGGCCATGAATTAATCATACATTCCATCCCTCAATTCTCTTTTCCATAATGCACTTTTTCTTCTGAGTGCATCCAAGTATGATCATCCTTGTGACTGACTGAGTGAGTGAACAGATGAGACCATGGCTGCATCATTTTTTTTTCTTTACTCTGAGACACTGGCACTCCTATCTTCTCTGGCGCCACTTCCATCTCCCCTCCCCCCCACCATTCCCTTCCCTTCCCTCTGCAGTTATCCTATTCAAAGAATGCTATTTATATCCCTCCAGTCAAGTCAGTCAAGTCAAGACAGCCAGCCAACCAGAGAGGCACACTGCTACAGAGGATGTACTGCCCCCCTTTACTGGTGTATGGAAAGAGAGACATAGCAAACCCAAGCCCCTGTCCTCTCTCTTATGACTTATTGTTACTCCCTCTTTGCTACTGCTAGGCACTCGCGCCAACCCCCCCAAACTCCCACCTCTCACCACACCAAACAAAGTGGCAGGAAGGTCGACTACCCTCAGAAATAAACAAACCTTGCAGCAACACACACACACACACACACACACCTCTAACTGGGTCAGCTGGGCTTCTAGAACAATGATCTCTGCACTATTTTGGGACTACTATGATGGGTGGTTATAGAAACAGCGCATTTTGCTGACATGCGAAATACAGGAAAATTATGTTTGCAAGCTAGAAGCGATAACAAAGCACACAGAAGGAGAGGAAACCCTGTTCAATACCACAAGCCTCATTTCCTTTCTAATTCCATCCCGATCAAATGATACATAACATCTGCTAACAGTGTGATTCTTTGTGTTTCACAGTGCGAGTCTCTGTGTGTTTCACAAGTGTCGTTGCCACTAAACAGTTGATTATATCGCTTATAAGTATGTTATGTGTGTTTTAACTAATTTTGACAAAAATAACACCCAGTATAACAAAAGTAACTTATCATATCTTCTGTGATGAAATCAAGCAGCACCGTATCTGATCATGCCTTCTCATTCATGGCTCGACTAAGAAGTAGATTGTTTATTTTTTACATTGTTTCAGGAATCCTATGGGATTCCCGCGGGATAGTAGTCAATTTCACGACTCATCACATGACTGGGATGGGACAGGAAGAAAAGTCAACAGGATGGGCGGAAAAGGAATTATAACAACAAAAGGTCACTTTTTATATATAAATATGCAGTTCCAATATGAGTAAAGACTAAAAATTACATAACTGCGCCATGGCCCTCTCTTGAACCAAGCCCTGTCTGAACGGTCAGGGTGAAAGCACTCCACTCATGTAACATACCTGCTGCTGTGAGAGCGTGGAGACGATAATGACGCAAAAAGTGAGCAGAGCAGGAACGGGAGGGCAAAATAACTCAGAGCCACGATGATGTGAATAGAGGAAGATATCACATGGCATGCCGGTGCACACATCAAGCACACGTACACATTCAGCTTATGTCGGGCGAGTCCCAAACAGCCTCGTACAAATAAGTTAGAAGAGAGCCTAAGCAGCTTGCAGCACATGGATCGGCTCTCTATAGTGATGACTATAGTGATGACTGCGTGTGCGTATAAAGGAACTTTATGCATTTGAGGGGAGATTTTTAATGAATTAAATACATAAACATATTCAAATTAACCTATTGACTATTGTCTGTTGACAGTTGTATCTCCTAACAATACTCATGCCATGACACAAGAAAAAACAGAGAAGCAGCACTGTTGAGTTTTAATGTTTTATACGTGACGTCAGCTAAGTTGGACTTGGCCATGGAGGTGATGACTGCAGAAAGAAGTGGTGAGAGGTGAGCCAGAGAAGCAATATCTTCCAAATGAAGGACAGGAACTGCCAGTACAACTATCCATCCCTTCTCCCTCCCTTGCATAATCACACACCTTTTTTTGCTATGTCTCCCCCCCATTACTTTCTCTCTTCATCCTCGAGCATCCTCTCTATCCTCTGAGCCACTCCCTCTGCGGTCAGATAGAGGCCAACACTTCAGCATATTGCAGCATACTCTGTGCACACTCACAGATGCACTGACACACACCACAAGCACACTTACATCGGGATGTTATAGTACCAGCTTAATTGATTTGGGAAACATAACAGCGAGGCTGACTTCAAGACTGACAGTGTGTAGTGATTGGAAAACCTACAGGCTAAAACCTAAATCAAATTCCACAACCAGTGAAACTGTCATGCAAAATGAGCACAGGCCAATTTGAGTAATAACAAATATTATTTCTCAAGTTCAAACTTTTTTGGTTCAATATGTCAAGTGTCCTGCCCACTCTGCCTCTAGTGGCTAAGCTAGCAGTGGCCTCCAGAGCAATTCAATGATGCCATCTCAGTCTTTGTAAAACACTTCGAGTAGGTGTAAATGTAATAAATATATTCATTTCACAGCACGGGAAGGTCTATTATTGTGCCCGGTACATAGTTCAACATTATTGTTAAATTCAAGAATAATGTTACTGTATAGTGTAAAATCCTAGGATGCATATATACACCCTACATTATTATGGTGTTACGGACCTAGTGTGTGTGTGTGTGTGTGTGTGTGTGTGTGTGTGTGTGTGTGTGTGTGTGTGTGTGTTTTGTATGAAACTGCAAAGCATTACAAACTGCTAGGTTTAAATAATAAAAATGTTTTAGTTCCAGACTTCTGCTGCACTAAAACTGTATGAAACTATGACCTCAAACCTGGAAGGCTCATGGACCAATTTTTAGCATACACTCTTGATTATATACAGGGAAACAGAATGCAGTAACGGGAAAATACGAGGCTGCAAACACACACACAGCTGAGTGAAGGTACAGTGCAGAGTAGTTGCCATGCCACTCCTCACTCATGACTCTCGTTGTACACACAGGAACACACCTCAAATGTTCCACACTGACAGCTGAACAACACGGCAGCTGCACACAGGGATGGGCATGTTGCTCTCGGCCTGTGCTTGTGTGTGTTCTGTGGTGTGTGCGCAAACTCCATTGCCTATTGCACAATTAGATACAAATCAGCAGCACACTCCCTGGCAGTCAGTCAAGTGATATCTTGGTGTTGGTTAACAGATATGCAATGTCTTACACACAATCACATAAATGGTGAAGAACAATCTATATAGGTCAAGTGTCCTCATGCCAGACATGTTTATGAGTCAAAAAATGTAAGTTAAGTTTATCCTTTTCTGAGGCAAGAATTTACTCCCTTTGAAAGTCATCACCCCTGCTGCAGCAACACAGACAATCAATTGGGAGCATACAACAGAACTGAGATTTTAATATTGTGTTGTACATTTTTAAAATATATTTTCTAGAAGGTTTACAATGGCAGTGACTAAGAAACAGTTTCTCAGCTAAACAAATCTGTAGCCTACATGTCAGGAAATAAAGAGTAATCTGCGTTGCCACAAAGATACTTGAAATGGAAAAATCTAAACTTGCGCTGAAACATTTCTCCAACTGAGTTAACACAACACATCTGATGTTGCAACAAGATTTTCTGTGGCACTATGGTTTAATGGCTAATGGTAACAGCTAAAAAAGCAGACATTCAAATGCAAATTTTGTTGCAGTAATGTTTTCACATTCTGCGCACAACAGTGTTCTGTTTAGACCAAGGTCTTTCAAGTCCCTTAAACCTTGGCTACAGATATATAGTACCAATCCTGCAGAAGCCACAGATACTGACACAGCGTGTTGTGCTTTGATTCAGGATCACCCACAGTTGCAGACTATTTTAGGTTTTAGGGAAGGATTAGGGAAGGTGGTAAAAATCATCACAGCTTTGCTTTGGCAGAGATGTCACATTGCCTTACCACCACGGGAAATGTACTGCAAGTCAAGCCTGAAGTCATTTTATTGTATACTTGAGTAAGTACCCGAGTACGAGTCTCTGACTGGATTACCAAAATTTGCCTAAAACTTCCCACTAGGTTATCCATGTAATTTTAGTTATGGAGACTGGATCATGCTTTCAATGGTCAAGTGTCATTTATGTGCCCCATTTCTTCCCTCAGTTAACCTCATTCTAATTACATGTCAAATGTAAGGGTGCAATATCCAATCCAGAGATTTCTCACCATCACACAAACCACTGAGTTATCCACATCATGCCAGAAGCCTGCGTGTTTCTGATAAGACTATGCATTCATATAGCAATCATCATTTGTGATCAATTATTTTGAAATAATATTGAATGATGTTATTTTCTATTAAACGTGATTGTGATGCAGCATTTTGTAATCATTTTGAACAACACACAGTAATCACATTTCTTCTTTCATTTAAATGCCAGATGAAAATATCTATTACTATGCAGTCTGATGTAATTATATATCAATTAAAAGACAATTAAAAGACAATTTAACATGTAATTTTACACATCTATCATTCAGTCCTAGTTTGTGTATGTGTGTACCCTGCAGTGCCTGTGGCGGTCTATTGACAGGCCATGCAGGAGAACGGTCTATAGAAGGACAGCAGCAATGGCAGCTAGCTAGCCTAGTTTGGTGTGCAAATAAAGCAAGCCGGGCTCGGCTGCTGTATCCTGGCAACCAGAGCCAACTTGGCTGCTCAGTCCCTGACCTGGGCCCATTCACTTCATTATAAACCTGTGTAGAGAAAGAAGAGACCAACACATGAACGCACACACACAAGCGCTGAGAGGAGAGATGCATTATGCCAGAACAGAACAGCTCACAAAAGGTCCTAAGAAAGGAACAGAACCACTGTGTGCAGAGTGTTGTATCAAAGAGCAGTGATTATCTATACTTCTTGAAGAAGGAGACCAAGCTTCTACATGAGCGTTCACAGTTTGTTTTTGGAAAATATATGGGTTTGGCATGCTAACCTATATACTTGATACTGTATCTTCCTAGAACTAGTTTGTATTTTCAGCAAACAAGTTTTGGGGTTAAATAAAACAGTATTAGATTTTAATCTTTCATTTCTTTCCCTTCTTAATAAAAGGTCTCATGCTTAAATGTCGATATGAGCAGGTGATACACAAGGGCATCTGGAAATGACAAAATATATTTGAAATGTGAGTGAGTGGGAGTGGTCCTATTATCCGTAAAGCTCTAACAGTAGAGAGTCAGAGAGCAAGAGAGGAGTGAGATGTGGGGAGGAATCCAATCACTTGGTCTGATGTTCTATTCTGAGCACGTTCACTCTCCCTTACACCTCTCTGTTCCATCCAATAACAGCTCAGTGCTTGCAGCCTGCCTGCCTGCCAGTCTGGTAAATCATGCCGTCTTTGCCAGTGACCTCGCTAAGATAGTGGCAGGCCTGTATTTATATACAGCTAGGCTGCAGGAAAGGCCAGAAACAATCTAGTGCTTTTTCGCGCTCTCTCTCTCTCTCTCTCTCTCTCCAATCCCTCAGCTTCATCAGTGCTCTGACTCATTCTCATTTCTTCCCCCTCTCCTCTCTGAGTAGTTCTCTCTCATCTGCCTCTCTCTATTCTCAACATCTCTCTCTCCTCTCTCACAAGCAAAAGCCTGACATTGCCACAGCAACGTGTGAACATGCGCACACGCACACACACGCGCACACGCACACACACACACACAGAAAGCCTGTTGCCTAGCAACTCAGGGATGAGACAGATGCAGGCCTATCAGAGAAGCTAGTGAAAGAGCCGTGAACAGAGAGAGGGAACCTATTGATAGAAGAGTGCCTCTGCATATCAACCTCCAGCAATGAGGATTCAATCACTTTCTGACCTTTGGCTCACCGTCTGACCAAACAGAGCTGTTTCACACACTCACAGACTCCTATGTGCTGACAAACGCCATTTTTAATAGAGCTACAACATAGGGGCGCACAGTTAGTTGTCTATAGTCACTTTGCATGAATGTTTGTGCACTGCAAAACAGTCACGACAATGACACAAGAGGTTATGCAGTAAAACTGTTTGTAGGGAACAGAGTATCTAGCAATAGAATCAATACATGTTGGCAGAACTACCACCACTATGAAAAACAGAAAAACAACAACAACAACAACAACAACAACATTAATGGCACTTCAAGCCACATTATCTGCTCCAATTCTTTGGATAGCTTGGCCTTATTTTCACATGTCCAACCTCTTGAATGAGTGTTTGTTAAACAGGACTGTTGGAAAGAACAACAGTGTGGTTGGTAGACCTATCCTCTCATACAGGTAATGCACCCAGGCTGATAAAAATGCACCAAAATAACAAGAATTGATCTTGAAGCTGTCCTGGTTACCAGACTTTATTCTTTAAAGGGTAATATGAAGGGATCCTTTGTTATTTTCAATTCAACATCAGCATTTTATTCTTGCCTAATACTGTAAAGATTCCAGAAATTGTTTGGCACAAACTAAATCTGTTATCTCTCCATGTGTGGCAGCAAGTATGAAGAAGCTAGATGACTTGCCACTTCCAGCCTTACCCTTAAACTACACCCACACTGAGCAGTTCACTGAATTTAAATAAACAGGAACAGTTCTGTACAGGTACAACAATTTAAGAGCCAGCACAAGTACTTAACATTTCATCACGTAGACTTATCTTATTTACAGCAAATCAAGCTGTGAAGTCTGTGCCTTGTAAAAATAATGAACCAAGTTCATCTGTTGAGTTTTTTTAATGGTTAATATGCAACAATTGTGTACCAGCCTTTAATAAAATTAACAAACAATACTTCCAATCTTTCAGGAAGTGTTTCTAAACTTGCTTGCAGAACATATCGGCTCCAGGCTTACAAATCAGTTGTAACATTTTTAACATACTTAGATGCTTATCTACTTCTCACCTATACAAAGTTCAAAACAAATACACACTACGTGAAACTACTTGTGTTTAATGGATCAGTTTTAAGACAGAGTAGACATATATATATGTAGAAATAGATAGTTATTATGGGACAATGAAATAGTGTGTAGATACTACTTATGCCTTGATTAAAGATCAAATCCACCTGTTACCCTTAATAATTATATTATAAAAAATTCCAATAAGTATTGGAAACAAGATTCAATAAAAACTACTTCTGATAAGCAGAATTTAGTAGATAGAACTAAAGCAATACCCAAGTCTGCACGCAGCCAATAATAGTCACCTGCAGATGAGTGGTCAAGACATGTCAAGCTGCTGTGCATCAGAGCATCAGAGCCAGCACCAAGGGTTAACACCACAGCTTGAAGTGTTGTCCCATTCCTCATACAGCATTTGCAGCTGCTTTCATTCAGGCTCTTACACTGATCATAATGGTGACGTCAATTAAACACCGTGATTGTTAAGTGTTAAGTGGACATTAGAAGGGAGGCTCAGCTTTGAAACATCACCATGCTATGTGTTTTGTGACATGCAGTGGATGGAATACATCATAACACCAACCAGTGAAGTATAAAAGTGTCATCTCTGGTTTCATCACTCTATTGACAGTTAACGTAACGTAAAAACAGATTTTTTTCTAAATTAGTACCGATAAGTTAAAGACATATTTATTCTGCTTTCCTTTAAAATGTGTAGTCTATTAAAAAAGAAGAAAAAAAACTAGATGTCTGCTGTTTATTACTTTTATTTTGAACCACTGAGCAATGAGGCCACCACATCTGCCAATTATTGTAAAATGTGCAACGTGTTAAGATGTGAGTGTGATCTAGATCATTATGCTCCTGCAAGAGACTGACAGAGACGATAAATGATTGAATGTGTGTGTGCCGTGAGCCTGCTTGAGAGAACATGAATGAGTGAGTGTGTATGTGTACAAGTAAGTGTGTATGGTAGTAGAATGTGAAGCACGGTGACTGGATCTACATTAATTAAGGATTACGTGAGGAGGTAAAAATAAATGCAGAGCAGAGGGAGAAAGCCTGGATGGATAATGAACAGAGCGAGAGAGGCAAGGGAGGAGAGGCACAGAGGGTGGATATGACCTTTCCACAGATGAGCATTATAATGTGTCTCACACACTTACATGCACACACACACACACACACACACACACACACACACACACACACACACACAGAAATGTAAAAACTGCCATCCTCTAAAAACGTCCAATTTTGAAGCAGACTGTAGGCCGTGATGCAATTCTGATAACAGTTTTTTGTTAAAAACAAAAAAAGGAAGAGACCTCAGGCAACACTGTTCTTGGCAGTTGTTTGATGTGTCTGTTGTAGACCTGCACATGGCTACGACAGTCTCATCACACATTCTTTATCACTTGCACCAGGCATTCTTTGTTCTTGTACTTTATCTGTTTAAAGGATAATGATGGCCACTCTGTTCTGCATGAGGACTTTCAATGAGGACATATTCATCAAGTCTCTCTTGCACACACCTACTTGAGCCTCTGTTATTCACTTTTTCACACTTCTTGGTTTACATTAGTTTCCTCTGCTTTCTACTAAACTAGGGCTGGGCAATGTTGACAAAATCTAATGTCACACTATTTTTGACCAAATACCTTGATATCGATATTGGGACAATATTGTAGTGATGATTATGCTTTAACAAAATATTTTCACAATGTGATTTTTGATAAATAATCATCAGTAATGTGGATATAATAACTAAGTGGGTAAAGGCAAATAATATGACTTGTAAGTTCAGAAAATGACATCACTTTATTGTAATGCAACCTTTAAAACCAGGACAAAAAACACTATCTAGTCTCATATCACAATATTGAAGTTATATCAATACATTACCCTGCCCTAGCATTCGACTTATTTAGTACACAAAGTAGTTGTGTTTGTCCAAAACAATTTACAATAAACAGTTTCAACCTCCAAACAACAACAACAACAAAGAACAACAGTTTCATGACAACTGTTTTTATCACAATCAAAGCCACGAGGGGAAGGACCCCTCATTCTTCATATTAGTCACTCACTCTGAATACATTGCCTCAGCAGAAAAAGCAGAAATGGTGGAAACAGAGAGTGTACATCAAGGCACAATTCTGATCGACTTGTTTCGAAAGGACAAAACCTTTCGTATTGTGGATGAACCTGTTCTTCATGAACTGCATACACAGTTCTATGGGATGAGGCACAATCCAAGTCCCACCAGGAAACACAAGATTAGAACCCAAAGTTACTCCAAAAGTCATGATGGTGATTTATATAGAGACCCATATAATGCTACTGTACTTGTGATGATATTGTTTTAGAGTGTAAGCAAATCAGCTAAATGTAACATAATTCAGACCAACTGGCTAACACGTAAGCTTGGCAAAATGCACTGATCCAATGCGCTAGATAAATGGTAAACATTAGCTATTTTCCTTTTCAGCCTCTGCCCCTCTTTTTGTCCCCGCCTGTCCTCGTGTGAAATTAAGACCAGCAGACAAGCTTGTTCACACTGGTAAAGAAGGGTGAAATGACAGAGGAAAAGGAAAAATGCTACAGGACAGTTACTTTTCAGAGTAACCATCTGAAAAACATAGAAGTCTTGTGTACAGCGGTGAGCATTAGACTCATGCAACCTTCCAGTATGTACTGCACTCAATCCTACATTTCAGTACAAATACTTGTGTATGAAAATGCCAATGAGCTAAAAAATAATGACATTCATACAAAGTAAATGTCTGATGGTATTCTTTTTGCTAAATTGGATTTTTAGAAGTTAATGAGATTTTTTTTCAATTTCAGAGTAGTACATGACATTTAACTCAGTTTCAAAAAAGTATCCCAATAGTCTCTAAAATGACAAAACAAGAAAATGTAGAAAAACAATACAAAAAATGAATGAGAGTAAAAATAAAGAAATAAATACATGAAGTCTTAGTTTCTTTCAACACTAAAACAGCTGGATTGATGAGAAACACAAGTAAGATGAAAAAACTACACGTGTTGGGCTGAATGTTTATTTATTTGGTGCTCATAAATTTGAACTGGTGCACTAATGCTCCTAGAGGAATAAGTGAATCTATAGCCCTGGTACTGTGTAGTAAACCCTGTGTCTGAAATTCATAATTGCTTGGGTCTACTTTAGCCTAGTGGGAAAAGGTGTACATGTTATGAAGAAACTAGAAAGTACTGGTGAAGACCCCAATGAGGTAGAACGACCAATACATCATAACTGTTCTCTTAAACATTCTGCCGCACTGCTTTCTATTATTACTCGGGGACCAGAAGGTGGAACAGGCAGCTGACTTGGCAAATACGGAGACAGAGGAGAAGGAGAACCAATAGCAGAGACCAGCAGCAGACAACCAGCCAGACAAGCAACGTGATTCCTACAATGACAGAGGAACGCAGGCAGAGCCAGAACAGAACAAACACATACAGCTACAACAGCAGCCATTCCAAATTGAGCCTCACTGGATAGGCCTAGGACTCATTCCTCAGACACACACAACATGCGCACGTGGGTGCAGCGTAGCTGGGGACCAAACAGAATGTTAATGCTGTCCTGGTGCAGAGGGGTGGAGGGAGGCAGGATCCCAGATGAATTATAAATCACTGGGCAGGGCCGGATGGAGGGATGGAAGGATGGAGGGATGAAAGGCCTGCTACTGCATAGCACAGCCAGCTGAGGGCTGGGGCGGTGCCTGCTTAAAGAGGGGGCAGGGAAGTGATGCCAGACTGAGCTATGGTGAGGGCATGTGCATGTTCTCAATAAGAATATACACATGTATATACTCTCAATAAGAATAAGCACATGCAGAGTTTTCAGGGTGCGTTTCTATTCACATTTGCATTTGAATACAGGAACCGAAAAGTGTGTGGATGCCACACAAATGTCTCAGAAATTATTTTCCTTGAGACCATGTCTCCATCAAGCTGAGCAGACAAATATCCCACTTGAATACAAGTTCCAGTTAAGTCTCCGATGCCCAGTACAAAAAAATAAAAAAAAGTTTAATTAAAAGAGCTTTTGGAATCTGTCTTGTACACTACAGTGTCATCATCCAGAGCAGGAGCTCACAAATCACCAATCGACTGCATTCATTCAGAGGTTGCAATATTTCACCGTTTTTCAATATAATATTGCCAGCAAAGCTTTAAATTAAAATGATCAGAACTATGGTAATGTTTTCCGTTTACTTAGTCATGAATAAACTGCAAGAAAAGAGAAAGCACTTTCACACAACATCCCAGTAAGTCAAAGTTACTCACAATTTTTAACAGCCAATGCAAAGAGGTGAACTACAATTGGTCGTGTAGCCATCCATTAGTCTAACTTGTAGGGCTAATTGTTAGGCCAGTCACTACACAATATTAACATCCTAAAACTAAGTAAGCAGTTGTGTGAATCACGGGTAGTAGACGAGTCAGACATGAGAGGTGGGGAGGACTGGAAAGAAGATTCACGAGTGGCACCAGGATGTAAAGAATGCAGAGTTATCTTGTAGTTAATCTCCGCAAAAGCAAGCATTTAGGCACATTTTGGATATAATAACTTAATAATTAATTTTGCATGATGAAAGTAAAGTATTTTGTGGATGCTTTGTACTGCATCCTCCAGAGATTAGCTAATGTTAGTGGGGAGGAGCACCAAACTCCAACACTAACAAATGAGACCAGCTGACCAACTCGCACAGCAGCATTTTACAGAACTCCTGAAAACTCTGGCCAGGTACAGAAAATCCACAGACCATTTCATTTCAAAAAGACCTGCGAATGTACAGCGTTTTGGATAGTAATGGCTTTACCTGGTACTAACATTGCTGCCGAGGGGCTGTTTCTTCACTACAGGAGATACAACGTTAACACAATGGAGCATTCGAGAATCAATTCTGAATCAAATTGTGGCGCCAAGAATCAAAATTGCATCGAATCATAGGATTCCCAAAGATTCCCACCACTATCAGACAGTATCAGTTTGTGTACTTGCCCTCAGGATATAGCAACTGAAGCCAAAGTAGTTGTAGATTCGTGCAACCCATTATTCCACATACCCATTGCTGCCATAAGCATGCATTTAATGTCAATCCAAAAACAATGTTACCATGTAACAGTCATCGGTATTTCAGCTAGCCTAAGCAAAACAAACCTTAACCTTAACCTCAGTGGAGTGAGTACAGATGCAAAACAAATAAAACAGGTAGGCCGACAAACTGACCACATACGTTCTGTGGCAGGCCACAGTCACTCATTATGGAACAATCAATAAACTCATCAGATTGGACAGAAAGGCTCCAATTAGTGGTTTGAGTAAGCGCTGTCAAAAAAAGGGTGAGAATGTGTAACATTTATTTCACTGTTTTTGCTGGAAAATTACTGAAACAATTATTCGATTATCAATATAATTGCAGATAATTTTTCTGTTGATCAACTAATCAATTAATCAATTGTTTTAGCTGTATATTGTAGTAAATGTAACATATCAATATTACATATTTTGATAACTTAAAAGTTAACAATACTACCTAAAACTGCCATCTATCTACAACTGTAACTATGATCTTGCTGTGACCACACATCACAGGGTCCTCCAGTCAAATGGAGATAAAGGATCAATCCTTATTCCTGTGGCCATATAAAGGGCTGTCCCAAAGCAGCTAGGGAGTAGTGGAAGTGGAGGACAAACAAAATATCCCAGGACTATAAAAAGACATTGAAATTGGTTGGCAAATTCCTCTGTCCCCAAACCAGCAACTTGATCAACAGACTATTACTAGGCAACTACTGTTCCTATCTACTAGGCAACTAGACCTAATGCTTAAGCCAAGCAGCACAACACAACCAGATTGCATGCGGTTTTGAATTACCATCTGTTTATCTCTTAGTATAAGTGTGTGTGCGTTAAAGTGTGCATGTCTAAGTTTGTATGTGCGTGCGCGTGCGTACTGACTCTCCATCTTCGTTCGAAATGGAAACTGCAGTAATTGAAAGAGGCACAACCCTGAGGGAATAGTTTTTCCGGTGTTCATAAGGTATCACTTCTTAGCATCTGAGACTGCACACAGATGTGCACAAACACACACACACACACACACACACACACACACACACACACACACACAGTTCCAGACAACAGCTATCAACATATGTATGCAATTTAGCCAATTAAAACTTTAACCCATAACCCAGTGCAGCCCTACCGCAGAGGTAACACAAACTGTTTTCATGTGAGAGGAGAGAAGACAAGGAATGAAAAAGGATATATTACAATAATAAAGAAAAAAGAGGTGAATATTATATTAATAGAAAACAGCAGTGGTTTTCACTGCTTGGGACATTGTCCTTTTCAATTCTACAATTTACAAGGCTATTCCCCAAAACAAAATTTTGATAGTTCTTTAAGAATCAAAGCAGTCCTTTAATGATAATTCCATACATGGCCAGCATCAACTGTTTGCTTAGTGGCAAGCCATGTTGTGTCCTTAAACAAATTAGTTGCCATTTATAGTGAGAACAGTGGCGATATTTAAGAGTGCCATTAAATTTACCAATACGGATAAGGCATTTTATTGATTAATCAATAATCTATCATTAACACTGACAAATATATATCACTCAACGATGTTCGGGATAAGATGTGCAGAATAACTCTAAGAAAAATATATGAAAAAAGTTATCTTTATTTTACCACTTGTGTATGAATAGATTATGTAGTGCACTTCAGGCCTGGCACTTGTAGGGTTGTTGAGTGCTGCACAACACAAAGTAATACTATGGAAAATCCCAGCTGAGTTGCATTCTGTCGGCTCTCCAAGTAAGCTACCTGTCCTAAGGCTCATGCTTATGCTTATCCTACCAGCTCCCATGCCTAACAGCAGCTCCCAGTGCAGCCAAGAAAGCAGCACCACAGACATAACATGCATCAGAGCTGTAGTGCTGCAGCTATGATACCAACATCAGTCTTTGGGGACAAGCAGTGCTTTACACGAGCTTCAGACACTGTTGAAAACAGAAGTTAAAGACCTTCTAAGCGACATCCTATCTACTGGTGTATTGGAAATGTCATAGATTCCCCTGGCTGGAAAAAGTTGTTACAACAGTATTTGTGCGTCCTGGGGACATTGTTTGCTCCTGAGCAGCTGGTTTTATCAACTGGAGTAAAATAAATCCAGCAAAACTGAAGTGTGTTGTCAAGAGGTCAGTTTAGCCAATTCTATGTTTGCACGTAAATCTTTAAGTGCTAAATCTGTCTAGCATGGTTAATACACTCTACTTTCTGTTGAATATTGTGTGGCTTTTTGTTGAGGCCAAATGACAGCATTATTTTGTATTTATTAGTTAAAGCTGAAATTATGATTCAAACACTTCAGCAAAAATTGCTCATGTATATTTTTAAAATGTTTAATTGAGAAAAACAAAGAACTTGGTATTGTTAGATTTTTAACATTTAAAGATTATTTATCATTACCAGTGCTTAAATCCTGCTCTCCTAATAAGGATAAAAAGTTTGGTTGATGTGAATGTCTGTGAATATAATATCTGGAGTTTCTATGTAATCAGAAACTGCAAGAGCAGTGGTGGGTAAAGAGGCTTAGTCATTCAAGGAACTTGAGCACAAACAACCAGGAGTGTTCCGTGGAAAATTATGGGAGGCAAATAAATTAAGTATGATGGAGGGGTAATTATAGCAAAAAACAAAAAGCGAAAGTTAAGACGACAGTTGAGGTTAAAATAGTAAGCCAACAAAAACATGCAAAACAAGGTTAATTTAAGGAGGGAGCTGATACAAAAGTAGTATTAAAGACATTGTTCCCATTCAACTGTTCAGAAGGAGCTCTCATGCCAACCAAACCAGTCACCTTTGGGTGCTCTTGAAAAGCTGCCAAACAAACTCCTGATCTTCTTCACTTCTCTCTCAGCCATCCCCTACCCCCACACTCCAAGGCTGGAATTTCCTGTTGATGGCCTATTGCAAACGCCCACTCTCTTGCGGAAAACTTACTTTTGAAGATGAGCACGAGACAGAAGAAGGAGAAAACCAAACTAACTGAACTAAACAGAAATGCATGTCATGATTGTGCCTTCTGGCAAAATCTGGAAAATTTACACTGTTGGCACACATTCTATTTACCCATGCCAGAGAGACGGACTACTAAAATTACACACAGACACCAGTGGATATCAAAACACAAATGTAACTGAAGGGAACAGAAGTTGTTGAGGGGCTATAAAAAGGGGTTGATGGTAAAGCCAGAATATTGTAGGAGCAGGGATATCTGGCACAACTTCACCTACTTCCAAGGTGCATGGGGAAGGAAAAACCTCGAAAGAGGTGAAAACTTGTAGTATACAGAACAATAGAGATGTTCTGTATACCACAAAGACAGAATATTGGTAAGGAGGGCAAAGTTGGTCTGGACTTCACTGGACAAGATTACATAGAACTTAAAACTAGAAGCTGTCTCAGTCTTTACTTGGACTGTTTCATGGAGGAAGAAGGAAAGTCACTAGTCAAGGCCTAGTTTTTGGTCTTACTAGTACAAGAGTGACTGCAAGGGGGTCCAATGTGGTGAGGCAGTTTAGAGGACAAGGGATGCATTGAGGCTAGGGAAAAGGGATAGATGATCCAGGCGTGTGAATGTACAGCCCCAAAACCTAGCGTACTCAGGTTTCCTCCACAAAGCTTCCATTTGACCATGGCACACCCAACCCCCCTCCTCATCTTGTACACAGATGCACATCCCTCCACAGATTCTCCCCCTATTGTGCTTCCCTGGCAATTTAAATGTGCTCTCAGCATGTCCTTTAATGTTATGGCATAATGTTGCATGTAACGGTTGACCACCATCAGGACTAAGAGATACACTCTTATTTGTCAGCCCTGCATGTGATGTAATATCGGAGTGTTTTCAGGAAACACTGGAAGAGGGGACAGGGTTGAGGGGCTGTGTTTCCTTCATCCCTCCTTCTGTTTTTGTTCGGTTGAATGACTCATCAAAAAAAAAAAAAGAAGAGAAAAAACCTGTGCACCCTTTTCTCCCCCTCCAAGGACTGGCCAATATGAAAGAAGCCCTGGAGAGAGGAGGACAAAAGGACACACATGTGACACGCTAAGGCCATTTGGGATCTGGGTCAGGATAGTGAGCTGGTCCTCAAAGTCTGGCTTTCACTAGTAAACGCCTCTGACAGACCGTAGCCCCTGGCGGTTCACCATACCCTTTAAAGACACACACACACACACACACACACACACACACACGCACGCACACGCACGCACACGCACGCACGCAAGAAGAGAATATTGTTACAGGTAAGTCAGTTTCATCTCATCTGTTAACTTCAAATTAAAAATGTCAAGAGATGTCTTGAATTCACAGACACACACACACACGCATGCGTGCACATATACACACACACACACACGTCAAGAGGCCACGGTGGGGGCTCAGAGCTGAGAAGCAGAAGGCAGCATTCATATGCAGATACTCTGCCATGTGTGGTAGGAGCACAGAAGAAAGGGCTTCTCTCCACACTAGAACATGGCTAAACAATCACTCACAAGGATGAGACGCATAAGCTAAGCAAATTCTGCACTAACCGGTCAACAGGTAGCAGGCTGGAGGACTAGTAAGAGCAAGCACCACCAACAGATGCTGAGTGTGCACTAGTCTGGACTTGACCTAATGGGATAGGGATGTAACGACTTGGAAAATCTATCAAATTGAGCTTTCAATTTTGATCATCAAAAAACAAAAGCAGTATCTATGATTCACTGTGTATTTTTTTCTCATTCCTGCCTACTTGCTTCATGCAACTTGCTTCCCTGAAGTCACTGATGTGGCAACATTTTGGCTTCACCGCCTGCTTGGAACAGATATTCTACAGTGCGAGTTTTACCTGGAAAGTTTTGTCAGTGCACCAGATGTTGTTGATCAGCTGTAGCATGCTGGTCAGCTAACCTTGGTTTCCCGGTTAGTTAACAACAATCAACAATTGACAATGATTAGTGTTAAACTATATTCCGACATTGTTCAACAAAGTTGGGTGTGTCTGTGGATACACTTCAAACATGTCATTTACGACGGTATCACCCGGTTGTGTCGATAAGAGGAACGAGACAAAAACGGACATGAAGGCCAGTCCTTCTCCCCACAGCGTCCAGACAGCCTCTCACTGCAGATTATGACTGTGCCAAAGCAATAACTAATGCTAAAGGAGTGTTTCTCACTGTTGATATGCCTCCTTATTCGGTTGTAGAGAATACATGATTCAAGCACATGGTCAAAGTGCTTGAGTTTTGCAACAATGAGCCTTCACGTGTGCATTACAGTCATGTAATGTTGTGCCTGCCCTGTATGAATGAGCGGAAGCTGTTGTCCCCCCCACAACTATGATGGTTATATCACATTTGATACCATGTATCCTATCTTTTTAAAGATGAATTTGAAAATGTAAATGACAGTTGTCAGGGCATAAAGCCAATGATTTACAAATCAAGACTCGATAGTCTAACATTGGCATAGCCGTCAGTGCTGAGAATTATCTTTTATTTTTTTGTTTGAATCAAATCGTGGATTTGGAGATTCATGACGCCCCTACTATTGGATTTTTATCATGGTCACAACATAGGTCAGGGCTTAAAATAAATAAATATAACAATTCAAAAATAATAAATTCAAAACATGATTATTGTAAACTGTCAGAGTGATAGCAAACTTAAATCTTAGCCAAAAAACTGGAAAGAGGCCTAAGTATTTTTATTTCTGATGCAATACTAAATCTGCTTGCCGCAGCTGATGGATTCAGCATCTAGGTCAGAGTGAATGCAGTGCAGAAGAGAGGCACGCAGGACTGGTAGTTATAATACATATCTGTATAGAATTTTCCTTTAAAAAAAACGTATATTGCAGGTGAAGAGCTATTTCCACTACCAGAGAAATAAACAAAACACAAAAATTAAAAATAATAACATTCTGGAGTACAAATTAAGCAGAAAACCAATTTCAAACATAAAATGGTCGTCCATAGCTCCCTGTCCTGTACACTCAAACAGTCAAACACACTGCTCTTACACAACGCTGAACGTGAGAGGGCTCAAGATAGAGCAACTGAGCAGGGATCCGGCTTTTGAAGCATAAAGGAGTGAGTCATGATGACCTACATAGGCTGTGGGGAGAGAGTGAGAGAGAAAGAGAAGGGGGTGGGGGGTGGGAGAGATTCCTTCCGCATATCAAAGTGTTTACTTGGCTCTGCATGTGCCTTCTCTCTGGGAGGGAGGGAAAGGAAAAAAGGAAAGCAAGAGGGGGGGAAGATAACGTTAGCATGGAAAAGAAAATGAGAGGACAGGAAAGAGGGAGTTAAATAATACAATGGCTGACACTGTTGTTGCCTCCCTTGATCTCTGCACTTCATGACATGCAGAGCCATGTAAGCTCAACCAACAAATTTACCAAAAGCTACCCTTAAATGCACAGAAACCTGGACTAGCACAGACATACAAGGTTCATGAGAAGAGACGGTCCAACATCTCCATGGTGTCAACAGGCACATAGCAAACACCAACATTAACCAGCATGTATCTCCTGTATGCTAAGCTACACGCATTGTCTTACAAGAAACTGATAAGCACTGTGATTTAAATGTATGTGGAGGCAGTGCGCCATCTCCATGATATCCCAGCTAGAATTCACTCCAATACCAAGGAGACCAGCAATATTCATGGCTGATCAATAAGCACTGCAGAGAGATCCAGTTCCCTTTGAAGCCGAGCCGTGGATCTGGTTTCCTAATCACCTCCACCACTGCACCCTGTTCCTCCTCCTCTTTTGTCCCTCCCACAGATTTTCCAATACAATGGAGCAGTTTTCACACTACATGTGGGCCTGAGCTGGGTCGGCCTGTTTGGGAGAAGAGGGGGGAGTAGTAGCTTCAGTGAGGGGCACAGAGGGAAAGCAAAGGAGAACAAGGAAAAGTGGTAACACAGAGGGGAAAGCTATCATTCTGGAAATGGGATGACACAAGAGCCTCGCGTTCAACTCTGCTACATCCTTTGCAGTTGAAATAGTTTTCAGATAGGGGTGTATGTGATGGTCTGTGGATCATCTTTTTATGGAAATGTTCACAGTTGCAAACTTATTGGCTAACACTAAAGAAAAGCCAGAGTATTTGGCATTTGCAGATATAAAAATAGACTGAATAATCGAGTATCACACTACATGTTTATAACTAGTTCCAAAATGGAGAACACACAGTCCTTTAATGTATGTGGATTTATATTGCAAAATGTTTATGTATGTTTGGCCGTAAAATGTGTTGCAGTGCTGTGTTGGGTCCACTACAGTAACTAGCTTCTAAGAAATTACATTGCAAATGATTTGTGCAACTGACAAAAAGGACAAACAAAATAACAAAAACAAAATTACTGAAAAACACAATTCTGTAATGAAGAGAGAGGCGGAACTCCTTCCCCCCCACTGTCTCCTTTCTTTCTCTTTCTGTTTTGTGCTGCATCACCATTAAATGCGGCCATGGGAGCTCTGCCAAAGAGCTGTAAACTGCCATCCACAAGAGGATGGCTGCAACCAAAACAACCAACTACGTCATCTATCTGAATACATTTCTGTCCACTAGCTCTCTTTCTCTCTCACACACACACAAACAGGGATTATTTTAGGATATTACTCTATAAAGAAACCTGGACCATAAACCTGATAATAAAAACTACGGAAATTAGGAAGTGATTGTATGTTGCTAAGCATATGTTTCAGAAGTATTTGCTGCCAAAGCCAATTGTCTGTAAGTAGAGGGGGAGGGGTGTGGAGATGGACATTGACCTGTACTGGCTGGGGACTTCCTAGTACAGGGGTGGAGAATGGGGCAACAAGAGTAAGGGTGATGAAGGGTGTGGTGCGTATGAGTGTCTGTGTGTATGCTTTTGGGTGGTGTTTAGGAGTTGGGCAAAGGGGAGATGAGGTTAGGGGAAAGTGGGAGGACAGCTGGGGGAGGGGATGTAAGGAGGAGGGGAGACGCACTAAAAGGACTGGTGAATTATTGATGAGAGCCAGCAGGCTGGCCCTCAGTACTAATGCATGGTAACACATACACACTAAAGGTACACACAGGCATTTACACAGAGCATGGATATTGTTACGCATTACATCAGCCTCACCTCCTCCCCTATCTTCCTCTTTCCTCAGCCACCACCCACAACCTCAGCCTCAATTTAGCCTGTCTGTCCTCTTGTGTCTTTACGTGAACCTGTCTCCTATCCTATGCCATGTCTTCCCCGTAAATCCTGCTGTACGATAAGAAACTTCTAACCCTGTCTTCTCACTTCTGCCACTGAAACTCAAAAATCACACACCAAGCAAAAGGCTGAAACTTGTGTTGAGAGCTAAGATACACAATTTGGGGCATGCAAACCACAATATCAGAGTTCATGTCGAGGCCAGGGAGCCTCGAACAACACTGTATGCAGGCCAAGCACGGCACATGGTGGTGCACACATCTATTCCACACAAGCACAAAGGTGGGACTGAACCAATCTGATTGCCACCCCTACTCGGAGCTCTGTGTGTCTTTACCTGTTATCACACATGAAGTCTGCACAATGTGCGGACAATCAGGTCCGGATTTTGGGCGGAGATGCTGTTTCACACATATCCGTGTCAGACGCGTTCACACTTACTGGAAATAGTCCGTTTAGTTAAGGTGAGGGGTGCTGGAGTCAGGACGTGACGCAAAAAGTCAGTTTTTCGGTTTGTAATTTAGCATTTTTAAGGTTTTCACCAGAAATAAAACAGCTTATTTTACTCATTTTATGAGCAATCACAGGAAGTGCTCTCTACCATTAGTGCTAGCTTCCCAGCGGAGCATCAAAACAGTGCAGCTTTGAGCTGACTGTGTTCATCCAGCACGAGCTGTATGTGTAAAATACAGCGTCTGTGGATGAGAGGAGCTGATTGCTGGAAGTCAACACGCCCACTTGTTTGCCGTGAAATGTCCAAATAATTACCTGCTGCATTCCCACACTGGCTCACTCGGACATTACGAAGACTTTGTGCTAGGGAGCTGGCCGGTTAAAGTCCACTCCGACTGATTGGGACATTTGCGTTCAAACATACAGCTTGCCCAGACAATGTCCGGATAATTTCAGGGTAGCAGTGCATGTGTATACTGTATGTGAGAACAGAGAGAGAGAGAGAGAGAGAGAGAGCGCGCATTATGGCGCCTGCAGGATATGTGCCGAATACTGGGGTTAGGGTTAGAGAGTAGGGTTGGCCGATATGATGGTATATAGCGATTTGGCAATACCGTTTCCACCATGGGAGCAGGCTATGTAGCAAATCAGGGCTGGATTCTCTCTTGATTCTTGCGAATCCAGCTGCCGGCTACCTCGCAAGGTAATCGTGATTTAGGCAGCAGGACTGCTTACCACGTTCTCACGTGACGTGAGAGCGACAGTTGGTGGCGGTAATGCACCTCTAAGCTGGTTTGCCAACTGCCGCTGAAAAAGAGGGTGACAAGAAAACATGTAGGAGGAGAGTGAAATTGTAAATACAGAACAGGAGGCAAGACGAGGGAGAAGAACTTGTTACTAAAAGGGGTGTGCCTTCTGTTATGTGGACAGTACAGTATGGTTATTTTAAACCATTTCTTCATTGACTTGACAGAACAATCCCTGTAACGTCATATACACCGTTACAGTGATATCAAATTACATATACCGTGATATAAGATTTTGGACATATCGCCCACCCCTACTGGAGAGCAAGGGAAAACACAAGGGTATAGATAGGGGAAAATATGGGAAAAATAAGGAGATAATTGGGAAATAGTGTTTAGTCTGCCCAGTTTTAGGGTATTTATCATAAAATGAAGGCAGCAGCTTATTTTCTGATAGCATGATGTTGTTTGAATATTAAACCAGATCCCATAAGAGCCTTAGCAATCAGCTCAGTCATCCAAGAGACCCCTCCACCCCAGCCAGTGAGAAATAAGACAAACACATTTATACAAAACACATTATTATGCATGCAATTTCCTGTTATACTACCTTTCCCTAGATATGAACAAATTGTTTTTACTGCATCTTTTTGCCAAATCAGAACAAGAGTACAGGAGGAAGGAGAAAAGAAAAAACAATCCAGCAATATCTTTTATAAGATCTGTGTGCAATTGCTGCAGTTGTTGGTATGTGTAGTAAAAAAAAAAAAAAAAAAAAAAAACACAAGTAAATAGGTAATTTATAAATATTGTGAAATTCCAAAACTAATTTCTGCATGAAAATGTGGATATCAATAAAAGGAAGTCATATTTGACCTGAATTTGATAATAGTATTCAGGCAAAGGGACATTCATTATTATTATGTAAGTTGATGTATTACAATATCAGGATAAGCCACTAAAATCGAAACGTTTGTGAGGGTCCAGCAGAGACAGATGGTCTTTACTATCTGTAAACATTTGCAGATGATATTGGTGCACAGCCGTATATTTTGGGTTTCCGTATGCATATGCAAGCAGAGCACTGCATGCTGAACTGAGCAGAGCAAAGCTGACCTGCATACAGAGCTGCCTAGCTCTGCCTCAACGTTGTTGTTGCCTGTAGAGCTCTGGTCTGCCCTTCCCCCCACTCCTCTCTCTCTCTCTCTCTCCTTCTCTCTCTCTCTTTCTGTCTCTCTGTCTCTCTCTTCTCTCTTTCCCCTCCCCCTGACTGCGGCAGGCAGGCAAGCAGGGCAGATGGTATCCTAGCAAGCAGAATGACCCTGGTGTTCCTGCCCCTTGTTTTGATCCTGCAGTCCTGATTGTCCAAACCTAATCCTACACTAGCCAGAGCTGCTGGACTGCTGCCAGCACGCTTATTAAGCACACAAAGGCTTTTCATTACAGCTAGGGTGCTAGCTAGCTCATCAGCCTACATACACTACCTCTGTGCTGTCACTCGGGCTGCTTTCCTCTATCCTTATTCTCTATAGCTTGCTCTTTACTCAGAAATATTCAGTTTCAACAATGAGCCTGTCCCCACCTCTTCCATCTACTTTCTGTTCGGCCTGCCTTAAAAACAGCTCTCCACATCCCTCTCCCTGCTTCTGTAGTTTGTTTTCTACTCATTTTTGATAAGCCTGTGAAAACACCACCCAACTGTAGACATTAGAGATTGGGATACTGTTAGTATAGCAGCAACACAGTAACTATAACAGATAATAGATTTCAACCATGGGAAAGTGGATTTGAATAGCGTTAGGTATTGAATGTGGTCTGACCATAATGCTTTAAGCTTATGGAGTGTCAAGCTACAAATGAAACCAGTGTAAACAAGGCAGAATAATACCATAATGATAAAGACAGAGTAGACACTTCATGGAATTTCTCAACCAATCAAAATGTGTGACTGGGACCAACTTGATACGTGATGGAGGAAGAGATTGTTACTGTTCTGCATGAGTGCATTTATTCTTAGCAGGGATTACTACAAGATAAGTCAAATTGCTAGACCCGTCATGCTTTAGCCCATCGGTTAAGCTACACACCTAAAATTCCCCTCCCTCTGAGAATAATCACCTTTATTTCATGTCCCCCTGGACTAACGGCAAAAACATAAAAAAAATTACAATTTAATATTAGTGCAATGAACACTATGAATATGTTTTATTCTGCCTTTGGCCCCTTTATTTCTGAAGCAACTATTCATAAATAGATGTAGGTCACAACAACTGACCTGAAAGCATTCTTGCTGCTTCTAATAAGTAATCTTAGCCGAGACTAAGCCGAAAATACGTATTAGTCTGGAACCTCTCAGTTCATTTTCAGTTTCCAAGGGGCGTTATCAACAGGCGCAGACAACAAATCAGAGAAACTAAACACTGTCCTTTCATACGGTACGTACTGTCAGAAGAACGGCAAACACATATTTCTTATCAACATAGAGTTTAAGTGCAGTTGTTGTTCTTTTAGACAAAAATGTAGCGTCCAGTTTGTTTAATACTGCCGCTATAGCCGGCCGTGGAACGTTTCGCATCGGCGGCAGCCATCTTGGTTATTTACGGTGATGCCTCAGCAGAGCTCCATCAGTCATCATATTAAACCCACTTCATATTAGATAAATGGTTGTGATTGGCTCGCCACATACCAGTTCCGAGGAAATCTGTCTGAATGGGAGTGGGGCCAGACGGATCTGCCAGAGCAAATAAAACATGAGCTTGCAGATTTGTCTGGTTCCCAGGCTAAAGTAATCCTGCTCCTCCCAAAAAAAATAAATTATCAGTTTTCGTGATCAGCAGTTGCTTGATAGTGAAACGTTATCATAGCCACTGTTAGACTCCTCTGTACATTTAACCTCCAGCCTTAAAAAAATAAAATAAAATCAGGAAAATTATAAAACCAACCATTAATTCACTATGACCACAGTGAGAGGACTGCAGCTTGTTCAGGCACTGAACGTGTGTTTTTCAGAGAACATAGCCATGCACTCTGAAACGCTCGCTCATTCTAGCTTCCTCCTCCACTCGCTCCTCTCCGTCTCTCTGAGCTAAAATCAAAGATTATGACTGAGAAATCTACAGCATGTTGCCTAGCAACCTACACAAGAAAGCCTCACTACATCAGATCACATGAGGGACATGTGCATGCCCATGCACACCCACCCACACAATAATATGGGGTTTATGCTTCCCCAAAGCCAAAACCAGAATGACTGAAAAATAGAAACACCTCATATAGCTTCTATTTCACTTCATCTTCTATTTTCATAACACAGAAACATGGTAAATCCAAGAACATATTCATTCTGAACAAGTCACAACTATTTATTTCCTAACTGTATTTTTGCTCTTATCAGTGACAACCACAGTTTTTAAAGCCAAGCTGTTACAAGTCCTTAAAAACATTAATGTTATTCGGCTTAGACAACTGTTGCTCCAAAGCAGGTTGCTAGGTAAGGAGCAACAAGTAATATAATGTATTGAAAAACAGGAACAACAGAGGTGGTGGGGACAAAAGAAAGAAGAGCACTGTGAGGCAGACACTCTTCAGTTTGAAGATGGGTCATAAAGACGGCCAGCTTTACAGTTTTACAGCTGTCATGTTTACCAACACAAAGGGATTCAGAGCATAGTCCAGTTCAGTGTTGCTCAGCTCAAACTGATGTAATTTACATCGAGATCCTTTCAACCTCAAACACACAACTTTCTTTTCTCCACATGCTGCTGGTAGACATTAAATTCTCAAAAGGCCGTCAGCTTATGAGCGTGAACAGGTTGAGTCAATGCAGATGATGTAAGACAGCTCCAACCAGACAAGCCAGCCTTCTGTACTTAAGAATCCATCAGGCTTAGCGATCAATAGGAATAGGCCCTGGCTTTGTGCTGCAGCTGCCGCATTGCAATAAAAGCCTTGCTGGGCCTGACCCGGCAAAAGCTAACACTGATAAAAAAGGCTGTGTTGGATAACCAGCAAACCCTCCCCTCTACTCCTTCAACTGTAACACACCTGAACTGTAAATGTCTCACAAGTCACACACTACTTAATAAGTTATACACTTGTAGAGTCAGTAGTAGCCATCATCTGTACTAGGTTATGTTACTGTTCTTGCAGAGGAAAACACAGAGGCGTGTATGTGTGTGCATGCACATAGATCTTGCTGCAGTACACCAAGCACACATTTCCTCTTAGTGCAACCCATTATAAATGCTTTCACATAACCACAGTTATCTCTTACTAGAGACCTGAGAGGATTACATATTAGTGCTGTGCAACAAAGGTAGCCTCCCTGATACGAAGGGTGGTGTGTGTGTGTAGCACTGACACTATAAATGTGAAATGCCATATCTTCCTACTGTGCAGGTCAACAACAAGAACTGTGTAATCTCCACATTATTCTGAAATGTCTGTTTCTACAAAGAATATTGGCACTTTAGGATGCCTACTGTGAAAGAAAAGTCAAGATGATTATATTGTACACAGACAATTCTTTTCCCCTCCACACATCATCAAGGATAATACAAGGTACCGATCATCATTAGAAATGTCATGTTTGCAAAATGATTGGCATCACCAGTTCATTCCTAACTACTGCAGTTCTACAACTAAAAATGTAATTGTCATAGGAAAGCCTCTAAAAGCATTTCAGAAGAAACATTTTATATTCTGGGTCCTACATAACTGTATAATAACATCAAAAGTCTAATCGCTACATTTTCTGTTGCTTCAGTAATATCCACAACACAGCTCTGTGTATGGCTTTAAGTGAAACAGTGAGAGAGCCAGGCCATGACTAACTATCAACCTGTACAAGTGACTGCTGCCTCTGAGCCTTGCAGTTCTTACTTCCCCCCGTTTGCCTCTCCTCTCTTCTCTGGCCTGTGACATCATCACCGCTCCAAAGAGGCGCTCTATATTTAGCTGCTCACACCCCTGTTGGGTCTCACTGTCAATGCCTCGGCCTAGCTCAATCTCCCTCCCTCCCTGTCTGCCTGCCTGCCTCATATGGCTCATCTCTTCCTGTTAGCTGGGGAGGTTGAATACTTAAAAAAGGGAATGAGGGGAAAAGGACAGAGCTGGAGAGAAAGGACTAGAGAGGGACTGAAAGGAGATAAAGAGGAAGATGCTCATTGAGAAAGACAGAGGGGAGGGTTTGGAGGAACAAGCAGGATGGTGTGAATAGCTGTGCTGTAAATCAGCCTCTCCATAAAGTCACCCTGTGAGAACAGCTCACGTGTTGCCTCGTTACGCCACACTGTCACAATGTGCACAGGCATGCTCACACACTTCAAAAAAACACACAAAAAAATAAGCCCTGCAGAGTTCTGCAATACTACACTGCACTCTTCCACTGCTGCTCAACGGCACATTATAAAAGACTGTGTGTGTGGGAGAGAGGGTGGGGGAGGGTACAGTGTGTCTGTGACTGGCATTTCAAACATCCTCCCTGCACAAAATAACATCCTGGGAAGATAATCTGTGAGCGTGTGACAATTTATTCAGGCTCACGTTTCTGCAGAGTGTGAAAGCCACTGAGCAGTAGAGGGGAAGTGCAGGAGACCAATGAGTGTGTGCTGGTTACTTCTGCCTAGAGACACCCACAACAGTTTCAGCAACCACACAGAAAGAAAAAGGACACACTACTTCATCTCATTTGTTTTTCCACATTCACTCACTCAATAGCTGGCCCTTTTTAATTTTTCGTTTTTCATTTTGTTATACACATCACTGCCCACTCCTCAATCTACCCACCCCCCTTGCTTGGGGCTGCAAAGTAAAACTCGAGGGAGGCTGGCACAGTGTGGAATGAGCTAAAGTGTGATGCAGAGGAGGAGGTTTATGGGGTTTTGGACGAGTGAGCAGGAATGTACCATGTGAAGGCCCCTATTTCTACACGTTTTCACTGCCTCCTATAGTCTCTGTCTGCATGAGCCTGGAGGGGGGAGACAAGTCATCAGGGTCAACGTCAACTCTGCTCACCTGGCCTGACTAGCTGCTAAGCTATATAAGCTGGTGTGAGCCAGTCTCTGATTCTGTTTCACAATACAGCCTCCATGCATCACAGATAACACTGTTTTAAAACAGCCTATAATCTTTTCTCACTTCTATAAAGCCTAAAATTGTTTAGGTGTTGGTTGGTTTTGTGCAAAAACAACATTTTAAAATTACAACTCGTGAAGTATCTCGTTTTTATGTCGTTTCTTAAACTGGGTTGTGACAACCAGCCCAGGCCGACAAGAGTTCTCCTTAACAGAAAACTCATGGAAGAAAAGCAGCTGGTCAGCAACTATATTATACACTCAACAGCTGTCAGGCTAATCCATCCTCACCAGCTACCATGATGATTAATTTATACAACTCAACTCAAATACCACTGCTTCTTGATATTTGTAAATTTCTGTTTTGGAGTAAAACCAGTGGCTGGTTAAGTAGCGTTTCAAAGTAGTGACAGTAAGTGGGGCGTAGCTCAGAGGTTTGTTTGGTCTAGCTATCGCCGTACACAAAACCCTGGAAGGTTCTTTGGTCTTGGGAACACTGGGCCTCCTTGTTCATAACTCACAACACGTGCCTCAACCCTAACATAGACCTTGATGTGAGCACCTGGCAAAAGCAACATATGTATGGCACATGCTAGAGAACACAATGTCAAATCACAAAATCCATGAGGTTTAATCAGCAATGCACATACATCCCTTCAACCCTATATTGTGCTATAACCACCCCACCCTAATCTGTCAACAGTTAACTGGCTCTACATTCCTAGAGACACACTTGCATCCACACATACACACACTATTACCCCCCTTACTAATGTGGTAGTGATTGAAGTGGGAACTAGGGGCTGTACTAACAGGTGGGCACACATGCTGCAAGGGAGATTCATCAGATTATCCCGCCAGCACTCAGGGCAGGCTTGCCTTGATCCAGTGAGTGTGTGTGTGTGTGTGTGTGTGTGTGTGTGTGTGTGTGTGTGTGTGTGTGTGTGTGTGTGTGTGTGTGTGTTACCCCTCTCTACAGGACAGGTGAGGAGCAGATCTGCCTCATCTCATTCCTGATCACGTACAGATCTAGCTCCATTAGGACACCTCATCCCCAGCTCCCCATCCACCCACTCACTCACTCACAAACACACCGCCTTCCCCTTCTCGAACTATGAAAGTGGGCCGAACACAAGGCAGTTGCTATCTAACTTATTTTTCCCAGCAAGAAGGAAGACTGCAATGTTTTGTCTCTTAACTTCCTTTCTGCGCAAGAAGTGGGAACATATCTTGCTGACTTTAGTTTAGAACTGACTGACCACCTTTCACCTGCATTTTGTTAAACATCTTACATTTTTTACAATATAATGTTACATATACTGTATGTGAAATCCCACACTTTGGATTTCCTGACTAAATAACTATCTAATACCACAAGGACCAGCCACATAAACACTCCATGTGTCCATCGTTTAAAATCAGAAGCCCTCTAGCATTTAATACAGTCCAGCTATATAGGTTTTGACCTAATTTTGACAAGACGCAGCTCCCAGAAGGAGTTTTAAGGTTATTTTTCTTTTCCTTGCGACCAACCAACCAATGAAAGCTTGGTTGACTAAGACTCTTTTCATCAACTAATGTTTGGTTGACGATTAGGTTGCAGCACTATATAAAACAATGTACAATCATTCTTGAATGAGTATCCAAAAAATGTGTACACAGTATTCCTTCAACTGTAACACAAGTGCCCAATGTTATAACAACTAGAGACAAAAGAGATGGGTAATGAGTATAGTCTTAAATTGGAAGCGATTCCTAATTAGCAAGAACCGAAATACCACTAAGCTCCTGGGAGGTCAATGCTGCCATCGGTATTTAAATGCTATCTGTGCATTGGAAGTGATTGTCTGATTGTCTTCTTGCAATCAAAATGCTCTTAAATATGCTACATATTTTCAAGGACTTTTACATACTTGCTTCCTCAAATCTGAGGTGTTACCTATCTTTGAATCAACTACATTTGCACATTTATTCACTGCTCTTAACACATCAACGTCCTTTTAGAGAAGAACTTGTTTTCATGTAAACCTACCACATGTAGACACACATTAATGTTCTAAACTTCACAGTAGCCATATTTTTGTAATTTCTACCATATATATATAAAAAATCTCTTTTCTTTACAAAATTATGGAGAAGTGTTGATAAGCAGAGCTGGTATTATACCTAAAATCCTAACAATACCCATCCCTACAATATATTACTAGTAACTGTATTACTATATGCTACAAACTAATTCTGTATTTAGGAGTTTTTACCACTTGTTGGAGGCAGATCACTTGGAAACACTGCAAGTCAGAAATGGACATCAGTACAGCTCCAACAAAGCACAACAAACGAAGGCTTCTGGCTTTACACATCTCATTGAAGATTTTGCAGCCATTATAATGTGTGGATTATAGAAATTCATCTAAAAATAATGATAAAAACCGGATACACTGTGCAGTCCTACTGGTAAAGTAAAGATGTTACAGACGATACAGAAATAGACGGAGAAACACACAGAGAGAGCATGGCTGGTATACTGCTGTCCTCTCTGTCCCCCTCAGGCCTCTGTGACAGGTGCTGTGCTTTTTTTCCAATGCAGGACCTCATTTCTCTGCAGCTCACCCCAGTTGGCTGTGTGAGGCACGGCACTGGAAAGTTGGAGAATACAATGCCAACTGGGACACAGGTGAACTGAGCATGAGGTCACAATCAACATTTCTGCAGGAAAATAAAAGTGCAGCTCAATGATGAAACTGAAGCTTAACTGGTCTGAAAGAAAAACAGTGAGCTGGTGTAAATGTCTGATACCTACACCTTGGCTGAACTCGATGACCTGTTTGTGTGGGAGGAAACACACAAACAGGATTTAAGAAACTGACTAGCTGCCTCACCACCTCAGTCTATGATGGTGGGGTGGCAACCATTTGCTGATGCCAAAATTTAGCATTCCAGTCTGCTCTGGGCTAAAAACAGAACTATCAAACTCAGGGGAGAGAGACAGAACAGATAAGACTTCCCATTGTTTATTTCAGCTTATTCATGGTCCGGTGTTTTACATCACACCAATACTAGAGGGACTGCCGTAACAAGCTCATGAACTACACGATAGCAAAACTAAGAAAAAAATAAAACGTGCCAGCAGAAGTCAATGCGAGACAATATTTTCCATTATAAGAACAACGTGCAAATGTAGTGCTTAAAAACTAAATTCTGTCTTTATCGTATCTTGGAAATGGAACAAAGATCAATTCAATTCAATGTTTTTCACGTCACTTGTTTATTTGTGAGAGAGTATAAACTCCTTTCCCTGCTTTTTACTGTGTGTTACAGTTATAAGCAGGATAATTTACTGGTCCAATTCTGGCATTCAACCACATCCGAGTGACAGTTTTAGCAGCATCTGTTGGACTCCGTCTTCACATAATAACAGTAGATTTCATGCAATCCATACTTCAAAACGTAATTTCCATATCAAAGCAGAATAGCATGGAATTATAAATTGGTATTGTGAGTCATATTACAATAAATATACAGCAATGGATGGAGAACTACCCTGCTGTGAAGATTTGCCTGAATAGGAGCAGAAAACGTTCCCTTTGACTTTTCTTCTCCTTTTTGCCGTGATAAATCACCAAATATTTATTATTATCCCCAAATCGGACTGTCAAAATCAGGATTTTTAGAAAAAGGGATGCACCAATTAGATACTAGTGCTAGGGCTAGGATTGATTGATGATAATGACCGCCAATGTGAAGTTATTCGAAAGAGGTGGAAGAAGAACTAAAACGTCACATAGCAAAGGAGATTTTTAATGTAATTACATGGCAAGGTAGGCAAGACAAGGCAGGTCCAGAGAGAGTAATTGAACAAACTAACAAATGCCAAATCATTTTAGTTCAACAACTTTAAATGGGGTCATACAATGAAATTTTAATCTTTAATGGCAAAAAAAAAAAAAAAAAAAAAAAAAAAATTCCTAAAAAAGAAACGAAGAAAAAAGATTTTAATGTTTTGTTTTGACAACAATTCCGACAGAAAAGCAATACTTCAACACTACAAATGACAGCTTCAAATTCACCATAGATCTGAATCAACACCTCTGAGACAGTATTAACAAAAACTGCACGTCATGAGCCTTGCAATGCTGGCAGTTCGGCAACCTGCCATATTTTGTTGTTTTCAAGACCAACACACAGACACAAACTGGTGCACAAGTGCGAATTCAGGACCCGGAGGTTTACGTTTCCATTCTCCAAGATAACATACAAGCACACACACACACACACACACACACACACACACACACACCTAAATAACTTCAAGATTGGATTCGCATTCACATTCACAGGTCTCTCATTCATTAGACGAGTGAAACTGGTATCTACAGAAACTTAAAAATAAAGCAATTGCTATTATAAGGTCAAGTGTGCGAAAATAGATAGCAACCATCTTCAGGCCTAACAGAGTAAACACAAGCTTTACTTGTAGGAATAAAGGCATTCAAAGATTAGAAATTATGAGCAGCGCTGCACCTGCAGCTCTTTGTCTTTAGAGGTTATATTTTTGGAAATAATTCATATAAACCAAGGAGTTTTATTATTCTGTTGTGCATCTTTGTCTAAGGGTATTTTGGATGCTGTGGGTGAGACATTTGCAAAGCGATTGCTGCAAAGTGCAACACAAAAACACTACAGAAAATACCACCAAAGATGATACTACAACTTTAACTGTTCATTCATTACATTATTTTAGCATCCCCCCCCCTTCCCTGCTGGTATGACTGAATTAGCGTTCAGTTGGACATATGCTGTATGAGAAGTGACTATTGTGAAAGAATTAATATATATATATATATACACACTCACATACACATACACACACACGGATAATGAGCAAAGATTGGGGGGGGGGGGAACTATTACAGGACAACATTAACAGGTTTGATGCTAGCTCAGTCTGTGTCCAGGTGGCTTAATGAATCCAAACAGCATTGGCGTTTCTGAGGAGAGTGCAGCAGGTTTCTGTTTACTGACAAAAAGAAAAGATACAATACAACCCAAGGTGTTCAGTTAGTTTTAAGCTTTATGGTGTGTCCAGGAGCAGCAGATAAAGATGCAGGACAGAAAATAGACAGTCACCACACCTCTGTTGTCTTATCTGAACACATCACTGTCACACAAACAAGCCGCTCTCTCCTCACAAGCACACACACTCTCTGAATGTGAGGGTGGATGAGAGTGAGTCATTCTCCCTTCTGGCCATGAAAAAATAAAATAAAAATACAGCAATCTGTGGCAGAGAGAACAGGTCTTAACAAATTTGCTTTAAATATATATTACTTTCTTTTTTTTCAAATGTTTGTGCATCCATTTATTAATTGATTGATCAGGACGGATTCTTATGTATTAATAGAAATCTTTGGTTACATGGATGAAACAAAGCAGGTAAACCACAAACACATCACAAGCTTACTTTAACATGAATAGTTAGATAGAAATATCAGTAGTTGCCATCACATCTGTCCAGGCAACTACTACTATCAGTGGCAATTAGGATGTTCTGCTGGACGTAAAACAAGTGCTTTATACAGCTCAGTTTAGAGCAAAACCCTCAATTTTACCAACAACTAAGGGCACTAGGAAGAAAAAAAAAAAACAGCTCTAAATCTGGCTGATGCAATCTAATAAAACATCACACTGAGACAGTTAGTTTAAGTTAAAGCCATGACCACGCTAAGCCCACTAAATTTGAAGGTATCTTTTTCTGAAAGTTCTGGCCTTCCATCTGCACTAAGACAATGTTTTCACATTGTTTTCTCACAAATATTTTGTGATCTGAAGAGACCAAAACCAACAATGAATTAATCATGCTAGAAAGCCTGATACAACCTATGCCTCCATGTCATCTAAAAACTATAGAAACAATAGGAGAGCCATACTGTTGCACTGGCTCATATGTCCCTTCTACTGAACAGGAATGGCCTGTGGTTTTATTCGGAAATTCTGCATTTTCAATAGCTGTGGGTCAGTGTGAGAGAACATGCTCCAGGACACAGTTTCTTGTTTACACTGATTTGCTAGTTTCACAAGCTGAGAGAAATAAACTGCACTTGCTTAGGGTAGACTTGGGATGTCATTCAGCATCTGTGTTGTAATGGCAGCAGACCACATCGCCCCAACAAGGCAAAGATGGCAACACGATAATACACTGGAAGCAGGTAATGAGGGGACAGTGCTTTTCAGTGATACAATGGTGGGAACCAGGTGCACAACAGCAGATAAAGACTGCAATAAGTGAAACATTTGGACATGTAAAACACTGAAGCCGCACTGACATTGGCACAGGAAGTGAATAATAATGGTATCCTATTTTAATGGGCAAATACAGTAAGTGGGTTGTTTGAATGTGTAGGTAGAAGTGGTTGGTAGAGTGTGAAGAACAGGGAAAAAACAAGGGAAAATTGAAAATAGAAAATAGATGAAGATAAAACACGGGAATTGATGTAAACAGTAGCAGGACATGAGTGATTAAGACCGTGCACGGGCTTATTGTCTATAATTTTTAAGATGCCCTGATCTGCAACACATTCAAATCAGAGGAATAAGCCACTGACTACATTTGGTATACATTGTGTGTTGGTCTCCCCAACAACACTTCTAAATATAACCCTCCACAACTGGAGCAAATGTTGAATAATGAAGCGCGGGAGGTTCTGGAAAAGGAAGACATCGCCTGGAAAATTTAGCCAACAAATTTAAACAATATAATCCACATTTATTTCTACAAGGCTCAAAGCCAAACTCATGGAAGCAGTAAATATGCCATGATACACCCATACAATTTTAATGTGTCCCCCTTGTTTATTCATCTTAACATTTTTGAAGGTAGGGAACACAGGCCTATAATACAGAATCCAATAAAATAGGAAGCATTGCAAAATCAAAAACCAAAAAAAGACATCAACTGCATGTCAGAGATAAAACGTTTATGAACCATATTAACATGACTGGGTCCTCTAGGTCTCTAGAGCTGCTGGTATATCAACATACACCAATCAGTTACACTAAATGACAACGCAGCATTTTCATTTCTGCCTTCTCAGAGGCCAAGTCAGACAGGAGAGGTGGTGTCAGAGCTGGCAAATACTGTATAACAGACACTGTGGGAGCCTGGCAGGCATCAGTGCAGCAGAAACTAACTAACTTGATCTCAAAATCCTGTGACACTACCACACACCCGATTTTTCATTCTAAGGCTAAAAGGAAATCTATTTGCCTCTGATGTGCCACGTGAGGAAACCTGTGTTTTCACAGCAACCATGCAAGTCTTATAGCCAAAATGCCCGATGATTAAAGTGTGTCAAATCATCTGTTACTGTTAAAAAAGAGGCTATATTTTAAACTCACAGTTCTGGTTGATACAAGGGCTTGGATATTTTGAAAAAAACAATTGGTCATACCGAAATAGGATCAAGGTTCAGTGCTCAGCCCAAGTGAAAGGATAGAAAAGGTGTGCGGCTGTTAATGCAGTGCCATAAAGTTTTGGCCAAAGGTCAAAAAAGACACCAACTCTGCCCTGCAGGCAAAGAGAGCAAAATAAGAAGAACCGTAAAACGTAGTCCTTCTCGGGGTGTTGGTTGGTGTTGGCGTCTATAGAAGATGATAATAAGAGTTTGAAACCAGAGGAGGTGAACTTAACTAGCTGACAAAAATCCTGAATACGTCTTTCAGATCAGGGGTCAGCGCCATGAAAACCCTGTCTCTCCTTCCCCCAGCACTATCCCATAAAACACACAGACTACAGACCTGACACTTTTTCTTTTTTTTTTTTAAACAAAAGCTCAATGCTCCTCCCCTTTGGCCCTTTCTCTACTTAACTGTGGCTCTCCAGCTCTCCTTCTGTTATGGTTATCTACATCTCTGAGAACAATAAGGCAGAGGCAGTGGAGCCCAGAGAGGGCTGGAGAGGGCCACAGATGTCTGACCCGCCACCCACCCCCATGCCACAACTCTCACTTGTGTTGGTAGAAGTGTAGTGGGTGGGTAGTGGTTGTGGTAATGGAGGGCTGATAGGAAGGAATGGAAAAGGGAACCAAAGCTATTGTTACCATATAGCAATAGATGACATAATTTCACTGGCCCGCAGCTGCTCTCTCTCTCTCTCTCTCTCTCTCTCTCTCAAAGAGAAGAGGTGGAGAGCAGCCAGTTTGTTGGGGAGATAACAAGGATTCAAGTCAGTACATTTCTGCCATCCTCAAAAACCTGAAAGATAGCTTAGTAGACAAAAAGAAAAAAGTAGAACAACCTGCCCAGCGACTCTAACACATGAAAAAAAACAAAAAGGTGGTGGCAAGTTTTTGGATATGAGGACTTCTACTCTATAATACATGCTGTGCATCTCCTCTACACTTGTTCGCACAGTGAGCTTCCCTTCTCATCAACAGGCAGAGTTGGTATTGATCTTCCCTCGGGGTTTTCTATTTACAGTCTGCTGGTTAGCAGGGAGAGTAGGGAGCGTGCCTTCCAGAAACTTTACTCAGCAGCCATTGATTTGCAATTAAACCGAGACCCAGCATTCCTCCACGAAATCTGTGACTCTCAAATGCCTCTAACAGAGGAGGACATGCCTGCATATCATATTTATATGTAACTCCATGCCCTAAACACCACTGAGTAGCAAAACCAAAGGGTTGCTGCTATAATTAGGGAGAGCTGCGATACTAAAAGGCAAGCATACAAACGTTTTGAAAACGTAAGAACAGTCAATAGCCCCTTTCCCACATGCACTGTTACCCTGAAATTATCCGGACATTGTCCGGACAAGCCGTATGTGTGAACGCAAATGTCCGAATCAGTTGGAGTGGATTTTAAACAGACTTTAACCTGCCAGCTCCCTAGTACAAAGTCTGCGTAACATCCGAGTGAGCCCATGTGTACAGCAGGTAACTGTCTAGACAATTCATGGCAAGCAAGTGGGCGTGTAAACTTCCCTCTCATCCACAGCCAATGTATTTTACTCCTGCGGCTGATGCTAGATAAACGCAACCTGCCAAAAGCTGCATTGATATGACAAAGGCCCGAACGCTCCGCTGTGAAGCTAGCACCAACGGGAGAGAGAACTTCCTGTAATTTCTTGTAAAATAAAAGCTGCTTCATTCCTGGTTGAAATCTTAAAACGCTGAATTACAACCGCAGCAAGTTTTTGCGTTATGTCCTGCCTCCTGCAACCCTCATCTAAACCAAACGGACAATTTTTAGTAGGTGAGAATGCGTCGGACAATCTCCTGCTGTATGCTACATGTGTGAAAAGGCAACTCTGCACATAGTCCAGACCTGATTGTTTGCACATTGTCCGGACTAATGATCCAACAACTAGCTATACATTCAGTGGTTTGTGGGCAGTTGATGTTGCCAAAGATTTGATTCTCTGACAGACCTTAACACCCAAGAAGTCATGTATAGCCACGTTTCCACCCAAAGTACCTAGAACTTTTTGTTCAGACGCCAAAGTCTGGCTCACTGGGTTAGCTCGCTGAACAAAGAGTCTGTCGCTGAGCGGCGGCTCACTCGTTCTTTGTGGCTGAAATAAAATGCTCTGAATACTCAACCAATCAAATGCTCCGCACTGCAAACCCCAACCCCAAAGTTCCTGTACTTTTGGAAAGTACTACCCCCCAAGCAGGGACTTTTGTTGGGTAAAATAATGTCTCCAGAACTTAATTTAGACCCTGGTCCCTGCGGTGAAAACACGGCTTAAGATTGAACAAAGCATATAGACGTCTGGTCCTATTTCAAAGAAAGATTGTCAGCCTAATCAACAATGTGCAATTCAATGAAAGCCAGCTTTTTACCATTTTATCTAAGTTGATGTTTTTTTTTGTTTTTTTTTCCCATGGCAGAAACTAAATGTTGCATGTTTGCCACTCAGACACGAGTGACTGCGGCACATTCTGCATAGGGTAACATCACTTGCAAACCATCTATTGAGCATGCCCGTAGACAGACTGGCCAGACCATGCAACTGGCTGAGTAGCATGGTCACAATCAAACCAAACCTGAGTGCATGAGTACTACTGCCTACTAATGTTTAAAAAAGTCATTAAAGTGCACTGTATACGGTGACAAGAGTCCGTCTGTGGCAAAAGGGTTTAACCAAGGAACCAACAGCAATTATATGTTTGCAGGTGAAACCTCTACCACTGAAAGACAGCCAGAGCAAGAAAGTAGGAGTTTGAGTGGCTAAAACAGTCAGCAGACAGCCAGTGGATCTCACAGGGTGTGGTGACTCTATAGCCCAGAAAAGGCAAAACATTCCTGGGACAAACAAGCAAAGTGCTGGTTTGGCCGAGAGAGCAGACGGCAGAGTGTACCAGAGGGGGAGAGAGCTGAAGAGAAACAGCAGAGAAACAGAGCAGACCAGGAGTTCCATATGTCAGCACACACAGGGTATGTGAGGAAAGGTCTGCAAAGGCAAAGTCTCTCTCACTCTCTCTGGTTTCTGTCAGTCTTCCTGCTCTCTCTGCTTGGTACTAGTAGCATTACATGTACCTCCCATCCCCCAAACACCACACAGACACACTCCCCCTCTGCTCCCCTCCTTCTACTCTGCAGAGAGACGTGCAGGTTGGAAAAGGAGGGACAGGAGGATGAAGTGGCGTGGGAAGGGTTAAGTCCAAACAGATCCATCTGCTTCCTCGTCTGTCTTCCTGGCTGGCTGCTGGCCCCAGCCCAGCTTTTACACAGCCTGCAGCCTGACGCAGAGCATAAACACATACACATAACTGGACAGCACACTTCAAAACCCCAATGCTGACAGGTGTATATACACACACACACACACACACACACACACACACACAAACAAACAAACATATATATGGTCAATAAACTGAGATGAACACCTGACAATGTCTTTAGCATTTCACTACATTCATACTAAACAAACTATGAACAAAAGCACCTATATTCCTCCTTGGAAATACTTTTAGGCAATTTCAAGAAGAAATGGATTCCTTGATAGAAAAGGGAAAAGGTTTCCACGCGTTTTGCTGTAACTTGACTTGCCAAATAGAGTTTACATGAGTTGATTAATACTCCAGAAAGATGTGTGTTAGCCTACAGTACAGGAGATTTTCTTTTCTACATAATACAGACGTGCTCTATACACATACGCTCTGTTTGGCGTGAGGATAAAACTAACCATGAGAAAGCAGCCTGTGACTTAGACATACATAATGTGAACTACAGCACGCATTTTATTTCTAGGCAACGTCCTCATCTACAAGCATGAACAGCAGAGTAAAAGCGGGAAACAAATCTAAAATGTCAATAAAATAAATTATATTCTGACATCACAATGCTGAATGAAGTTTAGAAAGAATAAAAGGAACACAGACATCAGTCAGTATCAGTATTTCTTACTGTCCTCTGTCCTCCTCCCTTTGCTGAGGTGATTCACTGCCTGCAGGTACTGCTGGTAGAGGGAGAAGGGCTGGTCTGTCTCCGCAGCTCAGTTTACAAGAATTTGCCAAATTTTAAGATACGTGGCAAACTAAGCTGAACAGTTAGACTATATACAGACAGCTTTTGTTTTAGCTTGTTTATAACAATTTGCTATTAGCCGAGCTAATGATCTGTGCTTTGTAAAAAAACATGGTTGCGATGGATGAGAGACTCTGGACATAGCAGATTGAAAAATCGCTTTTCTACATGTTTACATGTTAATGTTGTTAAACTAGTGTATTGATATATTGGCTTTTTACTTGCAAAGGTTATATTGCACTTAGAGAAACGAGCGTAGTTGGAGGACCTCAACCCCCGGACACAGAGAGCAGAGGAGAGGCTGCAGCATGAAAATAAATAAAAACTGGTAATGTCGGTGCTTATCAATACTACAGTCTCTAATAGTTTAGCCCTGGGGCCCATTTAATACCATCCCTATTGTGTACATTGTGTCTCTGTGCTGCTGGAGGCTCAGCTGTCAAACATGTACACTGGCCTGCCCACTCAAAAGCTTAGTGGCTAAAAGAGCATTTCTGATACAGCCCCAACAACATTTCCTCCTTCCAAATATTCAAAAGAGTACATACCTTTGGTACAAGTATGTAAGATAGCCTGGATACATTTTAAAATTCGACACCCCGGCTCAATTAATTTAGATATGCTTACTTTGATTGACCTCACATAATATATATCAACCTGTCTGTAGTGTTTACATTAGAATGGCAATAAATAGAATTCTTTCTCTGATTACAACCACGTTGGGATATCAAAAATGTATGTCATACACTTCTAATTAGCTTTCCCTTCTACTTTCTGCAACTACACCAGTGAAAAAAAGAATCATTTACTTCACTGTTTAGTTCAGTAGTTGTCCCCACTTATTTGAGCTATACCTATACAGTCAAAAATAAAGTGAGAAGGCATCTGAGAGTTCTGCTTGATGGACAGAGCAAAATTATGTCTGCACATGAACACTATTTTAGTTATGGGCCTTCAATTATATGACTATACATGCCTGAACCCATCCATGTACTGTGCACAGCAGGACAGCTGCATGGAATCAAACAGTGTGCACTGCTGCATACACCCTCATAAAAGAGTATGCTGTCACTGAGAGGAGAGGTGGTCTGATGAAGGAACACCTGGTTAGGGAGAGGCCCAAACCTGCTGAACCATCACAGTTATTTCGCCTTTGTATTTAAACAACACAACAAAGAGACCTGCTTTCATACAGTTTTCTATACCCAATTTGTGTTAACACAGAAGGACTTCTTTAAGCCAGTGATATTGAGGTGAATGTGAGTGAATAAGAGTGAGACAGAGAGGGGCGTGCAGACTTACAGTATGTCAGACAACAAGGTCAGCCCATCCCGGGAGAGGTGTTGGTTTTCTAACAGAGTACAGCTACTTGAAACCAAGGTCACTGCTCTGTGAGAGAGAGAGTGGAGCCAGACAGGGACAGCTTTGCCACATGGCCTATGTATAGGTTTGATGTGTTGTGTAAGCTGAATGAGTGTTTTGTAGGTGTGTGTGTGCCTTCAAATTGATGGAATTAAGATCACCAGAAGAAAATAAATAAATGAATGAATAACATATCCAAACCAATTCAGGGCCGAATTTCATGAAACCAGATGCCTTTCTGACATAAACAAATCAGTCCATTATCGCTGCCATTATGGCTAGAAACCGTAGAGTGGGGATCTTAGCTGCTCTCAGCACTCATTCAACCTTTAATAGCCCTTTGCATGGTTTGCAATGGTCTGCCTTCCTAGAAAAAGAGGCCTATTGACCAGAATCATACTCTCATACAGCAAGAGATTAGAGTAGAGTTTCCCATAGAAACTCGACACGGTGAAACATATGGTAAAGTTTAGCAATCCAAACTAGCTGCTAATCCAGACTGAGCTCTTACACACTGATGTCAGACATAAAACTAGTTAAACTATAGCAGTATGTGTCCTTGGTTATATATCTTTCCACTGTCTTAAGGTGGTTCGGAGTATTAGTAAGTCAAAAAAGAATGGTGAGACTTTAGCGTTCAACTTAATAAAAATGCGTGATTCTCAGCTAGATCTGAACTCCATTGAGAGCTGAAAAATATGACTACGATTTGTATTTGTACACACTATCAACAACACCCAACATTTGTATTAGTGCACAACATCCACAGGGGCTGGATGAGGGTTATTGGATGGACAAACAAAACCAAAATTTAAGGAGGGATGGCTACTTCAATGTTATCTTATCCTCCCCCACCTTGGACAAGGGCCTAGCAGCTCTAAAATTAGCCGTCACATCTAAACACAGTCTTTGGTGTAGCAACTACTCTTTGATGGGAACTTGGCTCATAGCTGACAAACCAAAGGCACACTCAAGCCCATCTCTAAAGGCAGAGATGAAGCCAAGATAGTATACAAATGTAAACTGGAGACACACAGTCCTTGACAGTCTCCATTTTTACATTTACATTGGAAACATTTGATGAAGCCATTATCAAAAGTGACACTGAAGTAGCCAACTACAACAGTAGAATAGACTTTACATTATAGGTCAAAATATTATATAGAATAACTTATTCACCAATTTCAGTGCAATTCCATTATAATGACATTATCAAATTGTGTGAATGTTTACAATAGGGCAAACAGGTAACCTAGTGGTGTAAAATGCATACCAGATAACCATGGCAATAAAAAACATTCATTATTAATACAATCCATTTTGTCCAAGTGATTTGTATGCTGTTGGTATGTTGTGATACTGTAGACTAGAAATAAGCTACAGTGCCATGACAAGATTTTTGTGGAAACGAATAAATCATTTGTGAACCACAGTGAACCACACTGCAAAAAATAAATTAAGGAAGAGCTGCTGTACATCCATGGAAGGTATGTTTAAGATGAATCAGAATTACAAAAAGAAAAGGGAGCGGATATGACTAAATAGGGAGACTGTGACATGAAACAGGCTACTTTTTAAAAATACAGGGTTCCAGGCGATGACGGAATAAGTAGATAGTAAAATACATGGCAATTCATAGACCACCAACATTATAAAGCAGCAGTGAGTCTAAATCAGTCTAACCATCAGGTACAGATCCTGTTTGTGCGTGCGTGTATTAACATGTACTTAAGTTTGTGGAAAACAGTGATTGGGAAGAAACCATGACCTCCCAGTAAGAGCAGAAAGAAAAAAATCTTGATGAAAGCAAACCAACATCCTGTGCTCATGGCTGTGCAGAGATACTACTATTTTTATATATATTTGTTTAACCATGTTATTTGTATTTATATTAAGACAGTACCAGGGGCTTACATGTGAATGTACTGTTTACAGTGACAAAATCAGTTACCCTAAAGAATACTAAACCTAATTAACAGCGTGCAAACACAGTATGAACTACATTAACTGTTGCAGCACTGTGTCTGTTTAAGGCCTTTCACACTGGACAAAAAAATCCACAAACACCCACTAACATGTGGCTTTTATCTTCAGTGGGAAAGGGTACAATTTGCATTCATTCTCTGGTCAAATGACTCTGCAGTAGTCACAGGTATTTATAGGCTGCAGCTCCCATCAGCAGTGATGGAAACATGACATCTGGATGGATTCACTTTTCCAGCGCAATGTATCATGACGTGCATCAGTAACTTATACGACTCTTTGCCATTTCAGCCACAAATTCCATCCATCTCTGTTCAAGCAGCGCTCAAACATTGTTCAAAATAAGTCGGCATTGAGTTTTTTTTTTAAAAAAAGCAAATTCGTCTACTGGCGATCGCCTGTTATAAGGCTGGCATATACACAACGGGTATATGCGACAGGCAATCCAAGAAACAAAACCTAAAAACCTGTTGAATCTACCATGATTTTATGTGTGCTAGTAAATGCATGTGCATGCATGTGGTAAATGGGAACATCACTATTGCTCATACTTCTAATAGCAAGAGTCTTCTGGTGATGTGTTACTTTACTTCTTTATCATTTCACTACTGAAGTCCTTTGTCATCTCTCAGAGCAATGCTTGGACTCAAAGCTGCAAAATGTTGTACATAAAGCTGCCGGCATGCAATGCTATTTATCCTTTTCACTCTCACGCCTACGAGTTACTTCTACTCACACAGAGTGCTAACTGGTCTGAACCTCCATTACACAGATCACACTGGCCTCCCACTCCCACCCTACTAACAGTGGCAGACTGCCAGGTGGGGAAGAGTGTGTGTGTGTATTTGTGTGGATGAACTGCACAGGACAATGGCACAAAGAGACAGAATTAGGGAATACTTACAAACTATCTGACAACCTGTCAACCTTCAGATATTTGACACAGAGCTCTAACACTCCTCAAATGAACTTTAACCTTCTCTGTCATCAATGGACATGCTGATGTAGAACCCCTGGGCAGGCAGTAATGCATATTACTACATATCCCTTGCTTCCCATCTCCATGAAACTGTACGACCTATGGCAGACCTCAAATTCCTGCCTAAGACGTGAGCTCCCTGCCATTCAGCTTGCTATTGGCGTATTTCTCCGCACTCCATGCCACAGTGCCTCGCCTGTTCCCTGCAAACAGACTCCTTCTATACGGCATCAGTATGCAGCCTGCCTGAGGGGGAGGAGGAGGAGCAGCAGAGGGGAGGAAGAAGGGAAGGCTGGGAAAACAAAGCCTCTATAGTCGTCTCTCCAGCCGGGCCAGGCCGAGCCGCAGTAGCGGGGGCGAGTTATGTAATGTGACTGGCAGGGCCCACTTCCCTGTTCAGAGCTTCTGCACACACTAATCCCCACTGAGGAACAAGCCCTGCTTTGGAGGAATAGGAGGAGATAGAAGGGGAGCTGTAAGGGAACCAGTGGAGAAGGTGTGATTACAAGAATTTTAGCCTTTCATCTGCACCAAATCGAACACACAGGCACCTCCCCTCTCAGCTCCTCTGCTGAAAGATATATGCTGAAATGATATAAGCACTGCAACAGCATATGGAGGAGACACCACTTCCACGCAAAAAGCCTGTGTATGACGTGATAATAACATTCAACACACTTTGGCTGCTCATACCAGACAAGTTGTAACTAGTAAATATAAAAAGGTGGTCATAGTTCACACAAGGTCCATAACTGTAGTTCCACACATATTGCTGCTCAACTACACATTTATACCAGAAATTAGTAAGTCTATGCTGAACATGGTTGTCACATTTGCAGTATAATTTGGTGGGGCCTCTTTATTTAGTCATGTTATGAAATCGTAATGCTTATTATGCAACAGATTCTGCTCTACAATCTAGCGTCTCTTCAATACAACATAGAAGAAAGTATGTGTGAAAGGGCTTTTAGTCACCACTGATGTCTACTATATTAGAACATTATAGTGGCTCTATATTCTTACTTTCACATCAATTCAGAGTGCTGTCAACCCCACATAAAACCCAGATAGGGAGCAGGTAGGCAGATATGGCATGAGCTTAATGAAGCTGAGAGGAAGTGGCAGTCACACACAGTCACATAGTGAAAGAGAAACACAGAGAGTAAAGAAAAGGACAAGTGATCAACAGGCATCTCAGTCAGTTCTGCTAACTATGGAGACCAGGTGGAGGATTTAAAGCAGTTAAAAATAAAAGTCTGATTCTGATTTACTTAGCTGCTTGCCTGGAAACCATGTGACTGGCATCACATGAGGAGAGGGAGGGGGAGAGGGTTTGTGTGTGTGTGTGTGTGTGTGTGTGTGTGTGTGTGTGTGTGTGTGTGTGTGTGTGTCCAGCCCCCATAGGCACACACGCACACAGCATGTACTCCACTCCTGGCACCATAATAAGCTTTGTGATCAGTTTCCTTGGTTTCCACTGACGGTAAGCAGATATAGGCAGCTCGGAGAGGTAAACAGTAGCAGCTCTTGCTGGTGCGCAGCCACAGGCACACAGACACAAGAGAGGCGGGTGGGAGGAGAGTTAGAGTCAGAGGAAGAGAGATGAATATGTGCAGAAGAAGATGGGAATGAGCCAGTGTTGCAGCTGTTGGTTAGGGGTGGAAAAAAATAAAATTTCCTATTAACTGTTAAAATCAAATATTGATTCTTAAAATCCCAAAATCAATCTTTGCATTTGCCCCATTTCTCAATAAATGTGAACATCTGAGCTAAATGGTATGTGCAAGCAATGGTTGTAAGTGGTTCAGTTAGGGCATAACATGCACAGAATAGTTATTTTAAGTAAAAAAAAGTATGTAGATCATATCTGGCTATTAGCCGCCTTGACAGTCCCATAAACTGTAACTGGCTATGCGGAGCAACCACAGACTGTGGTGACCCGAGATGGTTAGCTGACTCTAGTGATCGCATCTATGAGAGGGGCAGACTAAAAAAAGACTCTGCACACTGATCTGAGCGGAGTTTGTGTTTGTTAAAGAGATATTATCTCTGGCTACGAGATGTGAAGCTGTGGAAGTCAACCGAACAACGTGCGGATTCTATTTTATTCAGTCCGTCCGTGTCAGGTAGCTAACGCTAGGCGGCTGTCTGCAGATGATGTCTTGTCAACACAAACAAAGCAGATGAATTAGTAAGCAGACTTTCAGTTTCTGCCCTGTCTGTGCTCAAACAGATAATTAATGTGGCTGTGCTGTACTTAGTCGAAGCATCTGGTACTAACAGTCCATGCATAGCTGTATGGGATAGCATGTATTTAAAAAAAAAAAGATTCCTGGATAGAAAACCAGATATCTCTACAGACAAATTCTCTCTCAATAGGATTTGGCATATTTTAAATGATACCCTGGCTGTGACAGATTAGGTGATGGTAATTTCACAATATGCCTTAAATTCAAAGTATATGCTTTTTTTTTTTTTCACCTTTAGGACTGACGCGCCACTGCAATGAATGCTATCCATGATTGCATCCTTCAAGTAAAAGCTAGGCAATGTGTTTGTTGACAGACGTGAACAATTATGTCCTTCATCAAGCTGTGGCTTGTATTCAATGCCAATAATTTGACTGAACTTTGCTTGTGCAGCACCAAGCACAAATTTTTGTGCCATTGAGATGTACAATAAAAACGGTCTTGTGCTCATAATCTAGAATTTGACATGATCAGGACTTTCAGCAAAAGTCACATTCACTGACAGAAAGATGCATCTGTGTGTGTGCAATGCATGTGTGAGTGAGAAAGAGCGAGTAATGGGTTTGTTGGACACATGCTAGTTCTGCACAACAGAAGCTGTGACCTACTTTTCTCTATCTCTAACGCACACAAACATACACACACGCACACGAACATACACGCACAGACACAGACACACAGCCTCTGACAAAGGGACAGGAAAGCAGAGGTTAGGCATGCACTAAGCCCCGTTCTTAATACATGCATTCCAGCGGATAGAGTTCAATACTGCTGCGCTTTCAGACTGCCTGTTGGTACAAGCAGCTTCTGCATACACAGTCTCCTGCATGACTGACAATAAAGGGTAGAGCCTGATGCTTGTAGTATGTAAGCACACATGTATACAAGTAGACTCAAGCACAGACAGTCTCTCTTCACAGGGGTTAAAAGAAAGAGGGAAAAAAAAACACTACACTGGTTGTTTGGTTAAACAAGAGGAACTTAAGCTGCCGAATGTTTCATTATTGCAATGATGTCATTTACTAAGCTAAAGAAATAACAAATATGTGAGACAAAATACACGTCTTCCTGTATCACATTCAAAATGTAAACAAATGAAGAATGAAAAAAAGATAATGGTGCTAAACTGATGTTTCAATCCTGTATTCTTGAGTTGCTCACAAAAAGGCTCCACACACACACACACACACACATCAAATAGCCAAAAAATATCTTTTGAGGAAAAATGTGCTTTAATAGTGTTTCAATGAAAGCAGCCTTAATAAAAAAAAAATTTAAAAGAGTATCAGCCTGATGGTAATATTTTAAAAAGAAGATGTTATTTGTCAACATACCGATTCCATGGCTGTGGGAGAATGTCAGTGGGCTAAAATCCAACTAGAAAAACACCTGCCGCTGCAGAGTCCACCGAATCCTGAAAAACAAGGTGAAAACAAAACCAAGCATTAATTACTAGGACAGCACAAGCAGTTTCACATTCCTTACGACGGCTGGGTATTGGGGTGGGTGCACTGGGTTATGTTTCTCCTCCCAGGATCGGTTCTCCCACAGTTCTCTGGCAGGCTTAGAAAGGCCTATGAAAGAACAAGATACAGAAGCACTGACATGCAGTGAGGCATTTGGTCCTCGTTCCGTCAACTCGACATTGGGCACTCAAAATCTTTGTCCAAAATAACCCAGCTCTGACCTCAGTCCCTCAGTCCCTCTGCTCCTATGTGGTCATGATGTAACACAGGCCAATATTTTTCAAACACCTCCCCTGCCCAAGCAAAGTGATTTAGGTGTATCGAGATTATCAGTTAACCAATATTGAAGGGCTGATTTTTAATTAGATTTACCAGCTGATAACCCCCTATAATAATGTAGAGAATCCGAAACAGTCTTTGTTGTGACAGCATGAAAGCACATGACAAATGGTACCAGCTGTGCATTCTGCATATGCAAAATAGATTCAACAACATTCAATTCAACCCTAATAAAAAGCCTGTATTTTGAAATTGAAACACATACATTTTTTGTGACACCAACAAGCTGATTAGCATTAAAACAACTGCTCAAAGCTACAAGTATGACAGTAAAATATGTGTGGTGGTCTATTTGTGCAGGCAATTTAACTGTGAACATTCATACACACATACATTTGGAAAACTTCCATAAGTCCCCCCCCCCAAAAAAAAATCTTTATTCAGTTTGTATCATACTGAATCTTGAATAAATGGCTTCGAATTTTATGGTGAAAACACAGCTTCTCAGCATAGTAGTCAGTAAGTCACCCCACTTTTTTAGCCTATTAAATAAAGATAAAGGGGGAGCATCAACATATATCTGGAAATTTACTGACTTATAAAGTTAGTTAGAAAAAAAATATTTAACTAGGTTAATTAACATTACGGAACATTAGCCACTAGTCTTACTCAGAAAACATTTCATATCTGGTCCACAATAAGTAGCTAAATGGAGCATAGTCAACCCAACCTAACCAGCTAAAGCCCAGCCTCCCAGTCATGCTCAAGTTCCTAACCTTCGTAGCTGGTTACCCTTCCCCCAGTCCCTTCCCAACTATAAGGACATGGGTTTATCAGGATTTGGTAGGCAGGACACTGGCAGGGTATTTAACAGAGGCCCAGTGTTGGGCTAAACTGGTGACATTCCAGTGATTACGGGAGCCCTTCCCCCCAATTTGAACCAACTTTAGCTCCATCAATCTGCTTTAAAGGCATCACAAGGGGACTGAAGACCAAATGTCAGTAGCAGCCAGGTTCAACACCATTTAAAAAGGCAGTACTTAAGTGCCTGGGAACAGCATTTTAACCCACAATCTACATAAATAAATATGTGCTTAATTATTATTTGTAAGTGTTCATTTATATTGCTGCTATGGGATTAATATTATATATAAGACTTGTGTGAAGGGTTTCACAGGATAGAGTACAAAGGCTGCTAGTACAAGCAGTGACAGGTGGGTACGCGGGAAGGATTAAGGCCAGACCTCACTAGGATGGCCTAAGTGGTAAGGAGGATGATGGTTAGATGCGTATTTGTGTTTGTACTGGAGCGGAACCTGTGGGGCATTCCCAGCGGGAAGCACAGGATTGAAGGATTGTAATAATCCAGCCAGGAAGCAGAACACTACCCTCCCAATAGAGTTTTGGAGACAGCATACAGACAATCCCTTTGATGATCACCGACAAAAACTGACAAGAGATACAGTTTGATCCAAGAGTTGTATACTATAAAGAGCTTTAAACTTTTGGTAGACCATGTTTAGTCTTTAAATTAGGGATAATAGCAAGACGAGGAGACATAAGAAATATATTACACCTTTATTACAAGTTTAAAGCCACCGTTTTCATGGTATACCATTAAGACACCATAAAAAGCCAACCATGATGCTGAAAGAATAAATAAGACAGGTATTACTGTACAATTAAAGTTTCTACATTTCTACATTAACTGTCAAGAAGTGAGTACGTAAGTGGAAAGTGGAAAAGTGGAAACGCTTTCATTAAGAAAACTGATCACCTATGTCTATTTCAGTGACAATTTCACAGGTGTACCTAGTCTTTTAAGTGCTATTAATGGTTTAAAATTGCATTCAAACTTTGATATTTTGATATTACAGAGAATGAAGACTGTGCTTATCCTCTGTATGTTTTACTCTTACAGTAGATCCAGATACCTTTTTCCATTTTACTTTACAAAACCTTACAGTGTAACACAATTCAGAAAACACTCCCCTTCAAGGAAACAAGAAGACAACTTAGATCAGTGTTTCCCATTACTCGCCACAGTTTTATAATGAACCAAAATTATTTTTAGGCCTACACTTCTCAGCAGATGGGGTCTGCCCAGTCTGTCTGGTGGATTCACTCGGCGGGTCAGGGACGGCCGCTCGGTGTGGGAGGATCCCCTCGTGGGACCTCTCCCTACACTGGCTGGCCCTACTCTAGGTCAGCTTGGAAAAGCCTCTGGGCTCCTGCCAGGAGCTTTACAGCACCCATCGACTGCGTGGCATCAGGGGTCGCCCGCGATATCTGCAACCCAACTGATCTGCCTTAAAACACTGACCCCGTCTCGTTTTCCATACTTTGTGGAGTTTTTTGCCGTGTCATCACCATTCATATCTATACAACTAATGTGTTTAAGATAAAATTGTATACAAGAGCACAAACTTCTTACATTTAACTTATAATCCCCAGATCTATGCATTTAACTTTAAAATGTACAACATTTTCTTCAGGGAGACTGTTCGGACTCCCCTAGAGGGTCCGAGGTCCACCCACCACAGTCCCACAAAAATCCTGCGGGAAACAGTGTACAGGACACATTCCTCTGCCCACAACAACTGGTAAGTTATGGACAACATTACTGATAACCTAGGTATATAAACAGACATAAGGGGCTGATGGCACCAGCTCTTCGCAAGGTCATACTTGGGTGCGTCCAACTATTTTCAGCGTTTTCAGAAATCTCAGTTTTAGGGGTTTGAAAACACCAGAATATGCTTGGCTTACACGTAGCTTAAAAGTTATGTATTTAGAAACAAAAACATATTAGTGTGGATGTAGCCTAACCTACACCAGGAGAGAATGAGAGGGTGACACGTGACATGTGTAGCACAGACACACAAACTGCTGACAAGCCAAATTTACACAAAACACCAACTACATCCACAATCAGATCAGTCACTAGGAAGACGAACAATTGTATTTCCAAGTATATACATGCTGGCAAATACATTTTCAATACAATCTATATGAGCTATGTAATATTTGTGCACAGGGTAATGCAGTGGAAATGATGAAAATTTGAGAAGTGGATGGTCTAAAGTTGGACTCCATATAAGCTTACCTTACTGAACCTTAAAAGTGCTGCCTCAACACTATATGGAGCTGAAGCCAAACATTCAGCATTACCATGCATTAATTACAGCAAATTTCTAGTTGTGCATCACCATGACAACATGTCTGCATATTTAATTCTTCTGCATATTCACAAGACATTTCTCTACAAACCAACAGCTGAAATATCAGCATTGTGTTTTAGACCACTTAACTATGCCAACAAGAATCAGAGGCTGTCTTTGATGCTGATGATTACAGATAAGGATAAATCTCTTCACTGGAGCTCAGAGAATGGTATTGCACTAGAGCGACTGAAACATTTGGATGCAGCAAAGCAGGACCTATTGCTAATTGGTTTTACTTACCTAACTATTGCAACAGCTGTATCAGCACTGTCAATGTCTTTTTTAAAAACCTACTATGAGTACTATGTCCAACATGCATGGTTATGGTATCAGGCTTATGAGTTGAGGTGACACTGAGGAGGTGATTGGGAGAGGGAGACTTTAAATATTAAGGAAACACAACTGGCAGACAGCTAACAAGATCTCCTGGTGGGCCAAAACAATAAAACCGGGAGACTGCTGGTTTCATGTGAATGACCAGCGGTGGCACATGACGTTTGTGTGTGTGTGCAAAAGAGGAAAACCTCCCCAGGGTACTGTGGGATTAAGGGGGAGACAGGGGCTCTAATGCTGGCTTCAGGACACAGGCATCTTTTGTCCTGATTCTCTGTCATTTGGAATCTGACTACAGGAAGAGCTTCCGTTTACACAAACTGGTATCACTGCTGCTTCTATATGAGAAATTTGGACCATATAACTGTAAAACACCAGTACCAGTGTGCCCCCCAGGGCTACAGAGCACCTCTCCAGTCAGTCCTGTGTTAGGCTGTCCTATCAGAGAACAGATCAGAGCCAGCTGAAAGGCGACCTGGAACAACAACTCTGACCTCTGTCTGATTTCATAAAGTGTTTCACAGGCCTTGTACACATCATGCAGAGACATTAATTCACCCTCACACTGCAGTCTTTGCAGCACAGTAGATCATCTCTAAGAAAATTCACAGGCTAGCTGAATTTTGTGGAGTTCACATGCAGGACACAGTAAGCACAGGATTAGAAATGAGGGCAAAGAATCTCAAGACAAAACTAACCTGTAGTGCTGCTGGACTAAAACATGTTTTCCCAGAGCGGGCTGGTGATAGACTTGGTGATGGATTACATTAGCTCAAAGTTGTGTCGTTCGCTGTCCAATCAACGGCAATGTGGTAAAAACAAGTAAGGTCACATTACTCGAAATGAGTCTACGGTGGTGTCTGGACCAACTTTAACTCTGTGTGTCTACCTCGCACTTGTTGCAACATAAGAAAATCCTTCTTCATTGTAAAATAAACATCTAAGAAGTGTTTTGTCTGATAAGCATTCAAACTCATGGGTTCCAGATTCAATCTCGACTTCCTTTATCTTATTTTAACTTCTCACCAGTACCTAAAACAACACCCTCCGATCAATGTAGTCCCTTATTTTAACAGTTTTCCCGCTGCCCACTAGGTCCTTACGAAGACCAGTGATAATGAACAGCAAACGTGAATAAGGCTACATGGCAAAACTAATCTGTCAATCTACATTAAAATAATAATTATTCACATTTGTATGAAAATTCTGTCACAACAATGTCTCTTTGATTTGTTCAAATATTTAAATGAACTTTGATTACTGGCTTTAAACAATATTTATGAGACAAAAATGGTGCTTGTAATTAACCAAAGAAAATTAAATGTTTTTACTTTGTTAATAAGTTTAGACTGTTTCATTTCATTCTGACAAACCTACTGTAAATCACCTTTCTATTGTAAAATTATGTATTAAAAAAATAAAAATGTTGGAGGGTACAGTCAGTGCCTATAGTGTCTGGGGGGTTGTCTGTCACTAGAGAGCTCAGTGATGGTTAGTGCAGTGATGTAGATGAGCTTACCCCTATATCAAGTCTGAGCACTAAACTAAATAAACAATAGGAAGCAACAGCAGCTCAATATAACAGCCTGAGTTCGGCCTGCAGTATGTCAAAGCATCAGGTATCGGAGCTTATTGTAATATCTTCACTAATTAGATTCAGTCATCTGCTCTTCTATGCTCAAACACTGGAGGGGAAATCTGACACTGGAGGGTGTGGGGAGACAGCTGGGGGGGATGGAGGAGTTGGGCCAGGGGGAGGAGAGAGAAAAAGAGATGCACACCACACCTCTCCTCTTCAAAAACATCTACATTATTGATAAAGCCTGGCTTCTGCAGGAGGGGACCATAGCACACTGATCCTTCATATCTCAAGCATGAGCAACCAACGCAGACAACACATTGGCGGCTCTATCCAAATCACTAGTGCAAGATAAAGCATCAGCACAGAAGAGGGCAATGAGAGGTAATAAAAAGCAAATGCAGAGGAGGGGATGCAAAGGGGTGAAAGAGGGAGCAGGGAGTCGAGAAGAAAACTGTCTAGATAACAAAGATAAAAAGGTGAGTCTGTCAGATGGCTGGGATGGTCGGATACCAGCTGAACAACAAACCTGCTAAATAAAAGCCTGATATTAAATGAAGGCAGAGAAGTCAGAAGAGGAGGAGGAGGAGAAGGGAGGGGATAAGGGCTGCAATGAGAAGGCAGCAGCAGCAGCAGCACTCGTGACACAGTTAGCGACAGCGCTTGTTTGTTCGGCACTGCCATGCCGCGGCAAGCTCAGCTCGCTCAGCTCCACTTGCTACGAATCTTCTGCTGTTGTCAAGGTAACAAGCTCTCTGGACTGGGAGAAAAATCTTCACATTCAAAAGATGTCTTTTCAAATGCTGGCCTCAACCTGAAACTTGTGTACTCAATATACAGCCTGTGCAATTGAAGGTATCTTCAGTTTGGCTGTGCAACAAAGACAAATGCTTTTCCATTTTCCATTAGAGAACATTGTGAGTGTCGTCTCTTAAGGTAAGCAATGGCAATATAGTAATTCGAACATTGACAGTAATGCTGATCAGAGCTTCTTCATTTAAATTAATCAATTAAATAAATCATAGGCCTCACCAACAAGAAAAAAGCTACACCAAAAAGTATCTAGCCTGCTAAATACAATCTTATCTGACCAGGTGAAACATCCATGGAGTTGCACCCAGTTACTCATCACAGAAGTTCATACAATACAAATAAAAAAGGTATAAACCGAAAAGCATGCAAGTTGTGCTCATACATCATGACAGGTGTGGCTGGGAGAAAAATACTGCAATTTAGCAAGACTTGTTACGTGTTAAGTCTTTAAGCCTGTTATGCTATAATAAAATCCAATTTAAAGATTATTTAAGATTATGATGACACTTACAATGAGTATGTAACAGTATTAGGGCTTAACAAATAATATAATGGTGCTCCACCATCATGCTCTAGTTTTACACTAACATTTGCATCTAAAATTGGGAGCTAAATGCATATTTGCATACATGTTCAGTACAGCAGTACACATAATATATGTTCTTATGATTGAAATAATCATCATACCAAGGAATTCAGTAAAGCACCAAGCTCTATTATGAATTAGGGATGCCATGGTGAGGACCTTTTCCCAGCGGTTAATAAACTCCTGACAACACCAATGTTACCGATTATGCTGGACATTTGACAAGAAAAGGTATTTGTCGATGATGCTCAATGTTGTGGCAAGCAGCGTGGAATAAGAGACAGGAAGCACCTTAGTGACACATTACAAACACTAACAAAAAGTAACAATTGCATTTGGGAACATAAACAGCAAACTTTACGAACTATGTACTCAGTCCAGCAGTAGGCATGATGGGAAATGTGGGCCATTGCTACAATTCCTGTAGAGCGCTTACTTTTATCTTTAAAGTTGATAACACGCTTGGGCGTGTGATATGTGAAAATTAACCAAATGGATTTTATTTCTATTAAAAAAAAATAATGATGGTTGCAGCAGTAATGTAAACGGTGTATCCCAGAACACCATGTAACACCAGTAACTATGACAACTGCAACAAGCCAATTATCAAATACAATTCTTCAAATACACATGCAAAAACAATTGAAGGAGCAGAGTAACAGCACCCAAAACTAAAATTTTAAAAGTGGCAGAATCATTACTGCTTTAGTGTTTCTTTATCTTACTGATTCAAACATAATGTCTTTCTTTCAGTAAATATGGTGAGCAAACTTCTTAAAGATTTCCCTTTTACATGTACAGCTTCTTTTCTGCTCTTTCAAATCGTATTATATATGATTATACACATTGTGCATTAACAAGTAGCACTTGCAGCAGTGCTATTATAGCAGCAAAGGCCAGAACTGCTGCATAGACAAAACATGAGAATGCAGAGGGGGCCAAACAAGTAGTGTGGCTTTAGATGTATTATGTAATTAATGTTGACGACTGAACAAACTGGGATGTTGAGGCAAATCAGGTCTCTATTTGCCAAGCCACATCAGCAGCCAATCTATAAGCTATCAGTTCTACCCATTACAACAACCAATTATTTTCATTTGTTTTTTTTTTCCAATACTTCAATCAATTAGTCTATATCATTTATTGTGTAGAATGTTAAAAACAATGACTCTACCCATTATAAGTCACCAGAGCCCAAGGCAATGCCTTCAAACTTCTGCTATTTGTCCGCAGTCAAAAACCCAAAGGCATTCATCAATTTACAATGATATGAAAATTAAATGAAAATTCTACCAACCAGTTACCCCTGGCTTTAAATACAAGTGTTTAGTCCAAAACTTCTGAGCAGCCTCTCCAATATTTTTTATATATAAACCTACACATCAGTAGGGCTGCCACCAACAAAGGTTTTCCTAGTCTACTAGTAGTCATTAGTTCAAGCCATTAGTCGCCTAGTTGTTGCAACTTAATTAAACTAATTAGGAGGTTTCAAATATACATATTTAGGGGGCATCAGAAAATGGTTTGACTTCCAGGGCTGAGAAATATGCTATAATAACATTGTCAACACTGTGCTATATTACAGAGAAATACAAAGCTGCAATAATGAGCTTTTAAAATATACATTTTACAAGCGCACGCACAAAGCGAGCCACCTGTTAACGATACCGGCAAAAGCGGTGATTCTGAATGTGTCAGGGCAACCAGCAAGGAGACTAAACATTTTGTTGATTTATTTACACAAACACATTCATTTATATACCAACTTAAAAATTAACTTAAAAAATAAATTTCGCAAGCACACACACAAAGCGAACTGCAGCAAAGCTAGCAAAAGCGGTGATGATTCTGAATTGTCAGAGTTTGCTTGTCACTTTCTTGGGGTTGTCCTTTACCCTCTCAAAATTATCCCACACTTTGGATATCCTGCCCAACATATAACTATCAGAAAAATATTTAATATCTAATAATCGCAGGGACTCAGTGTCCCTACTTAATGTGTCCGTCCTTTATAATAGAAAAGCCCTCTAGTGTTTCAAACACGGTCCAGCCATATAAGCTTCTCAATGACTAACGATTGCTCAACTGTTAATGGTGGGTCGGCAGGGGTGGACTTGCAAAATAATATGCCACGGTCCTATTTTACAACCTAAACACTGGTTGATGCTCCAGAAAACAGTAGTTATTTCCTGACTTGCTCTCTCAATCGGCAAATCCCAGCTACTCCATGCTAATTTCTTCTCTTGTCAGATGACATGAAAAATAATATACCAGGGTAGAAGAGCATTCCTATTTCCCACACTGCCGGTCTAAATGATGGATCTCAATACCCATGAGTTATCAAAGCAACCTTTTCCATAGTTTTGGTCCATGACTATTAAATATTGTGAGGTAAGCACACATGCGCACACATACAGAGTTTAAGTCTTTCTCTCTCCATATCTTTTCATAACATGGACACAGAACAGAATCACACCATTCAGTTTAGCTGTAGCAAAGCAACACTACCTGGAAACAGGGTCCTATACTATGAAAATTAGCAAAGATACAATTTGCTTATTGTTCTTATGAAATGCACTTGTTTCTTGATTACAAATGGCTTTTAAATCAATAGTAGAGCTGTTGTAGGCTAGTATCACTTATCTAATTCACAGCAGCCAATATTTTCTGCTTTCCTTCCTTAATGGCCATGTACATACATACAAAAAAAAACACAAACAAGAAAACAGCACACAATCTCACTAATGAGAATACCAATACCTGCTCTGCAGTGTCTAGTGGACGAGTCATCTGTAGGCTATATATTCCTATCCCTATCATGATATTGCATATTGAGCCATGGACTGGGATGTGGCACTTCAGCCTCTGGTTCTGAGTTGCCAAATGGGGGCAAAAAACACAACAATGCCTAGTATGGTAGATTATATTTGAGTAGCAAAGTTTCACTTATCTTGCAATTGAATATTCTGTGTTTTTACAGCATTACACAGTAAGTGAAGGCCAGCCAGCCTATTCACTGACACTGTGATTTGATTTCCTATTAAGAAAGCTTGCTCTGTCATTCAGCCTCACACACAACCTGAGCGTTTCCACAGTTCTGCCATTTGTCATTTGCTGTTGCCATGGTTGCAGTAAAAGACAGAGCTCTACGAATATTGGAAATGGAGGAGTAGCAACACATGGTACATTATCGACATAAACACCCGCACATGCTCTGACACCACAGAACAAGTCGACTGTGTTGATTCTGAATGCCTGCGGCCATCCGCTCACCCACACAATTCTCAGCCAGTTTAAAAAGTAGCCATTTAATAAATATCTCCAGCTGACACACATCGTCTCCACACATATACTAAATTATGTATCGAGCTACAAAGCCAGCTCTTCAATCCCACATAGGGATGTGAAACTCAGATTTCTAGCAATGTGTTCTTCAAAATACAACATGTTTCTTTACAATATGCAGCTAATATGATCAGAAAGATTATGAGAGAGTACGGATTCACAGTGTAGGTATGATATAGGGGTAATTTGCCCATTTAGCTGCCATGCAGTCACACGGGCTAGTTAATATCTTGGTAACAGAAGCTGCTTTGCACAACTAACTCAACTTGTTGCATGTTTGAGTGTATCCACATCAAGCATGAAGCCACTGTCACCTGGACGAGGAGCCATTTCAGGCGTTACTTGTATTCTGCTAGGCTTGACTGTCAGTGCACCACTTCTCCCTTTTGACAGGCTCGAGCCACACGCAAACACCCCTGAGTTCCTGTCTGAGATTTATCATTTTATCCTCATTGGAAAGCTGTCTAAACGCCAGAGCCAAGTTTGCATGAATTAAACAGTGTGAAACTACTGCAAAGCATACATCAATACAGCATACATATGTTAAGACAACACAACCCTCTAAATAGTTACATGAATAAACATGCTATATGACAAAGCGTATGAGTATACTTGAGTTACTTCCATGAACACGGATTGCCAATGTTTTGCTTAAATAGAAATAAACAAGAGAAAAACACGGATACGGTAAACAAGAACCTACCCGCTCTGCGAGCTGGACACGTATTGATGCGCAGCACAATTGTAGAAGTAGCAGTGGCACTGCAAAGGGTGGCCCAGCAGCACACTGACCCGACTGCAGTCGGGTAACTCGCGAGTGGTCGGAGAATCACTAAGCTTGCCTAATAGGCGCAAGAGGCATCACTTGGCTTTATTTTCATTGGCCAAAGCTTGTCTATTAGACGCAGAAGTGTCAATTGGAGTATTTTTGTTTACTTCTTGGGATCAAACAATCCTAATACATTTACTTAATAGAAATTAGGCAAACAATCATGTTGAATCCTGGCATGCCGAAACCTTAGTATTAAACCAATAGAGAGCGTAAAGCACTGGAAAAAAGTACCATTACCGAATTCCAGGTACCGGTTCAGATGTGAACGGTATCGAACCCTACTACACACAGAAAAAAATGATCTCAAACAGTTCCACACAGCCAGGTATATAGACTCTATTCTGAAAGAGAAAAAGGCCCTGGTATCATATTGGCACTCCATGTTGGCCATCATAATAAAGATTTAAATCTTAATTTTAAGATTAAGCATCAGAATCTACCTGCAGAGAAAAACTGCTTGCTTATTATAAATATGAATATTAACATTTGGGACATGAGAAAGGGAATGGCAAGTACATTGTCCTGCCTTACTTTACACAAAAATGCAGGGGACTAAAAGCAGGCTGTCACCAAGGCTGTCTGCGTGTGTGCATAGTTTACTATGATTTTTGTCACAGGAGGAAACAAGGCAAACAGTTAGGTCCAACGCCCTGAGCTTCCTGCAGGCAGTGCTTCCTCAGGAACCAGGGCTACTGCATAGAGGTGGAGATGGGGGAGGAGACAGTCAGAGAGTGAAGGGAGAGTAGAGATCAGCATGTAAAAATGCAATATGCAAGCGTATTGCTGACCTCTGAGATGTAAAGATGGGAAGGAAAACGTGGCAGAGAGAAAGTAGAAGCAGAAGAGGAGAGAGAACAGAGGTGTTGGGGGTTGGAAAGAGAGGACAAGGGGACAGTCGAGCCAAGTGTGTGAGAGAGCAGCATAACAGTGCACCACAGGGCTGAGTACAGTAGAAGATCTAATATGTCCAAGACTCCAAGAGAGTGATATGTATACAAGTATGCATGAGTAAACTAGGTGTGTACTTGTGCAAAACAGCTATGTGGAGAATGTGTATATCATCATAACCGCAGCTGCATAAATCAACGTAGACATGCAGAAAAAGTATGCAGGGATGGCACGGCAAAAGAAAAGTCCATGGGATATTGACCTTACTCCTTTTTATGTTGATGGACTTAAAACCCCATTGCTCCATCAACCAACCACTCCAAATGTAGCCCCTTATTACTAAATAATTAAATAGGAAAAATGTTCATAATAGAACAGCCGTAGCTTTAAATAGATTTCAATTTTGAACCCTTCTGCAAAGGAAAGGTACTTAACCAAAATGTGGTGCCACATGATGCTTCTTGGCAGATCAAAACCTTGGGGCACTTAATGAGGTATGAAACAAAACATAACCTCTGACAAATATGGTGTGAAATTAAATGTTTATGGCAAAATATGTGCAGATTTAAAGCTTAAAGGATCTGTGTTTTTCCATTAGACCATTTAATTTTAGGGCTCTCATATTTAAGACTTCAGAGCTGCCTAGAAAAAAAGGAGGCCATTTTAATGTAAAAAAGCCATCCAATTTATGATTCTGTTTATATTACACCTATGATTTCTACCTGTCTTCCAGGTGTGGTTTTCTGACACCACAGACCATGAATGTTATACCTCCTGGTAGCTGACTCTCAGGTCTCATATCTCAAAGTTTTCCCCTGCAGAAGTGCACACAAATGCGGAAGATTTCTCGAAGAAAAAATAAATAAAATAAGCTCAACCGTACTACCACAAAACTATAATGTAAAGCAATTTTCAAGATTTTACAAGTTAATTACATACTGTATGAAAGTAAAATAAATAAATGGGACCTCAAATGTAGCTGAGATGGAAAAACTGTTATGCTACAGGGAAACGACCAGCAGTAACAAAGTATACACAATTTGTATTACATGTGCTAAAACATGAAAAAATTGTATGATCCTTTAACTGCTAACCTTCTTCTTAGAAAACTGTACATTGAAAAAGGCTATGCAGTGATTGTGGGTGAGAACTGGCTTTGCATAAGTAATGAGAAGGAATAAAAGACTGTCCTACATCCACGCCAGAGATTACACTGCTGGCTGCTGTTTCTATAAAAAGATTCACTGCAGGGAGTATGAGTGACACAGGCACACACGCAACCACACACACCCTCACAAACACACAAATGGGCACAAAAACAAGGCAGTATATTTATAGGGAAGAAGGTTCTGGTATCAAAAGAACTTTAAAAGATCAGTGTCTGTAAACTCTAGTCACCCAATCACAGATCTGTGACTATTCCAAGCCTTGGCAGACAAACACAGTGAAATGCTGGAAAGATTATTGGTAGCTCCAGGCCAACTTAGAATGTCCCGTTTATTTCCTCTTCTCCTATTTTCCACTTCTCATTTAGATTGCTTCCTTTCTTGGCAAAACAAATAACTCAGTGAAGTGTCTTCACAATGTGACACAGGGATACAATGTGGATGAACAGGCCTCGATACAAGGGCCAAACACATGCCGGCCTGTAGCTTTAAGAACTGCTCTGTGTTGCCACATATTCAGGAGGGAAAGTCCCTGTGCAGGCTGACTGAAGATGATGTGATTTTCCACTCTCTGCTGACTGCTCTTAAACACTATAGCTAATTTCTATCCCCTGCACCAGCCTGAGACGTTTTATTTCTACCTTCTCTGCGACTTAATAAGAATATTCAAGACAATATTAAAATAATCTGAGGCTGCAACTTCTTATTTTTCAGTTTTATTTATTCTGTTGACAATTTTTTAGATAGGTCTCGTCTGAGTAACAGACACCACCACAAAGATTTACAAGTTAGAATGAATTACAACAGAGATAACAACAGATATTTACCTTTGATAAACAGTGATTTTCTTTTGGCATTTTTGCTTCAAAACCAAATTGTTGTTTTACAATGTTTGGTTGACCGATCAAACTTTTGCACTATTTTGTTATCACATTACTAGTGGTATTGAATAATACAAATACTTTCTGTAAAATACAGTATCACTGACTGGCTGAAATACACACTAATATAGGCAACATTTTTATTAACCTCTACTTAGTTGTGCTTAAGATTCTCTAACCACAAGGGATGGGCATTTTTAACTTAAACTAGCCAGCTAGTTGTTAAAGCGCAAATATTTCAAGTGAAAGGTGCAAGTAACATTCAGTTGAACAGTCAACTGATCTGTTTGACAAATGGGATTATCTCATCATGATCCTCACACTTTACTATAGAAGTCAAAGCAAAAAGAGCATCAAACTGTGTTTACAGTGCAGTAGTTTCACAAGCTACAGCAATGTAGAAAATAATTAAGTGGGTGAGCTAACACCTGATGTCTTGCCATCATTGCTTCCTAGGACATTCCTTCAGATTATCTACTACTTGCAAATTCACTACATTAGCCTTGAATTTGATTCTTTTTTTTTTTTTTTTTTTTTTACTTCAAACATGTCTGTCCCATTGCTAATGGCCATGCATGGCAGCATGGAGTTTGTTGTACATGCAACTTGAGCAAGTAAACCCTTCAAGCTTCTCCAGCTGTCTACTGCAGCTACGTCCTCTGTAACACCAACAGGAGTTTCAAGTACAGTTATAACACAGGAGGGTTTTGGCATTTCAACAGCAATAGTGACTATAAAACACATCTTTATTCTCTTAGTGGTGGCCTTCCATCCAAACTGTTCACAGCCAACAAAGATTTTCAATAAGTCTCTACAGAGTGAATGAATTTGAGACAATGTATTGTGCAATGGGAAAATGTAACTTTCTGAAAATGCTGTTGCATAATTTTCAGCTTTTCAAAGACCAGATCAAGTAAAGTGCACTGCAGGTTATCTTCGTGTTTTGGTGTGGACAGCAAAGATTTAGAGAACAATAAATAAATTAAAATAAAATAAACACTTGTAAGCACAGACCTCCATTAGGCCAAGGAAACAATGGCTATGGGGTGGCTTATTTTACCATCCAATAAGTGTGTTCAGAATCGATGTGGTGGCAGAATCAATATCATCCCTTGAAGTGACATTGCTATTAGAGGGTCTGCGCGCCCCTTAGAAATGTCCTCTCATGCTCCTGATTTCGTCTGGGTTATCCCAGTTGTTACCTAATGCTTGATATTTTTACTGGCAGTCTCCTAGTGCGAATACTTGAACAAAGTGTCACTCCAGCCAATGTCAAAACAGTTTTGCTGAATGTGAGATGTCCTCTAATGAAACAACTTCTAGTTGGTGCCTTGGCTAACATTAGCTCTGTGCTTAGGTTAGCAGGCAAGCAGAATGAAAATAGCACATTGTCAAAAAAATTCAAGGGTATGCATTGGTGTGGGCATTTTGCTGCGGGTACCAGTGAAAAGACGAAATATGAGCCAGTTATTCCAGTTAAAGTAATAGACGGTAGTTTAAAAGACATATCAGAAGATAAAATAGTGCACAGCTGTGTGTACTGGTTATACTATGAGACAGTATTTTACAATTCAGGCGAGGTCGCATGCCATTTATCCTTGATCTCAATTATCAACAAGCAAACACTAGATCCACACCATTTATTTTACAAGATATCTACCTGGAATGTGAGCTTGAAAGTAATTGACCGGCCAACATTTTTGCCATACGATGTTGCATTATGTTAAAGTTCCGCCAAGTTTTCGGCCTGTTTTTTTGCTGCAGCCCTCTGGCACAGCTGGGGTACCAACGCAGTGGTCTCACTGAAATTAATGAGACACTGCTGCTTTTGATGCAGGGCTACTGCTGGTCTGAACATGGCTTTAACACACTCCCCAAAATGCCTCTCAATCAATGTCACATTTACACCTGAGGACATCTAAGTTATCCTGGAAAGCTGGACGAACTCTGGAAAATGACACACTGGCCTCATTTGTCTGAACTACAGTTTGTGTCTGAAGCCCCTAATGAGTTACAGAACAGGCTTCTTCTACCAGCCAACAGCACAATATGACCTCCATTACATTGAGCCAGGAACAACCTGAAACTCCACGGCCCATACAGGTTTTATAAATAAGAACTCACACAAGTAAATCATCTGTCTGAAGGCAATTACCCGCAAAATATGAAGAAGGCAAAGTACAAAAAGCAGCTTCAACAATAGGTGTAACAGTAGAGTGCTGTTAAAACAGACAGTGGGATGAATCACAACCTCTTTATAGCCACCAGCCTGGTTGTAAAGACAGAAAAGAGCTGAGTGGTGAAAATGCGTGTACTGGTCAAAAAGGGTGCTTAGATCCTTTGTGTCAAGTATACTGCCCCACAGCATGCTGGGGGGAAAACAAAGTATGGCTGCCCGTATTGGTGAGCAGGGGCATGGGCCGACTGATGGACCTCATCTCTTTGGTATTTAGGTATGCCTTTGCTTTTCATTCACATCCCACCAGCACAGGCGCAGAGGCCCATCTCCCCACAGTCCTACCCTCCCCCCTTCCTGTTGTTGCATTTCAATGTAAATGGGTGAATGAATGGCTGCAGCTGGCCCATCAAAAGGCCTGCCCTGCTGAAGGGCCTTGGTGATTGAGATTCAGCCAGGCCACACCACCTCTACCCTCCCCCCAACACTTTGTCCTAACACCCTTACCCCCTGTTCCAGTTTATAGCTTATGCCCAACATGAACAGGACGACTGGGCACAAGAGGGTTTAAAGAAAACTGATATAGCTGTTTGCCTCTGAGCACAACAGTAGTTAGCATGAAGATATTTCTCAAAGTGGCAATAAATCTTAGACATATTTTAAATTATCTCAGGGTGACAAAAGTTGGTTTTGGACAAGGCACAAAATCGTATTCTATCTCTACATTGATGGAGAATAGCAAACTGCTTTGACATATTTTGCATTTACGATCAATTAGTCACCATTCTTTAGTTAGACACCATGTTGGAACACTGACTTTGCCTAACCAGTTCACAGTGTAAAAATGATCTGACAAACAATGGCTAAAATGTCCTGACGTAGATTTAGACTATCTCCTTACATCAATAATACCCAACAAACCTAATCTTTTACACGGCCTGTGTGGAATGATCCACTATTATTCTACCTCACCTTCTGTATAAAAAGGTATGATCGCGTAATGGGGATACAATTTTGCTCTGCCGTTTGGCTGGCAACAGAGGTAGTAACAACAGCGAAATGACGTCTGTGTAACCAGCATGACGGGAAGCCAATGCTGTTGTGCTACAACTCTCGCTTCTTTTGCTTCTGGATGCTGTCTAAAAACACGACTGGAGCGGCATATTGCCATCTTGTTTGGTTCAACGTAAAAATAAAAAAATATTGGCTATTTGCTGAAAGTCCTAGTTGTGAAAAGCATGTTCCAAAAGTGATGAACTTAATTAACAACAGTCAATCAGAAAAAATCTTAGACTTACTGCTGTGCAGTATGTTAGTTGTATTAGTTGTAAGTTGTATAACACAGACTATTAGTAGTTAAAAAAAGAAAAAACATATGGGCAGGCCCCCTTAGATTTAGATAGGCATGGAAAACCCTTTAAAAAAAGGGCCTTAAGATTGAGGAGGAGAAACAGAGAAGGTGAGTCCAGACAAGCAAGCCTGTCTTGTCTTTTTCCCTGTGTGTCAGCAACAGGCTGAACAGACCAGAACAGTGGAGCCCAGAGGGACACACCACACAGACTGTCTCTGCCATCAGCTTGCAGACCTGGCCGACTAACCTCAAACATTTCCAATGCCACGTATGGATAATACATCATCCCATGCAGCCTCCTGCTCAGCAGCACATCCAATCAAAACACCAACTGTTGTCTTCAGATTTGCACCACCCCTAATTCATGCTTGCCCAGACTGAGGCACACAGCCATTTGCCTAAGAGCGTTACCTACTCAGGTTCTCTCAGTGTGGAACACATGCACAAATGCTAAGGTGCTTTTTATAGCCAAGACTTTCACCTACTATCATTCTCCTTAAAGATACACCGTTGAGTCACCTATCTGAAATTTCAATGGTTGCATGTCTAGGACAAATATGTTAACTAATAAATCTACTAAACAAGATGTGTTGGTAAAAGGGAACAGATTAAATCAATGATTAATAAATTCACTTTTGAGTTCACAGTGTGAGACAATGGGGACTCGAACTTGTAATGGCTGAGCCTCTTTGGGGTGATTCAGAATGAAACAAAGTGTAATTAAACGGTACCCTGTAGGCCTGCACAGATATCTCAGTCTGACTGCAAACTCGGACCAAGCTCTACAAATCCAAACTCCCCACAAAGCAGTCTTTTACAAAGCAAATAAATCTATTACAACTTCTGCTTTTTTAATGGTTGTTTTTATAATGTTTAATTAAACATGTTCATTCACCTGACTGAAAGAAACATTAATTCTTTCATGGAATTTTTAATACTTAAAATCGATATCGTAAATCACCTAAGTTGCTAGTCAGCCCATGTTATAATGTATTTATACATTATACACTATATATTTATGTAATGTATTTATACATAAGACATATCAAACCCCAGGTGATACAAACCTGAAAGTTTATGCATACCTGAAATTATGATTAAGTGTATCAGTAAATTTCCCTTAAAAACAAGAGCACAAAATATTCCTACCCGAGCTCCGATCAAAAAGATCAAAAGCCAAGTCTGTAAAAAGCACATTTCTGGAGAAGCAGCAGCATGCCAGAATAAAGGACCTTTCCCTTTGATGTGCAAGAGACTAAGGGAAGAGAAAATATTATCAAGAGCAGTGCAGCGGAAGGCTAGGAAGTAAGCACAACCTCACACGAGTTAAAGATGCCATCAACCACCAGGACCTCCTAAACCCCGAAATGAGGCTCTACAGTCCCTGAGGGAAACAGCAGGATTGGGGCCCGCCATTTTGTTCCATTTTGCTTCAAGGATAGAGGAGGGGGCAAAGGACTAGGCTGAATTTCAAAAGGCTTCAGATGCCATTTGAGTATCCGCAGAGATTGTGCTGGTAGAACAGCAGATATAAAAGATTTACACAACTCGAAAAGGGAAGAAGAGAGGGGAGTGAGAGAGAAGCCAAGACAGAGAGAGAAAAAGAAAGGCAGAGACAGACAAAGACAGGCAAGAAACAGGAGTAGCCATGCTTGTTTACCTAAAAGGACCACACTCTCAGCACGAGAGGGGGAGGGGAGAGCCTGCATGGACAGAAGGCAGGCAGAGTGGGTGCTGGAGTTGCACCTAAAGGCTTCTTTTCCCTCTTACAACTAGCTGTTTCTTCCATTTGAACCACCAGAAGGTTTCCTTAACAATATTCAAGGAAGAAATTGCACAACGTGCTGCATACTATGTCAGCCACCTACGCATCTTATTATTATATAATACATCTTATAAGAGGGCATGAGAGAATAAAAAAGTGCCACAGTTTTGTGTCAGTGTAATGTCTTGATCTTTTCTGCTCACATTCGAAACTTTAAGATTCTTTGGCCACTATTTAACCTATTACGCCCAGTAGCGGGACAGAAAAATCCAATTGTGACATTGTATGAAGTGTTGACAGAGGCAGATATGCTGTAAATACTGGACTATGTACTCATATATATATATATATATATATATATATATATATATATATATATATATATATATATATATATGAAACATTATTTTAAGCAATATTATCTTGAATAGTCATTTTCAAGAGGAACATTATGTATAGACAATGATGTGCTGATGAATGAATGGACAGCTGATATGTTTACCTGAAATCCTCGCAACTTCAATCAAGAAAGGAGTAACAGGATTTAGATACTTAGACCATAAACTCAAAAATAAATGCCAACGACAGGTCTCTGTATTAGAGCCCAAACTGATCTTCTTCAATTTGCCTATTTAGTCTAACAGTCAGGAATCCCAAAGATAAACAATTTACAATAATATGATAAAGATGAATGGTCTCACATTTGAGAACCTAGAATCAGCAGTTTGGCATGTTGACTGAAAGTTCCCCTCTACTGAAAAATGTGTTTTTCTTATGTTTGTGTCCCCAAAAATGTCAGACTTCCAGTTACTATACTGACTTGTCTCTGTGCAAAGTGTGTCTCTAGAGAGGTGCTTTCACATTTATCTAAAAGGGGGTAAATGTCTGTGCACTTCCTTAATTATCTGAGAATGAAATGTACTCTGGGCAAGCTAGAGTTGGTACGTCACAAATTCGAAGGCCAATCGCTGTCTAATATGCAAATGCCTGCAACGTAACCTGAAACCTCCAGCGCAGAGCTTGTGCAGAGCAAAACTGTCAGTACCGAGAGTTGCATAGCCGTAGCCTATTAGCACGGTAAAAGTTAATGACGTAATCCGTGGACTCAGCTCTTTTCCCGCCGCAGACAATTTCCCGCTGTTTATTTTGCCGTGGAACATATGGTAACATGCTAGCGGATGTGACGACTCTGGGCCTGTTGACGGCACCACAGCCCGGCAGCGGAGAGCCTGCTGTTTGAAGAAAAACAGCCAATCAAGCATCCACGGAATAAACAGCGAGAGATTGTCTGCTCCGCAGAGCTAGTATATAAATGTACTAAAGTACTTGAGCTGAGTATAGTTTAGAGATAAAAGTACTGCTGTGTTCTTTCACTGGTCAACATAGTGCAAGCAGCGGTGGTAGGCAGGCATTCATAGAGCCTGAATTTCTTAATCAGGGAGAAGGAATATAGGCGATTCCAGACCCTTTTCAAACCTTTTAATTGGGAAAACCATGTTTAACAAAATACTAATCAGAGTATTTTTACTTTAAAATGTGACTGGAGGGGATCTTTAATGATTACTTAAATGACTGATTGTCAAAAATGTGATTTTCTACTGACTAATTAAATGTTCTAGCAGTAGACCTGTCCCACCAGGCCACTGTAATCAAATCCAAATATAAATCATATAACCTTGCAGATATCAAAACTAAATTTTAAAGATACACAATTGCTGGAGGCTCGGGTAAAATAGCAATCATTTCATACACAGTTATTTGCCATCAAAAACAAAGAAAGGAAGTGGTGGGACAAATCTATACAAAGCAGGGGCCAACAGTAAATTTTAAATTGCCAGACTGGCTAATAGCAATCAGCTATGGGTTGCCATGAATGAAAGATTTTAATCACTTTTAACTGGACTATAATCCTCCTGCGTAAATTATAAGACAAATTCCCCTGACAAAGGTAACTAAGAATAAATACAACATTAGCCAGGTTCACATATAATACATTTCATCAAGAACATGGGGCTCAGTCTCACTGAAAAGATTTTGCAGGGTCATTTAGTAAATTACAATCAGAAAATGATTGCTGTGGCCATTTATGAGAATATAGTAAACCGTGCTGCTGAAAAGTTAATATGCAGAGTCATATTCCGAGGCATTATGTCTACTGTGCAACTACTGCAGTGCTCTCTGCATCTGCTTTTTAAAATCTTCCCTCTCTTGTTTATCAGCCCTGACATGCTTTTCATGTTTTGATGACGTTTCTACTTTAATTTGGGTTCAACGGTGTTAATGTTAATATCAATACATGTGCATAGTGGGTTATAAAGTGATTCTCACAGGTAATGATTGGACTTTGTCACAGTGATCATCTCGTTCTCAGCGGCTCTAATTGTCGAGCCACCCAGACACATCAATCGAGAGCGTCTTGTTCTCTCACTTTCACTCGTGTTTTTGCCATAATGCATGTTTGTGCTTAACTCAGCCTTTCAGTCAACTTCAGACAATATGTGGTAGCCAACGTAAGAACAAATTTGGCAACAAAAATATTTAAAAGGAACTTAATATTGAGGAGGAGAAACAGAGCAATCAGGCATGTTAACAACACTTTGTTCACAGCATCGCCACAATGGGCTGATGTGCAGGCGACCCAGAGGTTGACTAACTGTGGTGCACGCGGGTTCACAAATTTCCTGCTTTTGGGTAAAACGGTCATTAATAGCCTCTGAAGAGTTGTGAAACATTGCAGTAGTAGAGCAGAAACATAGAAATGTTTCCTGCCTTTCTGTTGTACAAAACTGCAATCACAGCTCATGACCATTCTAACCCAGCAGAACTCTGTTTCCTGTTGCAGGCAAAGTGCATGGCTTCATTCTCTGGTACTACGTATAGGAACAGGGGCAAAATCTAACCATCACTTGTTGGAACCTAATGGCACTGTCAAGTAGCATGACCATTATTATTTTTTAAATATCTGAACAAGACTTTTGCTTATTATTGTTAGTATTAAAGTTAGAATAAAAGTGCTGTATTAACTGTAAACATCAGCATGACATATCATTCTTCCTGATTTGGAGGAAAACACACCACTAAAGGTCCTAACTGCTGTTTTGGATTGTGTCTACAGCAATCATCTAAATAGAATCTAACACTAGTAATCAAGTCCCAAAGAAAACAAATAAATAATACATGTGCCCGCTACATAATGGACCTGTGGAAATATGGGTACAGCATATAATGTCAAAGAACCCCCAAAAAACAAATTGATTGAAAACCCCAGTGACCGAATTATTACAATTAAAAGCCTATATGTTAAAGAGAAACTTCAGTTTCAATTAGATTTTAATTTTATATGTGGGCTGCATAACATTCACAATGTAAACACTTCAGTGATATATGTTAATGTATTATTACTAGTAGTCGTATCAGTTCCTCGTTTATATTAAATTCCACACATCATACTTTTTTAAAGTTATAACAGAATAGAATATGTGATTCCATTTGAATTGAGGCTCTAACTATAGCACAAAGCAATAGGACCTACAAAAGCTCCTGGGAGACAGAGATATGCATCACTGCCTCTGCAGTGTAGTCAACATGAACGCCCCAACAAGCTAAAACACTCTCAGTATCTTGGTGGAAAACACCACCAGCAGCACTGCAGTGTTTTCCTCAGCATTGGTACTGCACCAAAGTGGAGAGCTTCTCCTCCATATTTCGTTTCCTCTACACCTCATCTCAAATCCCACCATGGTGTGCCCCTCCTTTACATGTTATTTACCACAGAAAACACAAGCACTCCACTGAACTAACTTAGGTAATTGTGACAGTTATCCATTAATACGGCCCACTGTTAGTCTAGAAGCTTAATACAGACACTTCCAGATAGCCTATGGGTATTTCAGAGAGCCATTCTTTTAATAGTCCTACAAGGCAGACAATTTTTCTTCATGGGTTTAAGTTTTGACAATTGAATTCATTGCTTTCCTTATAGACGAGCTTGCAGCACATCCGTATTGCTTTACAGCTGGAACAGACCAGCAAATGGACAAGACATAATGCTTCATGACAGGAATTTATGAAGCTGTGCACTCATGGATAAGCAGGTAGACCAGTATTGCTTTAGATCAACAAAAATAGTCCAACATTTAGGTGTTATTGTTGCAGTCCCCTTTGAGAAATGTAATGATAATATTGGTCTGGGATATTGCAAGTGCCCATTAGCACTATTTCTGAGACTATGCAACTAATTTAAGCCTGACATTAATCTAAAATGTACTGCAGATGGACACTGTATGTCAATTCAAGCCTTCCAAAACACATCCACAAGATCTGTTAATCTGTTAGTGTGCATACACTCATGCGTGCAAATATGGTGTCTACGAATGCAGCACTAGTTGCTTACTCAAAACATTTAAATGTTATTGCATACTACCAGTGCCTGCCCCATCACACACGGACAATGAAGAAGTTATATGAGCTAAAAACAACTCAAGGCAGCCCACGTTACATCAGTGCGTAATACACTTGATCAAGGCACTTTTTTAAAAATCAAATTACCAGCATCTACACAGCTATAGATAACCTTAACCAAGAAGTTCAAGAGGCAGAGCAGTGTGCTAAATAAACTCTCTGTACATTTCTAGTGAAAACAAAGTAAACTACATAAATACACAACCACGAAGCACATCTCAAGCATTTTGATGTGCGTGAATCCTAAACAAATGAAAGACATGGCAAGTTGACCTTTGTCGCAACACACATCAGCCCCGAGTTAACCACGGGGGCAGCGACGGTCCGTTTGTTGTTGTTAACGCGTTAGCTGTGCAGGACCAGCAAAAATGCGACTTACCTCCACAAATTCAAACAGTTATCTGAATCGGTAATGTTTAGTCAACGCCGCGGTGGTTTCGGCCGATGCTGGATGGTCCCATTTGTCGCCGTCGGTTCAGCACAGACTGGTCCGGAGACATCCGCATAAACTCGCGACGACCATCGCGGCTCAAAAAGCAGCTCACCAGAGTCGAGGCTAGCGCGAGCTTGTTAAAAAACCGTGCAGACCAACAAACAGACGTCCAAAGAGGGTGAAAAAAAACAATAAAATATCCACGAAAACTCGTATACAGCGTAGCTATTTCGTCTCCACCGCAAACTACGAACCTTTAACACTCCATCTGTGCAACGGTAGGCTCGCCTGGGTGAACGTAAACCATCAAAAGATCATATTTTGTTTCGGTTTAATCCTCTCCGCCAGCCCGTACGAGCGGTTTTCGAGCGGCCTTTGACTTCAGTGTGTGTGGACGTTCGGGACGGAAACGCTTCGGGAGTGAGACGAGCGTCCTGATTGGCTCGGGCGCCGTGGGCGGAGACCGCTTCCGCGCACGGTGAAACTGGCGCCATTTTGGATCCACGCGGCGTCCCGCTCCCGCTTCGGAGCGAACGCAAGCAGAGGGTCCAACGTGGCGGACCGAGGGGCGCAGTTTCCAAGGCGAGAGACCACACTCCATTATATAGCTGGAGACCGAGAAAAGGAAATGGAGTACAGGCGTTAGGGTGCACTCGATTTCTACATGGCTGGAAACCGTAAACAATAAACGTTGTTTGGATATTTATATATATTTTTTTGTTGGTTATTTCGAATGCAAATGTTGATGTGTACTGCAAAAGATAAGCATTTCAAAGTCGCTAACTAAGGTATTTCAATAGACGTTGAACTAAATGCATCTAGGTCTAACTTTTTATACAAGTATAATAATCAGTAGTCACCATATATCTTGGCCCAACAAGATGCATGTTGTGCTTTCGATGGATGTGGGGTCAGAGGAGACGGGGTTTGCCAGAAAGCGGAGCGTGCTGGTGCACAAACCGGACGCACCCATGATCAATGTGAAACGTAGAAGGATGAAACGAAGGCTCCCATTGGCTCAAAGAAAACGTCTCTGCGCCTATTGGGTCACTCAATATGTCACTCAAACTGACCCGTACACGTCGCTTCTCATTACGTTATTGTTTTGTGTTGTTATTTACAACAGTGATGTGAATGCGGGGAGCAGCGATCTGCACGTTTCCACCCCAGCGGAGTTCACTGACTGGTTCTGCTGCAAGTAAACACGAGGACTCGTCGTTCAAATCGGCAGACCCCGTCGGCCCTGCATGGCACGATTCCCCCATCCCAAAACGTGGGACTTTACAAGCTGGATCTCACGGCTGACAACAAAATGTGTTCATATGTATTGATTTAGCTTGAACCTGACTGGAAACAAAGTCTACTGAACCCGGAGCTCTGCACAGTCGACCAATAGCGCACTCTGCTGGAGTATACTGTCAACACACTGAAAATACTCTGAGCACCTTCATACTTTTCTTTAGAGGTTAAAGAGACAGGCCTTATATTCTCAAGTGAACTCATTTGAGGAGGTGAAATACTACTATTTTAAGTATTTGCATTAATACTATTGTCTGGACAGACTATCAATCATAAGACGGTTTTTTTTTTCTGGTTTGGTTGTTTTTAAACTGCTATCTCCCCGGGGAGACTATTGCATTGTAGTCTAGTTTTATTTAAAGAGACAATAATTGCATAATTATGTGATGAATTTACACTCTTTTTTTTTTTTTTTTGTATTTTTGTATTGTTTTATTGTTATGCAGCTCAACCTCGTGTAGTGCATCTACATATACATTGCATATGGAGAATCTGCAATGTTTTATGCGTTTTTTAAATACTCAATATAAGACAGGCACACCAGTACCCCATAACTTTAGGGGCAGTTGTGTAAACTTAATATTCATGTTTCTTGTGCGTCCCCAGGTGTTTTTACATGTGCAGATTTCACTTTGCTGCTGTAAGACATGGGCCGAAACAAGCAGCAATACAAATCCAGTGAATCTAAGTCACAGGTCACCTCATAACCGGCTGAGCACTGCGCCAGGCTGGAGGACGGTGCGTTGCATAAACTCTGCGCAAACGCTGCGCAGCCGCTCGGTCCCCGAAGAACAACGAGCGAGGTCGAAGTGCAAAGTTCGCGGCCAAAGATGTTTTTCAGAGGCTGCGAGATGCGCTAAACTGCGCCAGTCCGTCTTCGGCGCAGATTAAACACAGCCTCCGCGGCGACGAGAGCAACGAGGCAAGGACGATAAAAGCAGCTGAAGAGAAAACGCGTTTTGTTCTCTGTACGCCTTTTTTCACCGTGCGCAGGAAATCCGGGCTGGTTTCTGTGTGGGTTCCGCGCTGACATCTTGGCTCGGCTGCACGGTTGAATAACGCGGACGGCGAGCTGTGAGCGGAGGGTGGAGGTAAACAAACGTGTTGTAACACACAAGTTTCGACGCCTATGGCGCCGCAGCTGCTGGGTTAACGCGCCGCGTTCAGGGATCACGGACAGTATGTTGCTGCTGTTGTCGCAGCAGCACCGCGCTGCCCTGTGCAGAAAGCACAGCGGGGCTTTGCTGTGGACTCTGTCCAGGCGAAGCTCTCATGTTTTGTCCAGCTCCGGTGCGAAACGCGTGCTGTCCAGGTGGGACAATGTCACAGAGAGGCTGCTGTCAGCATCAGAGCGGACACTTACAGGTCAGCGGCAGAGAGTCATTGAGGTAAGACAGGACACAGCAGAGATCTACTTGCTTTTCAGTCTCAGTTTTTGGCTTGTGCTCGTGGTTGGTAGTGAGAACTGTTAGTGATGTGAGCTGGGAGTGAAATGTGGAACAACTGTAAGAAGTGAGGCCCGTGGCTCCTCATTGAGAGGCTGTCAACACTGCATTATGAAAATACAACAATGAGATCCTGCCCCAGAGGAATCATTCACCCTTGAAATTCTATTATTAACTTAAATTGTCAGTATGGCCAGGTTCTTCGGATATCTTTTCGCGTAAAAACATGTTGCCCCGGTGTTCCCGTTTCAGAGTCTTCTCCACAAACCCCTGGGTCCTGGCATGGTGGGAATCAGCAGAGAGTTAATCAGGAGCAACCTGCTGAGGAACCCTGTTGGTCTGGTAAATTTGTTAGGTAAACACTCAGTTTTATCAGCTGTACTACAATTACACTTACTTATATTTAGGATGTGATTATATTTTACTGACTTGTAGCTACTTGTGATGAAAAACACTTTTGATTTTCAGGGGCAACAAACTTCTTCAGTACAACTCAATCTAAACAAGAGAAAAACAAAAGTAATGGACAAAAGGGGAAAATTCCAGAGGAAGATGACGGTAGGTGATGAAGTGCTTCAGCTGCTTGCCACGTGGCTATTCAATGTTCTTCCTCTGACATCTTCTGCTCTCCGCCTCCATAATGCGCCCCACCTTTCAGAGGAGAAGAAACGGCGCGAGCACCATCGCCAGTTGTACCGGGAGCGCTTGCGGACCCTCGTCATCTTGGCGCTCATCATGAGCCTTTTCAACTCCATCACTAGCGGCGGTGGTACCATCTCTTGGAGCGACTTTGTCCACGAGATGTTGGCCAAGGGAGAGGTGTCACGTGTGCAGGTCGCTCCTGAGAGCGACATTGTAGAGATCCACCTTCACCCCGGAGCAGTTATCTTCGGAAGGCCTGTACGTTGTGCAGGATTGAACGCAAACGCACAATTAGCGTCTGAACTTTTACTGCCGGTGTGCATGCTAACCGCTCATTTCCTGCCGTGTTTCTTTCAGAGGCTGGCGCTCGTGTACAGAATGCAGGTTGCCAACATTGACAAATTTGAGGAGAAGCTGAGGGCTGCGGAAGAAGAGCTGAATATTGACACTAAGGACAGGATACCAGTATCCTACAAACGCACTGGATTTTTCGGAAAGTAAGAACATGAGCAGGCTTTAAATCATAAGAAATCCATTTATGAGGTGCCTGCAAAGATTTAATGGGCAATTTGATGGAATGCTACCTGCATACAGAGTAAGGATGTGGCAACCACAAAAAAACACCATCAATTAGCTTGTCATTGTGTTGGATTATTCTTCTCATTAGTCATTTCAAGAAGCAATTGGTACCATCATTATATGTTGTAACCATAATCCCCTCCCTTTGCAGTGTGGTCTATGCTCTGGGGATGGCTGCTATCAGTGTGGCTATTCTCTGGTACGTCTTTCGACTAACAGGCTTAGGTGGCAGCCAGGGCGGCTTCAGTGCTTTTGTGAGTGAAACCAAATAATCAAATTGGCATGTGTACATTTAGGGTTCATTTTCTGTTCCATTGCTTTAACGAATGTGTCAATTGCATATTACAACACACTTAACAGAACCAGCTGAAGATGGCCAAGTTCACCATTGTCGATGGCAAGTCGGGTAAAGGCGTGAGTTTCAAAGATGTAGCAGGCATGCACGAGGCTAAGATGGAAGTAAAAGAGTTTGTTGACTACCTCAAGGTAAGATTTTGGTCTTGTAAAGTACTTTAGCTATTGTTTTTATTTAGAGCAGATAATTAGAGTCATAATTATAAGGTGAATGTTATTGATGGGTTAGTTTGCTACAATATCTAGTAAGCCTTTTGTATCTACCATCCAAATCTCACAAGTTAATTTTTAATTTCCTCATTGCAGTCTACCACTTACCAAATTGATGTTATCTATTGTCAGAATCCAGAACGATACCTCCAGCTGGGAGCCAAGGTTCCCAAGGGTGCCTTGCTGCTTGGACCTCCAGGCTGTGGGAAGACCCTGCTGGCTAAGGCTGTAGCCACTGAGGCCCAGGTGCCCTTTCTGGCTATGGCTGGCTCTGAGTTTGTGGAGGTCATTGGAGGTTTGTAAGGATAACACCAGCAATTACTAATTACTATGGCATATAGCCGGTCAACATACATCTAAATAATGCGGATATTCAATATGAGAGTAGATATTGTTGGTAATGATAATATTGTGATAGATTAAATGTCTGTTCCTGGGTTACAATGCAGATGATAGGGATAAAATATATTGTGATATTTGATTTTAGGCATCATTGGTCAGACTTTATAAGGCAGCCTCCTTTAGAAGGTGAATTTCTGAAGACAGATGCTGTCAGGCTACTCCTCAGTTTTGATGTCTGTGTGTAGGCCTGGGCGCTGCTAGGGTCAGGAGTCTGTTCAAGGAGGCTCGAGGCCGCTCACCCTGCATTGTCTACATTGACGAGATTGATGCTGTGGGAAAGAAGCGCTCCACCAACATGTCCGGGTTCTCCAATACTGAAGAGGAGCAGACCCTCAACCAGCTGCTGGTAGAGATGGATGGTGGGTAAAACTTGGGATTTCAGAGCAGTTTGTTGTCATCAGAGGCGGACTTTTCAGACAGAATAATGAAGCTTTGAACTCTTTTTCTTTTTCAGGAATGGGAACGACAGACCATGTCATTGTCCTTGCTTCCACTAACAGAGCAGATATCTTGGACAATGCTCTAATGAGGCCAGGCAGACTGGACAGGCACATCTTTATAGATCTGCCCACACTGCAGGTAGTCTTGAGCATTCGCAGTTGCCAGCGACACTAATTAAACAGTGATGTAGTTACTGTACTATAGAGAATTGTATTGTATTGTAAATAAAATAATGTACTGATGTGGTTGCAAAGCTGAGGCTACATCTCCTGTTTTTGTCCACGCTGGCTGTTTTTGTAATATTGTAAAGCAAAACTTTGTTGTGTGTTAATTTGCTGCTGAAAAAAACACTCCAACTGTGGCAGGAAAGTCACTATACTACTAAAGTCATTATAGTTAAATTCTGAATTTTAGATGATATCCTTTTTAAATACCAATGTTATAATAAATGTGCCTTATAATGGAAATGTAAGACACTCTGACTCTCTGAAACAGGCTCTATTTTTTCTGTTTTGACAATATATTGAATGATGTCGCAACTGTAACTTTTTGTCAGTCACTACACCCCTTATAGCTACTCCTTTCCTGCAAATTGGTATCCTCTTAAGCTGTTTTATTATACATTCTCAAGCAAATATTGCAGCAGTTAAACCACTTGAACTATGTACAAAGTTTACCAGCTTTGTCTCATTTGTATTGTTTTCTCTCAGGAGAGAAAGGAGATCTATGAGCAACATCTGAAGATCTTAAAGCTGACCCAACCAGCTCATTTCTACTCTCAGCGTCTGGCTGAGCTCACCCCAGGCTTCAGTGGTATATACATATGTACTTTTTTGTCTTCATATACATCTAGGAACTTCTGTGGCCATAACACAATGATGGCATCCCTCCATGAATAAACACAAGCCTCACCAACATTCCCCCATATGATGATCATGCAATCTCTGTTGCCAACTCTCAACTTTGTCTCTGCAGGTGCAGACATTGCCAACATTTGTAACGAGGCTGCCCTGCATGCTGCCAGAGAGGGATACAAGTCCATCGATACCTTTAACTTTGAGTATGCAGTGGAGAGAGTAATAGCAGGTATAATGATCCAAACACTGTATTCCAGTAAAAACAATCAATTTCATATGCCTCAGTTGCCACTCTGGCAAAACCTGATAAATCTGTGTGTATGTGTTTCCCTCAGGAAGTGTAAAGAAAAACAAGATCCTGTCTAAAGAGGAGCAGAGGGTGGTTGCCTTCCATGAGTCTGGACATGCCTTAGTGGGGTGGCTACTTGAGCACACAGAGGCAGTCATGAAGGTAATACACTCCTGTATCCCTGCTCCTGGATGTAATGTAGGCTTTTATTATAAATGTAAGACATCTTAAATATATCCCGTATTCCTTGTCTGCGTATATATTTTTTTAATCAGTACAACATTTTGGCACTTTCCATAGTGTGGCATAATTGATGCCTTCTATTTTTCTAATTTTATTGGAGAGTCGAGATGAAGTGTAAATTTCCATTGAAATTTAGTCTGACACAATTTTTCACTTTTTGCTAATAGCTTGTTAGTCATCTGTTATTTCTGCACTTTATTGATATGACTGTTTCTTGGGGTGTTTAAAAACATTTACACAGATGCAGGAACTGTGTACTATCTCAAGGTTGAGCAAATGGCCCTGGGTCTCTGGTCTTTGCTCCATTGGACTTTTACACATCTGATTATATGTCAAAGCCAGACTGACTAGGACATCAAACTAGGTGTTAAAAGTGTTGTACTCAATCAATGTGTAGATTGCTATTGGTTGAAAAAACAAAAAACAAACCAAAGGTTCACCTGCAGTTCCATTAGATTTGTTGTGAAATCACAGATAGATCGTGTGATGTGTTTTCAGGTGTCCATTGCCCCGCGGACTAATGCAGCCCTGGGATTTGCCCAGATCTTACCTCGTGACCAGTACCTGTTCACCAAGGAGCAGCTGTTTGAACGGATGTGTATGGCTCTAGGAGGAAGAGCAGCTGAAGCTATCATCTTTAACAGGGTTACAACAGGTACGCTCCATCTTTTTTATATTCACTGTCATTGCTTTCAAATCACTTCTTCGTAACTTTCTACGGCTGAAATTTCTAGCCCAATCTCAATTTTATGAAGTGAGAAGTGAGATTGTTTTACTTGTTTCAAAAAAGATGAACCTATTAAACATTTTTAGAATTTGTATTTTAGAAGTTTTGTTTTTTGAAGAGGTTTCCAGCATTTGTAGAAAATGAATCAAAGGTTTCTCAGTGAGAACAAGGGCAATGATCATCCTGTTTTTTCCTGAGTTTTTTTCTTTTAGTAAAAATTAGTCTTGAAGGCTTTTTCTCTGGAAGAATCAAGGTTTCTTTTCAGTGCATTACCAAAACATTTGCACGTACAATTGGTTGCTCATTATTTTGGTAAATTGAATTGTTTATTCCACTGATCCAACTCCAATCAACACTCAGCTCTGAAGAAGAATTTCAGCCAAGTATCTGAACATCCAAATATAAATACTCTCCTGTACTGTGTAGCATAACTTAATTGCTTAAACTTAGTTAATTATCCTCACCGTGTGTCCCCAGGAGCTCAAGATGACTTGCGCAAGGTGACACGTGTGGCCTACTCTATGGTGAAGCAGTACGGCATGTGTGACAGTGTTGGCCAGGTCTCATTCCCAGACACAGAGAGGCAAAATGCCATTGGACGCCGTCCTTTCAGCCAGGGCCTTCAGCAGCAGATGGACCACGTGAGTTCTAAAATTGGATTAGTTCTCTGTTAGCCCACATTACCACACTGTGAATGTTGACATAATGAGTTTTGGTTGTCACCTTAAAGTATCGATTTTTAGCTTTTGCCGCTCTTTCAGCAGGCCATATGATGTGCGCATGTGATCAGGTTTTAACTGTTTTTTGCTTTCAGGAGGCTAAGATGTTGATAGCCCGTGCTTACAGGCAGACGGAGAAGCTACTACTGGACAACAGAGACAAGCTGACACTGGTCAGTGGTTCCCTTATTAGATCATATATTTTGGGCATTAAGACTGTATGCTTTTGCTATCATTGAGTGCCGCACTTCTGTATTACCTTCGGTTTAGTGTTAAACTGTAAGTCACATCTAGTTGGGGTCTGTCTTTCAAGATGGCCAATGCGCTGTTAGAGCGTGAGGTGGTGAACTACGACGACATCGAAGCGTTGCTGGGTCCACACCCCCATGGGCCCAAGAAGATGATCGTCCCGCAGAGCTGGTTGGAGGCTGAGAGGGACAAACAAGACACAGGAGACGACGAACCCCAACCACCTCCCCGCAAAGACAGAGAAGAGGAAATGGATCCACGGCTGGTCTAATTTTACAGTGTACATCTCAGAATTATTTTCCATCTGCTGCATTTTGCTGGGGTCATCAGTGCAGATTGTCTAGAAAAGCTCACATTTACTGTAAGTGCAATCAGCAATTATATGCTCTGTCCTAGAATTCTCAAACACTGTGCTAATACTTGAAACTGATGTGGGATAATTCTTATGCAAACATACTAGCTTATACAGATATGGAAGTATTGCTTTTGAGAGTTTATGTTGTTTCACATCTACACATGAACTGCTTGCCAACTCAAGTCATTCTATACTGAAAAAAGTTGACTTAAGGGGTAATCTTTCTATTTCGTCAGAGATGACATACACCAAACATATTTGCATTTATTCAGGTGACTCACATCTATGCAAACACTTTAAGGTCTGCCTTATTGTGTTTAGTATTCAAGTGAGTTGCAGTAAAGAATTCTAACAGACAGCAATGGACTGCTGTGGACATTTATACCTAAAAGTGTGTACTTGAGGTTTTGTTTTGACTGGACTAAATCAGAAGTGGCGAGCAACACATTAAACTGCTTCCCATTAAAGAGGAAACTACATTTTACATTTTGAAATACCCCTTTAAGGCTGAACAGCAAAGCATCTGTCATGTTGATGATTAAGCAGCAGATATTATTCCACACACCTTAGTCCCTCTCTCACCACGAGACACACAGATTGAGTTAGTAGATAGGATAGGTTGAGGTAGAGCTTTATTTGAACAAAAGTCTTTGTTTTAGGGACTGTGTATTTGTTTGGATTATGAATATGAAATCCCAAAGGATGATGTTGCTAAATATTAAAATAAAGTTATATTTAAATATTGTGTGTTTCTCTTGAGTAGTATCGTAGTATTTGTGTGTGTATGAATGATGAGTAAACCTAGTGCAGCCTGTGAAGAGGGTCTTACTTCATAATGAATAATACACACATTAATAAAAGATTTATATTTATTCTGTAGACACCAGTAAAATCTAAATTCAATTAAAAAAAAAACACAATTTGAAGTTTTCACCTCCGAACAATTTGATTACAGAATATTGTGTGGTAAAGTATGTTTTGTTGAGTAATAACCAAAAAGATTAACAGATGCTGGAATGAGGATTTGAGATCAAAAAAAGAAAAAGAAAATCAATATCAAAGCAAATTCATCATATAAAATAATCACTTATATAAAAAAGAAAGACATTTAAGAGATATTTTTATATCTCAGGTTTGTTGTATGCATCATTACTGAGCAATCCAAGTCTGAGGATAAACAAATCAGACATGGACAATCATTTCAACACACATTCTGTTTGCCTTGTAGCATGCACAGCTCCTTCCCTCGCAGCTGATCATGTCAACACACAATTTTACTATCTCATTTTCTTCTCCTGAGCTAACCACAAAACTTTGCAATGAGCCATTTTGCCAATTGTGTCCAAATGATCCTCAAAAAACCCCAAGGCACATTAAATTAACGGCCCATGGTTTTGCGTAGCATTTATTTTTCCTTGGCACACTCCAAATTTTATCCTGGACTAAAATCCTGAGGCATAATCTGTGTCTGTAACTGTCGGTGAATCACACAGGTCTTCTTTCTGTGGGGTGCTGCCCATCTTAACGGGGGTCATACATGCTGGCCAGTTTCTTAAAGCGTGGTCCCCAGTCGTTGAGGTAGTCGTAGTCTTGGTCTCCATCAGAGCTGCCTGAAGCAATGGAGCTGAGGCTGCCTGCCAGTGAGCCCTCTCCCTCGTAGTCATAGATCAGGGCTGTGTCATATGGAGGCACGTTAGGATCATTGTCTGCAGCTTCCAGGCCCTGAGGGAAGAATAATTATAAGGTTTTTTAGTTGATAAGGGATAAGCAAATGCCCTGGAAATGCTGTTTTATTTGTAAATTGGCCATAATTTACTCTTGAACTACAAAAAATATTCTTTTTTATATTAATAAATTAATCCTGAACATTCAAACAAAGTGTAATGGGATAGAATTACATCCAGTACAAATGAAAATGTTTAAAGATTTCTCATTAAGTAACAGCTCTGATACTATTGGTACTACACACCACTCCCTTTGGAGTCACAAAATGCTTTATACAGTGTTATAACTTTAGATTTTGGTTTGGGCCTTTAAAATACATTTTCGTTCATGACAGAAGCCTCTCACATCATTAATGTAGTCCTCGATGTCAGTGGGATCCGCAGGAGGCCTCCGTGGGTAGGTAGGTGAGGGCAGGTTATGCGGGGCATCCTTCCTGAGGGGCTGCTTGCCTCGAGGAACACCAGACCCTGGGTAGTAGGACCCCGGGGTTGAAGGTGCATCATGGGGATTCCACAGCAGGTCGATGTTAAAGGCATTCTGCAAAGTGATGGGAAGAAGCTACAGTCTGCATGTACTTTAAGAATACAGCCATAATATGCATAAACTGGGGGGAAAAAAACGCACTGGTGGTAACACTTACATTATCAGTTACATTTAAATACCATTAAGTCACTATTAAATACAACCAGTAAGACTTTTTTGCTATTGTACTGCTGCATTCTTCAATCCCAACTATTCGTAAATATTCCAGCATGACCACAGAGTCGTTCATAAGTCTTCTCCTGTGTAGCCTTACCTCATCTTCCTCACCACCTCCTTGCTCATCATAGTTGAAGACATTGTCACGGATGTCGTCTTCTGATTCCCCGACAAGCAGACCTGTTCCTTTCTTGATATGGTGGCGTCTCCCACAGGTGGTCACCGCCACAGCCAGGAGGAGCAGCACTGCGATCAAACAGAGGGAAACCATCAAGTATTATTCAATATGTCACATTTAAAATTTTCTTTCATTGGAAACATCTGAAAACATCTTAAACTCGGGTCACGTTTGTTTCATTCTTCTTTGTGAAAAAAAAAAAAACCCACAAGATTTTTAAGATGTGTTCAAGATGCGACTTACACAGTAGGAGTGCAATACTGGCCATGATGATAATGAGAGCGAAGAAGTTGATTCCCACACTGGAGCCTAGGACAGCTCCTGCCTCAGACTTACAATCTCCAAAGGAGTCACAGAGACACACAGTGACATTGACCTGAGCATAAGCACTCAGGACTGGGCTGCCAGAGTCTGACACAAACACTGTGACCACGTGCTCTCCTGCCTCAAGCTCCAAGAGGGGCTGAAGCACAGCATGAGTATCTGAAGAAGGAAGGAAAATGGAGAAAGGAGTGAGTTTAGAAGATTTGTGAGGATGACATTCATGCAGACTTCATCCTCCCCCCTGATGCTCTTTCCTTACTGTTGACTTGAATAACAGTCCAGTTGATCAACAGATCATCAGGCATTTCAAAGGTGAAGGGTGCAGCATGCGGTGGAAGGTCTTCATCCACAGCAGTCACAACCAGACCAGAATTCATCCGGCCTGCATCCCTACATACAGAGCCACTCAGAGGGAAGAGCTGAGGGGCAAAGTCATTGGTCTCCTTTAATGTGATTGCCACTGTTGCAGTGGTTGACACACCACCAGCATCTAAACAGGAGAACATGAATTCAGTTTAAGTTACAACAGCATATTCAATGTTCACCAAAAGTATTATTCTTCTCACAAACACTCTTCTTAAAGTGCAAATAAGTCAATTTTCTTCTTTAGTGTGACTTTTTTTTTTCTTAGAAGAGGTGTAAAAACTATCATGCTGGGTAAGATATATATTTATTTCACCTGGTTGGCAGAGTAAGTAGATAAACTGACCTGTAACCTTGACAACAGCATTGTAGATATTGTTTTTAACATGTGGAGATCGCATGTTAAAGGTTCTCTTGGCAGTAATGTCTCCTGTATCTTTGTTGATGTCCAGCCACCTCTCAGGATCGTTGCTAATCTCATACCTGCCACAGAGAGCACAGAAAAGACACACAAACTGCCCAATTAATTTACTGGCATTTTTAAAAACTAAAATAATCCTTTTGTTTTGTTGCTGGATCATACCTCAGTTCAGAATTATCAGGGTCAAAGGCGATGTTGCTTCTCAGTAAAGTCCCAGGAACCACAGACTCGGGGACCACAATCTGTATGGGGTCCTCCCTGAAATGTGGAGCTTCATTCTCGTTCACAACAGTCACCACCACGGTAGCGGTGCTCACTGGGAGGTTTGGAGCCTTGTTGCTCAGAGGATTGAGATTTTCCACCATCAGAATCAGGATGTACTCATTCTGTGTTTCATAATCCAAAGGCTGCATGACAAAACAGAGCAGAAAAGGCTGTTTGTGAAAGGGATACTTTGCGCTGCACTGTGATTGGATTATAAAGAATTCCTTATAAATCTATATGTAAATTTCAGTCATTTCAAAGTAATCTTACAAAATATAGGAAACACCAAATAGGCATCTTTGTCTGAGTAAATTGAAGTTTAAAACTCAACCACTAGAGAGTGTTGTTGAGTTGTGACTGAGGGCTTCAAAGCATATTTTTGACTTTAAAGGGCACCGATTTTGAAAATTGTAATTATTCCTGTGCCCCTGTTTTTCTTTGAGCTAGAATCTATAAAACATTTAATTGGGATGTCACTGGGATGTAAAACAAATATATATATATATATATATATATATATATATATATATATATATATATATATATATATGATTTCTTATGAATGGTCTACAGTCCTGGAGCACATAAATAACTTTTTGTTGTTGTCTCCTAAATACTTGTAACACCAGCTTGCATAATGGTCATATTCATATATATATATATATATATATATATATATATATATATATATATATATATATATATATATTCATATTTTGACAAAGGTCTCCTTTGTGAGTTGAAAATTTTTTTACATTCACAGCAACATGTTACTTTATGGGTTCACAGTAAGGTTCCTAGAAAGACCCATGTAATTGGGCAGTGAGTATAGGTAAAATAGAGACAATGTTCAATTGGTCCACTTCCAATTATATAATTCTAATTAATTGCTATTGTGACCAGTGCATATATATCTGATATATAAAATGAATAATGAATTAATATTTATTTGGATCGGAATAAAGCAGTTCTTTAACTACCTTAATTCTGACAAAAATACCTGTGTCATACTTTGCATACTTTGCATACTTTCCTTTTCCAGGAAACCTATAAGAAATTATTAATTTTAGACAGAGTTTTGACTTTACAATGTGTCAGTGTGGTGATTCTTATATTGGCTGCCATTCGTACCCTTATACCTTGGTTTATCAGATATTTTTGCATGTCTGAAGTGGAGAATGTCGGAAAAATGATTAAAACAGATTCACCTGAAGATAAAGTCGGGAATCATAAAGCTATGTTGAGGAACAAAGCTGATAGCAATCATTTGTTTCCTTATTCACTTAAATTTGTCAGTGTGACTTTGGATGCTTGGTATGAGTCCAAACATTAGATCTCACACCCAATATAAATAGATGAAACCAAAGTCATTGCTGTCATTCTAACATGTAGCCACAACGTGTGACGCGTTCAGCAATGACCCCCCCACCCTATTCAGTCAACAGCAGATCAGCAGGCTGTACCTTCACCACTGTCAGAACGCCCTGGTTGGTGGTAGGATCCGTAAAGATGGAAAACTGTCCATCAGGGTCGTTGGAAATGAGGTATCTGGCCTCCCAGTTTCCTGTCCCATGATCGTCTCTGTCCGTCACATTCACACGGCCAATCTCATTGTCCTTCCTGTTCTCCACTGCTATCATGCTGTACTACATGCACCGCACACGAAACACAGATGAAAAGATTTAAACCAGTGTGACAAAATGACATGTCATAATATATAATAATACTGATTAACAATTAATATCTATATTCAACTAAATATTACTTAAGTGTGTTGAATAAATGAAAATATCCCCATATATTGTTTCTGAGACTCACTGAGGCAGGGCTGAACTGTGGGGCGTGGTTGTTGATATCAGATACGTGTATGATTGCCACACCTTCACTTGTTAGTCCCATGCCTCCCATATCAGCAACCTGCAGTTTTAATCGGAAACTTTTCACCACCTAGGACAGAATACAGCATATTTTAGTGAAATGAACCATACTATGATGACCTGCAAAAATCTGCAACTTAACCTGCATTTTACCTCTCGGTCCAGGCCTACATCTCTTGTGTAGATGGCTCCTGTCTGGTTGTTGATACCAAACATAATCTTGGTAACAGCGTTGGCAGGAATGCTCTCCTGGCCAATGATAGAATAGCTCAGATAAGCGTTTTCTGTCATTGGGTCATCTGCATCATTGGCTGACACTGACATCACTGACGTGCCTGTCAAAAAGAATTGAAAGCTTTGGTAAGCTGAAAAATACCTGTCAGAATGAATCACCTATACGTGACATATGTGCTGAGGCTGCAAGACTTCACTGAAAGAATGTCAAAGTTTACAAAACATTAGTCAAGTTTTTAAATTGTACTATTCTTAAAATGGACAGATGATATTCCTCTTGGTGGAAATAGTTTAATTGATTCACATGCAATTAGTTGTGAAATGCTATTGTTATATTAGTAATGCCATAGTCTGCCTTGTTCAACAACAGGATAACAAGTATATGTATACTTTATGAACCTTTTAAGCTACTTCAGGAAGTCAATTTAAGATGGCTTTTTGATTGTGGAGTGTGTTGTGTGTAAAGTTTAATTAACGGCATGTTCCTGTGACTTTCTTTTGTGAGTTTAATGCTGTCGCTGTTTCCTTCAGGTGTGGATCGCTGCAGAACCTCATCACAATGAGGGTTTTGATTCTGGTCCAAGAAAATTAAATGTTTGTAATGCAGTATATAATACATGGATGTACCTGGGACTGAGAACTCAGAGACAGCGCCAACAAACTGGTTCTGGGTGAAGGCGGGTCTGTTGTCATTCTGATCCAACACCACTATTTCAATGGTGGAAGGGTTTTCTAGTCTCTCTCCACTGGGTGACAGTGCAAAGGCTTTCAGCTACACAAAGACAAACACACACAGATACAACAGACAAATGTTTCTTAAAAAAACTGCAATCTGAGATTGTTGTTTCTTACTGTTGATTACCAAAAACATTATCCAGCATTCAATGAAGGAAACATCCAACAGGCCACTCAAGGTGACTGTGGGTATCTGAAAATAACATATGCTAGAAATGGCAGGAAGAAATGTGCAGGATGTTTGGTTCAACATCACAGTCATCTGGTCTGAAACATTCTGAAGTCTCTCCCAAGATGCCCATAAAGGCCCTTGGAAACTGACCTTTGGCTGTTTGTACTAGTGTCTGAGACACTGATATATGCTTTAAGACAAACACGTGGACCTGTGCTTCAAAAACACGTTGTGTAAGGTCCCATTGAGTGTGATGTGGCTTGTGTTAAGTGCTTCTGTTAAATTGTGCTTTGAAACACATTTCAGGAACTGGGTTGATTTAAAATGTTACTCCCATAAATGCTCTCTCACCGTGAAGCTGTTGTATTTCTCTCTGTCCAGCGGCCGCTTGCTCCTGATGACTCCTGTTTTATCATCGATCTCAAACAGATTCTTGGGCTCCTGGTCCACCCCCGGTCCCTCTAACTTGTAGATCACCTCACCTGTAAAGATTTTGTCCGATTTGATCTAAACAGAGAGAAGAGATAAAGTTGATGATCATCGCAACCTCATGGGAAGGCGGGTGAAGGATTGTAAACTATATGTCGTAACACCAGATGTGAGTATGTTGACACTTAGGGACCTTGAGACAAGAGTGTTTAAGCTCAGAGAGGCCTTTGACTTATGGAAGGAAATGAAATTCTGAACTAATAATGGGAGGGAGTCTATATTTTATGCATTTTGCATTCACTTTCTTTGACAAATGGTTTCTGCTGCAATTTCATCACCATGTAAAAGGGGCTCAATATTTCTCCTTGTATGGTAGGATTTATGCACTTCCAGGTCGTCTTTAACAGCCTTAACACAACATTTACATTTCACAAGTGTTTTAAACACTGGTCTGTGCTATGTGTGATCATTTGTGATGGAGAATTACAACTGTGCATGGCTGTATAGTGTGTTTAACTTGGTTCACTATAACTCTATACAGTCCACTGTGCATGATGAGGATTTAGTCTTCAGAAGAAAATAGAGAAAAGATTTTTATCATAGTCTATATATTATTATCACTTTATTTACTAATTTACTATCTCCAGCTAACGAACTTACTACACACAGTAGTAGCCAAAAATTTTAATTATTATTTTAAAAGTTTATATTTAAAAAAGGCACATCCACTGTTTAGTATTTCTCCACTGTCTGGGAGGTGGACATGGACTCTACTATAGCAGAGTGTATCTGCTCTATTGGAGTCTGGGAAGTTTACACTCCAGTCAGAGCATTAAGCATGTAAGATAAGCATTCAAGCAGGGTTGTTAAACAGTCTGATCTTACATTTTTTCATCATGATAGTTAGGCTATAGTACTAGGACTAACAAGCTATACACTGCAATACAAGAACAATGCATTACATGGATCATCAACCTGTGGATGCTGACTTTTTGCCTGGGACATGTAGCTTTAGCCTCACAATATCCATCAAGTGCATATGTAAGATACCTTCAAAGAGTTCTCCTTTTAAATCCAGTCAGCGGGAAACATTGAAAAGTCAGCCAGAGACAATGTTGGCTACAGCTGATAAAATCTGCTGGCCACAGTTGTCACTTCAGCCGACAAAGTCAACGGTCGCTGGCAAGAAATGAGAAGCCTATTTGTCTACCACTGAAATCAGGAGTAAACAAGAAAAATAACAAGAATCTCACACCAGCCTCTAGTTGAAAGTTGGTAATCCTGTATTAGCTTTGAATAGATTTGTGCACAAAACAAGGACTGTTTTGTCCCCCATCACTTACACTATTAGCAAATTGCAAACTTACCAAAATGTGAAGCTATACTTTAAGTACCATTTATACCAGAAATGACACAGCAGTTAACCACTGACGAAATTCTAATGTGAAACGCTGTAATTTGCCATTTTTACCTGGACAAGGTCTTCGGGAACCTGCTTGCTGTTCTCCAGCACTCTGATTGGAGGGATGATCCAGTCCCTCTTCACCCTGACCACTCCCTTGCCTTGATTTCTCCACGGGTAAAGGGCCTGAGGACGCAGCTCTTCCTCGCTGCGATGAGGTTCTGCATAGATCCACATCTGAATGAAACAACAACAGCATGAAACTCACAAAAGATAGTCACAGGAAGATGCAGTTAATTAGACTTTAACACACAACGCACTCCACTAATCAGACATGGAGATATCATGTATGTAAGTGATATCTCCAAGTGTAGTTTTTGATTCCAGAAATTCTCCTTCATAGAAGACACAAATTATGTCATTGTGGATATTTGCAGCTGTTTAAAGCCACGTCAATCGTCTCCCTTAGTGCTATAACATTCCCAGTGGCCTAAAGGAATGGATGTATGCTTGCTGTAGCGCTGAGGCTGTCTGTAATGTGGAAGCCATGGGATTGTCCGAGACAGAGGGGCTGCAGGGCCACAGCTTCAGGTTTCACTCACTAATACGTATCTTTGTCAGCTTCCTTTGATCTGGGTGCAAATTCATCTCAGGATGAGGAAACACAAACACTCATACTCATTTCACAAGCCTTCATTCACCACATTGCTGTCTTGACTACGTTCACACAAATACACCCACGCACACACACACAACACACATGTGAGAAACACACTCACACAACAGCTGTCGACTATGGATTTAGATCCTGTGCTTTCCCACCCGCATTCCCACTCACACTCACAAATTCCCCTTTATGCTCAGCTCTGCACCTGACTGGGAGTTTGGGGTCACCTTACGGATCTGCTGTGCTGTGGCCAATCCACCGACACACTCATATACATGCTTTCTCACAGTCACACATGCTGATATGCATGTACATCAACAAAACACCCACCCACGCATAAGCATATATACACATTTCCGTGAGTTGCTTCCTTCTACTCTGTGGGAATTCACTGGCTTCGGCATTACTTCCCATATGTTTAACAGCTCAAAGGCAAAATCCAGAGAACAAGAAATAATGTGGACGTACATCAACTTTCCGAAAAGCTTTGTCCGTTATATGTGTCTTTGTGTTTTCACTCAAATATGACTGAATATTGATGAATAACCAGATTTTTAAGTAAGCCATAAATAAGTAAACCAAATAATGGATCAATGGATACATTTGTGAGTATTTTGTGAATGGCCTGTGATCCCTGCCCTGTCTCTGGGGCGGGTGATCTGATATACTGATCCTTTGGCATGCTCCTGGACAGTGCAGAGAGGAATGGCAACCATGGCTGGCATCTGCAGCCGAGTCAGAGGGCAGGCTAATCTTAGACTGCTCTATATTCTTGACCCCTACCTATTTAACTTTTTGTAGCCATCATCAGCTACACTCTTACAGAGATGTTTACACTCACATTCCAGCAGTGCATGTCACCCACACAAATTCATCCTGATAGCCATCTACTTCCATACTTAAGTCTTTTGCATATATGAGCTCTCAAGCCTCCACTGGCATAGCACACATTCTGCATTGTTGCTTAGCCTCAATATCAATAACAGCTGCATCACACTTGTATTTCCAAATATAGCACTTTCTAAGATTGCCTGATTTGTTGACTCTTGGGCTAACGTGACCATCTTTTTCTTACTTTGAGAATGCACAGACAGTGAGGTGGAGGCCGGTGTGAACACATCGCACAACTATTCTTCAGTACACCACGCTTTATTCACCAAACAAACAAAAGGTAATTTACTTATATTAGGAACGTGTTAAGGTTAATTTGACAAAAGAGTTGTCAGAAGTTGCTGCTATATGTTTAACAAGGATCTATCAGCCATGCCAGTGGCTCTGTTGACCTGATGATGGTGCTAAAAAAGTTAAGGGATTACCAGAGTTATCCTGAGGGAGTCATGAATGTGCGTATTTCATGACAATCCATCCAATACTAAACCACACATGTAAACCTCATGGTGGCGCTAGGGGCAAAGTCAGAGGATCACGATAGTCATAAGGATACAACATCTGGGGACCATGAATGTCTGTACAAAACTTGAGATATTTCACAGGGTTGGTGAAACTTTGACCTGCTGGGGGATGCTACAGGAAAAGTCAGGGGATCAAAAGTCATAGGACACTGTCTGGGCACCATGGATATCTGTGCCAAATTTCATGGCAGTCCATCCAAAAGTTGACAAAAAAGTAAGAAATGATTTATCCTCTGAGAATGTTTGTAATAATAATAATAATAATAATATTTTGAAAAGTTGGATATAATATTGATTATTTTGTAAAAACCTTTTTAATAAGATAATGGTAATGTTGTTTTGTGTATTTTGTATCAATGGTGATCTATACATCATACAACTGATCAGTGGACTATATACAGTATAAAGAAACTAGAAAGAACCTCACCTTGATGAACGTAAGAAATCCGAAAACTGAACTGAATTTAAGATAACATGTTTTGGATAGTGGCTCCACCAAGTAGCCACCACTGTTATAATCTTTTTACCAGACCAAGATGCGGTAACACTTAAGTGTCATGTTACCAATTAGACGAATGAGTACCTCTTCTGACAGGCTGAGCGAAGACACCACACACAGATCAACTGTTTTAGAAGCTTTTCCCAGAAGCTTTTACAGCTTGGCCTTTCACCTCAGGCCCTCACAGAAGTATGGACAGCTTGTTTGGGGATGAAATGCCCTCACAGCAAGAACCATTAAGCACTCTCTTGCTGAGGAGTGTTTTTACCCAGTTCGAGAAAGTTTGATTCTACCTCCTTTATGTGGCCTTTGCAGAACAAAAGTGTATTGTGACATTATAATTAGTATGATGGTTCATTTGAAAGATCGAGAGATGTGCACTAATTGACCTACTATATCATCTTCAGTGTTCTTAGATTTTGAATTTTGAATGAGCCTGAATTAGAATTTAATCAAAATTCAGTTTTGAATTGAATAGTAACGTAAAAAGTAATAATATCAACATATAAAAATATAAATGCAAAGAGAGGCCAGATATACAGGCATAACAATCAATAGGAAGCATAAATATGAATATGAATAGGAAGTCACTCTTCCATTTATTCACAAAGCCACTGGACTTGTCCACCTTTTAGTATTGATGCTGGTACAAATACGTAACTTCTTGGATATGCATTCCAGAGCCATAACAGTTGTCCATCCTGGCATGCCTATAAACTACCCTAGTTTTAGAACATTTTAATAAGGCAATGCAAATGCCTCTCACATGTTACAAACCATTAATAGTAATTGATATTTTTGCCCCATTTTAAGTAACGATTTGGGGTACGGGGAAAGTTTCCACCTCGCAAACATGGAGAAATGTAATCATGACAAATTATACCAGTTTGTCAGGCTTACTGTGTCATTTTGAGTAAGTCATACATTTTACAAAAATGCCATTTGCCATCTTGTAACATTGATTCCACTGTAGCTGTGTAGAGGAAGTTACATCTCTGTTCCCCTCTGTACTAAAGCTCGCTCGGCCTGAGTGTCTCCTCTCCAGATATGTGTGAGTGGAACAGTCGTTCAAATAACTCAAGAAAAGACTGTCCAGCCGGGAAGTGATGCCTGCAGCATGCTTGACAGTCTCTTTGGCCACAGGGCGAGAGGTCGCACAGGTGTCCCTCTGGTCACTTCTGTTACTGGTCCTCCTCAGGCACAGACAAACAACCGGTCAATCACCAACAGTACTGGTCTCACACCCCCTTCTCTTTGCTCAGTCATGACTGCCTAGCATGGGCATGGACACCCTATTTATGGTGGCACTGCAAGTGTGAGTCTCCCTTGGAGCAGATGTCTGAGCTTTAGGAATGCTGAGCAAGGTTGTAACATTCAACTAAAAGTCGGGCTCAATATGGGCATAAACCATATTATCTGACAATTAAAGTGGTGGATTCAACTAAAGATCATCAATAGCATAATTTCTTTAGTTAATAGAGGATGATGAGTAATCTTCTTGATGTGAAAGAGGCCCACATTTAACTCCAATCTGTTAAAACATTAACCTCTGAAACTCATGCTGCTGGGAGGAACGTTATTAAAACCCATAGTACCTTAAGTTTTAGTAGATATCCCAAAACTTCGAGAGATAAATATAAATATGTGCAAAATTATCTTAACCAATTTATAATATATGCTTTGACTGTATGTAATGTGGTGAGGTCTTTTTTTTCGTGATGAACTAAATAATGCAATTTTTTACATCTCTACATGGATAGCTGAATTAACAACTTATTTATCAGGGATGCAAAATGACACCAGTGACAAACCCATTATACTGTTGGTGCTTGCCTATTTTGTGCATGACGACTAAAACAACAACTGTCTTCACTTGGTCTTTCATGTCTCAGTCTTTGAAAAAATAATGAGGCAATAAAAAAAAAGGAGAGGAAATTGACTGAACCGCTGTTCAGTTGACTAGTTTTTATGATCTGGAAGTTGTCTCTCTACCCTTTGCTCCCTCTGAAACCCTAGTCAGTGTGCAGGTATCCACACTCAGCAGGACCTGTGATTCAGACTCTAAATCTTCTGACTGATTATTTCCGATGAGTGAGACCTCAGCGCCAGCTGGCCGCCGCTACAGACTCTTGATTTGTACCCGATTTCATGGTCCAGGAGCGGCCCACTCCTCTTTCCGCAAGGGGGATTACAGAGCGGGACAAATGGCATCACATATGCATCTGGGAACAGCTGTGGCTGCTGCCCAGTTCAAAACACCAGCTTACTGAAAATTAAAAGAGCACAACTGAAACACAATTGAAAGCTATCAGGTGACACTGATTGGATTGACAGCTGCTGATGGTTAAATCAATTTCATTCAGATTTTTGATTTATTATAATTGTTTTACTTATGAAGCATGTATTAGAATAGAAGTCATGCTCAAAATGTTTGTGTGTTTGTCCAACATGGCCACCTTTGGGAATCACTGTGCAAATACATTGTGTGCCTGATGCAGTGATACAGCAGGTAAAACACTGGAAAGGCATAATATATCTGATCCATGGTTCGTTTCCAGAAATAAGACAACGATTAATGTCTTTTGTTTACGTATTTCTCTTAGATGAGCTTTTAGCAACTGTTGTTTAACATGTAGCAATTTGTCCTCTTCCAACATGGAGGAAAAATAGGGAATTAAGATTCTGTAAAAGGCCACTATTAATGATGTAGATTCACTCATTAAAGACACACCATCAGCTATAAACTGTTTCAAGCCTCCACTGGATTAGTACTTCATATTCAGAAGATGGTGGAGCAGCCTGTTTCCATTTAATCAAAATTACATCACTCTGAAAGAGCCACTTTGTGTCATCCCTCTTCGACTTCACTTCTGCTCCAATCCAGTGTGTACCACACAAAGCTTAAGTTCTCCCATAGCTGCATCGAGTCTGAAGACTGGTGTCCTGCACCTTAAAGGTTTTGCTTCAGGGTTTACAGGTCTTTCAAATCATTCACAGGATTATTTATGTGTGTTTATATGGAAGGTCATACAATATTATTTCTGGGGTCCTGAGTATTTGACCAAAATATATTTTGTCTAATGTCATGGCTTAGGCTTCACTGTGACAAACTGGTTTTCCCCTTGGCTGTGTCAGTAATCAATCACTCCGATGTTCAAAAGAGACACATATTTTCAGTGATTTTCTCCACAATCAATTAGCCATGGAATATGAAAATGAACCACAAAAGCAGCATAAATTCACCAAAAAAGACTTTCAACCACACACTGAAATTTTTCACAATTGACAAGACCAGAGAAATTTCACTGATTGAGAAAATCCGAATGATTATTTTCCAAAACAATATAGCATCTGCAACATTTACAATTAATAATAGAGCACATCATAGCCAGACTTCCCTCAAGAATAACTGGAGGCCAACTCCCCCCCCCCCCCAACCTGGGCTCCATTACTACTCCAAACAGAGAAGAAGACTGATGGTGGCTGGAAGTGCTGTTGGTAATATGTCAGTTTACATTGTCATCCATTTTAGATCTCATAATGGTGTCTGCCGACCGGGGCTACTAATGATGCCCTGAGCCCTCTGTACACATCTGGAGTCTCGTCCTCCTCAAAACACTCCATCATCCTCCTTCCAACTAGGATGAAATGTTTAGATCAGCCACAACCTCTGATTGCAAAGCCACTCTTGTGCCTCTATTGATGAAATTCAGTTGATGTTTGGTTGAAGACATCACTCAGGTAAAAACATAAACTGTATATTTGAAGAGCAGGGCAGCTAAAGGACATTAGATTGCACTCTGGAGGGGCAGGGAGAGAGAAAAGCCTTGGGCTAAAATTTGGTGGTAGGCTGAATCTAGGTTTATACAGCAGGGTAAGAGTGCAAGTGGATTACCTTTATAGCAGTTTATCCAATACATAGCTTCAGTGACTTATTAACCTTTTTAAAGCAATCAGTAAGTAGAACGGGCTATGCCCCTTATACTTGCTCCATTGCTCAGGCACCTGTGCTTCTTTTATAGAGTCAAAAGTTAAACTAAATCAACAACTAAAGATAATATTACAAATATTACAATCCACAAAAGACAGACACGGCAATCAACTCTTTAAGGACAACTTTAACTTTTTATTTTTAGTCACTCTTCACACTGGATATACACAAAAAGTACTTCACGCTCAATGTAATCAACATATTTTGTTCATTTCAGTCGAGAGCAGCTAATAAGAGACAAGGATTTTTCTTACCTGACAGAGCAGAGTACCCAGCATACACACCATCAACATCCGTGCCGCCATCCTCTGTACCTGCACTCAGAAACTCAGTATGAACAGACTTCTGATGACTGAAAGATCTGACGCTCCTCCACTAAGAACTGGGCTCCTGAGTGGCTCTACTGGGGAAAAAGGGCCAAACTCTCCAACCCTGAACCCTGTCCCTGTCTTTCCTTCCCTCTGTCCTCTTGCTCTTGCAGTTTCTCTCTTTCTCCGTCCTTCCCTCTCCCAGCATTTGTCTCTCACAGCTCCTCCCTGTCCATAGCTGGGATATGTCTCACAGTCGTGGGTTAAGGGGGTTAGAATTTCAGCAGCGGCCCTCCCATGTACCCCAGCACATGTGCTGTCACTCACAGACCGATGAGAGAGAGAGAGAGAGAGAGAGAGAGAGAGAGAGAGAGAGAGAGAGATGAAGAGAAGCAGGGCAGCTGTTGGTGGTGCAGACAAACAGTGTCTTCACCAGTTTAAAGCAAGTGAGTGAGTAAACTTTATTACTTTTCAAAACAATTGTGCATTACAGAAAGGCAGGAAGGAAAGGGAGAAAAAAAGAAAGACAAAACCTGGACACATACAAAGTAGGAAATACAAAATTCTTAACAGTCCAAAACACAAACATATTCAGTTTACAATATCAATGATATAACACAGAAACACAGAAACAAACAGAAGTTCAAACCAGAGATGTTTAAAATTTTTCCATGAGGTCCTGCTCTCTGGACCAAGCTGCCTGCTGACTTGAGGCCCATCACAACTGTGTCCACATTCAAAAGCAAATTCAAAACCTTCCTATTCCCCAGACTTATGGTTAATTACTGTGTCTGTGTGTGAGTGTGTGTTGGTTGGTTCCATGTGTGGCTATGTGATAGGGCAGGGGTTTCTATTTGATTGTGTTTTGATGTTTGTGGGTTTTATTTTTATTGTGGTATGTTTAATGCATGTTGGTGTGTTTTACTCATGTTTATATTTATGTTGCTTATGTTACCTATGTTGTCATGCTTATGCCTATATTTTTTTCTTTTTTTCTTTCAATGTAAAGCACTTTGAGTTTACTTGCAATGAAATGTGCTATATAAATAAAATTGCCATTGCCTATTGCATAAAAAAAACTACTCAATTATTAAACAATTAATCGATCAAAATTGTTGACGATTATTTTTCTCTTGATAGCCTAATCGTTTTTAGCCCTACACAGAACTATTATACAACTTGCAAATACATCCAAAGCAGAACCTCTATCACATTAGATTGAAATTAATTTGCTTTCTTGACAATGAAATTATACTTTAAACAGTTGGAAGCAAATATCTGTCTCCATGGTAATAAGTTACAACTATGGACTATGTTCAGTTTTTGTTAAAACTACAAAACAGCTTATGATGTCAGCCATAGAACTAAATTGCCTCAAAAATCAATTCAGCAGTTTCTTGACCACACTCCACATCGATCTGTTCATAAGCCTTTTGACATCGGTTGCTGCCGCAGAGGAAAATTGAAATAAAAATATTTAATTTACTTGCCCCACTTCACAGCACATCATTGTCTTATGTTTACAGTCTTAAGTAGCTTAGCACTTGTTTTCTTCTTAAATCCTTTTTGTCCAGATCAACCTTCATGTCGTAAGGCCACATGCGTAACCCCGCTGTCCTGCGCGGCCTGTGTCGTGCCCTCGCACATTCAGAACATTCAGCCAGAACTCTTTGATCTTCTGCTATTTTGAACACTCTGTCAAAGCAGAAGATGAAGCTCTATGGCGTTCTGTGGGTGATGTCAAAGCAGAGTTTGCCATGTCTGTGATGCTTAAAATGTGACTGGAACACTGTGATGAAGTCCAACTGTGTGAGGCACCTACCACTGCTGCCAGAGGAGGTTGTTGAGAAAAACAGAGTGAGAAAGTGAGTTTACTTTGATGGTTGGTTAGATATTCACATGGGAGAAGCAACCAGCAGGAAAGATGTGTTTGGCATTATGGGTCGGTTAGACAGGCAGAGTATGGAGTTCAGCTTTCCTCCACTCTTCTTTCAACACCCATCAGCAAGTCTGCTCACAGGTCAAAGGTCGATAGGGATCTTTAGAAAGTAAACAACTTCGGACCACAGTGGCTTCTCTTTCACCACAGAAACACTCCTTTACTTGCAGTACCTATTGATAACAAAAATCTAAATTGAAGACTAGCGTGGACATTTAGTACCACAGTTATAAACAAGGAATCAACCACACAAATGAAACTTATGAATGTACAGTTACACAGGAGACAGAGATACTGTTGATACTGCAGTCTAGAAACTCTCATGCTAGAAAGTAGAGCAGTGAAATAATTGAATGTGTTGGCAGGCTGACTCTGCGTGCCGAGTGGGTGTCGGCATGCTTCCATGTGTTGGTGTGTCCATTAGTGTGTGTGAGAGAGAGAGGGCTCTAGTATAAAGGGGCGATTTTACAGCACCTGTCTCTGTCATTTCAGGCAAAGGCAGTTGGCAGGAGCCGCCCTGATGTTTCTCTTCCTTCACTCCCCACACACACACTTCCCTAACAACAGGCTCTCATACCAGAGTGCATGAAGACATTTCACGTGGTGCTGGAAGAATGCTGTTTGCCCATAAGATAGTCTAAACTAACGTTTACTGTAAAAGGTGCTCAGGTGTGTTTCTTATAAATAAAACCAGGTCCAAATGATGCTGAAGTTTAAAGGTTGAACCACTTACTGAAACCCAATCCAAAACCCTGTGTGCCGTTTCAGAGACAGCGCTGTGCTGCCCACTGTTGGCAGAAATAACAGCTCACATTAACTCAGGAGAGGACAAGCTGAAGATTGCAACTAGATTACAACAGTAAGAGTGTACCCTAATTTGTAAACTATATTTGATAGTCCTGAGTTGGGGATTTAATTGCTGCATTATTGAATCAAATGCATAAATTCCTCTCTATGCCATGTTTTAGTTGTGTATTTCTTGTAATTAAAATAATCAAATTATTATTTAGAGGAGCATTAATTGTTTTTTGGCCATTTGGGGACAATTTTGAGGTACTTGTACTTCATCTGAGCATTTTTATTTTTCATGCTACTATAGTTACTAGTTACTTAAGTAAGTACTTAATTTACGATTTAACATGTAAAAAATATGACGATCTTATAAAATAGGAGTAGTCAGTATGCAGTGCAGTGCAGAGCTTTATTATCAAACTAACTAGTAGTGTATAAAGTACCTAACATTGGCTACACATTGACAAATTACAACACTATGTAATAATATCCAATAATACAATATATTATAAATACAAAACTCTGAAATTATTGTTTTTAATTAATAATTTTACTTTGTTTCTCTACTTCGTAATGAGTTCTTTTTGATTATGGTATTTCTTCTTTTACTTAAAAGTAATGGATCTAAAAATGTCTTCCACCACTGCATATAATATGCATATATTATTATCTGCATATTATATTCACTTTCCTTTTCGTGGAGAGATGATAGCAGTGAGAGTGAACCAAAGTTGCAGGCCATAAAACTGAAACAATGAGCTGAAAAATGCTAAAATGTAGAACTGAGGTAAACCGCAGAGTTGGGTAATCATTTTCTGTGGGTTCAACAATTTGCTTGATCCTTTACACTTTATAGCCTACTTAGTCATCTGAACGCTTGTTAATAATAAAACATTAGTGCAGCTTCAAGGACACTTGTGGGTTTTCTTTTCTTCCCAGATTGGTGTGCTGCAGTGCCTTGAGCTCTCTAGGCCATTGTACTTGCTTGCTAGTAATGCAGCCAGTTCAGCTTCTGCTACTGCTGTTCTGGTTGACGTGCTTAAAACAGTCATCCAGAAAGGAAGACTTAGTCTATTGCAAATTAAGCTTTGGCAGAAGAAGTTCAACAGGTTTGGACAATATTAATCCATATTTATGGATGTAACAAACAACACATGAAGTTCACAGATGGGCAAATTAAGTATATAGGAAAGACATGCAAAAGCAGCATTTGAGCACTGCGCCACATTGTCAACTTTGAATTACTGGAGAGTATCAGACCCAGCAGAACACGACGAAATGAGATCATGAGTTTCAAAGGATTGTTCGCGCAGGGTCCCACTGAGGCGATAATAGCAAAGAACACGTGTGGTGCTCTTGAAGCTGTAGTCAGATCACTACACAATATTCTTCTGAACACACAGGTTGCCTGGACCCCCGCTGATCAGGAAATAAGGAACCCAACCCGGTAGCTGTCTGGCTCACCAGGCGGACAGTAACACTATTAATGATGAATATTGGAGAGAGGCAGAGGAAAGCTGTGCTTGGTTTTCACACCATATCACTGACACCAATGACAGGTACAGTGGTGAACCATCTGGAAATCTACTGTTGATGATGTTTGCATTATTTTATGTCAAAATATCATATGTTCATCAATATCCACATTAATTAATGTAAGGAATAATATAAGACCGAAACATATATTTTTTTTTTAGTTGTTTTAACAGCACTTAATGTGGAAAATATAATGGCGTTTTTGTTGCCTAATGAGGAAAAATTCTCTCCAATAGACAAATCCCTTTTTTAGGTGTTGATTAGACTTTCACAATTCACAGGATGAAATCAGTATTGGTCCCCCCATATTTGGTTTAACAAGTCATCTTCATATGAATACTTTATTATTTATTTTTTAGTATAGACACTTTAATCTATCTCTATGCTCTGTTTTGCTTCAATTTGTGGCTGCTACAGCTTGTGTCTCTAGATCTTTGCCTGAGAACAAGTAATTCAACCATATCTTATGTTGATAATTCTTTGGTTATCTTCTAATCTTCTAAATTTGCTCAATAAGAACATAAATAGGAAAACTTTCACAACACAACTAATTTACCTCTAAGTACGCAGCTAATTAGGCTAAACCTCTAACATGCCTTGAAGTGCATCGCAAAGCACTAATATAATTTCTTCATTTATATTGTAGAAGTGAAACTGCCATCATCAGTGTGACTCACTTATCAGCTGCCGAAACATTTGCCAAAGTTGCAGTTTTGTAAAAAGTTGTAAATTTGTATCACACATTAAATAAGAAAAACTAAACACAAAAAGTTTAGTTGTATTTGTACATTATTATTTTTTGAGATATACTTATGTCGTATCTCATCTCATCTTTCTTTGCTTATATTAAATTACTTTGTTGTATGAGTATCATTTAGGTGAAAAATAACAAAAAACCCTGATTCATTAAAAAAAGTAGTTTTCATCCATCCCAGCATAAAACATGGGAGACTGAATAAGACATTTTACACTAGATATACTTTTTTCTATCTGTGCATCAGTTATTCCAAATTCTGTCTTATTTTGTGTGATGGCAGTATTTTATACTCTTTGTATCAAATGTTGTGACTTGGTAGACCTGCAGAGGGCAGTGTTAGACCATGTAAGCAATCAGCTAGAGAGCAGGGGAGAGATAGGAAACTTGAGAGTCGGTCTAATAAGAGATCTCATTGAAGAATAGAACAAACAGTGACCGTGAGGATGGAGAGCAAAATATTAAACAGAAAAACAGCAACACATGAAGTCTCACAATACTCACAATATAAGTCAGACAGCAAAGCGCAGTCTGCTAATTAAAATAAGACAATCGCAGATACAAAAGCCTTGCAACATGCACCACACATAGACCAATACAATACACTATAATAATCACTGCATTATAGTCAGCATAGTCACCTTGTTTACTATAGTGTATCTGAATATGTATTTGCATTCAACTCATTTACAGGTCTGTACTTTTTTTTTTGTCAGTGCAGAAAAACAACAGTGACTCAACAGCCTTGAGCAGCACAATGTAATGTTTCCAAAGGCAACAGTGAACGGAGGTGAGTGTGTGAGAGCGGGAGGTGGTTGGGTTACTGCAGCTCTGCCTTCGCCCCAGTCAGCCTCCACCAGGGTGGGTTGCCAATTAGAGCCAACACATATGACACACTTGACTCCCCCGCTTGAACCATGGCTGGAGATAATAGGCCTCTTCCTGCAGCTCAATCGATGACATACTGTCCCAGGGTGGATGTCTGCCTCAGTACACACACACACACTGGCACACACACACACACGCGTGCAACACACTCTTTCTTTCCCTCTCTCTACCTCTCATCTGTCACAGAGTAAAATGTCAGCTTTCTGTTTCTTACACAAAAAATATACAAGCAACAAACACACATGCACAAAAGGCTTTCTGCTGTCTTTCTTTCTCCCCCTCTTTTTTCAAACCATAAACAATAACTTCCAACCAGAAAAACTGAGCCTATTATTCACAGTGCGATAAGAAACTAATGCAAAAAAACCCTTGATGCCAAGGGAAGTTCTGTATATATCTCATAGCTAATCCATTAACTAAGTTTGTTTATACGTCTAGCCAAACCTACAGGAGGTGTCTTGGCTGTGTGAGGGCACCTGAGTCATGGGGATTAGAGACTTTACGGTAATGGATATCTGCTGTGTACAGTTATAGACAGATGGCTTGCATGAACTTGATCTCAGTAGTCAGGTCTCAACATTGTTTCTGACTTGCATCTTGATTTGGTTGTTAGACCTTGGCCCTCAATACGGCTGGGTCATAGCTGGCTGAGCAAAAGAATCAACATTGCATCAGTATAAATTCACAGAGCACTGTGTGATGCAAACCCACCCGTGTAACATCATCCCCTCGGTACAGAGTCTGTAATTATCCCTTTCTCTGGAAAAAAATGTGTGTAAAAGTGTGTTTGTCTCAGTGTTTTTGAGTATGTACACAAAAAAGGAGTAAAGGGAGGAGAGTTTCGGAGTCAGTGCTGCTCTTTGCATGGCCGGGGGAGGAGGAAGGGAGGAGCAGTTGAGGGATGGAGGCCTCTGCTTTGGCTTTCTGGATGGGGGGTAGAATTGAGGAGAGGGGTGGATGGGGATGGGGACGGGGATGGGGGTGGGGTGAGAGGTGGCTGACAGTTGTGTGCGTGTGTGAGCCTAATCTGCCTCCATCAGCTGTCAGACTCAGGGATATCAGGGCTACCGAGGCTCCTGGTCCTCCCTCTTTCTTTCTCTCTCTGTCTGTCCCTCCCTCTCTTCACTGGCAATGTCATGTTGTCAGCCCACATATGCTTGTCTGCAGTGGAGGGAGGGTGTGTAGGGGGGTCGGGTGGAGGGGACATAGGCACATGGGCAGCCTCCGTCTTTTTCCTGTCGCTGTCGACACTTGTCTTCTTGCCTGGGTGCCACTGCCGTTGTTCCCTTTTAACCCCTCCAGCTCCCCCGTCCTCTCCCCCTGCTGCCCTCCTCTCTTTCTGTCTCTGTGCACAGCGCCAAGCATCTGATCTTCGTTCTTTGTAAAACCCAGAAGACTGAACTGCTGTTCTGGGGTTATTTCCAAAATCTAAATCTAAAAATTTTCTAACCATCTGGGTGACAAAATATCCAGTCTGCTGCATTAAAAGCATTTTGCCTCTTTTTTTCCTAATCTATACAAAGATGGTAGCCAGGAAAATATATACCTCCCTTGCTCAATTTGACGTGAACAAGGTGAAAAATATTTCTTGTGTTTTACAAAAAGAGTAGGACATACCTGGATAGGAAATACAGTTGCAACTTGAGACACGGGTTGAATCTTTTTTTTTTTCATTCAGATGGTTAGAAGAGTCTTTGAGGATTCTAGAAATCCAATCAGAACAGCAGTAAACATGGTTAAACAATCTTTTGGCTTTTTTAAAGATCGCAAAATTGAGTATTTATATCTTGAAAAATGTATTCACCTCTATTTTCTTTTTCTTAAAATTGGACAAATAAATACAAAATCTGTCTGCTTGGCTAGATACCAGTAGGGGTATTTGAAAATATATGCTTTTATTTGTAATTTGGGTGAACCAGTCTTTTAAGAACTTCACTTTTACATTATTACTTTGTAATACTTTGAGGTACATTACAATCCAGCTTGCAGTGTTTGTTTTTCTCTGATCATTTGAAGGTGGTGTTTAAAATGTTGATAACAGATTTAAAATGTTTGTTTGATTCAGCTTGTTTTCTTTGTCATTTTTTCTTAAAGCCTCTGTTGTACTCTATATTTGTATGTACATTTATTTGTCATTTGCACGCTATTTAGTGCTGCGTTATTTTATGTTATTATGACAATTAGGTAGCTTTGAGTAAAACATTTAGTTTCTTGTAGGACCTTAATTTTAACAGGGACAACAGATGAAAAACTGCCACATTTAATGGTTCGCTGTTCATCAACGTGACCTGTCCCTGAAAAATAAGAGAATAAACTAATTAATCTAATAAACCGGCATCAGTGAATCACCTCTCTCCTCTGTGGAATTCTCTAATCTTTTCTTTTTTACTCCAGATGAGAAAGCATTGGGCTCATGTGTTCTGAGCGAGGAGAGGCTCATATGCCAAAGACAGCAGTCAAGCGTTTATATCTATATGGGTAACAGTGCTCTCGCCCCAGTGACCTGCCCCTGGCACCTGCCACAGGGGGCTTTGAGACTACCTGTCAATCAAACTCAGATGACCCCTCCGCCCCTCTCTTTTCTTCGGACTCACGATGCAAGTGTTGGCTAACTCATTACATCCCATCCCCCCATATCTGACTCCCAGTTTCCACACAAAGATGATATCTCTATATGTGCCCGCCGGAGCGCACCGCTTCCCTGTCTCAGCTTGCATGCTGCATGTTAACCACAAATCCCATGTACTGTACAGTATGTCTGCATGAATGGATTACTGTTCTGTAGCACATTCAGCTACAGGCTGCCCTTGTGAGTCCTTATTGAGCTGAGCTACAACCCCGTCTGAAGATTTCCAGTCTGAAGGATATTAATGCAGAGCAGCGTTAACCAGGAACAGGTCAAGTCTCACATTAAAACCTCTGCAGACTGCTTGTGAAGAGAGTGATTTGTGTTAAAGAATTAGAGTGCTGTGCGGCCCTCAGTGCTTCTAGAAACTATGAAAATGTCGGGATCAGACTGACAAGTATTTCTTATTAATGTTAATGTTTAGTGTTAAAAAATAATATGTATGATTCATAAAATGTGATCAATGTCATGAAGTTTTCATGAGCGGCTCATGTGGATCTACATTACATTTTCACACCAGCACCTGCACACACATGCAAAAAACATAAATGTGCTCGACGAAAGCTCTCTCTGTCACACACCGACACAGACAGACACTCACACACACACACCCCTCCTGGCTATGAGTACCCTTGCCCCGAGTGCTCCCTTGCTGCAGTCTCCATAGCAGGCAGGGAGACTGTCTGAGTGCTTTATGTTTGCTGTAACACAGAGTCATCACTGTCAGAGCCATTGATTTGTCAACAACATAGTGATACACTGTAGATGGATAATGGCCCATCTTGTGCACAGTTGCTGCATTTTTCTGGACAGCCAAGGAGCATCTGTTGTTTTTTTTTCTTTCTCTCTTTCCATCCCCCCCCCCCCCCCCCCCCCCCACACACACACACACACACACACACATCCTTGTAGTCTGAAAACAATAAAAGATAAGCAATGTGTCTTGTTCAACTACTAAATAGCTGTCTGGTTTGTGTCTCCTGAGGTGGTTGCACATCAGTGGCTAGCCCATCTATCAGACCACTGCATGGTCCTCAAACCTACAGGTATAGAGACGATAAATACCCGGACTCCTGAAAAGGGCATGGAAAAAGATTGATGGATATGGAAAGAGAGAGAGACAGTAACCGATATCAAAATGGAGCGATTGAGGGAGAAAAAGCAGGAGAAATTAGGACAAATTCAAAATGAACAAGAAAGATGACCAAAAATGTCCTTTAAGTTCACCAGGAGCAAGTTTTACCCGTTCTTCTTAAATTTAAACTTAGGTTAAGTGTTTACCAAGTGGTAAAGACTTAAATATCACTAAATTATAATGGATATCACACCACACAAACTAACTAGTTCTTATATATAGATTAGATGTTACTTAATATTTACATCCAGTAACTGCCAACGCGTTACATACATATCCAATTGACAATGTGTAAGTATACGACCTGTTCAGAGTAAAAAGTAACTAATATGGAATATAGTCGACATATCTGACCTGACACGTGATCAAAATGCTGTTTAACAATGATGTCAAATGGGAAGAATTGAATTACATATCACAAAAATAACCTGAAAAATGACAAAACGTCAGACTAAATGAGAAATCAGATATTTCCCTCTAACTCTAAAGTGCATAAATACTGCTGAATCTGAAACACACATTTATCCATATATGTATATATAAACAAAACAAAGTCATACCTACACTTACAAAAGATTGGCAGTTAAGTTTAATATATCTTTTGGGCCTCTGTCAAACATAGGCATATTTAGCAGTTATGTTACAGCTTGTGATGCTGCAGTGTATTGCTTTTGAATGGTAAGTGTTACAGATGTTTCCTAGCAACCAATCTACAGCTAAGACATTCGTAAAGATTTAAAGGTTCAACCCAATTTAGTAAATCACTAGTTTGAGGCTAGCTGGTAGTTGCTAAGAACTTAAGAAGGACTTTACACACACACTTAGTGATGGATTTATGAATAGCTGGTGTAACACAGTCCAGGCTCCCTGCACTCATCCCCTATATTCCCTCCACTGTTTGATTAAACAGTACTTTCCCCCCATTCCCCCTTATCTGGGCTGTCGCTGCATGAAGGAGCTATCTGCTGTGTGACTGGCAGACTACTGCCTGCTGCCTCTGATAGCATTCCACTTTGGTTAGGTAAATAGGAACTTAACTGAACTGAGACAATTTAAACAGTCTAAATGTAAGGAGATTAAAACTGGCCAAACAGAGGCTGAGCACAGGGATGCATCAGTGGTAGTTATGCACTGCTGCAAGAATGAGAAACACACATGAAGGATTTGTGCACGGCACACGCGAATTTCAAAGTCAAACAGAAAGACACAAGCATCAGAGACGCTCAGCAAAAGACACAGAGAGCGAAAGGACACAGAAAAGCAGCCTTTAGTTGTTTTTGATGCCTTGGTGCCCTCTGACCTACAAAATCATCGTCTATGCTCGCAAAATCTCCACACACACACACACACACACACACACACACACACACACAAATGGCATGAGGCAGGCCAAGCAGGATGGACCTGGGGACAAGTTTCCGCCTGGACGCCCTCATATCCAAGCCAGTCCTGCCCTGCTCTGCCCACAGGCCTTTCCAGACTGGCCAGTCGAGTGAGCGACCTACCCTGACTCTAACGCTGTGTGGCAGGGGGACCTAGAGACAGATGTTCCCTGCCACTGGCATGGTGCAGATGAGGAGATGGTATCCCATGTGCACACAGTGTATGTGTCTGTGAAGGGAGAGAGAGAGAGACAGAGAGAGAAACTGAATGCTTGAATGGCGATGTTGGGGGGAAGAAAGGATGAGCAGCAGTGGGTGGGTGGGTGGTGTAGTTGGTGGGGGGGGGGTTGTAAAAGGAGAAATAAATCAAGTCAAAGCAATTTGTGGCAATGGCTGCTGCAGTGTCATTAGGAATCCCGTCACGCAGCAGCTCCTCTGAGCAGTCAGCAGACGCAGGTTGACAGCAGGCCAAAGAAGAATTTTAATTTTTCCCCCTGTCTCACAGCTCCCACCTCAAATACATTTCCTAACTACTGGCCCACCCTGCCAATAGTAGCCTTCAAACTCATCCTCAATGCTACTGGCCCTTCCTGGATTAAAGCCTCTTTCAGTTACATAATAATACACAATCGCTGCAAAAATATGGTTTAATAGTTTTAAAAATATTGCATTTCCTTGTAATTTATTAAAGTTTCACTCAAAAGTGACAAATCAAGCCAGAGATAATTACTCTTGTTTGCAGTACAGCTTCTGAATGAGTCCTTGTCATTATACTGAATAACACAGATCATGACATTCAATATAATGATTAAATCAAATTAAAAAAAAATTTTAAACCAGATTATTTGGAAAAGAAACAAATCTTTCTTCACTTTATTAAACAAAGTTTAAAGATTAAGGTCTAGATTGATACCAACTTGCCTGTATGCAAACATGCAATCCTGTTTCATAGAAAACCTGTAAAATTAATTTCCAGGAGACAGATTTGAGACACTGCACAGAGCTGGTGTTTTCTGGTGATGAAGTGAGTTTTTATAATCTCACTTTGCCTCAGCCAACCCCATTTGCCTCTACTTCAGTGTGTGAAATGATTTGCCCAAAATGGTTTCTGACATGGTAAACACTTTTCAGATGTGGAATGTAAAAGATAAAATGACAGTGAGTACAATGGAATAAACTGTCATTTTAATCTAAAGTAATCTCACACAACTAACTAATATTAATGACATGACATGACTGAGGTGAAATGATTAAATTGATTACATTACAGATGACATTATATGGTGCATTTGACCTTTAAAACAATCAGTTACAGGTGATAAAGATAATACAGACAGATGCAGTATGGATGTGTCAAACACATAACCAAGAGACAAAATCAGTGTTATGAGAGGATAAGGAGCACAAACGAAGACCGTGGTAATAACGCTGCCCGAGCAGTGCCGGGCAGAGTAATGCTGCGCATTTCTCCTCTCAGCTGCCACTTTAATGAGCAGACAAAATGGCCACCGTTGAATAATTAATATGCGGGTCCATTAACAAGGCATTAGAATGCATTCTATCTCTGATTGATTTTTTCCTGTCTCTTTTTTAAATTTTTTAATTTGAAAACTTTTACTCCATCCGTAGACCACTCTGCGTCCAGTGCTGGCGTGAGTGAAATATGGCTGCTGCTGTTTAAATGTCAGCTTTGTAATTACACATGGAGCCACGAGCTGGGCAATCCCACAGCCTAAGGGCTGATTTATGGTCAGGCAATGATGGCAACAGCACTGATACATACAGACAAAATGCATTCACACATAAAACATCTCCTTTCCCCTCACACATACACAAACCCAACCCAAACTCAGATGACGCCCCCTTCTTATTAACTAGTTTATACATTAGTTATTGCTTTCATATATTAACAGCAAACACAGCAGTGAGTACAGTTAATACTAATACTTATTATTATAAATGTATTCTTTTTTTTCTTACACTTATATGCATACCTCAAATACTGTCAAAATTAATCATATAATATTGTGTTTTCTAAAATATCTTTCTGTGAAAAAAACTTTTCATTTTTGTAGCTTATGTGTACTGAATTTCTCACTGTTCCTACTTTCTTCTGAAAAGTTCAAAGCAATGCTATTTTTATTTGTAGCTAAGTCTGTGTTACTTAACCAATACTTACCTGTATTTTGTCTCTAAAGACCTGAAGTATGTACTGTAGGAATGTTTGACAAGACACCCACACACTTAAGGGTTAGAAATGCTAACCTAAAAAATAAATCAATTACTCAATGAGTTGATCAAAATAAAATTTATTGACAACAATTTTGATAAACCATTAATTACCATTAAAATAATTTATAAACTAAAAATTTTAAAACCTCTGTTGCCAGTTTCTCAAATGTGAAGATTTGCTGCTTTTCTGCATTTTATAACATGGTAAATTAAATACCTTTAAGTACCCTAGACACTTATCTAAAAGTAATCTACAGCTTAATAAGCAATGAAAATTACTGTTGAAGCCCTATGCACCTTTAACTTCACATTGATTCCGAAACTGGTAAGAGTGTAACTCTTCCTCCCAGTGTCTGTTAGACTTGTATGAAGTCCCCCTTTTCCTCCTCCCAGTGCTTTTTGCTCAGCGGTCTAACACACTCTAGTGGCATGTGGGACACCCTGGTTCAATACACCCTCCCTTGCACACTCCGCCCATCAGTCAGATTCTAGGCACAGATACCTGCTGGGAAAACCAATCTATATCTGGACGAACGGAGGAGGAGAGGCGAGGCAAGATCAATGTACAGATATTGATACAAGCAGCCATGCAAGGAGACTACACTCCTTCTGAACTCATTCTCTCTCTCACTGAAAAGATTAGGAATCGAGATGAACTGCTGAGTAAGGTGCGCGCGCGTGTGTGTGTGTGTGTGTGTGTGTGTGTGTGTGTGTGTGTGTTGATGACAAAAGAGACACTAACACACTGGCAGATACCACAGATAGAGCAGGGAGAAAGAGGAGAGAAGGAGGAGGGAGTGGAGATCCGTAGTAGAGACACAGATTACCACCACAGAGCTCAGTAATGGTGTGAGGGGAGCACGTCAATAATAAATACCTCCCATTACACCACGGTGGACTGCTGCACAGTCACTACACACAGACTGTACAGCACGACACCTGCTGACTCCCTGATCTGCCTCAAATTACACTGATGCGCTCACACTGAGCTTCTGTGGACTACAACATACACGGACTGCATCAAACACAGAGATAAACAGCACAGCTATGCTCAGATACGTGCATAAAATCATACATGCAGCTATGAATTCATTTTCCAGCACAGTACAGAGGTGAGCGTCAGGGTTTGATCCCCTCCGACGACTCCCTGTTGGGGTCTGGATTTTTTTTTTTTAAGGCTCTTTCCCCTCCCTCCCTCCATGTCTTCAAAGAGACGAGGCTTGACATCCAGGTGTTTTATAGTATTTGTGGCTCTGATCATCCATCAAGCCGATCGATCACTCTCCCAGCAGCTTTTATTAATGATCTTGTCAGCCAGCCCGCTCTCGGGTGCAGCCGCTTGTCCAGAATGATAGATCATTAGCTAGTCTGCCTGCTATTTATTCTCTCATGACCTTGTCTCTCTCCATTGTTGAGTGGGCCGAGTTATGAGAGCTAGAACATGATAATTCACTATTGATTCTTTTCTTCTTTTTTTTTTCAAAAAAGTTTTTTTTTAGCTGTGTTCAACTGCAAAGACGCAGACAGTGGAAGTAAAACAAGCATTCCTTTAAGTAAATGTAGTAATGCCACCATATAAAAATTCAAGATTTTACTTTGAAGTGAGTAGGCCTACAGAAGTTTTAGGAGTAACATTTTACTAATGTATCAAAAGTAAAAGTACTCATTATGCAGAATGGTCCCCATTAGTATTAATATACCTTTGGATCATTATTACTGATGTATTAATATGTAAGAGATACTTTGATGTCGTAGATGGTCGAGATGGAGCTAATTTTAAGTATTTCACATGGGCAGTTTATAACTGATCATATGTTTTCTATGTAAAATCTTAATCTGAAAAGAAACCAAAGATGTCAGATTAATGTAGTGCACTAAAAAGTAAAAGTAAAAAGTATTAAGTACAAACACCTTAAAGTTGCACTTAAGTACAGTAATTAGGTAAACTGAGTAAACAGTACTTAGATACTTTCCACCACTGCACACAGAAGTGGTGCAGCAGCGTTCTTTCCACTCCTAAATATGCAGAATAACTTGACTTGTCATCGCAATCATTTAAAAATAACACGTGGAACATCACGGACAATGAAAGAAACACAGTTAACAGATAGTAGAGGGATTGGAATAAAAGGGGAAAAAAAAGAGAGTGATAGAGAGAGAAAGAGGGAAAAAGGTCAACAGAGAAAAAGGCAAAGAGAAAACAGAGAGCGAGTCAGCAGGAGTTTCACAGGAACGAAGCCCGAGGCCGAGCCAGTGAGGTGTAAGCAGCTTTAGAATAAACATGAGCTCCATGTAAACAACAACCTGCCACTACAAGCATCAGTTACGCACCCACACAGACCTGCTGGGGTTCTGGATTCACTGATGTGTGTTTGTATGTGTGTGCAGCGTATACTCAGGCTGTCCCTCGGGCTGAAGAGCCCTGCCTGTCATCCTCCCATCACTCCTCTCTCTACCCACTTACATCCATAAAGCCTGTCATGTTGATCAAGTAGCTACAGGCCGGCAGCCCTTTGTGATTGTCAAAAGTGTGCACATGTGAATATGTGAATGTATAATTGTAGCCTGATTTTCTGTTTGTGTCTGGGATGCACAACAGACCAGCAGTGTTTAAGAGTGCTCTGCCATGAATTGAGCGGCTACTGTGTTTCTGTGGCTCATTACTTCAGTCTGACCTGACCTTCAGTGATCAAAGAGAAGAGGGAGGAACTTCTTTCAACGGCAGAATCATTCATGATGGGCGGCGTTCTTGTTCACCGCAGGATGACGGGTTGACTGAGGCTCCTGTGGAGGTTGAGTTTTAAAGTAACATACCAAGTCCAAATACAAACTCTCAGAGTACAGGGAGCAAATAACTTTGGCTGCACCATGAAGTTTAAATATGAAATGGTAGTTATTACATACAGGATAAGGCACTGCTACATCAGGGTTCAACTTGAAATGAAGGGAGAATGTGAATTTGCTGTCTGTAGCCCTAAACTTTGGAATAGTATACTACTTACCATTAGATAATCCCATTAATTTTACATAAAGAAAACAAAAAAACAAGATTACTTAAACTCCCTTGCTTTTCTTAGCTAATGTTTTTCCTCTTTTAACAATATAATTCTAACTCCTGGCTGTAGCGTACCAGGTCAGTTGTTGTTAAGTTGCTATTCTGCTTTGTAACTTTTGTTTAGAAATTTTCTATATCGATAAATATTTACTTACTTGCTTAAAAGCAATCACAGTATGTTTTTAAAAGGTTTTATACCTGTCCTTGTGACCTATATTTTGTTTATAACGACTTTACTGACGCCCATACGTCTCGGTCAGCCCTGTGGGGAAGTTGAAAACTGTCAAGCATTTCTGTCTGCTGGAATACAATCCCGAAAAGTGGGAAGAGAAAATGAATCAATGATTGAATTCAATCAGTGTGCTCGATATGATAACAAATCTTCTTGAAATGCAATAGTGATTCAATCCTTTGTTGGCTTGTGACGCCAGCTGGTTCGTGTTATAACCTAATATGTCCATCGTCTGAAGAGGAAGCTACATTAACTATCATCTTGCAGGCAGGCTTACATTAAAAGTGAAACTGTGACAGAGTAAAAAGACACCAGTAAAACATGACAATATGAACTCTCCTGTCATCTCTTTGTAACATCACCTGCTTCCTCTAAACCTTTGCCATTCTACCCAAACTCTTCATGTGTCTCGAACACATAAACAACCTCACCGGTGTCCCCCATAACCCAGCCTCCAGAACCCTGGGGCCCAATAAGCAGCCATCTGCAGACAACCTCTTCCACCACGCTTCAACAAACACAGGCGGGGTGTGTTTGAATGTGTGTGTGTGTGTGTGTTTGAGAGAGAGAGAGAGAGAGAGAGAGAAGGAGGTGGTTGTAGTTCAAGGGCACGAGTACTCCATCAAGCTCGAGTCCAGGGAATATCCGCCAGCTTCCCCTCCCCTTTTGTTCACCAGGGAGGCACTGGAAGCTGTCCTGAGTGCCCCCCTAAACACACACACCTACAGAAGAGTGTATCTATTACTGCGCACCAGCTCTATGCTCTTCAGTTTTGATTTTGACCCTCTGCTGCTAGCTCCAGCCTTCCTGCCCGTGGCCCTGGCCGACTCCCAGCTCTGGCGTGGGTGGTTGGGTGGGGCGGCGGGGGGATTCGGGGGCACTGAAGCTGTCCTCTGGTGCTCCGGCAGCCCTGCCTGCTCATCCATCCTAGCCTGCCAGCCCACAGATCGATAGCTCTGCTCTCTTAATCAGGTCTCTGGTGACTGTGGGCGGACGAGTGCGTGTGTGTGAGTGTGTGTGTGTGTGTGTGTGTGTGTGGACAGGAGGTTGTATCAGCTGGGGGTTGCACTTGTGTTTCTTTCTGTCTTTAGTTCTCTAGCTGTTCACCATGACTGTTTATCTCAAATGTATTTTTAGTGATTCCTTCTCTCTTTCCCCTTCTGCTTTATCTTTAGTTTCTCTGCAAATCACTTGTTCCAAACCACACGCTGACTTTTTTTAACATTTTCATTTCAGTCACCTCCCTCTCTTCTATCAACTTTCTCTAGCCACCTCTTGTTGAGGCTCCAATTTCTCTGACAGTCCTGCTTTATATTTCTCCTCTCTGTGCCTTTTCTTTCATCTTGCACTCTCTGCCTATACTGGCAGCACGCCAGGGCTCATTCAAAAGGAGTCTCACAGTCAAGTTGGTCCCGGTGCCACTGCAATCTGTTTTGACTTGTGATGAAGACAGAAGCGGCGAAGTATTGGAGAAATGGAGATGAGAAAGGATGAGAGGTGAGAAGAGCGAGCGGAGTGAGAGGGTTAGTCAGATGGAGTGTGGGGCATCCAGCTGTGGTGTTGTGCCTTGCTAGAGAATCCGCCTTCAGGCTCTCATCACACCTGTGTAACCACAGCTGCACAGACACACACACGCATGGAAAAAACACGTGTTACAACACTGTAATTTCTGAAAAGGTAGCAAAGAAAAACACTTTTAAATTGAAATTTTATAAAGCTTTTTAATTTTCAGGTAAACATTATCTGTTATTTCAAGTGCATCAGTGTGTATACAATGCTAAGGACCTACAGTGTTTTCTTACTGATCACATTTCAAAGTTCATTATGTCTCCTGTTTTACCACCACATTGTCTTTTATTTTGTTTGGTGCGGGTGTAATTAACCATGATTTGGCTTGTGGTCACACAACTCTACCACCAAAACTGTCAGTCTATATTCTCTAATCACACAATTTTCACCAATAAAACATCAGAGTATTTCAATAACAGTACTCAAAGCTCTCTTTACCAATAGGTAACACTGTGTTTAAGCATTTTTATTGGAACAATTGAACATTCAGGAGCCAAAGCAGACTAAACTAGCTGTTCTCATGTAATTATGGCAGGTGGAACAGTGCATCCCACAGTTCTGCTGGGTGCAGATATATGATATAGATGAATACTGACTTTGAAGTAACTATATCACATGTTTAGTTCCGGTTCTATAATACATACTAATTGTATAAAGCATGTACTATATATAAATCTTTACTGTATACTGTTTTTGCAATTTAATATAGAAGAAATCAGCAAACTGCACAGAAAATGACACAGTCAAACTTCTCAAAGAGAAAGCAAAATGTTTTCACATAGATTTTATACTTATTTTTTGTTTTTCAAGAGCTGTCTAACTACAATCTGCTATTTATTTATATTGTTAGCAGCTGTGAGCAGCTCCTCCATTTCCTTTGTACATTATACTGTGGGACAACAGTATCCATCAAGAGCACACTCAAGTGCTTTCAGTCTGCATACTGACTGTTTTGAGAATACTTACTTTTGTGTGGACATACTCTATATCTGCTTAGAATACATACACTATGTAGTATGGAACTGGGACACTGCTACAATTGCAAACCCTACAAAAGTGGGTCATATTAGGTTGCATACCAATTAACAGTACTTGACAAATTTGTCTGTTGTATCCATGTTGGTTAGTTTAAATTTTAACAACTATTTCTGATGCCTCCTCAGGTAATTTTGAATTTTTCTTGATGAACTCCTGTTTTACACTGCCAGATTTCCAGACTTCTCTTACACAGTGACTGACAAACAATGCTTGGCATAATTGGCAATTACCTTAGTAGCAGTGTTTGTGGTTGTGATTAAGTTAACTCAGAGGTCAAGTAATTTTCCATTAGGTGTTTATCCATTACTTTGGATTTCCTCTGTACACTTCTCTGTGGATACCAGTAAGGACCAGATGGGGACAGCCAGGAAGTGACAAACCTGCAGTTCATTAAGCAGTAGCCTGTATGTTGTCATACATATCAAAGTGGTCCAGTCATGGGAAGAAGTGTCGCAGGAGGTCCTTCTTGTTGACCTTGCCCATCTGATTCCTTGGCATCTCCTCCACCATCACCAGGCCTGTGGGAATGGTGTAGGGGGCCATGTGCTCCCTGCAATAAACACTGATGTTAATACACTGACCACCATTGCAACTCATGCATCTGCATGAAAGGAAGATAAACACAGACTCAAGTCAGATTGGCATGAACAAGGACACACACCACAATGATCAATGTGCACACATGCATGGGAATATGCACACATATGCAGAAAACAAAAAAAAGAAAAACAAAAGGAGATAACAATTGCAAAACAAAGGCTACCCTGTGGCAGAGTAGTTGAGATACGGAAAGAAATGTCCTTCATACACTCTGCAGCTCTCCTCCCTAATATCCTCAATCCGCCTTCCAGACACAGACAATTCCCTTCATACAAAACAATATAATCACTGTGAGATGAAAAAACAAATAATAAAAGGAAAAACAGAAGGCTGGGATAATTAAAAGTGTTTTATTTTTTCTGTTTTGAGTGCATGGTTGTTACGTCAAGTCTTGAAGCCTGGAGCTTTTCTATTATCTTCTAACCTAGTTTGTTTGCTTGTTTGTGCCTCAGTGTGTGTGTGTGTGTGTGTGTGTGTGTGTGTGTGTGTGTGTGTGTGTGTGTTTGTTTGTTGTTCCTATGTGGTGTGAGTGAGCATAATGACTCATACTGCTGCCATCAAACAGTCCTTTCAGCAGATGTCTCCGTCTCTGCGTCTCAGTGAGTAAAGTGTGAGTGAGTATATGTGCGTACATACACGTCTCTGTAATGGGGCTTGCTCGTGTCACCAATTTCTCCAGGGCAGTGTGTTTGCGTGTGCATGAGCGTGTGTGTTCAAGGCAGTGTGGGGCGCGGAGGGTGTGATAGAGATTCAGACTGACAGCTGAAGCCAGGGCACTGAAGAGTGAGCATCCATCTACTTGTTTATGTCTCATTTTATCTCCCTCTGTCTCCCCTACACCCTGGCCTCAGCAGTGGGCTGTGTGCTGGCACTGCCTGTCCGCTGGCAGCACTCCTGGCTGCAAACACTGTGTGTGTGAGAGACAGAGTGTGTGTGCGCAAGTGTGTGTTAACCTGAGTCACAGGCAGCAGTAGTGATCCACCATGCTGGACCAGCAGGCCACAGCAGTAGGATCTAACACCCCCACACCATATGGAGCCCACAGCCCTGACAAACAAACACACACACACACACACACACACACACACACACACACACACACACACACACCCAAACACACAGACACACACACACAGAAACACAAACACACTCTGCCCTCATAGAGAATTCAGATACGTGAATAAATTATAGTGGTGGGTAGTACAAATATAGTGTAGGAGACAAAAACAGATGGTGGGAAAGTGAAGGAAAATGTGGACAAATGAGAGGACAAAATTCTACGTACAGGGTGACTACAAGAGGAGGAAAACAATAAAGAACAGTGTTTGTGCCTTCAGTCACACCAAAGGGCTGCATGTCACCACAAACTGTCTGCATTAGACAAAATAAACTTTTCTGACATTTAAAAAGGGAAGAAAAGAACCTGTTAGCACGTAAGACAAAGCCCTCCGTAACAATCGTTTGTTCGCTCCCTCCACATCTTCCTCTTTTTCATCTCCTGTCTTTCCTTTAGCTCCCCTCATTAGTCCATATCTGGCCTCTCTTTCTCTCACATCCTTTCGTATTGATTTGAGGACTTCAGGGCCGGTCACTGGGGATATATGTGCTGAACTGCTCGGAGAGCAGTCTGCATTAGGAGCCTTCAGTTGTTTACCACGAGACTGACAAAGAGGTTCTCCTTGAATCAACATAATAAGATTTAACCAAAACAGGGTCAGCACTCCTTTTTTTTTGCATTTTGTTTGTAAGAATTCAGGATAGTGGACTGGTTGTAAGTTATTCAGGTCACAGCTTACCTGTGGTACGTGTTGGAGCCCATCTGCTAGCGCAAAGTTTATAATACTATGAGAAAGAGAGCTAACCAATGGGCGATGTCTATAAAGGGAAGCTTATCTAGCTGTAAGTCACAGTACCTTGCCCAAATCTTCAACTCTGGCAGGGTCATACTCTGGCCTTTCTTCAGCTGCACTACTGCAGTGACTTTCTGACCCCAGGTGGCGTCTGGGGCGCCGATCACAGCCACATCTGCAAGGTTTAAATCACACAAAGCAAAGATTTTGTGAAGTTTCAACTGCTCTAATTACTTCATCTTGTATTAGAATACAAGCATTAGGACACTGTCACATTTTTTGTCATGTTGGCTCTGTATGTACTTCAGCGCATTGTTTTCTTACCTGTGATGTCTGGATGAGCCAGGAGGTGGCGCTCCACCTCGAGTGCACTGATCTTGTAGCCACCACTCTTGATGATGTCAACACTGCTGCGTCCCATGATCCTATACACACCGTCTTTATAGACCGCTGTGTCTCCTTAAAAGTTAAGTCCAAGACAAGTAAATAAGTGTCCAGGTCCATATATTTATAGAACATTTTTTGTTTATGATCACATTAGACAATATATATACTGATTGAAAAAAACAGTTCACAAAAAGTTAATTTTGTATTTTTAAACGAGTCTACAGCCATGCTTTGAGCTAAATGCTAACAACAGCATGCTAACATGCTCATAATGCCAATGGGATAAGCCACCTGCTGGTGGCGCTACAGGATAGGTCACAGAATCACCAAAGTCATTAGGATTCATCTTCTGGGGACCATGGATACCTGTGCCAATTTTCACAGTAATCCATCTCATAAATGTTGAGATATTTCTGTTCTGACCAAAGTGGTGGACCAATCGTCCCACCTGCATTGCCGTCCCTAGATCCATGGTGCCAGCATGGCCAAAAACTAGAGGAAATCTGGCAGAAATACTATTTGCAGTGAAAATACTGCCATAGTTTGACCATTTACTATTTCTTAGTTACATCGATGGATCACAATCAGCAACTTCTTAGAATTTCTCGTAATTTATGTATTCTCTTTCATTTCTTGAAGCATATTCTGAACTGTGCTTGCCACAACACAACCTAATTAACCACAATTGCTATGAATGGTTTCTTGAAGCAGACAACACAACAATGTTTAGGTTTGTGGGGAAAAACAATTAATAATCAATTAAACTGAACAGAAAAACAGCATAAATAAGTAACATATATATCACCTTTATGACTTGGTTGAATACAAGGTGTGTGTGTGTACACAGGCATGTGTGTTTAAGACAAAGTGCAGTGGATGGATGAGTGTTTAAGATCCCCCTGCATCATCCTCCAGACACACCCTCCACACACACACACACACACACACACACACACACACGTAGGTGTCTGGGGGACAGGTGTGGGGGAGGATGAGTACAGTATGTGGGATGAGGGGCTCAGCTGGGCCATGGGATGACGAGCAGAGGAAATGGGTCAGTATGGATGAGTGGAGAGAGACGGAGGGGTTGAAAAATGGACAGAGGAGGGAAAGAGAAAAGAAGGAACAGGAAGGTGTCCTTTTGGATTATTACAGGTGGTGCGTCCGCAGCTGGGGTCGAGGAAGAGTGTGTGTGTGTGTGTGTGTGTGTGTGTGTGTGTGTGTGTGTGTGTGTGTGTGTGTGTGTGCGTGACACACTGTGATGAGGTTAAGCGGACACTGTAGTTTAAGGTTGGAGGGCTGAATAAAGGTGGTAGTCTGAGAGGTCAGCAAAGGTCACGGATAGGGGCCGCAGCTGTAGCTTTAGTACCACAGAGGACACGGAGGACAATTAATCTGCACTGTCTCTGGAAACGTGTGGGGTTTCGTTTGAGGAGTTTACATTTACACACAAATATACAAAACTAAGTTTCTAAGCTAATTGTGATTTTTTTCAGGGTAAATATTATGTTTTTATACATAATAATATAACAAAAAAACATTTGCATTTAATTAGAAACAAGGTTTTGGTTATAAACCCTCTCAGTCTTCTCAGACTGTTTTTTTTTCACACCAAACAATAAATTAAAATAAAGGGATTTATTATTTTTCTACCAGAATTCAAGCCCTGGAATACCTGGAGACACATTTAAATCACTGTGCAAGGATATGAGATTAAATCATTAAATTATAATTCCTGTAAATGAATACCACTCTCATATGGAGTCTTGTTATCACCATCGGGTTGCCAGGGAACCAACAGTTACTCTAGGAAGTTACAGCTTCCAGCCAAGAAATATTATTAGAATAATACTAAAACCCTGTAAAACCACAATTTGTCAATTTTTATTTGTACAGATTAAACAAAGAGGTGCAGGTTGACTTTGAACTCATGACCTCAGTGTTTCTAAAATACTACGTAGGCATACAGCCCTGCTAGGAACATTTCCACCAGGTTACGCTGTGCATGTTTGCTGACACTCCAGCAGGAAAAAAACTACACCTGAAATATGGACTCAATAAAAGAAAACAACTGGCCCTGCCTTACCTGGAATCAACACGATAAAGCATTTTAGGGGATGGATTATATTTTGATGGTGGTCTGTTTTTACTGCCATCTTCTGTCTGTCCTCTACTCCATCATTTTATCTTGTTTGTTCTCTAATCTAACCATGTGTCCCTCTATCCATCTTACATTTTTGTCCACTTTTTCAGCTTGTCCTGCTCCAGTGTCAGCCAAACACACACACAACTATGTTTTTTTGATCCTTTTTTGTCCCATCTTTGCCCTCTATTTTTTCTCACTACCTCTGGAGCATCTCTCATCCCATCTCCTGTTTCCTCCTCTGCACCTATCTTCCCGTCTCTTCTTCCCCCTCTTGCCTCTCCGCTTCAGCATCAATAGAGGGCCCATCTGTTCCCATACATCACGCACTTCATTTCAGTTTATTAGCTGGGATAAATCATAAATATTTCATTATACATCACGGGCGGCTGTCGCCTGCACACCGACAATTTATCACCGCTGCCCTCTCTACCGGCTTGCCACGGCGGCTATAAGCTTTCCAGTCTATTAAACAAGATTGATACAGTGTGTAAATTTAGATATTGGGAATTTCTTCACAGACCACTGCTCTGCACTGATAGGCCAGGGTAACAGGGGAGGGGAGAAGAGGGAGGGTGGAGGGAGAGGGGGAGAGAGAAGAGGGGGGAGTAGAGGGGCTTGGTTGGGTGTTAACACCACTAACAGGATAGTTACAGTTTCTCCTATTCTCCCCCTTGGGTGAGAGGGAAAAAGAAAATAAAGGGTAGGAATAATTTGGTTACAGCCATGTAGCTCTCTCATTTTATGCAAATAGATATGGGGAAAAGAGCAGTTTACATGCACATTGATAAGATGTTAGTGTGTCTGGAAACAAAACAAAAAAAAGAACACCCTAAAATTCGTCCATTAGACTGCAAATGTTTAAGGGTAGAGGAGGGAAACTACATTAATGAGACAATGTTTGACAAAGGGGTTAAAAGAAACACTCAGACAACATACTTGAATTGAGTTTGAAGTACTTATACAGGACTCTTTGACCTTGTCTCTGTGAGGAGAAGGAAATAACGAGGGATAGAACAGCATGTTTGCAGAGAGGCACAAGTGGGAATAGTGATTGGAGAACACAGACTGATAAAAGAGGAAAGAAGGGCGGGAGAGAGATTGTTGGGAACTGTGTTACTAGGGCGCACACACACACACTCACAAGCTTTTACATACTGTATGTACACACACACACACACACACACACACACACACCCACACCCACACAAACACTACTTCAGGCATCAGAGACTCTGCCATTATGTGTTATGGTGTCGGAGGCAGATATGGCCGAATGGCTTTCTTAATTAAAACGATAAGAAGCCTAATTGCACTGGGCTTTCATCTCATTCTGAGGCATTAAAGAAAGTGAAGGCACACAGTGTGGAAAAAAAGGAATAAAAACAGTTTAAGACTTTAACTGGAGGATGGAGGGCAGAGCAAACTTCCATAATGTCTTTCAGAAAACAAGAAAATAACATTAATTGGCTTTGCAGAAAAGTTAATTCTGTTAATGTGTAATTTAGCGTAACTGAAATTTCAGAAAATCAAAAATCTAAATTATTTGAAGCCATTAATTATCATTTTCTTAACAGGAACATTGTGTAATCAATGTTTTTTTAAATTCCAGCAATTTTACAGAGTAATACAAAATTGCCTTAAGAGGAATTTTTACTGGAGTGTGACATTTTAACATTTTTACAGAACTCTAATGATTGGCCTTCATTCCTGCTGTCATTTTTTGGTTGTTCAAAGACGTTTACTTGGGTGTCATTCTTGACAGTTTCCATGGCAGACCAAGCGTATTAAATTTGACAAACTAGAGGAAAAGAAGAGGACAAATGTGAATTATCTGCAACGACATGGGGCCAGCAAGTTATAAAGGTAACTCTGAAAATGTAAACGCAAAATACATTGTATAACATTTTGCCTTCACACAGCATTCAACAGCCATATGGTCTTTACTGTAACTGGAAGGTAGTATGTAACCACATTTCTAAACAGTTTGGCGCTTTAAATTTAGCCCAGACAAGGCAGGTTAGATCCTCCTGGCTGCACCAGGCTGTGGGCTCTTTACCCATCAAACAAACTGTTTGCCTCTCTCCATGAGTACCATCTCAAACAAACTCTCAGAGCTGGCAGCACTGGGGCTCCACAGTGATGGTGCCATCTATGTTACCTCATAAAATGTGAACAAGAGTTAGCTTTCTCTCCTTTTCATAAACCATTAATTGCTGTCCTTATTGTTCTTAATTTATTTCTGATTGGGAGCCCACATGTGCCTTGAGAAACATGTACTGTAATTGCAGACGCCTTAACACAAAAACAACAATTCAAAATCACACACACAGTCTGGACATGTTGCTTTGGTTAGACAGTGCGTGAAAGAAAAGGGCAGAGTGTGACATATGACAAAGGCCAACATCACAAAAACACTTCAGCCTGTCTGCCACTAGCGTTAGAGCAAGAGGTGTCGGGGAGGGAGAGAGGCAACTCAAAATGCACAAAAACAGTTTTTGTGGAGGTGACAGAAGTCATCTATTAGTTTGTCAGGACCTTCCAGCCCCATAACAGACTTCTGCTGTTACTGAAATAGACAAAAACAACTGTTGTACGAGTGTCTCTAATTAAATGTGATTTGAGTCCGACCTTAGTCTAAGTACCATGTACTTGTTTTTGTATGCACACTCCACTCAACCCTGGATATGAGGTTGGCATGTAGCATTCCTCATGTAAAGTGCACTTTGAGTGATAAAATGAAAACATGCCAACATGCCACACATTATTTTCTTATTCTGGCTTCGACTTCCTACACACTCAAACTTAGTCTGCAACAGTTTAAAAAAAAGAAGACAATTAAATTCCAGACATTTAAGTTGTCATGTGACATCCTTATTAACTCCTGTTTTCTTTTCACAACATCTGAAGGTTTGCAAAACTCCTTTTATTGACTGAGACAAGTCTAATCATTTAAACCTGAAGTACCCCTTTGTGTCAATGTGTTGCCATAGCTACACTAGTCAAGTTAAGATTATTTGCGTAACATAATATCACATCCAATGTTTTGTATGTAAGGGTTTTACAGGCTCAAGTTAACAACAATGCCCAACCCAGCCAATCTCTAAAAAGAAACGAAATAAACAAATCTGCTTGAAAAAATAAGCCTACAGCATAGCGAGTGATTTATACTTTAGGCTCTGTCTATTAACTTGTATAACTGCTGTACAACCAGGTTCTAGTCTAATGTTTAAGGTCAACCAAAACCACAAATTCAGACTCATCTGTCCTCCATGTAGGCAACATATTGTAAAGGTGAATAAGTGCACTGAAGCTACATTGTAGTCCTGTGTATAGCATCTCGGCAAACACCTAGGCATGGCGATACAAACTTTTTAAAACCCACTGATTAGTTTCAAAAATATTCTATCCTCAACCAAAACTCGAGTGTTTTTTACCTCAGAAAAGTGGACGTTGTAGAGATACTATTTGACAGCCATTTTGTGTTTATACATGTCTCTGTACTAGCATCACTGAAGTGTTTGTTAAAGTGAGCCTGATAAGGAGATGCTTCTCCTCTGTGAGAAGGTACAAGTGGAGTCACAGTCTTTCACCACATTCAGCACAACCTAAACTCTCCCCCTGCCGGTTAAAGCTGAGTGCCCTCCATCACTGTGGAGAGGAGAGCCTTATCTGCACAAAGATGAGAAAGGTCTAAATGTGAGTCATGCCTCTTCTCGGAGTGACTGTAAACACTTAGCATATATGAATATTAATGTTCCACATTAAAGCCCCGATGACTAGATGGAGGAGTTAATGAGGATAAATAACAGACAGCCAAGCAGTGAAATCTCAGCTCTGACATTATTTATCATCCTTAACTTTTGTCACAGCTCCTTTTTTTAGCAATTAATATCGTATAAGAAAGCACTTTGCACTTGGATGAGTGATCTAATTTGTTTAATATAATGCAATTAAAGGAGCTTGAATTGCTTTATGTTAATGTTACTGATTATATTCCTTGCTGGGCTGCCTCGCCACCAGCAGATAACAAGCTGAACTTGAGGATTGATGTCTGTCTCAGATCTGCCATGTTCATCAAGCAAACTACTTAACTGCCGTTTACATGCTCCTTCTCTGCACTGAATCACACAAATCTGATAGTCAACCAATCGACTCCAGCAAACAGCACGGTAGCTCTTGTCTTGTCGCTTTTGACCAGAACAGATAAATGCATGAGTGACGGAAGAGAGCAAGCAAGGATGGATGGGTAAATAGAAGTTGCCCACAAAATGTTTTCTGGAAGAAGAAGAACAAAAGTGGTAGCTGCTTCAACAGTTGGCCATAAACTCCTGGAGTTTAGTGGCTCACGTGAAGCAGTGTTTAACTACATTCACCTGCAACTGGTGTTAATAAAACCAAGACCACCGTGTGTTGACACCTTGGCTGTAAATGTTACAGGGATGGCTGGCCTGAGCAGAGTGAAAGGGTGGGGTGTTGGTGAATCCCACAGGGAGCTCTGACATTGGAGTTAGGAGGACACAATGTGACCTAGGGTGAAATATGACATTGGGAACACGGAGAGGGATGGAGGCAGGGAAGAGGGAGGAGCGCAGCTGGGAGCAAAAGAGCGATGCACAAATGACTAGTGATGGCTCTGCAGGATATGAGCCACACTTCTGTCTGTTTGTGGAGAATTTACCCTGCAGACCTGAAGCTCACCTTTACAGCTGGGGTTACATCTCTCTCAGTCACACACAAGCAGACACAGACAGACAAACGCCCATGCTTCAACAAGAGAGGGCGCACACACACACACACACACACACACACACACACACACACACACACAAACAAATATGTTTAAACACTCATGCTCTGCAGCAACATACAGTCCGTTTACAATATAAGACTGGAAGGTGCATCCTAAAATATTTGCGGAAATAGTTTTAGTTGCAACAACAAAATTTCAACATTAAACCAAAAAACATTTTGCCACATTTATGGCTTATTATGGCTCTAACCGGATTCAGAAGTAGATTCTGTGGAAATAAGCCATTAAGAGTGTGAAACTGAGCTAAAACGACAAAGATTGAACCCCCTTGTTAACTTCTCTGCCCCTGAGCCTGAGTCTCTCCAAGTTAATTAAATAAATAATTCAACATCAGATAAGGCGAGAGGGGTCTGATAGTCAGCCCCCAAACACAGCTTCCTCTACACTGCCTGCGACAACCAAGTCTCCATTATTCATCAATGAAATGCAAAGTTTGATAAAATCGCTAATGCCCAAGCTTCCCTCTCATCCCACAAGTCCTTACTAATTTAAGAATTCATACATTTATTTATGGTTTATATCAGAACATCATAATCCATTCCAGGACGAGTATTATTGGGTTCTCTTGGTTGATAGGCACAGACTAAACCCAAATCTACTCCACCACTGTGAGTTTATGTCTTGCTCTTTTCTCACCTTTAATGCTGTATTTACATGTGTGCGGCAAATCCAACATCAAAAGCCCTTGCAGTCTTGTCAACTTGGGCTGAACTCATACTGTAGCTCTGGACAGCAGACAGGCAAAAAGAAGGGGGTTAAAAAAGGCGAGAGGGGATCAATGTGCTCAGAGATGTTTGTGAAGATGAGTGGAAAGAGAGAGCACTCAGGAGAAGGTGACAGCTTCCCTATAGAGCTGCCAGTCATGCTATGCAGCAACCGCTTGCACTACAGAAGACACCTCTCGCCAGCTGAGAACTTATTGATTTAAACTCTCACACTCCTCCACTTCTTACACTCCACTTCTCTTTGGCCCCCTCTCCTTTGCCTCCCTCTTCCTACTGGCCTGTCAGTCTCCCCTATTAGCTTTATTTTCTCCTCAGACTTCATCTTCCACTCTGTGTCAGCCACACGGTGCAAACAGAGAGGCTTTTAAGACATTTTCAACTAATGAAAGAGGTATCCGCACACTCAAATTTGTGCAAAAATCACATGAGTTTTTCTCTATTTTTGAAGACATTTTCAACTACAATTGATTTAGCTGATCTAACAAAAGGCAGTTTTTATTGGTTATGAATGTAGTAGCCTAAAGTGCATTATTTTAATCTGGCTTTGAATAACTGGGAGGTTAGGACAGTAAGTGCATTTCTATCCACCTGTTTTTATGTATGTTTTAAATTTGCACATAAAGCAACATGCATGTAAACGCTGGAAATTTGAATCAAAATATCACAAAAACTTTTTTATGCATGGCTGAGGTGGGGAAGTTGATGCATTGATTAAAAGAAAATGTGACAGAGTACAATGCAAACTGAGTCAGTCAAATCATAACTTACATAGAGAATGTGACTTAAACGTCCACTGAAGCTTCAGAAGATGAAAAAACTGGCAGACAAAACCATCATATCTGTGTGGAGTAATGAGGAGACTAACTGTAATAAATAATGAATTGCATGTTTTTCATATTACTAACTCATTTTTAACTTTTTTTCAATCTTTGAATTAAAACATATTAAGCCTACCTGACGAACACTGTACATAACTTTGTGTACAGTAGATCTTAGATATAGTATGTCTAAAGAGCCAGCAGATAACTTTAAACAGTTTTCTCATTCTCCATGTCTCAGCTAAACTGTCTCAGGTTGCATATAAATCCCGCCTCTTTAACTACAACTGGTAGACTGACGGAGCGTTGCAGCCTCGGAATAGATGGTGCTTACGAGGCACATTTGGGCAAGAAAGTCCCTTAAATACTTCCCTCTGGTCAAGTTAGTAGATGTTTGAGATATTTTGTACTGCCTTATCATCTTGTGTCCAACACTTCATTGTAAAAGCAAACTCATCGATTTTGATAGGCTAAGTTAAAAAAAAGAGTACATTGAAGTCAGATCCCTGAAAAGCAGTCTAGTGCTGAACACCTTTCATTTTTCCTCCCTGACCTGAAGGTCAAATCGTGGAGGTTGCAGAAAAAGTGAGATACAGAAATCTCTGTGGGAAGGTGACAAGAGATCAGCCAAGAGTTAGTAAGTCAGACAAGGAGTGTGAGGATTAGACAGTGTTAGAGAGAAAGGTGGAGTGTGAAACAGGGAGCAGGTGTGAGGGTGAAAAGGGTAATGGCCCTTTCAGACACAACGCGACAACGGCACCACTGCGCTCTGAAACCCATTATTTCCAATGGCTTGCGCCGTGCCACGACGGCTTTTTGCTGCGTCGAGCAAAGCACGCACACGGCCAAGCACACCGCTCAGCCCACATGTGCGCTGAACCCAGCGGCGAGCACAGCTCCAATCGCGTTGTGTCTGAACACTTTCAGAGTTCCACAAGAGTGTGAGGCAGGAATCTAGGAGTGCGTTAAGTGAAAGGATTCCTCAGTTGTGTGGACATGGCATGGTTCTCTCTATCTCCACACCACCAGTTTTTTGTCATTTTCAAACTCGTAGTCTTCAGCCCCAACCAATGCTGACTCAAGTGACCTAAGGCCAGTGCGTTACAGTAATATATTACTTTTAGCAGTAACAAAGTAATATAACGTGTTACCATTCGAAATAAAGTGTTTATGTTCTTTTTAAAGTTTTCAGATCCAGCAGTATTCCCAGAGACCTGTAACTTTGATGCGTATCCAAATCTTTTAGTTTTTAGTCAAAAAACCAGTTGCTCATCATTTGAACTGATGATTCAACCAAAAAGATTTACCAAATTTTTACTTCTGGAACCCTAGATACCCAAAAAACCCCTCCCACTTCAAAACTGTGTGTGTGTGTGTGTGTGTGTGTGTGTGTGTGTGTGTTTGAGTTGACATCAGGGAACCCAGGCTGGTGGGTGGGCAAGGAACTTGTTTGATAGCTTCCTATAGAGTAGTCCACGGTGTGTGTGTACGTGTATGTGTGTGTGTGTGGCTTGAGGGACCGGTCTGTGGGGAGCTGATTGCGCGGGCTCTCATTATGTGGCCGCTGGCTGTAATGGAGTGTGACAGCAGCGTGCTGTGCTCTGGATCTCTGTCCTTCCAGCCTGCAAAGCCAATTAAACACAGTCTGCCCTGCTCTCCCACTGACTCGCCCTGCTTTGCTCTCCATCACTGGCTCCTTCCTTGCTTCTTTTCACTCCCCGCTCCCCCTCCACCACCACCACTCCCACCCGCACCCCATCCCTACCTTGTCCATCCCCACTCTCGTGGGGGCCTTACATGCCACCCTTTGTAGCTGACTCTTTCTAACCCCTCCACCATCACATCTCCAAGCTCAATACTTCCAGCTTTTTCCTCACTCTTTTGCTGCTGGCTCTAATCTTTGTTGTCTACATGACAATTAAAAGCTCCAATTGCTTCTCCCCTCCCTCCTGAGCCTCCGAGCCTCCCCTCACTCCCCCCAAGCCAACCTAACGCCTGTCTCCCGGTGGCTTTGTAGTAAAGCAGAGCTCCTTTGGGGGGGCAGAGAGAGAATTGCTGGGCTACAGGGAGAGAAAGCCTCTGATGACAGCTTCCCTGTGTGCTGCCACACACACATACTGAAGAAAGAGAGGGGAGGGGGCGAGGGAGAGGAAGAGCAAGAGCAAGAGAGCAATACTTGGTTTCTCAAGACCCAGAGCAGTCACAAGCACTTAGGAGGAAAAATGCCCTGCAGCACCAAAACACACATAGTCCATTTATCACTCCCTCATAGTCCCCCAAAATGCACACACATACAGTACACACTGTGTGTGTGCTTCCTGTACTGGACTCCTGGTTTTTAAGTGTTTAAAATCAAGCCCTGAAAGTGCAGCCTGCGTCAGAGACGAAAAAAGCTAAGGGCATCTTTCCTCCTCCTGTGAATCCCTCTGACAAAACAACTCATGTAGATGCAATTAGTGGCAGAATTCACTGCTTCCAAGGGAATGCGTGTGAATATACATGTTCAAAAGGAGTGCTGAGGTGTCAGTTAAGAGAAAAGGCAGGAGGGTTTGGTACCGGTTTTGAACCAGCCGTCATCAGTGAAAGACTCTCTGGTCGCTTGAGGTTTATTCCAGTACTCCTTAAAGACGGACGGACCTCGAACTAGGAGCTCCCCTTCTTTTCCCTCCAGACCTGGCCGTACCTGCGATACATTCACAGAAAGAAAGTAAGAAAGAAAGAGACCAACATAGGCCGTTTAAAAGACTTGAGTGCAGTTTAAATTAGCCAGAATAACACTGAAATTACTATCCACTTGATGCTGACCAATGTATTAGCCAACAACAGTAAGATAACACATGCTTGACTGAATTTAACCTGCATTCTGGCTTTTACAGAAAAGTTTGGGGTTTGAAATTCAAAAGCAAATTACAATACTTCCTGACATACTTCTGTCAACCACTGAAAAATCGGCTTATAACTTATCCATTCTTTGATTACCTGAGTCTCTCTGTGACTGCCCTCCACAATTGTGGTGTTGGGTGTGTTATTCATGACAATCCGAACTTCCACACCGGGAAGTGGCCACCCGACAGCCCCTGTCCACAAATCAAGCAGAAACAACACACACAAAAAAACACATGAGCGCAACAGGAAAATAGTCAGCTGGAAGCAAGATGGGATGATTTTTGTCACTTTTAAAGAAGTTGAACACTCATATGGGCATTAACCAATGGCGTGATCGTCATCAACCTTTAGTGCAGGACTTCTACCACAGTGGGAGTGCTCACTTCCAAGATGGCATTAACCTCTGTCTGCAGGGCATAACTGGTCACTAAATGGTTTGCTGAGCTTGTAAAACATTAAACTGAAAGCCATTCGTCTCAGTCACCAGTCAGCTTACTTGGACAGTAATGGAGAAATCTGGGGCAATGTCTGATGCAGCTGTTTTCTCCCACATCAAGTTAACAAGTTAACAAACAAGAGAACTGTTTTTGGACATTTTTCTTAGACTCTTAAGAATAGATACCAGTCCCAGAATACACCCGAGGACATTGCGATCCATCAAGAGTATTGACGAATATTGAGTCTTCTCAAAAGGACACTGAACTGCAGCATTCATGGCAGTAAGTCACAAACCATCCACTTTTGTAACAGTCTCTACTTTTGCACCTGTTTGACACAGTACTGTCCTTGAGTCCTAACTACTGCCGAGTGCTTGCCAAGGCTTTTTACTGCAGCACAACACAAAATGTTAAAACTTGTCGTTAAAACGTGTCAAAAATGCAGGGACTGTTCACAACTGTGAGCTGCAGTTAGGTTTAAGTGAAACTATTAATAAGAAATTTGTAAAAAAGGTGTTACAAATCGAAAATTCCATCATGTACTGGCATCACCTTCAAGCTCCATCTTTGCGTGTGTGTGCCTCCTGCCTTATGTAATTATAGCAAAGAGTGCACAGGGGATCCACAGAGAAGGTCTCAGTGGTCTGTTTCCTCTCTCTCTCTCGGTGTGTGTGTGTGTGTGTGCACATGCCTGTTTTAAGACTATTATGGCATTTCACAGACCACTGCTCCCCCAATAAAGAGCAGGTCAGGTGCTGATTAAAGAGTGATTTTCTCACTTCATATTGATCTAATCCCCTCCAGTCCTGATTGGCAATGTCTATCACACACCCTCCATTACTTGCACTCAGTCCAGCAGAGAAAGCCAACTGACCACAAAGAAACTAGACTGTTTCTCAGTGGACAAGCTGGACAACAAACAAGCTTGAGTCATAAAGGTTAGACAAGTTGAACCAAGCCAAGATATAATGATCACTGCATCTTGAACTGCTGTGGAGAGTGTGAACAAGTATGATTGAGACCTAAAGCGTGAGATGGTTCTGGTATCTTATTTTTTATTAGGGTCGAAATATGGAGGATAAAGTGGCTCATTCGAGGTCTTGCTCGAGGACACTTCAGCAGGGTTAAGCTATCAGTATGCTTTATCAGAGGTGGTTGTGGAACAGTCAAACAGGGTTTGAACTTCTCTCTCCAGCTTTTTCATTCTGGACACAACTATTTCTGCCACTTTTCACGTATCCATCCGAGTGCAAGACTATGGTCACTTCTCTATGACAGCTGGCTTTTCACTTTGCGTTTTAGTCTGGCCGATTCATTCTACTGTTCGTCTTTGTTTTCTTTTCTAAATATGTTTGGCTGATGTGTTTTCTTTCAAACCTGTCTAATCATCTGAATTCTTAGTAGCATACTTGCCACATTCCCAGATCTCAGAACTTAACATGGTGAGTATAGAGTAAGGCTTTTAGCAATTGGAATGCCAAAACAATGAAAATAATAGCCAAGGTCTGAATGAACTGAATTATCCTTTAGAACAAACCTGGTAAATAAAAGATTACAAAACCCAAACAAAAAAAGGTCAATCTCTCAGCCTCTTGTCCTGATTCTTCTGATCGGGTAATCTTCCTTCAAGTTCTTCAGCAAGAAAAAAACTGCCATCTACAAAATGACAAAAACAGACTTGTCTCCCTCGACGACAAAGTCTCAAAAATCCATTTACGGTTCAATTCAGGGAATCTCTGTCCCCTTCTACGCCCTCTTCTATCATCATTTTTTTACTCTCACGTCAAGAGCTTTAGAAATTTTGGGGACTTGTAGCATTCTGTTCTCGATGATTCAACAAGATTGAGTGCCATTTTGTAGAGGCATTTTAGAAATGCTACATGCTGGGTTTAGAAAAGGTCTGTGTGGAGTGGGAAAGCAATGACAAAGGTCCAGATAGGATTGTTCTACAGTCATCCAATAAGTTAATGAAAGACTAAATCATTTTGGGCTCCAAAATCAAGCGACAACTTCCTGGACTGAAAAATTAGTGTGAAGTGTGAAAAATTGTAATTCATTGAATGGCCACTTGAGGTTGGCTCAAAAAGTGAGTAAATCCCCATAAACCCCCTTGTTAAAATACTCAACTTTACAGCAGAAAGAAACATGTTTACAGCCTGGTACAAAAAACTTTTTTTTGTCTCTATAGTTAATTTCCCCGTTCTTGACAACTGTACGGGGATGAATTTTTATATCACTCACCTGTTTAAATTATATTGAGGCTTAAAGTTATGCATAGTTAAGGGAGCGGACGCTTCGAGTGACAGGTGGTTGTGGTCACAGGTATGATCAGGATAGAGGCACAGCAATGCATATCCATGAGCTTATACCTGTGAAGTTGATTTTGGTTGTTGTCAGTGTTTTCGTCTTAAAACTTTGACCATATACCGTATAGACGTAGCCACCAGTCCGAAGTGAAGCCAATGCAGAAGTGCCTTAAACCAGCATTCTTTCTAATTGCCAGCGAGGGCGACTCCACTGGCTCCAAAAAACCAAGATGGCGATACCCAAAATGTCAAACTTGAGTGTTTAAAACACTAGTCAAATCAATGGGTGACGTCCTGGTGGATATGTCAAATTATTTTATACAGTCTATCTTCAATATTAAGCTATTAAGCTTTGGTAAAACTGTTTCTGCTCTCTATATAAGTCAAAAGACAAAAAAAGAAGTGGGAAGAAAAAGAATCAAAAGATGAAAGGGGCAGCACAGTGAGACAATAATGAGATGTAAAGAACTAGGTTGAACTAATCTCACATATTTACATCTCAACAAGGGCTATATGACCTAGAAAGCCACAATGCTGTTAATCTGGAATGCTCCAAAACTGTAAGCTACACGACAAAATCAGGCCATTTAGATGCCCTAAATACAGTAGAAAAATATTAATAAAATTGCTGTCAATAAGTGTATTCAGAGCTGAGTTGTCTGCTACTTAGTTTTCAGAGGACAGAAAGAAAATAAAGTGTGTGTAAGAGAGGAGGAGAGATGGTGACTCCACTCCACTCCTCCTCTGAGAGTGTTTCCTATGGTTGCTATTGATCCATTTTAACCTACTTAAAGACAAGACAGGAACACACTGACTCAAACAGGCACAAGCTCATGCCTACACACACACACACACACACATACACACACACACACACACACACACACACACACACACACACACACACACACACACACACGTTATAAAAACACACACACACATACGTGCACACAAACATACACACATCTTCCACAAAAGTGTTTGTGCTGCATTGGAAACATCAATAAAACCACAGACCTCTTGAAGCCATTCTTAATAATCACCTGAGAGGAATCAACAACAGCCTGCTCAGTTTATGCCAAACATTACCTGACAAACAAACAAAACAATACCCCAACAAAACAGCAGACAGAGGATTACCCAATCCACTTGCAGGCTAATTAGCTTTACCTGTAAAGAAGAAGGGTTGGCTGGGGAACGGGATGGGAGGAGAAGGTGGGGAGAGACAGGACGGGAGGAGGACAGGAGAAGACAGGAGTAGAAAGCAACCACCACTAGTCTGACCTCATTTCCAGACTGCCTTTGTTTCTGCATGTGTGAGGGAGGTGTACTCGGGATCATGGGGTTTTATCTGACAGCACACCAGAGAAAACTGCCTATGATCAAAACACAACACATGAAGAAGCTGTACTGAAGGGAGTGAGGTAGAACAATATCAGGGATATTTAAGAGATATTTGGTAAAGAAGAGGAAGGTTACTAAGTGTGTGGTCACACCAACGATTTGGTTTCTTTGGTCAAAAGTGCAAAATAATACAGGAAAGTTGGCTGAAAATAAAGCTGTTATTACTGCAGTGGCATCTCATTTGTAAACCTGGGCAATAATGCTGTAGTGTAGGTAAAAGATTGCACTTATGCAGATTTGCCCATTTGCAAATATAAACATCAAAATTATGTTGAAATAGTGTTTATACTGTCTAAGATCTAGATGTCTAGAAGCTTTTAATCAAATTTGGCACTGTTTTAATAGACGCCAGCAGATTTCACCAACAAATCAGCAAAACCACACTTAATGGGATGTACTATTATCAGCTGCTCCACAATAAACAAACCCCAATCCTCTGCACCATGAAGTCATTTCATTTTAATTAATCTCCATAAAAGCTTGAAGCTCTGTCTAAAACCATACTCCCGGCCCATGTTTCCTGGACACTTTAAAAAAATATATTTAATGTGATACAGTGGAGGAAATCAGTGATTGCAAGATAATCATAAACTAGCAAAATAAAAATAATGCCTTTACTACACAACAACAACAGATAAAAGAGGTGATTTTGTTGATGTCATTTTTTTCTCCCAAAGCTTATGATAACAAATTCCAGACTAGTAATTCCACCCAATCAAAACTTTCAATGTCAGTGAAATTGTGTTCAGGCAACAAAAGACGGACACACACGTGATCTGTTTTTAGACTGGGGTTCGGTAACCTGGTGTGATAGACTTGAACTGCACCTGCAATCTTCCCTGTAATTTACCTTTATTGGTATTCATGCCAGTTGAGAGAACATGAGGAAAGGTTGCCCTGGGTTTGTTTTGTCATGAAAGGGTTTTCAAGCTTGAGCAACTGCTTTTTATCAGATGCCAAACTCGTCTCTCAAAAACGTTTTGTTCTGGCTTAATTTCCTGCCGTTGATCCAGCAGTTGGTTTGTAGCCTCACCACAGTTTGCTTGGAAGGGGACCAAGACCTTCACTTTCAGCTGTCTTTGTGCTGTTGGTGTTTTGACACCTGAGGTCGCATGGTATTATCTCTATTCACCAGAGAGAGTGAGTTAGAACAAACATCCCTGAAACATAGCTGGTCTCAGTGTGATCTTAGTTTAATTTAAACTTGCTTTTACTTGTTTCCCGCATGTTTTTTTTCCATACTGAGTAAAAGTATAAGTGTATAAGTGTGAGTAGGTGTATAAGTGTATCCAGTCAGTCAAACTGTACCTGGGATGCGTGGGCCCTTGAGAGGGTTGGACAGTGCCATGCCGATCTCGGTCATGCCGTAGCGTTCCAGCAGTGTGTGTCCTGTAATCTCCTCCCAGCGCTGCAGAGTGGGAAGAGGGAGAGCAGCTGAGCCTGAGACCATCAGCCTGAAGGGAGAAGGCCGGACGTGAGGGAAACACTCCAGGATCCAAATAACACATTCTTAGGCTATGCCATAAAAACGTTGTGAAACATGGCAGTTTATAGTCTAACAAGACTGGAAATTAACAGGGGACATCATAATGATGTCCTTGAAAATGTATGAAAAGCGTGTAAAATCAAAAAAGGGGTAAAACAAACATTATTGTACATCCACAGTTAGCATTATTTGATGCATTGTGAGACATTTTCACGTGATGTGGGTGAATTGTGGGAACCAATAAGAAGGAAATTTTATCTATAGTGCTCCAGGTAGGAATTTATGCATATTTTAATGAAAAAGCATGAAGTAGCAGAAAAACTTCAAATACTACACAAAACATGTGTGTGTATACACACACACACACACACACACACACACACACACACACACACACACACAAAAAAACTTCCCATGAGCCATATGTCTGTCAATGATCCCACGGTCAGTACCTGATCCTCTCTTTGCAAACCGCTTTGACAAAGTCCTTGACATGAGGCTGTGTGAAGTGCTGATCATAGTACTCGATCAGCTTAGAGTAAATAGTTGGCACAGCCATGAACACGTTAACCAGTGGAGCCTTGGAGCTCAACAGCATCTCCCACACCTGGGACAGAGAAAGAGAGAAAGAGAGAGACAGAGAGAGACAGAGAGAGAGATAAGCACAACATATAACTGAAGAGGGAGGAAGGGAGAGGGAGATAAAGAAAGGCGAAAAGGAAAGTGAATCTAATGGAGGGGGCCATGCAAACTAAATTATTACTTCCAGATTCATTCCATTAGTGCATGTGCAAGTCCCATTTTTTTTTCTTCTTTTTATTTGACGTAAATGGTGGAGTAAGGTCCAGACAGCAGCCTCATATTAAACTTGTCAACACAACGCCAAAAAAAAGCAAGCAAAAAATTCAAGATTTGTAAAGGTCAGTGGGAGGAAAACAGCAGACGGCTGCAGGGCAGAGCTGGCATGTTGGCCAGTTAAAAGGCCTTCTGTATGCCTACTTTTGACAAATGTGCTTTTTGACTCTTACAGAAGGAGCCACTCATGTCCTCCACTGCATCGAGCATGCTGCTTTACACACACACACACACGCAGGCATTAATGGACATAAACATACATCGTGAACGACACGCACATATAAAAATACTGTTCAAATATCACATAAACTCACACACACACACACACACACACACACACACACACACAGTCTGGGTACATTGCAGAAGACGACGGGAGGATGGGACGACAGCATGAATTAAGTGAAGGTGAACGACAGCTTCTCTAAGTCTCGTCTCCCCCTTGGGAGACAAACGCTCCTCCCCGCTGTCTCCCCTCCCCTCCCCTGTAAGTCTAGTTATCGTCACTTCTTCTTCTTTAATTCTACCTCCATTCCCCAAGTGCTTCTTTTTCATTCTCTTCTTTCATCTCTGACCCTATATCTTCCCTTCATCTTTCTTTCTCCCCTCTCCCCTTCCCTCCCTATCTCAAGTTCACTTACCTTGTCTCCATTTCGTAATTTCCTGCTTCGCTGCCTCTGCAGTCTCTCTCTCACCTTCTCTCTCTCTCTTTAACACACACACACACACACACACACACACACACACTCAGAACTATGCAGTCTCTCCCATCATCACTATCACCTACATCCTTCTTAATGTGCCATCAACTCTTCCTTTCACTTCTCCTTTGAGTCACCTCTTCGTAGGATCACCTAATCTATTATCAACTAACTCTTCCTCTCACATCCTCAGCCTCTAAACATAACTGAAATACGTAGACAAATAGTGCTGAGATGACTTGTCAAAAGTCTAATCACATCCGTATCCCATTTCTCACAATATATTACAAGTTGACCTAAAAATGTTGTGCATTCACGGTTCACGTGTACACATACAGAATAAAACTTTGTGCAGAGGATTATTAAGTGTGCCCTGACCATTCTGGGTGGTGTCTATCAAATGCAGTGAAGCGCTTCCGCCAAGTCCAGTCTGGAGGGAAGAGGAAGGCAATTTATGTACGTCAAAGAGCTGGCCTCCACCTAGGGGACAGGATGTGGTAGAACCCAGAACCATGGCCTGCATCCTGAACTCTATGAGCTGCTTAGCCCTGCACTCGACATGGGACTCCGATATAATTGCTAATTCTTCCAGAGGAGGACTGGATGTTAAATGTCAATGTGTCTGTATCGCTTAGTAACGAAGCCTCTCAGGTATCGAAAGTTGGCATTGATGCATGGTCAGATTTTCAGTCCAGCTTACTTATTCTTTGATCAGTCGTTTTCTTTTATCAGCTGTCATAATTTACTAATTAATAATAATTAGGAACGTTTTTCTACAGTTGCTTGTGCTTGGTATTCAAACTCACAAATTGTGATTTTGAACTAATGATGGCTCTAGATGAAAATTCAGGGTTGATTGCGGTGGACAGTCAGATAAACAGATCGACCTACTGTATAGAACAACATTGGCATCCCTAAAACCAAAACACCAATCTAAACCATTGGTGCATGAAATATTACTTAATAACTTAACATAAACCAGGCAGATGTAAATGTGTGAGGATACTTTTAAATCAGCACCTCAATCAATCAGGCTACTTAGTAAAATGCCTTTATCTGCTATAACACAATGAATTGATACATTATCCCTCCCTCTTCATGCATATCTCAACAATGCCTGTGACATTACATTTGAAGGTGTTTTATGAATAATTTCCTCATGGTTAATCAAAATATTAGTTGCTGTGATGAAGTAGCCAAAAAAGGATTCAAATAAACAATAAACTCTGACCAGTGCTGTGAACCCCAGGAAGAGTATCTGCCCCTGACAGTCTACAATAGCACACTTGACATAGACTTATCTGCAATTTACTGGATCACTATTCCTGCACTGAAATTTTTTGTCACTATCTCCAGGCGAAATCAGAAAAAATCAATGGCGGCCTCTCCTGCCTGGGCTACCCTTCAGAGATCTTAGGGGATAGAAGAGACAGACTATCGATCACTTCATCAATGTACTGTAACTTCAGAAGGAGGAGAATAAAGGCTTTTTTCTGAGGGTGAGAGGATTGGTTTTGTGGTTTGGTACACAAGGTCAGGGATGACAGTTGAATACTGATAGCTATAACAGTGTAGCAATACCCATGTTGACAGAAACACATGTCCTTTAAAGACCTTTCCTTTCCATCTACCTCCACTGCCACTAAGCTGTAGAGCTCCTGACATAGAAACAAGAACACACAAACGATGGAAACCGTGCATCTACACTCCTGTATGTTCCAAAACCACACCCACACACACCAACACACACACCAACACACACACACACACACAGACACACACACACAAAGCACCCCATCTTCCCCTCCTTTCTCAGGGCCAAACAAGCACCATCATCCTTCAATGTCATCTCATCGATTGATCCGCTGCTTAAGCCCCTGCCGTGAGTCGGCATTGGTCAGATACAAAGCCACACAGGGCAATTCATCACTGAGCCCCAAACACTTAGTTTGACAGTCAGATAGGGAAGAGGAGGAGGAGGAGGAGGAGGAGGAGGAGAGACTGATAGAAGGAGAGGGGGAGAGGAGATGAAGCAAGGAGAAAGGAGGGAGAAGAAAAAGTGGAAGGGGAAAGGGAAACACTGATAGAGAAAGAGCAATTCATGTGGAAAGAGCTGAGGGTCTTTCTCAACCCAGCAGCACCTTGTCCATACGGGACTTCTACATCTGAAATACTTCTAAACATCAGTGTCAATGATAGCTTGGCTCTTGCAGTCACCTCCCGAGCCTCACAGCTGTACAACGTACAACCGCCTCTTTTTGTTCAGGGGTGTTAATGACAGGTATACTGCACCGAGAGAGAGAGAGAGAGAGAGAGAGAGAGTTAGAAAAGAAAGAGACAGAGACAGAGTGCAGTCCAGACCTTCTGTGGCTGGAAGTCAGGTAGCATGAAGCAGGTGGCGCCCACCCAGAGCGGGCACAGCAGCTTGTTAACGATGCCATGCACGTGGTGGAGCGGCAAGGTGTGGAGGATGACGTCATCTCTGGACCACGCCCACTCTGAAACCAGACCCTGGACCTGAGGGTGAGGGGAGACACTGGAGGTCAGCATGTCTTATCGCCTTCAGAATAAATCACCTCCGGCTTCTGCTGTTGTCACAACTTGTTACGATATTTTGTAGCGCTGTGATGCAGTTTAACCTGCTGTATTCACGGCTCAATTAGTAATTTCCTGGTTTTGGAATAATGACTTCTGAAAATTATTATAATCACCAACTGCATTATAGTCTGTGTTTGATTTATCACATTTAAGAATTTAAGAAACCAGTTGTTATTATGAAAGTCCTGAATTGTAAATAGCATATTGCTGGACTATTTCTCACAGAATTTAAGCCTCCAGTTATTTTTGGAATGAAGGATGTGAACGTCTAATTTCCTCTACTCAACTCAAGTAAAGTCAATTTTATCCACACTATAGAGCTCAAAATCACAAATTTGTCTTGTACAACATACAACGCCCTCTATCCTTAGACCCTTTATTGAAATTAGGAAAAACTCCCCTAAATCGTCATTAAGGTTAATTTAGTTACCAAAATTAGATTTAGTAATTATGGAGGGCATGGAAACTGAACTTCATCCTTGTGGTTTTGAAACCACTTATGATATTGCTTAGCAGTATACTAGGGAACTGTGTCTGTTTAAACAATTTTTGGCTGTGAATGTCAAGTTATAGAGGAACATGTGAAATATGTGTTACAATAGACTTAATCTAAACACCACCTTTAAGTAGTTATATTGTTTAACTTCTGTTAATGCAACTAAAAGGGGATTTGCACTTTTGTACTTTTTATTGAATTGCATTATATTAAAGATGTCTTTGGGTTATTGTGTCCTGTTTGTCTAAGCAGATAATGAAGTATAATCTTGCCTGGTTAATAAACAGTGAAACTACCACCAGATCACACTGCTGACACACTTTGCAAAGACACACATGCAATCAGAGCTCAGACCTCATGTTAGTGTTTTCTCAGAGTCTGTATTTGAATTCACAACGCCAACAACTAGGCCATGTAGGTCAGTGTGGAGTTGTCTTTTTTTTACGGATGTTACTGCAGTTTCTGATCACTCAGATGGCATTCAGTACCCCTCTGACACTGTTCATGATGTTGGCATCTTTAACAAACATCATGCACAAAACACACCACAGGCACAGTGCACCTCAATAATTAGGTTACGTAGCAGTTCCCTTTTCCATTCACTAGGAAAAATTGCAGCATTGCTGTCTGTGTGGGCGCTATTATGCATTTCAATATCCTAAATGATGCAAAAAAAAATTCAGTGTACATATACACGTCAAAGACATCAGAAATGGAACATGGGGATCAGAATGGTTGTCTTAAATCCAAGCTTAAATTTGCATGCTTTTTTCTTTTCAAGTTTGTCTCAGGTCTTTATTCACATTAACCTGACAGAGGAGCTTCTCAGGAATTCTGACAACTTGATGTTGTTGCCTTCTAGGAAAACAGACAGACTCACTTAATCATTCACTCTCTCACTTCCCTGGGCTAACCAGAGACAAATGAAGTTCTGGTTTCTTTCAGAGTGATTTAATTTTCCACACTATTGGACATGTAGGTCAATTTTGCTTAAAAATATACAGGAAAATCTTCAGGAGATCTTTAATGGCATAAATTAGTGATTATTTAGAAAGCTTGACTGGAGCAAATGAGGAATGATGCTAATCAGGGAGTCAAATGTGGGAGTGGGGATGTCTAACCATCTTGCACTTGCACTCAAAAACATGCATACATTTTATGTGTCTATATTTATATATATATATCATCTCTGCCTGAACTGCATGAAATATCCTGTAGAGAGAATTAACTTTAAAAAAAACACACTTATACTGAGTTCTAAGCCTTTGTCAGACATAGGGACTTTTGATTTCTGTCAAAAAATAATTTAAAAGAAATGTGATACTATACTAGTAATTTTGCACAATTTAGCCCATGAAATTCAGCATATTGATACTTTATTATGTAATCATACTGTGTATTTCATGGGGTAAAATGTGTGAAACGGCCGACACACACCACAGCCTGTGTGTGTATCTTTTACATGAGAGCACTTGGCGATTTATCGCAGCAAATACAGAACACCATATAAGTTTTGGTCATACTAGTTTCCATTTATTTCAATAAGGTATGTACTTATGATGAGGGTTGTTTGGAATTTTTTTCTTTATAACTGAATTTATGAAAACATTTGATAAAAAAAAGCATAGTATTCAGCCATATTTTATGTAAACACAAACATGGACGGCATGAAAAAGATACTGTACAATTTGCAATTTCTTCATTGAAAAAGTAGATTTCTGACTCTGAAGTCAAGCACCTGAACACACCAACAAGGAGGCCTTTAAAGCCCCCATCCCTCCAAATACTCTGACGACAGTGTGCAATTTTAACTAATGTGTTACAGCCAGTCACAGTCACATTCGAGTAGTAAACAAGTCTTTTTTTGTTCGCTATTTGTAGAATATCTGGACAGGACACACTGACTGAGGAGGGGTCAGGACATTATATAAAAGGCAGGAAGGTAGACTACAAACAGTCCTAACACTTATATAGATACAGTATTTTTGAGGCCGGTACTGATATGGACATTTATGGACTAGGGTGGACAAAAAAACTATTTTAGCGTTTAATTACTCTAAAACTGTTTTATGATTAGCGGTCATAAGGGTTCAGGGTAACTTAAGAGATACAAAGAGCCTATAGCCGGTTCACACAAAACCCACACTGCTCGTTATTTTAAATAGTCACAGCTTTTTAGTCCATTAGCACCAGCTGTACCATCCTCTGCTATGTCAAAGCTGCCAACCTTTTCCTCTTCTGATAAACATTTAACCACGAGCTTATGAGTGTAGGACAAAAAGAAGTTAAAATTGTAATTTCCCTCCAATGTAGTTATCATAGCTCTTTAATGTAATTATGGTTTAAAAGACAACATTTACCATGGCTTGGATGTTGCTATGCGTATGTAGAACTCCCTTGGGTCTCCCTGTGGTACCACTAGTGTAGATGATCATGGCTGGTTTATCAGCCCAGTCTGTGATGGCCGTCTCCTTCTCCTGAACGTCTGCCCCATCTAAAGCGCCCAGGTTAGAGGTAGGGGGCAGTGTCAGGCATGGCAGCCCCAGCCTCTGCGCCAGTGGCTCGAGAGCTTCAGCATAGGGATGCCCTGCCACCAGCAGCGAACTCTGGGAGTCAGAGATGATGTACTCCAGTTCGGATTGAGGGTGTTTTCGGTAGAGTGGCACCGCCGTCCCACCGCTCATCCAAGCCGCCCACTGTGCCACTGTATAGGAAGCATCATTGTCACACAGGAAGGCGATTCGTGCTCCTTCCAGACCCCCAAATTCGTAGTTGAGAGCGGTACTGATTCTACCTGCAAGACCTAAGCTGCTGCAGTACAGCTGCTTGTAGCTGTGGCTGCCGCTACTGTCTATGATAGCAAGCCTATCTCCAAATTCTGGAGCTCTGGCAAACACTGGCTTCTGGTTTATCCTTGATGATGGTGCTGTAGTCCATCTATGAGCCCTTCTTTGAGCCACAGTTCCCAGTAGCCATTGCCCTGGCTTTGACGGGCAATAAGTTCTGTGAAGAGTGGCTTTCCAGTGAGGCAATGTCCACCTCAGAGAGTGGCAGGCAGTAGCAACAAATCCTGAGAGCATGTTTGAGACTCAGCTGTTCAGAGTTACAACCTCAAGATGGCTCCATCTTCAGTCTCTTGCATCCGCTCATATCAGAGAACATCTGTGAGTTGGCAGGAAAAAAGGCATGTGAGCTTGTGAGTTTTGTCGAGGAGTACACAAAGTTTGAAATCTTCCCCCGAAAGGCAAATACCGTATGAATCTAATTATCCTCCTGACATCCTGTAATATTCAATCCCACCAATTGGCAATCACTTCTCCTTCACTTCATCATTCATCTAGCATGCTACCATTTAACACAGACTACTCGGCATGCGGCCTAAATGTAGTTTCTTCTATCATTTTAAACATGGTAAGCAGAAAGAGGGGCAGATAGAAAAAAACAAAATGATTACTTGATTAATCGATTAGTTGATTGAGAGGAAAAATTAAGTTAGATTGTTCAAATTGAAGCAGCAGTGGTGGAAATATCCGGACTTCTTGTCTCAAGTATCCCGCATAACACTGGATCCCACATCTGCCATAATACAACTCATTACAACCCACACCTCCAGTTTGTAACGCAGGCTTTCTGCTAAACATCTGAAGGCTCAAGCCCAAGCCGACATAACACCATCAGGATTATTTTGTCAGACTTTGGAAAGCTCCCCCCAGAGCACCAGAAAGCATTAGACAACTGTTTTCATAGAGTAGAGTAGTACTCAGTTGATGTGTAAAATTGGTGAGGTGTCCCTTTAATTATCAACAATTTTGAGTTTTTTGACTGTAGGTCGGACAAAAACTCTGTCTATGATCTTTATTTTTAAAACCACTGTGGTGAAAAAAAAAATCTCCCGGAGAAGAGGTTCTTTATCACAAGTCTTTTATTACACGAAAACACTAAAGACCTGGAGTAACTGAACTGAAACTTACACTTAATTCCCGCCTCCCAACCTGAGGTCAGACTCCCTTGTTTGAAAGTCTGTTTAAACAGCAGCTCAACATGTCACTTCTGTTTAGACAGCCTTTGGACCATAACAGGATATTCTTACGAAATCATACGAAAACATCATTTTCAGTAACTCACGTAACTGAGACAATAAAAGCTGGGTCATGTGTGAACTTTTTACAACTATTAAGTCATAAAGTTATTCAGTGTAACAGCGAAACGACGTTTCTGTTCATTCAGTAATTGACACTAACGTTGCTGGACTCATGTTGAGCATTGTGGTTTGAAGAGCTCGTCTCGTCTTTTTGACCGAAACACGGACAATTCAAATCCATGTTTCTACAGCGAATTATATATGGACATTTATTTAGTAAGACCCGTGTTCCGCTGTGCACATATCCCCTTTAGTTCATATTCACCTTACCTAAAACAAAACCCGGTACGTCTTGTAGTGAAGGACGGCGTAGCGGCATTAATCTTCCGACATGAAACACACGCCGCCTGAATGGTTCCTGCCTCGTCAGTACATACAACAGACCCAGCTCTTGTGTGGCGACTGAGACTTTATATGTTTATATGACTTTATAAATGAAAATATACTTTAATGACGTTGTACTTAATTCTTTTAGACATTTCACTACATGAACATATGCACACGCTATGAGATCATGTAACCTCTGCAGAAGATTATTGAATTGTATTGCTCTTAGGCTGAATTGATTTAGCCTTTTTAGATCAATTTCAGCCTTATTTCATTTTGATATTTTGAAGTTTAAATGTTACACATCCAATGCAGTGCTTTGTGCTACATGCAAGAGGCTCACTGGGGCTACAAGCATGACTTGTGTTGTTGTCTGTCCTCCTGTGGTTGTTAATTCACCTTGGTGGTTGCTGGTAAGAACCGCCCCCATTTCTGAAGACCTGCAGATCCAGCGGAGAGGCTGCTCACCAGAGACGGGGACCCGGAAAGGGAGAGTGCAGCATACTGCTACCCCACACAGAGCTGTGTTTGGCTTTAGATCACATGCCAGTCCTACCGCTCAGTGTGCCAACTGGCTTGGCTGTCTTCATCATCACAGTGCAAGTGGGCACATTCAGCCGCCAGCTGGCAGTCGCGGGCCTCAGATAACAGAATGGTACAGACATGGCACACGTTCAAAAAGTTTTCACTTCCCTCCCCAAACCCCCTACACTGCAAACAAGGATGGCATGTTCCTAGCGAAATTGGAGCCTTTGTTTCAGAGAACTCCCCTCCACTCTCAGGAATAGTATCGTCAAAGACCACTCGTTCCCATTCGAGGGGAAAACTCTATTCAAGGGGATGCTATGCTACCCCAGCAGCTATAATTTCCAGAGAATCCTTTATTTGTTGGGCATTTGCACCGCCTTTCGTCTTTTTTTGATGCAGATGGCACTGCCGCTTTTTCAAGGATTCAACCTAAAAATGACCGAATGCCGTCTCCGATGAAGCGAAATAAGGCACAGACGACCGACAATGTTTTTGGATTTGCTTCCTGGAAGTTGGCCATATTTTTGACATGCGTTATATGGGGACTGGAATCTGAGCCACTGAGAGACTTATTTACAGCTACTGGAGACAAGGCAGGGATGGATGAAGAGTGGAGGATAATAAATTGCATCACGTAGATGTCTGTTTGACAGGGGCGAGAGGACAAGGCATGGCTACCATAAGGAGTTATGGTTACAGTTATGGCGAAAACATGATTAGACAGAGTATCTAGTAGAAGCTGGCATTCTGCTGCAATGGCCTGCTGCCAACACACCATTCAGCAAAGACCACCTGAAAGGCTTGCTACTGATAGGCAGGACGGCCGCAAGCAGGCGCCAACTCCCATCTTGGCAAAGCAATGCATCAGAGGAAAAGAGAAAGAGGGAACGAGGGGACCCCCCACAGATCTGTGATAGAGGCTGAGATGGTAACACAAACCGTGGGGAGTACCCAAGCATGTGTCAGGTTGGCATCAATGTGAGAATGTCTTGGCAAGCGCTCCGTTCTCTCCCCTCCCACCCCAGCTCAGACGCAAACACACTGTTGCCCTGCTTGGAACACATGGTACATCAGCAGCGGCATCTGGCCGCGCTGACTCCTGGCAGCTGCGCTTCGTCTTCGCCAGTTGGGAGTCTTGGCACTGCCACTTCATCAACTACCTGTGGCTCCTCCCGGGTAAAAAGGCGAGCGATGAATTATTCCGTGGCTGCAGCTGCAAACTTGACTTTCATCCAAGAGATTCACTGTAAACATATGACTGCCTCACGGAGCACATGCCACCCACATACTAATGCATGGTTGACAACAAAGCTTGTTTTCTGCAAAGGGACTGTGTTCACATGTGATGGCATGGTTCATTTGAGGTGAAAGATGACAGATGCTCTGTGAAGAGGCCCAGGGAGAAACAATCCATGGACAACTGGAAGCTCTTGGCTTATAAAAAGTAATTCCTTTAAAGCCTCAAATCTACAAAAGCACAGTGAGCAAAAAGCAAACATAAGTGGCTGTAACATAACATTCAGAAAGGAAAAGCATTTTGGGCTCAGTGCTCTTCATTGGGCAGCAGCAGCAGCCCATCTCTTTGTGTTGGGAAATAGCGTTGAAAGATCAAATCAAAAGGCAGCCAAGGATTACACTGAAAGGAATTTCCCTCCCATTTTTATAATGAACAAATGGTTGGGTGACCTTTCAACTCAGCAATTATTGCCTCAGATTCCATTTCTAATGGAGGTTTTCACAGCCAAGGACGTTTGCCTGGAGTGTTTTGAATACATTTTTGCTGTGACACCATGGATTGCTGAAAAAGAGTAGGACAGCTTTGTCTGAAGATGACCTCCCATCTTGAGAAAGAATTTCCTGTGGCATCTTTGTGAGATGTGCTCACAAAGATTTAATTTGTTACATCTTGTTTTGGAAAGCATAAGATGATAGACAGTATAATGTAATGTTGCTCTCTTTAATTCTTGATTATTTCATTGGCACTATTTCTTTTTTACCTGTTGACATGGAATATACCATCTATTGGTCTGGATGATTGCATTTAATCACTGAGGTACATTTAATGCCAACTCCTCTCTGTCTGTCCAGAGATGTGTTTGGGTTCTTTTACACTCTCAATTGATTTTTCTAGTAGAGAAGCCCCCACGTTACCAGGGCAAAGACCTAAAGCTTTCAATTTATCCGAAACGTCAGCTGTTATGCTATCCAAGTTTAATAGCAGCACTTTGTAAAAAAAAAAATTAAAAATTACAGTGTGTTTATGTGATCACAGTTACAGTATTAAATGGCAATATTTGCAGCGACTCAAGTTATTGATCGTATAGTTTTGGCTCTGTTTATACCTGAAGTAAAGTCAAGCAAAGCAGTAGAGGGAAGAGAAGTTTAAAAAGCAGAAAGTCAAATTAAATGTTAGGAATTCTCAACATCTACTGGCTTTCTTCAGAGTTCGTGGTTTGCTCTTGGCTACTTGAGCACTGCGTGACCCAATTTGGATTAAAAACTTGTTGTGTTAGTATTTTTTTCTAGCCTTGTTTCAAGAGAAATGTAGCTGACAAGCTGTTAAAATCTGTCAAAATTCGACAACCTCTATTCCTTACACACACATACATACACACACACATGCACATATTATCTCACTTTTTTCTGTGGGTGTTAGTCATCTGACAGTGACCCGGTGGGAGTTTTTTCTCCATCTGTGTCGGTCTGACCCATTTTAGCCCTCGGCCACGTCCAACTGTTCCGTTTCCCAAACATATGTGCGGTGGCAGGGGGATAAGAGAACCGTCGCCGCGCGGGACCTGCAGACGCACACTGCAGATATGACACTGGACCCTGCTTTCCTGTCTGTCTACTTCCCACAGCATATGCCATCATCAATACTGGCCCTGAGGATTCACACCTTAGTGATTTGACAAAACACCACTACTGCTACTGCTCCTCCTTCCCCCTGCTCTGAGTCAAGGTGTCTGTCTGCGTTATAAATTTGATTGTCTGACAAAGTGAATTTATAAAGATTTATTCCTGTTAATGCACTGTGTTTGTTTACTGTTGGACAATATGTGCTTGCCCTCATTTGGCCTCCCCTGATTTTCCGTTGTCGTCATGACTCTGCATCTCATTCATTGCTTAACCTTTCTTATTCAGTATTTACATGTTTTTCTTCTGTTCCTACTGGCCAGCCCTTGATTGGGCGCTTGACATGGTGGACAGACTGGCTACACTATCTGTGCAGATCATAACACTAGCCAGTGAGGGCAGAATAGGCCAACCAGAAGAGGGATTGGGGGTTTTTCCAAGTGGTCCATGTTGGCAGATGAGATGGTATCATTGCACAGAGCCAGGACCCACTGGGGACTGTGGGGTGTGAGGCACATATGGGCAAACAGGCTGCTGATGAGCTGCTTACATGAGCCTCTCATCATGGCCATAGAGAGAGAGGCCTCCACCAGAGGATTTGAAGTGACTATATGCTGTGGGTCTGCATTGTTTGGGTTGGCACAGGATTGCAGATTCAAGCTACTTAGAGAGCAGATATGTTTGTCTGCAGAGATGCTCTCCCTTTAGATTTTCATAAAATGCCATCCAAATTCATTGGGGACAAACACTGTGCAACAAAAAAGGTTATATAAAAATGCATGCAACTTGTTATTGTAATTTACACGATCTCTGAATAACAGAGGCAGACGGCGTAGTCAAATGGCCGGAATAAAGTTGATTTAACTGTAGTCTTAAGGTAACTCACCCTAAATAAATTATATCCAACATCCTGACCTTCTGGCTGTAATAAGCTTCAGATTGCTCCGGAATTTTTTGATGGCTTTTCACTAATGTCTTATTGATTCTCTCCTTTCCCTTTTAACTCACACACATGAAAATGGAAACTATTCTGCAAGACAAACGACCAGGACTTCCGCCCCCGTCTAATTCAGCACACTAACTCTGTCCTGCATCCTCAACAATATGCTGCTTCTGAACATTGTTCACGATACAGCTTGGATAAAACTAAATTCTCTGAGGACATATCAGGAGATGGGGGCTTCTAATCCCTCTGGAAGCCTTGCAAATGTTTGTCATGTTTTACGTCTGTTTAGCTTATGTGGCTATGCAGGAAAAAAAACTAAATTTATTTTTTCTGCCATGCAAAGAAAGCATCTTTCTTGTTCCGTCTTCTGCAAGCATTCACATAGTACAGGCAGGCACACGCACCCTCACTTATGAGGGGCCGTTAGGGACATTATTCAGAATTTCCATGCATATATATATATATATATATATATATATATATATATATATATATATATATATATATATATATATATATATATATGTGTGTGTAGTTTTCCTCTCACATACACATATGAAACCACTCATTCACATACAGCATACTGAAATCTTCTCATAAGACATACTGAAATTCTTTCATATAACACTCTTTTTTTCAATAGTAGGCCTAACTGTGAATACTTTTCAATAGTTTATATAAAAAGTTTTCACAATACTTTATGAGAGCATTTTAACTGTGTATATGAGCACATTTTACTATATGCGTGAAAGCTTTTTATTAGACTATGTAAAAGATTTCACTAGTTTTTATGAGAGTGTTTAAGTTGTGTATGTAAAAGCATCTTACTTGTATGAGTGTGAGGTTTTCAGTATAGTGTGTGAATGAGCTTGGTTTCATATGTGTATGTGAGAGGCACACTACATGCATATATGCATTGTAATTCTGAATAATGTCCCTAACAGCCCCTCATACCCACTCGCCCTCACACATACATAGACACACACAAACACACACACTCTGAGGCTGCCAGGCGGCTTGGGTGGTGTGTTGTTCTCTGGGAGACAGTGCCATATGTTGTCTAGCCTCCCAGGGAGGACAGAGCGTACTGCTGTACTGCTGTCCTGACTCTAGAAGCAGGACCCCACTTTAGTGCAGCATGTCACCTATTGGTAGTCCTAAAACTCAGCTCTATTTCTGCATTTTTTGTAATGTACTTTTCAACTTGCTAATATCTAGATTGAACCCTCCTGACAGGGTAGGTGCACACTTAGTTCCCAGCATCCCTGTCTTGTTGGAGAATAGTAAGTGCTACCAGCAGTGCAGTGTGAACACTTCTGGCAAACTGTAAACAAGTAAAGAGCTGTTGAGATAATCCTAAACAATGGCTAACCTTGCAGTCAGTGAACCTGTCACTGCCTCTGGACATCTGCAGATTAGAATATAGTGAAAAGGCAAAGAGAAAAAATAGAAGCTTTTGTTCAGTAAAGCCATCTTCGGTTTTTTAGAGACCTTGGATTTGTCCTTTCTTCTCATTTTTAAGAGAAGGAGAGACTGTGAGGAAAAGAGAAAAGAGTAGACACTAAAATCATAGAGTGCAGAGCGATGAAAAGAGTGTGTTTGGATACCTTTGGTCTGGAGTGCGGGGAGGTGATGGGTGTGTTTGTTGAGAAGGGGATGAAAGAAGTGGGTATAAGAGTGTGTTTGTGCATTGACTTGAGGGGTAGTGGATGCGTGTTCAGAATTTATCTTATCTGTGTGTTCATTACTATTTTGCATTTCAGGCAGAGAGCTTGGGTGCTCCACTAAATCGCAGGAAGGATTGTTAGACACGCGTGTTATTAATTTTTTCAGGGTCCCTGTGGCGTCTGTATGAATCTTAATGCTGCTGACTGGGCTGCAGCTCTATCGACTTTCTTTAAAATATGAAGAAGCTTTGCTGGAAGCGCCTGGGGTCATTAGCTGAAGAGTAGGCGCAAATCCCTCACCGAGCCTGCTCTGGCTTCGCCATGTTAAATGTGCTCTTAAAATATTCATAATCATACTCTTGCCTGCACACACGCACATACACACATGCACTCACACATACACACACACCCACCCACACACACGAATGCACACAGACAATGCACAAGGGACATAAGGGGATCAATATTAAAATGTATTCCTGCTTTGGTGTGCGGTTAATTAGCTGCGGTTCTTTTAAACCATGAAGTTTGAGAACAGATTAACAGTATCTTTTTGTACACAAGATAATATTTACTTCTTCTGCATCCGTGCGATGAAATGTAGATCAGTGGATGTTGACATATGGAAACCAAAGAAAACAATAATTTTATTTTGTACTGTTCTTTAATATTTTACAAAAGCATTTTAGTTTCATATCATGATAAATGAAATATGTTGTGGCGTGTTTTTCACAGACACACTGTGACTTATTCTATACTGCTGTAACTGTATGTTTTTACATTTCTATAATGCAGTGTGGATTTGCACTAAATCTGCATTCAGTGTTTACAAACTGGCATTTGAGCCACTACAATGAAATGGTGAAATCATGAGTTTCCAGTAAATTCACTACTTTGTCTCCTTCTTAAAACGATTTCTTGTTTTTATTATTATTTCAAACCTTTATTTTAATATAAATTTTATCTATTTAAATTTATATTAAAATAAAGGTTTGAAATAACAACCAGACTCAGGTAGTGTCTCATTACTTCAGTGAGTTATATACAAATATCAGATCATCAAGTCATGATGTGGACATTATTACAGCTTGAAACTGTGTTTTTATGACAGGGTGTATTGATCCTTAGAGTATTGACCTTTGATCTGTTGGACTTTATAGGGTCACTGGTGTGATTTCAGCCAAAAAAGGGTCATTTTGAAGCCGTGTTAGGATCACTGTGAACCTTTGTAGCAGCTAACACTGTAGATCAGAGACTGGTATAGATAGCATTAGTCAGCTGTTGTGTATTTATGATTGTTTCATGTGTTCATATAAGTTGTACACATGTGTTTAGATTGCTGTCTGGTTCCTCTTTGGGAACACTCCTTCCTTACAGCTGTTGGCTCTGGCTTTCATTATCCAATCACCGCTTTTGACTTCCTGCAGTCTTTGTTGGGAGAGTCTAATATGTCAAAGTCTCTTGAGAGAGTACAAACTGAAAGAGATGATCTGCAAAGAAATGATCTGCAATGCTTGCATTAAGACATTTTCAGAGTTTGGAGACAACACATTTATGATTTCTATCAGTGCTAGTTTTATCAGGAAAGCAAGGAGTGCAATAAATGCAGTTTGACTGATTCATGTTTTTGGAGGCGCTGATATACAGTATATGCAAATATTACGTTTCTTTATAATTGAACTTTGCCTTGTCAACAAAAATAAACAATATTTATACAGTTAACAATACTGTAGCTATTCTTGGCAGCATAGAAAATCCTCTGAAACAGCATTCAGACCCCACTGAATTCAATTATAATAATGTTCTTTTAGGCAGTGCAAGTTTACAAGATAAATCTAAAACTGTAAACTGACCTTCGTTAAAATTTACAACAAAATGTGGTGCCCTGGTGCTAGAGGTTTTAGGCTCTGACCATGAATTACAAGTCCCTGGTGCCAGGAATCTGGCTTGGGACTTATATTGCATGTCATTCCCTATCTTTCTGCATTTCCTGTCATCTGTCTGCTGTCAACTCTCTAATGAAGGCATAAAGTGCCCATAAAATACTTCCTATTAAGTTAGTATAATCTTTAGAAAGGAGAACAGTGGTAGATTCCATCCTCACATTTTCAAAATTGTTGCTATGACAGTGTAAACAAGATTGTTTAAACAATTTTAATTGGACAAATGAAATATATATTTTTCTTTGCTGTCTGAATGCTTATGCTGAATGGTTTCAAGTTTTCTAGTTGTTCAAATATAGGACTTTAAAACATACTCTAATAATTAGAAGTGCACACACAAAACTCTCTTGATAGGAGGGTCAGAGTCAATATAACTTAAAAAAATTCCATAAATAAGCGAATAGATGAAGTGTAACAATGGAATCATTTTTTTTTTTTGCATCTATAGATTAATTTTTTTTAACCTACATATCTTACATGAACTTAATATATTAGCAAATAGAGAACCTGTGTGACCTTATGATGACTATTATGATTCAGGGCTCTATCATCTACTTATCTCTTCACTCTCAATTCAAGTGAGCTCCACAAGGACTGACCTTACTGACCTAAAAGCCCTTGAAAACAGCTTCAATCAGTGTGATCACATGTAACTGAAATATTTAAACATTTTAATAGTAACCCTCTTATATGTGTTAATAATGATGCCCTGCAACTGGGCGTAAACGAAAAAAATCAACTGTGTCATACACACTGTCCCATGGTTGGTTGTAATAATTTGTACAGTAAAGAGATCCTGACTGAACTAATCATTAGCTGAACGTGACTATGAACATTCTATTTTTATCTCCTGGGTAATTCGACCGGGGGTGAAGTTATGACCCATCAAAGGACTCCAACGTGTGTGAGACAGGTGCTGCGGTGGAGATCAGGCCAAAACAATCATGTTGCTACAGAAAGGCACAGCCTGCCTAATTGATGGCTGTTTGTGTGGCATGATGCTGGACAATGGATCAGGGCTGGCAGATGTAACGGGGGGTGAATGATACACACAAATCCACTGAGAACAATACCACAGGAACAATGGGAGCAGGCAAGCACACGTGTGTGTGTGTGTGTCCAGAGAGAGGCAAAAAGATGCAAGAGAGGGTGCAAGAGAGAAAGTGAGGGGAGTCCATAAGTTATTATTTACTTAAAATAAGAATTACTGCATTAGCACATAAGATATCATTATTACAGTAAGTCAAGTTAGTATCACTGCTTTGGTAGTGGTATTAAAATGTCCTTTATGTGAGTGTTTCATGCCACTACATTTCAGAAAGGAATACGATAATTCACCTCTTATATTTTATTATCATTAATTTACTTTATTAATTACTTCGACTTGGTTCTTAACCCCCAATTCATCATGTTTTAACAGTTGTAGGTGTAGCAGTGCTAACTTTAATTTTACTGTAAAGCAAAAGTAACAGAAATACAGTAGAACAAGCAAAAAGGAAAAAGAAGAAGAACTATGTACTTTCTACTGCAGTATATAAAGGCTGTACTTATCTGCCACCTTTAATGGTTTCATACAATATGACAACTACCTAACGGTATAAGACGTGCAGTAGTTAGATCCAGCAGCACCTGCACCAGCTACACCATTACAATGCTGCTAACAAATTAAGACATTAATATTTAACAGCTTGGAAGGAACCAGTCTTTCGAATGAGTCATTTTAATACATTGGTTCAATTTACAGCTAATGCTTCCTTAACTTAAATAGTTTTTAATGGATTATTTGTACATTGTGGTGCTTCCACCTTCTACTTAGCTTAAAAGGATATGGATACTTTTTTTCCACCACTGCTTACCTGTTGATTAAAAGTTTGGCTACTATATTATGAACTTGCTGTATACCGTGGTTGCCAATTTGGGTTGTGGCCTTTCAAGGCGACTCAAAGTCTACTCCTGACCTTTTGTCAAAGGTTGCATATTGTATAATTTGCGAGCATGTCAATCAAAGTGAAGTTTCCTTCTCAGATTGTTTAATTACAATAGTTTTTAGAGACGGAAAAGGGTGAAATGATCAGTATTTTTACAATATAAAAAGGAAAACTTACACAACGATGTATTTTGTGACCCCCTGGGAGATCCTGACCCCAGGTTGGGGAACCACTGCTGTAGTTAACCTCAGATTCAACATTAGCATCATTACTGTTGTAGAACATGAATGCATCAAAGAGGAAAAGGTGTTAAAGGATGTTTTATATGGCAAGAACATTTAACTTTCACTACGGAAAAAGGCTTCAGTGGTATGTATTGATCTGTGTGGAGCTTAATGTTGGTCTTTATGGCTACACTGCGGTTAGACAAGCCAGTAGGAAAACTGCTTGCTCCAGCCCACCGTTATAACTGAATCACTCCATTAGGTGAGTATTGAAACTGTGGTCACTCTCCACAATATTTAGTGATTATATATGGCTGCAAATTGAATTATTCAAAATGCAATTCAGTTATGAGCAGCATGTAAAAACCCAGATAGAGATGGATGTTTTCCATGGGCCACAATGCATTACATCTATACAATAAATTGAAAATGGGAACCATGACAGTGGTCTATGGGACGCAATTACAGGCCGTTCAAAGACAGTAGGGCATGAAAATAACAATGTATGTGTGTGTGTGTGTGTGTGTGTGTACATCTATCTTTGTGAGAATCAATTTGAGTTTTAGATCATGGGAGTGAGGACATTTTTGGAAAGTGAGGACATTTTTGCCTGTCCTCACTTTCTGAGACACCTTCAACGGGCTGTTTGAGGGTTAAGACTTGGTTTTGAGGTTCAGGTTAGAATTAAGGTTAGGGTAAGGGTTGGGGTCAACCATTTAGTTTTGATGATTAAGGTTAGGGTAAGTGGCTAGGGAATGCATTATGTCATTGAATGTCCTCAGAATATAGATGTACAAACATCTATGTGTGTGTGTGTGTGTGTGTGTGTGTGTGTGTGTGTGTGTATTAGTGTGTGTGTGTACAACAGATCAAGAGAGAGAGGAAGCCGTGTGTGTGTCCCTGGGAAAGTGACTGCTGTTTGGCTTGGCCCCCTGTCCCCTCTTCCAAAAGACTGTGAAATCAGAAATTAAACGCTTCACCATCATGAAGCAATTCAGCCTGATATGTCTTCCTCTCTTGTAATTGTTTGTTTATTGGACCCTGTTCAAAAGCAATATTGTGAAGGTCTCTGCAGGCTCTGGGAGCCAGCTTGTCTACTGGAGGAAGGTCACATCACGTCAGTTAGGATACATGGAAAGATAGCACGGACCTAAAAAAAGAAAGTAATGCAGAAGTAACAGGAAGACATGAGAAAAAATGTATATATTGTCCATATATTCTTTATCATTTGTAAGCCTGCTGTGTGTGGCTAAATGAAAGGGCAGAAAGAGGCAACCTGACCAGCAATAACAAGCTGCTGAGTTGGTGGCAGCACAGACCACATTGTTAACTGACCATAGGGGTCATGACCGAAGTGACCTTTTAACCTTTTACTTCTGTGGTCCTTTGTCCACTTTTATTCTAGTCCATTTGCTCTTGCTTGCCATTCTTTTGTTCAGAGTTTTGCACAATATGAGGAGGAGGGGGAAACATGGCTGGGCATAACATTTTAGTTAATGAGAATACAGAGAGAAGAGACATTAAAGACCTGAGAAAGGAGATACAGCGATTTAACAATTCAAGGCAAAGGGAGAAAATAAATAAGGCCAGTAAAGGACAGAAGCAGCAGGAACATGATGTAGAGGACAGTTGAGAATACATTGTTTTCCAGAGGGGAAATATAGAAATGTAAATGCTTTTACATTTTTGCCATTTATTGATAAATTGCTATATATTGGTACACTAAAATATCAATAAAAAAGTGTCCTTATTAGTTATTGTGACTATAAGGAAATGAAGAGCATAGACAGATTCTTAGATAATTCTTGCTTTTAATTTATTTTAAACAGATACCAATATATTTTGAATATATAATATATAATGGAAAAACTTTCCCCACTATGTTTAAAATGTGTTTACTGATAACTTGAATCATATTGCCCACATATCACTCTTAGCTGTAATAATAGTTTTAATAATGGCAGCAGTAATTGTAGTACCAGTAGCAGTAGCAGTAGTAGCTGTAATCAATGGTGGAAAAAGTACTCAGATCTCCTACTTAAGTAAAAGTAGCAGTGACCAAATGTTAAAATACTGTGTTATAAGTTAAAGTCCAGCAGTCAAATTTCTTTCAAAATTCTATAAATATTAGCAACAAAAAGTACTTGTACCCTCTCAAAATGTTATATTACCATATACAGTATCTTGTTTTAATAAATGTATTACTATTGATCTATAATAATATAATATTATTGATTATTGCTGGTCTGTAAGTATTGTATACACTGTTGGGTAGTTTAATTTATAACAATGCATTATGTAAATTAAGAAATCTCAATGTGTAAAGTAACTAGTAACTAAAGCTGTCAAATAAATGTATTCAAGTAAAAGTACAATATTTCACTCAAAAATGTAATGGAGTTAAAATAGAAAACTAAAATTCTTAAGTAAAATGCCTCAGAATTCGTCTCAGGTACAGAATTTAAGTAAACTTACTTAGTTACTCTACATATTGGCTTTAATATTAGTATGTCTGACAATGGCAGCAGTAGTTGCAGCAGTATAATGACTGTACCAGTCTCAGCTTTTCATTTTGGCAGAGGGAGAGGTTTGATTCATTTTGATTATTGAATTCAAAGTTTTTCTTCCTGATTATTGTTGAATCCAAAAAAATATAATTCAACTATTTCTTAAAGCAGAAAAACGCACTGAATTGGCATTATTTACTTTCAATGTAAGGAATGAACCCCTTTTAAACAGATGTGTTTCGTGACAGCTGCAAGGTTTGAGAGCAGGTGTGATGGAGGGATAGAGGAGACTAATTTAGCCTTACTCTTGTGGTGCTAACGAGATCCTCTACAATGTGCACACACACACACACACACACACACACACACACCCATGACATAGAACCAATCATTTGTTCTCAACCCCTCGCATCGCCCACCCCTCCTGGCTGCATGTGTGTGTATGTGTATGTATCCAGGCACACATGCCATATGGACTCACCTAGACACCTGTCAATTGAAGGTAGAAAAGAATGGCAAAGACGGCTAGTGAATAATTCATCTTTAGCAGCAAGTTCTCTGAACCTTCACACTGTGATCCCTGCATCTTACATCTTCCGTCACTCCGTTCTTGGACAAAACAATGAATTTTTCTGATTATAGACAATAAGCAGACCTGGTGTCAGTTACAACCGCTGGTTTCCTGTCTGACAAAGATCAATTATTCTTTATAAGCAATATAAAACTGCAAGGGCATTTAAAAGTCACTTAAATGTTGATTGAGAAATATTATGCACCATGAGAACAAATATTTACTTTGGAAAAGACAATCAACATTAATCAATTGTATAATTATCTTCATAGACATTTTGATGCAACTAAGCAGTGATTATTCATACTTATACAGATCAACCAAGGTGTTCAGTCACACACATTATATACAACTCTGCAAAGATGAACACTTTTACTTTTTGTATTTACATGTGATTACCTTCTGTTAGTCAAATTGAGCAAGGAATTCAAGAAAGAATACTGTTCCCAGATTAAATGGGTACAAGGAGTACTGAAAATAAAAGCTTGTCACTGTGTTGGCCAAAATACTTGGAAATGTCTTACTGTTTCTTTATTGTTTGCTTCCCACATTAAATGCTGATCGGCTTTGGGATGATCCTGCCAACACCTGATGTAATTCTTCATTTTTAAAGATAGAAATCTGACACATTTCTTTTTTATGCGAAATTTAATATCTGTAATAGTTATTTTAGCATGTCAGGCAGGTACTTTCTGTAAGTCAGATAATCATCGTTATCATTCATGTGACGATACACTAGCATACGAGTAATTATGAAACATGTTTGCAAAACACAAAGTTACTCTACCAGACTGTTGTCAATATGCCAGGAATAATTAACATGCTCTTCGCTTTGTTTTCTCTCTTTCAGCCAGCCACAACCAAATCTGTCCCCTAATGAAAGGCTAGAGAGTTGGAACAAAATGTGCATCGAAACTAAGTATCCTACTTTACATACTGCTTTGTGTTACGTAAGGAGAAAGCAATCTCCCTGTGATGGTTTATTTTGTCCAAAAGTTGTATTTTCTGTACAGGCCCTAAAACCCCACTTCCCTTTGTGGTTAGGTTTTGTCACGTCTCCTGTGTAGCATCACTCTTATATGAGCAATTAAGTAAACTAACAGGTGCAAGGCTGCACTTAGTATAGCTCTGTGGTAGAGCACAAACAGCTACAACAAACTCAGATTTTTTTGTAATTAAAAACAAAATAAAACAAAAGGCCAGTACATAGATTCCAAATTCATTCTTTGCCAGTTCACGACAATCCAAGGCCATATAATACATATTAAAGAGCTGTCATTGTTTGAAGCCTGAGCCATGGAAATGAGCACACACTGAGCTGCGATGTTTGAGATGAGTGTGAAATCTGATAGAGGAAACAGACACACAGGAGAAGACTGAGCCCCAGGGCACAGAGATCTCACTACAGCAGAACAGGGAGGAAAAAGGTGTTGTTGCAAACGACTCTGTGCTACTGTGTGAGATATGTGTGTGTGTGTGTGTGTGTGGAGTTTGCTGTGGATGGCAGATGTCAGACCTCTCAGCCCCACCCCCACTACGGGACCACCTGTTGGACCAAGGCCATCTGGAGGGTGGGCCATCTCTCCGGACTGATAGTGCGAGGGTCTGACCCGGCATGCTGACCAGTGATACATGATCGCACCACATGACAGGAAACATCCCGTGTGTTTAGTGCCCATTCTTCTGTCTGTCAGTTTTGTTTGTCCTCTCCATTCATGTCCTTATCTTTCTGTAATTCAGTTTACCTCGCTCTGACTGTTTTTCTGTCAATGTGTGGTAGAGGCAAGAAAGCCAAAATAGGTTTATTTTGACTTTCTCCTTTCACGGAAGACGTTTCGATATTTCATATTAAGAAAAGGCAGAAATAGAAAATAAAAAACAATATATAATATTTTTGCAATATTTTGAGTTTTTTCCAATTTTTCTGTGGTTTCCACTCAGATTTTTTTATACACAAATTAAAAAAGTGCATTGAAACAGGTGGATGGAAATGCACCTACAGTTTACTAGGACACTTGAACAGAACTTAAGCGTTGTTAATGTTATTAGTAACATCTGTGCTTTTTCAACTATTACACGGGAAAACGTTGCTCTGAAAAAGGCTTAATTGCAAGTCCAAGGTCAATTGTATGTGCAGTGTCTCCACCTTAGTGTGATGTTTTATCAAATGCTTAACATGTCTAATTTGTAACTTATCCCCCACTTTTTTCTTAAAAATATATATTTTTTTCTTCAGAGGGACAATCAAGCTCACCACCAGATATAACCATAAAGAAATGTGTCTTCACATAGTTTCTGGCTAGAAATTTATTATGCTCACTTAAAAAAATGTCATGACATGGTATTGGAATATTCATTTACAAGAGCACAATTGAACTTCTACTGTTTCTTTCTCTTTGACATTCAAAGGGAGGAAGGAGATTTGAGCTGTTAAACTAAAGCACATTCATATTTTCCTTTACGGTGTGGTTTCATCCACTTTTTCAGGAACGTTCACACCCTAGATTTGAGAAAAGCAATATTGACAGGATGTGGAAATCACAGGAAACTTACACAGACAGAAGGAACTATTGTGATTCTGCAACAGCCTGCCTCAATGGGTGAAAGAGAAATGTTAAAAAGGAGGTGTATATATATATATATATATATATATATATATATATATAACTGTGTTAGCACTCTGTTGGTGCTCAGGTGAAAAGGTGGTGTGTGTAGATGATTGCATCGACTTAGAGAACTCCATCTGTTAACATCAAACCTCTGTGCTAACACACTGTTGCTGTAAGTGACAAATCACACTGAGTCAGCTAAGACAAGCGTAAATTAAAGCGGAATTAAATTGACCTGCATGAGAAACACACCTACAGTACAGTATACAATGTGTGTACTGCCTTATGTCTGCTCTACTGTATCCCTTCACCCAAAGAAGTTTTCCAATCTTTTTCCAACCAATAATTCTTGTTCCTGTTTTCTGAAAATAAATACCAATTATAAAAAGTGCTGTACATACATATTCATATACTCAATTTTCTACATTGTCTTATGTTCAGTTATGTTCAATAATGTGTCACATGCGTCATTTTTATGTTTATAGTCCCTCTTCGAGTACTTCCTCATGGATCTCAATGAAGTTTTAACTCATCAAGTCTGCTACTATAATATTAACTCTGTTGAGTTAAAATTATTTTTGGTCAAGAGGGCTTTTAATTTGGCATCCCTGCCGAGTAAGTTGAATACCATTCACATCACTGTCAAAAGTAAAACCTTTGTGAACAATGGAAAGCGACATGAATAAATGTGCCAGAAAATTGCCATGGCTCTATTTTTATAAAATAGTGAATGTTTTATAAAGTTGGTTTCAAGTTAAGTGCTGCTAAAGACATGACCATTAAGCATGTGTAAAGAGGGTTTTACTATGTGATAGGCTTGCAATTATGTGGCATACATATTTAGATGTAGTGCAGGAGAGGCACAACGTTACCATCCTGTATGTTTTTATTCTGCCCTATATATCTGCACAGTAAATCATGTCCCTTATCAGATGCATAATAATAGGAATATAATGTTTCAAGGTAATAAAACAGCTGAAGATCCTGAGCAGGGAGAATAGGATTGGGATTACACAATTGAAAATAATGCTGAAAATTGTTCTGTATATTTTTGGTTACACAATAGTATCATGCACTAGATCGCTCTTGGATACTGAAACAATAATAACGATTTTGATTGATTGAATTTTGCCATGGCTTTGAGGTTTACTACTGTACCCACTGATTACTTATGAAGATGCTTGTGTGTCATAATATTCACACACACATGCACTTACGTGTTAGAGTGTTCAAGCATATGTCTGTGTGTGTAACACTCCTGCAAGTGTAATGTACATATTTGTGTGTGTGTGTGTGTGTGTGTGTGTGTGTGCATATGTCCAACTCTGGATTTTATCGCTTGTCTATTTTGGGGTCATATTTGATAAGCCCTTGAGTGATGTGGCAAGATGAAGTGACAGTTTGTCAGAAAGCGGGTCATGGGGCAGTCACTGTGTAGGCGGCCCTCTGCGCCCGTGTACCGGGTATAATTAGGCACTCATTACCATATCAGTCAATTACCAAGAACCACTCTGGGTGCTTTCTCTCAGGAATCTGCCCTTCTGGACACCAGCTCGAAGAAGGACAGATTTTTCCTGGCTGCAGAAGTAATTATTTTTCCTGTCTTCCTCCCTCCTTCCCCTTATTATGATTGCTACTGGTAAAACAATGGCTTAGGTTTTGTTTTGTTGTGTTGCTGCGGGCACCATCTGTGGTGGTGAGGGGGAGGCACAACAATACCCATCCATATGGTCAGGGCATCAGCAGTGGGCTATATCTGCTCATCAAGTCCTGTCATTGTCATCAGCCTCTCTGCTCATACGCTAGTCCATGTTCATCTGTCACACACGCACAAACAGGACTGACACAGCAAGATATGGCCCTGTGCTTATTTATGAGGGAAAGATGAGGTTGGATGAGCAGCTGTCTCGTTGAAGCATTTATAAACGTTCTCCCCAAACACTTAAATTTAAGAAACATTGCACAGAATTTTAGATTCAAACCTTTTTCCTGATTATGAGCCATTTTGTTTTTCAAGGGACACTGTAATCCCTAAATCTCGCTTTTTGTTTGTAATGTTTTCACCTGTGTGATTTTGATATCTAATAATCAGTTTTCATCTGCACCAATGAAATAATTTGCTACCTCAACATCAATCACAACCCGCAATCGTTGATTAGTGTTAGGAGCTTAGGGCTTTTTTAGACATACCCATCTGCTGTCTCACACCTCTTAATCTGCAACGTAGTGCACACACACACACGCACACAAACACACACACGCACACACACACACAAAGCCATTACTGGTGCCACCATTCTCTCCTACATATGTTTATTCCAGCAATATGCTTTGTTAGCTTTAACTTTGCATTTATATATATATACCTGTCAGGGATTGCTAGACAATACAGATTAATATAAATTGTATGAAATCTGTCTTCATGTTTTATTAATTTATGTGGACAACCCACCTTACTTTAATACCCCAAATCCTTGTATTTTTTCCAGGTGAGAGGCAGGACACAGGCTGTGCTCATCAAGATAACAAGAAGGTGAAGACGGCATGGAGGAAGACAAGGGGAGAAAAAGACAATAAAGTTACATTATACATACAATGTATAGAAAGGAGGTGTGAGGAGATGCTGAGATATGAGTATTAGATGCAATATACCAAAATAAACATGTTATATTGAATGAGGACATGAGGACATGGGCTTGAGGAAAAACAGATTACTTGTAAGAGATCTAAAAGCGATAGAAGGACAGAGATAGAGAGACCAGGAAGGAGGGTAAAGAAAGGACAAAGCTGAAGGCATGTGAAAGCTGAGATAACCAGTTATCCCTGCATCATCTCAGTCTACGTTTATCTTTGTCTGCCTTGCGCCATATCTTTTCCTATCTTCCAGTCTCACCAAATAACAGAAACCTTGAAACAAAGCCCACTGTGACTGTGGTTTTTAATTGGCCTTCCGAATCCATAATTAACACATACGCCTTAACGTGCAGACAACACATTGCCTGCCATTACTTGCAGATTGCATTTTCACATATAACACTTCTCACTGAGGAAGATAATAAATGTTGCATTTATTCCACTCCCCACTGGTGCTCTGTCTGATTAGATGACTAGCTTAGAATCTATTTTCTACAAAGTAAATAAATAAATCAAAGTGAAGGAAGTATGAAAAATGAATGCAGTGGTGCCAGGACATAGAGGGAAACCTAATAGATGGTTGAAAAACAAAAGGTCCAGAAGTTGAATATCAATGACCCTGCTATGAGGAAATGAAAGGGGGTTTTATAAATTTGGCTCGTTTACTTTGGCTGGTTTGTCTTGCTGTTAGGCAGGGAGGCCCGTATGGACAAGCTAATATTGAGCAGATCACAGGGATTGGGATATTGTTTATAGGATCAGCTGAACAATAGGCAGGGGAGCCCTCCTCTCCGCTCTCTATCTCTGTTCTGCCCCAGGCACTGTAGAAGACTGCCTTACCCACTTCTCTCCCTGTATTTCTTTAAACCAACACTTCTCCTCATCTTGACCTCTCCCTTCCTGCCTTTCACCCTCAGTCCCTGTCCTCTTGTACCCCGTCCAATCTGCTCCCTTCTCCTCTAAAGTCAGGGACAATTTCAGGGGCTGCGTGTCCTAATTGTTGTTGTGGGCCAATCATCCTCCAGCACTGTTTGCCCTCTGGTCACCTGGCCCCACACCACAGCAGAGGGGATTTTGGGGCTGACAGTTGCCCCTGGCGAAGCAAAAACAGACTGAGGGACAAAGTGGGTGATGGGATAGGAGGGAGTGGTGGGAGGGATTGCATGGGGGCCTCAGACAGTTCCAGCCCTCGGAGACAGCTGGACTCCTTCTAACCTCCTGGCTTGTGGGGGTCAGCCCTGTTACCACAGCCATAAGGACCAAATCCTTGGCCTGGAACATGACCAACATCTATGGGATTTGGCCAGGAGAGAGGCCTACTACCACAGTCCAATTAATGTAGATCAGAAAACAGCCTGGGACTACAGCCCTAGAGTTCACCAGTTTAACTACAAAGATTAGCATATTGTTTTTACAATAGTGACAATTAATATCTAACAGCTACGACTTAATGAACAGAAACAATATATCATGTTTCCTTTCTATGTCATTATCTAGACAAAGAGTTAAATGTCCAGAGATTATATAAAAAAGACAAAAAACCTTCAAGGAGGAGGAAGGAAAGAAAAAAGGAACACAAACCACACAATGAACTCCCAATAAAACTTCTCTTTCTGTAACTAACTTTCTAAGAGTGTAGCACAAGCTTGGCAGCTGTGTTTTGCATCTCCGATTGTCTTACACATATTTCCTTTTTATCAAATTTCCTGAAAGGTGTAATTATGTCGGCCCCCTTGAAATATCCCTGGCGTGTTCGCTCGTGTTCGTGTGGTGCTCAGCACATATAATTTAATTTGAATTCATTACTCCCCCTCCTGTCAGTTAATATATTCATGACTTCCAATTCCCTCAGAGCTGTCCCACCACCTGGAGTGTCCTCCCTCATCTGTGTCACTCCTCCCCCCTCCTCCTCCCCCATCCTTCCTCCTCCTCACCCCTCCTGGCCCTGCGGGATCCCTGGGGGCCCATGAAGGGGTGTTAGGGCCAGGGTCACAGAGGCTTGGGGGCCCACTGTCATTAGGGTGCAGTGGAATGTGTTAGCAGGGACCAGCTGGGACCAGCCAGCTCTGTCCCGGCCCTTTCTCTGCTGGTGCTGCTGGTGTTAGTGTGTGTGTGTGTGTGTGTGTGTGTGTGTGTGTGTGTGTGTGTGTGTGTGTGTGTGTGTCTAGGTAGGGAGATAGTGACGCTTGCAAATAACAGTGATGAGATGGCAGAGGTGGGTCTTCACACTGCTGAACTCAGTGTTGTTATGCTAAATCTACTGTTTTTGTTCAGTCTTTGACTGTATATACTCAAGTGGCCGGTGAGTATATACAGATATTTTCACACTTTATTAGATACACCTGTTCAACTGGTTCTTAACGCATATATCTAATCAGCCAATCAGTTGGCAGCAACTCAATGCATTTAGGCGTGTAGACATGGTCAAGATGATGTGCTGAAGTTCAAACCAAGCATCCAACCAGCTCCAGGTGTTAACAGAGAATGGTCCGAAAAAGAGAAAATATCCAGTGACCAACAGTTCTGTCGATGGCGATGAGGTCGGAGAATGGCCAGACTAGTTCCAGCTGATAGAAAAGCAGTAACTCCAATAACCACTCGCTTCAACCTAGGTGTGCAGAAGAGCATCTCTGAACGAACAACACGTCGAATCTTGAAGCAGAAGGGCTACAGCAGCAGAAGCCCACACCAGGTCCAGGTGCTCCTGTCCGCTAAAAACTGGAAACTGAGGCTACAATTGGCTCGCACTCACCAAAATTGGACAATATAGAAGATCGGAAAAATGTTGCCTGGTCTGATGATTTCGATTTTTTACGCAACATTCAGATGGTAGGGTCAGAATTGGGCATAAAAAACATGAAAGCATGCCTGCCTTGTATCAATGGTTCAGGCTGGTGAATGATGTGGGGGACATTTTCTTGGCAACCTCAGTAGCACTTTTGCAGTGTTTAAATGCCACAGCCTATCTACCTACCTAGTCTTGTTGCTGACCAAGTTCATCCCTTTATGACTTCAGTGTACCCATCTACTAATGGCTACTTCCAGCAGGATAACGTGTCATGTCACAAAGCTCACATCATCTTAAACTGTTTTTTTTAACATGACAATGAGTTAACTATACTCAATGGCCTCCACAGTCAGCAGATCTCATTCCAATTGCAAGCACCTTTGGGATATGGTGAAGTAGGCTTTTCACATCATGCAAGTGCAGCCAACAAATACAGCGTGATGCTATCATGTCAATATGGACCAAAATCTCTACGGAATGTTTCCAGCACCTTGTTGAATCTATGCCACAAAGAATTAAGGCAGTTCTTAAGGCAAAAGGGGGTCCAACTCGGTAATACCAAAGTGAAACTAATGAAGTGGCCGGATATATGTGTGTGTATATATATATATATATATATATATATTCAACAACAAAAGAAGCTTGGCGCCATCGTCGGCCTATGTATTGTTGAATAAGTAAATATTGTAGTTTTGCATATTGTGAATTGTATTTGAATAGAAAGTATGCAAGGTGAAAGACTATGGGTTTTGTTTGGATGACAGTGAGAATGCTTTCGTGTTTCATCTGTTTGACTTTTTCCTCCTCCTCCTCCTCCTCCTCTTTGGGAATAAAATGCATTATTTATCCTCTGCCAAAATATTACATCATTCAATAAAATGCTAACAGAGCAGTCATGTTTCGTTGCAGTTTCATGGTAGAAAGGAGCGAGCTTCAGCTTCAAAATGCTCCTCTCCTCCTTTCATATTCTCTCTGTCTTTCATGTTGCACCTTTGTACCAGCCTCTCGACCGACACTGACTGAATATGTCCCTTCTGTGTGGTAAATATTTCATGGCGGGGAGCAGCTCGAAGTTTGATCGTTGCAGGGTGCCGGTGTAGGAGTTCAAAGGAGACGGTTGGTCCTCTGACAGCCAGCCAGAACAGAGTGGAGGAGGAGAGACTCGGGTAAGACAGGAGGTGGGGGAAGAGAAGAAAACGCAAGTGGGGAGGGGGAGAAAGGGAGAGAGGCACTGCTGTGTTCTCAGTTTAAATTCAGCACCACCAATTTCCTGGACAGCTCCTTTGGTCTATACAGTGGAAAACAAGAAGTTGTGAAGTTTTATGTTGGAATATTTTGAACCAACTTTTATATTGAGACAAAATGTATTTTTATCCACACATATAAATACTTATCTAATTGAGGGAGTGAGAGCAACAGACAGTTTCTTCATGCCAGTCATTAGAACTAGATTAGCACATGTGTACGTGTGTGTGTGTTACCCATATCCATGTGCATACTCATCTTGCAGTGTGTGTCTGTGCGTGCATGTCTTAGTATATCTATGTGTGTGTATTAGAGAGAGGAGAGGGGGGCTTCATTATTAATCAGGGCCCTTCCCTCAGTGTGAGAGGTGCTCACACTCCATGGCTTAATGACTGAAAATGAGCCGTAATTATGGGCTGTCAGTCCAGCCCCTGGCACCCCCTCTGCTCCGCCATCTCATGGGTCCATGTCCTCCCCTCTGCTGCACCACACCCAGACTGCCATCACTTACCACCATCACTTATCACATATATCTGAGTTACCACTCAAAACTCTTTTTCACTGGAACTAGTTTTAGGGAAAGAAAGAAATAAGAAAGAAATGCAGATGTCCTGTTTTTTCATTCAAATAGTGCTGCTTATCTGGCCTCCATCAACCTTTACACCTAACATTATAAGACATGGAACAGTTGATTTCTAATTAGAATTTCTGTTTCTACCATTCAGAGCTGAACACATAATCTGGAAGCCACTTTATTCGGATACAGTTTTGCATGACAGCATACTTGCACTCTTGGCAACATCTGCGCTACAGTAATACAAATTAAGGATGGATGCATGATGTTTACCACTGCTTAGTATATATACCTCCTGTTTTTCCTGCTATCCGTCCCTTGTCTCTTTCTCACCCTCCCTTCCTCGTGGTCTGTGCACTTAAGCTCATCGTTATGCGGCGTGTGGTTTGTCAGAGCTGATGATGAATCTGTTTATGAGTGGAGAGAGCTGATTTCCCCTGAGTGGTCTTTCTACCTCTCTCTTTCTCTCTTACTCCTTTTCTTTCTCTCCTTTTCGTTGCATCAGTCCATCCAATCAAAGATAACCCCTTTCCCCTCACTTCTCCCTCCAGCCCTTTCCACCCCTGCAGGGTGCTTCAACCGTCTGACATCAGGATTTAATTCCAGCCTATTCTGAGTTAGAGGGGTTACTGACCATTGGACTGTACAAAGGGACATGCAGATACAATTGAGATTCTGATTTTGTTCAGAATGTGTGGAATTGTTTGCACAACCCTGCCAGTTGAATCCCTTTAATCATGCTCAGTAGTGTGTTAATGTCATCTTTTCCCTCCTGCAGCAGCAACTGTGAAAGCAAGCACCAGGTTGTACAATGAATGGATTGTAAGCTACACACAGACACAAACAAGGACAAACAGCCACAGTCAAAGAAACCCACATTTAACAATAGAATCCAACAGTGCCCTGAAAGCTGTCATGCATGAGTAATGTGTTGCTTGTTTAAGTCTTCAGCATCTCTTACAAGATGGCAAGTTTAAAAATGTAGGCATGTTGATGCTACAGAAAATACAAATCATTTTGTCTGACAGGTCCCCCTCCTGGGCCTTTCAATATAAGCATGCTGTTTGAAATCTGCTTGCATACACACATGTATCGCATGCATATACAGAGGCGCCACACACACACACACACACACACACACACACACACACACGCACATACACACAAACACACACACGCATACACACACTAATATCCCTGTTGGAGGTGGTGGAAGTGCCAGCTATTATCAATTAATCTTTGCTGTGTTTTTTCTCTTGCAGAGAGTGGTACCATATGGTTCTCTGTCAGCCACTGCTTTTAATTTACTCCTTGCGTCTGCGAAAACAGACCAACATCCTATCTTAATTGCTGATTTGATAGAGGGAGTATAGGGAGACATGAAGGAGAGCACTGCACTGTACACACAATATATATAATACATGTTGCGCATGCAGTATGAGTATGAGTGTGCACACTAAATCTTGTATTACCTCTCAGACATACAGCACACTGATGTGCAGATGCTCATACTGTAATTAAGTAAATGTATCAAAAGGAAAAGCACAGTCAATGTGGATTTTTTTCTTGTGAGTTGGGGAGAAAGATATATTAATCACAGTCAACAACATTTACACTAAAAGAACATCATCAAAAGTACGATCATCCAACCTCCCACGTAGCCTATCAATAAAAATAATGTTAAAAAGAAACAAAAGTTTAACAAAATACATGACATTTCTTATTGATAAACATTATGTCCCACAATACATAGGCCTACCACAAAAGGAAATGGTGAAACAACTCAAAGGGGGAAAATATTGTTGACAGTGATGAGACATCTCAGAAAACCAACTAAAGTTACTTTTTTACTGTTTGAAATGTATTTTGCAGTAACATACCGAGTTGAAGTTTGATTGACATGTATGAATTTTATAGCCAAAGTCTAGTCTACTTGTCAAAAGGGAAGCTACTGTGTTGGCTACTATGCTACAGCCACCACGCCAAACATACAAACGTACAACCTCAAATTACAGGAACACTTAGCAAGTAACATACTCTCTTTCTGTTCTTTCATTATTTTATTTTGGTTTATCAGTGAGTCAGCAGTTCTGGCTAAACAACCCTTGTGTGTTAGGAATACTTCAGCCCAGCAGCTAATGCCAGCCATAACAATACAATACTGCTGGCTGCATGTGCCACAGTTTATAGTGCGGGACGAGTTGTCCATCTCTGTGAACTGAGAACTGAATGGAGATAAGCCCTCAAGGCAAAAGACAATAAGGGCAGAAATTGGAAGTGAACATTTGTAACTTAATTACTAAAATAATTTGAGTCATACACAAACCCATTTACTTTGTATCAGCTTGCTCTCAACATGACTTAATGTAATTTATCAATGGAACAAGAGTTTCTATCAAAATTACAGTATATGGCCAAGACTGTAATGCATTTGGTTACATTCATCCAAAAACTGTTTATTCATACACATCTACTTGACTGTAAGCAGAAAAGTATTTGATCAACAAATACTGGGTTGTTTTTAAATGATTTTAACTTCATTCATAGTTAACATTCAACATTAACATCTACTACAAAAGCAGTGGAGAATGTGGTGGACCACATATACCCAATTCAATTTGGCTTCCTGACCTTTCTGTTCAAATTCAAAGCTTCTCACTAACAAAACCTGTAATAATTAGTACAGCTAGTCGTGGATAGCTCAAGGTTGTATTCCTCAACTACACTGGAGTGCCATTAACTGCTGAGACCTTTCATGAAGCACTGGCAAAGCCATGTGGGGCAGGGAGCAGAGCTATTCTCCCTGCCCTGCTGTGTGTGGGTGTAAAAGGGCTAGAGGTGAAGTTAGAGAGGTCATATCTGTTGTGGAGGAGGGGTTAAGGACAGATATATGTGTGGTTTTTTTCTGGATGTGAAGGTCTCAGGTGGAAAAGGAAATATGTGGGTCGAAGTGATGGCAAGGTGAATTTGTGTTTGTATGTGTGTGTGTGAGGCGTGGTGTGCCCGTGTGTGATGGATGAGGTGTGCTCATGTGGTCTCTCACCACAGATATTATGGTCAAACAGACAATCCATCAGTGCATATTGGACCAGAGGATTCCTCCACTCCCATTAGTCCTGTGCACTGCAGAGCAGATGTGTAGTGTGCTATACACTCACTAAGAATGATTAAAAACTGTAATGTGTGGTATGTGTGGAATGCGTGTCAGTGTTTCATACTGTAACGCAAATATTTATTTTAAATGCCAATAGAAATTTAGCTAATGTTCTTACAGTAAAGTTGCAATGCATCACAAAAAAACTTAAATCTAAGACCACCAACATTGTAATCAGCCACTAGTGAGCATTACAATGCTCAAAACCACAAAACCTTGACAAACAATGCAAGGAAATATTCTTTTGTCCTTTGAATAATCATGTGTCAGGGAAAGATGAAAAAGAAGAGAGTACAGTAAATCAGTAAAATAGATAAGAGCAAGGAAGTATTTTTGATTTGTATCCCCTCCAACTATCAAGACATTGAAAGGGCATCTAAATAGAATTAGTGCCTTTAAAGCATTTTTAATACTTTACTTCAAGTAGTCAGATCAAGTGAGTCCGAAAACCAAAGCACCCAACTTTTGTAATCACTTCAAGCAATTGACACAAACACAACATATTCAATCATTTACATGTTGTTTTTGATGGAAGCTACTTGGTATTACATTGGGCATGTTAATGTTGTTAGATGATACACTACCTCACAGTTAAATCACCATAACTCTGAGGATCAAGTCTTCTCCTCCCAGACACAAAACTGTGTGTTTTATGTATTTGTGTGTGAATCTGCAGGTAGAGAGAGATCAACAAAACTAACACAATTTACAGTAAGAACTAAACAATCTGTCCTGCTGTAATCTGGATTTAGATGAATTCATAATTTAAATAATCTGTTTGTGGCTTTAAAATGTTTTTGTTCTGTGGAGATATTTGTAAAATTTACAATGTTTTCTCAAAATATTGTAGGTGAGGGAAAGTACATCTATTTTTTTTTATCTATCTATCTATTAAGTGTCTTGGGCAGGTCTATCTGATGAAAGAAGAAGGTTATCTCCAGAGACAAACTTTTGAAAGAAAAGAAAAATAAATTACTAAAATAAAACCTACAAAATAAATACATATATTAAAGTCACAGATTATATTTGGATTACTAAAACATGAAGTAGAGATTTAAATATTATTCTGTTATAATGATCCCTAACATAATTTTGTAAGATGTGGTGGAATGTTTTTCATATGGTACAAGTTATGGAGTAGTTTCATACTGTATTTACTTTTTGTTTTTGTTATCCAGCCTACCTGCAACAAACAAGCATGCTAGTACTGTGCAACTGTCATGATAATGAAGCCTTTTGAGAGAACATGGCAGGCAGCAGCAGGGTTGTTGGGAGCAAGCCTGGCTGGTGAGTGGTGCTCAGGTGCTTGGTGGTGAAGGCCAATCATCACGGGGTCGCCTCTGCCTAATGAGGGGATCTCCATGATCCAGGATCCAGGACAGGGTACCCTGACCCTCATCCACCAGTCTTCCCAGTTTAGGGCTCCAACTGCCTACACACGCCACTGGTACATGATGAAACGTACAGAGGACACACACTAATGTTACATCATGTTGACCTTACCTCATATAATGTCATAAAAAGCTTGAAATTATATTGTGAAAGTTATTTTAATGCTGCTGTTTTTTAATTCTTTATAGGGCCTCACCTCTGGAAAAAGCAATTTGTTGCTAATTATTCTTGCACTAAAAACTATTTCATCATGCATCATAAGAAACATAATTGATGTCCTTAATTTGATTTTGTAAATGTAGTCCAAGTGGAGTGTTTTTTCTATCAATGTATTCATTGATTTCAAACATGCAATACCACGCTCTCTTTAGTGTCAGTTGCCACCCAAAAAAGAAATCGCCACCAGAAGGTGAAAACAATCCTTTGCAAAGTCACAGTCATGTTGACACCAAGACTGCTGCAGATACAGCGTTTGCTTTTTTAGAAATAATGATGAATGCAGGTGACAAACTAATTAATTAATAATTAGCCAACATCCAACATGCAGTTCAAAATGATTAAGGAAATATGATCTAGATGGAAACGAACACAAATATACAGTTACCCTTAATGAAATGTTGGTCTTCTTTTAAATGTGTAAAGTAAAGCATAGGTCTTCTGCTTCCTTCTTTACATTAAGTGCCCCTAGTTTCTATATGAATGTTTTTCTCATAAACTGTATCTGGTAAACTAAAGTAACAAAAGAGTGATTCAAAAACAGAACAAAACATTCACATAAATAAACTCTAAAGATTTACAAGACCTGAAGAAAAACAAACATATTTTTTACTTTCACTGAAAGTCACAGTTGGAGTAACAATGAGTCGGACAAATTAATTAATTTCAACGTGCTATCTTTCACTTCTTAGACATTTGCTTTCAACACACAGACATTCTGTGCGGGTTTTATAACTAACCTTGCAACTACTATATTGCAAAAAGGGTTGGTATGTCAAATGCTTTCTAAAGCAGAAAACCTTGAGGTGTTTCAGTGCAGGGAACTTCATTATACCAGTTTGAGCATTTTCTTCCACTCAGAAAGTTACCATTCAGTGTTTTCTCTTTTAATCAAACAAAAAAAAAAAAGGAAAAGAAAATGGAATTCTGCAGAAAACAAGAACTTTTTACAACAAATACAATAGGTGCATACAATGTGAACAACTGTGTGAGTGGCTGAGTGCATGTGTGTTTGTGAGCCCACGCATTCTTGTCAGTATCCTGTCGATATTCTTTTTTCCAATAACTCATATGAGAGTTTTCTCTACTTCCACTGTGGGTAAACTGTGGGTATACTAACAGGCAGAAGCCGATTTGTTAATTTTTGACTCGGGGAATGGCTCAAAGAGAGGGCGCACTGGACGTATTCAGGGGATTTGAAAAATTGTCCAATATGGATGTTCTGGCAATAGGGTTGATCTTTCTGGTAAAGACAACCTCTCACATGTATGATCTAGCCAACAGTACAGTTGCAGGAACAAGGCCACAGTCATTGAGCCACTTTGCTTTGCATTCTGCCATGTGCATTATGCTGTTGACAGGCCCTCTTTGCCTTTCTCTGCTCTTCACCATCTTCTCATTTCTATCCTAACAGGTTTCTTCACGTTATGCACTATTGAATCGCAGCTTTGCATGTTTGACCCCCCAACTCCCCCCTCGCATACATACTAATATAATATGGACAACTGGGTGAGTACCAACATCATCATACATGTAATACACTCATTCAGAGTGGTTTCTGAAAGCAACACAAAACATAACAACTCCTTCACAATGGACATCCATCTCTATTGAGCCTTGAAATTTGAATACTTTAAATTTATCAGTATGCAAAAACGTGTCTCATATACAGTTGCAGATCACACACAAGGCTAAAGCTGAGAAAACATGACCCTGATGATGTTGTGCTGCATTTCTTGTATCTACTGAATTCATTCATTCAGTTTGTTTTGTACTGGCTGGGGCCGCTGGTCTTAAAATCAAATTAGCAAAACAAATCAACCATATGATGCGCAGGCTTGCTGATTGCTGCTATTTTTTTCCCCCTTTATTTTATTGGCATTTTTTCCCTCCTTCCCTTGTTTCCTCCTGAAGTTGCAGCTTTCTCGCCACGAGGGTCCCTGTGGACTGGACCAGATGTTCCAGGCAGCACACTTCCCCACTCTCTGCCTCATGGAATATTCATGGGCAACCAGGCACCGCAGCACAGCACAGCACCGCGCCGCACAGACCAGAGACCACTTATTTATTTATTTCATCACCCTGCTGCCTGGCTGTCTGATGCACAACAACAGTTCAACATTCAAGAGCATCTTCTCACCTTCCTGTTTCTCTCAGAGTCACTCACCACATCCTTTTTCCTTTATAATGTTTCTCTCTATTGGCACAGTTCCCCTGGATACATAAACATGTCAAACTCCATATCTGTGGGTATTTTGATGGATCTTGCCCCTCCTTTACCTTTCTTTTACAGCTGCTCTTGATTTCTCTCTCTCTTTCTCTTTCACTCTTTCTTTCTCTCCCCCTCACTTTTATTAGGCAGATGGATGAGGAGTGAATGGAGTGTTGAATAACTGATGTTTGTCTGTGAAGCCTAATGGTAGTGCTTAAATACAATGCCATTATTTACAACCCTGCCTAATGCATTGGGACACTTAAATTCTTTGTTTGGTGGTGATAATTGGGCTAAATGCTCTACAGTAATGCATCCTGTTGGGCTGTTAGTGGCATGTTTTCCATGATAGATCGGCTTGTTGTTTGGGCAGAGGTTTGGAGGCCATTATTTATAAGCTGACGCCCAAGTTACATTTATGATTTGCCTCACTGGCCAAGTAGTGACACTCCAAATCCTGGCAGGAGGAACCTAGAATGGACATATTGTGTTTCTTAACCTGAGAAACCATAAAAATCAGTATATATGAAGTCAAGTTCAAGAGCAAAAAGTGAGAGATGGGCTGACGGAAGGAAAAGGAGCTAATTTTCAGAGTCGAGGAAAGACAAACCAGCTTTCTGGGTACAAAAGGAGGCCGGGAGGCAGGGAGCCAGGCGGTACCTCTGCTCCACTTGACTGCGGTCCAAAACGACAGCTGACGGCTGCCGCGCAGACATCATGGACAAGCAGATGTGGCGGCAGCTTTCCAAGTGCAGAAACACTTAATCCCTCCTTTCCTACTCTCTATTCTCCTTTTCTTCTTTTACTTCTTCTTTTTCTTCTTACCTTCTAATGTGCCTTTAAGTAGATGCCAATCCTGGCTGTATGTCCACTTCTCAACGTATCCCTCTACCCATCTATCTCTGCCTGTCTCGGTGTCTCTCATCCATCTCATCTGTCCCTCAACAGTTTGCTTATTGGCTCAGTTGCACCCCTTTCCACACCTAAACTACCCTATCTTGTGAAAATTGTGAAAGGAGGTAACAAGAGAAGGTTTGTGCTTAAAAAAGAAACTATTCTGATGCGAAGCAGTTGTTTAGTTTCAGAGACTGGTCCCCCTGCAGTCTCCCAGCATGCACCTGTGGTAAAGAGGTTATTGAGCTCTCTCCCAGCTGAGGCACAGCTGACTACTCTCTGGCCCACACCCGGCACTATTTTCACTCTAGCTAATCAAATTGCTTTTACATCATAAACTGATTAGCAGCTAATATAATTCTTAAATTATAAGTTACCCCAAACATTTCTTTTTTTAACATTTGACTGTGAATACTACACTGGATGTCCTCCCCTTTCCCTCAGTGCTTACTTTGATTTTCCCTCCATCTTAGCAAATATCTGTATCTACAATCTCCGATCACTCAACGTTTATGGTCTCCTCTGGTCCAGAAGATAGTAATCCCCACACAGCAGCAGGGAAAGAAAAGCAGGGATCCTCAGTGGGATGAGATTATCAGGAGTGTAGGTCAACTAGGCCAGTTAATAATGCTGTTATCTTGGAGGCAAGGAGGAGGAGAAAGGAGGGAGCAAAGGAGAGAGGAGATGTGGGGTAAGAGAGAAATAGGGAGGAAAGAGAAAATAAAAGAAGAAGAAGAGGAAGAAGAAGAAGAACAAGAAGAAGGGGTGAGGGGAGGGAGGTACAGTGCAGGGAGGACAAGAAGTGCAATAGGGAATTAGCCCATGGTTCAAAAGGAGCTGTGCCCACAGAGAGAGAGCCCTGCTGGGTCCAATGGGGGGGGGGGGGGGGGGGCAGGTGGCAGTCTGGAGGGCTGTGTGTAGTACATGTTTGTGTGTGTATATCCGTGCATGTGGCTGTGTTTCTTTGTGTGCAGTATGCAAAGCTAGGTCTGCCATATTCAATATTCCTGTCAGCCTGGACTTAGAATACCAAAACAACCTGTCTGGGAGTATACAGATGCTCCTGCCTCTCCACACCTTCCTCCCCCCACCTTTTCTCCTCAAGCTCCTCTGCTCTGTTTTTCTCCCTTTGCTCTCCTCTCACATATGGTCCACCGTTTCAACTGCTATTCCTGTGACAAAACTGATATTTGTTTCTAATGGGGGTTTAAGTTTGAATAAAAGATTTGTTTTGAGAGATCATTGATGTGTGCTAATAGATAAATAGTACTGCTGCAGCATTTTGTCTAAGGCGACACAGATCTCAGCAGTTGCACAGATGTTGGCTGTTGTAACAGAGACAATTTACACATTTTGATCTCTGTCAGTGGTGGTGTGTAGAGGCAAAAGACTCTGCAAAAGAGAGTTTGCAGAGATAAGAAAGTAACAAGGTTTTCAATCTCTTGTGTAAAAACAGAAAAAAAGCCACTGAGATGTGTTTTGGGCTTGTATCTGCTGTGGATTTGAATAGGGGAAAAAAACAACATCGAAACATTTCTGTGGATTTCTCTTTCTTGCTCCCTCTTACATTTAGACAAACCTCATAAGATATGCTTGTAGTGTTGAGAAGAAGGCATGCTCCGCAGAACAAATGGTGTTAATTTGCCGCGCCTCTCTGAAGCTGCACATTAGAGAGAAGCCTTCAGGGAGAGAGGGAGGGAGGAGGAGACGTGGGGTTGAGGGGGTGGGTGGGGGTGGTGGAGGGAGGTTGGGTGAGGATGGAGGGAGGAGGAGGAGGAGGCAGCAGCTGTGCTGGAATTAATGTCTGCATGCCAAATTAGAAACACCATGCATCTCCGTCAGAGATTCACAGAAAAAAATTAGGGAGGGGATGGAGGGAAAGAAAAAGAAACAGAAAGAGAGAGCAGACAGACATAAACATAAAAGATAGATAGATAGATAGATAGATAGATAGATAGATAGATAGATAGATAGACAGACAGACAGACAGATAGACAGACAGATAGATAGATAGATAGATAGATAGATAGATGGATAGATACATAGATAGATAGATAGATAGATAGATAGATAGATACTGTACATGCATATAATACAAAGATTGATGGATCCCAAAAGCAACATGTAATCATCTTTCATCACTTTGTCTCTCCAAAGTGTAACACTGTACTTTCAGAATATCCATCAGGCCACAGCACCTATGTGTTGTTTAGGTATGCGTATCACATGCCTCTGTGCTGGCTGGCTGGAAAGACCAGTATATATACATGTGTGTGTGATGGAACACCCTTACAGCAGCGATGCAGGGCTGGTGGGGGCCACCGGTCCCAGAGGTGCCCCCTAGGGACATACCATGCATAGCATTATCAGGCAAGGGATCAATAATGACAGTACAGGCTCTCTCTAATGATAGCTGCAGGCCACAGGGCCAGGGGCCTCAGGGTACCGAGCTGGCAGGACAGCCCTCATGAATACAGGATAAGAGTGGAGGAAACCGTGTGTGTGTATGTGTGTGTTGTATAAAGGTCGAGTCTGTCTCTGTGCATGTGCATGCGCCTGTATGGGCCAATATGGGTGAGAAGTATGTCAGATGAAGGACACAGAGAGCAGATGGCTGGTTGGAGCTGTATGAACACCTCACCTCTTCCCTCCTTGCCTCTGTGCATCATTCAACCTGGACTTTTTCCTCTGCAGCATGACTCAATGTACCTCACTGCTCTTACCAAACAACCCTGAATCCTACAGTAAAGACACACACCGATCATATTCTGTGTTATACACAACAATGTTGGTACCCTGAGATTGTCTGGAGGGCTCAGCATTCACACCTTTTCACTCAGTAATACAGCCCTGCGATATATACACAGATTCATGCTTGGTTAACAATTTTTCTGGACTGTTTGAGTGCAGGTGTATAGTCAGAGCTCTATTAGGCAGAATTAGCATCATTGTCATCCTCTTCCCATGATTCCTCACAGACATGAGCTGCAGCAGGTCACATAGCAGAGCGACCATATAGAGCGACAACAAGAACAACAACAACATGCTCATTAGCTCATTTCTGTTTTTTTCTCTCTTTCTCTGCTGAGCTAAATTAACCATCCCATTTCTCTTCTTTGTGTCCTCTGCAGAAACAAAGCCATGTGCCCCCCCTTCACCCCTCCTCCACATCACCCCTTCCTCCCTCCCCGCCTCGCTTCCCCTCCCTACTCCCCACCCATCCTGTCATTGTAAAGTGTGCGTCTCCTGTCTGACCGTGCTCCCCCCTCGCCTTACCCCCACCTCACACCTCCCTCTACACCCCCCCTCCCCCTCCCCCCTTCAACCATTGCCTTCCCACCTTACCCCAACCCCCTTCCTCCCTGAGCACACACCCACACTCTCGCTCTCTCCCACCCTGCTTTCCAATCACCCCCCGGGAGGTGACATCTGCCGGGATGTGCTCGGCTGGTTCCAGATGCACCACCGCCTCTTCCTCCACCGCCACCCGAACGAGTGAGCGAGCGTACGACACCCCGGCACTCATTTCAATTCCATCACCCTCTCCCAATCATCTTGCCTCTCCCCAGTGCAACATTAACGAGCCTCTTTCATTTGAATACATAATTAGCCGCCCGAGCACTCTGCTTCACTAATTTTGAGACAAAAGGATGGAGGAGACGGTATGGGTGGTGGGGGTGGAGGGCGAAAGGGTGGGGGTGGCATGTGGGATGAAGAGGATGAGGCAAATAATGATAACAAAAAAAAGAAAAAAAACATTTGCATTTTAATTTGGAAGCAGAGGGGGAACTGTTTTTTTTTCAATCAGGATTTTTTTTCTTTGTCTTTGTCTCTTTTCTCTTGTCCTTGCTCTCTCCATCATATCTGCATTGGGGATTTTACAGTTTATTTTGTTCTGTATACCATTTAAAAGTGACTACATCTGCCTTTAAGTTCTTCTTTGTGTGTGTGTATGTGTGTGTGTGTGTGTGCGTGCGCGTGTGCGTGTGTGTGTGTATCTCTAAGTGACAATGCATGCATGTGTGTGAGTGAATCCATCACCAGCCCTTAGGGCATGCAACGCTCCCAAGCCAAAATAAACCCCACTTACTCCTGCACAATAAATCATTCTTCTCAATGAGCTGAAGCCAGCTGAGACGCTCCTTAGTGCATTACAATATCATCTACATTCAATAAACATCGCTCCTATTGCCCACACTGTGGGTGATTTCAGTTTGCTGAAATAACGGCCTTGAGGCTTTTCCAGTGGACTGACAGAACATTCAAACATAAATGAACGTGCATCAAACCTATACCATATAACTGACTCACATTCCCATAATGAACTGGAGCTCCATTAGCTCTTTTGTATGTTTTGTGTGAGTACGTGTCTTGTGAGTATGTGTCTGTAAAAATGAGGGAAGGACTGAGAGGCAGGAAGAATGGAGATCAAAAGCTACAAAGTAGGGAGAGTCAGTGCCAAAGAGAGAAGAAAAACAGCGAAAAAGAAAAAAGGCTGTGTTTGACTATGTGTACTTACGCAGCCTGTGAAAGTGATGTCGTCTCTCTTCCTTCTTGGTGGTGTGCCAGGCCTGGCCTCCTGTCAGCCATCGGGGGAGCCAAATGACAGCTTTGATCCTATTAGGATCAGCGCCAAATCAACACTTTGCTCATTAAGGGCCTGCACACGCCAGCTAACAACGTGCCCGCCTTCCAGTGCCGACCCTCTGTGCCAACCAGCCATGCCCTGCGAGTTCCAGGCTCACCTGTCGTCACTGGGTGAACACAGCAGCATGGAGGAAACACTTTGCAGAGTGCTGACTCGACAGACTTTGAATTAAACAATTTAACTATCATTTTCCTGTGTTATGTGTAGCAAATCATTAATAGTTGCACAACATTTACCAATTTCACGCCAAACTGTCCTTAGCCAACCAATGGCTTGGAATTGCCCACTCATCCCAAATCTTTTCCAATCACCTCGATCATGCCTCACCTCTCTGCAGCCTTACACACTTTATATCACACTCTCCCACTCCTTTAGGGACTATGAGCATACTTATGTCCAAAGCTAGGTAAATCTAAAAACACTGTTCATTTGTGAAAATAACGTGTGACCACACTAGGGATATCAGGTAAATTTTTTTGTAAAGATTTACATCCACATTGAGACACTCAAACAATAAAATTAGAGGTCACAGAAAGAAAGACAGATTGCTGTGACATCTTAATGTCAAGCTTATGTAATTCTTCACCAAAAGCTAAATTTTCCCTCTTCACACTAAAACATGAGGTTGGTGCTTTTGGATTTTCTCAGGAGAGTTTTTGAAGTCTCTGTTTTTGGGTGTGAAAATAGTGTCCATCAAAACAAATTAACAAATAAAAGGGATAATTTTCACATTCAGCCCACATAGTGTGGACTTGGTCCACGCATAATTTGTTTTACACTTACTGAAGTCTTTGACTCCCGCATACCAGGGCTCACAGATGCTTACACACAGAAACACGTACACCCCACTGTGACCCGTCCACCAATCCCCCACTCCAATAATGCAACGCTCCAGGTGACAGTGTCATTTTATTGACATGTTATTTGCTATTGACAGGCTGGGGGCTGGGTCAAGAAGGTCAGAGCTCAGGGTTTAGGTTGAGCTGACACACTTTTGGGAGACAGACACCTACACACACACACACACACACACACAGGAGATGAAAGCTCAGTTCCATCTTGCTTACTGCTCGACCCCAATCTTTATCTCTCACCTCTGACCTCTACCTGGGGAATAAACGTATGGATCCTTACTGCTTCACTGACTTATTGACCAGCAAACACTGCTGCCAAACTCTGGACACTTTCATTTGCACACATAAACCCACACATGTGCGCATGTGTGCATAATACACACTCACACAGTCAATGATAAAGACATCCACTTTTAAAACAGTTGGCTCAGGCATAGAAAAAGGCATCCGATAAACACAAATAAACAGCACATAGTTTTGATGTTGTTGGTAACATTACTGATAATGGGATGTTATAATAGGCTCCTATTTTTTTTTGATCCAGCAAACACTTATTACACAACAGACTGGAGATCTCATCGAGGTGTATTACTGTGACAATGTAACTAATACAACCACAGAATTACTGCTACTTTTATGTGTCTAAACAAATACACAAATCTCGATCCTACATTGTAATGTTAGATTATGGTTTGGAGTATTCTATGTTCATAATTTTGACTTAAGGATTCCCTGTATTGTTATGAAAGGGTTAAGTCCATTTTCAGTGTGTTGTCTGCTCTGCATCGATGTACATTATGTACTCCTAATTTGCATACTGCAGCGCGAGCTCAATTAAAATGAACTTTTAATTTCTTACAAGTAAATTAGTTTTGCATGCGATGCGTGCAAATGTCGGGATAATGGGTGCTTTTTAATGAGCTCACAAGCTGAGTGCACCCGATCAACTCCTGGGGTGGAGGAGAATGACGCAAGGGACACAGCACCCAGTCACCTTACCTTGCTGTCACCACCCACCCTTCAAATGTCTTCCCACTTTTTACCACCACCCACTCTAACTCTGTTTTAATTTTTGTTTCCCTCCGCACCCTAACCCTCTTTTGACAAACTTTGTATCTCCCCCAACCCTTCTTTCTTTCTGTATCCTATCCCACCATGTATCCCCCTGTCTTCACATGACTCTCATCCAGCCTTTTAACATCCCTCTGCTGTCTCTCATTCATTCTTACCTCACTCTCTCATCATTGCATGCACTTTTCCTCCCTCTAGTCTGCTCCTCCCAAAGCCCTAATTCATTCTCCCCTCCTGCTGCTCCCCTCTGGGGTGCAGAGGTGGTCTTTGTGTGCTGAGTGCTGCTGATGTCAGGGCTGCTGAACAGGTGTGCAGACAGAAAGAGCCCCGTTGTTGTGGTGGGACGGCTGGGTAAACAAACGCACCAGAGGTCCGTGCCACATTGTCGCACACACACCACACACACACAAATGCATCCCCCCCCCCCCCCCCACACACACACACACACACACACACACACACACACATCCACCAATCAGATGCACACTCACAGATATCTAACATCTTAGTTCAGAGGAGTATGAGTGCAGAATGGAGTTTAACATGGCTAGGGGGGTACACACAAAGCTGCATTACAATGATGAAGTGACACACACACACACACACCTGCGAGCACTACGCTATTAGAGCAGAAAGTGTGTCACCACAGTGTGACCCTCGCTGTGTTGCAGGTGCTCTCTGTATGAACTGCTACAGGCCAAGAAGCCACTGAGGGATTATCTGAGAGCCACTGCCCTCACCACACACATGATCTTACACACATGCAAACTTTGTGCCCTCACTATTTCTGGCTGAAAGGTTTTGGTCTCCCTCAACTCTTTTACCTCATTCAATTTTCTATTTTCACTATCTCTCTCCTCCTTGTTTCCCTCCGTTTCTCTTTCGTCCTCTTCCCTCTGCCAGCATCTGTTTTACTTCAATCTTCTCTTTGTCTCACCAACCTCTCTCCAGGCCGCCCTCTGGCTCTCCGTCTCACCCACCTTCCCTCCATCTCCCCACTCCATCTCTTTCTTCATCCCTCCCAGCCCTTCTCCATTTTTATATTCTGCCTTTGCTCTCTTGCTTTTTTCCTCTCCTCCCTCCTCCACTGTGCTGCACAGCTGTGCAGAGTCAGATTAGTGTGTTAGTACCTGTGAGGCAGAGGCACGGCAAGCTGCATGCTAAAACCCAATCAGCTAATGCTGATAAAGGAGGCGGGGTACGGACATCTGTTCACACAAAACACCAAACTCATTTGAATCACAAGATGAAATGACTCACATCTGCTGAATTGGAAAATATCTTTTTGCCCTCCTTGTTTTAATTTGGGTGGAGGTGGGTATACTCCAGATGCCAAGGTGACGTTCTGAGTGACAGGCCTTCGGGATAACATAGGAGTTTATCTGCTTGCATTTGTGTTTGTATTAAATGTACTTTTTTTATGAACATATTCATTGAATGCACTCTTTCAATTTTTTAATGTAAAAATTGATGTGACTGCACACACAGGATGAACATGTTTCAACGTTTTGAATTGTAAGTATGTTGTTATGTGTAGCTTATCTGTGTGTGTTTTGTCACTGCTGAGCATAACCTGAGTCATAGAGATAAAAAATCATTGAATCTTTTTTTTTGGCAAAACCAGAGGCCTACCGTACATCAGACAACAGAGATCTGGTAAGTTCACTTCTTTCTGACTCTACACCACCAGATTTCTTTCATTAATTTTCAGACTTGTAGTCTTCTAGACACTGACTCAACTGACATCACTTAAGGTAATTTATCAGATTTCACACAGCTCCCTTTGGAGAAATTTTTTTCACATAGTTCACCTTTAAATGAAGCAAGTTAAAACTCATATTCTCCTCTCAGGAGATCTTCACCTCTCTTCACAAACACATTCACAACATACATGAGAGCATGTTTATATATGCATGCATTAGCCGATGCAATATATCCATATACCATGGACACAGTGACTACTCAGAAAGAAGGGAAACCACCCCCTCACCTTCTCTCTCTTTCTCTCCCCATGTTTTCTTTCCTTCCCTTTATCTTTCTAAGGAAACACACACACAACTGTGCACATGCACTCTCTGTCTCTGGCCACTTACATCCCACTTACAAGCACACTCACCCCAAGTGTTTATGGGCCAAACACTGAGGGAACAGTGGAAAAGGAAAAGCTGTTAGGGATTCTGGATGTGGCTGAAGGACATGCTGCTCGCTGACTAAAGGGGTGAAATCAGGCTACTTCTAAAGAATGTAAATGAAATTCTTTCAGTTTGGGACAAAATTTCAGTCTCTGATTGCACTCAGACATGTCTTAGAAATCTTACTTTGTGTGTTCATTCAATAAGCATGGTATTTCAACCATAAGTCTGATTTTATGATTTTCAGTGATTGTGCATTGAGTCACTGAGTTCTCCTGTATAATTACACATAAAAGTACTTTTGTTTTAAAAAAAAAAGTGTTTTGTTAAATTCACTTGTGACTGACCGAAAGAATGTTGGCATCATTCACAGGGCCATACAAATTGACTTGGTTTACAAATCCTGCACATTTATTGTTGTAAATGTTACATACTGTAGGTCCATTATGTGAAACATATTGATTCATTTATATTTTAAATATATAAAATGTTTTTTACATCAATGTTGTATTGGAATATTAATTTGACTTCACAACAGACTTTCAATGTGCAATAACCCATTGGATGAGAAACCTACATGTAGACCTGATTCAAATTAAATTGACAATGGGAATTCAGATTTTGTAGGTTTTTTAAAAATTCTGAGATTGAGAACACAGTAAATCAGAAGAGTATGAAACATACTCATGACAAAACCAAAGATGACCCTTTGAATTTTTCTCCCTTGATTAATCTGAATGTAGCACATACAGTAACATTTACAATTAATCAGTTTCAATGGTATATCAAGAGCATTCTGTGAATCCCAACAGAAAATGATCAACAGTTGTCATAACAGTTGTGAAAAATGCTTTTTAATATTATCATCCAAACTGGATGATTTTCTTTGATGTGTGCAATGAGTCGGACCAGCTCAAGAAGGCAGAATCTGTGGGTTGGTGGGTGTTTTATCTCCAGTTGGAGCAGATGTTAGCATTAAATGTGTCTGCAGATGTTTTGAAAATATTTCAAAGACATTTGTTCATTAGATGATTTATTGATCCTGAATAAAACTGAATATGTTTTTGATGTTGTCAGTAACTTACAACTTCTGAAATGAAACGCCTTTATGTAATTCACTATTAAGAAATCTGCACCTCCATTGTTCCTTTCAGTGTATAAATGAAAAAAAAATCAATAAATACATCAAAAGCATGTAATATAGTTTGTGGTGGAACTGAGGCTTGTAGATCTGTAAATTGCTGTTCCAACAATTCTGCTTTTTTGGATAAATGGCATTTGAAATAGATAAATATTTAAGACCTTGCCCTTAATCATAAAAATAAATGATAAATATGAAAATACATGCCAAAATTGTGTCATCCTTAGCATGAGTAGCAAGTTACAATAACATGAAAAATGCTATAATGAATTTAATGTTATTTTACGCTATTAGTTGCTACAGTATGTTCTTTGTAGTTTCACGTTTTTTTCTGTTGCTCAAGGACTTGTATGTTTGTTCATGCACTTTACAGTCATCTTTGTGCACGTCTGTATCTGTCCATTTTCTGATAGTCTGTGTATCTGAGCTGCTCCCCGTGCACTAACACAAGCTCGAGGCATGCATATTTTCTTTGTACATGAATGGCGATTAGCACAGCTCTGCCAATCACTATAATTTACATTAAATTTGAAATTAATTTCACACTTTTTTCTCTCTGTAATTATGTCAACAGCTGCTGTGAAACCAAGCTGCACACATGAATTTTAATAGCCGTTTCTTTTAAATCCCTCTGAACTTTGGAGAGAGAAACACAACATTATGGCAAAATTTCTGTTGTAAGCTCGCAAGGATTTAGTGTTGGGTGGAAGGAAGAAATTGATCATTAAGTATCTCACAAAACCACAGATCTGTCCCTCGATCCATCTGCTCATCCATCTGTCTGTCAACCACTGAACATTAAAACTTAAGAGTATATTTTTCTTTTTTTGAAGGCCTTCTTGACGTACAACTAAATTATAAATGACAACAAGGACCAGGATTTAGTTTAAGTCATAATATCATGTCATAGTGTTCACTGACAGTGTTGTTTTTTAGTTTTTAATTTAAAATATCTAAGTTCATGTTTGTAATAGCACTTTAAAGGACAAATGTGTAAATTAAAATCATCTTTTCATCATATCAAAACCATTTTGTTATCCTTATTGTTTTGAGCTCTGCTGTGAGGGCTATGGAACCATTCACAATACCTGGCGCCCTGTATTAGATGATGGAGGAACCCCATGTAGTGACAATGGATTCAGTCTGCTGTATGTGTCTGCTTTCCTCTTTATCTCCATGTCACTGTTAAGGCTTTAAAGATTGCACCTGCTAGGCCCCCACACTCCTATGCATTAACAAACCTGGCCCAGCCCTGTGTGTGTCCACTTCCCTGCTGGGACGGACATTAGACTATTTACCACGGATAAAAACGGATCTTCTCGGTCAGTATTCATCTCTCACTGTGTTTGTGTGTGCGAGAGAGACAGGGAGAATGAGAGAGAAAAAAGGATGGAAATTAAAAGGGAGATAGAAAACGAAGGAGAGAGAGTGAAAAAGACAGAATGAGAGGTGGGATCAAGGGTTCAGGATTGAAGCAGTCAAGCTCTCATCCCCACACAGCAGGGGCCCACGACCAGCAGCCCTGCAATTACATAGCCATTTAGGACAGCCACAGAGACAGGGAGGCCCCAACCCCTTAAGGCCCTCGAACAAGATCTTTATGGAGCCAAATGTTTTGTCAGTTTAAAATACAAAATTGTAAATGAAAAGCTAAAATTTGAAGTTGAAAGAACAGTACCAACCTATAAACAAGTGTATAAAAAGTTCACTTCAAATGTAATTTGTATTCATTCATAAATTTCTTTCAAGAAATAATTTGTAATTCTCCCTCACACATATACTCACTCAACCCCTTTTTGTTCTTCATACATATGTGTGGGCGTGCAAAGGCGGAGGCGGAGGGATGTCAATGTTAAGTCAGTTGATGGAACGAGCACTTCATCAACTTCTTCACAGCCGCCTGCTCCTCTTGAAGACTCAATGGTAACCAATCGGAGCAAAGATCTATTGATTAGCGGGGTAAGAAAATTGCTGGTGGTGAGTCGTGTGCAGGGGGACACCTCCCAGGAGCAAAGCCCAGGTGATAATGACTGTGGCCTCCTCTGCCCTCCCTCCTTGCCTCGCTTCATCACAATCACACTGGCCTTAAACATCTTCTCCAGGCCTCCTGCTGCGTTCTCACTCTATCGCTCTCTCTGTCTCAGATAAACACACACACATGCATGCACACGCACATGCCAACCTCCTCATGTCTCTCAGAATTAGTCACACTTACTTTCACAGAAATAAAGCATCAAGAACAATGGCCTCCCCCCCCTTCTCTATAATCAGATTCCTGTGTTTTCAGATCACATCATGATCACCACCAGAGAGTCAATGATTAAAATAAAGATACAAATTAACAACCACAGACCAAAATAACCCCAGCTTTCATGTCTCTTAAATGTTACACAAGGAATGGACCGGCAAAGTCTGATACTACTACTAGTACTTTATTATCCATTAACCCACATTCAGAGACATTCTTAATATTAACTGACACTTTGGCTATTGTTCATTCCATCTAACATCACCTACACCGCCCCTCTTTTGCTGGGAAAAAGCATTTGCTTGTATCTGTCACTGCATGCCAGATGAGTTTTCATGAAAAAGACCACAAGCGACGAGTTGAACCAATGTGCGCTCCATGTTCTCTCACTGAACTCCGCTTTCTTATTTTTAAATTATTATGAAAAAAAATTTGATGTAAGCAACCTCTTCAACCTGGTGACATAAAAAAACAACCCATGATAAGGTTGATGAAGAGGAAAATGAGAATAAAAGCTTTTGGTTTACCAGTCAGATTATAATTCTACTGTCGACTATGCAAAGAGAGTTCAGTGTTCAGCAATACAAACCTGTTAAAATAAGAAGCAACTAATGATTATTTTGTCAATTAATCCATTGATCATTTGGTCTTTAAAATGTCAGAAAATAGTAAAATATTTACATAAGACAAAAAAGATGAAAATCTTCACATTCAAAGAGCTGGAACTACAGAATATTTGCCATTTTCAAGTCCTAGTTTAATTCACATGATGTCTGAGCTCATCCTTCAGGAGAGGGTGAAGAGCTTGACTATCTGAAGGAGGCTCGGTTCAAAACTCTGGTCGCTCCATCAGTCAAATACAGCAGCTGTTTTGGCATCTGATCAGGAATGCCTCATGGAAGTCTCCATGTGGAGGTACTCTGGGCACATCCATGCACAGAGTCAGACCCAGAGCATACCTTTTTCATTTTAAATGGGAGCATCAACTTCACTCAGCCGAATCCTTTGACTCCAATCTGTCCCCATGCGACCATTGTCATTTTGTCCTTAACTGTGTCAGTGTGTGTGTGTGTGTGTGTGTGTGTGTGTGGGTGTGTGTGCGTGTGTGTGTGTGTGTGTGTAATCCCCAACACTTCTCATTTACTCACTGAGACTATACCTCCATAAACGATGAACACACAGTCCTGGAAACAAGCCTTTGTGCTGTACTGTATGTGTGTGTATGTGTGTGTGTGTCTGTGTGGGTGTGTGTGTGTGTGTGTGTGTGTGTGTTCTATTGTAGTCTCCCAAATGATGCTCAGCAAAGCAATGGATCCTAAAGGACTCAGCTCTTTGTTACAGACAATTAATCTCAGCTGTGGTCTGTGCCCCCTGCCTGCACAATCCACCTACACACATGCACACGCACAAACACACACACGACAGTGAATAGACAGTGTAACCACAAAAGTGAGGTTCAAATACCACTCAACCTCACAGGGGAGGCTGGTGACCTTTACCACAACAGCACAGCCTGTCCCTTTGCTCCTGTCACTCTATAGGTCTTTCCTTCTCCCCACCCCCCCTTTTACTTTTTCCTCCATCACTCCTCTCATCCACATCCACCTTAGCAGACTTCCTTATCCCTCTTTCTCCCCAGAGAGCTCTGCTCCTCCCTCTGTTCAACCAAACCCGTCTCTTCCCCTTTACATCTCCCTTTTATACCTTGAACCTCTCTGACAGCAAGGGCACGTTTTCATCCATCCATCCGTCATATCTGTCACAGTCACTTTACACCCACTACCCCCCATGTTGACAAAAGAAGAAGCCAAACAAAAAAGACAATGATAGTATATTCTAAACAGCAGCAACAAAGCAAAAAAAAAAAAAAAAAAAAAACAAACAAAATGGAACAACACTTTAGTTTTGAAATTGAACATGGCTCTGATGGAAACAGCATTTTCAAGCAGGACATAACATGTGGTGGGATTCTTCGAAGTGGACAGTGGTGTGTTTTAGCAATTTTAGTAGATGAAAAGTCGATCAGGATTGAATGTCATCCTCTATTAAACAGTAAAAGACCTCTCACCCCATTCCAAACACTTTCATCATCCCAATAGTGTGTGTGTGTGTGTGTGTGTGTGTGTGTGTGTGTGTGTGTGTGTGTGTGTGGTTGAAACGTGGGGGTGCAGGTGCACAAGAAAGTAAGTCAGTGGTAGACAAGTGAGTCTGCACTTTTAATGTAACACAACTCTGACAAAAATAAAACAAATATATTCAAACTGCTGGCTCACTTGGTTCAAGAAAGTTTCAAATCTGTGCAAGATGATTTTCATGCTGAATGAATGACAGCACATGAGGTAAGAAAAAAATACAAGGCAATGTACAATACAACATTTTGCTTTAGAAAATTAGTACGTAATTAGTAGTAATTAATAAGTACATGTGTAAAGAAAACTGTAATTTAGCATAAAATGAAATTAAACAAGATAGGCTCAGGCTGATGGATTAAAGCAGTTTCACATTTGTGCAAGTTGATTTTCATACAGAAATTAGTCTAAATCTAATATATTTTAATCTAAATAAACAATGAAGAAAAAGTGATTTTCACCTACGTTTTTTTTTTACCCCTTCTGAGGTATAATCCATATAGTTATCAGATATCTAGTAGTGGTGTCACAATGAACCAAAGCCACTAGCTTAGTATTAATAGACTGAGATATTGACAGATTGAACATGTTGCATAAAGCGGTGGTTGTGGTGGTGCATCTGTGTAGCAGATCAAATACTGCAACTAAGCAACCTTTAATGCAAGACAATAAACTTTTCAATATTAAGGCTTGAATTCCCTGAATTTATCTAAACAGATCAGTTGGGACAACAAACACCCCTGGGAGCTGCTGGATGATAAGAAGTGGGCTAAATCCTTGCAGGCATATTCCCATGTGAATTCTCCTGAGGCCTCTTGGAAGACTATCCTCCAAGCTTCCTCTCTCTGGTTTGCTTTCCCCTTCTCTCTTTCTCTGTATAGACCTGCAATGCACCCTACTCCTGATGAGCTGAAAAGAGGGGAAGCCAGTGAAGGAGAGAGTGAAGAGGCGATGAGAAAAACTGAAAAACAGATTCAGAGGATGACAAGGACTCAGACAGAGAGGGAAAGCAAGGGACAGGGTGCACAGGGGAGGAAATGGGAGGGAGGAAGGAGGAGGAGTTGATAGTTTGAGGGGTCGAGCACCACCTGGTATTCCTTTACAACCAAGGAAAATGCCTAGAGAAATGATAATAAAATAGAGAGAAGTTGCAGAGCCTTCTGTTGCTGACAGTAGCTGTGTATGTGCCCTGCGAGAGGCGTGTGTGTGTGCATGTGTGCAAGTGTGTGTGATGAATAATTCATGGCTGTTCATTAAGGAGAGAAAGTGTGAGTGAGTGATTGAGCATGGGTGTGTGTGTGTGTGTGTGTATGTGTGCACCCTTCGTTGCTCTGCGCCACGTCGCCTGCCTTGTGGCTGCCATCTGGCTTCACGCCATCAGAGTGCCACCCTCCAAAGCCCTCGCTCTTGCAAACATGGCAGGAGAGGAGAGGAAAGGGGGGTGGTGGTGTGTAGGGTGAGGGTGGAGAGATGGGGGGGTTGGGGAGGGGTAGCATATATGGAGGGGAGGGAAAGGGACAAAGCCTCAAGTTAACTTCTCCATTTCACTGATATCATGTGACATCCACAGTCTGGTAAAGAGAGATGTGCAGTTGGATGTGAAGTGTAATGACAGTCCATCACATATGATGCAAAGTGATGCACTGTCATGTCAGTTAACATAGACCTCTTCCTCTTTTCCTCTCCTCTTCTGCCTCTATTCATTTTGCATGGGTTTTGACCCTTTTGATATGAATCTGCGGCTGTTTTGTGCCCACAGTCTCTGTGTAGCCCTGGCACAAACAAGGGGCGACTAGAGTAGAGTTGTTTGAAATGTCTGAACTTTCATCTTTCTGCCGTGAATGTAGCATTTTAATGACTATAATAATATAGTATCTCCTTATAGCTAAATGTCTCCAAATAGACGATAACTGATTTCTTTAATAACATTTTTAATCCTAAATTTCATATTATTCTTGTAAGGAACTGCATGCTGATTTGAAAATTGTACCTTGACATAAAGAATATACACCTTGTTTTCATGAATCTGTTGTTTTGTTATTGTCATACTAATGAGAGCACCTGTGTGCAGTGTCTCACCTGTGTTAATTAGCTCATTCTATATACAGTGGAAAAAAGTCATCTCTGACTGTGAAGAGAGCCACAGCGTTGAAGATGTTTTGTCATAAGTGGCGATTGAAAGCATTTTCAGTGTGTTTGGACCCAAATTATCGCTAGCTTTGGTCATCTGTATCGGTAATGATAACTTCACACTCAACGCGTTAATTGCTATTTAAACATGCCACCGTAGGAAAAGAGCAGGTGTATATATCAAAATGAACGATAACTGCGTCCAGTTTGGCTGCTTGAGTTTCCGAGTCCTTGTATTGTGCCTGCTGGCTCATTGTGATGGCTTACTGGGACACTTAATTAGAGCAGAGCCATCATTAATGTTGTTAGTAACACCTGTGATTTTCCTATATGACAAGTCAAAATGTCTGCATTATCAAACAAGGAGAAAAAGTCATGGCAAGGAAGACAAGCAGTCGATCAGACAGGTCTTAAACAGCCCCCCAGATCAGCCAAACCTGTTTGGAGGACAAAACCAATGTGACTAGTAAAATTATTAACCGTGAGCACAGTTGTAAAAATCCGACACAGTTTATATATGGCCTTGGTTTAACTTTCGACCCACTGTATTTTTTGCAGATTTGTGTACAGTTTCCCTGTGCATCAGTGGATTATTAAAAACATTTCAGGTTCTCTCACTTTAAGTTGTACCTCCAAATAAAAAGGTGGCTTGCTTAAAGCCTGTAAAATAATCTGACTGCTCATGTTTCCCCAGTCAGACTCTGTTTATTCCCAGATCTCACCAGTTACTTTGGTGAGCACAAAAATTGTAAATGATGTCAGTAAACTGGAATTAACTTCTAAGGATGTAGCTACATAATCATGCATGTATGTTTAGTTACAGACACAATTTTACAATATGTATTTCTACATGACACCCTCTCCCCTACACTCAGAGACACATCTTTCCTTCATCCCTCCCTTTACGTTGTGGTCTGATCAGCATTAGTTCATGTAGGGCTGCTTCCTACTGCCGACACATTGCCCTCTGCTCTGATTGAATATTTGTAAGTATGTACTGTATGCAATGTGTGGGTAATCAACACACACAGCTATGGTTGCAAGATAGTGTCCTAAAATGAGATGCCAGGTGTTTGTGTGTGTGTGTGTGTGTGTGTGTGTGTGTGTAGTGTATGTGTCTGTGTGTGTCCATCTGGAGGGGTCCTTGGGGTCACAGTAATCTGGCACAGCAATCTCACACTGTAATCATCTCAGTGCTCAGCAGGTGGTCCGGCAGAAGGCTGGGGAGAAAAGTTTCTGCACATTTTCTCTCGGCGAGCTAAGCCCATTCTGCTATATGGAACTATGGGCATATTACACATGTACAGTAAGTATGCGTGATACTGAATGGCTCCTTGTGAAAATAAAGTTAAACTTACTTTGTGTCTGTGTAAAGAGAGATTAAGTAAATCACAATCTTAACCAGGTTAAACACAAGAAAGTCATACAAATCTAAAAATAGATTTGCAATTTTCATATCACATTACTATCTGCAGCTGCGAGATGGCCGTGTTGACAGTGCTGTCCCCAGCATTGGTGCACTTGACACATTCCCCATGGCTGGTCTACATGTGGAAAGTGCCAACAGTGGCAAAGGGGCAGCTGAGTCGGATCAGGAAATACAGCAAGAGGTGCATGTAAACGGGGACAACGACATTATTATGGCATGAGGTAAAACAGTGTGTACTCACTACATCAGAAAACATATTTCCCGATAGCTGTTTACCTCTGGGACGAAAGCGCCTTATTCTCATGTAATGGAAGGTGACAGATAACAGAGCAGAGAGGATAATGATATATATTCTACCCCTGATTCTTTTTTTTTCCTGCTTAGCAGTCCAAGGTCTTAGCTCAAAAGCATAGCTATTTCAGGAGATCTAGGCCTTATCGTGCCGCCACACACAGGGATAATGAACTTGTCGTATCCTGGTACATTATATACATGTCAGTGTGTGTGTGTGCGTGGGTGTACGTGTGTGTTCTGTTTTAACTCAGGAGGACAGCCAGTGTGTTGTTACATAGTGATGAAGGGCGCTTGGTTATCGCTACCTGGCGGCCTTATCACATCTGCACATGTGACACCTTTCAATAACCCCTCCGTCCCCACCTTTCTCTCCTCTGCTCTCTTAAAATGGGGACCTGAGAGATAAAGAATGTGTGTGAGTGTATGTATGTGCAAGTAGTTAGGGGCAAAAATGATGTTCCTGAAAGAGATCAGAGCAGAGCAGTGAAAGCAACAAAGTATATTTGCCCAAGTACTGTATATAAGCAGAGGTTTGAGGTTATTAAGTGTATCTATTTTATGGTTATATACACTTCAACACATATTTCAAAAATTTCAGTCAGAAAAATTGTACAAAGATGAGGGAATGTCTAATGTGCATTAGCCGGTGCCTCAACAAACAGAACAATGCGACAGTATCTGGAGTAATGAGGTTTGGAGCATATTAAATTTGTTTAAAACATTATCTCAGACTCACAAAAGGGCCCCTAGCAATAAAAACAGAAAGAAAAGTAAACAAGAGATGCAAGATAAAACTAAAACAATTCATCATTCAATTCAAAAAGCAGTTCTTATGTAGGTTATCTTGCCAGTGTTTTCTAAGCCTACATGAGTACTGACAGCAGCTCTTCCTAGGGCTGGTTAAAGCCTCCATGATGCTGTTTTCTGATTCATCCAAGCGACACACAACATCTGATGTCGTAGAGGTGCCTCACATGTAGTAACACCAGAAACACGAACAGTTGACTGGCACTGTGCCATCTGGGAACTTAAAGCAACAACCTCATTGCATCATTGTAAGCCACTATGAGCCTCCACATACGACTTTTCCTGTACATACACCAAAATGAGCTGTATACATAGGTGTGCAGTAAGCTCTAAATAATGAACATTTTATATTAACAGAACACGTACTTAACTTACAAAGCAACATATTGGCTAGAGCAAATAGTTTACAACACTGTTGATAAATATCTCTGTCATCATTCTATTGTCAGTGGGAAAATAGCCAATGCATTTATTTTTTTGCATGTCATGAGACAAATATTGCACAAGTAAAATACAGGAAACTATCATTACATGACTATCATTACATTACTCTTTTTGGCATTAAACTTAACAACACAATTTTTTCTGTGCTTTGAGCACACCTTCAGTATTCACTGCAGTATATATACTGCAGTGAATACTGATCAGTGTACATAAGAGGATTGATAATAGTTTCCAACTGGACAGTCTGTGTTACACCTATTCATTTGTTTTCAAAAGTAGGAGACATAATTCCACCTTGTCAAACACCATTATTTACATGAAACGGGGCAGATACAACATTGCCCCAGTTAACCCCCACTGCCCCACTTGGCGTACCAGAAGATGAGTATTCTAAGTATATACTTTGGAACACCTTTAGCAAGCAACAAAATAATTTCAGAAATCATTTTTCATGATTATTTTCTGTCGAAGGCCTTGGATAAATCAACAAAACATCATAAATACAGTGGGATTTTGGCTTCCATATTTAGCAACTATTTCCTTTTTAGCATAAATAGTCATATCAGTGTCATGTGTCTCTTTTAAAGCCAAAATGATTGTCAGTGGTGAGACCAAACATTTCCAACCTTGTTAGCAGGATTCTTTCAATCACTTTAGAGAGAATACTGGCAAGGGCAATAGGTCTGTAGTTATCCATGCTATTTAGTTTCCAAGCCTTGTCCTTGATGGCAGGCAATAACAAGACTGAGGTGATAGAATCTGGAGAGACACCATGAACTCTGAAACGAGTACAACACATGCAAGCAGAGGACAAAGCCTATGACTGGCATTCTTTAGGTGTTCTACAGTAATACGATCCATACAACCTTGTTATCATCTATCATCATAATGGCATCATAAACATCACCTGAACAGACTACCATGTTTTCAGAAAGATCAACATTTTCAACTACAACTACACTACATTACTTTTAACACAGGTTTACAGTTATTCATAATTCTGACCTCTTTCCAGAAATCCTAATGATTATGATTCTGCAGCTTCCTGGAAAGTAAATCAGCTTGTTTCTTTAAAAAAAAACAAAGAGCATATTTAAATCTTGCACTGGTAAGTTTTTTTTTTTTTATGTTCAAGCAGTGACCCTGAGTTTAAAAGCTTTTCTAGCTTCAGTATGTAGATCAGCCACAAAATCATTCCATCCAGGTTTAATTTTATGCACCTTATGTTTACAAAATGGCCTACTAGAAGCATAAAGTGCTGCCACAATATTGGCATACATTCCACATAGTTCAATACCATGATGTTGGTTTTTACAGTTCATATTAAAACACATTAGAGCATCTCTAAGCAGTTTAATGATATTTAACAAGTTGTCAGTTATGGTTGGATATATTAATGTAGAATTGCTATCTGACAAGTCGGCATTAAAATTCCCAATGACAAACACACAGGTTTAACCATTGTCCTCAATGAAAGAATGAACAAATGCTAATTTGTTCAGAAATTTACACTCAGACTGGTAAAACTCATATGGTGTATAGATATTGGTTGTAAACTACCAACCAACCAACCAACATTCAGTCTTACCACCTTCACCAGGGGGATATATTTAATAGTTTGTTAATAAATTAAAAGTATTGCCACTCCACCAGGTTTTACAGTCTTCCAAAAGTGCGTCAACCACCAAACATCTTGTTTTATCTGCAGCATTGTGCTCTACATGCAGGCCACGCGTATTATACAGTATCATACAACCTGGATTTTACCTTTCCTCTTTGCTCCCTGGGGGGGGGGGGGCTACTGCCCACTGGTCCCTGTCGCATCATCACTTGGCGCACTTAGGCTTTCCCTCTAGACACCTGTAGCGCCTCTAGGCCAGCGTATCTCATCAGAGTAAGGACAGGGAGGGAGGGGGCAGAATATTAGAAACACCTTTTAACATAATGCTACTTGCCTCCCTATTACAGTAAGAATTGAAGTTAAACCAACAAAAACTGAACATTACAGGCATCATAAAAATAAAGTTTATGGCAGAACAATTGTATTGGATTGCATTAGACTGTACAGGTGTACCCAATAAAGTGGCTACATTAGGATCAACTTGTTGGTTCTGTTTTTTATTGTACATATTGTATTTGTGCAAACACAATTTTCCCGTGCAGTAACAGATTAATTTCAGGTGCACTCACTTTTGATTTAACCTCCAAATGAAGTGGTTTTAATGTTCTGGCTAAACTGTTTATCACCTGTCTGATCATCTTACTGTAACTTTTGGTGTAACCATGTTGCATTGTTCCCAAATCTTAGCAATGACTTTGGTGAGTATAATGTTATCCTAATCAATACGAATGATGGCCAAAACATAAAAAAAGAAGACCCAAGTTAGAGTAAACTGAAAGTATCCTTAAAGTAAAATCTAAATGCAGGGATTTCACTTGTTTGAGTTTACGTGGTGGCGTTGCTACTTTTACTCACAGTTAGTAATTGATCTTATTACTTATTCCATCACTGTAGTAGAGGAAAAGAGCAAGAGAGATGGGGCAGAGAGAGATAGAGAGAGAGAGAGAGAGAGAGAGAGAGAGAGAGAGGGGAAGAGATGGAGAAATGTAGGAGAAGAAAGTTGGAGGGCTAGCATTCAGGAGTGTGAATGGGCAGAGTGTGGAGCAGAGAGCCAGGCGTGTTGGCCAGTCTCCAGTGGGGATAGTGGGTGTCCCTGTGCCAGCTGGCAGCCTGTCTCTCCCATCTGTGGAGCCTAGGAGAGTGTGCAGTAATCTCCTGGAGACAGAGGCTCAGCCCAGGCCAGATTTAAAGGGATATGGCCAGCTGGCCAGGCATGGACAGGTCTGTACCAGGAAGAGAAAGGAAGGGCAGGGGAAGGCCACAAAGAAGGGAGGGGATGAGTGAGTGAGCTGTGATGAAGCAGGTCAGGTGTAATGGCGAGGATGATGGGGGAGCAGAGGATTGGTGGTCAGGGAGCAATAAAGAGCGCTGATAAGAATGATTATAGTCCAGCTGCTGGCAAATAATGGGACAGGCTGAATGTAATGTCCCTGTCTTTAACTGTGAAAATTACAGTGGTCTGTGCCCACTCGGGTAATGTTTCTGACATGTACCTGTGTCAATCCTGGCTTATCTAAGTCTATATCTCACTGCTCTGTTGCGTTTTCTCGCCGCTCTGTGTCACAAAACTAATGAAGCTAATTGAAGAGAGTGCTCTGTGCTTACTCTAGCAAAAGAAATAGCACAAGCTGTAGGCCAAGTAGCTCTCCTTAGCTCTTGGTTTACTCCTCTCTGTGATTGTTGCAGATGGTAATCAGAGCCCAGCTGGCCTGTCGGCTGCAGCTTAAGGCCTGCATTTCAAAATAATATCAGTCTTAGCATGTCATTTAATCCAGTATTTAACTTTTTGGTGGGAAAATTTCCAAAAGAAAAAGATAATTTAAAGATAAACAACTCAGTTCAATTGGTTTCAAAATCATTTTCTTTTTAGCCTTATTACTACTGTGTAATTTATTGATGAAATATTGCTTTCTTAGTGAAATAAAATAAAACAATTTTACTTTGATTTTACTATTGAACTGCTCATCTTTTTTTTAAGAAAGGGAAGATTTTGTGAAGCATCAACGACTTGTAAGAATTACTTTTTCTTGCAGTGTGTGGGTGCCAGGTGAGGGAAGGACAATGTTGAGAGGGAGACGGAGAAGGATTCAAGTTTACAGCTGGGGCCTGACTCTTATCATGCAAGTACAAAAACATTGCTCACAGAGATGCTTAAAGCACACAAACACACCTATTACAGAAATCAAAGAAAGTGGCCATACGTGCACATCTAAGCACGTTCATATCTGAGCGATATCTGGGAACAATATCGTGTACATACACATGTCATGCATACACAGGTGTGCTCAACTGACACACACAGACTCAAACACTCGGACACACAGAGACACACAGGCCTGCGGCAATCGCGGAAGAATAAACGAAGCCATGCAAATCCCCAGATGTGCAGGGAAATAGGGGGAAGATGAGGAGGAGAGGATTGGGAGGAGGAGTGGAGTGCCTGGAAGGACGGGAGGGGGGGTCTGATACAGGGAGGGAGGGAGGGGGACGGCTGTGTGTTTACTACTGTTTAAAAGGCAGTGGGTGCTGTGTGCAGATTAATAAACAGGAGGTAATAGCAGAAGGACTCTATATTTATTTTTTATCTTAAATGTTGCTTGTTTGTCGGGCTGGATGAATATTGACTGTGAAATTGGGATCAGGGGCGACACATGCCAGTGCTCGGCCTTATCTCTGGGATGCAGGCAGGCCTGGGGCCGTTATCGCTGTGCCACAGTGGCGTGCCGGCACTCCAGCGCTCTCAAAGCCGCCACATTCCCTTTGTATCTGCCTGGAGAAGCCTGTTTACCTTTCACTGGCTTGATATTCCTATTAGAGCCGCTGACTATTTACTCACTGCCTCCTCCTCCTCTCCCTCCACCGGGCACTGTGCTGTCTCTCATCTCTTCTTCTCTCTGTTTCCCTCTCTCTATTTGGCTATGCCTATCTTGCTCTTTTTTACTGTTTGTCTCCTTACTGTATATCTTTTTGTCCTGCTTCTGCTTCTGACCTTCACTGTGACATAAAGTTCTGGACACAGCTTTGCCTATCAAGAAGTAAATAGCTAAGAACTAGGAAAGTACTTTTATACAGATATTATTGATGCAGATTGCTTGACCCTGTGCAGAGTAGGAGATCTGTTGCCGACAGAAAAAGGACAACATTGGTCATATGTCCAAACACTTACTAAACTATGAAGAGTGTATGACTTTAACATCAGCAGTAAACATTTGTTTCTTTTTCACCATGACAGAGATATTTTCTTACCTTGACCAAGTAGATTTTGTTGCCTGAATGTAATCAATCCTCAACCATTGATGGGGCATATTTGAAAAATCATATGAGTCCTCTTTGGAAAGGTCATATAGGTCGCTTTGGAAGAAACTAATGAGACACTTTTTTTGTTGTTTAAGTATGAGAGCTTGCTGCAAGGTTTATATTAAAACTCTGCTGAGACAGATCTAGGTTCTAGTTGTCATCCAGCCTCTGCCTTCTGGTGACAGGAGTGTCAATGCAAAGTACCACCTCTGAAGCATCATCTAGCACCTTCAAGCTGCCAGCTTACATAAGTTACAAAAAAAACAAAATGCCCCACATTAACAAACATGCTCTAAACTATATTTTTCATTTGTTGAGTCAAGTCAAATCAGTTTCATTTATATAGTCATAACAGAGGTTATCTCAAGACACTTTTCATATTAGAGCAGGTCTAGACCTTATTCTTTAAAATATTACTTACAGAGACCCAACAATTCCCATGAGCGATCACTTGGCGAACAGTGGCAAGGAAAAAACTCCCTTTTAACAGGTAGAAACCTTAAACAGAACAAGGCCCTGGTTGGACAGCCATCTGCCTCAACCGAGACACATATACACACAAAACTAAAGTCAGTTAGACACCTAGTATTTCATTAAGATGGGTAAGCCTGTTAAGACAAGCAAACTAACCAAGGTAAACAACAAGCAAAAGGCATAAAACAGTCACACATTACACTGGATCCAGTTCAGTCAGATACACTAAAATGTTTGGCCATTTATAATAAATGTTTTTTTGGCCATTTATAATAAATGGTTATACTGGACAATTAGATTCGACAGAAAAGACATACATGAACATTAAATCTTAGAGATACAACAATACCAAAAGGTTAGCATGTAAGGAGGAGGTCAGGGTGGTGGCGGGAGCTGCTGAAGCAAATTGGGTTGCCAAGAACGTATAAGCAGCATATTCAGGTTGTAAAAAGCTGTGTACAGCTGTGTGAATATAATTGGATGTTACTAGTCAGCTGTAGCCGAGCAGTTTATGAATGTGCCACTGATGGTGTAGTATGAATCAAGTAGCTGATACCAATCAGCAAATGCATACACAACTTAAGTGCTCTGCCAGAAATAAAGTCCTCCATACCTTCTGTAGTGAGATAAAGTCTTCAATAATTCACTTGATCAGCATGAATCACATATTTAGGTATTTCTAAGACATAGATAGGAAAGAGATTCCTTATACATTTTGGTGTAGAAACTGTAGCACACAGAATACTATTGACATAAGTATGAACACTTTACATAAGAATCTAGACAAATTAAGGGTTTCACATAATTAAGTTACATAAAATGGATAATTATGGTTAACGCAATATTTTTTTTTACATTCTCACCAATGGTGTACAACTTGGAGAGGCTCTGCTTAGCGCTTAGTGTTACATGTACAACAGTTTGAGAACACCTGTTTTACAGCACTTAAAGATATACGTTTCTTGGAAAAGTGTTTTAACAATCAAGCGCAACATCAGGCAATAAAGAATTTATGAGAAATCATATTACAAACATTTTACCAGCCGAAAGGCACCAGATGTGGTTCAAGCCCCAAAGGGACGATTCCCTTAAACAAGTTCCTCTCTCTCCAACTACCGTACCTTACTATTACCAAGCAGCTGTGTACACCAGCTTTCAACTGCATCAGAACCTGCAGGCAAATACAACTAAGACAGAAAGGAACTGGGTTTGGTGGCCAAACAGTCAGTTAAAGCTTTTAGACAATTAACTGGCACACCTAAAATATCAGTGACATAGCTAAACACAACTTGTTTGTGTGACATTCAAGTGTCTAACAGTGTCCTCTCCTAAGGGAAGGACACTCAGATTCCTCCAGTGATGACTGCCTTTTCTCTTCCTGCAATCTTCATGGCAGTTTTTTTGTTTTATCTCTCTCCTCCATGCAGGGTAGGGCTTGAGGCGCACTGTGCCGCATGCCATGCCATGAGGTTGGATAAGGAGCAAACAAACATACGGGCAGCGCTTAGCAACCCTGATCAGAGTGTCTGCCAGGGTCCTGATAAGCTGACAGGCAGGAGAGGACAGCGAGAGGTGGAAGGAGTGGGCTGTGGTTGTGGGGATGTAAGGCTGTTGACATTGGAGGGTGTTTTCCCTGTCTGAGCTCTAATGGCCATGAATATCACGACAGGCCCCAATAATAATTTTTTTAAAACCGGGATGTCCTGAAAAACACAGACGCAATTTCATGTGTCTCTGACACACCATATCAAAAGGAAGGTGAACAGTGAGATTGCATTGAGATTGACTGAAGCAAATTGTCGCCTCGCTTTATTTACACAGATTTGACCATGGGAGTGTTTTGGCAGTCTGTGTTTATTCTCCGCAATGACTGTACATTAGATGACATTTGTGTGTGAGACAGCTCTGTCCTGATCTCAAAACCTGCAAGGAATTTTAGTTCTGTTCGTTTTTTATCTCCAGACTTTCCTTTTTCCTCTTGTCTCTTTGTGTTCATGAAGTGTAAACAAACATACTATGTGGGTGAGTTTTTCACTATAGTTGCAGATGCATCTTCACCTCAATTTGCTCCACCTGGACTGAATCAGCAACAACTCACATCCTTTGTCGCAGCACCGGGAGAAGTCTAGAAATAATTTGTTGTTCAGTCTAGGGGAATCCTTGCAGCCATGACAGATGCGTACATGTCCCAACATATAGTGAGTGCCATCAGGTGCCAGCACTGAATAAAGGATGCAGGCCTAACTGTACCTGCACCCCGTTGAGCCTGACTCATTTCCCGTGGTGTTGCCTCCCTTGACTGAGTGGTGATGTAGCCCAGCATCCCCTTGCGTTGCCAACCACCCACTGATGGCTCACAACTCAGGGTTGATTTCAGTTAATTTGGGTTAACATACTGTATAAATGCACACAGACACTAAACTAAAACACTTCAGGGACAAGGGTTATTAATGATTGTCCAACTACAAACTCGTCCTCCATATTTTGACTTTATAGCACTTTGCTGCATGTTTCGACTTGTGTCTACTGCACAGTAACCTTTTGTGGTCTGTCATTTTCTGTATATTTTAACATTTTTTAAGACACTTTCAAAATGTCATGACCAGAGGAAATTACTCATTCCTCTGTTTACCTGAATTTGGCCTCAGTGCAGTACATATATATTCACACTATAGCCCCAGTGATAAACATAATGTAGTAATGTTTATGTCTTGTGTTTTGGGTCCTCCATGACCCAAAAGTGTATTTTCATCTCACTGTCTAACTATCTGAACATCTGCTTGTCTTTTGATGGCTGGTCAATCCATCTGTCTGCTGATTAGTACACATCTGTCTGTCGATCCATCTGCCAGCTTTTGGAGTCAATGTGTGGGAGCAACATTACTGTCCTGTTGTCCTGTTTAACAGACTTAATCAAAGAGGACTGAATGCTAACCTGCCAGCACGTAAACACACACACACACACACACACATTTATGTTGCTGTGCCTGGAAAAATATGGATTCTGAGAGGCATCGATTAACTAATATTATCGATTAAATACCATTTTTTCACTAATCAAATGTAATCTGGATGTAATATGCATTTATGATTCTTTTATGAGGTAGCCTAACTGTCAGTCACAGATGAGCTGTGTATGACATGCTGTAATGCATAATTGAGTCTTGCAATCTTACAAGCTTACAATAATGTGATTACTTTTTGCACAACAAATAGTGTAGGGAATAACATTACATTACTACATTTGCTTAAAATGTTGACCTGACGGTCCTGCAGTTCTTTCTGAAGGGTGCATGAATGTCTGAACCAAATTGTATGGTAATGCATCCAATAGTTGTTGAGATTTCAGTCTGGACCAAAGTGCTGGGTCGACTGTCAGACAGACCTACAGACTGAAATTACCGAAATAATGCAACAAGTGACAACTATTTATAATTAATTCTGCTGTTCAGTAATTAGTAAAATAATGTAATGACTTTTTCAATGAGTTTTAAATAGTAATTTTTCATGTAACTGCAAGTCAACACTGCAAATGAGACAAATTAGTATAGAATACTGTGGTTGTATTTGAGTGTCAGTGTATGTAACTGTATTTTGTCCTACTACACAAGCCTCAACCATATGGTTATAAGAATAAACAAAGCATAGAAAGTACTTGCAAATATTATTTGACCCAGGTCTGTTTACAGATCAGTGAGCCTTAATTGGCGCTGTCAGCTCATGCTCACTTCCAGCATATCCATTTCAATACTGAGACAATAACAACATTATGGAGCTCAATAGCTCATATTCCTATGTGGCAATAATATCTAGATCCCTCCTCCTCTCAGTGCAAATCAATGGAGTGAGATGGCCTTTGGCTTCATTTTTCATCTTTAATATTGATTGCTGTTCTACTTTGGAGTGCACTGTCAGTCCAATTACGGAGAATTTAATTGATTTTTCCTCACAAGCTGGGTTAGATTGGATTGGTTTATGCAAAGCAGATCAAACAGAAGTACTCCCCGGACTCCCTTCTATGTGTAAAATACAGCTCTAATGAGCAGGAGCACCCTGACACGTTCTACATCTCACCCCATTCTCCCCCTGTTTCAGTGACAAACGTGAACACACACACACACACACGACTCAAAACTATTTAATGTAACAGCAGCAGTAATTATTGTAAGAAACCATTTTGATGATTCAACAATGTTACTTGAATAATCATCTGCAGCACACTGTAATTGCTAAAAATGATTATGTTCAATATAGTGGATGGCTCTAAACCATGTACTGTTGTATTTTTCCCCCAGAGAGAGTTGAAACTTAGGCAAAAAGTTGATAATTCATACAATTATATGTAATGAATAAAGCAGGTGTCTCTTCATTTGAAAATTCCACAATGACCTTTACAGGAAGCCTCCTCTCATGAAATATACATGATCCCAAACACAATATGTCAGACAGCTAGACAAGGCTAATTAGCCGCAGGTAAATTCTGAAGGCCTTGCTCTCTCTCAAACAGACACACACACACACACACACACACACACACGCACACACACACACACACACACACACGTGCAAACGCATACACACAGGTCTGGAATTGTTGACTTCACCAAATTTTACAATCTTTTGGTATTGGTTTTTATACCAACTGCACCATACTTCCACCAAAAAAAACAACTTTAGTCTCACTTATAGTTACAAAGATTTGGCCAGTGGAGTATCATAGTGGAGTTTCAATAGTTTTAAGAGTTCTCTTGAAATGTGTGAGTATCTAAGAATTGGAAACATTTTTAAATCTTTTGGCATGTCTTGGTGAGAAAATAAGCCAGTATATTTGATCAGTATGGGAAGTCCTGGCCAAGAAAAAGTCCTGAACAAAACCCCCCCGTAAAACCTCAAAATGTCATTTTTGCACACTTAGATAATAAAAACGTACACAATGTAGTGGGATTATGAGTGAGCTTTAGAGGTGTTGGTTGGCTGATTTGTTACCTGTGGACAGAGCCAGACGAGATGTTTCCCACATATATAGTCTTTATGTTAACCTAAGATGGCTGTAATTTCATATTTAACAGACAGATAAGAAAGTTGGATCAGTTGTCTCATCTAACTTAGGTCAAGACAGTGCAATTATAAGATGAAGCTATTCATCTTATTGCCTCAAATGCTGGGTGAGGTGGAGAGTTTTAGCAACTTTGTCAGCCTGAAAATAATTGTTGGAAACTATTTCTTATACTACTAATTCAAATACTAATATTAGCTCTATAAAGTCACAATGGGAGACTCCTACAGGGGCAAGCTCTGTACACCTCACCTCATTAATTATTATTTGCTGGAGGGCTGTGGACTAATGTTTAATGTATGCAGTGTGTCTGTTTGTTTGGTTGCCATAGAGCAGAGGAAATGTGTTGTCTCATAGCAGTCTATCGCTTGTCTCCTCACTTAAATCTCTACTTTCACATTCCTGGAGGCTGGTATTGGAGCTAACACCCCTCCTCTTTGCACCTTTGCAGACCTGCAAGTGTGTGTTTGTGTGTGTGAGGGAGAGGGTGAGACGGCGATGGTGCTGTCTTCTGTGTCTCTGGGTGCCCCCTTGCTGAGCTGTCATCACTCCCTGGCACCGGGTACACTGCACAGCTGCAGGGGAACCACTCTGCAGGGAACCTTCGTTTCCATCTGTCTCCAATTCACAGTGGCACCTATTTAGAGCAGCTCAGCGGCTGTGCATGCCACGAGCCACAAGAGAGGGGAGAGGCTAGTTTTATGGGGGTCAAGAGAGGTAGGCACTAATACATCACATGTTTGTGATTAGGGCAGTAAGATTATGGTGTTATTTTTGACAGAGGCATAACAAACTATATTTATATATATATGACTTTATCATATTAATACATTAGCTTTAATGTAACATATTTTTCATTTAATTTAGATATTGATGTAATCAGTTTTCAGATTTCCTCTTTGAGAGAGGAATGAAAGAAAGTACATTCATAAAGCTGACAAAAGAAAAACACAACCAAACACAGTACATTTATACATTTCTGCAGTCAGGCAAACAGCTCTGCATTATTTGTGATGAAGTTATAACATCAGTCTTATCTTTGACAGTGCAACCAGTGCATCCGGGCATGCACTATATACACAGTATACTTAAAAATATAGAGCTGTACATTTTTTAGATTCTTTTTACCAATATGATTTTGAGAAATTAATGAACATAGTTTTAGGGATCTGCTGACCTTTAAACACACATACATGCCATACGTTGCAAAATATCAATTTAAACAATATCACCAGTAACCCTATAAATCCATATCAGTTTAATATCATTCTGAGCATACATCGGCATCTGCTTGTGTGTTCATGCATGGTTATGTGTGTCCATTTGTGCATGTGTCTACACACTGTGTATTCCTGAACTTGTGTCTGTGTGTATGCAAGTATGAGAACGGGCTTAATTTAGCAGGTGTGCTTTGACAGTTCTTGAATGAGTGCCAAGTCTGCTGTATGAAGGATAAGAGAGAGGAGGTGCTCAATGTGCATCTGTGTGGAGCTCGACTGTGACAGATGGGGACGGTTTAACTTATAGAGTTCTGTTAAGATCTGGAGGTTTTTCTGATGGTGTCTGTGCCAAACAGGTGTGTATTCTAAAAACACCAGCGAGAGAGAGAAGGTGAACGAGCCTCGACTGACTCATTTGTTAGGTAGTAGTGTTTCTAGTGATAGAAGGAGGCTGCCAATGTATACTGCTTTATGTGGGTCTAAATTCATCGCAGTTACTTCCTTTGGAAGATACACTACCCTGGAGTGTTCTCATTCAGCCTGTCTCACTGTGGGCAAATGGAAAACAAATACAAAGTTGAGTCACATCCATATTCTTTGGTGACATCTCCCATGAAGCTTACGAAGAAACTACTTAAGTGAGCCTTTCATATAAAGTTTTAAAAAATTCCAATTTATCACTGAAACTGTCAGCTCTATTATTATTTTATTTCGCACCATTGAAACAAAAGCATAATGCGTTTTGATTTGATGTGTGGAAACACCTCTTACAAGTGGATTTGGTTTATTTAAGTCATAGTACGTAAACAGAGGTTTCGACTGTTATAAAAAGTAAATCCCCTTCACAGTTATAGGAGGCACTGTTGGTTTCAAGTTTCAAGCTATCCCATCCATGTGTTTTCTGGGGTTTCTACAGCCTGTAAATGTGTAAAGTCAATGAAAATATGCAAGCAATTACTTCAGCTGTATAAGAAGCAAAACCTTTCAGAACCTTTCATTGTTTTACAACACTGGCTCAGAGTGCTACTGTAAAAGGACGGCTGCAAAGTTGAAAAGTTCAACCGGTTAGTGGTGGCCAGGTGTCTCGCAGGCAGGCAAGACACTTCACCATATGGCTGCTTCTCGCCACCAGACACCAGCCGTCCCAACCACTGACTTTCACATGCTTCACTTTTGCTGTACAAGGTGAAAAGTTGCATCTTGGCTAAACCATGACCAGCATGCTGAAAGGACCGTGTGTGTGTTTACATTTAAAAAGGAGAGAAACCACCAATGTTAGGGAAATTGCACTCGTATGACCCTAAGACAATTAATAACCTGGCTAGAAAACAAGAAAGACATATTTAATGCTCTCTGTGAATGTCTGATATACCGACAAAGTTGCAGATTATTCTGCTTCTTTCCTGCATGCTGATTGGAGTTTTAAAGAGGTAATGAAGTCCTGGTGTGTCCTCCTGCTGGGTTTGTATTTGGCGAGGGGTGCCTGTGTGTCGCTGATAGAGGGATCTCTCTGACACGGCTGCTCTGGCCCGCCGCATCTGGGAGCCAGTAGCGGCAGCCGCTGGGGGGAGATAAGGCAAGGCTAGCCACTCGCCTGTAACACACGTTTTGCCCCCCTCTGCCCTGTTCTTCTCTCCTTCCCTGCTCCTCTCTCCACCCATCCTCCCTCCCATCATCCCCCTGACCTTATCTCAGGGGAGAAGGCACCACTGGGTCGCTACTGTGATAGCACCTGCCAGAACCAGAGCTGGCCTCTGGTGATTATGGGGGAATCATTATCTCTCTCTCCCCAAAAACTCATTTTATACCTGCCAACATCTGAGGGGAGGGGGGCAAAGGAGCAAAGGCTTCTATAACAGGTAATACAGAGAAAATTGTGTGTGTGTGTGTGTGTGTGTGTGTGTGTGTGTGTTCGCATGTGTATCAGGAGAGTGTGTTGGGGTACATAGGCAAAAATACATGTGGCAAAACATCTTGCCTTTTTGCTATGTGGGTTTTGAATTTGATTTAAATGTGATAAGATAACAAGTATATGTGATGATGGCTGCTCATCGGTTTTCAACCTGTTACTGCATTATTCTTCTGTACATATAACTTCCCATATGGTGAAGGGGTGATGGTTTATGGAGGGGTTTCATCATCTTCATAAACTACATTCCCATATAAGTTTAGTGAAGGTTAAAACTCTTAGTAGATCGGATGTTGCTGGAGAAAATATGTTTTCTGCTTGATGCCATGTTGATTTTTTTGTTGTTTATATGGGGCTTAGCATGTGTTCAATCACATCATTTCCAAATGTGTTTCTTTTACTCTGCCTTTCTTTGCTCCGTTTAATTAGTTTAGCTACGCCTCTTTGCTCTTTCTGTTCTTGTTTTTTTCCTCTTCCCACAATTATCTAATCAGTTTAAAACTGTAGAGACAAACCCATCTTGGTTCAGTTCATCCAATCAAGTGAGGTTCAAACTAATGTCGTCTATGCAAGAGTCAGAGTGCCCTTCATTTTTACCCCTTTTCTGACATACCCCATTATCTGCTCTTGTATCTTGTTGTATGTTCGCAAACCTGTGAAAAACATCTACTCTCCACCTGCTTGTTATGTTCTCAAGGCAGTTCATATCCTGCAAGAAGTGTATGTTTTCATTTTCATTTTGCTGACTAGTTTCAGGGGTCTTCCACTTTGCCCAGAATGAGTCCATGCCAAAAAGATCTGAACTCTGAGTATTCAAATCCTAAAATAAAATGGAATTTGCACTTTGATTTCACTATTACTGAACTTTATATTGTCATTAATATAAAATGTGAATGTCTTATGCAACAGTTGTACCATAAGTGTGGGAAATCCAATTGGTTTAGCTGCTGGATATAAAAATTAAAAAAACATGTACATTTCATGTGCTGTATATACTGTGGGTCTATAGAGAAATCAGTCATCTCTCTCTCTCTCTCTCTCTCTCGCTCTCTCTCTCTCTCTCTCTCTCTCTCTCTCTCTCTCTCTCTCTCTCTCTCCTCCTTCCCCCACGCCTAGACAGAAAGCAACATGAGTTTCTCTCACTTCCTCTCTGCAGATGACCATATGTGTGCTGGTTTCAGCCAGGCACTTGGCACATCTGTGTGCTCACATCCTCTCTCACTTCTCTCATCAGCATACTACTTGATCCAACATAAATACTTGGTGGTGTGTAAGTGTGTGTGTGTGTAAAGCAGTGAAGAGTACTGCTGTCATACACACTGGCCACTCTGTCTGGGTGAGGGGTTAATGAGTCCTGGAGGGTCAGAGGTCACAGAGGTGATGGCTACAATGTTGCTAGAGTTTCACATGAGAGCCCCTTTCAGCTGTCCAAGCTTTGTGAAGTTTACTTTGGCATCTTTGATTCTAAATGTGAGAGAGCAGTGTTTCAGCATATGTCTTTTCCCACAGCCAGCATAGTCCTGCGTGCTTTTTCTCTATTTAGAGGTGACTGCTTACTGTCACTCATATTGTGTAGCGTGGTGGGAGGATGAATGAGAGTCTAGTTGAAATGACATAATCCTTGATTAATGTGTAGAACAGAGACTTCATAAAAATAGCTACCATACGTTTCACATCTTTCTCAATTTTGAAATATGTTACAGCAGATCATAAACAAGATATTTTATTAGAAAGTGTATGTTGTGAAAGCCCTGCCCCTTATTCTTGTCTGTTTCATCAGAACAAATTTTAAGGGAAAAACCTCTGTTTATCTGGGATGCATGAAATTAGTACGTAAACTTTGAGTTGGTAAGAGGAGGTGTCCATGAAAAACACAACAAAAAGAAAATTATGATGTGAATTTCTGTTGAAATGGTCAATGGGGATTATGCTTTAATGTAGAGAAGAGTAATTTTTCTCTTTTGTTAAATTTTTTATGTTTTGATGTGACTATGCTTTTTACAGTGTTTTGTTGAATGTTAACTTCGCTACTTAAATATTTACATTTTCCTTAACTCAAAAATATATAATAGTATACAACCCATAATATTGGGGGTCCAGGTACCTTAACAGTGTAAGTACGTGGTCAAATCAGCATTTATGACATTTTCATGGAATTGCTGTGATAAGCTTTCGTGAACTTTGACAGGCAATTATCATTTATTATCATAATTTGTTATCATTTAACCACGACACCCTTGGCTGCACTTCTCGTTGCACTTGTGAACTACTGCTAACTATCATCGACACAAAAAAATAAAATAAAAAAACACGATGGTGCATGCTAGCGAAGAAGACAAGACAAGACATCATGGTAGAAACTGCCGAAACTTGGAGCAGTTAGTTTGACGTTATTGGAAAAACAAGTTACTCACACAAACCTTAAGGATGAGCAGATGGATGCACAAGAAGGATGAGTTGTTGGACATGGGACAGAAACAGAAAGTGTCATTTTAATGCCACTGAGCAAGATACACAGAAGCAAAGGATCCTGGGAAGTAGGGAAGGAGGGTAAGTTAGAACAGAGGATGCAAGGAGGGAAGGAGTGGCTGCTGGCCGCAGACACAGCTGGTTCCTGACAGAGGAAGCCCAGACGGAGGCCCAGGTCCTGCTGCCTGCTGCTGTATGCCACTATCACCACAGCCAGCACTGCTGCCTGGCCTCCCCAGGGTTTGCAGCACTGCATCGCGCAGAAACACACACAAACTGTAACATACTAACTACTACTACACACTTCTCTTTTCAGCAGCAATAGCAGGCAGGGCAGGAGGAGGGTTCAGATGAGAGCACAGCCCCTCAGCCAGAGCCACGAGACAAGCTGACCTGCCACTGACATTCACACACTGACACACACTCTGCTGGAAGGGAACGAGGAGAGATCGAGAGAATCGGATGAACGGAAAAGAAAAAAGAAAGGTAGATGTGCACACTCGATGCGCCAAGTACATCTAAAGGGGACAGCAAGAGATTTCTAGCTGAAGACAAAGACTGTTAGATGTGGGTATAAACATAAAACTATCATGAAGCTTTCCAACGCAAAGCAGACATGAAGCAAAGAAAGAATACCAGAGGAATCCAGGAGTAATACAACAAGGATCACGGTCTTTGATGAGAAGGTGAAAGGAAGAAGAGGAAGCAACCCCTGGCTGTTTTTTGTTTTTCTCTGTTTGGAGCTTTAACTACAACTTAGTCCTTGCCCGAGCATAGCAGTTCATTGGGTCATACAATGATCTACTGGGGCCTCAAAGGCAAACTGGTTGAATGTTGTGAGGAAAAACATGCAAAGCCTCAAGGACATATGGAAGAGAAGGTCAAGCAGGACAGCCTTAGCATTTTGGAGCTCATAGAGATTTTTAACATTGATTGCTTTGTCACTGACTTGCTACACAGCTTGGACCCATAGACCTGCCAGTGTGCATATAGTACACTCTAACTGTGTGTCACCTAACCTCACAAAGAAATAGGAGAGTTGAGATCTTAAAAGTGGTGATTTGCAGGTCCGACAATGTCTGCTGAAGTCCATTTTGAAAGCCAGAAGAAGGCTGACCTGAGAGCTGGGACTTTGTCTGCTCCAGCGTTTGCTCAACGTGTCCCCACGGTCACACTGATCAGCCACAGAGAGCTGAGGGATAAACACACATCCCACAGACTCCAGCCTGGAAGCTTTGATCCGAACCTGGCAACCAGCAGCCACTACAGATGTAGTGAAGGTAGGAGCTTGTCATCTTAAAGGACCTGTTTTATGAAATCTCTTGGCAGTGTGTTACAGTGATGAGTGATGGAGGGTCCTGCAGCTGTCAGGTCTGCTCATTAAGTTGGAGTGATTGACGGATAATCAGTTTGTGTTGACTTAGCGCCGCATGCTTTAAGGCCAATGTGAGGTCTCTTCATCTTGCTAGTAGACCTGTTATTTGATGATTGAAGCTGGGGTTTCAAGGTTACAATGACATCAAGCATTACCATCTAAATTACTTTTCTTCTCCAAAGCGATTATGTGTAAAGTAACTAAGGTTTGCTTCCCAGTGCATTTACTGCATTTTTGGCCTTTTTATATAAAACAAACTCACTTTAAGGATCAAATTGAATCATGAATCAGGATTAAATTGGCCACAAAGTGGAATTTAACTCAACAGCATCCTCTTATTGTCGTGTATTATGGTCTTCATATGAGCTGTCAAGCACAAATCATTATTGTTAACAAGCCCAGAGGAGCAAGTTTGTCCCGTGGCACTGGAAAGGAAAGGGAAAGAGGTTTTTAGAGCATTGGGTGGGTGGGGGGTCTTCCTCTGGGCTTCCCCATACAGCTGCAGGGAACAGAACTAGATTCTTGAGTTTCACTGCTCAGCTTCAATGACTTGATAATGCACATACAGGTCATGAGGGTTCATCATAGTGAATGACGGAGGAAAACTTTAAGGGAGCATTTTGCAGACAGATGAGGGATAGTTGAAAGACAGCCAAGAAAAAACTGAAGAAATGAATAAAAATGTAATTGATTCTTAAAGCACTGAAAACACTGAAGTAGTGCCTTTAGGTAAAAATGAAAACCTTCACTTAAAACAGCAAAGGGTTCGAAGAAAGAGAGATGCATTAAGAATCAGACTTTAAAGGCCCAATTTTATAGACTCTAAATATGTAGAAACTGTAAGCCAGAGCAAGGACTAATACCCAACGGAGTGAATTACCTGCAGCGCCTGCCGTCTCTTGGCAGTAATGAGCTTTGTGAACGTCGCAGCGATAAGGCTTCTATAATTAGGCTTAGTCATAAGCATCCCCCCTGTAATTCTGTGATAAAAACCCAGAAGAACTCTGGTGTCGGTGCTCCAACCCATTCATCTCACACACACACACACACACGCACACAAAAATACATATGCTGAGGAAATCAAAATGTGTCAATGTGAACTGTAAACACAGCTCTTTGTCTCAAGTAGTTCACCTGATGTAACTGTATGTGTGTGTGTGTGTGTGTGTGTGTGTGTGTGTGTGTGTGTGTGTGTGTGTGTGTGTTTGTATAGTCCAGCAATATGTTCACACTGTATGGAGAAGCAGTGGTAATGTGTGTGTTCGTGCGTGTGTGTGTGTGTGTGTGAGGTGTTGTGAGCTGCAGCATAGGCTTCCTGTGAGGGAGCAGATGTCGCAGAGCTCAGGCACAGCTGCGACGGGCGATAACCGCGGTGGCAAGAATATGTCGGCACGCTGGCTCTTCTCCCTGGGTCTTATCAGCCGCACACAGCATACAGACAGTCACACACACACACACACACACACACACACACACATACACACACATACTCATATAGACACTCTACAATAAAGAACTGCCACCCAGCACTAGCACACCCTCACAGCAGGCCCAGATAGAGGGAGGAAGGCAATGAGAGAGATGGAGGGAGGAAGAAAAGGAGCAAGGACTAAATCAAGGGACTTTGAGGGAAAAAGGTGCAGTGAATCCCTAACAAAGCCTTGGCTCATGTCTGCTGTATCATAGACTTCGTAATTTTGTGCCAATCCTAATCCTTTATAGCTATGAATAGGCTATTCTTCAAAGTTTTCTCTCACAAAAAGAGCTAACTATATATTATATAGCTACATAAGTACCTTGTCGCTTTCCCTATCTTGATGTCTTTTTGTGATATATCATTGACATTGTTATCCAGGTCTCCAAAGACCTGTTTGCACAATTAGTCATGTAAAATAGTAGCCTGGCATCGGCAGACTAATTTGCAAATGTGTATTAGTCTGGAACCTCTAATTTCATTTTCAATTTCCAAGGGCTGTTATCAACAGGCGGAGACAACCAATCAGAGTAAGGAAACGCTGTCCTGTCATACAGTACGTCCAAAAATACAGCAAACACATATTTTTTTTATCAACATTACGTTTAAGTGCAGTTGTTTGTTTTTCTTTTAGATAAAACTTACCGTCCAGTCCGTTTAATACTGTGCTGTTGCCGGCTGTGGAACGTTCAGCATCGGCGGCAGCCATCATGGTTATTTACGAAGATGCCTCAACGGCCTCAATCTCTGTCAGTCATCCTATAAAACCTGCCTCATATTAGACAAATGGTTGTGATTGGCTCGCCACATGCCAGTACTGCGGAAATCTGTCTGAATGGGAGAGGGGCCATATGTATCTGCCAGAGCAAATAAAACTTGAGCTTGCAGATTCCTTCTGGTTCCCAGGCTAGTGAAATGGATGATAAGAGCAAAATTATTTGGTAAAAAATATAGTATACATAAGTGATTTGTCTTGCAGTTTTGTCATGTCTCCCTATCTCAGCAGTTGTCAGTTGTTGGTGAACAATGTTATCACAACCAGAATGACAAAATGACAAAAATTTGACATATTTGCAATAACACTTTTACAAACATATCAAAATGTAGTGTCCACTTTTTCATTGATCCCTTGCTTAGTGCTTACATCACCGGATCTCTGGCACAGATAGAAGCAAATAAATATGGCAGAGATCATCAAAATGTGGGAAGAGATGGATGTTTATGATGATGCAAGAAGAGGAAGAGAAACTGAGTAAATAAGGAATGGAAAAAAATGAAGGGCATGTGTGGGAGGAAAGGCAAGGTGGTGATGAGAGGTGTGTGTGTGTGTGTGAGAAAGAGAGAGAGAGAGAGAGAAGTCACCCTCTCCATTTCCTCAGTACCAGCTTTGTGGTTTCTATGAGGAACAGATGTTCACAACTTGATACAGTGCCTCATCCCCCTCTACTCACTATCTCCAGTGCCAGCACCACCAACTGTCTGTACACACAAACACACATGCACAAACACGCACTCACACACATACCCACACAGGCGCACACACATATTGTCTCTTGGGAATGACAGTCATATATAGCAGCGACTTTCTCATGTGAACGTATGGGGGCGATTCACCTGCATACTGCAGACTTTTTACTGTCTGTTTCCCTGTATGCTCAGGCTGCATATCCTGTTCTTGAGTCAACACTTGATATAATCAGGTGTCACTTCCTCCTTTGTCAGTTTGCACTTCTGTTGGTCAGCTGTGACCCTGCGCTCAGTGCTCTTACTCAGCCTGGCAGTTCTGGCCAAAGAAAACACACAGATGAATGCACTTACTGTACCTGTATGCAAGTAGAAGTTAAAGTCCACACGCACAAGTCATCCTAAAGTCAGTCCAGTCTCGTCAAAGTGTCTCATACTTTCTGCTTACTTTTTGCATCCTATTTCCAGATTAGATTAGGACTATAAATGCCTATGTATTATAAAGGAATTTAGGTAAGCATATGAAATACCCTTTACACAACATATAAATATGAAATATGATGCATTGGGCCATACTTTGCATGAAAAGGGTAAAAAAATTAGAAAAGTACATGGAATAGAAAAACAGTCAGACATACTGGAATAGCTTCAGTAATGCATTGTGTAGTGCTCTCATTAGAGTTGTTCTGTGGCAGAAACAACCCTGGAAGTCAAGTACTTCAAAGCACATTATTTTTCCAAAGAGCATGGATTGAATTGTGAATTCCCATCATGTCTGGGTGATTCAAACAACCGACACTTTGCTGCTCGATTGCAAACAAAATGTCAGGGGGTCTATGGGTGCAATTTGTAAAAGCAGCATTCCAGTGTACGTGCTTGAGTGGGTGGGTCAATGATCCGTTACACCACGCTGTATTACAGAAAGACTCTGTCTCATCCTCTTTCATAATGTTATTGAGCAGCTTGAGGACAAGCACACATTAAAGATGTGAACATACATAGCAAGAGGACAACATCCTCTTAAGCACGCTATCAGATTTAAATGACAAAACCCATATTCAGGGTGGATGCATGTGACTCAAAGGGAAATTTCTCAACACAATCTCAATCAATTCTGTCAGCATCTCAATCAGCATAACACAACTCAGTTACTTTTTTTCCTGTTTTGATCGAGCGGGATGTACTCTTTCCCCTTTCATAAATGCCTGGAGCCGACACTGGTGACTTTAATGGCAACTCCATAAGAGTGTGGTCTGTTGAAGGTGCATGAGAGAGGAGAGGATAGGAGAAGAGAGAAGAGCGCAGGAACACAATGGGTCTAGCGTTCCTTTCAATCGGCTCAGGGCCTTATCTCATTTCAACACACTAGCCTGTGACTGCCACTATAGGAAAGGATTTACAATGTGTGAGTAAAGGAAATGCTGCAAACTTCTCTCTTTCTCTCTTGCTTTTACTCTGACAGACACACACACATACACACATAAAGATATAGTAATTTCCATACCAGCACAATGACCAAACCTAGTTCTTGTATCTCAGTGCTCAACCATCCAGGAGATGCTGTCAACAGAACAGAGTCCAGAGCAGGGTGGGGGGGTGGGGAGGGGGGGGTGTTTGGGAGGTGACAGGGAGATAGAGGAGTGAAAGAAAAAGAAGACAAAGCTGTTATCATCATTAATGCCATCAAAGGGACTTCCAGTCGCAGTATTATGGCACAGAGAGTTCATCGATGCGAGTTCCCACCTTGTGTGTGTTTCATTGTGCAGTTTATCAGGGCGGCCACATGGAGTGTCAGAGCTAACCCAGTGACCGCTCAACAAAAGGCCAAATTAAGAGGAGTGAGAGGCTGTCGTACAGGGAGGCTGACAGGTTGACTGACGCCGTTCCCGAGGAGAATAGCATCCTGTCAATCTTGGAGCTGTCACCTTGACAGGAATCCTTTCTTTGGATGCAACCCCCATCGCCAACCTTTCTGTCACTCAAGGCCACACACACACACACACACACACACACCTCTTCCCTTTTCAGTATTCTGCACAAGAACCAAATAAGCCACCTACAGTATCATAGTAAGAAGCCACACACACACACACACACACAATGCTGCATGTGTGCAGAGCCACCTAGGGCCATAACTCTGATAGAGAGAAAGAGAAATATAGAGAGTGAGTTTCATAAACACTCCATCCATCTCCTTGACAACCGTACTTCCACCATGGTACACTACACATGCTGCCTCCGACAGACCCAGCTTGTAATAGCCTGTGCATCTGTTTATGTGTGTAATGTTGGGTGTATTTCACTGTGTGTGTGTGTGTGTGTGTGTGTGTCCGTGTTTGCAGCAGCAGCTTTACAGTAAATCAGCATATGGTGGTTTGACCAAAAACATCGGCTCTGGACCTCAGGTTACCTGAAGTTATTCCTTCTCATGGGCCGTGGGGGAAACTGTTATGTTTCAATCAAAGAGCACTGGGGCTTCCCCCTGCACGCTTCACATTATTTAATCAGTACAGGAGCAGTTTTCAAAAGTCCTCCCGGCTCCATGTGAAGGCAGAGTTTGTGTTCGAGGTTGGCGAGGCTGGTGAGACTTGAGTTAGGGCAGAGCAGCTGTCTGTGTGTACCTTACAAGCTGGTTCTGTTTGTTCTGTAGACACAGGAGGGGTCATGAGGGTGTCAGCTTTGTCTTCTGTCCCCTCCATGGCTATGTGTGTGTGAGTGGGGCAAAGGGACTAACAGACCAGTGTGGACAGGTGGAGGATTCTCACTATAGGAACCAGGTGTACCTGCCTTTTCCTCTGTCTCTCTCTGTAGTTCTGTCTGCATATCTAATATATATGTGTTTATTTATTTAGTAATAGTGCACATTAATTGACATTACAGTAAATGCACCAAAGTCAGCCAAAAGCATATTTTTCATTTGTAATGTAGGCCCCAGTCGATCGCTAAATCAGTTGACAAAAAATTAATCTGCAACAATTTTAATAATAAGGATTTGCAGCTTTTTTCTGTTTTATAACATTATTCCTTGAATATCTTTCAGTTTGGACTGTTGGTCAGGTAAAGCAATTTGAAGACGTCCCCTTGTTTCTGGAAACGTGTAATGGGCATTTTCCAGTAATAACTTTCATTTTCTTTACTTAACAATTAGTGGAATCATCCCAAAAAGTAATTGACAGATTAAAGGATATAAACATGCAGCAATAAATTGGAATATTAAATTTGGTAAAGATAATGTGTACTATACACAGTAGGACAATACTATGCTATTATCAGGTAGTAATTAAAATAAGCAACATGCAGGGCAATAGAAAAGGAACATTGATGACAGTGATAATAGCAGGCTACTATTTACTATAACTATTTTCCATCTACCCACCTACCCATCTATTTATGACAACACAAAGAAGACTTTATACACTTTACAAGCTCTGTTGTGTTTCCCGCTGTGTGTTCACACAGCATTCATATAGCTCTCAGTGTATTCTTGTATTTTTTCAAGTGCTAAATGAAGTAAATAAAGTCTGCAGTCTTATGGACTCAATTCTGCTTTCCATGTTGTTCTCGTGGCCCTGACATGAGGAAACAGCGGCCCCCACGGGCAGACAGCGGGACGGCGAAACTTCACTCAGCTCTCTCTCGTTGCTTTTTCATTTCACTGCTCTGGTATCTGACATAATTAGACTGGGATCAAATATGTTTAGGCTAAACTGTGCGAGCCATACATTCACTTAACCGACATTATTTTCACCTGCATCATTTTCAGTGCATTCAGAAAGAAAGAAAAAGAAAAAAAAAAAAAAGAAAAGAGTTACAAGTGTAACCCATAATCACTGATCAAGTCCCATAGGTGGTCATGCAGTAATATAGCCTAGTGGAGTATAGTTTTGCCTCTAATGGCAGAATTTTAATCGTTTGGTAACAATATGGGGTTTTGTACTCTTCTACAATTTAGAGAGGATTCCTGTACAAAAGCTGCCAGCTCTTTCGTCTGATGGTACCCGAGAGAGAGAGAGAGAGAGAGAGAGGGAGAGAGAGAGGGAGAGAGAGAGAGAGAGGGAGAGGGGGGGGGGAGAGGAAGAGAGATAGGAAGAGAGAGAGAGAGGGAGAGAGAGAGAGGGAGAGAGAGAGGGGTTAGGAGCTCCAGATGGTGTTTAAACGCAGACAGAAGGCTACAGCGAGGACAGAGAGAGAGAGGAGGAGGAGGAGAGAGCCGTGGTTACTGCAGACAGTGGGCTCGTACGCGCCACTCATCAGTGAAGATAAAACAACAAGTCTGATAACCCGAAATCGTTAACTGACGGGGGAGAAGGAAAAGGAAGAAAAAAAAAGAGAAGAAACCTTAGAAAGATGCTCAGCTGACTGTGATTTTTTTTTTTTTTTTGTTTTGTTTCGGGAGAAGTGAATCTTTCGCAACACCATCTGAAGGCAGGTCGGCGGAGGATCGGCGCGTCGGAGGAGGAGAAGAAGAAGAAGGAGAAGAAGGAGAAGAAGGACCGTACAGAGAAACGTGGTGGTAGAGCAGCCCGTCCACAGGCTGGGGAGAAACGGTGTTTTTTTTTTTTTATTTGTTTTTCTTAAAAACAACAAGAGAGGAGCCGACCGGATGAATGCGGACTCATTCCTGACACCACGGACCGTGGCTTAGCTGCGACCCGCACAAGAGGGTTTCAAAGTTGTCAGCGGAGGAATAACAGACGCACCCTGCAGACAAGAGGAGCCGCAGTTCATAATTTGCGTTTTTTCACATGGGAGACGCGAGGATTAGTGGACTTGAGAGTAACAAAATAGAAAACCGGTTAATAGTTTTGTCCGCTTAAAGCTGAACATTAAGGACATAAACGATTTTGCAGTTGAAACTGTGTTTTTGTTCTTTTATTTTTCTTCTATCCGGGATCGTTAAAATGAGCAAGAGAGCGGATTTACATTACTGGGACAAGTTCTGATTTTTTTTTCACATCTCCCTCAACACAAAAAGCTGTTTGCTTGTTTAAAAAAAAAAACACACACACACACACAGACTGCAAAACCAAAGACATCAACGTGCTTAAGGATCCAAGAGCAGTGGCTTTGATTTTATTTCATCCTTTTTCGATATAACTGAGAAGAGAAATACCTCATAATTTATTAAACCTGGAAAGTCAAGACCCCTTTTGAGCTCCCAAAGGAAAGTTAAACATTTTCTTTTGTGTCAGACTGTGGCTTCTGCCTCTCTTTCCTCTCAATATTTCAAAAACAAAACAAAAAAGGTGATCGCACCTGAACACTTTCCCGCAATCTTTAGCGAAGGCTTTACCCTTCTTTCCCAAATAATGAGGATTGAGACGATATCAAACCTGCTTTAGAAACTATTCGGTGTGGATTATCACCGCTACAATTACCTCAGCTTGACCCTGACCTTCACAAAGTAAGTACAACCTGCAAACCCGGCTGTATAGAAGCCAACTATGGCAAAACATTTCATTTGTTATCTCTGAGAGTTGTTTTTATGTGCACCGAGGGTGAGAGCGTAGATTCGGGAGCATTTGTTATAATGGAAGCAGTGTTGGATATTTAAAGGCTCAGACTGCTGAAATATCTCAAGTTTAAACTGGTCAACATTATGTTTGCAGCTCTGTCAGAGCGGCGTGTTAATGTGAAGGTGAAGATAAACCAGGCTGCTGTACCTGCTTTAAAACGCTTCTTCGCTACATTTCTATATTTTTTTTCTGTAATTAAATCCACTTGATTTCATACTTTTACATATTAAGTTGTTTTCAGAGGGTTTTAATCATAGGGGAAACTATGCGTTTTCTGCGAGTGAAATATCAAATTTCTTATTATTATATTGTTGCTTAGATAGACAGAGATAGGGACATGCAGACTGCACAGGGAGCTGTAACATGTTACCCTGCACGAATGTTTTGAAGACAGATAAAGTGAGTCTATAATAATATGAATCATAACATTAATATTATTATTATACCAATCTATGTTCTTTTCTTTTACCTAGTTTTGTTACTTTGTGGTAGTGAACGAGATGTGGTGAGAGCGCTGAGGTGGAGAGAGAGAGAGAGGGAGAGACTTAGGCTGTTCATGAGTTGTTTTCCCCATCAGTCTGTGCTGCACATCAAAGTGATGTTGAGACAAAGTGATGACACAAAATCCTTGGTCTCTGTGAACCTAGTGTCCACCTGGACTGGATGGAGGTGATGGGTGTGAAGGGATACTTTTAGACATTTACCCTGAATTGAACTTCATGGTGCTCCAGAGTAGCCCTCCACCTTTTGTGTGATACTGTAGTGCATCACAAGTGTCCACCGGTGGTTGTATCACTGGAGTGATACCAACTAGTGGAGACAGTGAAGACGGAGGTAGAGGAAGGGTTTAACGGGAATACCATGGCAACCAAATGAAATAAACATAACTGAAAAGTGAGTTTAAAAAAGCTGAAATCATGGTAGATAATTTATAGCAACCCTTGTGACTGTGGGGACACTCCCTGAGAACAAACAAGCACAGCCAAAGGTTTCTACCCCAACTTGAACAGCCTCAGCAGCGCACTCTTCTGCCTGTGAGTGCAACAGTAAAACACTCAGGCCATTTTCTCTGCAGGACACAGCCCTGTATAATTGGCCCTGGTAAATATCATCTGAATAATTGAACAGTTGATAATAGTCTCGAACAATGGATGGGAGGTTGCAGAGGTGAAACCGCAGTGCAGACACCCTGCCTCACCGCACATTATAGCTCCATCACCACCAAGCGAGCATCTCTGCCTCGCTCCTTCCAGTGCTGGCCGCTCCATCGCTCAGCTGGGCCCGGCCAGCCGCCTGCTTAGGCAGATGTCCCCACTTCATCATTAAGTAGCTCTCTTAAAAGGCAGGCCATTCATTATGACCCCAGCCTGCCGAGTGTTTATTCACTTCCCATCTACCACAGGTGCATGGATGAGATGTCTTGTGTTTTATATACTGAAGAAAGCATACCACAGGACTTTAAAAGAGAGTCAGCATAGAGTCTCTGCTATGTAATATCAAATGGAAGAAACGCGTACACTTTACTTCCCTTTGCTTCATGACGGGTTTTCTTGTTTTATTATTGTGTGATTCATCACTGCTATTTCAGGCACAGCATGACTAATGTTTTACCATCAAGGTATCAAAGGCACAATATTTTTTGTACTTTTGCATTTGCCAATATTAACTAGTTTATCAATGAGTTATATATCAGATGTTTGACAGCAAAAATGCAGTACATGGTGAAAGTCATTACTGTTTTTCATCATCTTAGTTTTACAGTAAATGTGTCATCTAGTACAGGTGAAAAACTCTGTATATTGTGACTTGATGCTGCAGGAGCTGGGTACAGCTTACGTGTTTACTTTATGAGTGTGTGGTCTTGTTGAGTGTGGTTTCTGTGTGTTTGGTAATTATTGTGATCTAAATGCGGGCAGTGCAGGTGAAACTGGCTGTCTCCTAATTAATGAGTGGAGCAGATGGCCTCGGGTGGGCGGGAGCTGCGAGCACACAGCGAGCCGGTCAGGTGGTCAGCACAACACAGACACCTGGGCCGCCACAAACAAGCGAAGCCAAGTGGTTGACACCAGCCAAAGACATCAGGCCTGTGTGCGTGACTTTACTATATGTCTATATATGTATGGCCTTCATATCATGTGACCCCTAAAAAATGCAGTATCTACTTGCGACCCCTTATCATATGTTGTACACGTATTTGTTGTGTGTGTGTTGAACTAAAGAGGTTAAAATAAACAGGAAAGAGAAAAAAAGAAACAATATAGAAGAGGTATTTAAAATATACAATTTTGTGAAGCAGAAACTTTTTTATTTCATCTTCTTCTTCTTTCTCTCCAGTAAATCATCTCATGACCCTTCAGGTTCATCGGCAACAATTTAGGGGAACTTGACCCTTACATTGGAAGCCATTGCTATATAGCACATTGTTTTACATCAGGGTGTTTATAAGTTCTATCAGGTTTCACAGTACATTTGCTTATTTATGTTGTGTGTGAGTGACTTCCTCCCTGTTCAGTGGTCCTAAATAGAGGCTTTGTGTGTATATATTATATTAAGGAATGAAAATATTTTACTCTTCTAATAACACTGTATTTTTACACACAGTACATAATGAATAATGAACAAATGACTCAAAGCAAAGTGATTTTGTTTGAACGTCTGTACAGTTCATATTCATGTCTTTTAACATGTGTAAATATTTTTCAGGTACCAATTCTAAGTGGTGTTTTCTTGTTTCTCTACTCCAAATTGTCTATTTATTTGTGACACTCAAGAGTAGGGGACTATTTTTTCTCAGATCAGCTGATTGTAGGCAGTCACACAGCTTAGCCTCCTGTTTAGTTTGCGTCATGGAGAACAAATAGCTACAGTAGGATGAGAACTGCAGAAACCGAGGAAGCCATAATTGTTGGGAATATGAGTTATGAGGGTTATCTGACTTTTGGTAGATGTTCTTTGGTATGTCTCTGCTCTGGATGACAAATTAACAGCAGTATTTTGCAGCAGTGATGCTCACAGCAGAAACATAGTGAACTTACTGTGCAGTTAAAGTGAGTATAATGAGATCAGTGTGTAAATTTGTGTGTTTTTATGAGTAAATATGGCAGCAAGTGAGTGACTTAAGGAGTGATGAAGTGACTTTCCCGGCGCTGAATCTCCATGGTTTCATTGCTGTTTATCCTAATACACAGTGGGAAAGACCAGTGTGGTTCTGGCCGCCTCCTGCTCCGTCCTGTGTGTGTGTGTTGGTCTGCTCTGCCCTGGTTTGTTCCACATGTGTTTGACATTACTGTGACAAGGCTGCCCAGCCTCTCAGGGGAGATGGAGAATGTCAGAGACTAGAGAGGAGAAGCGAACAGCTTCTCAACATCCGATGGAATGAGAAACACACTCGCTGGATGGCTGGCCTGTTGACGCCACAGCGTGGGAGCAGAGCAGAGGGTTGAGGCCAAGTAAAACCCCAAATGTGTGTGTGAAATATCACTCCATCTCTCTTTTGCTTGTTCACTTCCCTACATTTGCACATATCCCCTCTGATTCCCAAGAACAATAAATACACAAAAACACACACACACACTTGACATTTATTCACTGCTGGTTAGTCGTAACACAGTTTTGTATTCACTTGAATTATCAGTTGTCTTTTCTCCAGTTTTGCCTGCATGCAGAGCAGGTGAAATGTTACTTACTACCTTATCTGTGGCATTCAAGGGTGAAAACTCACCATTTATGAAAATTGTTCATTTTACAAAAATGACTTCAATATACAGCACTGACAAATTGCATCCTCAACCATGCATTTCAAAAGGGAGGCACATTTCCAGTGCACAGAAATGCTCAATCATGAATGCAGTTGCAAACAAATGTCACAACATTGATGAGTTCACATGCACCGTACCTACAGCTGAATTGCTGACGGCTACAGCCAAGAAGACAAAAAGAAACACTTCCTCCTCCTCCCTTCCTTGTCTTGTGCGTATTTCACCTCCTGCTCTCCCTGCTCACCTTTTACTTCCTCACACTGACCTCTGACCTTCTTTTGACCCTCTTCTCTTGCTTGTCCCATTCTCCCCGCAGAACCTTCTCGGCCCCTCTACGTCATGGTAGGAAGTGTGTTCAGATCAGAGTCAGACACAGGAAACAGCTGGGCTAATCTACAGTAGCGCTGAGCTCTGTTTTAATCAAGCCAAATGGACAGGCCAACAGAGAAAATGGGAAGTTCGTATCGCCACCGCTACCTGATATAATGAGTCCCTCCCTTTCCTTGTGCCCCACATTGAGGCCGTTATCACAGGCAGGGAGTAAACAAGTACAAAGGAACACAGACTGGAGTTATTAAGGCCTTTACTCCAAAGTAGTCCTCTCTGGACTACAGGGGAAGTTCTGCAACGGAGAAGCATGCAGGCAGAGATTGGTCGAAGGAAGACATGTCTCTCACATTCTCTCTCTCTCTCTCTATCTCTCTCTGTCTCTCTCGCTCTCTCTCCGTGTACTGTATTTGTGAAATTAAAAAAGCTGTTATCTCCTGGAAACAGATCCTGTGCCACACAGATGGTTCCGTCTCTCTTCAAATGGGAGGCTGAGCCACTGAGTGCCGTTGTGTTACCAGTTAGTTGTATAGACCTTAATCTAGGCTCCAGCCTTCCTTCCTCTCCCTTCTTTATACACACACACACACCCACACACACACCCACACACACATTCACACACACACACACGCACACACAGACAAACTCTACCCCTTCAGATAAAAGTGTTGCCTGTGTACTGCACTGATTTAACTTGGAAATGGACATTTTAGCTTCTCAGATGTATTTGAAGTGCAGAGAGACGAAGGTCAGAGATTTTCTTGATATGTCAAAGAGCAGTGGTAACTTTGTGGAGCAAGTTATTGCCTGGCATTTAAAGCCACCAGGAGCCTCAGCATGATGTAGGGATTGTGTTTGATGGTTTCCACTCAGTTTTTCAAGTACTGCCTCAGAGGGAGATCATCCCATTAGTAATGTGCTCTGACCTCTATGAGTTATCATTTAAGGAGAGGTATCTACATACAACTGTTGACTTGTCACATAAACAGTGAGTTGTGATTATGTTTGAAAAGGGTGGACACAGGATGATGATCCCAGACACTACAAAGTCTCAACAAAATGATATCACAATAGTAAAACAAAAATGCAAAAGATTAACAAGGATTAAATGAAATGTCATCAAATACACTATTAATCTTTTGAACATTCAAGAAAAATACATTCAGGAACTTTAATCCTTAGAGCTTTCAAGCATTATCCATGTTACCATGATTGTATGCAAGGTTGAGTCTCTTTCTACTTGATTTAGCCTTAGTGTTCCTGTCCAAATAACAGAACAGTCACTAATTCACCTTTCAGTTAGTGGCAGTGTTAAGCAGTATACTTAAGAATGAATTAAAATGCTCATACACTGACATATTCTAATAGACTTTGTCAAACTTCTTAAGATTCCCAAAAGAACAGATCCTTTATAGACAGCACTGTTTGCCCACTTACTTTGACCACGACATGAATTCTGTGAGTCTTAATTTGCCAATTAGCTCACATAATCAGCATGTTATTGGCACAGCAGTCACTCTCTTTCTTCGCCCGCTCACTCTTTTTTTTGTGGCGGCGTCCCGTAGTCGGCTCGTGTCCCAGAGGAGTAGCTGGTATTTATTTCAGCAGCTTCCAGCATGAGCTGGCTGTAGGCTAAATGGAGAAACTGTCAAAGCTTCTCTCTAACCTGTCACATGAATGCCCCCCCCCCACCCCACCCCCCGCCACATTCTGTTTCCCAGTGGTTTGTGTGTGCGTGTGTCAATGTGTGAAACCTATGGGGTCCTGCAGGATAATACAGAACACCCTACCCATGCCTGGCTAATGTCAGGAGCTATTGTTACTGTGCCTGTGGGCCAAATGAAGAGGCATGAGAGCGCTGGCAGGCTGGGGAGCAGTTCAGGCTACAGACAGTTTTGTCAGCGCTGACAGCCTCATAGTGACGGAGTAGACATTTAACACTGAATGAAATGAAATGCATGACATCAAGCAGGAGAATGACTAATCTGCTGTTTGTTTTCCTATCTTAGCTGTAACTGACAGCTCTGTGTCAGGTTCTTTTAATGGCGCACAAAGCGAGAGACATGGGGAAAAAAGTAGGCAGCCACAATTCACACATTAACACACACACAAGTAGAGTCTGGGTTTATGAGGAGGAAGGACAGAGATGCTGCAGTTGCTGTTGTGTGTGTGTGTGTGTGTGTGTATATGTGTGTGTGTGTGTGTGTGTTGCCAGGGTCAAATCTAAGTCTTTTGTGCTCCATAAATCAGCAGGCAACAGCGGTGACGTAAGAGCAAACAGAGCTGCTCTCTGCTGCAGCTGGCTGGAAAGAGGGAGAAACAGGAGAGAGGAATACAGAGAGGGAAAGAGAGAGCAGGACAGCAGCTGTCAGGCCTCCATCGCACACCTGTCACACAGGAAGTGAGCGCCGGCCACTGTTTCCTGGATACACCTCCTCAAACACTGCTCCTGGAAGAAACGGAGGGAGGACATCTGCTGTGAGAGACAAACAGGCGGCCAGACTGGTACACTAAAAGATCAATAGAAAGAGACATTTGCTAAGGATGAAAAATGAATGCCGAATAAGATGAGGTGAAAACAACATACAGGACTTCTCATGCCTGTGTTGCTTTTCTCAAGTCAGCTGCCTCATGATCCTGTTTGCATGTGTGTGTGTGTGTGTGAGTGTGTGTGTGTGTGTGTGTGTGTGTGTGTGTGTGTGTGTGTGTCCAGATTGCGCACAGTTAAGGGGATGTTTGTGTTATCGCAGAGCTCTGTGACAGACAGGTCACTCTGTGGAGACTCCAGCCTAACTCTCCCACAAATACAATAAGCCCATATGCCCTAAACTTAACAGTGGGACATTCCCACGCTTGCTCCTCTCACCCAACCCTCCAACTCCAACCCACCCTGTCCCTCCTCCTTCCTTTGACCACTATGAACTAATCCAGATGTAGTGTAGCCGCTCACAGATGTACGCATAACTCTCTTTACATGGCTTTACTCCTTTTCACCCTCAACTTTTTCTCCTCATCTATGTCTCTGCTTTCCTCAGCGTCACTCATCACTCAGTTATGAAGCACTTGGAGCTATTGTCTGCTGTTTTGCTTCTCCTCCCAGCCTCCAGAGCCACACTGCTGTGGCTGCTGTTGGTAGAAAACCTCCTCTTTGTTTGTCAGGCTTGTCAGGCTGGGTCCTCAGGAGGCCCCCCTTGCCCTATTCCCAGGCTGCCCTTCATGCTGCCTGTATGCAATTAACAGAGTAATTAAAAGCCTGATGAGCTAATTGGTGCTGGGTGAGGCTGCAGGTGTTTGGTCGGGGAGCCTATTTATGTAAGTGCACTCATTGTGAACATCCTCTGAAGGGGGGGCATGTTTCAAACATGTTTTTCTTTTCTTTTTATTGCTATTTAAATGTATGTATTTATGACTTATTGATGGTGATGGTGATTGATTGATGATGTTGATATTGTTTGGTTCTGCCACCTGACCCCAAACCAGCTACTTTGGCGGCACCTGTGCTCAGGTCACATGAACTCTAAAACCAAACCGGGTTTGCTTATTTTCAAATGTAGTTCATTAGGAAATTAATTTTTCCCTCATTTGTATCCATGCTTGCCATGTGTTGCAAGTACATGTGTAATGTTCAGTGGGAAGACGGAAAGAGACAAAGTGTTGCCAACGTGTTACATTACCTGGTGAGCTAACCGTCAGTAACACATTAAATCAAACAAAACTACAGTTTCAAGTCTCAGGTTGGGTTTCGGGTCTCAAATTAAGCAATACAGGTCAGGTTTAGTCAGGTCACGTCTTATGCAGTGTTTTAGGTGAATTATGTCAAGTCTGATGCAGCCCACTTACTGAGCTCATCTGAAAGAGGAATGACGGAAGAAAGTCAGATGTGATGTTGAAACATGGCTGCCTGAGGCTGAGCTCTCAGCTGGCAAAATTAGGCACATGGCTGACAGGAGAAGATGTAGACGAGAGGGAACAAAGGAGAGTTATCATGCAGAGCAGAAGCTACACATAAATCCTTCTCTCTTCTCATGTCTGTCTGCCTCTCCGTCTCTCTGACCCATTCCCAGATGCATATGCGCAGCCACCTCCTCATATAGCCGTGTGTGTGTCTCTTTTATTGTCTCCGACTTCCTCTCCCATCTCTCTCTCTCTCTCTCTCTCTCTCTCTCTCTCTCTCTCTCTCTCTTTCTCTATCTCTCTCTCTCTCTTTCTGTCTCCCTCCCCTCTCTCTCTGTGGCAGCTGTGCTGGTGATGGCTGTGTGCCCATGGTGCAAGCTGGCTGTGGGGTCCCAGGTGGCCCACATGACAGTTATTGATGTTCAGGTGTTCAACTCCTCTCACACAGAGACCCTGGAGCCACACACACACACACACACACACACACACACACCCACACACACACACACACACACACACACACAGATACAGATACACGCAGAAGTACAATACACAAGCATGCACTCCACTGTAGTTCACATGCATACAGAGAATACATGCAAGTAGTCATATACTACATATACACTAGGTATTCCTGTATTGCTGTTGAGGAAGTTTATACAACACAGTAACAAGTACTAGAGAGAATTTGTGCATACAGCTGCTGGCAAATTTGTGCATACAGCTGTCTGGCGAGCAACAAGAATTACAGTTTTCAATGTGAAATGAGAACAACCAGCTAGTCATTCTGAAAATGTAATGTATTTGTATGTGATTCCTATGGTCCAGTATCTGTGACCATTTTCTGTGTGTGTACGTTTGGTGGGTTAGCCAGTGTTGGTACCAGTGCCCGGTGCAGTCCTAACACACTCCAGATGTGTCTGGCTAGCCAGGGAGTTGTTCTTGGCACAGCCGCCTCGGCTGAATGTCACAAATACTTTCCTTTATTTAGGAATGGCTCTGGGTTAGTGGCTGGAGAGAAAGAAGGAGGCGAGGATGGATGGATCGTAGCTGGGAGGAGGGGGGAGTGAAAAGAGAAGAGGTAGATGAAAAGAGCAAAATAAATTATTAGCAATGCAAAAAGGACAGTAGGGAGAAGGAGGAGGAGGGGGGGAGAAGAGATGTAGAAGGACAGAAGATGGAGAGGGAGGAGAGAAGGAGGAGGGAGCGGTGAGTGAGCGAGGCCGAAACAGCTCCAGTCTAGCATCTGGATTTTATTAGCAGCCGTTGGGAAAATCTGAAAAGGAAGTTTTTTCTCTGCGAGCACGTCGGCAGCAGTGATATGCTGCACATAACCACTTCACTGCCGACGAGAGGAGCCAGGCCCTCCCAAAGGAGAACAGATGGTCGCTAGAACTTCAATACAATTACATCAATAACAGCTTTCACAGATATAAGCACTGTATGACAGGATCCCCGCAGCTCAGAGAGAGAGAAGTACAACTCCTCTACCCTTAGAGCCTCTGGCCCTGGATAAATTGTTTTTAATCCATCCTCACTCCCTGGCTGTCCTCAAGTTATCCTTGATTTTTTTTTGTTTTTGCCATTGTTTGTCTTGTTTTCCCATTTTAAAGATGTTGAAGCTTTTCACTTGATAAAACTGGTGACTTGTCATTGATTTGCTCATGGAAATCTGATCAAAGACAGGAGGGCTTTTGTCAGTGCTTATTAAGGAGGACCCCTCCATCCCCCACCCCCTGTTTGTTTTTTTTGTTCAGCATGTTTGTTCAGCCTGCACTGCATGTGTACTATCGCAGGGATTCTCAAGTAACATAGGGGAAAATATGAGTTTGTGTCCGCAGCTTGAGCATATGCATCCAGCAAACTTGTGAGCATGTGTGCATACATCTGTGTATCTATTTGTGTTTGTGTGTGTGTATGCACTGTACAGGCCTGTCTCCCACCCTGTCATTAGTGAGGGCTTTAAAGCCTCTGAACTCTAAATCAGCTCAAGATGAAGTGGAGTGGATCTGTCTGCAGAAGCAGCCTGTGTGCTGACACACATATATACACACACACTTCCATTTTACCTGACTTCACACCGATAACAAGGCATATATGAAAATACAGAACTGTCAGAAACTATGCTATCGTGTAGATTACTCTAGGTCACAGGAAGATGACATATTTGTCTTGGGCTACTGATGTCATCTGACTTTTTCTTTTGAATGGCATTTTGGCTATTAGTATGAGAGTGGAGGGTGCTGTAGGTGCTTTATTCCTAAGGCTTAGGTCCTGGGCACAAGGCTACAATCCCCATGTTTTGATATGAAGGCCTGGTGGGAGGCTGGGGGCCAGGGGCTCAGGCTCTGTTTGTGTGGACTCCTAAGCGGCCTGATAGGGAACAGATGTGGGAAGGCAGGCGGCCGGGCAGCCAGCCAGAGCAGCTGGGAGAAATTAAAAACAACAGCATTCCTGGAGACTGGGGGAATTACAGTGGGAGGGAGGGAGGGATGTAAGGAGCGAAAGACAGAGAGAGAGTTTTAGGGCTATGTGGTCACTGAGGAGAGTCTCTGTGGAGTACCAGAGATTGAATAGACAGGGGGGATTTAAGGAGACTGTTCTGCAGCGGTTAGCTAAAGCTAATAAGTTGCAGCTGTATTTCCAGTGGAAGCACGAACACACATTTACATGCACACACGCAGATATGCATACAGTCACACACACCCATGTGTGCCAATGTGAAATGAGACCAAAATGCATCTGAATGACCCTCTAATGGCTTGTCATTACATGAGGGTATTTATTTGTGTATGTATTTGTTTTAAGGAGTTTAGCGAAGGCATATGCACTTTAATTTATAATGAGACCCCAAAATGGCTTTAGAAAGTTAAACAAACCACTGCGCTGTGTGTGTGCAGTTATACAGTACATGAGCTGTGGTTTTGTGCGTCTCACAATGAATTGTTTTTCATCTTGTTTCATCATGGCACGAGGGGAGAGTAAAAGACAGAGAACATTTTTAGAACTCAGACTGCAGACTGTTTCTTTGGTGAGCAATCTTTTAGCCCCAATTACGTCAAATGTGCAGACATACAGCTGTTCGGAGAGTCGAAAAAACAGACACAGACGGACAGAGGCAGAGAATGATTGTATTGTATTGTTTTATTTTCAGTATAATATTCAATAGTGAGTGTTTGAACCAAACAGCAACGTATCTGTTTACTGAACAGATCTATTCTCAGCTCTATTGATTACAGAGTGGCTCCTCTCAGAGAGCCAGATAAAAACCTGTGGGAGGAAATAGAGCAGCTATGCAGACGGTAGAATGGTCCAGACTTGTACCTTAACCACAGGTCTGTTTCACCTGGTATACCAGTTTCTTTCTCTTCCTACTACTTTCAGTTTCAGCATTTCGTCCTTCAGCACAAAGCACAATGGAAGCACAAATTGCCACAGATGGGGTGGCAGACCTAGCAGACTTCCTAATGTATTAAAAGTAAAATCCAGAGCATGGTGCGTATGTGTGTGCCCTGTCCCTGTAGCTGGTCAGATTAAACAGCTGTCCATAATCCCACGGTGAGAGCAGACACACAGACAGGATGGTCCCCTTATCCTCCTCTCCTCTCCTGTCCTCTCCTCTCCTCTCGAGGAAGTGACAAAAATTGCTGTTGTAAACAGAGAAAGTCATAAGAGCATTTTGATTTTATGTCAGAATACTGATCTTGTGATGACATGTAGGTCCAGCTCTTGTTGATTTGAGTGTAGATTCAGACTATCAATAACTAATATGGGGACAAACGGACTAAACTACTGTCTAGAACAAGTACAATTGGTTATTATAATGCAAGGTGGTATACTGTATGTGAGTCCTACAATGCACCCTGCATTCAGTGGCACACTAAAGTTGATCAAAGAGGAGGTTTACTGAAACATATGGCTGTCCCCCTACAGGAAGCAGCACTGAGAGCTTGTTTGTGTGTTTACTTGGATTCTTTAAAAAAGAATGGTTGCATCTATTTATACCAGCCATCCCCATCTGCCTCTATCTACAACCTTGTGTGTTTATGTTCAGAGCGTTTGACATGGGGCAAACAGTGGAGTGCCCCTCGTGTTCTTGAGGATCACTGTGTCAATGGCCCTCGTGCAGCACACTCCAGAGTGGTACTCTTTAAATACAGACACCAGCTGTTGAACGTGTCTACATGAGCTCTCAGAAATAGGCTAACACCACGGGCCGAGGCCAACTGAGGAAGGAGTTTTGTGGTGGAAAACACTGGATTCATAGTTGGCTCATTAGGAGTGAAAAGAAAAAAACATTATTTGAAAGTGATTTAATATGTTAATTGTTGACTATATTCATGTACAGCTGTAAAGGAGGTTTCTAAACAGTGTTCAGATGTATTAAAGGCCTTTGGCTATTTGGTTTCAAGAGGGGTGGTTTTATTTGTATTAATAGTTGTTAAACAAGGGGGTAATAACTGACTACTAATAACTGCTTTCCCAGTGTCATATGCAGAAGCCCGGTCTCATGACAGGGGCACTCTAATAGTGACCCCTGTGTATAAGAGGATGTGAAATGTAAAATAAGGCTTTTTGGCTCCATGTTTTAGAGAACAGACACAGTTAGTTTTTTTCTCCTGTTCTCCTGTAGTACATTGAGAGACAGCTGAGAGAGAAAAATAAAAACAGAGAGAAGAGAGTTACTGATAATCACTCAACGCCACATAAAGTCTACACTGTTGTTAACATCTGCTTTGGTAGAGCATAGAAGAGGGCCGTTTCTCCTCACTCTTTCATTACAAATGCAAATGTTTACTACACTTAATAGTGGTGTGTAGTCCGAGTGCAGAAATACACACATATCTGTACTAATATATAAACTGTGCTGCATACTGATTTAATTGTTTTTCTTTGTGTAGTGCACATTGATTGCGCTCTTTGATAGTTACCAACATGTACACATACTCTAAAGCTATCTTCTCACAGGCTGCAAAAGTCATCACACCTCTCAGCTCAGGTTTACATTGCAGAAAGATCTGGTTCCAGCAGCTGCACCGACAGACACATAGACAGAAAGATAGTCAACACTCTCAGCTCACTGAATAATAGACCTGCTGCTTATTTCTATAGTACAGAGTATATACTATATATGTATAGTGTGACTTATAGGGAGTTTTGTGCATGACAGTGTTTTTGTGGAAAACACACTGTATGTATAGACTGCATGAGGCCCTCTGCCACAAATACAGAATGTAAGGCAACAGTCCTCACACATGCTTGTGGCCGTGGAACACCCCGTGTCGTGTTTTCTTCTCATGTCCCTTGCTGTACCATCCATTCCCTTCACGCTACAAAGCCTGGCCTTGCCTTGTTTGGTGCTGGCAGGGTGTCTGGCAGAGGACAGTGAAGCTTCTGGTAGCAGGACGGAGCTCTGCTGAAAGCTAGTCCACAGTGATGGACAGCAGCAGATCCAGCTGCACTTGTCACTGGCTGTCAAGCCGGCTGTCTGAACTAGGGGACGAGAGGGGACAGGCGGGGAGGAGTGAGGAGTGTGTGCATGTGAATGTGTGTGTCGAGGGGTGGGGCGGGGGGGGGTTGGAGGTTACAGTGTAGGGGCACTGATTGGGATGTCAGAGCTACATGGTGTGTGTGTGGGTGAAGGAGAGGGAGAGAGGAAAGAGAAGGGGGGTCTCAGTCAGCAGCAGCTGAACAAGTGAGCAGGTGTTGCTGTATGTCTCCCAGGCCCATGAATCTCCAACAAGAGAGACACAATACAAGTTTGGATTCATTTCCACTCCCTGCATTGATTTGTTTTCGTTCTTTTTATGGGGCTTTGGTTTAAGGAAACAATCGATGGCTCCCAGGTGAAAATGTCAGTGCTCTCCTCCTTAACCAGCTGTCTCCACTTTGAAAGTATGATTTTTTTTTTTCATGCCAGTCGGAGCTCCATTTTGATGACTGTCTCAGTTTTTTCTTTCTTTTTCTCCTTTCATATCCCAGGTAGCAGAGTGCAGAAGGTTGGAACAATGCCAGATTCACCTGCGGATGTGAAAACCCAGCCCAGGTCCACCCCACCCACCATGCCTCCTCCACCCCCGGCTGTCAGCCAAGCAACCAATCGCAATGCTTCATTCACCCCTACTACCAGTAAATCAAGTAAGGACCCTTTCTCCCTTACTGCCACCTTAAATCAACTTTATACAGTGACCGTGAATTTACTATTAACACCGTCTATGATCCAAAATCTTTACCATAAACTATATAGCTGTACATGAGCCACAGTTGTTTAGCTTACATGCTGTGAGATACATGTTTTCTTTGACTTGAAGATGATCCTTTTGTGCTGAAGAGTCATGTCAGCAGGCAGTTAACCAGGCAGGTGTGAGAAAAACAGTGAGCTGGTAGGCGTGCTGCACCAGCGGCCCATCGCTGGAACAGCTCTAACTCTTCATTTCACAGTAAGCACTGGAGAAGATAGTCATAGTTATGTGAGCTGGTTTCTACATCATTGCAAACAATGCTGTCTACAGAGCTGACATGCAAAATTAAAACCAAGCATACATTTAGTAATTTGTAAGTCAAATGCCATTTTGGCATCCAGGTTACAACTGTACTCAATTGGGACAACCCAGTGGCCTAGAGGTTAAGATGCATATTATACTGTGATCACAATATCCACAGTTTCATTCCGGTCAGGGACCTCTGTTGCGTGTCGTTCCCTGTCTCTCTCACCCTTTGTTTCCTGTCAATTCTCAACTGTGCAATGTCAAATAAAAGCAAAAATGTTACAACTGTACAAAATTTAGTCCGACAATGAAAGCCAAGGGTACATATAACTCTTGTTACAACAGTATTTCACTTACCATGGTTCAAGTGTATTATTAATACCTGCTACAAGTTTAAATAAAATTATTCACCAATCAATTTGTAATGAATTAATACACTTCTGCAGTACCTCAGAAGCCATCTACAATGGACTACACAGTCATTTGTCCCTCTTTGGCCAACTGTCATGAACACTTTATACGCTTATGTAAAGGGAGAGAAATTCCAAATATGTGTTTCTTCCCTGTTCTGGTGAACAAGTGTTGAAGTCATACGCGTGTCAGGTGTGTCTCCCTGCAAGCATCTATCTGTGTGTGTGTGTGTGTGTGTGCATGTTAGTCTTTTGTGTGCAGAATGCCCTTGCTAGTGGGACAAGTGTCTTTGAGCGCATGTGCAAGTGCGGCTGCGGCATTGTGTGTGCATGTGTGTCTGTGTTGTTTACCAGCTGGTTGGGTGGTGGTGGCCAGGGTGGCGATGTGGTGTGTAGACTACTTTCTTCCCTATATAGCAATGACAGGCCATGTTGTTTCACCTGTTGTTGCCCGCGGTCAGCAGTGTAGTTCTCTCCTTGCACCTCACCCTCTCTCTAAAACCAGAACACGAGTGCTGCCTGTTGGGATCACATGGGTTAGTCCATATGTGTTCAGGCCCTCGACCGAGCAACAAGCATGCCCGCGAGGAACCATAGGAACTAGACTATTGAACATCTAAACTGTATATAGTCTTGTTTTCAAGCATGAATACAGGGTTTAGTATAACAGTCCACAATAGCTCAATGCAGAGTCCTTTAAATACATTTTAAGTATGTTACACAGTTATTCAAACACAGTTATAATGCATATCATAACTTTATTGTTTGACACATAAATCATAGCTTACACTGACGATGTACTCTACATGCTTTTTGTGTTATCCGCTCGGATATGAAAATATCATACATATATATAAAAATGGGAAAGGTCAGATGTGTGTATGCGTATTTGTTTGTGTCCACATTACGAAGAATATGTGAGTGATTATATATCTGTATACATGCTGTATCTATTCTGAACCCTAAAGCTGCAAATCTACTTTCAGCTGGTGGACATGTGTAGGGCCAGATTTAGCTACACACCTGCTATTGGAATAAAAGTAACACAGGCCCCAGGACTATTTTTGGCACCTCTTTAACAAGTTCCTCTTATAGTTGTGTCCTAGTGAGTGAGGGGGAAAGGGTGAGGAGCAGGGTGCAATAGAGTGAAATGGGGGGGTCAAATGGTACCACTTGTGAGACAGCTGAAGTTGCTGCAAACACACACACACACACAAATACACAAATACACACTCACAGCGCTCAGTCAAACTGGCAGAAAACTGCACCACTGAAGTCACTTTGTGCATCATATATTGTAGGCTTGATGTCAAATTTAATCTTAACCACACACTCCTCTATCAGCAGGATGTAAGTGCTTCTGCCCTCATCACGCCCCTGTCAGATGCCCCCCAGGCCCCTCCAAAACTACTGACCCAATTCACATTGTGTCTTCCTTCTGTCTGTTTATCTGCAGTGCTGAATGGGAGCAGTCACTCTCCTACATCGCTGAACGGTGGTCCGTCCACTCCTAACGGCTTCAGTAATGGGCCAGCCATGTCCTCGACGGCCTCGCTTTCCAACCAGCAGCTCCCGCCAGCTTGTGGTGCCCGGCAACTCTGCAAACTGAAGCGCTTCCTGACCACGCTGCAGCAGTTTGGCAACGACATATCACCTGAGATTGGCGAGAGAGTGCGCAGCCTTGTGCTGGGGTTGGTGGTAAGTTCTGATTACATTCGAGTGAAATTATTTTAATGAATCTTTCCAACAATGCTACTGTACATCCACTCATTCATTCAGCAGTTCTCTTTCCTTTAACTTTGTATCTAGAGTATTTTACATATTGTATATTGGTCTTGTAAAACAATCAGCCCCTGAAGTCCTGGAAGTTGAAAGCATTTGTAATCTTGTGTACAAAAGATAATAACTTGTGCGCTCAACTGTCTAACTTTACTCTCTTTGGCAGAACTCCACTCTTACCATCGAAGAGTTTCACTCCAAGCTTCACGAGGCCACCAACTTCCCTCTGAGGCCGTTTGTCATTCCCTTTCTGAAGGTAAATACTTATACACAGATTTTATGTAAGATAAATCAAGCCTGATGTCTTTAGTTGACAAGCTCAGAGCTTACTGCTACTGTCCATATGGCCAGTGTTCAGGACTGTGTGTTTGTGTGTGTGCAGATACTATATGTATTCCTTTCCTCTGTGCTCCTTCCTTTTCCGCCTCTAAACAGAAAGGTTTCATAGAGAGGCAGGGAGGGATACCTTGTCTTGATGGGAAACTTAATGTTGTATACTGTGTATACTGTATTTGTAGTACTGTGTAAAAAATGTTGGGATGTGCTTGTGAGTGTCCATTAAAAGGGGTGTGTGTGAGTGTGTCAGACCTCCTGGTGTGCGTTGATCCTTCACATCTGGGACATTGCAGCAATGGCTGCGTTATATCAACCAGACAGGTCTGAGAGAGCTATTTGACAGCACTGAAACACACACACACACACACACAATATACATGTCAGCACACCCCGGAGAGAGAGAGACACATGGCAGAGGAAGGTGTCAAGGGACCTGTCTTATCTCATCCTGTCTGTTCATCTATCAATTTCTTTTTTTCTCACCCTAATCTAGCATTATTTCACTCTCGCGTCATGTATCTATTGTTCCACCATTAGTTTCTTGCTCCGCTCTTGTCCACTTAACACTCTTCTCTACATTTACATTGGTTCAATAAATCCATATACTTCCTACAACAACTGATTTCTTCCCTCTTTTTACCACTGAAGGCAAACCTGCCCCTGCTACAGAGAGAGCTGCTCCACTGTGCCAGGTTGGCTAAGCAGACTCCAGCTCAGTATCTAGCCCAACACGAGCAGCTTCTCCTGGACGCCAATGCCAGCTCGCCCCTGGACTCCTCTGAGATCATGCTGGAGATGAATGAGCACGGCAAGAGAAGGACCCCTGACAGGTAACATCTCTCCATTAAACACAAGAAAACGCATATACACAGACTTCAGAGCCACACATACATTGGCACACTCTTACAAAGACAGTTTATGTATGAATTATTTCAGGGTATTTCGGAATGCCAAGCGACACAGGGAGTCTATAAATCCTCTGTGCAGGAGGTGGAAGTCTGGACAGCCCTGATGCCAGGCTGGCTCTGCCAGCTGTCTGGGAGGGAGGGGTGACATAAATGTAAAGTAGGCAAAAAAAAAAGAATGAGAAGCAAAAGCGAGAGAGAGAGAGTCAGAGAAGAGAAAAGGGAGCGAAGTACAGTAGATGTCCTCAGCACAACCCAAAGACCAACAGTGAGCTATAGTTTGTAATTGTCCCACATTTCTCCCCAGCACTCTGCTGTATTGACCCCGCTAAGAAGATGACACAAAAGACAAATAGCTGGCATTTCTTTTCTTCCCTTTTCTTCCTTCTTCTCTTACTGGCACTGTCCTTTTTCGCCTCTCTCACTTGCTCTTTCTCTCGCTCTCTCTGACTGGCTGACCTGCGGCGTCCCAGCAGCTGTCCATATGTCAGGGATGTGTCCAGATGCTGGCTGTAACACTGAGCACATCCTGACCGGGGTGTGGGGAGGTGGGGGGTGGTGGTTTGGATGGGACTAGGGGTTGAAGCTGAACGTGCAATCCCACTGTAATCCGCACACCTCCGCCTCCCGACCTGTGGCTTACACACAGCAGGCGGAGCGCAGTTGAGGCGGGGGAGGGGGGCTCAGGCTGGGGCAGGGCCCAAGTCCTGCCAGCTGTTCCTCTGATTTGTCAGATACTACTAGGGCAAGGGATGTGTACGAGTATAGTCGACATGCACAAATATACACATGTATAATATAAGTACACACACACACATATACATAAACACACATCATCTACGTGGGGCAGTGTTGCATTTATTCGCCTTTGATCCTCAGGATGATAAAGAGTGATTTCCATCCAAATGCCTGGCTATTGCCATCCAGCTAAACAGATTAATATCAACACTCCCATTTAAACTGTCCAGATGGCTCGAAAACACAACCTCTCTCACACACATACACACACTTAAACTACATACACGCAAATGATTGTCACTAAACATCTGCCAAACACACAGCATTCAGCCCATATTGCCCCTTAAGCCCGAGGGCAGGGTGGGAGGGAGAGGGAGAAATACTTGCAATCTAAGAGTAGGCTGAGGGATATTCAGATTAAGAGCTTGAGACACAGCATGTACAGTTGGACTTGGCTTTGTTTTTGATACATATGGCGTACAGCTGTGTAAAAGCTTCGGAGGGCCACTGCCGTGCTGTAAATGAACAACAAGCAGCTCTCAGAAGGGATACATTTCCACGAGTATGTATGTTTGCATACAACATGTGGGAGTTGTTGAATTTTAAAAAAAAAATAGTTTTTGTTCCTTGCCTCCTCAAACAGGTATAGTCCACAATTCTCGATGCTGTAATCTTTGAAAATAATTGTTATGACAGTTTATGATAAACTGATTTTACATTTAACATCGAACATCATGAAATGAATCATATCTGTCTATTTGTTTGAGCGGGCATTTTTTTCCCCTTGATCTGATTATAAGGTCATTCTGGTGCTTGCTGGGGCATGTTTTCCTCAACTATGAAGTAATACACGGGCACTGCATATTTAGCCTGGCAAAGCCATCCCACAGTTTTTACATTACTCATTGTGGTCTGGCGAGGCCATAGATGGACTAGCTGGAGAAAGATGAAGTAGGCCATACAAAAGTTCATTCTCATCCTTCAGACATTAACATGGTGTCAAAAATCTGTTTCTGAATTAAACTGAGGTGAGAAATGAGCCGTGCAGTTGCATATTTTTTCATAAATGAGGGTAATCACGCTAGCATCAAAACAATTTCTGATTGGTCCAGCATTTAGCAGAAGCAGCTGAATCGATTCTTGGGTCACTTGTGGAACAGTGGTAAATGCGGTAGTGGAAACAGAGCTTATGAGATTTAGTTTAGCTGTGCAAGGCCATAGCATATTGGCAAATAAACACTAAAAAAACAAAGATCTGTTTTGTTGTAGATCATAATATACCACACTTCCCACTGCTGGAAAAATGCTTCAGGCCTTCTTCATATTGTATACTGCTAACTGTGTGGTGCCGACATTAACTGCTGCCTGCCTTCATTTTTTGTCAAAAAACACTCTTAAGAGAATATTGAAGTTGTAGGCTCTTACAAAATACCTATTATAGTTGCCACATTAAATAGTATCCTGGTAAGCTACGCCACTATTAATTTCTAACTCTAGGCTGGATGTAATATAACTTAGAAGCAGCTGAGTGTTAAGCCATGTTTTAACCCACTCCCCTGTCCTCCTCTACAGGACCAAAGACAGCTCAGAGAGAGATGGGATGCACCCAGAGCACCTGGCGAAGAGGCCCTGCACCATCAGCCCCAGCCAACGCTTCAGCCCCAGCACGGGTCTTCCTGCTCACCCACCTCCCAACGGCCTCCCCACACACCCTCCCAATGGACTATCGCACCCACCCAACCCCCAAATGGGACCCCAGCACTATCGCTTAGAAGACATGGCCCTGGCACACCAATACAGAGATGCTTACAGACATAATGAACACCGCGACGCCCGAGACAGGCACCGGCAGACAGGTAGAACAGCTGCAATGCATTCACACGGTCAGATAAATCTATAGATCCACTGTCCTCAGTTATGTGCTCAAGACTGTGGGCTTGTGTATATGTAAGTGGGGTGTATGTAGAGAACAAAGGCCAGTTGTCAGTCCAGTGTGATAATCCTTGTGACAGTCCGTCTATATAAAGACCACAGCCATACATGCCCATGTGCTACAACTGTGGCCACCATATATGCCTTCCTTGTGCTTTCCCAGAAGGAAAGAGATGAATTCTTAGCCAAATTGCCCCACTGATTAGACATGAGGCTATAACATAGTCACATGTGTGCCTGCCACCAGTTATTTTGTTTGAAATTAAATCTAACTGTGGATTTGATCCTGTATGGTGTTAAAGCCCTGGCATGAAGAGGCTTTGGTCACACATTTTTTGGATAGTCTTACTCAACTTATTAAGATAAAATGTAATTTTATCGAAATAGCACATTGTATTACAAGTAAACTTGGTGTGCTTTACATTAAAATGCATACAGCAAGAATATAATTTATAAAATACAAGTAAAAATAAAACAAAAGGAACAGAAAAGAAGAAATTAAAAAAAAAAAAAAAAACAAGCCCATCCACCACCCCACAGACAGAAACTACAAACTTGGGTATGCACAGACACAAGCACAATAACTCATCATAAGTGTGAGAAAATAGAAACATTTTCAGTTTACTTTTATACATAGACACAGTTGTGAAAGATATCAGGTCATCAGGCAGTTTGTTCTAGAGAGGAGAGCTAAAGTAAGTAAAAAAACATCCTCACCAAATCTGGATGCTATTCTAGGTACAGGTAGAAAAGCACCGAACGATGACCTGAGAGGTTCAATTTAAATTGATTGGCTGTTGGATTCCTACAATGTGTCTCTTAGTCACTCACAGTCACGACTGGGTTTCATATAGTTAAGTTAATACTATAGTTAAGTATTTACCCTGGACTGTTATAGTATTTTGCTGCTTGGAGTCAGTAGTATAGTTTGCTGTATATGTGCTGAACAGAGACCCTTGTGTTTGTCTTCAAGCAGTGCATGGAGCCCGCCAAGAGGAGGTGATTGACCACCGTCTCACAGATCGAGAGTGGGCAGAAGAATGGAAGCACCTTGATAATGTACGTATCAGCCTGGTAGCCATGTTTAATGTCAACCACCTCTTTGTTTCATTCCTAAACATCATAAAGCAGAAAAAAAGCAGAAAAAAAAGAGCTCAGCAGGTGATTAAAGTTAATTTTAGTGCTGAAGATGGTATGCAGATGACAGGGACTGTTGACAGACAGAACAACCTCTGTCCCATCTGAGTTAGCAGTTGACGGACAGCTGACCTTTGGAGGTCTGTGTCAGTGTAGTAAATTAACAACAGACAGACACCTATCTGGCTTCCTGGCACCCACCTTCATGAAGACAAAATCATGTACACCACACACACACACATACACACACATACACAAAGACAGACGCACACACAGTAACAGGGCCCCAGATGGAGCTCAGGACTCAGCAGAGAGCAGCTCCAGCTGGGGAGAGCAGCTGAGACAAGAGCTGCAGTCATGGAGAGAACCGGCCAGGCTTGGACCCCTGCCAAATTAGAAACACTTCACTGAAATAAATATAGCCAACTCAGAAGGGAAGGAGGGAGGGGAGAGACAGAGGAAAGGAGGCAGAGACAGAGAGAGGGAAAGATGAATGGGAATAATGATATGGATTGAATATCAACCATGCTAAACCCATTTAGCAGACTGGGCCGGGTCTGGAAAGACAAGGCACTGTGGAAAAAAGTGACACTGTTTACAATGGGGGTGAGGGTGGGGGGGAGAAAAAGAGAGGAAATCTGTTGAGTTGGCAGGGAACAGAGCAGAAGGGTGGAAGGAATTGGCTCAACTTTTCATCAGCAGCCCAGCTGTTACATTATCGTTGTTGTAATGCTCTTAGACATTGAAAAGTCACTGACAAGCACACAATCCAAGAACAGATAGGCAGAGATAGAAACAGCCGTCTCACACAAACACACACATCTGCTAGGTGGTATGTGTTTTGGGACAGATTAAAATAATGCATAGATTTACAGCTCAGCCGTGCTGTAGGTAGGTCTTTCCGTCTGAAAGGGCTTTGTTCTTATGAGCTGTGGAGCGTATTCTGATTTATGAAGTTTGTTTTTAATTAATAGTTTAATAATAAAAATAAAAAGAATGTGTAGATGATAAGTTTTACCGGATTTCTATTAGTTTTGGGGCATGTGTTTGCGAGGCTGAAATTTACATTTTCATTAAATGGAGCACTGTTCATTTATCACATATAATTTATCCTCAAATCTTGTCCCGTTCCAGCTCTTGAACTGCATCATGGACATGGTGGAGAAGACACGCCGCTCTTTGACGGTGCTGCGCCGCTGCCAGGAGGCCGACCGGGAGGAGATGAATCACTGGATTCGGCGCTACAGCGACGTTGAGGAGATGAAAAAAGGTGGGAGCAACGGACAGCACTGCCTTCCTCCTCCTCCTCCTCTTCCTCCTCCTACTCCTCACCACAACTCCTCCTCCAACACAGCTAGCAGCAGCGAGTCACTGCCCATAGGAACGACCTCGGCTGCTGAAAGGCAGACAGGCAGACAGACAGGTAGACAAACACACACAGGCTACGTTTGGCAAAGCAAAAACACTCACAGCAAGGTAGGGCTTATCTGAAATGCTGAAAATGCCTTAATATATCAATTTAGACACAAAAAGTCAGTTTGATTATCATATTTTTCTGAAAATTTTCAAGTTTTAGCTCACACTGTGAGGCAATACAAATCTAGTTGCAACATCCTGGATCTTTAACCGACTGATTGCACCCTTATGCTGCCAGCATGCTCATTCATAATTAAGATTTGTATTCACTTCTAACTCCCGTATTCCCATTCCTTCTCAGAAATGTATGAAAAAGTAGATGACAGCTTATTTACTGATGTTGCCAAACACACAGTTTGTATTGGTCCCAAAAATAGAATTGGAAACTATAGGGGAAACTTGTGGATGTGTGTTCGTGCAGATTAAGAGTCTATTTGTGTGTGTGTCTCCTTGTGTGTTTCAGAGATCCACAGAGACTTCTTACACAGGCCTCCCTCAGGATACCTGCCAGAAGAAATCTGGAGGAAAGCTGGTAAGAGCCAAGCATCCCTTTCTCTCTATTGTGTTCATGATTGACCTCACACAGACTCGCAAACCACACAAACACAATAACAGTCATCAGTCTAAACGGCCCTCATCCTGGCTACTGAGACAGAGAGAACAGAGGCCTTACAGCCATAGGTCCATCAGGGCAGAGGACTGGAGGCCCTCTGTGTCATTAGGACTAAATGCCCTCCATCTGTCACCACTATGAAAGGCCACTGCAGTTAAAGCTGCAGTGAAAATGCAGTCACCTGGCACAAGGCAGGCCGCAGCAGCGCAGCACAGGTTGGAGCTTAACTGGTCTCCATACACTTTCAAGTTTTTATTGTTTTCTCATGCACAGTACACACACTTATTACTGAAGTGAATCAAATACAGACATTTAGATATACAGACAAAAAAAAGCTTGACCATGGTTATTATTTTTGGCTCAGTTTGAAGCCAAAGGGAAGCAGGCGGGAGTGTTGCATTGCATGGTCCTTGTTGTATACTGCATGTTAGATAGCGCTCATCCCAGGAGTCATCTGGCTCAGCCCTGGTTCCACCCAAGTCCCAGCACTATTATGTTGCAGTCATACTCCAATACCCTGCGGAGGAAAGATGCTGCTGCTATCGGCAAAATACTGTGCTGCATTTTCACTAGCAGAAAAGGCTCTTTTAATTGCAGTTGTTTTTCATACAGGTACTACAAGCATCCCGCTCTCCCCAGCATTAAAGCACCTCCAAAACAGGCAGGGTGAGTAACATATATCACTCACAACATCTCACCTCTAGTGTGTGTGTGTGTGTGTGTATGTGGGTGTGTTTGTGTGTTGTGTGTGAGCATGTGTCATCTCAGCAGCCAGGTAGTCTGCCTGATGTAGCTGCAGCACCTCTTGCTTTTAATTAAACCCAGACACGTATTCTCTGGTCTGGTTCAGGTTGAGAGACTGCAGTGCTTTTGAAAAATAAGATCTGAAGTGTGAAAAAGCAGACAGAAATAACACGTCTCAGGGACTTGCCAAATCCCTGTGGAATTAAAACGTTAATATTGCTGCCCCCATGTTTTCCATTAAGTGCTAATTGCCCCAGCATCTGCTATGCAGTCTCCTTGATAAGAATTAATTAAATTTGCAAACTAATCTTAGTGGTGCATGCATTAGGGCAGATAATTGAGAAGCTTGGGATAATGCAGATAGTGTTTGCGAGGGAGAGAAGAAAGAGGAAGAGGAGGGGTATAAGAAAAATAAAAAAGGCGTAGAAATTAAATGAAGGATAAAGGTAGAAACGGGATGAGGGAAAGCATTGAGACGTGTGTCTGGGTGTGACTGTATGTTGACAGGATTGACAGAATACCAACTTTTTAGCATATGAGCATAGGAATCAAGCTCAGACATGCACACATGCACACACAGACATATATGCACACACAGCCTTGCGCATATACACAGAAAAGTGTGGAAAATGCTCCCCCCACTGCATATCTTTTTGCACAGTAGTTTGAAACAACTGGAGTGGAGCGGCAAGGAAAAGTGACAGTTATTTATGAGTTCCCTCTCAAACAAACACTGACTGGAGGAAATAGGGAGCAGTCGAGAGAACAGTATCAGTCTCACATTCTACTTGGTTAGCCTAACACACCTGGAGAGCCACTTGTATGTGTGTCATTTGTGTCTTTTAACAGATAATTTTATCTTTAAAAATGTTGCTGTCTTTGATGGCAGAATAACATTTAATTTTAGAGGAACTATACCACTTTAGCATTTGATTAATAAATAGTGTATACTATGCAATCTATTTATCAGGTGTAGAAAAGCTCTATGAAGAATCATGTACTGTATATTTGCTGTTCACCATGAGGTCAATAATGAAAGATGGCAAAATGTAACCAGTCCTGCTTCTCACTGAGCAGGGACTGTGGGAAGTTTCTATTTTAGACTTCCATCTGGAAAAGAGTCTACACACCTGCCTGTTGTAAAAACACAGTGTCCTCACTCATACAGTTTGCGCTTGTGCAGGAAAAAAAAAAAGCCCCATGATAAAATCTACATCGTAGGAAGCCCTGCAGTGGAGATATGAATTCCCAATGTTGGGAAAATGATTCACTTTTCACTGTAAACCCTTTCTAACAATTTCTATTATAATTGTTCTTCTGACAAGATGACAATCATGCAAACAGGGAATCCCAGGATGTTGGATGAACAGCCAAAACTTTGGCGAAATCTGCTGTTGTCAGCACTGGAAATGATTGTGGCCAGACGTGTTTGAATTAATTATTGAAGTCTGGCTGTTTCCCTTTTCTGGCAGAAAGTTTTAAATCTTGGATGATGTACATCTGTTCACTGATATACAACAAGATGGCAGCTTAAAGAGCCTCAATAAAGGATGACAGAGCAGGCAGGATGGGACGATGGTCATAAGCACTAACACCTCTCTCCCTCTTTCCCCCTCTCAGAGGAGGCAGTGAATGAGGTTAAGCGGCAGGCGATGTCAGAGCTGCAGAAGGCAGTGTCAGATGCTGAGAGGAAGGCTCATGAGATGATTTCAGCCGAACGCTCTAAAATGGAGAGGGCGCTGGCTGAGGCCAAGAGGCAAGCCTCTGAGGATGCACTAACAGTCATCAACCAGCAGGAGGACTCCAGTGAAGTGAGTATCACAGACCCCGTACCCACATTTTGCCTCATTCTCCTCTCACTTGTTCTCTTATTCCTAATTCCCGAGTCACTCACTCTTCCGGTTCCTTTTCAACGCTCTTTCACTCCTCCCATTGCCTTTGACTTTGTTCCCCTTATTCTCCAAGTTACCCTGTATTGTGTAATCCAGGCAGCTGGCAGCTCTTGGTTTGGTGCTGTACCATGTCGTCATCATTAAGGCAGAAGCAGTCCAGTTGTCTGTGAACATAATAGCAGACAGACCCAGATGGTTGAAGCAGAGTGCCAGGCTGAGGCCATTACAGAGCAGTTGACCACCACCTGCTGGTAACACAAACCAGTGGCGTTGGACCATGATTTAAAGCCTAAAAACAAATCCCTACGCAAAGAGTAACAGAAAAAATGAGGATCAGACAAACAAACTAGATTATAAAAATGACTTATTTTAGATTTCAACATATATTTATGTGAGAAAGAGAAAACTTTGTGCTATCCTGGGACAAAAAAGAGACTTATTTTTATCAACCTGCTCTCTCACCCACTGTCTCAACAGAGCTGCTGGAACTGCGGGAGGAAAGCCAGTGAGACGTGCAGCGGCTGCAACACGGCTCGCTACTGCGGCTCCTTCTGCCAACACAAAGACTGGGAGAAGCACCACCATGTCTGTGGTCAAGGCCTGCAGGGGCTGCCAGGGGGCAGCAGTGTCCCTCTAGGCACCCCCTCTTCCTCCACCTCCTCATCGTCCTCCAGTGCGCCCCCCACCCACTCGGAGAGCACTCCTCCAGGAGCCCTGTCCTTGGCAGGCCAGAGCAGTATTGCGGGAGGGGCTGGTAGCGGCAGCGGAAGTGTCTCTGCCAGCCCCAAGGAGAGCAGTTCCAGCAGTGCCTCTCGTTCCACAACTCCAGCTACCCCCGCCCTACTGGATACCACCTCTCGCTGACGTCTGACCCCTCGTCCCTTCCCTGCATTCAGATGCGACAGTGCCCACACTCCACACAAAACCAAACTGAGGAATCTTCATTGCACACTGCTCCCTCTCCTCCCCGACTTCAGTCCTTATTTCCCTCTTATCCTAAGCTCTTCTGAAAATCTTCTCACTTCCTGATGATAGACTTGTTTTCTCAACTTGTCACCTTCCCCCAAGAATACTTTTTCGGTTTTTGTTTCTTTCACAACCGCAGCCACAAACACAAAGATTCCAGCCTGGGGTTCATTGTAGTGGAAAGCATGAAAAGTGTCTCCTAACTCTGTGTTCAGTCACAGAAACATATCAGATGTGTTTGCTGAAAACATGAGCTTTGACTTGAAGATGTGACTAAGATGTGCCCTTAGAAATGTAAGCACATTAAATACTGTCCACATAAAGAAACAAGACAAGGGCTGTGATAAGGCAACATTGATGGGGGGATGGCTAGACAGATTAGCACTTGGATTGGAGTTCCCTTTAATTTAGCACCAATGAGCGCACAGTTCCCAGCCCTGAGATGTGCACCACCAGTCCAGACAGTTCACTGATGTGGCACTTAACTCTACAGTGTCCTAATGGAGACAGGAAAGGAACATATACCTTTTTTTCAAATGGATGAGGGAAAAACCTGTGATGCGATTAATTCCTCAGAAACACAGCTTAGTATTTATTAAATGTTTCTTTCTGGCTTTAAGGGAAAATAAAGAAAAGTCCAAATATTCTAAATAAAGAATAATAGTGATGATGATGATGATGATGCTAATGATGATGATGATAATGATATGAAAATAAATTAATTTTAAACTGCTAACTACCTTGCTAGCGAGCCAAGAAAATCTACACCGGACTCACCTCTCTACACCATTGTGAACCCAAATGAATTCAAAGATGAAAAATTACATGATCCAAACCTTTGTATTACACTGCCAAAGTGAGTAAGTAAGCGATAAGGAGAAGCACTCATCTTATAACCAAACGCAAAGCAACATCACCTCCTCAGCAGATAAGTCAGCCCTGAGAGGACCAGGCTGCAGAGAAGCTGTAGAACAGGACCCAGAGAAAGTCAGACATTTAAAAGAATCTGTGACCTGCTTTGATCGGCGGCTGCCTCCTGCAGTCTGGACAAAACTACAGCGATTCCTCAGTGATGGCCCAGACTAGTGAATATGGACAATGCTGTGAACTTGCCTATAAGAAAGACTTAATGAAATGGATGGAAACCCTGCCACAGTGTGATTTTTGTGAATGGTAACAGAGAGGACAGAGAGAAAAAAAAAAGGGAAAGGAAAAGCTAAACAGCCTCAAAGGAGATGAAGATACATAAATGGCAACGGAGCTGCCAAAAACCTCAAAACAAGCTTGAAAACATTGTCCAAGATGGCATTGCATACTACAGAGACGTATTGGAAGATTGTTTCTAAGTTGTTTTTTTAAAGCTCCACAACGAGGAGATATTTCAAGGAATTGCTGTTACTTTACATTCACTCCCACCTTTTCCAAAGCATGATAAACAGATGAAAGAGCCTAGTTAAGGACGGTGTAGACTTGGTTCTCCTCTCTCTTTCTACCTCCCCTCACCCCACACCTCCCTTCTACACTCTTCACCGACTACTTGACTCAAGTCTGCCCCTAACCCCAGCCTGCTTTGGACAGAGCCTCAGAGCAGTCACGTGGGAAAGGTTCAAACCTGCTTGTAGATATTGTTCCTCTTTTCAAATTTCAATAATGTCTCTTGTCAATGATGTCCATATGTGCTGCCCTTGTGTATATCCAGAAAGATGGACTTTGTTTTGGTTTTGTTACCTTTCATTTTCCTCCTTTACGTTTGGGCTCAGCAGTGAAGTCAGAGCAAGGACACTCGTATATGAGAGGAAGCCCCACATTTTACTTATTGTTTGATTTGTTGTATCTATATTAATGAGATGAAACCCCTCTTGTAGAATATTTTGTATTGCTCGCATTGTAAGACAGTGAGAGGACGGAGGTGCAATATGAAGAGAATTCAGCTACTGAATGGAACCTCAGCAACTGCCCATAGGGTGTCATATAATATAGATACATATAAATATATTTAAAGTAACATCAGTAACTTAATGTGAATGTACATAGTATTTAAAGAGGTCCAAAAATGTGTTTGCCAAATAACAGAAACCTTTAAAGTTTAATGTCCAGAATATGATTTTCTCACAGTACATTTGTTTCTCAAATTTGTCAATTATCCTTATTTCTCTCATACAAGTTAAACACTTTCAATTTTTGCTCAAATCAAAGTGTCATGTGACCCTGAGTGGAGGAGACTGTTGGTAACAGAGGTAAAATGGCTCCATATAGGACCACAATGCATGTAGCTGAAAATGGATGAAAACAGATTAAGGGTGGATGGACACTACAAGACTACCAGAACATTTTTCTGAATTAATTAATTTTGTTTATGCTTCATTTTGATATTGTGTGTTATGGCACAATTGCGACTAAATTATCTCATTGTCATGTGCTTCATTCACCCCAGGTCTGATTACATCCTGCAGGAGGGGACTCAAAAGTATGTACTGACAAAAAAAAAAGCCCAAATATAGTCAATAGCTTGAAAAAAAAAGAAAAGAAAAAAGTGATGGCTCTGTTTAAAATTTTGTTCCGTTACACCAAATGTAGGAATTCTCAAACTTGATATATCATGTTAAGTGTTCTGTTTCTTACCACTGTAGTGAGCCTCTCCCTTGGTCCTCATCATCCTGTGCGTGTATGGTTAGGAGTGTTTGTTTCCCCCCAAGGTGCAGGACAAGCCATTACTGTAGGAGTAAGTGATATGCCAGTGTTAAGCTACAGTAAACCTCAAAGCTAATTTTGATAATTTTTGAACTGATTATTTTTTATTTGTAGTTTGAGCATAAGCTGAAGATCTGGAACAGGTCTTTATTTCCAGGCGTAGAGTAGCATCACCTCTTTAGGTTTCTTTTTTTTTTTTTTCAGCCCTTCCCATATGCTCCTGCAATTTGATAACCTTTGGTAAACACATATATGCTAAGTCTCAAGGCCTTTATGTAAAGCAACAAAGGGCCTGCAGCTACCATGCTCACACGAATTTTACATTGATCATTGCAAACCCGACATGGTTGGCCTCATACACACTTGGACCAAACTTGGACAAAAATAGGTAATTTTCCATTTGCAGTGAACAAAAACTCTGCCTTTTCTGCTTTTTGTTCATCATCAGATGGATAAAGTAGGTCTGTTTCTTGGACTATCTGAGGCATATAATTCAAATGGGATAAGCTGCAAGGTACCCCTGCATCTGTGTGTAGCATTTTTGTGCTTGTGTTATAACTACCGTGATATGGTGTTGACCTCAGCCTTTTTGTGTCCGTTCCCCAATGTCTAATTCCTCTACTGCTACCACAGACCACTCTTCATAACTCCCCTCCCCTCACACTAGCTACCTCCTGTGACCATACAGCTAACCACCAGGAGAGGTTGACCTGGACTTTGAAAAGCTGGGCTGAGAGCAGACACGGAAACGCACATTCAAAAGCGAGCATATGAATCTCTCTGAAAATGATTTTTATTTAAAGCGTTGAAAGGAATTGCCATTACTCATGATGTAGAAGAATATTTATCCTCACCAGACCTCCACTTTTTGATCACATCCCACCAACCAAACTGATACTGCTGGAATTTAGTAATAGACACACATACAGTCAAACCTGCATATTACCTAACTGAACACAGAATCAACCATGACATGCCATTTGTTGTCCAAAACAATAAAAGCACAGACCAAAGTACTCCTGCATTGCCATAGTAGGCTTTGACACAGTGTGTATTGACAGACCAGAAATAATAAGGTTAGAGTTCCACTACACCAGTTAACCAAAGTGTCTGAAATACACACAATCAGGGCACAAGAGTGAAGAGCACGCTCAATGAACCGGCTGAGTTTCAAATGTGTAGAAATCTTATTCAAGCAATCAAAGCGCTTGTTGTCTACATATTGAATAGTGCTTCTGTGAAAATAATTGAAGCATCTCCTTTGGAAACTGATTGCGTGTTCTTACAGTTACAAAGCCTTGCAGAGATCAAATGAATACATGGTGGGTGTGTGTTTGTGTGTGAATGGTGGTATGTGTGTTTTTGTAAAAAAAAAAAAAAAAATCATTTTCTTTTTGCTTGTCTCTGTACAAACTACTTGAAACCTTCAGAGCTTTAATGAAACATCCCAGACAGACTACAGTGGCAGATCGATTCACAATATGTAGCAACAGCTTTGTGCAGTAAAATACTGTGTTTGCGTACAATATCCACATCAAAAACACATTGTAATGACAGTTCCATTCAACTCTAAGTAATTTGCGTGTGCGTTTTTGTCTGCAATTAAGCCCTCAGATATACTAAACAAAGCCAAACCCAATAGACCTGTTTTTAATGACCAAAATACAACCAAAAGCTACAACTTTCTTCTTCAGATTTCACTTTTGTTAAGGCTTTAATGTTACAGTATGTCCCAGCATGATGCAACTTCAACGTGGTCGTTTATGTGGGACATGAGGCTGCAGTTGTAGAGGAAAAAGCAAACTGTCCTTCACTTAGATTCTTCCTCCTGATTCCACCGGACAGGATACAAAAAAATCAGATCAATGTTCTGTTTAGCTGGGTGTAAGCCTCATTAAGTCATGAAACAAGTGAGATAGGTGCCGAGGTGTCATACACTTTTCTATGTGAAGATATTATAGATGGCAAACGCATAAGGGCTCTGCTGTTGTGAATACCATCCAAGGGTCTCTGAACACTTTACATCAGCCACTTTTCTATTTGTTTAACTGTGTACATCATATGGGCAAAACGCATGTTTAGAAAAGACAAATATTAGCAGGTTGGCATTTGTCTCTCCCTACCCCAACCAGTAACTCTACCAATGAAGTTTCAGGGCTCATCTGATGTGATGGTGATGCGTCCTTCCTGTGAAACAGGCACTGATGAATAGCTACAGCAGAAAGCTAAAGTGGCAAACAGTGGATACAGCACTTGTTTTCCCAAAAGCCATGGCTCAGGATGGTCCTGTTTTTACCTTTACATGAACTGAAAAAGGGTTTATGGTTTTATATGTGTAGGGAAACATTCTATACTGTATTGTGCAATACATTATTACAGAAAAAACATGTTTCTGTAGGAAAAGTTGGCGCTTTGAAGATCTTTCTCCTTTTGTTTTATTTCCCTCTTCAAAAGGTCCTGTTGCCATTTTTAGATGAAGTTAACTGTGCCAGAAGAATTAAATTCTGATTTGTATTTATTTCTTGCATGCTTTCCTCCCTGTTGCTAATACCGCTCTTTAACTGTTCGCTCTGTTGGATGTGTGAAGCTGTAAAACATTCTAATTCAGGTTATTGTCTGTGTTGAACAATGTAACTGTGTAATTAAAACATGAAATTAAGTATTTGTCACTCTTGTTGCTTTTCTTCTTTACACGTGAGCATATTTTGAGACATCTCCATTGTTATTGAATCATTATCAACACAAAGTTACAATGTAAATGTATGATTGATAAATATATTTTCCCAAAAATATTCCAACAGTGCCAGACACTTTACTAATCATATATACCACAAAAACAAATCACAAACAAGCTCACTCCATGTCTTTGACCTCAAATTACTGTCATCTATTTACAATTTGAAAAGTGCATAAAAGCCTATATCTACACAGTGCATTTTAAACGAGTTCACACATCTAGATCTAATTAGATCCAATTACATCTATTGAACATTCTGGCCAGGTTCTTTAACCTCTTAAACTGTACAACTTTCCAGTGAGTCAGTCATTACAAACTCATGTTGTGTAGCAAAACTTTCTTTAATCCCACCGAATATTACTTTAAATCCTCAAATTTCCATTGATGGTGAAGATTTTGGAGTAATGTTCAGAAAATGTACCCAGAGCTATTGTGAGATTTGAGTGACAATACACTCAGTATAAACATATATATATATTCAGTGAAGAGAACAACTCAATATATAAGATACTACCAGACAGAATGGGTGATTCTTTCAACCTTAAAGCTACTTATGGGGAAAATAAAAGGGAAAACTAAATGGGGAAATAAACTTCACACAGTGATTAAGTAAACTATTTTCCTACTTGCTCTGCTTACAAATTTTACATTGCAAAATTCTTGTTGTCAAAACCTGCACTTATCCCTGCATTTTTCAAATTGGGTTATTTTGTCTTTTTGTACAGCTGCTGTCATATTCACATACAATACACAGATTTGTCCAGTATCAGAGAGTTTGTGTTTTCTAGTGTTCGGGTTTAGGTTTCTTAAATACTGATGTGATTGTGTCACATTACTCTACATGAAATATGCACCAACTCAACATAACACTGACTTGTCTCGTAGCATTCTGAGTGGTGGGTTTAAACGACCTAAAAAGACCCCCGGGAATCACCACAAGACAAACAATCACCAAATTCATCAAAGAAATTCCCTTTCATTTGTGAGGATTCACACATTTTCTGCAAAATCAGTGCAGATCTTTACAACGCATGAGTGTGGCTGTGATTTTTTTTAGGGCTGGAAATCGTGGGGGTGAGGTGTGGGGAGGTATGCTGGGGGGGGGGGGGGGTGCAGGGCCCCCCGTTGATGCGCCACTGGGACGGAGACACCCCCCCCTCCAGCGTCTCCCCCTCACGTGACGCGCCGCCGTCAATCACTCCGGCGCGTCACGCCTCTCACTCACAGGTGATGCCCATTAGTTTACCTCATATGCGGTCAGGTGTCGCGTCCGTCCACCATCATCCCGTCCCCCGTCCCCGTCCCCCACCCCCCCACTGCCAGAGGGATTTTTTCTTTTTTTTTCGTGTGTGTGTGTGTGTGTGTGTGCGTGCAGCGGCGGCGGCGGCGGCGTTGGCAAGCTGCAGTCGGCTTTTCGCAGATGCCATGTTTGAGCAGTGAGCATGGCGGAAAATCATCTGGAGTACGGCTACCTGGAGGGCGAGTCCGCCGGGCAGCGCTACGCCGAGGACCCGGTGGGTACCATTGTGTTTGCGGTGAATCGGACGGGTCGCTGTCGACGTTTGTTTTCGTTCGCACGCACGCACGCGTCGGGAGCGGGGCGAGAGCGAGGCGACCGTCACGTTGGGCAAAAAAAAAAAAAACAAACCAAAACAAACCCCCCCAAAAAAAATAAAATAAACAGCACACACACAAGCGCAAAACACGGGCTACGCTGTGTCGTGCGGTGTCGTCAGGGGCTATCACTTTGCACGCGATCGCCGGTTGTGTGCAAAGGACGACGTCCCGCACACACACACACACACACACACACAACATGCTGAGGGACCTGCTCTGCACGGGGCCAGTCAGGTGCACTGCAGGTCCAGGTTGAAACAGTGGACGCACAGTGTGGTGCTCAACTGGGGTTCAGGCAACTGGAATGTAGAACTGATGGTGAAACCCCTGTTTCCAGCATAGATGCTGTCCCGTCAGGCCGGATACATGTGAAGAATCAAATTTGACGCTCATATTTCAGTATATTCGTGGTTGAGCACGTCAGTGTGAACATCTGGTGCTTTCACAAGTCAGTTTTATGTATGTAGCCCAAAAAATTGCAAATCACAATTTGCCTCAAGGGGCTTTACAGTCTGTGCAGCATGACGCCCTCCATCCTTAGACCCTCCATTCAGTTAAGGAAAAAACTCCCTCCAAAGAAACTTTGTAACGGGGGTAAAAATGGAACAGACCTTAACCTCACCACAAGATATTTACACTGACAGGTTTGTTCAGAGGTAGATAACATGAGCATGTTGGCCAAGCTGTCACTGCCTTCTGGTCATTTCATTTTCAGATATCAAGACAATACTTTCAGAAAATAGTTTCATTGTAATGCGGATCAATAAAAAGGAAATATTCCGGCTATAACAATGAATCTTTTACATCATGATCGATACACGGATGAGTGACAAATTAAAATGTACAGTACATTTAAGATGTTGGGCCACCAGTACAGCTTTAATGCTCCTCACATAGACTCCACACATCGTTTTTAGGGAACACCGTTCATTCCAAAAGATCATCTTATTTGGTGTTTTGAGGCTCTGAAATCTCCTTCACAACATTTTCATTCTTAAACCATTCACGCCCATTTTGTCTTTGCACTCATTCATTCAGGTTTTTCCTTTTAGTCCACAGTGACTTCACGTTCTTGTTTCCATGCTTGTGTGTTTCAGGAGCTGGCGGCCATCAAGGCCAGGGTTCAGGAGCTGGAGATGGAAGAAGAGAGCGACAGACTGAGGGACGATGAGGAGAGGTGTGATGCAGCGGAGATGCAGCTCCTGACAAGCAGCCCTCGACCTGGTGAGACGGCCCACGCGTCTTATGCGCCCCGTGGTTTGTTACTGTGTCACATTGTTGTACAGCTAAATACTGATCATGCATTTGGGAAGCCTCGACAGCGTATTCTTGGCCAGGTGTGTAGCATGGCAGCCTCCAGGCAGGTGAGGTAACCGCAGCCTTCACCATCTGGCTAACACCTGGGACACTTCACATGTGCCTCATCACTGCCCAATGAGACGAAGCAGCGAGCCCGAGAGAACCAGAAGGGTCCTCCTTGCTGCCTGTGGCTATTTTCTGCCTCTGTGCGTCTACTCATCCCCTTCACTCACCCCTTCCTCCCTTTTGGTTCCTCCTCAGAACAGAGATGCAATCAGAGGGGAGCCAGATTCTGAGATATGTATTGTAAAAGATGATGCAAGAAATAGATATGTTGGTGAAAGTAATCCTTTTTGTTCATTTAACCTGGAGTAACCCTGTGTGTATACAGTGTATTCTTTATATTGCAAGTGCAAAAGCAGTGCATACAAATTGTATTTTTTATTTTTTTTTTCTGTTTCCTTCCCAGGACCTTTCTACAATATGACTCCTGAGGAGAGAATAGACGCAGACAACAGATCAGTCTATGTAGGAAATGTAAGACTTGTATATCTGTTTATCTTCATACTGAGCATATTTTCTTCACACCTCTGATCTGACACACTGTTGAACATATCCCAGGTGGACTATGGAGCTACTGCAGATGAGCTGGAGATCCATTTCAACGGCTGTGGTCCTGTGAACAGAGTTACCATCCTGTGTGACAGGTTCTCCGGCCATCCCAAGGGGTGGGTTCAGCTTCGGGCATACAGTTTCTTTTTCTTTTTCTACCTGACACTGTTTCATCATAGAATACAACTACAAGCATGCTGGCATTCAAGTTTATTTATTTTTGGTCTTTTCTCTTCCCCTTTCACAGTTTTGCTTACATTGAGTTCTCTGATCGAGACTCTGTGCATAGTGCTATTGGTTTGCATGAGACCTTGTTCAGAGGAAGAGTCCTTAAGGTGAGGAACATTACACTACATGTTAATCTGGAAGGAAAACCTTAAAACTAGTTTGCTATTCAGTCAGATGTCAGCCTACAACACCATAAGTACTATGAACACTAGATTTCAGGATAAGGCAGAAATGGTCAGGTTTAAGTAAGTATGTTTTTAAATGGTCAGGGAGTATGGGAGGGTATGTTTAAACTGAGGCTTTGATTGATAGTGCTCAAGCCCTACCAGTATTATTATTTTTGTTGTTTATATTGAGAAATATCATATGGTCTTGTCACTGTACAGCGGATAACCTTACTCACTGTTTGATGGAAGTAGAAACATACTTAATTTTCACTCTAGTAATATTTCTTTTTATAAGCAAACCACTCACATCACCCACTTATTTTTAATTTTCTTCTACTTGAGCTAGCCTCTTCACATCAAGACATTTTGATTTTTCTCTTCTATCCCTGTTGAATAGCAAACACTGCATTTCTTTTGACACTGATCAATCATCCTAAACAGTGCAGTAAAAAACACTTTTTTTTTTGTTTTTTTTGTGGCTTGCAGGTAATGCCAAAGAGGACTAACATGCCAGGCATCAGCACCACAGACAGGGGAGGACATCGAGGTAGCCACTCTAGAGGCAGAGGCCGCGGCTACCGTCCACCCCGATACCAGAGCAGCTCTCGAGGCAGGTTCCGGTACCAGACAACCAGGCCACAACATCAAACACCCCACCCTTACTACGGAGGCCCCTCAGTGGGGAAGAGACAGTGGGGACACATGGACTACCATGAACAGATGCCTAAACGTTACCCATGTCTTCTCCTCATCACCCCACCGTCAGAGGAGCTGGGGCCAGGATCGAGTGGACAACACTACCCTCAACAGCGCTAGCACTACCCACAGCATACATACTAAAGTGGGAGAAAATAACTGGTTTTAAGGAAGTGTTTACAAGCATTACTGCATCGAGCATCATGTGAGAGAGCCAAAATGGACAGCAGAGATGACTTTCTAAATTGCAACTCTTCGTCAGTCCTTCAAGTAGGTGAGATGTGAAGACTGGGGTCAGGTGTTGCATTATGAGCTTATGTTGCTGTGAATGCATGGGACAATACTCAAATTGTTATGCATTTTGCATCTCTTACTGTTTTTACAAATGATGCGAATGTATTGTGTTGCTGCCTGCAATGTTATGTATAAATCTTCCATGTGTATAACTTATAAGTTCTTTGCTATGTAAGTGAATGAATAAATAAAATAATGATCTGATGCTATATTTGTAGTAATATTACACACATACAGTGATGTACAACAACAATCAAGTTTTATTACTTATGCATTTCAATAATCAAGGCAACACGTAAACAAGATTAGGGGTGTTCTGTACAGTGGAGGCTCAGGTAAGGGGCTGGAAAGGATGTCAGCCAGTTTGTACCATCATTCCAGATACGATGCCATCGAAGGCCCTGGAGAGAGAGAGGTCAACAATTAAACACTGCTACATTAGGAAAATATCAGTGATGCAAATCTTGGTGAATATCAAGTTTTCACAAGAACAAACTCACTTAGACTGAATGCGGTCCCCAGGATTGTGGAACGGGTTGCACATTACGTCGGTAAAAGAGTTGTGTAATTTTCGGAACATCTGGAATAGAACAAGTTACTATTTTAAACTATTCAATTTTTTTTTTTTTTTTTTAGAAATGAACAAACAATGTATTTTGGGGTTACGTATGTATGCATGCTCGTCATAAACTGAGGTTTTTTATGTCTGTGTAAAACATGATGTGTGTATGTGGTCAAGATTCTGCACGATTACTAAATTGCACAGACAACTGCATTGAGAACAAAATCACTGACAATATTGTAGCAGCTTTTCTAGAAAAATTTTACATCAACCTAACCATGCGGTCATTATGGTGAAACACATTATGGGAGACTGAGATATCACTTTTCTATTGGTTCATAAAATCTAAGATGAGGCATATGGCAACAACTGTATAACTAGTGAAACAGGAAAGTTTGTTCATGCGTACTAAACAATACAAATGTAGCTTGTGGAGAACTATGCTTGTTGGGCTGCGTTTAATTATGGTCAGGCATGCAATCAATTTAGGCTCAACTTACACTTCTAATTTCATTGTCCCGTAATGATGTATTGGACGAGTCCACAACAATGACAAACTTCACTTTGGAGTTGGTTACATACCCATATCTAGTTTACCAGTTAAGGATATTCGGTTTCCCCAGTAATCTACAGTTTGTGCAGAGATTCCAGCTCCACCGACTGAGATACAGTTTTATAGCACATATATTAATAATCCTCATACAGTTCATCCACACTTAAACCATTCTACAACAATAAGAGAAATGCAATGGACTACATGTCTGGGAATATATATAAGTGTTAAAGCATTTCTCTTGATTAGTAGAGGGGTGTAAGGTTTGAGAAGTTCCTCAGATGTAATAAAGAAGATGTGTTAGCAAACATCTAACATGACATTTAAAAAACATAATTAACTTAAGATCACAGTCACACAGTCAGTAAAATGTAAAAGATAAGTCGAGCACTTGGAGCACTTGCCTTGTGGGTTTTCTTAACCCTTAACCAAAGAAATACAACAACACAAGGATACACTTTGTAGTCTTCAGTGGGATAGAGCAGACCCAGGTACAGCTCTCTCTGGTCTCCCAGAGATTTGCCCACCGCTGAGATCTTCTCCTCCACCACATCCAGGGAGGTGTGCACTGTGTAGTGAAACTTCAGCTCATTTTGGGTGGGCACACTGCGGATGTACAGCGGGTAGTTCTGAAACAGGACATTAAAAGAGCACAGAAGCACAACGACGAACCCGTTAAGAAACACCACGTTTGAACCACCAAGACAAATTAAAAAAAAAATACTAAAAACCCTGAAACAGCAGCCAGCTACAGATAATGTTAATGTTGTTAGCTGTTAGCTCTGTTCGGGTATTTCAACCTGCTCGAGCTCCTGGCACACACACAGAAAGCTGACATTTGCCTGGACGCGATTATGAGAATAAGGAAAATATTTTAACATTAATAAACAGGGTGTGGATGAAACCTGGGGCATGTAACCAGAGCAATCGTTACCTCTTTTGCGATCACTGCTATGCACACCGCCATGTTAGTGTTCCTCCTCTGAGCTGTCAGAGGCTCTCACGTGATATGCTGCGTTCAGGTGCTGCTGGAGAAGTGGCACTCAGAAGAGTTCATGCTTTTATATGTTATACACACCGTGTGTTTTAGCCGTATTATTGGTGTGATTTTTTTGAATTGTAAGTTTGTAACTTTATAAACCAAAAGTATATTATTACATGGTCCATTTCTAATTCTTTGCGATGCATTTCGAATTTTTTTCTCGCAAGTTCAAACATTTATCAGAAGTCCGTGAATGCACCAAATATCAAGGAACAATTTTACTGTTTTTAGCGATGTAATCGTAATATATAACACTGCCACATCAATAAGTCAATGAAATATAAATCAATTAAGCTAAAATGAATTCAAAACCGAAATTAATTTAAGCAAACACCTCAAAACAATTGCTCTGTTGCGTATGCGCAAGGGCTGCGCCGAAGACCCGCACGAAGGCAAACAAACCACTTCCTCGAAGTCGATGCTCACATGACTTAAAGCAAAGTAAAGCGATGTCCACTGCAACTCTGATTTTCTTTTGTGCAACAATATGTTGTTCCCTGACAGAAAAGCCATCAAATGTTTCGTCTCCAAACATTATCATCATGCTCATGGATGATGTAAGTTATTTCCTCTGTTGTGTATGTCCTCAGTTCATCACCTCAGCAGCTCTGAGCAGTGAATGAGTTTGAGAGCCCAAAGTATGTTCCTCTGTCTCTCTCCTTCTCTCTTGTCTTTGTTTTGTCTTTGTCTCTGGGTTCTGTGGAGCACCCCGTCACTGTACAGCTCACTGGACATTGCAGCCTGTGCACAGTATATCACTGTATCTGTGCTTGCATGTGTATTTTGTACCTTTCTGAGTGTGAGTTTATAGGCAGGACTTGTTAATGAACCATCCATTCTTTCCCCATTGCTCTTCAGATGGGTTGGGGGGACTTGGGGGTGTTCGGACAGCCCTCTAAAGAAACCCCCAACCTGGACGCCATGGCTGCTCAGGGAATGCTGCTTCCTAATTTCTACACTGCCAACCCACTCTGTTCCCCATGTGAGTAAGCTGAAAATGTTGTAAAACAGAACCTAAACCAGCAGTTCCTGTTTTGCAAGATGATAAAATCCTGTCGGTCTCTCATCACAGTTGCAGCCTCCTGTCTCTACTTGTTATTTTTCTTTATTGTCACATAATTAAAATGTTGGAAGGACACTTAATGAAAGTATAAACTTAACACATAAACACCTAATTCAAATACAACATGCAAAACAGAGGACAGTATGTTACAGTGATTCTATGCAGGGAAGCAGGTATTGTAACATTGCTGTTACCTTTAAACTCCAGCTTGGTAATTTCATGTTTTTAGTCAACGTAGATATCCATGGAAAATGCTTTGGATTAGAATAGAGTTTGTGTGCCTTTTTGTTCATGAGAAGTTTTAAAAACCTTGCAGATACTCTTTATAAATGCCCGCTAGTAAAGTTGAAAAACTGCTTTTCTTTGATGAACACATCTAAACTAAGATGCATGCCCTTAGAATTCCATAATTTTTATTAAACAAGACTATAAAGTACGAGTGTTGAATTTGCTTGTTTATTTATTTATAATTCAGAATCGAACCAAAGTACTTTTACAGGTTGGATAAATTAATTTGTAATCTCTAATGTATGTGACATTGGGAAGAGGACCAGAGCACTCTTGAATCTATTTGTTTGCTAGTAAATAAGTATCTGGAAGATCATCATACAGAAATCCTTATTACTTTTTTCTGTCATTTTAACAACAGCCAGAGCTGCGCTTCTCACCGGGAGGCTGCCTGTCAGAAACGGTTTTTACACCACTAATGCCCACGCCAGAAACGGTACCCTCTCAGTATATCATTACTGTGCAAATTATGCAGCTGCAAATAATTTCTTGCAGGTGTTCTTATTGCTAAGTCTATAATGTACGTTGTGCAATAAAGTCATGGAAAGTTTTGTACACTCATTTTTGACCTTTTTTTTTATAGCATACACACCACAGGAAATAGTGGGAGGAATCTCTAAGGATGAGATTTTGTTACCCCAGATGCTGAAGAAAAAGGGCTATGTCAGCAAAATAGTTGGCAAGTGGTGAGCTCTTTATTTTTCTTTAATTCAAGTTTTTAGAGGTTTCTGAAGTTTAAGAGCTTATGTTGATGATGCCAGATGATGGTGGCTGTGGCTCAGGAGGTAGAGTGGGACGTCCACTTATCACAGGGTTGGGTTTGATCCTTCTGTCAGTATGCTGAAGTGTCCTTGAGCATAACATCCAACCCCAAATTGCCCCTGATGGTCAGGCGAATGCTGTACATGTCTCCAGTGTGTGTGTGAATGGGTGAATGATAGGACCAATGCAGTATATTTGCATATTTTAGCCATTTTATTACAAAGCATGTAGACTTAACATTACTGATGATCATTTTCCACAGCCTACAATAATTTATACTAAACTTTTGAAAGCATTTTTCCTATCCCTGAGGCAGTGTGGTTATGCAGAAAGCTTGTTAGAGATAGATAATATATCACAGACAATATTATCTGCCTTTTGTTTTTGCTGTGTAGTAATGCACCTAGGATAGCAATGATTACTTATTTCAAAAATATCTTCACAATAGTACCACCAAACACATGCTTTGCTGTGATAGATTACCCACCTGTCTAAAATTTTCAAACCTCTGCAAGTTGATTTAAATACTATACTGAAGTGAATGGAAACCATTGACAGCCTAAAGGTTGTTACTGCAATCAAACATCAAAATAGGTGTGCCGTGCTTTCAATGGTGAGTAGCTCAAGTATATGTTATTTTGTAGTAATGGTCTAAATTTAAACATGCAGAAACATGTAGAATGATCCTTCAGTCACATTGATCTTACAGTGTGTGAGTGCACTTTGTTTGTCACTACAGGCATCTGGGCCACAGACCCCAGTACCTGCCTCTGGAGAATGGTTTTGATGAATGGTTCGGTGCACCAAACTGCCACTTTGGCCCTTACAACAGCAGCATCAGACCCAACATCCCTGTCTACAACAACTCTGAGATGGTTGGCAGGTAGTATCACACACAAGCTCTCAGATATACAGTACATAACAGCAGAGGCTGAAAATCTATAAAAATCTTCATTCCTCATGACTCAGTGGAATAGTTTATAGCTGGCTGCTCCTCTGGATGAGTTGAATGTCTCCCCTCCTCTTCCTTCTCTGTACCAGCTGTGCTTGTGTATTCCATTTTCCGCCCATTTGTTTTCCCCAAAACTGCCATATGTGTATTCAGGGTCATTGGAACTGGCAGCCGGGCGTGTTTTTTCGCTTAGCCGTGGGTTTAATCAGCGCTGCCTACCTGGGCCTTGGACAGACATACACACACACACACACATAGACACGTATACACACAGACACACATGTGCCCTCAAGAGACAGCAGGTTGCGTTGGCTATATGCGAAGACACCTGGAGGAAGCGAAGCGTATGAAAGAGAGATGCCTGTCACTGCTTCTCTGCTCAATGCGCCACGCTTCAGCAGCACCTCATAACAGTTCCCTCTGCTCAGCTCTGCTGAGACTTCACCAAAATCTCCCGCAAACACAGTTCACAAGAGGGAACATTTGCTTCCATTGTCTTAATGATATTGTCTGCAGTAGCTTTGGTCAATTTTAAGATTCACAGATTGAATGCCCTGACAAAACAAGTGGCGCAATGTGAAAGAATAATTTAACGCGGTTGAACAAGCAGAGGAGAGATGGCATGGTGTGGCCTCTGCAGGTATTTGGATGTGATAATGACTAACTAATAATGAAGGTTTATTTAATGAATCATGTCGACCCACTTGTTTTCCAGATACTATGAGGAGTTTGAGATTGACAGAAAGACTGGAGAGTCCAACCTCACACAGATGTACTTGCTGGTAAGTTAAGGCTCACTTGTCTGTGTGTCTATCTCAGATGATACAACCCATCAGTGGAGCACTGTATGTCACGTACAACCAATTTATTTTACAGGTTCCTTTGTAAAGCAATTAATATAATAGATTAGAATGAAATAGAACAGAATACAACTTTATTGTCCACTAGAGTGGAAAATTGTCTTTGGCTCATCAAATCATAAAAGCACAAAAACATCAACCACTTAACAAATTCAAAGTGTATTTAAAAGCTGATTTTGGCCTTTGATCATTACTATGCTTTTCACCAGCAGAAGTGAATTGTTGACTTTTGTGCACACTTGTCTTGATTATCTCCACTGCCTACATCAGTACCTCCCATTATGTTACTAAAGGGATTAAAAGCAGCTTGCAGATAGACACTGCATCCTGTAATATGTCATCACAAGAAGAGGATGGGCCTGTCAAATAGAGTGTTTTAAAGCTCATATTAGCATGTATTGTGGAACTAGGCTGGTTTCAGTATCCAATACTATAATATATACACAGTTAAGACAGTTTTGCTTAGCACTGTTTTGACAGTTAGTATGCAAAAGTTAATATACTGTCCCATTTTATAATAACTGTGAGGTGTGCGCAAACAGATGTCAACTGAGCTGCTACCATTAAAAAATAAATTCCAAGTTAAAAAAGGGGGCACCCAGCTAAAACTTATTCAGTCTAGTACAACAACCCTGCAACAAATCCATTATAATGTTCAGTTTTTTTGTTGAAACTGTTTTGCATTATACTGTGAGGTGTTTCTAATATTTGTCCTCATTGTTGTTAATGCAGTGAACAAAAATGTCTCAGTATAACAATGCAATTCAAGAGCACCACAAACTGAAGCCTCTAAAACAATCATAAAGTTGAATCAACACCTCTCTAAAACAGTTTAAACAGAAAATTATAATCTTGGTGGAGGTTGTGTTTACTGCAGGACTGATGTATGAGACTGCATTCATTTCAGCTAGGTCTACCTAATAAACTGGCAACTGAGTATATTACCTACTCAAAACATGGTTAGAATTGGTATTTTATTATATTTACTTTCTACAGCTGGACAGCAGTACTGCGGGTGAAGCTACAGTTAGCTATTTGACATCTGCACTGACAGTGTCGTAAAACTCTGTCACACCTCCCACCACTACAGGAAGGTCTCGACTTCATACTCCGTCAGACTGAGGCCCAGCGGCCCTTCTTCCTCTACTGGGCAGCCGACGCCACTCACGCCCCTGTCTATGCCTCCAAACGCTTCTTAGGGAAGAGCCAGAGAGGCCGGTAATCATATCCTTCCTTACTGACTTTTATTGACACACAATCCAGCAGATGCATAAGGTTATACATGAATGTATTTCTCATGGGGATTGATATAAGCTGTGTCTGTGTTCTGTAGGTATGGTGATGCAGTGATGGAGCTAGACTACAGCATCGGCCAGATCTTGTCATGGCTGCAGAAACTGGGCATAGAAAATAATACCTTTGTCTTCTTCACCTCAGACAATGGAGCTGCTGTAATGTCTGGCCCAGACGAAAGTAGGCACTCAATTCAAATGCACCACATTTTCTTTGGTGCATTTTTATTTAAGTCTGACTGAATTGTCTGTCCAGTATGTGTTTTTGATTTGATACATGTGTTTTTCTGCTTCTGATTCTTCAGGTGGCAGTAATGGGCCGTTCCTCTGTGGGAAGGAGACCACCTTTGAAGGGGGCATGAGGGAGCCTGCTATCGCCTGGTGGCCTGGACACATCAAAGAGGGCACAGTGAGAAAACCCCCGTGATTTAAAGCTTTTACCAAATAAAGCCTCCAAACAAATCCAAGATGATCATTCACTTAATCCCTGCCATCTTCTCTAGAGACAAGACTAGATTTAGACCCCGGATCCAGAGCCAGTGTGTTTTTTTTTTCTTCTTCTAAGCATTGTTGCTCCTTAATGTTCTGCTTATCAACAAGTACCAGGAGCCGAAATGTTCTCTGTAAAGCTGCAAGCGATGTACAGGACTGTAAAGCAGGTTGAGAGTAAAGGAATAATTATTTCACTAATCCTCTCTATTGAATGATTGTTGCTTTTTGTTTCATTTGTGTATCGTTAACCACTTTACATGTGCACACTCCATTGGCACCGTAACCAGTTAATCTTGACTATGTTCAACTTCTATCGAGTGATTGAACTCCAGAAACAGTACAGATAAACTGGGTGATTGCGGCCACGAAGCTCGTGGGCGCTTTTTCCACTGTTTTCTCAAATATGCTTGGCTGGAATTAATGCCCCAAACTCTCTCTCTCTCTCTTTCCTCCCTCCCCCTCCCCAATTTAAGCCCCCACCCACACCGTGATCCTCTAAGCCTGTGCGTTCTGCAAATGACTTTTAATTGTATTAGGGGCAGCTGTGACACGGGGCTGTGACGCAGAGGGATTTGGTGGAGGAGCGAGCGGAGGCTGCAGTCGGCAGTAAGCCTTGCCCCTGGCTCATCTCACAGGGGTGTGCTGGGGCCTGATAGCACAGCAGAGTAGTGAGGGAGAGGGGGATTGGGAGCGTCTTAAGCGGCTAATCTGTTTGTGTGTTTGCTGAGGTTGGATTGAGCTGTAATGAGGACTTCAGTATCTGAATATGCCAGGCGCTCAGGATAAAGGAACGGAGGGGTGGAGGGGGGCTACAGGGAAGGAAGCAAGGAAAAGTAAAAGAGGTGGCTGGTGTAAAAAAAATGAGAAATGTTCGAGTGCTAAAGACGCTGGCACTGCCACACTGCCGGGAGCGCTGCTGTGTTCGCAGGGCTTTGCTGCACCTGTGCCACTTCATAATTGACCAATGTGTCTGTGTATACATGTCGGAGTAATTTTTGTTTGATTCTATTTGCCTACATATACACAGTATTCATGCTTTTATATGTATGTTGGAATAGTTGCATGTGTGACGGATACTTTTCTAGACCAGGCACAGATGTAAACAATATTGCTGCCAATGCAGAACATCACAAAACACCTGTGTGTGTGTGTGTGTGTGTGTGTGTGTGTGTTTGTGTATTTGCAGTTGTGGCTGGGCTGTGAGAACGAGGGTCAGTAGATCCCCCCTGAAGCTCTCTGGGGTTGTGATGACAAAGCTGCTTTGTTGGAGCTACTGTACTCCACAGCTCTGGATTTATCACTCTGTGCTGCTTGGGAGGGAGGAGAGAACAGGCACAGGGTTGCCCCCCCCTCTCTTATTTGTAGTCTTCTGAAATCTCTGTTGATCTATGCATTGAAAAGTCCATAAGCTCTTGCAGCAAAATGCTGGAGACAACAAACAGCCATGCAAGCCTTTGTTAAAAGGGGATTTCAGCAGGTTTATTGTACCGACTGAGAACAGATGCATCTTTACAGCATTAAGATGAGGAGAAGTTTTGGGGGGATGGGGGATTGGTGATGAAAGAAACCACTTCAGTGTGTATTTCCACACGTCTTAAACAGACAAAAAGCCCTTTATCTGCGGATGCATCTGAGTGATGAAAGGTACTAATTTAACTGACTTCTATGAATGTGCAGGATATTGTTGTAAATTAGTGTTTTCTCATATTTAGGAGAATGGAAAGAGGTGTACTGGAATGAAGGGGCATTGTTGGTCTGAAGCAGGTGCAGATTCAGCATTCTCCCAGTACCTGTGGGGGGCGAGGGGCCAGGATGATGAGGGGTGGTGGCTGTAGGAACAAAGATGGGGAGGTGGGCGGGGGGGTGTCGAGCGTCACAATCCCTTTTGTTGTGTTTTATCAGGCAGCAGACACACAGGCACAGTGGCAGAGGCGGGGATAGAAGCACTGCCTCCTCAGATAATCAACATCACCACTCTCAACAAAGAAAGAAATGAGAGAAAGAGAATGTGACATTAATAGAGAGTGATGAGTCAGTCAAAAAACGGAAGGAACAAAGGTTGAAGAAAGAATGAAGTTCAGTGTAGACTGCAAAAGAGGGCAGAGCTAATAAAGGAAGGAAATAAAAGATGGCAACTCATGAGATAAATTCCTCTGTGAGGCCCGTCTGAGTCTGAAAGTTTTGGTTTTTGGTCTTGCACGTTATTACCAACTAAATGTCAGTTTCGCTTCTTCTTGTGTCCTTTGGTACTGTCTTCTTTAATGGTGTGTGTGTCTGTGTGAAGGGGACCTTTTTTTTTTTCTAAAAAGGAAAATGAAGTGAATGACTAAATCTGTTTGTGTCTGTGTGAGAAAGAGTGTCTGGATGTGCAGATAGATCATGGAATGCATTGCAAAGCCTTTTCTGTGGCTAGTTCTGTGGATACAGAAGAAAAGGGAATTCATTTCAGTGCTTAGGAGCTTGTGTGTGTGTGTGTGTGAGAGTGTGTGTGTGTGTATGTGTGCGCCTGTGTCTGTGTCTGTATGTGTGCTGGCTGCCGATAGGAGCACAACGGCACATGGTGGTGCAGCTGCAGAGGCCTGATAGCGCTATCTGATTGTGAGCGTGCCGTCTCCCTCTAAGGCTCGCTCAGGAGAGAATGGAACGGAAGATCAAGGATGACAGCGAAAAAATGGCATTTTATCTGAAAATAGTTCAAAGTTTATAAATAAAATAAAGCTTTTCACTGGGACTGGGAGAAGGAGATAAAACACCAGCTCGCTCCAGCTCCAGCCGCCTGCTTGCCCGGGCCTTGTCCTCTCCCTGCTTCCTCTCCTCTTTTTTTTTTTCACTCCTCCTTTTTCCCTTTTCCCCCCCAAAAAAAACTAATTTAGAAAGAGAGACATTTTGGAGGTTTTTAAAATAAACCTGCAAGCAGAGATTAGAGAGGAGACTAAAGAAATGCAGAAACGTCTTTCCTACATGTGTGCACACAACCACATATACAAACATCCTATCATGACTATGCATTGTTACCTTCATTCATGAAGAAAATCCAGCATAAAAGAGCACTCTTGTGGTATTCCTGGAGCATAAAAACAGTTAATTTTCTTGATCTGTGAGCTCTTGATTATTTGCGATTGTCGGCAGAAACAAGAATCAAAAATATCAAGAGAAACTGCCATTAAATGGTCTATGTGTGTGGTGTGTGTGTAAAGTATACACCTACTGAGGACCATTTTGAGTTTTTTTCCTTTTGCAGACACTTGGCCAGTCCTCATTTCTTTAAAGTTTTTCAATTTTTCCAATCCTAACTCACAGGTTGTGTGAAATGGCTTCTCACACTGCAGATACTGGCTGTGTTTTTAATTCCTTTGTCCTTTTGCAGGTGAATTTCCAGTTGGCCAGTGTGATGGACCTGTTCACCACCAGTCTAGCTCTGGCCGGCATCCCCCCTCCTGATCACAGATCACTCGATGGACTGGACCTGACAGCAGTCCTGCTAAACCGCTCATACACACTCCAAAACAGGTGAGTACACAAACTGTTACAGGATCTGACCAGTTGGGTAGAAATTTGTGGTTACTTTGGGAGCAAACACTCTTAATGTTCATGATCACATCCGTGAGTGGGAGAACAGTGTTAGTTTCATCATGCAAGAAGTAAACAAGGCAGTGTTTGTAGCCGTGCTTGCAGCAGTGGCTCTAGGTCGGTTGGTCCAACACTTAGGTTCAGACTGAAATATGTCAACAACTATTGGAAGCCCCTCAGAGCCGCCTGCCCAGCTGTGGACTCTTAGTCCTGTTTCCTGTATGAAATAATCCAAGTTTCTAATGATTTCAGTGATTTTTAGGGATTTAAATGTTTTCTTCACTGGATGGTGAAACAGTTGCGTGAATGGGTAGAAAACAGGGAGAGTGGACTTCAAGTCTAAGCATTCAAAGAGAAACGATCTTTTAAAACAGAAGTGTCCAATTTGACGCAAATTCACCTGGGAAGAAACAAATCTGAGCAGTTTTTCTCCCTCTTCTCATCCTCAACAGGCCAATATTCTATTACCGTGGGAATGAGCTGATGGCTGTGAGGCTTGGACAATACAAGGCACACTACTGGACCTGGAGCAACTCATGGGAGGAATTTAAAAACGTAAGATTCCCTTTTAACACAGCAGCTTTGTCCCATTTCTGTTTTCTCAGTTTTGGATTTGCACTGCCACATCCTCCCTCTTTGTCTCTCCTAATCTTACTCAAACACATAAACACTTTCACTGTTGGTGTTATCTTGAAAATGGCTCATCAGTTGACTGCTGTGTACATCAGAGCGTAATGAATATTAATGAAGAGCCCCCACATCAGCGAACTTACATCATTCATCACCCAGTTGACTTGTTTGTTCTAACTCCAGTGGAGATTTTCTTCCTCTCCATTTACATACCGACTTTGCCTGCTGTAGACTTGTTATTTTGGCATCACGGAGCTCAAAAGGAAGAAATAATGGCAGATGCCAGCAGTATCTCTCGGCCTTAATTACATCAACTCGGTGCTGATTAAACGTATCAGGAGAAATGTGAAATGTGACACTTGAGAAGCAGGATAGTGAGGTTTTTCTTTCTCTCCTGTGTCCGTAAGACACGTCCTCCTGTCCTCCCTCCATGGCTCTGCTTTTCCTGTGATCCAGTTTGTTTTATGCCCCATCGGTCGCTTAAATTGCTCTCTCCTTCAGGGCCGCTGAATCAATAGCAGCCTCCTTTATCAACTCATGTGAACTGAAGTGGAACTTCACAAATAATGGCGTCTGATTGCCTGTGAGTTGCCTATCGATTGGTGTGTGTGTACATGAGAAAGAGAGAGAAAGGACGAGAGAAAACATGTATGTTCGGTTCTACTTTTAGATGTGCATGTCTCTGTGTGTGTTTTATGGAGCGACTGTTGAGCTTCTACAAAGGAACATTGAATTCCCAATATGCTTCATGTCATAATGGTTGAAACTTTAAACTGTCCACCTCATGTAACTCAAAGGGCATTTTATAAACATGAAACATGTAAAAAACTGACTTATACACACACATTGAGCTGTTTCACACAGTCGGACTACGCACGAAGTGTTTTGAAAATTACCTTTAGAAGGAAAATAAAGGTCCTTGTTTAGGTCTTCTGTGGTAGGAATAACATGGATTAATGATCATTTCAAAATGATCTTGACCCTTAAAATCCCTATATAGGCTTCAGTTTAACCTGTCTTGCAACAGAAAGCCACAATCGAACCCTAAAAGTCATGTTTTCCTGCTTGCTCTCCAGCTTCAGTAATACTTTAAAATATAATTTGGTTTTCTGGCCTATGGTGAAAAATAAACAAGGGAAGATGTGTGTCTGTGAAGAAGAACGAAATTACAGGTTAATAGCTGGGAGATGTATTGCTCTGTCCTGGCTGTGTTCATGCAGCTCAGCCATGAGGAAAATGAGAAATTTCACAGGCTTAAATGGCTCTCATCAAACTCTCTTGAGGCAGTGCAGTGATGTTAATATATTGCAAAATATAGTTTGCTGTGATTGGGGCTGCTTTATCTGGATTGCAGAGTAACCTATGCTACAGTAGGACCTGTTTCCCAGACACCTGTTAGTCCTACAGTGGTTACTTATTCCATCAATTTCTGAATCAGTTATATTGTAAAAATTGACAAAAATTGACTGTAACTGCAGTAACTGGACTCTTGAGCTAGATTGGAGTTGATGCCATTAATCCTGCTAAAGAACTCCTAGTTCACTGACTTTATGGCAAAAGGCAAGAACATACATTACAGCAGTGTGAGGCACATAAAGACCTCCTGGAAGTGATCAACATTTATCAAAGAGTCCATAGATCAACTGCAATTTTTACATGTATGTAGATTATGTCAAATGTAATAGTCATATTCATGAAGTAGAAAGTAGATACAGTATCTGTTGTTTTAAACATTCAGCCACAAATACTTTTCCCCTTTTGGATCAAAATAGACACCAAATATTCCCTTTTCCAAAATCCATGCTGCCACCCCTGGATGCTCCTGCACCTTATCTTGTAATAGCAACTGCTCTGCTCCAGTTTGAAAGCAGCCTAGTTGTATCCATAGCATTAATGTCAGGAGAGATATGGAGTTCTTGCTGTTATGTCTCGGGTACAAGAGACAGAGTCAGAGAGATACACACAGCAGGCCTTTCTTGCTGCTCCACTGGGATGAGTTTTTTTTTTTCATTCTTTTCTGCATTTCTAAGCTGTTGGCTTCAAAAGACAGGACAAGTCTGGATGAGAGGAGGCTCTGCAGGACGGGGGGTATCTATCCTTCTCACTCTCTCTTTCTCTCTCTTCTATATGTATTTTGAGGTGCTCTGTTGAGTGATCTCAGAGGGGGGCAGCAACTGTGCCTTACAGATGAATGCCTTCTCAATATTAGTTGTGCTCATCAAATGTGTGTGTGTGTGTCTGTGGGTGTGGGTGTGTGTCTGTGGGTGTAGGTGTGTGTATGTGTTCATGTGTGGGGGTGCAGGTGTGTGTGTGTGTGTGTGTGTGTGTGTGTGTGTGTGCGTGAATGTTGAGAAAGGGGGCAGATCTCCAGGGGGTTCTGGAGGAGTGAGTGTGACTCAATCAGGCTGCGATCGCTGCCAGGCTCATGAGAATGGATTCAGGGAGCAGGAGCGAAGGCATGGAGAGATGAAGGAGATGCAGCACAAAGAAGAAAAGTCCTCTGTTTTGCCAGTGCCTTGTACCCCTTCATGATGTACCAACAGTAGCTGCATAAATAACACAACAGACTGGGAGACAATATGCATAAAATCTAAGCCTAAATCTAAACATCTAGATCAGTTCAGTACATTTTTTTTTGTACATGATAAAACATGCAGAGAAAAATTCTTGTGTACATGTGTTTAAACTAAAATATCTAAAAGATTCAAATATAGTTCATTGCTCTGTAGAAAAAGGCTGTTTTCCATATTTAATTTATGAGAGCTTTGTTGCCAAAACAGGAAACGTTCTATCTGATCTGAATGGTTCTTTCATTCCTCTTGAAATGTTAGATTTTAATCTCTTTTTGAGTCTGTTTATAACTATTGCCTTCAAAAGACAGTATACTGCTTTATCTAATCCACACTTTGCTTGAGTTACATAATGATACATATACAAAGATGTTGCACATCTCTATTGTGCCATCAAGGCAAATTCATTAACTTGATGAAAGCTAATAACCGGCTGCTCGATTAGAAATGTGCTTGAATAAAATTCCACTGGGAGCCGTCAATGTTTCTGCCTCCTTTTAGTATTATTAGCCAATCTTGGAATTTGATTCAAATGAAGAAAATATATTAACATCAATATGTAACTATTCTAGTAAAAGTTTTGTGTCTTTTGTGTGTTTTCTCTTACAGGGCATCAACTTCTGTCCAGGTCAAGATGTCCCGGGTGTGACCACTCATGACCAGAAAGAGCACACAATGCAGCCAATCATTTTCCACCTGGGACGGGATCCTGGGGAAAAGTCCCCTATTAGGTTAGTTCTCTGAAAACTTCAACTCTGCTTACAGCAGATTTCCAGTAGGGTGACAGAGGGGGGAAATGAGAGAAGGAGGAGAGGGTAGTCAACCAGTAACAAGTGAAGAGAGGTTGGAAAATGATTGTGAGCGGGGTGAGAATAGGAAGGCAGTTTGCCTGTTGGTAGCACACAATGTGGAGATCAATGCATGATTCAGTGGCATGAAAAAGAAGGCGGCGGATTGATCCGCTCAGCCAGAGCACGCCTGATTACACCCTTTTCTTTGTGATTGCAAACAGCTCCTTAAAGATCACTATCTGGCCCTCAACCCTCCGGTGCACCGCTGCAGGTTAAAATTGTAAGATAAATTCTTCATGTCTAAATTGAGAGCAAGTGCTGTTTAATGGAGTTTTGTGTGTCTCTGCCTCAGCGCAGCGGAGAGTTAACAATCGCCAAGAGGAGAGAGTGACGCCAGAGGACACAGACAGCCGAAGCTGAGACTATTACTAAATAAGGGTGCAAAGACCGATGGGCATCATCTTTTACTGCATACTGTAAATGTAGAATATTTATGCGTTCTTTTCCAAAATAATACTCAAGCTGACACCATGACTAATACATTAAGATAATCTCAAAATTGCTTTGATGAAAGAATATTCTTTTTGTGCACAGTGTTTGCTTTTGGCTCCCTTCTGCCTAAACACTTCCCAGATTGACCTTTCTTTTCTGCCTTCTGCGGCTCTGCCTCTCATATTTTGCTCTGGCCTCATCTCCTCTTTTGCCTCCTGCTCGAACTCCTTTCAGTTCTGAAGTGGGATTGGATGATAAAACATTAATGTTGTTTTTTCGGTGCTCACCTTTTAGCCTTGCTATTCACTTGGAAGAATATAAAAAAAAAAAGCAAAACCAATCAATACGCACCCATGTGTTGTACTGAGTGCTAGATGTGTACACACACACACAAACCAATAACCCAGCTGAATGACCTCTTTACTTTTAATGCGCTGTCCTTCTTCTATCCACTCTCATCTGCAGTATTCATTCACCTTCCTCTCCAAACTTTTGTCTTCCTTTTTCCCATGTTACTCCTCTCTCTCCACCTACTGCTATGTACCTCAGCTCACTTCTCACCACTCAGCTGCTGTCCCTCTACATCCACTGGGACCGATCTCCTCCATCCTAGTTAAGTGTGTGTGTGTGTGTGTGTGTGTGTGTGTATGTACACATGTGTATGTGTGCGTTTTGTCCATGTGCTCCTCGGTCCCCCAGCTGGACTGGCTGCCTGGCCATCATTAATCTCTGTCTGCACCTAAAGAGCCACTTAAGATGATGTAGGGCCTGTCTGCACACATACCTTCACTCCGTCGCAGGCTGTGATATAGCAAAGAGCACACACACATACACAATCCCCGGTCCAGAAGGGACACCCAGGAAAACAGTGTAGATTATAATTGTGCAATCTGAGAATTTGGGAATTTTGGTTTCTTGTTGTTTTTATTTTGTCTTATAACTGATTACAAACAGAGGCCTGGCTACCATTATTTCAGACAAATTTGATTGCAGCTGCAGGATGACAAAGCCTGTGTTGGTGGTCCATCTTTCCAGGATGAAAAACAGAGCCAACCAGGTCTGCGTCTACCTAACACAGCAAGTTTGGATCCCCATTGGATTTGTTTGAAAGCCTTTTTCCGCCTTCCACTTCACCCTCCATCTCTGTGACCTGAGGTCCTGAGGTTAACGCATCCTGCTTTCTCACCACCCACCTCAGCTCACGTCCCCAGAGCCCCGGTCATCCAGAGTGTAGTACCAGCCCTAACACTGCAGGCAGCCCTGCACAGTCTGGCCTCATCTGCTGCCTGCCACCAAGCTCTTGTGTCCCCAATCAATAGTCCTTACTGAAGTGCTCAATTTCCACCGGGGTGGAGAAGATGGTGGAAGGGAGGGGTAGGCAGGACAGATGTATTTGATTGTCTCCTCAATTCCCCCACCTTCTGCTACTGTGTAGTGTGTGTGTGTGTGTGTGTGTGTGTGTGTGTGTTTGTGTGTGTGTGTGCGTGTGTGTGTGTGTGTTCCAGCAATAGTGTTATGAATCAGTAATCAGAGTAGTGACACACCTGAGCAATGCCCCCATCCCCCTTGGGTGCCATACATTATAAATCAAAAGACTCAATTTGCATACAGCCTGCTTATTATTCCAGAATTCGCCTCTACACCAGTAAGCTAAGGGTTATAATCACGATAATGAGCTGTGCTGACTGTGGGCTTTTTATTATTTGTTTGCAGATCGGGCATAAACAAATGATATTATTAGTTTTTGATTTAGAGGACTGCACTGTAAGATTTTCAGCGCATAGACAAAACAATAGAAAAACTTTGTGTCTCATGCAAGTTTCTCAGTACGTGGCATGCTTTGCTTGCAGACTTGTATGGAGAAACTGAATACTTATAGCAGTCTGATAAATCTCCCTTACATTTAGTTCTATTAAGTTGCTTCATCACTTATCACAAAATGAATCGCAACAATGAGTAGCGGGCACAGATAGGAGGGGAATGAAATATCCCTCTTGCTGATGGAGATCAGGCGAAAGCAGAATTTGCGATTTTAGATAGCGGAATCAATTTAATATGAATGTCTGGTTTTTAACCGAGGGGAGTAATCTGGTTTTTCCCTATCAAGGAGGGTCACAATGTGTAGATAGTTAGCTTATGACAAATGTAGCACACCAGGAGAGAGCCTAATTGCAGCCAGTGCACTACCAGTCGAGTAATTGTAGGGTAAAGTAAAGACTGAGAGTATCAAGGAAAGGAGCAGGTGCTGGCTGATGGAGGAAGCCTTGCTGCCCTGTGGGAGATCTAAGAGGGAGGGTAGGTGTGAGCTGGACAGGGCCTGGGGTTATTACTCTAATTGACACTTCACCTCACACACATGCACATGTTCCCCAGGGGCCAATCAGAGGGTTGGGTTTGCAGGGGCGGGAGGATGGAAGGCTGGCACAGGTGCTGCCGGCGAGTGTATCAGGGGTGTAATTGCACTGCTGATATTTGTCTGTTCGTGTGTCACGCCACCAGACGCCCACTCCCCCAACACACACACACACACACGCGTGCACACACAGCCCATTAACCCTACAGGTCCTATTGAGAGCAGCGTTCCTTTGAAAGCCTTCGGGGGCCCCTGTGTTTTACACACTGAATATAATAATGCACAGAGGTGCTCGGGCTCACTGGTGTCCAACAGCAGTAATTGAGAGACAGGGGATGGGATAGAGGTTACATAGTTCACCCCGCTGAGTGCGCTTTCCCAAAGGGTGCCTCAGTGGACAGCCTGTGTGTGTGTGTGTGTGTGTTTGTGTGTGTGTGTGTGTGTGTGTGTGTGTGTGTGTGTGCGTCAATGTTTCTGTTTTTGTTGTTGAAAGCTACAGCATGTCCCCACTCTGATATAATGAGTTAAGCTTGGACCGGATAAATGTGCACAACGATTCAGTGCAACACTCCCAGACAAAAAGGGACACATTTAGAGATTACGCTCATCGGTGTGTATGTGCGTGTTCATACGTGTGGTTATGTGTTAAGCTTTTCAATTCATAGTAAAACAACTGAGACAAAGGGACAAAACAGATCCAGAATAAAAACAGACCGTATGCATTTGTGTTGATGTGGGTATGCACTATACAATAATATTTGTTTTGGATTTTTGGTCAGTTTCTGGGAAATTGTGACATTTATTCACTAGTTTTTGGCAGATAATAGCTAATGAAACTAATTATTAGTTGCAGCCCTGCTGACCGTGTGTATTGTGTGTTCGCAGTGTTTTGACTAAGGAGTACCAGGATGTGCTGAGCAGGATCTCTCCGGTTGTAGCGCAGCATAAGAAGACTCTGGTGCCCGGTATTCCCCAGCTCAACATGTGTGACGTGGCCGTGATGGTGAGATCTCGCACTTTCATGATGCACTTTATTCGTGAAATTGAAAAAAAGAATAATTACGTTGTGAAAACAGGCTTCGTGAGTAGCAGCTTACTCTTCCCACTCTATCCAGAGGCAGTGGACCAAAGCCAGACACTGTATGTTTCTCTTGGGCCAGCAGCCCTCAAAGCCAAGCGTGTTTGTGTCTTATCTCTCCGTTCTCTCCATCAGCCTTGTACATCAGATAAATTAATACATAATGCAATTAAAAAAGCCTTTATGAAAAAATTGACAATCAATAAATCTCTCTGAATACAGATCTTTTCCTAATGTTCTACTTCAAGAGATTTAGCTTTTATTTTCATATTTGTTTATCACTGTGTCTTACTTGCTCCAGAATGTGTATCATGTTACCACCTTTATCTGGACCTTTCCTGCTTGATTATGTGTCTCTGTTATTCTTTTGTGAAAAAAAAAATCTCTTTTAGGATTATTTAAAGCAGCTAAATTGAGCGTGGCTTTGTCACCTGGAGCACCAGAGATTGTGAACTGCACGGCTGTGGATTAATTTATGGCATAACACTGCCCCCTTGTGGCTAACACAGTTTACACAGTGACTCATGCTTGCAGGCTGTTAATAAAAGGTCTTATCCTCTGTCATGCTAATATGGATTTTTTGACTTTGCTATCTGTGATAGAGGTGACTGTCATATTTTAAATATTGCATCATTTGTAGTGCCTTATTATTCCTGTTTTATTCCTGCTTGTCATTTACAAGACATTTACATTTTAAAGTTTATTATTGGGTGTTGTTAAGATGTTAAAGCTATGCTTAAAGTTTAAAATGTCATGACAACACATACATATTCGAAATAAAATCCATGTACCCCTAAATTATTTTTCCAATAAAATGAACCCTTTCTTGTGTTAAATCTTAAACATGATGGGACAATATTTATATAAATACTTGGAAAAGAATGAGACATAATGGACACAGGACAGGAAACTGGCCACCTAATAGCCCAAGCACCTCATTCACAGGACAGGACACAAAACCGCTAAACTCTTTCTGTAAATAAATAATATATCTAATAACATATATCATGTGCTTACTGTGATGGCTCTCTGTTACAGAATTGGGCCCCCGCAGGCTGTGAGAAGTTGGGAAAGTGTCTCAATGTGCCAAAGTCTAAGCCCTGGAAGTGTGACTGGCCACACTGAGAGCAAAACTGCTGAACCAGACAAGAGGATGAGGAAGCACAACCTGAAGATGTGCCTTACTACAGAACATCAAACAACATTATTATTTTAAAGGATATGTTTTTGAAATCTTTGCAAAGTGTTTTATGTATAAGGGTGAAGAGAACAACATGGGGTAAAACCAGGGGAATTAAGTTGTTATAGCAACAATTAGCTTTTACAACTTTAATGAGCCAACACAAAGTCTACCTGTTTGGGAAAAACACTGCATCAAGAGTCAGTGCTTTAGGTCATGACTCATTTTAGAGAGCAGATAGGGAAATGTATTTATTTTAAACATTCCTAAAGTAATAATGTGTACCATGTTGGATTATTGGATTCATAATGTCTTAATGTAATCTTTTTTACATGTAAACTGCAAATAATATAATAAAAAAGTAATTTTTCTACATTGTGTCATGACTATTTTTAGGGACTGGCAAAATATATTGTTATTGACAAATTTACTGCAGTTCTGCACATATGTGTTAAAATACTTGACAGTCAATGTGTCATTTCTCTATGAGTTCAATAACTAAATACTAAAACTTCTAATAATTCATTGTTGTCCAACACCTTGTGATATTGCTGCAGCAGAATTGTCCATCATGATGTGATAGAAAGGCTAACTTTATCTTAAATATGGTCACCTCAGCCTCAGTTTTACAAATACAATCAACCAAACTCTCACTATTCAGTGTGACAGATGAATGGGTAGGCCCCATTGGGAGTTTCTGCACCAGCTGCCAAGTAGCTGGTGTGAAAATATTGCACATATTCTTACAAACAGTCATTTCCTTTTCAGCTAAAAGGAAATTGCTTGTTTCAGGAAATAGTCAGAATGAGCTGTCTCTTGCTAATGAAATCACACCATCATGTCAGAGGATCAAAATACAGTTACAACCATTGATGTGGACAGCGCTTTTCTCAGATCCAAGAGGGGCATCCTGAAAGTGGCAGAGATGGTGAGGCAACTTGCACATCACAAAGGTTTAAACATTTTTCAGTTTGCAACAGAAGTGGGCAACTGTAACAGCTAAAAGGTACAGCTGTACATGAAACAATAACAAAGTAGCCTCACACGTTTGCTGTACATTTTAGTCAACAATGTTACCAAAACTAGTTTGTTGATAGCAGCGACTCACATTATCATACCAAGAGCATTTTAGAGGCTAAAGGAGCAACTGGATCCATTGTTTTTGTGAAAAGTGTGATGTGGAAACATCAGTTCCTCTTTCTATATAAACTGGAGCGTACAATCTGTTTTTAAAGGAATCAGAGGAACCAATGCGCTGGTTTCTGCTAAAAGTTTTGTGAATGTGAATGTATGAAGCTTTAGAATGTATATTTTGTGTTATTGAAGTAACATTACGTATGTGTATTGTGTCTCTTTTTCTGTTTTAGATGACTCTGCTTGTGGCATTTGTGTGTTTCAGTGTTGCATCTAATCCAAAGTACATTACAGCCACAGTGTTGGAGTTTGTGATCACTTCACTCCTGGTGTTGCTGTACATGCTCAAACTCAACAAGAGGCTGACTTTCTTCTTCTGGCCTCTGATTGTGGGTGACGTTTTAAAGCACAACAAGAGCTGTACATGTTGAATTTTTAAAGTTCTTGGTCTGAATTTCTTCTCTTTTCTTCTCTACGGGATGTTTTCAACTCAGTGTTTGCTGCAGTCTACTTTATTGTCTTGAGCCTGATGGCTTTGGCGACATACGCCGTCACAGGAACACTGGTTGGAGGGGTGAGAACGATTTATTTAATCAATAATTGCAATCACAGTTGTGTGGGCCAATTTTGATATGTGGATTTTAGTCAAACAAGTTAAATATCCAAACATAAAAAAACAATATGAAATCCTCTTTTCTCTCTCTCACACACACACACACACACACACTGGAGCCTGGATGTGTTGACATGTAGTGTGATGCACTTGAGTCTTGAGCTGTCCTCTCTGCTTGCAGATTATTGGCCTCATGATAGCTGGGCTGCTGGGTGTGGACAGCTACATGCTTTTCAGGAACATCACATTCAACAATCCAAGAAGTGGAACCCGGAATCAGGGCAACGCATGAATGAATCAGCCAGCCCACAGTGGATGAACACAGCAAACTATATGAACAAGCCCCAGTCCCCTACCACCACATTACTTTCCCATGAGCTCTGATGTCTGAATAAAGGAGTTTATTGTAAGGCTGTTGTGTTCAATGTGTCTCAAAACGTTTCACTGCGAAGTTTGTGCCAGTTTTCATCATATTTAAGATTTCCAGCCGTAACTGAAATTGATGTTGCTGCATTTTTTTTTTATTTATTTTTTTTAAATATGTTTTCAAAGTGGACATTAATCTTATGGAAACAACAACTAAAGATTTGTCTTTTTTCTCTCGACATCATGAGTTGGATATATATCCGCCCAGAGGCTCGTGGCTGTGTTTCCTGCAGCTGGGGGCATCGCGTTACACATCTGGAGAAAGCAGATGTTGCTTCGTTTCCGCGCTGTCACTGTTTCCGTTTCCACCTCCGAGCAGCCTCACGCCTCCACATATCTTTCTTTCTTTTTTTTTTTTTTTTTTTGTTTTGCCTCGAATCCGTTTGGTTTGCGTGGAGTCTGTGCCGCCGAAGTTTTGAGGAGAGTTATCCACCTTTTTTTCTTTTTTTTTTTTTTTTTTATTTTGTCCAACCATGGGGGACATCGAGGCTCCCAGCTCGAACCGGCCGCGCCAGACTGTCCTGCTTTCTGTTCTCCCGAGCAAAGAGTTCGCCACCTCCAGGAAAGGCATGCTGCTCATTGCCGAAGTGGTAAGAAATGACCGGAGGAATCCCTTCTGAAACCGACCAGAGTCTTACTGTGCCATTGTTTCGCCCGATTGCGCGCAACGTCAAAGTGCGCTGCGTTTTTTTTTTTTTGTTGTGCATACTTTTATCCGCTCTTTTCTAACAGTCATTGCGGGTTGCTTTAATCCACAGAAATAACTGTAACGGACAGTCATTTTGGATACGGGTCAGACAGTTTCCGTCACAAGGTTTCCATTAGTAAAGGGAGGAGGAGTGAGGGTTTGTAGCAACTACGAGGTCTGAGACTTGGAATAAACATTTAGACTGGGTTATGGACACACTGCATCAAGACGTTCACTGTGAAGAGTCCTCTGCACTATCAGTGATCAATCTAAACTAAACTTATTTCAGCCTCTCAATTTGTGCAGAATTCATTTAATCAGCCAATGTTGAGTATTTTTCCCTTTTTTTTTAAAATCACTTTTCAAGTGGATTTCAACAAACCAGGAACTGAAAGGCTGTGTGTGTGTGTGTGTGTGTGTCTGTAGGATGATGTTAGTGGTGAGGGTTGGGGGTGGGTGGTGTAGGGTCACCAGCGTCATGCATTACTCGCCCGAAGGGCCCTCTTGTTAAGGATGCCCTGTGAACCCTCACATTTGTGTCATATGGCATTCAGCTCATGTTGGGCTGTGAGAGAGCAGTCATCTTCCCCACAGTCCCATCCTTCACTCTGTTGCCATAACATGTAGCCCGGAGCACAGTCCTCACTGAGTGGGAATGCAGAGTTCAATTGCTGCCCTGCACTCACTCACACACACACACACACACACACACACACACACACACACACACAATACATCCCCTTTACTGCTACTTAACAATGTGACTGTGGTCTTTTGCCCGAGGCTAAAAACTTCCATATAACTGAGCTAAAAAAAAACACTGGCCTTTACTGACAGTAGATAGCAGAAGTGTGCCCTGCTACGTGCGCGTGAGAGTGCACCCCTGGTTTAAACTTGTATAGAGTGATACGATTCAAGGCCTTAGGACATTTGTGATGTGCTGTGCAGGGTGTCTGTCAGGTGCGCTGCCTCACCTGAAAATAGCCCAACCTCTGCAAAAATCTGGGACAACAGATACATTTTAAGGAAAGATAACATTAAGCTTCGAGCAAAAGGGTGGAGATGCTATTTCATACAGTAGATGACAGCAATTGAAGCGAATGTGGCGGTTATTTAGGTCACACGATTTAAATTGATAACAAGAAGAGAAGTGTCAGTACAGCACGTTTGTGTTTCATCACCTCTCATATTCTAATGCCAGTGGTAAACCCTGCTGTGTGAATGCGGTGAGTGTGTGAGTTTTCTGGACATTTTGGCCAATCCAGCAAATGAAATACCTGACAATTAAAGGTACTTCATCACATTAAAACTACATCAACATAAAACAAAAATCAGTTATTGCTATCTTGGTCATGGTTTTGCAAAGCTGCCCACAATTTTGAAATACAACAGGAGATGATAAGAGGACCATAGTATCAGTAACAGTATGATAAAATTGCTGACAATTGTGAAATCTATATTGTGTCATAGTATATTGTCATATCACCCAACCCAAACTGGAACTACTTTTTACAGAAGACATAGTCCCTTTGAAAACTGTCGACAATGAGGTTTGTAGATGATCCAAGTGCAATTACATTCTGTGTAATTTGTCACTGTTGTGAGAGCACACAGACAAAAGAAATTTCATTGTATTCAAGTGAGGACAAATCCTGGGCAAATTAAACCAAATCTTCCTGTTAAGATGCCACTAGATGAAAGTGAGAAAATATGTTTGTTGTTGTTTTTGTGAGGGAGTTTAAGTTTTAATGGTAGTTCAAAGGTGTAGAGCAGTTTAACCATGGTGCTACTATTTATATAATTATATTTCTGGTATTCACTGTATCGTACCATGTGCAGTGTGTGAGTGTGCAACATCCTCGTTGTTGCGAAGCTGTTCTTGGATTCTTGTATTGTTGACACAATTTAAAGCTCGTAGTCAGTGTCATGTCAGCACACAGTCACTGAACTCAACTGTTAGATGTGAGTCTTCCAGAGCGCAGCCCCGCAGCTTCACCGTTCTTGGGAATATTAGTCAGACACATATCCTGCTGAGCATGCATTATTGTACACAGTGTGTCAGACCACCATGTATTTCTCATTAGGATTCTCAGTCTCAGCCAGCAACAGGCCCAGTAAGGAATGTGAAATCACAGGGTGTGCACTGAATGTGCTGCACAAAGCAGATACAAAATAAAAACAAGCTGTTAATAGAGGGTGCATGGTGGGGTAAATGTGTGCAAAGTGCGCCTCCTAACAATACAACAACTGTTAGTCGCAGCCCTAGAGCGGTCTCACTCTCCAGACATTAAAGTTGAAAAATAATTTGGATGTTTTTGTCAGATTGTGTACAGTACAAGAAAATGTAGAGACTATGCCAGCTCAGTTGTTTGAGTTGTTCAGTGCAACATAGTCATCCCAACAGCCCAGACTTTATTCTCAATAAGCAAACATGCCCCGAGGATCTACTGGGAAACTTGGAGGGAAAGCTTGTATAGTTTACCTGTGGGTGTTGTCTTATTACAGGGAAATCTTATGGATCCCTGACAGGATGCTGCTCAGTAGCAGCGTTTTGTAAAGAACAGCAGCTGCAGCAGTTTTGGTTCAGTCAGGGGGAGTTCCTAACCTCAGGGCAGTGTAGGATGACTGACTGAGACAAAGACAAGATGGCCGGTCCTGTTGTAGACTGTGTGTGGACTTGCTTTCAATTTGCACTGATGTGGTGTGTCCAGCCCTTCTAGTGTAGAGTGTCAAACACAGGACAGTCGTGTACTTAGTTACAGTTCAACTACTTACGACTTTGTTGCACACACAGATCGTGTTTTAACTTCTTTCATTATAGCTTTTTGTTCGTTGGGTTTGCACAAGTGTGTTTGTGTTTGTGTGTGAGTGAGAACGAAATGGTTTAACACTTTACAAGCCTTTGTGAATAAACACTGTCTTCTAACAGTTGTATCTCCTTACAGGAAGTGGGCCTGCAGCTTTAACTCACACAGACTGACAGCTCCAGGGCAGTGTAACATTATCTTAAAGGGAGAAGATCAAAGAAGATTCAACTTAATTGTATTAATCAGTTGGATTAATGTAAATTTGCCTTCAAGCAGCTCACTTAGAAATAGATAAATATAGACATAAATTCAAGACAGCAGAAACTCTTAGTTGTCAATCACAAAGGGGAAGACAGATTTTAGTTTACCCTTGTACCTGTTCAAAGCTTCTGTCTTAAACGTTTCATTGATCTAAATATACTTTACATGTTCCACTTATTTTTATCTCTCTGTTTCTATTTGTCTCTGTAGGCTTTGTCCTTTGTGTCATTTGTATGTTTTGCGGCATCTACAGCAGCAGCCTTTGTGACAGTTCCCGTGCTGGAGTTCCTGGCTGCTCTCTTCTTGCTGTTTGCTTACTCCACCAAGTTCAATGAGAGGTTTAAAGGCTTCCTCTGGCCTCTTATGGTGAAAGCAAATTTCAGATAAAATGCAAAACATCGTCCCATGCTAAAAGAAGAAAGTGGTAATACAAAGTAAGATTGTTTTCCTCTGAATCATGTTGTTTCTTTCTTTTCTCTCAAAGGATTTCATGAGATGTGTGAGTGCCTCCATTATCCTTTTCATCATCTCCATAATTGCAGTGTCCAAATACGTGGACGGTTCCTCTAAGGCTGCTGGGGTAAAGTTGGCTTTGAACTATCTCATCACATCCTACACATACATCATTTATGTATTACTAAGTACATGCACACACACTTTGCACAACAACATCAGTTCTTAATTCACTGTTAGTGTTTTCATTGTATTGATCAAATGTCCTTCTCTTCACAGGTATTTGGGTTCATTGCCACCATCGTTTTCGCCTTAGATTTTTACTTCATTTTTAATGAGCTGGCAAATTTCCTAAAGCAAGGAGGGGAGTCAAATGACGAGCCATCGAGACAGCAAGGTAATACCCCAAATTAAAATCTGATATATGGCCATATAAGAACATATATATTATATAATAGACTATACATGTTTTATTTATGGACTTATAGTTTGATCCAATATCTGTTTTTCATGTATAAAAAACATACATGCTGATATGTAGCATGTATATTTTGAACACATTTGGTATTTCAGTATTTATGTAGTTATGATTAGCCACACAAGTAACAAGGTCTTGGGTTTGAATCCATCACCCAGTTGGATGGATGTCTTACTTATTTAAGAAATAATTTAATTTGTGTTACTCGGGATGTTCCACAGAACATGCTGTCATGTTTTTATTCTATTCTTTTTTTATTTTTTTTATTTGGTTTTTAAATTGTCATTTTCAGTGCTTTGAGTGCCACAGATGAAACATTTTCACCTTGTGGTGGTGGCACAAGTTTCAAAGATGGCTATTTTAAGAACTCAGTAATTAAAATCAAAACCATCTACAATTTGGTTTCCGCTAGAGGAAAGTGAATATGCTTTTTGTGATGTGGCTGAACCAACCATTTAACCAACAATGTTTTGTTTGTCGTAGTTTGCACTTGTTAAAATAGAACCAATAGCAGTTTTCTGCAATATCATGACTCAGCCTCAGATATTTTAATCCATCCATCCATTTTGATTTCTTTCTTGCATGAAAGTCACTACACTTGCAAAAGTTTTACTTATTTATGTAACTGGTCCACAGAAAGTGCACACAGAGATCTAACACTTATTCTGATACCAGTGGTGTTTTTTGACTTTTGTTTTCTAGATGAGTTTTCAGACTCTGATTCAGACTGAGACCACAGAGATCTTCACCAGACCATACGTTTGATCACAAAAATAAACCTTTGCTCGAGAAATGGCCACCGCTGAGCTGCCATCTGCACCGATCCGGAAGTGTCTCATTATGCCACAATGTTACATTAATACTGTGTACAGTAGAAATCACATCACGGTCACATCGATACTTTATTAATAAAGAGGGGGATGTAGATCCTCTTCACATAAATATGTTTCTGTTAGGAATTCAAGGATGGAAATGTATTTCACACATCAATCATTCAGGAAATAAACTGATGTGTCACATATGTTGGTCTTTTTAAATGACTGATTACAAGAAGTTTATAAAATAATGCAAAAAATTCTCTGTTCTTTTTTATGTCTTAGATGATTTGGGAAAAGTATGAATGCCATTATCAACCTGATACTTAATTGATCATAAAGCAGTGAAGTTATTTGGTATCATTATACTGAGCTTTTAGAAGCTGGTTGTACAATCTACATGTAGGATCATATGTCTCAATTTGAAATAATTACTAATATTGACTTTGGGGCATGTACTGTGACCCTATTTACAGATATATTAAACTACAACACTAAATTAATGTCCTTAGTGAATAAATATTTTGGAGTACTAATAATTTAGGTGTATTGTTACAAAGATGTTTAAACTTTTTAAACGGAATAGCTACTAAAAAAAGGAAAGACAGGAGGCTTATGTAAATGGGGCATCATCATCATTTATACATTTGCAGTATTACCATAAAAAAACATGTACAGTATCTAACAGATAGAAGATTGGTTGCAGGTTTGCTGGTTACAACCTCTGCCCAATTGTCTTAACTCTGTAAGAGTGTATTTTTATAATTTGAGGATAATGTTTGCTTATTTTCCTTTAAATTGGACTTTTGGGTCAACTGAGCTCCTATGGCGTGCTGTACTGCATGACAACCTTTTCTGGGTCGTTACATTGTTTATATGTCCCAATCTTTTTATAGTTGAGAGTCGTGAATCAAAGCAACATAAATAATGAAACATTCTCAAACCTATTCAATTAAGCCAATGTTGAGCAACTCTTTTATTTCAGTTTGTCTGCTGTGTTTGTTTGTTGCAACCTGTGTGCATTGAAGCCATTGAATGCATAATTATTTTGTCAAGTGCTAAATATCCTATATGTGAATCTTTTTTGTTTTGTATTGAAAGGCATTTTTGCTTATTTTGGTTGTTCATTCACGTTTCTTTGTCTCCTGCATGTATGTTTGATTTTTCAGTTCTTCCACTGCCACTACTGAGAAATTAGACGCACTAGAACGCCACAGTGACTGTTTATGTAGTATACACTGCACTACATGAGTGTTAAAACTGCACTGTGAATTAAAAATGCATGACTGAAAATTGCCATCAGTGGCCTCTAATTTCCTTATGGAATTTAAACTGTTTAACTGTTGTGAGCAACTGGCATATTAATATTTAAGAAAATATTTCCAAAGTTGCAATTACATCCAATAAGTATTTGCCATTGTGCATTTTATAGGAACCCCATTCATCTTTCATTTTGTTTGAATGCAATGTGCAAAAGAGACTACAATTGAGAAAAAGCTCCCAGATCTCAGAGGTATATGTGCACACATTTGCAGTGCAAAAAAATGCAAAAGAATCGGCCTTGACTGATGCTAATCAGTGTATGATGTTATATGTCTTCACTGTCCTCTGAAAACCATGTTTTTCCAAAACATGAACTTTCTAGGTAAGAAAAACAGCCATGTACATGTTGTGATAATGTATTTTTCAAACAATCCAATGATGGTTTAAATAGTTTATTTATCATAAGAAGTAGGGGAAATCTCACCCATAAAGGGACATTTAATCCTTTAGTTTATCATAAACGTTCAACATCACCATATCTAGAGATGCGTGGTTTTCACAGGACTGTAACAAAACTCAATCATACACCTTTGCCGTGCATTTGCAATTAAAAAATTATCTCATAATCAAGATGATCACAGTACCATTTTATACATGAGCCCCCTTGCTGAATTATTGTAGGTGAAATATTAAGTTTTTTATTGTTTTGAACTTTAGTGCACAAAAATGTTTAAATACAAACCTGAGCTATTTTTAATAATTTCCAAATCACTTTATTTAAATTGTCACTATAAACTGATGTGAAGCCTTTTGTGAATGTTTTAAATACAAAAAATACAGTACAGCTCCATGCTGCTACAGACCTCGTTGTAATCATTCACAAAGCACACAGAATTACAGAAGAGCATCTCACGTCTAATTTCATCCAAACAGTCAAACTGATCATGTCTGCTGTTTATAGCACAATCTGGAAAACTAGTGGAAAACACTTCCTCTCATAAATACAAATAGTTCGTAACATATTGTAGCATAAAGTTGTATACAGAAAGCGGCAGCTTGATAGTGTGTGACAAATATGGTCAGTTTATATGATCAAATAGCACAATAATGATGCAAAGTTTGCTGTACAAATGGTTGTGTGAACAGTTGTACATCACCCAGAAACAAATCCATTCATATAAGTGACAGACAGAGTAACAAATATGATTGTCTATTCATAAAACTACTTCAGTCACCAAACCACGAGAAATGGCAGTTGTACATAATTTACTAAAAACATAAGGAAAGCCTCCTTAATCAAGCATACTGTATAGTGTGGAAACTTTGGAGGCTGTTTAAGAAGCCCTACGGTTTTTATTTTTCATTTTAACCCACAGTCAAATACATTTCTGGTCCTTCCCTTATACATACGTAGTTATCTGGCTGTAAAAGTCAGTCCACTGAAGTCACAAGAAATACATTTTAGATGACTACCAGGAGATGGAGCCATAGAGTCGATTTAGACCCTGCACAAACTCACCCAAGCCTAATATACATAAAGAGGTCTCAAACAACAACGACAACGCACTCGTGTAACTTTAGTGTAGAATCAATACATTAGAACAATGTAAAATTAGGTTGACATTTCTTCCTTCATCCTACAAAGCAAATATGATGTGATTTTTCAAGATTAAGCCTCCTGTCAAGTAAACTGGCCAAACAGAAAAACATAAAAGGAATGACAAGTCCATTTTGCACTCTGTATGTATGAGCTTTATAACAGCTGCAATGTGGAATGACAGAAATTTCATAATACATTAAGTGTGTGATAATATACTGTAGATACATATACAGACATTTTAATTCAACCAAATACAGAGTGAAAGCTGTGACAATAATGCTAAATGTACCGTATTTCCCTCCCACCTGTCTCCACCTTCCATTCTATGTCCTGTCATGTCTAATAATTAGGAAGGCATTAAGAAATACAGCGTTCAGGTCGAGGCACCCTGTGATATCATTTCAAATGTTTTTTTTTAAGAATCAGAGAATGAAAGGAGTGTTTCAGTACCTGAGATGCAGTGTATAGGCTGAGGGCATTGATCTTGACCAGGTCACATACTCATGTTCCAAAATGAATCTCTCTGATGTAACATGTAACCTGAAGCCTTGGATATGTGCAAAAGTAACAAGATACATATTACCTTATCATCGGCTGATATAACCTGCTCCTGGTTCACAGTGTTGACCTAAACTAGACCTCAAAATCAACCTTTTAAGAATGCTAGTGTGAATATTTTTTGGAGAGTGTCTCATAATAGTGTCAAACCCATTGGATGCATTTGTGCTGCAAAGAAGTACATCTTTTTCACTATTTCAAATTGTTCACCTTTTGTTGTAGTGCCCGTCTTTATTGCAGTTAATAATGACCCTGTACTGTTACTGAAAATAGCTGGCAGGAAACATTTTAATAGTTGCTAAACGTCCCAAAGGCATTTGTAAAGTTAGTGAAGACAAAGGAGTAACAAACTGTTATGTCAGCAAGTGTAATCTTTAGATTAAACTATCTAATGTCAGCCTGGCTCACAGGCTGATGTCAGTATCTAATAAAGAACAGTAAAGTCATGTTGTACTGCAGGTTACTGTATGCTGCTGGTCCAGTAGCTTCCTGGATCCATGATCACATTTATTACCACAGACTTCACAGAAAGCAGCGTGAAATAAGCAAGCTGTACAAAAGCTGACCTTCTTTTACTCAACTTCATTCACAGTGAAACACAAAACTTTCTAAAAAGTCAACACCTATGCCAGAACAGGATTTGGCGCACAGTTGAAATGAAGTCAGCCTTTTTTTTGGCTCTTCGTGGAAGTCATCCTTCACGCTGATTTAGAAAGATATATGGATGAAAAATATATGGTTGAAAAAGGTTTTACAGAAACTCCTTCAATTCTGACTCAAGCTCTTCCTTTAAGAGTCTTTAAGTGTCACTGAAGCCAGGATGCCTGATCAACAAAGCCACAGAGCTCATCTGTGGCTGTGAAATTAAGATGTATTCAGGGCTGGGCAGGCAAAAAGCACAGCTGAGGTGTAAGTCAAAAGCATGTGGTTAGCTTGAGATGGCCCTTCCACTCAAGACTTGAATGAAATACTGTTCTGAAGGCAGAGCAGCATCCATCTCAGTCAGCTGCCGGTAGTGTGGCTTTCCCTTAGTCTGTCTGATTGTCTGCCAGCACTCATGCAAGCTCAGGCCTCGCCTCCATTTCTCCACGCGAAGCCGTGCGTGCTCGCATATACTCGCTGGTCTGAGTCGCCCCCTGGCACCCATTGCCAAGGCGCCACCTCCGTACCGCCAGAAAGGTGTTTATTCCATACACACCTGTCACCAGGAAGCCAAAGATCTGCATACAAGTGGAAACAGGAAGTACAATAACAATGTAAGAATTTGAATGGGAACCAAAGGACTAAACGTTGCATGGACACACAGTTCCTGAAATGTGTCCTTTTAAATTTGCCCTTTGCTCACTCATTAGGTAGCATGCGACTCAGCAATGAAAATCAGGTACCTAAATGAGACTTAGCTGACACTTTTCAAATGCATCAGTATATTTATACACAAGTATGAACCCTGTGTAATACACCTAGACAGGAAACTTGATGTCAGATTAGAGTAGGTTTGTAAAGATCTCTGCCATGTTTTGTATCTGTATGTTTTAGCAAAAGAGGATGGTTCAGATTACTCACCACTGCTGCTATTTCAGCTCCAGTGTTGTGGTTGATGCAGGCCAGCACAAGAGACGACAAGAAGAAGAAGAAGGTGCTGGCAGCAGTGTTAACCAGGTCCTTTAGGAAGACAAAAGAAACATACAAGATAAGTACTATTTTTTAAATTTTTTAATAATAATAATTTCAAGTCAATTATTATCTTGTCATTAGTAAAGCATTAAATTAAACAACTACTGTGCACAAATGTGTATGTCCATTCTTTTTATGCATAAATACATACAGTTAGGGCATAATTTGAAATTGCACGATGCTACAGCCACGTCACTTGTCACTTCAATACCAAAACAATACTTTTTTAGATACCTTGCTTTGAGGAATAAAAACATGTTTTTCCACAAAAAGTATTTTTTCATTTAACAGGAAAAAACAACTTCTACTACAAAATATGTGAGGCTTTTTTGATGCATTTTAAACCTGTATTAGTCTTAGCGACAAGGCTGATCCAGAGAGGACATCCTGGGTGAAGTTGTACCACTATGAACAAACAAAGAGGCGGCTCTCACTCATCTAACCAGCCAGACTCCTGGTGCTTCACTATGAGCTTAAAACCACAGGAGGGCAAAGAAGCCAACAGCAAATACCTAAAAGCCACCTACCACCTCATATTACACACAGAGACATGTACACTCTCTCCACACACACAACTCACTCCATCCCCCACCTTTTTACACACGAGAAGGAGAATGAAAGAGATACTTCTCTTTGATGTTTTACTTTCCTCAGCAGCACAGACAGTTAGGGAAGGGTTAATAATAAAGGGCTCAGCGTGACTGGGGAAGGGCCCTCGTGATCAGATGCGTGATTGTGATCATGGCCGACATGGTCTCTCATGACACACAGCGCTCATACAATAGTGATGTCACAAACACTGACACAGAGACACACACACACACACACACACACACACACACACACACACACACAGACAGAACAGACAACTCAGCCAGGTATGAAAACTGAGACACTTTGCCATCCTAAGAGTTAATCAGTAACGCATTAATGTGGAACCATAACATCTCATGCTAACTGGCACGGTCAATGTTCACCAGTGTTATAATCCTAACGTTCAAACGAAATCATAACCACACCCACCACACACACACACACACACACAAACTCAACCTAAAGCCCAAAACACACTACAAACATTGCTTACAATACACACACACACAATCCCATCTATCTGGCCCAACTGGTTAAACAGGAAATCCTGCATATTCACGTTCCAGCGTGCTGTTCTCATGTGCAAAACAGCTTTTCTACAGCACTCAGATCCCATACTCTCTTAAGATCCAGTCAGTACAGTCCCTGCACTTCACTCTTTTCCACATTCCACGTTTTAACCAGGCAAGCACTCTGTAAAACCTTAAATAACACAAGCACAGACTGGACCAAACCACTGGCTCTCTGGCTTATTATTGGCTCGTATCATTGTTTTACAATCTTCTCTCTATCTGCTGAGATCCAGAGCATTGAACAAAACTAGTATGCCTAAAAAATATATATAAATTAGTTAAGTTTTAAAGTATGTTCTTAATCTTGGAGATATAAATTGAGTTACATCATTTTGGATTACATTGTTTGAAAGCAGAAAGCCCCACGGCTTTATCTGTGTAAACCATTTAAAGAAAAACTGAAACAAGAGTTCATGGAAAAACGATACCAATACTTTACATAATACCAATAAAATTTTATAAAAAAATAGATGTAGACAAGAAAAACCTAACTTTTTACCACATTTGTGCCTCTGTAAACTGAATGTTTCACTAAAGTAGTCTTTTTTATAGTAAAGAGTTCTCTTACAGAAGAGACCAGGATCAGGACAGTAATGACAAATCTGTAACAATTTTATTTTGCGTTTGTATATTGGGTTTGTGCACAAAAAGGTGGGTGCTTTTTTAGGGGTTGATTGTATATAAACACATAATGTTTCACGTTACTGTATGTGGTTCTTTGTTTCTGTTGTGCTCTCAAGATAGAAGCTAGAAATAGTCATTGGACTGCAACTATGGAAACCTTAGAGGATGCAGCGGAGCACTAATTATGAAATCTATTCTCTTGACAGTCACACAGGGCCAGAAAGCTTCATGCAAAAATAAAACATCTCTCCGGCTTTCACATTTATGCCTGATTCTTTTTAAAAGACAATTAAAGATAATAGGCAAGTATTTCATGTCCTTTGTCTGCTTAGGTTGCAAACGTAAGCTGTCAAAACCAAGAAAGCTTTTATTGGATTCCAATTGTAGGTAAAGTAAATACAACATGAGTAAAGTGGTCTCTGGTCTAAACTGATGATAGATTAATGGCTTTAGCTAATAATAACCACCAACCTCAGCTTTGTGTGCGGATTCAGCAGAGAGGTGTAGATCATTACAGTGATTACAAAATAACATGAGTCAAACTGAGAAATGAGGATGGACTGACATACACATACATATATAATGTACATAAAGACCACCCAGGAATCTTTGCTTGCAATATTATCCATAAGTTAACTAATAGTTACATTAGAGTACATAGTGGTCTTAATGGGTGCTTTGACGCTGGTATGTGTGTGCAGAAAGGATGTAAACGAATACAAATACATTATTTGAATATGAACAAATAATGCTCTTTCCACAGCATCTGCATTTTTGCAATAACATTTGTCATGTTTTTTATCTTATTTTTGTGAAATAAACAGATACAGACAGTAGCTTTGCGTTATGCCCCTATGTGCAAGTCCTTGACAGGTCCAGTCAGAACCTACCACTGGCCTTCCCTCTGAAGCACCCAATTCATTCATGCATTAACTGTGATGAGTTACGGTCGGCTCCCAGAACAAAACAACCAGAATTTATTGGGCACACTAGCAGGGTATTCAAACCGTTGCTCTCCTTTTAAAAGGAGAATAACAACCCTAATATCCCTCTCTCCCTCTCCCTCCCCTTTAGGCTGTGAATATTCGTCCCTGTGTGTGCCCTCAGGGTCGTCCCATTTCTGTCACAGAACCTCTCTGCATGGCCGGCAGTTATTTGGCTGTGAGAATTAGGAAAACAATGCACCGAGTGGTCTGTCTTTATCTGTCTCTCTAGCCGGTTGTGCAAAACAAGCTCATTCATGCGAACTAAACCCCGAAGTTCAACTTAATAACTAAAAGTCAACCAAGTAGCTGTATTACAAGCTCCCAGACTGCATTCATTTCAGTGTAGATGGGGAGGAAGTGGGGCTCAGGGCCTGTGTTTCCCCCTCTGCACTGCCAAAGTCATCATAGAGGGTGAATTGGAGGAGATGGGATCACATAGCACATAATTGTATGATCAAAACCCTCCTTCTGAGACTCTCAACCGCATTATAAAACAACTCACTGCACAGAGGAGGAATGGCAGTTTCAGTTCATGGTTTAGAGTTTGGAAACAGAGGTCTGCAGAAGGGTTAACACTGAAATGCTTACTCATGGTGAAATTCCCAAGGAGCTCAATGTGACTGGAACAGCTTTGAACTTGATAGACATAAACAGCGTGGGGTGCAGCCTACAACTGTTGAGGGGAACTGAGCATCACGTGCTTGTTAGCTACTACAGTTTGGAGTCTGGACAGAGACTGAAGACTGAAAGTCTTTCTCTGCTACAGTTTACTAACCAAATGTGAACAGCAGAAGGGTTTTTGCAGCATAAACAGAGAATGTGTTGTCCTCCAAATATGTATTCTTTTCTTTTTTTCCTTTTACAAAATATAAAAGACTCAATATCTTTGTGAGTAACAGCATGTTTCCAGCAATACCAATGAGTCGAACCGCAGCCCACCACAGCCGACTTCCCTGAAGACCAACCTCCACTGTGAGTGTAATGGCAACACACAACCAAACTTATTTCGACACACGCACACACACACACACACACACACACACACACACACACACACACACACACACACACAATATATGCCAATTGCGTATTCCTAGACAATTAATCACCTGAGTGGAAAAAGAATTACCTAGTCAGAGCTGACATGACAAAGGTCTAGGAGCATCTCAGAAAAAGATCAAACAGGAGGATTTTAGATTATATGGACCGCCTCTCTCTGAGACTGTTAAATGCTTTCATTTGGTGTCGTCCTGCCAAAAGTAGAAGCCAAAGGCACACCCTCTCTTCATGTTTGAGGTGGAATATTGTACCAAGAATACCATAAAGCAATCTGATAGCTATGGTTGGATTTGGACATCTGGCTTACCGTCCACTGCTTTACTACGACATGTACGCTGTGTGGCCTCTGGAAATACAGTTTAAGATGGGTTTTTTTGCAAGCCCCTCTGTGAACTATACTTGGCTGCAGCTCTGAACACGCCGACGTGTGCATGTAGGCAAATACTGAAAGGCAACCAGTATCTGCTGGAGAACACCCACCATCTCATTTGCTTACAGCTGACAATGGATATCCTGGTGGTAACACTGAAACTGTATGCCCTTCCAACCAGTTCCACTCACTAAAGTTTCACAGTTTTTCTTGAATAGGTTTGTGCTAAGTTTGTACTAAGCCTTACCTTGTCCCAAACTTTTGTCAGACCCTTTGTCAAGAACCCTTTACTCTAAACTGGGTGAAATATATCATGAGCTGGGTCCCACAACACATTATCCCTCCATGTACCTACCGTGAGGCTCCAGTTGACGTGGGGCACTTTGGTGTGCAGGTTGAGGCTGAAGATCAGGAGGAGGACTCCCGTCACCACGAAGGCACTGCAGCTGACAAACTCGAAGAAGTAGACCCCTCCACAGGGAGAACACATCATGATAGTCTCTATGCAGATGAATCCAATAAGTGATAGGACCTAATGGGAGAATCCCACATAGAGATGGGAGAAAAATAACAGTAGAAGGACATGTTGAGTATACCATTTATTAGTGTCTCACCCTCTAGATAATGTGATATCAGTCAAACCCTTACACCTTATACGCTTATACGTTTTATTATTAAGACTAGAATCTGGATTAATCTCAAAGTCATCCTCAAGTTTGAGCTAGTCTACAAAAAAAATTCTATTTTTTAAAGGGTACAGTAGGTTGGGACAATCCTGGAACTTTATGTGCGTGTTTGTTAATGCTAAATTTCCAAGCTTTCCAGATGATGAAGTGATTGTCCTATGAATAGACCAGAGGCCATGAGCCCATCTCATGAGTACCGCTCCTGGCAGCCTGTGAAGACGCCTCCGTCCAGCCAACATCCATCAACAAACCACAGTATGGGAAGAATTCTGCTATTTAGGTGTTCTCCTGCCATCTAGACCCAGACAAAACCACACACAGATTACGAATGGATTCAGAGCGGTCCAAGACCCAAAGACATAATAGAACCAAGAGAATGCCACTACAACATATTACCAACCTGAAGCAGCCAAATTCAAACCAGTTTAGACCAGATTTGCTTGGTTTGCCAGAGCAGGACAGGTTTGACATTTTGTATTGAATGTTGATGTAATAAGTTGTACAATGTTTGATTTGAGTTGAGGGATGATTGGAAATTAAACTGTAGGAACAAAGTCCGTGGCAATGTCTTGAGCTTTTCCAAATGGCACAACCACTTAAGGCCATATTTACTAAGCTTTTTACTCTTCGTATCAGACTCACTGTGTACATATGCCTTAGTTGACAAAGCATGCCTTGTGACTTATCTGTATTTATATCTCCTCTATACACTTAAAGTACAGGAGGACTACATGGGATTTACAAATGTTCCTGCAAATTGCCAGGGTCAGTTTTACATGAACATATGTAAAGCATGTGGTGAAATTACAAAGTGTTATGGCTGATTTAGAAACTGCAAAAACAGACAAAAAAAAAACAATGAATGGTGTGTAGTCACAGCGGGTAAGATTCAAAAGTTGAGCAAAATATTTTGTTGACACATGCCTTCTCTCATGACGGGGGGGGGCGTCAGTAAAAAAACAAAAAAAAAAAAACATAACAGATATTTGTTATAGTTTCTGTTACAAGTCAGTTACACCACTAAGTGTAGAAAACACTTTGACAACAATAAAAGGCAGTGGAACGTTTCTAATAAGACCATTAATTTCTTCCATGAACAGATGACTGAAGTTCTGCTTCATTAGCAGCTTCTTCTTCATCAGCAAGACACTGAATGTCTCATTGCTCCAGGTTGCTTTAATGACTTCATACAAAGTTGTGAGGCAATGATCTGGTCTCTGATGATATTGAGTTTTTTCAATAAAGCTCATAAAGTCATTACCAGAGAAGCATGTTGATTGCACACGTGTGGCTTCATGGTACGTTTTGCTATAGTTTCAAAGGGGAATTTGGGGTTGTTGTTTTTTTCATATCTTAGTTTGGATAAATAACCCCCTGGCTGCAGAGAGGGCCGGTTTATATTATGCAGAGCTATTATTCCAGGCAACCCTTGGCCACCTTCAGCTTGGTTGAGCATAAATTACACACAGGCTTATATGAAATCTGCTCCCTCTGTGTCATCAGGGCAACAAAGTCAAGGGAATTTCGTTGGAATGAGTTTGGGGATGTGGTCAGATTATCTAAAGAATTTTGGTGGGCAGTGAGAGAAGGAAGAACATTTGAGAGATGATCACATGGCTGATACATTTGTCAGGCTAACTGACAAGGGAACAGGGAAGAGCAACTGAAAAGGATGTAAGCAAAATGGTCAGATAACACAGAGGGAGGGGAAAACTGACAATTGAGAAGCATCATGAACTAAAATGATGCCATGCACCAACTGTTCAAAACCAAAAGTACCAATTGAACACATTACAGAACACATTTTTTCCCCTTTCTTGTCCCATTAATACATGACATAACACTGTGCGTTCTGCATGCATACCGGAATGGAGCCTCTGTTGGCTCCAACATAAGCCCTACCTCGGAAGAATCTTCAAATCCTTATAAATGTTTTGCCTCATTAACAAAAGAGTTGACAAGAATAGGTGGATACAGTCCAACAGTCATAAACACGCAGGCTCACATATCATTGGCCTATATGCTCTCTGTGCAAAGCTCTATTCAAACTGCTATTGATATGGAGACGGCATAAGAGCTGTCACCTATTGTTTCTACCTGAAATAGGGCCCCATTTTTTGCATATTTATGTTTTGCATGTTTTTGGTTTTATTGTTATTTTTGGAGAGACTTTTTTGTGAGACCCAATATAGATTTTTATCCAATCTGAATCCACCAAAGCTAGCTGCACTGACTCTGCAACACAAATGCATTTGAGAACAAACCCTACCAGTCTCATTAGCAAAAGACCCCTCCTCCTCTCCCCTAGCTCTCAGCAGCTCGACAGCCAGCCTTGTTTATTCAGTTTAATGAGCAGGGTGTCCTGTTTCTGACAAGTGTTGTTGTGTGTTGACTGGCACTGGTGAAGTGTCAGTGGAGAACTCTCCTGTTTGTGACACACTCTTTGTCCAATCTCCCAAATCTTCTGGTATCACCTGACAGGAAACACTCAAAGAACCACATATGGTAATGCATGAACACAACAAGTCCAGCCGTCACATCACCAGCGGCACATTAATGCAAGGACTAGAGAAAACAAATCCACTGGGCCCACCATCATTAAGACAAAAGCTTTGTTTTGTGCAGTTGTTGAAGCCTCTTTAGAGCACGCAGTTACACAACCAAAAAGGTTACACCCAAACAGGAGTGGAGGGCTGCCTGGGCTGAGGGATGATGTCATGTCTCTCGTAGACGGCATACTGCTTTCCCCAAATCCCTGTGTAGCAGGTGTCAGGCAGCTACAGGGGAGGAGGCGGGGGGGATCACAAAGCACCACACTGGATAATCTTATAAGTAATGATTTTATGTCAACCTTCACCCCTACACAACCTGTTCATCGCGCGTGCCTAAGTGCATGTACATCAACTCTCTTTTTCTTCCCTCTCCCGCATGGGCGCACATCCTCATCTTTGGGATTATGCACATTATTAGTAGCCTTTAAAGGCCTCATGGACTCAGATCCCCCTTCTTATACACCATCTGTTGCGGGCAGAAAATTAATGGAGGAAAAAAGAGGCCTCGCCGTGGAGACTATGCAACATTATATGCTGCACTCCCAAGTGCTATGGGACCTCATGCACAAAATGTTTCACCAAAATGTTGAATATGCTTCATCAGCAGCCCACAGTCATCTTTGTGATGGGAAAATGTTGCCTGAATGCAGGTTGTATTTCACCCCAGAGGATAAGATAAGTGTGTGTAGGCAAGGCATGCATGTCTACCCACATGCATGCACAATGTTCTTGTTGTCTTTATGTCTCCCTACAAGTTCTGAATAAGTAATATTTCAACCAGAAGAGAACGGAGCATATGGTGCCTCTCTCAGGGCAGGAAGTGCTCGCTGACATTTGGTAGCATCTGGTAACGTCATTACACAACATCCACAGACTGAAAGACACTTTACCATAATATTGAATTAACACTTGTTAAAATAGTACTTAAAAAAGGTAAACATGGGTTCACACACTATCACGAGTGAACTTTTATACATCATGAAGGCATAAGGCTTATTAGTTTGACTGGTGTACTGTCAGGCCCTACAAGGTATCAAATTCCTGTCCGTGTAGAGGGGCATGAGGTGAATATCAGTTGGACTTTGTTGACCCAGTCACAGCAGAGAGACAAAAGACGAACCTGCTGTCACGGCGGACACACCTCGGTCAGGTTTCATCCAACAGGGAGTTGTTTCTGATCAGTACCGGATCAGCAGCAGCCCGCGTATCAATTCAGCCAAGGAATGACAAGTTGACTGGCTCTCTCAAAGCCTGTGCAAATGTATTTTAGTGCTCTGGTGTAAAACAATTACACAGGTCTATTAGCACCTAGCACCCTGGTCTGCACAGAGGGAAACTTTCTCAGAATTTCTCGGTAACAAAGGGCCAAAGGCACACGCCGAGCTGTTTGTAACTACTACCTTAGTGCAAGCAAGGCCTGGGTGTGGAGGTAATATAATTAACATTTCCTTGACAAAGTCATAAGGATATATGGACATTGCCAGAGGGGGTGGGTGAGGCATTTAGGCCCAGTAACGCTTGAGTGATGATTGGCAAAACTGACATCATCACAAAAGCTTTACATTTAACCGGTATTTCATATAGCAGAACTCCTTATTCCTACACGTATGCAAAAAAGGCGTTTGGATCTTTGAAGAAGCGTGTGGTACAATGCAGCATGCATTGTGCTGTACCAGTCCATTTTGCACCGATGCTAATCATTACTCAACATAACAAAGACGATCTGTTAACAACACATGACTACTGCCCTTTCAGCCACTGAGGAACTTTCCATTAACAGATTGATATAAATAACAAACACAACACCTCTTTTGCAAATAAGTCTTTCCCGATTAAGCAGAAATTGTGCTAAATTAGGTACAGCACATCACATGCAGTCAGCTTTGCATTGTCATCCCTCAGTTCTAAAAGATCATCACACAACCTCGGCCGGTGCAGAGTTAAATGATTAGAGGACAGAGCAGTAAAAATGCAAGCCAGTGGAGCTATAACCGTTTGGCAGCAAGCCTTGTAGGCCTCCTCTAAGATACTGAATGCACTTGGATGACTTTCAGTGGTCCTGTCCTTGTCGTTGTGAAGGAGATATGACTGGCTCTAACTGGAAAGTCAGTATCAGCACTGAACAAATCATAGAAGTAAATATAAAGTGTAAACAGAAGATTAGTCATAGTAACTAAGATACTGCGTATACACTTATATTTACATTTGCTGAACCATAGCTTTTGTATTTTACTGCATAAACCTGAAAAATATTTAGGAACTTCTAGGCGCAGAGAAGGGTTTGCACTTGTTTTGTCATTGTTTTACTAATATTTACATGGTATGCAGCTGAAAGAATGTTAAACACAGAAATAAGATATTTTTTGTGCTCCCACTGAGCAGCCAATTCAAAGACAATATTCTATCATCTGCTGGGGAACAGATGAAGGCTGTGAATATAAATCTTCTTCTTGCTGCCTGCACCAAACTTCTCCCACGCTGCTGACAGATGGCTTCGTATCTTAACTTCCCACGTACGCGGAGGTAAACATCACAGGTGTGTGCAACAGCACAGGCTGCTCTTCTGTAAGACCGGTGGGACGCTCAGCCACCCACTAGATGGAAATAGTTTACAAAAACACTACTTTTCTGCAGTAAAACTAAAGTTTTAAAAGTGAAGCAGAGAAGCTCCAACGATGCAGTATTATCTTCCAGCAGTTTGGACTTTTAGTTTGCTTGTGCTATCCACAAACATTGTCGGAGGTAATTGCTAGTTTCCTCAACTCCCTGGTTTGTCCTGTGGACACGCTACTTCATGTGTATGAGTGTGCAGGCCTCTGTCTGAGCTTTTCTGGCACCAGAAGAAGAGAAATGTCTCTGGCTTGATAGATATTTCCTCCTCTGGTGAACTGTCAGAGCCTCGGGAGCCCTCACTTCGCTTTGTTGTTGCCCGTGCCTCGGTTCAGACATGTGGTTTAGGTGTATTGGTTTGAGCGAGAATGTGTTTATTCCAGGGGACCACTACATCCTGGCAAAGAAATGGTGACGATAATTATTCCCCCCCCCCCCCCCCCAGAGCAATTCAGCTAGTTAAATGAGGAGGTGTCAAATATTTACAAAACACCACAATGTAACACTGGAGCACTGGCCCATTGTGTTGAAGCCAATGCCTATCCTCCAAAATAAGAGTCTCCTGAAAAGTCACGTTCAGGCGTTGTGCAGAGCATGGCTGAATTGAGAACTGTGATCCTCATCCCTGCACCTTCACATGTCATGGGGGGGGGCAGCACACAGGTAGTGCAGAGTAAACCATTTTGGGTTTTACCACCACAGGGACGAAGGTAATAAGTAAGGTATTAGTGCTCAGAACACAGTATTTCTAACATGTTAGATATTTTGAACGTGATCAGTACTGTTTTGGTGGCTGCCTCGGTGGATGTTATCCGCCGGGTGGTGCGTCATAGTTTGACTCAGTTTTACGGGGCTGCGCGATCGCAGCGGCGGTGCGCAAACTTACCACTTCAACCACCTTTAAAATGCCAAAGTAGGACCTGAGGTACTCCAGGTCGCACCGGATCCCCCCCAACACGTTCCTCGCGTGCACGGGCTCGGTGGTGGGCTGGTACGGGCTGCTGGCCCCGGAGATCATGGACGTGTTGGAGGCCTCGCCGTCGAAGCCCTCGGGCTCCTGCTCCTCGGCGGTCCTCATGACGGTGTCGGGAGACGCGGGACTCTCGGCTGGAAACGTGCGCGACGCACAAACGCACGCCGACGAAAAGCGCCCGGGTCCAGCTCAGGGCGCAGGTTGTGTCTCATAAAGCACACTTTGTTCCACGCGGGGCTGGAAGTGGATGGAGAAAAAGGAAGAAAGAGAGAGAGAAAAAAAAAAAAACCCAAACCAGACGGTCCACTTTTTTCACAGCTTCCCCGCGGGGGAACGGCCGCGGAAGGCGCTCTCCGGCATTACGCGCAGACCGGATCGGTCCGGTGTGACCCCGCCGCGTCCCCCTCCCCGCTCACCGCGCCGCGTCCTCTCTGGGAAAAAAAAAAAAAAAAAGACAGCCGCCGCTCCTCGCTGTTTTCCGGCGGGTCACTTGTTCGAGTCCCGGTGTCACTTCGCCGTGGACGAACTCCGGGATCAGTTCAGCAGCACCGACAAAAAAAAAACAAAACAAAAAAAAAAAAAAAACGCCTACCGGGTCTGCGCGGCTCCGTCCCTGCGGCCGACAAAGAAAACCCCTCCGCCCATCGTGGCCCAGCAGAACCGAGAGAGACGCGCGCTGTCTCCCGTCGTGAGACTCCGCAGGGCTTTTTCTCCGCCGCAGCCCCGCGCTCAGGCCGCCCTACCGCCGCTGCACTCGCCGCGGACGCGAGGCGGGCTTGTCTCCGCCCCTCTGGAAACTGCACATTCTTGTGCAGGCTCTGCGCCCGTTTTTTTCGAGTATTCCCAAACAGGCTGCACAACGAGTCCAGCCGGAACCGCGACCGACAGCGGCGAGCCGTGCTGCGGGTTGTCCTGCGCCTCTGCTGCCTGCAGGTCACCTCCAACCAGCCCCGATGACATGATTTATTCATCGTCCGGAGGATTAGGCCTACAGTTCTTATAATAGAGTTTTTTTTACTGTGCTGTATATCCTCATCCAGACCGATCACTGTAAAGGCCTTAATAGTTTTTTGAGGTGTTATCTGTAAAAGCCTATTATCACACAAATATAAATATGAAAATATAACAATCGTTTGTGATATTACAGTACAGGCCAAGTTCTTAAAAGAGAAGACTGTAGTTTAGATGAGGAGCAAAGGTCTGTGAAGCATCATGTGGTTATGTATTGATGTGGTAGTTTACAGCTGTTTTTTGACGATGCGGGGGTGACAGCAAAACATCCTGGATTTTCATCAGATGTCATGTCAAGATGATTTTCAGTATTCAGGGATAGGCCTAATTGCCTTTAAATGGAATAAACTGGGCCTCCCTGTACCTTACTGCCCTCTCATGGCATTTTGCGGTATTAAAAGGTTGTCTAGGTGATGGCAGATGGCTAGAGATGCTGGGAAAGTCTATCCGATACCTGAATGTTGCATCCAAGCAGCTATTATCCTTTAATGAAGCGGTGCAGGTCTCTGGTTATCATGCCAGTGGATTTTAAGCATTTTAAGTCCAGGAGAGTTCTGTTCTTTTTTTTTTTTTTTGGTTTCTGAAAGTGCAGGGCATCTACAAAGATCAAAGACTACGCTCAAATGTGCAGATTCACCCTCACTAAATGTTTCCCTAGCAATGCCTCAGCCAATAAAAAGTGCAGTGTTGCAAACTGGGATGGCTTCAACACGGGGGCTTTAAAGTCGTGACATGGATAGAGGCAGTAAACTTGTTAGGAGATGACAGGATACAGGAAATTAAACAATAACTGTTAATAAAAAAACCAAAAAAGACCAAACAAGTTCAGTTAAATACATTTAGGTTCTTCTGGCTGTCTGCACATTTACCAATGTTACATTTGTTACAGTGCAATGGTAAACTTTTAACTTTTTTTTAAATTTACATTTGTTTTTAATTAAGCAACCAGCACCTTAGTTGTCATTAATTAGTAATGTCACAATTTCATATTGTTTAGTGCTTTAGTTTGGGGTGGAGAGAGGGGCTGTGGAGTAATAAAAGTGGTGAAATGTTCAGGCAACCCTCAGTGATGTGTAGTAATAAAAATCAAACATATAAACAGACGCAAAAATGTGAAAGTCAACCAAAGTTTGGATTCTTGGTTTTATTGAAGCCAGGGGTCTGATAAACATTTTCCTTATCTTTGTCGGCGTAAGAAGCTAGAATCCACATGGCAGCTTAGAGGCTACAGAGTTGTGTTAAAGTCATACAATCAAACTTCTGAATTAATCCAGGACACAAAAATGCAGCCAGCCATGTGTTTACAATGTCTTGATATCCTGAATACAAAAAGGACTGGAAGCAGAAGCTCACAGTCTCATATAGGTGTAGACTGTCAATAGTGGTCAAAGGCAATTCAGTTAGGATGTGACGAGGCAGCTGCTTTCAACTGCCGTTTGAGTACAAAAGGTACAACACCTGTTCGGTATTCAATCTGGGGAGCAACAGCAAATCTTTACAAAGAGCAAGAGCAACTTTGAAACCAAGCAGCATGAGAGCACTTCATTCCACTCAGCTAAATGCCAAATTTGAATAAGTGTGGCCATGTTTTATGAGGAAATATCATTGCGGTCAATCAGGTAATGGTGACATTTTAAAATTCTTTTGAACAGAAAGTGTCTATGGGCAAGACCATATTTGACAACAAAAACAAAAAAACATGCCAAAGTGGGATGTAAACACAAACAAGGGGATGTTTCATGGGGGAAAAAGGACCAACCTGAAAATGAATGGACATTTATTTGGTTTATCTACTTCAAGATGTCCCAAAAAAACATCCTTAGCAAAAGGTGTAATGACAATGGTTTCTAGAGGACTGATATTAAATGCACAGTATCACCAGGAGAAAGGGGTTATTCCATAGTTAACCACCAGGGGCACCTTCCATAACTTAAGCAGCAAATGCAGATAAATTATTAAGTTTTACTGTGTAGGTTAACTTCTAGGTTCAGTACTAAATGTTCTAGGAAGGCAAGGCAAAAAGAAAAATATGCATTCTGTATCTTTAACTGTACCAACAAGGAATTGATACAAGTGTCCAAGGAAAAGTGCTTATTTCAACATGTGGCGGTACTGCTCCTGGCTGCTCTAAAATTGTGCTTTATCCACCAGGCAACAGACCCTCAGGTGCACATTCCACCGAGTCACAAAAAAGGAAAAATAAAAACAATAAGAGCTTAGTTTTGATCAAAAGTAAATCCAGAACAGTTGTGTAACAAATCAAATAATGCATAAAGTAGACTGTACAACAATATGGTCTGTGGTTATTCCCTTAAATTAAACCTTAATTTAATTGTATTTGTAGACCAGTTTAGAAAATTTACCATAATCTACTGTACACAATTATGGTATTTTCTTTCCTTTGACTAGTGAAACCCCAGATATGGTTGAGTGGAGTAAGGCATTTCTACCATTTTTATAGGGTGTTATGGCTCCATGCAAGAGTAGGACAAAAAATGGCCACTGGTTAATCATATGGATGATTACCAACTACAGAAGCAGAATAATAGTGACTAATATGCATCTTTGGTTCCATGTTCCAATTCACTCCAGTTTTCCTTTTTTGCTATTATTTCAATAGCAAATAGCTGCTCTCTTTACACTTGCCATTAATTCTGTGAAAGATACTGATGTACACTATCCATAGGATTAAGTAGGGCCTTGAATACAAATTTAAGAATGATAATGTACAATTAATTAATTTTCATTGATTATGGTGTTGCGAAACCATAAATATTATTACAGATTATTTGATATGGTACAGTATGATGGTTTTAATTTGTTTTTAAAGAAGAGAAATTACAAAGACAATTATGCAACCCCTTAAGGACACACAAATTCATTAGGAGCATTCCTGTGAAGGCAGGGTGCCCGGTGTGACAAAGTGTTAGCTGTACATTGAAGGCAAAAGTTGTAGTTTTAAATGGGCACTGAAAGAGACTGAACAAGAAGACCTGACTGGACTATCAGGTTTCCTAAAGGGATGTGTTTCTACAGCTACTTCATGTAGAAACTAGGAATGTTTTAACTGACATGCAAGTACAGTGTGAACAAAGACATGTGAAACCAAAATGATGACAGTGCTGTCATAAACTGAAGAATACAATATCTCATTTTGTTCAAACCATAGCAAATCATTGTGTGTCTTTTGGCTGCAAAGCGAGTGGTTTCAACCACAGAAAGTGTTCGTCTGGGGGACCCAAGAGTTCCATCATGTGGTTTCTTCTTAATATCAGCAGCCTTTACAGTTTGTATGAAGGCATTCAATATCTTGCTCTACTGAACACTATTAACTAGGCCACCGAAATAACAGAGACCACAGGCTTGTGATACATTAAGAAAAATGTAAAACAAAATAAATTATTTGGATGACAAGAAATGGACAAAAACCTTTTAACCGATGGTGCTACAGTGCATTTCCTCTTATGTAGACAAGCACCTCTACTATGATACAAACAGCTAACTGTGCGAGGCACTTAGGAGTTATAACAGGAAAGATGCTGCCCAACCCTCTCCCCAAATATACACACCTGTAGCTAAAGAAGCGATTCTGCTGCAACCTCCAAGCCTGTCAAATTTCATCCAGTTGCATTTAGCCAAAGAAGCTATTTTCAGAATTTAGACAGAATTGAAATTTATACACAATCAAAGTTAACCTGAATAGATTTGTTTGTATTTATATTTACAGAATCCTTCGAGATGACTAGGGTAAATGATATGATATGCTATGCTATCAGCTATGTGGACATGTCATATTAGTGTCATGACGTCAGTGGCATTTTAACATGTTATGTGATACAGATGACTGTTTCCTTAAACCGATAAATGGTGCACAAAATAAAATAAAAAAAAAGGAGGAACTTTGTATAAATACATCAGTATCATATCCAACATTTTTTTTTGTACATACTACATACGTTTGCAAGTACTTGAATTACCTTTCTCAATGAAAATGAATCGCAACCAAATTCCTTCCATGAGATTAGCTGAACCAGAGGCCACAGGATCAGTATATTTCCACTCTTTAAACCCATGAGGAGAGGGTGTTTTACCCCAGAAACTGGGGGGCCTGCAGACCAGCACATCAGGCTGGCTGCCAGGGAGTGTGCACACATTTCCATAAACCGACACCCCTCACAAAATAACATTTACAGTGGAAGAGAGGACAGAAATAAAGCCAAGCCTTCAGCACTTATCATCAAATCGTCACCTCCATCTCTGTTATCTCTCTTCCAATCTCACCAGAACACCAAAATATCTGATAGCTTCTGAAACTCATTTTGGTGAAACCACTGTGTGCTGACGGATATAGACATCGGGAATTTGGTCAATTTTTTTATGCTCACATGTACATGTATTTTTTCCAGAGTATTAATGCAGTGGACGATGCAGCTGTTTTCGTTGCCTTCACGCTTCGTTCTCTGTCGGCGGTGGTATGTTGTTAGCTGAAACCATGGAGTCTTGTTTGCGAGTCATCCTGTCCAACTCAGCCTGGACATCAGTCAAACCCGGCTTCTGCCCTTGGAAAAAACAGGAGACAAAGTCCAAAAGTAATCTCCTGTAGCGTCTGTGTGTATTCATAAATAACAGTTTTCTATGGCCAGCAAGCGGATGGATGGGGTTTGGATGGTGATGCGGTCCCATGCTGGAGATTGGTGGCCTGCTGCCACAGTTAACACACATGCAAAACTAATCATCAGACAATGGGAACATGTACTCATGCATTATCCTTTCAGCTGGGTCTCAAAGATGTAAACACTGCTCAGCACTGGAACAAAAATTACATGTCTCAGACAGGGAGATGAGTTATGCAATGTTTTTCTCAACGTTTCACTGGGTACATTAAGCCATTTCATAAACAGTATTTGACTTTGTTATATTTCAATAATATAACAAAGTAAAAAAGCACGTGCTGGAGCTAAAAATAAGAACTGTTGACATGCAAAACAGCTGAGGTTACTCAAGTCAAATAACAGGTAAATAAATTAGTTAAGCAAGAGAGCAGTGGGATATGACGTGGAGTGAGTGACATTAGTTTCATGGGGGCACTTATGATTGGAGGTTTGGTGCATACAGGCCTGTTACAAGTTTCTTCAGATGTCAGAAGTGCAGTCAAAGAGGACAACTTTTCTTTTTCTCCTGTTTTAACCTTCTCTCAGGCTGTAGAGATAAAACTCCAGACAACAAAAATCCCTGTTTCTAACTCCTCTTGTCTTGAGTAAAGTGTGCATGCAGTCCATGCTCTGACATGGATCTAAATGCACAGGATGCTATAGTCAACAATAATGCTATATAACGGTATCGACAAAAGGACAACTGGTAACCTGTACGGAAGAAGGTTTGAAAGCAGGGAGGTCAGGAGGTGAAAGTACTGGAATAAGAGATTGTACCTGTTTTCTTGGCGGACCCTTGCACTCCAGCTCCAACTGCTCCACTTCCTGGGCTCCCCGGGGATCCAGTCTTTTTACTCAACAGACTGTTGAAGAAGTTAGCCAGCACTCCCTCATTGGCAGCCCCCGCTAAAGGAGAAACATGGAACTTAAAATCACTTTCATGTGTTAATGAAACTTCCTTTTTCTTGTGAAAATGAGTTTTTAAAAGGTGGTACACATTCTTACTTGATAATAGCCATCACCCACCACCATCTATTGTTCCTGCCACATATGATCACCTTTTTGCAAAATAAGGTCATGTTTCATCTTGTAAAGTTGAGGACAAAAGCCCTTTTATCCACTTATCAAGGGGTGGTGTGGTGCACTCTGGTATGTGCACCACCCCAAAATCACAAGGTTTGTCTCAGAGGGCTTTACAATATGTACAACATATGACACCCTCTATCTTACGAAATACTACACAAGGCGTCCTTTATCAGGAAAGAATGTGTTAATGAAGTAGCTACAAGCACAGAAAACTTTTCTTTTTGAATGTCTGATTTGCTTTCACACAGAGAAGAAAAAGTCTTTAAAAAACAACCTTCCAAGTATGCAATTTTAAATCCACTGACAACATCATAATTCAAAATCACAATGGGCAAGGGTTAACCAACTTCTTTTATCTAGTTAAACCCAACATGCAGTTTTTTTAGGAGGTGGAATGCATTAGCACCCTACTGTACTTAATGATGGAAAGAACAGAAATATTTCTGTGGTGTGCAGGAATCTATTGTTATGTGAATTACTTTAGTTGTTACCTCTCGCAGCACTTCAGGGAAAAGTTGTTTCACATTCACAGCCAAAAGATCAAAAATTAAAAAACTACACAAACTAGGGAGCACTTGAGGTGATTCTCAATAATCATAAAAAAATGAAAATAAATGAGCTCTCATAGAGCTCCTACCTTTCATGTTAGGATCGGGCTTTTTGACAGCAGCCATTGGTGAGCCGCTGGTCACAGTGGGTTGGCCAGCACGACCCGCAGGCCTGGGGGACCCTGAGGCTGTCCGTCCTGGAGACTCCTGCAACACAGAAACCAGAACACGACTGCGGTCACAAACACATAGCTAGAAAAAAGGATACAGTGCAAAGAAAAAGGAACAAATCCATCCGTTAATTAAGATTCCACATTTGAGGGATGTTAAGAGACTTACTGTTGCTCCTCTCGTTGGTGTGGCTGGCTGCTTCGCTAACAAAGACTGTAGAAACACAAACAGTTACGTGAAGTGAACGGCTTAATTCAGACGTGGTTTATGATTACAACATTAGGTTACTAAGCACACTCAAATGGAAAGTTCTGGGCAAAAATGGAAACTGCAAACAGACATGGTTGACTAATTATGAATTTTTGAGAAAAACATATTTAAAACATATGTATTTCTACCATTTATCTCACACTGAAAACTTGCATGGTATATGCAACATAAGAGTAGACAGTTTCCATCAACTCCTGCCCCAACTTTTGTTTGGATGTCCATAAATAGAAGGACAGTGAGTGCATATAAAAGTAGAGGGAATTTGATAGAAAGTAACTTCAACTAACACTGCACACTTCTCTAACTTACAACGGTGAAGCCTCGGTTAAGTGTTTTTTTTTAGACTGCCTTCCTAGTTTACTTGTCCACAAAATAGGAAGTGAAGGCAATGTTACTTGTCATGTGGAAGTTTCAGATGCCCAACAGCAAGAGTGCAGAATACAAATTTGTTTAATAGTGAAAATACCAGTTCAGGATCGCCACAAAAATCTAACCAAGGACTGGTTAGCTGTTCACAAAGATTTAGCCAAGTAGTTTCTTTTAGATATCTTTTAAACAAACACAGATGAAAAAAATATCCTCCTTACAACCAACCAATAAGACTCATACCACTAAAAAAAATTCGATCTCATGTTATCCAGTTTTTTAAGAGAATGACATTTTCAAATTCATAGGCACTTTTCAGACACACTGTCACTCTCAGTGGCTGGTGACAGAAATCATGAAATGTGCAACAAAGACTGACACATACCTGTTGCTTCATCAGGAATACCTGCTCATCCTCTGCATTTATCTCTTTGTCATGAACCAGCTGTGAAGAAGAACAAAGGATAAAGCACATGGTCATTTAATTGGGTTGTAATGTCAACTTTAAAATTAACATTTTGTCAGTAGTTGCATTGCCATACCTTTCGTACTGGAGGCTTTGTGATAAAATCTTCAAATGGATCTTCGGGTCTGACTGTTGTGAAGTTTTCATGTAAAATCCCAATTTTCTTCTCATTATCCCATCCAGATGGACTGAAAGAAAGGAAGATGCAGTTCAATTACAGTGGGTGCGATGATACACATTTCATTGTAGAGAATTTCCTAGAGTATAAAGTATTTCCTTGTAATAAAAATTAGATTTGGTTTGCGGTATGTCTGCACAAAACTGTTAGGCAACACTTTTACATAAATGTTCCAATTATGACAGTAATATTTGAGACAGCAATGAAAAACCCAAGAGACCACAAGTAACTGAATAAACTCATACATCTCTAGCTGCACTTACATGAACACAGCATCCTTCTCCACCACTAAGGCAGGTGTGGTGAACTGGAACTCATACATCTTATGGACTATATATTTGTAAAGCAGATCCATGTTCTTCTCCTCTTTGACTGAAGTATAGATCAGGCCAGCTCCATCTGTTTAATTCAGTTAAGGCAGCAATTGTTGGGGTAATGACATAAAAACTCACTGTCCATATAAAAAACGTGATGCATGGCCCATTCCTGTTTCAACAGTCAATGTTATAAATAAAATGACCATTGTGATAGAATTACAATTACTGTATGCATTAAAAGGATACACTGTAAGCAAAATCGCCTGATGTGGGACTGGATGAAATCGAAGTGCTCCTCTCTGTAGTCGTGTTCCTTCTCTAGTGTGCTGACTGCGTCACACTGCAGAATAAAAGATTGAGAGAGGGAATATGAGAAATATTTTGATTACACAGAAAGCAATATCAACATTCACAAATATGAGAACAAGGGTACACTCTTTGCATCTTCAGCCCATTCTACAATGACAGTGTTTTTGTTGCGATTCTAGTCGGAACAAATCGATTTTATTCCTAAAAATATGTCAATCCACATTGACTGCGAGAGACGCAGGTGCGATGCACATCAATACGCTCCCCCTCCAGGGCTTTTATGTTCCCAGTGTTGTCTTTGTTTTCTTGAACGCCTAGTAAAAAATTATTTTCATAGAACCAGACCAATTGTTTCTTTGTTGTTTCTGATATAAGTCTGCCTTGCTACAACCATTTGCCAGCCACTGAAAATATAGCTGGTGCTGAGGACAGTGACAGCAGATGACTGAGGTAGTTTGGTAGGAGTTTGTGTGGATGAGAAGGATGGACACCTCCACAATTTTTCGTGTGTGCCACCTGCTAAACCTCTGCTACAACTAAGCATGACCCCTAAGATGAACGCCTCTACTTTACCTATGCAAGGGCAGACGGGCAACTTGAAGTGGTGGTAGTGTGAGAGTACTGAAATATAGTACTTCCTGTTCCCGGGTCTCTAGTGGAGCTTCCACGATTAGTCATGACAGACGGGGTGGGGTTCAAAGGAAGACTGACAGCACAGTTTCATGATTCAAAAGTCACAAGATTTTTTTTTTTTTTTTAGTATATACTGCTAAGATTAGATCACAAACAGCAAATAATGCTCTTGAAAAATAACCTTCTGCCAAGGTGAATGCTTTTTAACTTACTGACAAGGACTAGACAGAGGCACCAAAGATAAAAAAAAAAAAAAAGCACATTTACCATTTTCTAGTCACAGCTAGCATGTGAAGCTCTGCTGATGCCTACACTGTGCTTTTCAGAATCAGTCTTTGCCTGCAGGGTTAACAAGCAAGTATAATGGATGCTTTTTATTAGAGGATACTGCCTCACAAAGCACAAAATACTAGTAGAAGTGTGCATAAAAATCCTTTCCCCACTGATAAAAATATACCGGTGGGGAATGGACTGACCCTAAATATGGTCTGAGGCCAAATGTGCTCATCGTGGGGGCAATTCAAGAACCCATCAGAGGAACCCAGCGGCTATCAAGGTTTTAAAGGAGGCTTTCTGTGCCTGTTTATCTGCAGGAGTTAAAAAAGCAGTGGCCAGGTTGTAAGAAGAGTTCAGACAAGCATTACTTAGGGGGTGTACCAAGTGATCTGATCTTAAGACATTTCTGAGGATACTGTGGAAGTAACGGCACTAAGGAATTCCTAAACCTAGTGGACACACCCTCTAAACAGAAGGCAATGGCTCATTGGGGGGGGGGGTAGGTGGTATAATAAGCATAATTTCTAGAAACAAAATGGTAGAGACTGAATGTGTGAGTTACAGGAATTATGGGTTACAAGGATGTAGTATTAAGTCAGAGAACCAAGCAAATATCCTACTTCAGACAGTACCCTTGAAAAGCTTTGATAGATCGGTAAAACCTCTTATAGCAACACCAACACATTAGTTGTCTCTACACAGAGTCTATGGCTTCACACATGAGACTTTATGGGCTGTAGGAATTATTTACCTTTGTGCAAACTATTAGCACTGGAATGCCCAGGTTGTGTGTGAGGGTGTTGTCCCCAAGTGGTAGCACAATGGCATCGTCTTCCCCTGCTGTTGGGGCCCGTCTCTGTGGGGAGGATGAGGTGGCATCCTCTGGTTCTGTGTACTCTTGAAATGCTTTCACCACTAGTGGAAAGACAAAGGGAATAAAAGACAGAATTTAAAACCATTAGTGAACATACAGCTCTGGATGAGCCCAATAAAAAGTTTCCAATGGCTTTATCTGCCTCACCCATTCCCAATTATTAATGATCATGTTTAGTCTCATACTCTACTCTTAAAAATTACACCATGGACAAAAGCTTTCTCTTTCTCACTAAAAGATTTGTAGTTTTATTAGAATATAATTATGACCCATTCTAAAAAGCATTTAACAGGGTCGTAGTGATAAGATAACATAGAATAACACCCTCTCAGAATATAATAGACAAGATATACAAAGTAACAAATGATGTTGTTAAGGTGCCTGTCAAAAAAAAATCTGAAACATAAATGCCAGGCATTAGCGACACATTTAGTAAGATTATTGAGCCTCTCTTCTGTTTACTCTATCTTTAGCACTGGAAAAACACAAGAACTGACCAATCAAAGTTATTGTGGTCTCTTTTTTTTTTTGAGGTGCATGTCATCTTTGGTGGTACCTTTGGTAAAGCTAGAGAGCCACTCGTCGCCTCTGCAACATCCTGATGCAGAGCTATAAACTTGATTATATAGTGCAGTGTTAATTGTTGTGTTTAGCCTCAAACTATGTCCCTGAGATTAGATCATACGGTACACTTTTTTCACTATTAAAATATGTCTGTTCCTGCCCAATGACTGGTAAAGAAAATTCAAAACTTAGTTTAAATGCACATATAACAACACATATAGGTCTTGTATAGATTAGTATCACTGGAAGAAATTGTGTTAATCCCAACATTTTCACTGTAACATAATAGTCCTTGGGGAAAGGTAGAAAAAGACAAATATATGGCATCCTTTGCTTTCCTGTTGTGCTGCCCCAGTTGTCCAGACATTTACAAAGCTGCGGTGTGAGGTGGTGGTGGTCGTTGGGGGGCAGTTATATGCAGGAAGCTTTGGCCTACTTCCTCAGGAGCTTTGGGAATGCAGTTGGGGACAGTCTACAACTCACCAGACTGACCTGCCATTTTGAGCCGCCTTTACTTTCAAACATGGGATTTAGTATATCGGGCGAAAACTGGTTTTACAAGCAATCTAAAAAAGAGAACACTTCTTGGATACAGGATTACACAAATCCAGTGCATATGCACAAATAGGTTGGAGTAAGTACATTAGGGCACAAGAGTAGGCATTTGACATGCTGTTTTTACAACATCCAAAATGAAGATTCATGAAAATCTTTGTATATCAACTTCAGCAGGGAATAAGGCCAGAGGACAAAATCTGTGTGACTGCTAAAAGAAGTCAGACATTCTTCTAATCCTTTCCAGTGCAGAGACTTTAAATTACATGTCTGCTGGGCACACAACTAGCAGACCAGATCAAAATCTGAAAATATTTACTTTACTGATAATATTTTTAGTTGTTGTAAATAGGTCTTAAGAATGTCTTAAAATCAACTAGTCAGACAAAAACATCATAAAATAGTAGTAGTTGCTAGCAAAAAAAAAAACATCACTCAAACATCCTTTTCCCTGCCATCCATTCATCATGGTGCTAAGGAAGCGGAGCAATGGATTATGCTAAAGGAATGTATTTTGTATGGGTGATACTTTGTTTTTACCATGAAAATTTCAGGTTTCAAGCCTACACAAGGTAAGTATTCGATGTTAAAAGAAGATATTTTTGGGTGGAGTATCACTTTAAAATACAAAGTGAAAGAGACAAAGACAGACAGACTTTGCCCCACAAAGACCTAGTTATCTGTTCCACAAACAAAGGTGAGGTCAAAATGCACTGACACATAATCGAGGACTGCGTAGCCTTCATAAATTAAATGTGCTGTACTTTAAGTACCTGTACCTTTAAAAGAAATGACAACAAAACTGAAGAATATACATACATTAATCATTGAGATTCTTATTAGGTATATTAATTTCTTGAAAGATCTCAAGTTTAGCAGCAAATAAAAGTATCTAAATGTCAAATAAGCATATTTGGTCTCACTGGCTAATGTAAAACAAGCCCAAGTTTTATATCAGTTTTAAACTGTTTTGTAGTTAATGCTGCTGGTTCATGGATAAACCATTCAGCTGTCAGGTTACTTGTTTCCTTTAATTTAAGTGAAACAAACCTAGAGTCAAAACAAAATACCCAAGATGTTTTCCTATACACCATTCCCAAATACTGCAGTTAAATCCCCCGTCTTGTCACTACCACAGAAGTCGCTGAGTGAAATATTTCTCATTTCAACATGTGGTCCAAGCAGCAATAGGCTGATCCTGTAATTTGACTTCAGCGACTCCAGCAGTCAGCCTACTTCTGTTACAGTACTGCAGGAGTCAGAGCGTCCGGCCCACTGACTTAATTCAGACCCACTCAGTTTACATCCCTTCCTTTTCCTGACGCTGCTGTTGGAGGGGAGGGAACCATGATGCAAGACGCCTGCAAGACTCCCTGGACAAAAGCCACTCAGACAGACTTCCAGTCCGCCTGTCAGCCTGTCTTTCTCACTCGCACACTCATATCCACAAATACATAATCTGACTAGATCTCACCAATCTGCTACTGACAACTGACAAGCAGATGCTTTATCTGGATGACATGCCAGAGCTAAACTGGAAATCTGGCCATGTTAGTGGGTGCAGTCAAAATGTTTGGCCAAAGAGAGAAAGTGGGAGGAACCCTTGAGCAATCTGACCAACAGATTTAAAGTTAAACCTCAAAAATTGACCAAACTGTGAGGACTCAACAAAAAAATACCACTATAGTATAGACAAAGACTATGATTGCAAATAAACTTTACTGAATGCACAAACCTACATCTACTGAATACAAGGTGTCAGTATAAATTCCAGGAATTATTTCCTTTCTACTGCATTGTATAAATCAGTTTCAACTATGCTTAACTAATACAGCTACTTCAACTGAAATAAGTCAGTAAAGCAAGGTGAAAATGTGGACCTATTAAAAGTCATTAAACGCACTAAGTGTTTGTAATTATCTATGTGCTTTAGTCATCACTTGGCTACAAGCTTCCTTTTTCCTTTTCACACGTTTGTCAGCAGATTAGACTACTTGTTACCACTTGTCACTGCATTAGCATAATATATAATGAGAAAGTGTTTAGACCTGTTCTGTAAAATTCATATGCAATCATTTAACAATTTGACCTGTTGGCAATAAGTAATTTCAGACTTATCAGCAGGAAGCAAACCTAAGAGGCAGACAAGAACCATCTCAAAAAACCTGCAGGCTGAACTAACGGAGTATGAAAAGCAACAATCTTCCTAAACACAAAAGAACTGTTCATAAGCAAGAGATGACCAGTTCTAAAATTAACAGGAGAACAACATCTGAGTGCATCACACTCATTGATCTGCAAAACTTGCCTCCAGCCAGAACACACAGCTGAGGATCATGGGCCTCTCTGATGACGACCTAAAAACATCCATGACAATGTGTAATGTTATACAGTGCTTGCCCTCCATGCTACACAGCGACCAACCACTCCTTTTTTCCCAGCAGCCAGTCAGCAAGGAGTCTGGCTTTTATGATGCAGCAAGACTTCGATTGCCTTCACCCTGGGATCTTTCAGGGGATCAATTCAACTAAATGTATGCATGTCATATTTCCATACAGACATAAAATGACTACCTCATAACTAACCACCACCTTATACCAATCTTAACCAACGGTCTGCTTAAACTGCTGCCACTCATAGCATCATAGTGACCACTTCATCAATTCTTCAGTCTTATTATCTCCATGTTAATACTTCCACCAGAGAATGGGCTTCCTGTGCGATAAAAATGTACACATTCTAATTTTGGGGAACTATTTGACAGTCTCATAAACAGTGTGATTTCAGCTATAAACCAGACCAGGGTTGCTCATGATTTTGGTTCAGCAGAAACAAAAACTACTACAACAAGCTAAGAGTAAGATTGTTTTTTTTTCTTCAAGATTTACTTAATTGGATTTTTCATTTCGATACCCTCTACAATGCGAGTGAAATACGGGTAGATAAAGTCAAACATTACTTACTGTTCTGCTCCAGTTCTCTCATGTTTTCAGGTGGGATCTTGAGCTTGTCCACATGGTCACGTAGCACACTGGCCCACTTCTGCAGCGACTCCATAATGGTCCAGGGCCGTGACATATCCGCAACAAACACGGCTAGACAGTCAGGTAGTGACTGAGCTGAAACGGCAAACTTAAGTAGGCCTTTGTGGTATAGGTCTCCATCCAGGATCCACACATTACAGCGAGTAAGATCTGCAAAGGAAAACACAAGCAATGCATTTATTGTTTATAACTACTGATATTTTGTAAAATCTACTGCTGTAATACAACCACAGAAAGGCCACAGCAGGTAAACTCACCATCTCTGTCCTCATCATGGACATTTAAGTACAGATACTCCAGTCCCCTCCCTCGCTTGTTGTGATCAGTTCCTTGAAGTTTGGCCACAAGTGTCGTTTTTCCTGATCCATCCTCACCTGTAAGATATCTGAATCATCAGCTTACATGTGACTTTATTCATTATTATTAGTAGCACTTGTAATATTGTTTTATACATATAATTGTGGATATTTTTAAATAATAATGGATATAATGCACCAATAAATTATCACCTAAACTTACTGCATATAAAATAATAAAACAATACATGTCTAGACTTAGAATTTTTCCACCTCCAAAAATGTGCACCTCAATGCACATTTTTCTTATGACTGTCAGAGGCTGCACAAAAATCTGTCTGGTCAACAGCAGTATTTCTCACATTTATGAAAGACCAGCCCACATAAGTATGTCCCCACCCGAGAAGACTTCTGTGTATTTTGTGTTTAATATGTCTTCCTTTCAAGTATGTGGGAAGAAACACAGCTGAAGGTGCATATTGTCTTTTAAAAAGTCTGAAGTCTGAACGTGCAATCATTAGCTTTTGTCAGTTCAGTGTGGTTTTTGCAGTTTGCTGGCCCTCCACTCCCCTCGGGGGGGGGGCATCACAGATACACTGCAGTGCACAAGCATTAACTTTCACACGTGTGACCATCAGCAACACTTACCAAACACCAGGATATTTTTTCCTGATGGCAACTTTGAATTCGATCTAGTGGAGACTTCACTCAGTATTGAGGACCTACAAGAAAATAACAAAGACACACACAGAGAGAGTAAAAACACAGACAGATGCCTGTTAGACAGTGAAGTGGCACACTGACAGCTCCCTATCTCAAAACACCAGCTTCTACCAAACACGCCAACTTAATGTCCAGCCATCGTTGTTTAACCCACAGATCATTTCACCGCTTCTGCTAACAGTCGGTGCACCGATGTGTCCGCGACAACACGCACAGAGAGAGACAGGAAATGATAAGTCATCTCCACTGACCGGCACGTCCGACAAATAAAAACGCCACGGATCTGAATCTATGAAAGCTGACGAGCTGAAGCCCCGAAACCAGTGCGAGTCCGCGTTGATACGCGTTGATTACAGGCAGCGTTCATGTCTCCGTGGTTTTATCTGAACGTCAACGTCCCTGTTAGCCCGCCAGCTATCAGCCACTATGAATGGCTCACTGACACTTGAGTCGCTAATTCAACATTAAAACATTCCTCGTAATAGTAAAAAATAAAAAAAACACGGTTGACTGCAATGTAGATAATCAGCGGCGGTAACCAGGACCGCCCGGACTCAGTCGGTGCTAATGTCGGCGCTAGCCGGGCCGGTGTGTGATTGTGAGCGACCGGCGGTGACAAAGCAGAACCGTCACGGTTGTGTGTGTTTTTTTTTTTTTTTTCCCGACAGGAGGCCACGACGGGCCGCGGGGTCGTCGAAACGAGAAGAGCGAGAACTTGCCAAAGGTTTTGTCCTTCTTCCTCCTCGTTGTTATTGTCGCCTGCCCCAGCTGCGCCCGGGAGCTGTTTCTCCAGAACGGGAGCCATCTTCTCTCTCTCTCTCTCTGCAACCACAAAGGCGAGGCCCTGGCTGCTTCTTGGGGCTCCAGCAAGCGCCGCCTCCCTCCCGAGCGGCCGAGGGTGCGTTGCTTTCGCTCACCGCCGCGCCGCGCCGGGGACCCTGCGCGGAGTGAAGCGGCTATAAAGTGTCGTTGTTGATTACCTCAGCGGTTATTATGAGGGTAAAAAAAAAACAAAAAAAAAAACGTATTGTGTGTACACAGTGTGATAGTGAGACGTGAAAAAGAGGAGTTGACACAGGTAGACTGTACTCGTGGTGCACACCATGCAGCTGTAGTTACTTCTGGCCGCATCCCAAACAGTGATGTCATGGCCGATTCTTTTTTTTTTTTTCTTTAACAGCTGATCGGGAACACTGTGTGATATCAACTCCACAAGTCCAACATCCCTGACACTTTCAGCCCACAGTATTTGCAGTTTTGTGCGATTCAGTGCGGATTTAACCTTTTAATTCTTGAACTTTTTTTTTTTTTTTTTTTTACATTTTACCAACCAAAATCCCTGCTGGGTCAAGATGGGTCAATGTGTGTGTGTGTCAAATGTAGCCAGTGAATTCAGGGATCATTTTGAGCTCTCTGAAAGCACTCCTTCTGCTAGTCTTCTCTACACGCACAGAAAAGGCAAGACAGTGGGCATTGGTTCGTGGTTGCCCAGCAGTCTAATAAACACAAAGCATGAAGGTATCCATAGATACAGCTGAACACACTTCACTGATTCAAGAACTGCTTTCTGTTCAAGGAAGCTGAATTTGCAGAAAGTCATTTATATGGGGTCAAGACTGCTTATGGCAGTATCGCGTTCATTGTACACACTGTGAAATTGGTTTGGTGTCCTTGCAGCACAATATGTATTGTCCTAGTTTGGCAGGGTGTTAGGTGGCTAATACCTTTTATTCAAATGTGTTGCAAGGACAAAGAGTGTGTGAACCAGCCCTGAACTTCCTACAGCAATCGCTCTATTGTCACCATTATATTTTAGATGAAGTCACCTGAGGCATTATTAATGGTGGTTTCATTATAAATAAACAGTTCCTTGGACTAAGATGAGTCTAAGAAATCTAAAGTGAACCAAGTCATTTGGAGGCCATCATGCAGTTTGTCATAAATCCAATCCAATCTTCAGCATCCCAGAAGAAGTCTTAGCTGACTTATCAACAGAATTGTGATACATGAACACGTATGGCCATGACATGCAAATAAATCCAGCAAAAAACACAGTAACAGGAGAGGGGACCAAACTTTGTGTCTGTCACACAATCTTCTCATTAGTAAACTTTAAAGGGCAAGACAGTCCAGCAAATGTATGGTTATTTAATGCCAATTATATCAACCACAGCTTTAAGTTTTTTCTTATAATAAAATGTGCTTCCTTTGCAAAGTCAAACAAGACATGAATAAAAAATGGGAGATTATGGGTCAAATAAGATTTTTCCATCACTAACTTATTAAGCACATGTTAATTGGAAAATTAATAATATCTTTAAACTTTACCAGTACAGAAATTGTCTTTAACAAAAGTGCCATGTCATGTCAAGCCTTAGTGACTGACCAGCACAGCTACTTTAAGTGGAAAAGTAAAAAATATATATATAAATATATACAGTACTTAAACTTCATTTGAACCCTTCAGCTCATTATGAATATTGAATATTGTTTTATATTATTTTTCATTCAAATATTTTCACCCTGTTGTGAAATATTAAGTCTCCAGTAGAGGGTACTGTACTGCAAAGGCTGATATTGGGCCTGTTTAAACTGGCATCATATTTGTGAAGCAAGCCGGTTACTTGAGATTTTTTATGGCATTTATTTATTTTGCAATCTGACAGATCAAATTATATAAACATTAAATTCCGAAATCTATTTTGAGATAGATACTAATCAGGTCAAAGTTACCAGTGGATTTGAGTTGATTTGTGCAGGGGTCATTCTTCTGTAACTATGCTCTTGACACTGCAGCATTTTCAGTTGGTGAACTGCCTCTGAATTAATAAAGCACAGACAAACTGAGCCAGACAGCACTAGGCTATATCCTCAAAATCATCCATTCCAGGCCACACTAGGGCCATTTCACAAATGTTGTCTTTATTGAATGACTTTGGGAGACTGACTGTAATTTCTGAAGAGAACATATATCAAGCTCAAACATTCTTTAGGTCATTCATGTATTCTTGAAATATATTAACCTATCCAGAGCACTGGGAAAACCTCCACACAAGCCCAGTGGTTTTTCAGGCACATTCCTGCACACACTCTACCAGTGGAGAGCTGTTGGCCCTTGGCATGTTGTAGCACCCAACGCCTGTTTCTTCATTTATTCAACCTCTTCAGTCTTTGTGTCAGTCTAGGTCATGGACCAGGACTTGAAGACAGATGAGTTTTGGACATTTACATGATAACTCTGGGGTTTCCAATGCCTCCCTATATGCCTGTGAGACCTCTTTCTATGTGGAGCAGCATGGTTGACTTGGATGGTGGTTATACTCCTGGGAATGCATTCCAGAGCTTTTGCATCATGTGAAACTCAGCCTCTGCTGCTCCTTTGTCACTGTTTAGCTCTGCTGCCAGCAGGGAAAACAAACAAGATTGATCTTATTTTCTTGTTTTCTTTAACAGAACTTTGTGGCATCTGGAAAGCAGAGAAAATGGATAGCAGAGCATTTCATACATCTCATCATTAATTTCATCAACTTACAATTTTGATATTCCTGTGACAGTCACAGTTGTTCTTTTTAAAAAATATATATATATTTTCGCAATTCCCTCTACTGTTTTTTTTTTTGTTGTTGGCAATATACACTGAATGATTCAAACCTACACAGTTTTATTGTATATCTCACAAATGTACAATGTAACTAGTTATTTGCATAAAACATTGCATAAAACACTACATACAACCCAAATTATGTAATTGTTACATCTAAATTGTTTATCTTTCTTATCTTATTGCCCAACAAGGTTTCTCCACAGATGCTGTGTTCTTGAGCTCTTGTAACAGGAGAGGGTGCTGTCTCCTCAATAATACTGTCTGTTTGGTATCAACTCATGAACTCATTAAAACATGAGTGATAAATGTATTTATTTAAAAATCCCTACATGGGAAAAACATAAGAGGGGGAAGACAAGAAAAGAAAAGTAACTATCAAAACTATTGGGATCACATCCAGCAGAGGACATGTATTACAAATTCTCTCTGAGTTAAGATTTGTTATGTTAAATTAAAGTATCTAATAATGGGCCTGTTGGTTTTTTTTTTATTTTTTCATGGTGACATTCACAGAGATTTCTTGCTTTAATGCCCAATGAGTGCATACATATATTGTACCTATAGAAAACTCCGTCAAAATAACCCTGAAGCCTTAACCAGAACAAAATAACCCGTTTGGCAGCTTTCCAAAGGCATTTCTTATTAAATACCAGGTTGGTGGGTTTTGTGTGATGTAATCAGATCGTCACTCCAATTGTTGGGTAGTTTCTATGTCTTTCTTCCGGTTTCACAGAGAGAAAATGTCACCAAAAAATGTGTTTGTGTGAACACAAACATATTTCTTTTCACAGGAAGGCTCTGCAAGGAAACAAGTGGGCTGAGAGATATGAGCCTTTTTAGCCTCAAAGAAAATTATATTCTGGCAGTTTAAATTAGATTACAGGAGGTGATTCATTGCTGGTATAGCTGGAATAGGTCAAATAGTTGAAGTAGACAACATGTTCACCTGGAAGGATCAGTTTTTTTATTAAGTTTCACCGGGACCAACCTTGTGTCATTAACACATGGAAGGCAAATAGCAAAGAGGCGCAGTGCATCACAAAACCCTGCAATGGTTAGAGTGAACTGGTCCTCTTTATATCCACAACAGGAACAATATAACCTCATAATTATTTAAAGCCATGCAACAGCACATAAATACTTCACACAGCCTGTTCCTGTATATTTACAATGTCACATGATCAAGACGACCAGTCTGATATATGGACATCAGTATTTAACTGTCGTCCATATATCAACAGTTAACCGCAGCTCCAGAATAAATCACATTATGCAATCATGTAGATTCAATTTAGCACTATAAAACTAAATAAAATGTATTTGCCTTTTAATTTACTCAGAATGCCTTTTAACTTGATGATTACTATGCATGATGCCATTGTTGTATCTGTATCTGGGGGGGCTTACACGATCAACTATGGCGTTACATTTCGGCAGAGCAAGAGCATAGGAGAAAATTTGCATTTCACAAAGGTAGGTAAGTGCCAGTCCGCCCATAATCACCCTCAGTCCCAAGATGTATTTATACAAGAGAGAAATGTGCACTGGAGTGGGTGTGTGCGGGAGAGGAGGGGTTAAAGATTGGGAGGGTATAGATTGCAGTCGGAGCAGTAGTGGGGAAGGCTGGATTGTGATAGCGACAGATGTCTGGAGAACTGTGAGGGGGCACTCCTCAGTTCCACCACAGTCCCACACCGCACCTCGGAGAGCAGGGGCGGAATCTGCAGCTGTCACTCCAAAGGTTTACCTCCATTATCGCATCCAGCCCCGGGAAAGAAGCCCGAGTGATCACTCTCTGGAAACACAGGTTGGTCACATCAGAGCATTGTTTTATTGGGTTTTTTTTTTTTTTTTTTTTTAATTTTTTTATGTTTTGCCATTTCTCTTTTTTTTTTTTTTTTTTTTTTTTTTTGCAACGTGTCGAGGATGTATGTTCCGTAGGGAAAAAGAACAAAAAGAAGTGAGCAAGAAAGAAAGATGCCCATGAGCTGCAGTTTACCCATTGTTCTCTCTCTCTCTCCCTCTCTCTCTCTCCCTCCTTCTCTCTCTCTCTCTCTCTGCCTTTCTCCTATTATGCAAATGTGTACATCTCAAGGCTGGCTAAATAAAGGCAGGATTTTCTTTTTTTTCTTTTTTTTCTTTTTTTTTTCTTATGCTCTCGGCGGTCGAAATCGATGCAGCGCGTCTTCTCGGGCAGCAGCGCTGCTTTTTAAGCAGGCCGGACGATAAAAAAAAAAAAAAAAAAAAAAAACCCTCCTAGAATAAAGAAAGCGCAAAACAAAGTTAGGAAGTTGCGCTACTCATTGGGTATCAGCACGTTATTGGGGTGAATTTTTGCTTTCCCTTTTTTTTTTTTCGCGTGCGAGTACGACGCTTTCAAATGCTCGGGAACAAAAAGGGTGAGAGCAGCTGAGACAAGCAGCGGTGGGTGGGTTGAAATGGGGGGTGGAGACCCCTCTGCAGCCTTTATCACTCAAGTGTTCATGGCCAGTGTATGGTGTAATCCCCCTGTAGAGGAGCCTAGGTCTAAACCCTGCACTATAGTACTGCCCAGCATCAGCCTTTGGTGCCAATTTAGCCCAACCCTTTACTTTTGTCAGTGAGTAGCTGCTGGTGAGGAATCCCCATCCTTTGTTACCAGCCGGCACATGCTGCCCTACCTTCGCCTGTCTCCTTTATCTTTTCAACACGCCTGCAGAGCTCTGTGTCCACTGTGCCGTTGGCTTTCCTTTTCGCTCAGAAATTTGGCTTGAAAAAGGTGCGCAAATCCACAATGATTTGAGGTCAAAATGTGAGGTTTGGTCCTCAAACTGTAACCCACAGTCCTGCTTTGTCTGATTTGGAGGCCGAAAGACACCAGGAGGGTTTATACGAAAAAGAAGCAAATAAGAGATCAACCACATAAAAAATAAAGTATAATTAGTTAGGTCAAATAGCAGGATTAGGCTGGCGTTGCTGTAAAAGCAAATTAAAAGCTCATTACACTGTAAATTGGCGTAAGTGATGTGCTGCCTATCCCATTATGGCGTGTGGCGCATCCTGTCTTGATTGCTCTGTTGTAGCACTATGGACAGTTCCCAGTTCATACCCACATTCTGCCCTGCAGGGTAAAAGCCCTGCTTGGGGTATTTGTGACATAATAATAAATAAATAAAACAACATGTTGTATAATATGTCCAGCTTTGGTTAGAGAAGTATATGTCAAACTGAAATAGGCCTATCAAATGATTAGTCTTTGGCAATTAAAATTAAAATAAACCTGTAATCTGTATTCTGCTGAACAATGGCATTTGTACATATTGTTTTTTTTAGGGTCAGCTGAAACATAATCAGTTAGATAAAGTTGAACTTCCAGTTCTCTGTTCTGTCACTGAAGGGAAGTTACATTATGTTGCAATCAGGAACTCTTTTTCTACAGCCACAACAGTGTTGTGACATTAACACAAATAACCACATGTCAGTAGTACATGTTTGCTTCATTCACATTCATTAAAATATCGTTGTGGTTTTACAATGATCTGCAGTTCAGCCAGAAAATCCACTTTTGTAATTTGTATCTGAATGAACTGCAGGCTCTGGATTGCCTCTATCTATGTGTTGTGAGACTCACGTACTTTGTAGCTTGTCATGCTGAGAGAGAAATAGTTGTACATCTACATCATACTGTAGATGTTCAACTCAGAGTTGTGGGCTCATTTGGCACTGAGCCTTACCCAACATTCCTGAAAGAGTAGAGAGTCTGCAGAGTTGTCTGATCTCAGCAAGGTTCCCATGCATTTACATTTGCTTTCCAGCCAAACTGTGGTTGGCAGGGAGCACTTTCCTAATTGAACTTCTAGACAATAGACTTCTCTCCATTCTCCTTTCTGATTGAACACTGTTTTACATTTGAACGAACTAAGTTTACAAAGGTTTGACAAATCACATGCCTAATGTTCACATGCAGTGTCTAAAATTGAACTACCTAAAATAACTACATAAGTAAACATACACAAATTAAAAGTATCACCTCTGTGTTTAAATAACACAGTGGTTCAGTGGTTTGCACTGTTGCCTCCCAACAAGAAGATCCTGGGTTTGAACTCACCAGTTCTTGTTGGCATGGGTTTTGTCCCCATAAATTCCCTCAAGGAATGAATATGTTTGTCTATGTCTTGAAGATAAACTATGTATGTATGTACGTATGTCTGTGTATGTATATATATATACATATAATCCTGATCTCTGATATTAAAAGACACCTTCATCCACTTTTCATAGGAGACACCATGGGAGGCAAAGTGAGCAAGAAGAGGAAGGGATATGATGTGAGCGACCCCAAAGAGACGAAGGATGAGATCACAGTGACAGCTGCAAGTGCAGAGGTGTCTGCTAAAGTGGAGGCTGGAGCCACACCCACAGAAGTTAAGTTGACAGCTGGGGCAAACAATGGGGTAGAGGAAGCTGTGGGGTCAGCTGTGGCTGCAGTAACTGAAACTGAAGAGCCAAAATCTGCACCTCCAGAGGAACCAGCTCCTGCGGCTCCAGAGAAGGCGGCTCCAGTAGAGGAATCAGCTCCTGCAGCTCCAGAGAAGGCGGCTTCAGTAGAGGAACCTGCTCCTGCGGCTCCAGAGAAGGCGGCTCCAGTAGAGGAACCTGCTCCTGCAGCTCCAGTAGAGGAACCAGTTGCAGCAGCAGTGGAGGTAGCTCCAGTAGAAGAACCAGCTCCTGCAGCTCCAGAGAAGGTGGCTCCAGTAGAGGAGCCTGCTCCTGCAGCTCCAGTAGAGGAACCAGTTGCAGCAGCAGAGAAGGCAGCTCCAGTAGAGGAACCAGTTGCAGCAGCAGTGGAGGTAGCTGCAGTAGAGGAACCAGTCGCAGCAGCAGTGGAGGTAGCTGCAGTAGAGGAACCAGCTCCTGCAGCTCCAGAGAAGGCAGCTCCAGTAGCAGAAGAACCAGCTGCAGCAGCAGAGGAATCTGTTCCAGCAGAAAATAAACCAGCTCCAGCAGCAGAGGAGACAGTCACAGTAGTAGAGGAACAAGCACCAGTAAAGCTCCCAGAGGCTACAGCAGCAGCAGAGGAACCCTCTGCTCCAGCATCAGAAGAACCTGTGCCAAGTGAGGTTGAGCCAGAGTCTACAGCTGAACCTGAAGCGCTTCCTGTAGAAGAACCTGCTGTAGAATCTGTGCTAGAGCCAGAGGTTGTTCCTGTCATCACAGAGGAAGCACCCAAGGACCAAGAGCCAGAGCCCATCCCAGAGACTGTTACAGAGCCAGAGGTCACTGTGGAGGAGACATTGGTGCCCGCAGCTGTCCCTGAACCTGAGCCAGTGGCTGAGCCAGCTGCAGAGCCCGTGCTGGAGCAAGCCGCAGAACCAGAGCAAACCCACGAGCTAGTGCCAGATGTGGCAGCAGAGCCAGAGGAACAACCAGAACCACAACCCGAACCAGGGAAAGATCCAGAGCCTGAGCTTGAACAATCACCAGAGCCAACAGAGCAAGTACTAGAAGCTGATGGAGTAGAATCTGCAGCAGAGGAACAAACAGAAGTAGTTGAACCAGAACCAGTTGTAGCCAAATCTGACATTACTGAACATGAGACTGTGGGAGCAGAAGCAAAAGCACCCGAGGTCTTGGAGACTGCAGCAGAGGAGCCCCCCACTAAATATCAGCCTGTAGAAGAGGAATCTGTTGCAACAGAAGCCGCCAGCACTGAGGAAGCAGCTGAGCCAGAAGCAGCAGAACCTGTCCCTGAGATTGTCATCTCAGAGTCTGTCTCTGCCAGCGAAATAACTGCTGAGTCTGAAGAAGTAGCTGAAGCCTCTGCGGAAGCTGTGCCTTGTCCAGAGCCTGAGGTAGAAAGCAAGATGGAAAATGGAAATTTAGTGAGCCCTTCTGTTACAGAGGATGTGGCCCAAGTAGATGCACCTCCAGCTGTGAATGGAGAGTGCACAGATTCCGCTGCTACTACTGTCGCACAGACAGAGGAATGTGTTAATGGTAATGAAAAGCCAGAGGAGACACCTATCGAGGAGCAGAATGACTTTGAACTGAAAAAGGACGTGAGCCTGAGTGGGGATGTCCAGGAAGTTCCAGATGCAGTCTCTGACATGGTGGAGGGTCTGAGCACTGAGGTCACCCCAGCAGTCTGAAAAGAAGCCATCTTTCAAATAAATGTGAATTCAATTTAATCCTCCGATGGTGGAGAAAGCCATCAAGGTATCACAAACACAGCTAGGCTTTCTGGAATGCTGTAACCAAGGCAATGTCTATAGTGGTAACTCAGGCAAAAGGATGTTTTCTTTTGAGTAACCAAAAATGAAATGCAACCACTTGAGGATAGAAAGAGAGAGAGAAAGACAAACAGACAGACATCGGGGGAGATAGGACGTGAGATGAAAGTGCAGAGAGGAGACTTGAGTTTAGAATTTGAGGGTGAATGCAGACAGACAGTGAAACTGGACAGCAGAGCAAAAATACTAAACAGTGAATATGATATTAATGAATTAAATGAATAAATCTGTCTTTGTGTGTGAGCCTGATGAATATTACAAAGTGGTTTATTGAAACAGCCTTCATTATTAGTATGTTACCTGATTTAGAATGTCATACATCCTTTCTATTACTATATGCAAAGATATGACTTAAATGTTTTGGCCTTTTATAATAATGGTACCTGTGAGGATTGTTCATTTTAAATTGATTGTATGGAATAGAGAATAAAAAGAGATTGTTATAGTCTACATTGATCATCTTGTCTTTTCATGCATTCTGCAATTGTATGAGGCACTGGGTGAATAGAAAAATGTATTGTACTTTAAGCTATGGATCAGACTTTCTTATTAATTAATCAGTAAATCTTAACTAATTTCAAACCATACAATCCAAAGAAATGTTGTTCCTATAGTTGCAAGAGAGGCAGAGCAACATTATTTACAGAACATTTAGGCTCTGTTAATTTCAAATCCACTTGTTGACAGCCTCTGCCACTATCATCTCATATCAGGTCAGAGTTTGACTGAGTATTCATATCTATGAAGAGCATTGTCCCTTAGGTCATTGGCCACCTTACAAATATTTTAGTTCACTGAACACGGCTGCCTATTGAAAGCAGCCTAGATATCATGATAAGGCAAACAAAGTAATTTTACTGTACCCAGAGAAATCAATCTGAGGTTCCTCACCTCTTTCTCTCTCACATCACCATGCCTATCTTTGAAGCTCTATGCCATAGCAGCACAGCCAGCCAACATTTCACAGATCCATACCGACTAAGGGGAACTAAAGGGGGGAGGGGCAGGAATGCTTGCAGGAGGCAGAGAAAAGGAAGAAGGGGGAGGAGAGGGGGGTTCTGGGATAAAAGCAAGTGCTATGATGCTGCACAGAGGAAATGAAGATGTCACAATAAGATACTCTCTCTTCTGGCAACAGACATTTTTAGAATATTTCACAGAAAATAGACAAGCAACAATGGGGATGAGTGTAGCTGAGTGGTAATTGGCAGGGATAAACATGTTTTGACACCTATCCTGATGCCTCCTTGTAGAATGCTGCCACGCCTGCTGCCTCACACTAATGCCAGAGACTAGAGGGTCTTTGCCATACAGGTGCTAACGCACATACATTAACAAGTGGGAGTAAAATGATATTTGTGTTTCTGTGCGTCTCTCTCTCTCTCTGTACATATATAGACAGTGGGGAGGTGGGTGGGTGAGTGTGTGTGAGTGTGAGTGTATGTGTGTGTGTGTGTGTGTGTGTGCGTGTGTGTGTGTGTGAATGTGCATGTGGAGGGTGGGCCTTGGTAGAGTATGGTCATCCAACCTCGAAATAACTACTGGACCGTGGATCAGAGCATAAGAGGAGATCTGATAGTGAAAACAGTAACCTCACATAGAAGTAGCTCCATAATGGCACCATCCACATACCTGCTCGCTCTTCGGTTTCTTAAAAAAAATACTCCAGCACTGCACATTTATGAAAGGAATGTTGTGGAGAGGGGTTGAGGGCCGGGGGGATGAAGTCGCTGGCATGTTTTTCATCTTTCTTGCTGAACAGATTTGTCAAAATGTCTTACTTTGTATGCATGTCGGTTGCGACCATAGGTTGCTGGTTTGTATTTTATAAAAAAAGAAAATCAGTTCCTATAATGATGACAGCACACAATGCTTCAGTTAGACAAATTCAATATAAATGGCAAAGTGTTACACTTAAATACAGTATATGCCATCTTTATCAACAACCACATTGGAGCAAGCTTTTAAATGGTTAATAGGTTAAACTTACAGGTCACCACTGTTTATAGAACTGTGGCAGCCACATGACCTGCTAACCTTAAATGAACAAGAGATGTCCAAGGGTAGCACAGTAAAAAAAAATTTAAAAAAATGGAGACCCATCAAATCAAGCAGAGTAGTAATTGTAGTTGCAGTACTGGTAGGAACTTCACGATGAACTATTAACTTTAACCAAAGAAATGTATTGCTACAGCTATTTATTCTTGCCAAATTTGCATTAAAATACTTAAGTCGTATATAGGAGGATCATCATTTACACATTTCCGTTTCACTTTCCTTCACTTTCTTTCCCTTTTATGTGTGTGTTGGTGTGGGAGAACAGGGTCCTTGTCTTTCACATCATGATTTAAACACTGCCTTAAAGTTGCATAGTTGTGAAAGGCCAGCTGCACTGCCTGGTTACCCTAACACTATGTGCTCTATATGCAAGCTCCTGCACAAAGCTCAGACTGTGTTCCAGCTTCTTTTTTTCCTGTGTGAAGACTAGCCTGCAGGCTTTAGCTATCCCCGAATGATGCCTCTGAGAACCAAAAGGAAAAAGAAAACGTGAACTAAATCCAAAGGCCATATTATGAGGATTCATGAGGCTCTGACCTGCTAGGTCAAGTTTTCAAGTTTCTTTTCCTTTTGGGTAGAGTATGGTAGCCATAGATGTAGAATTCACCGTTGATGTTTTTTCAACAAACTCATCCAAATACTCTTGGTACTTTAATGGTTGATTCATTGTTAATGTGTAAGTTTGTGCATGAATGAGAAGTAGAAGGGGGGAAGGGGGAAGATCAACATTAACCAATTACATGTTTACACAATATCTTCAAGGAATTAAAAACAGTTCATTATTGATTATTTGAAGCCCTTAAAAACTTGGCTTCAAATCTTAAGTATTTCTCTATTGCTTTGTCCAAAATGTATGCACTATGTAGTGCCCTCAGAATGAAACTGAAACAAAAAAGAAGTATCTATGGCATGAGCTCTTTTCCCAATCCCACTATGCAATGCTTTACATTTCATAGATGCATAAACTACCATTGTGCAACTCTACAGCTGCCAGCGATCACAAAATGATAATAATTAGTAAGTGTCCGAAATCTCTATTTACAGTCTACTTCTGAGTAAAGTTTTGAGTGTCTGTTATATATGGAATTAGGAATCAAAGTTAAAGTTCAGGAAGAAAACACCCTTGGTTATTAAGAGTTTAAGACTCAAAAATTCTGCGTCATCAGGACCGCTGACAGTAGCCTGGCAACATAGGCACACATTCCCTTTCTAAAGAGCTGTTAAAGAGCATATTAAACAACTCTAGTGCTCTGGGTGCTTCTGGGAAGGCATCTTTTAGTTTCGTCTTGGTTATTACTGAGATAGCAAACAAGTAGGATGGGAGTCTGTAAGGGAAGACTGCTCAGACTTCTGAAATGCTTTCTAATATAAGAAATACTCTTTCCCTCACTCCATCCTCTCAACTGGCTGAGTAAATAATAAGGGTCAGGGGGTCAAATTACAGCAACAGCTGATCACTATTTATTATTCAAGCAAGAGGGTGTCAGAGCAGAAGTACAGACAGGAAAACATGCACAATACATGGCCAAAAACAAACAACTCACTCTTCTCTTCCTACTTTCTCTCTCTCTCTCACACACACACACACACACACACACACACACACACACACTGATGTTTAATGCTTTTACTATGATAGCTGAACAGAGTCTTCCTCTCTTTCCCTTTATGTTCTCTAAAATAGTTAGTCAGGAGATACACTAAGTATGTCACTGAAAGACCACAGTGTTTTTTAAAGATTCATCTCCTGGTTCAAACTGTGCATACAGAAGCAAACCATGATTTTTGTATTTTTTTGTCATCTCTCTCTCTCTCTCAGGGTCCGTCTTGCACACATTATCAGCATTACTGTCTCCTCTCCCTTCGCCTCTGGACCTGTAAATCTTTTTAGCCTCTTTATCGCTCTCTCTCTTGTTCTAGCTGTGGTTCACCCTCCCACCCCCGAATCCATCCATCTGGACATGTGCACTAATGCTGTCATTGTATCAGGGCGAGCAGAAGCCTTTTAGACAGAGCTCGTGGTGGTAAGAATCAATATTGATCCATAGGGTTAGTCTAATGGACGCTGAGAGTAGCAGTGATTCCCCTTTGTCTGCTCAAAGATCCCATCACCCTCAACTCCTCACACATGCGCACTCTCTCTCTCTCAACCACACACATACACATCTACACACACAAAGACACTGCTTTCTATTCTGCTACACTTTGCTGATGCAGCTGCTGTGCTGAGTGAGCACTTTACAGCTGCCCATTTTGTGTGTGTGTGTGTGTGAGGGGTAAATGTAAAGATAAGTATGTAACTATGTAAACAGTATCTACAAAAACATATAAGGGCCTGCGGATTCTCAGCCATACCTATATGTATTTCTCAATATCAAGCATCCTAGGCTATTAAGACACAACCAGAAGTTTCAGGGCCACACACACACGTAGACAGACACACACCTAATTCAGTGTCTAAACTAAAAGTAGCACAAAAACTTCAAAAAAATCCATTTAGGTTTTGACATCACAAAATAAGGCAGATAGCATTGTGGATGCCATCTCAATTTTCATCTTGGCTCAACACCTGCTGAGACTTGCAGTGCCCAGTTGTATCAGCAACTATTCAATGTCACACTGTTTGCTTGGTGGCACCAAAATGAAAGTTGAGACAGCATCCACAACTGCAACATCCATAATTCTTTGAAATTCAGACTCAATAGATCTTTTTCACAGCAGACCTTTTGACTTGTCATAGTATGATCCCGAACATGAAATTTAAAACAAGATCAAATAATTTAAACCTATACAACTAATCAAACAGCAGGGTTTTGTATAAGTTGCAGTCTTTAGATGTTTCGCCTGCTTACACCAGAATAAAGTGCGTTGTGATAGTCAAGTCTGGAAAACATAAAAGTATGAATTACCCTTTCTAGATCTGCAAGTGAGAGGAATGACCTAACCCTGGCTAAATGTCTCAGTTAAACAAAGCAGGACTGCCCCACTATGGTCACCTGAGCATCATAAGACCATTCTGAGTCAAAAATAACACCTAGGTTATTGGCCTCTTTTTTAAACATTATTAGATAAGGCACCCTTTCTAGCATTACTGCTAGTGCTGTGGCTAGAAGAGGTTATTGTTATTATTTTTGATTTGGAGTCATTCAACTGCAGGAAATATTTAGACATCCAATTTCAGCAAGACAGGACATAATTAAGAACACATCGGTGGTGCCAGGCATTATCGGGACATACAGTTGTGTATCATCTGCATAGCAATGGAAATCAATATTTCATCTACACATGATTTACCCCAGGTGCAGCATGTATACAGTAAATGAAAGGGGACCCATAATAGATCCTTGTGGGACCCCACAAACTAGAAAAGCACTTTAACGGGAGACCCTTTAAAATATGAAATACTAAATTTGTACTGCTAAATTGTACTAATGAATCTTAAATACAGGGATTTATTACATATATGACGTGACAATAATGTGTTATCAGTGCTCTTTTGAAACCATCTTCACAGTAAAGAAACAATAATCTACATACAAAGTTTCACAATTAACACACACCTGTTATCTCAGCTTAGTCGATGAAAGAGAGGTTGCTTACGGGGAGCGCATAAGCACAGTGTGTGTTTTAGATTAGGAATGGAAACTCACTCTGTGTGCAGTCACCTTAATCAAGCCTCCGGGCCTGTGAATTCCAAGGCAACATGCAGTGAGAAGTTCATTCCTCTCTTTGACTTCTTTAGCCTTCGTCTGGTGTAAGATACACTCCACTGTGTTTGAAATTATACTGAAAGGGTTTTTCTTGAACTCAAGCACTCACCTTAGCCTTGTCATCGTATGTCAATAAAGGAACAATGATTCCACCAAACTTAAAAAAAGCAGAGTACGTTGTACTTTCTTCAAATGTTAAAATATTTTACCTGAAAATGAATGGGGACCATTCAGAAAGTTGGCAGAAACATTCGGAAGGAGAACCCAAAATACTGACTGCTTTTCTATGCCAACAGAGGACAAATAAGAGGAGTGAATTCTTTCATCAGTTTACAATCAAAACAGTCTATATCTTTCAACCAAAAGATGGTTGTAAGATATAGATTATTTTTGCTTTTAGTGACAGCCATAGATACAGGAAACACATACTATTTTTAATCCAAAAATTAAGACTGAAAGCACTTTTAGCTGTTCTATTTTTATTTATAAAAACATGTAGTAATACCGTGTTTGTACCCTTGTAATACAATTCCAGTCGCAAATTGTTTCAGCCCCAGCCACCATGGCTGCAGAGGAGTGTCCGCTGGGGAGAGATGACCTTCACTGTGCCTCTGGTGACAGAGCTAAATCAAAGCTGTTGCTTGTTTAAGACAGCCACTGTACACTGGCTGCATGGCCCCTGGTGAATTATTTATACATGAAATGAAATGACCTCTGGCACTTTGAAGACAACAGGGATAGGGCAAGGACAAAACAGACAGAGTAAAAGGTAGGGGGATGGCAGAGAGGAAGTTGCAGCGACAGGAAGGGTTTTACTGTATGTTTGTACATACAGGAGATTTAAAGTAGGGACGGAAGATAGAACGGATAGAGAAAGAGGGAGTGATAGCTCAGCCCTCGGGAGGAGCCTGCAGGGGTTCATGTTTGAGGTCTTTCACAACCTGTTAGAGCAGCAACTCCCTCTCTGACTCTTTCTCTCCCTCAGTATGTTTGTGTGCTCTTAAATGTCAATCTCTGGGAGGGTCAATGTCACTTTTGCACCTGGAAAGTGAGGATGTTTTTCAAAAGTCATGACATTTCAGCCAGTCCTTACATTTTTACAGGAATGTTTAAACGTTGTAAGTCAAGGTTAAATTATGGGATTTGGTGAAATTAGGGTTAGGTCCTAGGGAATGCATTATCTCAGTGAGGGTCCTCACAAGTATAGAAGCCCATACGTGTGTGTGTGAGCGCGTGTGTGTATTTAACAGCTTGTAAGAGGCAGTAGTGAACTTTGCTAACATCCATCTGAAAGCTATTCAAGCAGGATATTCTGTTATGCAACACAAACACACACACACAGACACAGACCAGTCCTGCATCCTGCACATTCTATTCATATGCAATTCAGCATAAGTGATTAAGGTTGACTGTCAGTGTTTAATCAGTGCAGGAAGTTCATATAGCTCAGTAAAAAGTAAGGTGACGGGTCAGGGCCACGACTTTGCCTTTGGCTCCAGATTCCTGTGTTTGTGTCTCATAAGACTAGTCAGTGTTGACATTTTCTAGTATTTCACCTTGACCATGATCTTTTACTTACCCTAACCATGTGTCTTTAGTTGTTTGTAATATACTGTAATTGTTATTCATGAACATTTTAAGAATAACTGGGGTGGCCTATAGGCCTGGGGGTCAAGGTAAAGATCATGAACTGCAACATCCTTGGTTCGCATCTGGCCGGAGACCTTTGAATGTCATTCACCATCCCTCTAATCTCATTTCCTGTTATACTTTTGCTGTCCAATAAAGGCCTTAAAAAAACTAATTAAACAAAGTTGGCAGTAAACAATTTTTAGATATGAGCAATATAATTGTTCAGCTTGGTACAGCAAAGGAACACATAACCCAGTTAGCATTACATTTACCAACATTTTTACATATTATACTATAACCAGAATCAGCACTGTGTAGAATTAAATCTGATAACCATTGACAGGTTGCAGAATAATTTTCTCCTATCTTTGATTACTCATCCATCAGTTGCTCTATCTGCAAACCTTCTGAATGACAGCTTGGCAGAGCATCTGACATGTGAGTTTGGTTGACATGGTTGATGACAGGTTGAATAGCAATATGTTCACATCTAGCTGGTGTTACCTGGTAGATTCAAATGCTTTAACTAGACCTGACACTGGAATGTGTCACTCTGTTTGGTACCAAATTGGTACCGTGCAGTTGTCAATTCAGCCATCATAGGAGTTTTACAAGTAAAGGATTTGGCAGGTCCCATCATGTTCTAGACAACAAGCCCCAAACGCAACAGAAAGCCAACCATGAAAAGGAGATAATGCAGCAGTGTAGGACATTATTATGGGCCAGTTGACAGGCGACCTGACTGGTATGACAGCTTGTAATGACACATTTCTCTCCAACCCTGACTCACAACACATTCATACACACATACGCACACAAATGTTAGAGGGTTTAAAATACATATTTAGCAATACAGAAAGGTATGGAAATTACACACACGATTTAGGTGTTTCTTGGGTGCAAATGCACCAACCCCAATGCTCTCTCTCTTTGTCTCTGAATAACAATAAGTATAGAGGGTGTTATACACTGTACAGAATGTAAAGCCACCTGAGACAAATGTTACTCTCTACTCCAGTAGAGACTATAGTATATTTGACACTGATGATTGTTCTGTCACAGGTAGATGCAAAAAGTGCTTTTCTTAGCAGCCCACTGGAAATAGCAGCTTAAAGCATCTGTCACCTACAGTCCAGCTGCTGCAGGCACGTGGCTAGCAGTCACAGACCTATATGAACATACCAGCAGGCCTTAAATTGTGGTTACATTCTACCAGACTTTTGCAAAATGCTGTAGTTTTGTTTAATTCATTTGACCAATTTCCTTCAAAGTTCTGACAAATCTCTTACAGGCACTAAAGTGTGTTAACCACAATGCCAAAAACTGCATAAAAGCTGGAGAGAAAGGTTCCAGAAAAGCTCCATAAATGAATTCCAGAAAGGTTAGAGCTGAATTAGGAAAACTTTATGACCGAATATCTTTCAAACTGAATACTCGCATACCCTAATAAACCTGAATATGGTTTCACATCAGTTGTAGAGTATTCCTCGTGTTCCTTTTGTCTTGGCCTGTCAACAGTTGTTTAACTGTGGAGGACTCTAAACTGCTGTGGCAGATCATAATCCCAGCTTTTCACGTCCAGTTATGTCAACACAGAGGGAGAAGGAGAAATGGAGAGAGAGAAAGCAAGATTTTTTTTTCTATTCAAATTAGTAACAAATAAGCATTTACAACCCATTAAAACCACTTACAATTTCTGCATTTTGGGGGAATTACATGTTTTACCACCATAACCATAAACAAGAACATTGCAGACATTTTTGTCTTATAGAACACAATGATCATTTGTAAAATAACACTAGCTCTTCTATCCAGCAAGGCTCCATATGAATTATACCACATTAAGCCAATGCGTTTTCCCACATATGACCATATATACCATTAATTAACTTTTTAATTTGCTAAAGATGAGCATTATGTGTATGGCTCATTTTGTATACGAGACAAAATTCAGCTATGTTTTCAGAATGAGGCGGAAAGGACTCATGAAAAAGGAATCCATCCAGCTTGGATACACAGCAGATACACACATAAACACACCCCACCCCCAACTCACACAACCAAATTGAATTCATGATCTTTTCAGCCTCACATTACTTGGTATAGCTATTATTCAACGTTTTCGATATCAAATTGTGTGTGCACTCATAAAACACTTGTAAGAGTCGTTTTTGGTGCCTGCTTTTGTGCACATGTGTCCATCAAAGAGAAACTGAAGTGAAGGCGGTGGACAAAAGGACTGAGATGGAAAGTGTGGGTTAGAGGAAGGTGGGAGGGGGGTCTTATTGTATTAGAGTAACAAGGACTTCAAACTGGCCCCTCCTTTGGATGCACTAACAGAGAATCACTGGGCGAGTGCCTGGACCTCCTTCTGTCGCTGACCCTCTGCACGCCTCATTAAATCCCCTAACTTTGTCATAGATTCATCCCAACACACACACACATATGCACACATACGTTCATGCACATGCAAACGCACACACACATAATACACACAGTGCCCTGTGCCTCCACCCCCCGTGATGCCCCTGGCCCATGGCATTGCCATATGTCCACCACACAGGCACTGGCAGCTCCTCACTGCTTTGTACTCTCTGCACACACACTTCAGCCTACTGCAACATGTGAGAAAGACCCTGCAGAATGACTGGCAGGCAACTGCTAAACACCCAGGGCCTTTGTGAAAGATGGTGATTCAGTTGATCCCAATGTTGCCTGACAGAAATACTACTCAAATAGTTAATAGATCACATATTCTTTTTGGGTTGGGACATCTAGTGCCTGTTGCTAATTGAACATATTTTGAAAATTGTATCATGAACAAAATAACAGCCCAGTTTTTTATGGCTGATACAACTTTTATAGTTTTAAGCAGGGTTTTTTTCCCCTTAACAACACTTATATGTCAGCTTCACATTTTGTTGGTGCTGTGGAAAGTATATATAAAGTGCTTTGATGTAATCTACATCAAAACTCATGGAATAAAAGATGAGCTCACCTGTCACAATGCCTCTCACCTTTGTTTTACACAGATATGTGTATGAGACATCAATAAACTGCCATATGCGGATTATAAATGCTTGACAAGCCTTTTATGTTGCAGTAATACGTAACCCTCTGTCCCTCACTGAGCTGGTTTCACTGCCCTCTAATGTTACATGCTAGACCTTATGTGCAAGTTATACTCATTGCACTAGTGGGTGCAGCAGGTAATCATTGGACAGTGTTCATTTTCTATCATCTAGGTCATGGCAACCATTGACAAACGTCCAGTAATGTATTTTCTTGTCACTCAGGATCTTAAAGTTACTTTTTCTTTTTTACAGTAACTTCATTCTACTTTAAACCCTGTGATCAGTTGGGGGTTAATGGTTAGAAACCAGGGGTCCGTTGCAAATTGTAGCAGGGTCATATTTCACAAATGACCGTAACATCTCAAATTGCAGATACATTTGAAATGCAAGCATGACTTGGAAGTTGAGGGTTTGTTCTGATAACTAAAAGTGTCTGAATGAACGTGAGAGGAAATTATCTCATGTTGCATATCACAGCTTGTATGTGGAATAGGCCACGTACTTAAAACTCTGAAAAAGTAACTTTATGCAATATGGGTAACTCTATGTTGGCTCAGAAACATTTGATTTTTACTCTATAATAAACCCGTCACATCACTAAGAGAATTTGCTTTGTGAAGTGAGAAGAAAAGATGAGAGAGGACAGAAATAAAGCAAAGGAAAAAAAATAACTCTCAGCTCTATGTTGTCTTTTTTTCACGCAGATAAAATACAGACATATATTAATAAATCCCTCCCATAAATAGTGATAAATACAACATTTTGTAAAATTAGAGGAGATTTTGGAGGGGGAAAGGATGGATCTAAACAAAGAGAGACAACAGAAGGAAACACAGGATTAAGTAAACAAAGAAGATGGGTCGCCCTCCCTTCACTGGGCTGCTCTGTCTTCTGGCAAACCAGCACGGCGAGTGGCTAGAACAGGTAGAGCCAGCAGAGTGACTCAGCACCGGGGCACTGGGACGTGACCCACATCCACCACGGCTGTGCATTTCCGGTGGAGAAGTGTCAGGCAAAGCAGGTCAGGACCCACCATCACTCCAAACTATTACTGACATTCAGAGGCAACGAAGGAACAGCTTCCCTGGCACTACTTAGCAAGAAAGCCAACTCAGCTGATGCTCAAGGGAAAGCAGAGGGAGTGAGGTGGGAGGAAAGCTGCACTGTGTGTGTGTGTGTGTGTGTGTGTGTGTGTGTGTGTGTGTGTGTGTGTGTCTATGCATGCGTGTAACTCTAAAGAGGCAGCCTCCCAGAAAGATTCCCAATAAGTTTCTTTCCAAAACATAACAATGAGTTATCCTTCATAATTTTGCTGTATGGCTACAAGTACAAGCTGCTGACTTTCTCCTGACCTTACTGCATTGCTTATTGAGGCTTAAGGAGAATGATAAGATTACATGCGTGCATGTGCAAAAGAAGTGGGCATGCAGCATTATGTACAGCGTAAATACCTTGTATGTACGTACACTTTAGTTCGCGCTAATATGAGATTACAGCTAATTAACCTCCTTAACTGTTAACAAGATCTTATTGTAGAAAACTCTACAAACAATGTTCCATTATTCAGAGCAGTGGATGCAGCCTGCTGCAGAACATGGAATGTAAAACACTCCTTTGAGATGAGACGTCCTGTGTTTTTTCTTCAAAGCGTGCCTGCAAGATGGGAAGGGGTGAGGAGGGGGAGGGCTGTAGAGGGAGGGTGAGGGCAAGAGAGAGAGGTGGATAGAGGACTCAAGTGGTACTGTTACATGATTATTTCTGGTGTTAAAAACAACTCTCGAAAGAACAGAAGTGGCTCTTTTGAGGACTTCGGTGAGATAGCGACATATTGTCACAATGATAGAGCCAATATGGCACCCTGATCATAATCATTTTAAAGGAATAGTTAAACATTTTGAGAAACACACTAGTTTGTGTTCTTGATACGAGTAAGCTGAGAAGTTGATACCAACTTTCATGTCTGTACGGGATTATGAAGCTACATCAAGCAGCCGGTTGTCTTAGCTTAGCTTAAAGACTGGAAACAGAAGGAGACAGTTAGCCTGGATCTGTCAAAAGGTAACAAAATCTGCCTACCAGCACCTGTAAAATGAGTAATAATCCGTTATTACACGGGAACACGGAGAGCATGGCAGGCCAAAGGTGAAGCAGAGAGCCAGTTCGTAAACTGTGATGGATGTTTACAATGTGTTGCGTCAAAGTCTGTTTCCTCATCGATTTGCGCTTCCCCTTACCTTCACCCGACCCCAACCAGTGATCTCTGTGCCTCTCAGTGCCTAACCATCACCGAACCTAAGACCACAACCACGGAGGTCAGCGGTGCAGGAAACAACATTTGTATGGTAGGGAAACACTACTCGAGAGGGAACAGGCCTCGACACAAAACAACGGACATTTTTGGTAATAATTGTGCTGTTGTTGTTCGCTTTCTCCTCCAAAAAAGTTGGACTGACCTGTGGGTTGTTTGTTTACAACCTGTATGATCATCTAGATGCTCGTCCCTCTTGCCCCATATGATTAGGGTTAGCGTGAGGGTAAGCATTGTCGTCGTGTTTCAAGATCGCAACAATTAACCCGGTGAGTACAATGTTATTACCTGCGGGAATGACGGACAAACCTACAAAAATAGGATCCAAATTGTAATAAACCAGCATTATGATCTAAAGGAATAGTTTCCGGAAATACACTTATTTGCTTTCTTGCAGAGATGCAGGTGAGAAGATTGATACCGCTCTTACATTTGTACAGTAAACATGACGCTACAGCTAGCAGCCAGTCAGCTTAGCTGAGTATAAAGACTGGAAAAAGAAGGAAACAGCCAGCCAGGCTCTGAGAGAAGGTAATAAAACTCGCCGAACCAGAACCTCTAAAGCCCTCTTATTAGCATATTTCTTGTCTTGTTTTTTAATCTAGTTCAACCATGTCTTGACCAGTAGCAGTACATTCCCAGCATATTTCATCAAATGTGCAACCATTACTTACATTCTAGTTCTTGGTTATATTACTGATTTTAGACTGTTCTAAAATGATATTTACACATAAGTTATTTTTCGGCCTTGAGAGGGAAGGAGAAAGAGATGTTGGGGAGATGGAGAGGCTTTGGAAACAAGGTAACTGTTGCATCAGCAGCTCAGATTCACTTGGCAACATGTGTGTGTTTGTGCCTTCGCAACTCTGTATCTGATGTTTTCCTGTGTGACTATCTTTCTGCGTGTTCACAGAGAATTTTTTTGGCTGAATGAAAGTGTTCGTGTGTTTGTGTGTGTCTGCATTAGATAGATGTGATATTCTTACATTCACAAACATCTTCCCCAGCGCTCTGCCAGGCCTCAGTCTCCCAACATGGCAGTGCAACTCCCCACTTGAACCTGATTGCAGCACACACCCCCTGGTGTCTAATGAGAGGATCAGACACTACATATTTGTCAGAATCCCCCCCGTTGGAGTTACTCCCGCCTCTCCCTCTCTCTGCCTCCTCCTCCTCCACTCTTGTCAGGCACACTGCTGCGTTTATGGGTCTCTGTGGTTTAATAGAGTATCTCCTGGCCTGCTGACACATACAAAGCAGAAACATGCTTACACGCGCATATAAACCCTCTAAACCCCTACACACACCCACACATGTGGGCACAAAACACACGCGCACACACAAACCTAGGCTACACACAGCAGAGAAGATATTTATGTTTTGGTTCCAAAAGCCCATGGTGCAGTAAACGGAGGGGCCTCTGTTTCCCTCTCACAAGCTGATTGTTCTCTATAGTCTGTTGTTAGTGTGTATGTGATTGTGTGGTGCGCAGAGAAGGATCTGAGGATGATCAGCCCCATCCTCCCAGTTTGTCGATAAAAGATATAAAGCTGAATCAGAGCTGCCAGTATAATTACAGGCAGGAATCTGAAGAATGCTGTGATCTGAACCGAGCCTGACACCATGTATAGGGCCCCATGCAGCTGATTTACCCACGCCCAGAGTGAGTGTGTGTATGCGTATGTGTGCGGGATTTTGACCTTGGTGTTACGGGTGCAATTTGTTATAAATGAAACCTTTTCCACAGTTTTCCTAACATCAGGTATCATACAATAGGTATGATACTAAAAGGTAGATCACTAACTTTGCCAGACATTGAGCTGATTTTTAGTGGAGTTGTATTACTCTAAAATGCTTTTATTACCCACTTTCCCACTTTCACTACACTCATGAGCTCCAGTTTGTGTATGCATGTGTTTCGGAGGTTTACCATATACAGCCTGGGGTGTGCTGTGCTCTCCTTCATCCAGAACAGAAAGAGGTCATGTCACTTATCTGAGGAATTCACCCTGAACATCTCCTCTTCATAAACACTACCCTGTGGAGCACATCCCTCTCTAACACAGTCTCTTTCTTTGACACACACACACACACACACACACACACACACACACACACACACCCTACTCTCGATGTACAACGTGTCCAACCAATTTGCTTTATGAAGAGTGGAAACCCAAACTATACAAGAGAGTATATAACTAAAACAATGTCCATCATGCAAATCCTACACAGTCTACAAACGCCACCTGGGACTTCCACAAACTGCTCAGATTGCTGACGTAGTTCTCTCAAGAGTCTCTCATGACGTGTTTGTGGCTCTTCTTTCCGAGTTATGAGAAAAACATCAGATCTTAAAGACCAGTTCAAACTTCCTCCTTCTGCCTGACACATCTCTCCTTGTCTCTGGATCCACAGGTCCTGACAATGGTTTGTTGAGGTAAGGACGTTATTTATTTATCTCTACCTGACAAGGGTAGATCTGTATTTGACAAAAGAATAAAACATACATAGACATAGCATCACAGAGAAAGTTTGTCTCCACAATGGAATTCCGGCCGCCTTGTTTTCCGACTGATCTCAGCGATGAGGAGAATGTCAGAGTGCGACGACAGAGATAAGAATGGCACCTGGAGAATGTACTCTGGAGCACGTTCCTGTACTTCTGATGTAAATGATGTGCTAGATATGAGCAAAAATACTCTCACATACAATACTGATTACACAGCCCTGTTAAAGATAGATAAATAGGAAGCTATGAGCATCAGCTGAAAATCTAAAATGTAAATACTTGTGAATTCTTGTTCAACCTGGACCAGGAAGTTGGGAAGACTGCAGATTATTCATTCAAATATTCTGCATACTCTATTACGTGTGGCTGCCTGTGTGTGTCTCGTTTATCTCCTGGGGATATGTACAGTACAGTATGTGCACTGTGCCTGATGACCTATTTTGTGGATACACTGATGTGTGTGTGCCCTGTAAGTGTCCATTTTAGTAAGCATTAGCATTTTAGGTGTAATGTGACACCCAGGCCTCGCAGGGGAGACTGAATCTCTGACCCCATCTGGAGATGCCGACTTCCAGACTCTCTAAAGGCCTCGCTGCTAATGGAACATGAGTCCAGATGAATAGATGTGTACAGACAATAAGGCGATTAGCCGCCCACCCCCACCAACGTCACCGCAAATAAAACAGAGAGGATGGCTTACCAAAATGCGTATAAGGTGGTGTATGACACCAAAAGATATTCCTGGATCAAGGTAAGGTTTAGGGCATAATGTGGTTGAGGTTTGATTTAATTTTTTACTGCAGACATTTTTACTTCTCATAGCAGGAAAAGCCAAAGTGTCCTGAAAGCCATGGCAGTGTGACTGTGAGACAGAATAGCCCCGAAACTGAAGCAGCTGAATGGAATTCAGCCATCAACAATGTATTAAATATACCTATGCTTTTGTTACTGGGAAATGTACAAAATACAGGGCCTATAATCCCAAACTGTTCGACATTTTGAGAGGAGCCAAACTCAGATACATAGTTTTCTGCCTCCTTTCTGTTCAGACACATTCACAATACCAGCGCTGTCTATCAAGATCTTGCAGTCACATTACATCATTATCTCACATGTCCTGTATGTCAGATAGGTTTTTTATTTTACACGCACAGGTGCGCATCACATAAACACTTACGTGGAAGTACTGTTGTTAGGATGTTTACCTTTTGTCCCGGCTGTCTGCATTGTCTGTTTTTGTGTTGTTGTTGTTTTATATACACAGTATAATTATACCAATAGAAATTTGATCACAGACAGGCACATATATTATCTGACAATTCCTGATTTAGATGACTGTCACAAAGTATGAGTTGTTTTCTCAGCTCAGCTACACTTGACTTACAAAGTCTTCAAAAAGCAGAACATTTAGATGGCAATAAGCTGAGAAACCTGGAATTAGTTATGCAGTGTACAGATTTACAACTTTCTAAATCGTTACTGACATCTCCACATGGAGGATTTTGTCAACAATTCCAGCTCAAATGATCTGACCCCACTGTAAGCTGTGAGTTTGTTTTGCTAGGCTGGGAAAGCAGCACCGACACACCCCTTGGTCTCTGTTCCCTGCTTCCTTGTATGTGTGCATGTGTATATATTGCATTGTATACTGTATTTATACTGACAGAGCGGCGGATTGGTCTTCAAATACCTTCCAGTCTTGACACAGGTCATGTTTATATCTCCCCCTCTATCTGTGGATTGGATACCAACTGTCTTATGCGTCTCTGTGTTACATGAACTCATTAACAACACATCTGGAAAGCATATAACCATTAAGGCCTGGCAGCTAGGACAGCTCCACCCTCACAGACTCTGGCTGGCTTAAACTACACTGCTGTTAAATGTACAGCACATATTAGAGAGCCCATAGACCACTTGTAACAAGATGCAATGTACATAACAGGAAGACATATCATTGTTTATCAATTGCACATATACAGTGGTACTAATTTATTATTTCTAAATACTAATCTAGTACTTAAATTCTCACTCACTCAATAGTTTGTACGTTTTATCATTTGTATGGTTTTATTGTAGATCGTTTTATAGTCTTAAGCATCGTCCTTTACATCTTGGTGACAAGGAGACCAAACTATTGCTGTTGCATCGTTCATGTCTTTCCTTTCTTTCAACAATGGTCTGTATGTATTGTACATTCCTTAGTCACAGCTCCATCTGTTTGTAGGAAGAATGGAGAGGCCCTCAGCAGACCCCTGAGAGGTTTAAAGTATGCCGGCCTCCTGCAGTCTCCCAGCAAACACACTGAATACTCCACTCTGCTCTGGCAGGCCGGTTTTAATTCAGCCTGGGCCTCACGAGGAGGTGAACTGGTTGGATCCCAGCCAGGTGAATGGCTCAGACTAACAGCCATGAGCCATCAGAAGACATCACCCTCAACCTCCACATGCCTTTGCCTCTCACTGCCTTAAGTAGTATCTCAAGCACTGTTCATGACGTGTTTTTAAAATACACCCTTTTACCCAGTGACAGGGTGTTACCAGGGGACGTACAACCCTCGCCCTTGTGGGAGCTATGACCACCAATCTGCCACCTTTACTGTGCAATTTCCTTCATTTCCCTAAGATGACTCATCCTGTTCCCTCCCCCTTTACTCTCCCTTTATTGCTTGAAGCTTCCAGCAAGACTCATCGTTGGCAGTGTGGTCCTCCTGCAGGCTGTGCTTCTGATTTACTGATTGATTTTAACATTAACGACCAGCCCCTCCCCCAACGGCACACACACACATATGCATTGTCGGGCCTCTCCTGTGGCTTTAAGATAAAGCAGTTACAAGCTGAGCCTGGAAGCTGAAGTCTTGATAATGCATGGCAGCAACAGAGGGGGGATGGACAGATGTGAGCAAAGAAGTGTGGAAAAGGTGAATTTCCATCTTGTTTGTATTAGCAGCATTTTTACTCCAACCTAGTAAAAACAAATTTCTACAGTAAATCTAGACGTCATGTGTAGTTGTCACCTGCTTTTAAGGCTAAACGCATTCTTAAAATGGAATTTTTAGTTGACAAATCAGTTAGTCGGTTTGGTTGTATGGTTGATTATCCATTATTATTGTATGGTACCTGAAGTTAATCTCACAGCTCTCACAGCATCATTACCAGCCAGACAGACACAGTTAGTGACTAGTTGGTTAAAGTAATGGAGCATTTAGTAGCTGAAGAGCTGGATATTTCCCTCAGTATTCCCACAGGAATACTGTACTTACATTCACCAGGTTGACAGAAACACGACTCCAAATGAATGAAAATGTTCCTCCATAACTGCTGGAAGTGTAAATAAGCAAGTGTTTGATACCAAGTTCCCCATAAAAACCTAAAAGGTGATGCAAATCACTCGCTCGCAAATTGTTCCTGCTGCCCCCAAGTGGCCAAAAAAATCAAAACAGTTATTGCAGGAGACTAAGTAACTTTTGAAAGAAAAAGCATGTTTATTCTCTTACAGATTAAAAATTCATACCCAAAGCAATAAAACCTTTGCTTAAGTCAGCTCACCAGGATTTTTGCAGCTATTGTCTTACTTGGTCTGGTATGACCAACAGCTTGTGGCTAATGTTTGTAAATAGTAGATAGATGCCACGTAAAAGTCAGTTCGCTGACTTTATACCTCTGCTCTACTTGTGCCTCCGTTACAATACATTTTCTACTACACTACATCAGCTTTAAAACTTGACTTTGTTAACCACTTGAACACAATGGAAAAAGGGTCTCCTAGGCCTGTTTACTCAGAAACCATCCTTACAGGAGTGTAAGGGTTAGATTACAGGGTGACAGCTACTGTAAAGACTTTGATAGTATGAGGTAGATACAATGCAATAACTGGACCCACCCAGATGTTTAAAATAGTCAGCACTGAATGTTATATGTTAAGATGTTTCACACACAAATCAAAACTTGTGATGCCGGTGCCTCGTCTGCAGTGTAGGGGAGTAAAAGTTGACCAAATGATGTTTAGGAGTATGAAATTAGCTTATAACCAGTGAAAATTCACTCTGATTCAACACACCACATAAAAAACAAATAGACCTGCAATAGGACTTGCAACTTAAAACAATGAAACTCAACTTCTCAAAGTAAGAGACAAAGGTCTTCTCTTAAAGATGTAACATGCAACTAAAGGATTAAATGACAGATAACACACATTGTTCAGATAATGTAAATGTTTAGTTTGTCTTAAAGGAAACCCTACTCCCTCAGTGTTGTTTTTATTTAAAAGGTGGACACACAGAACTGGGATAAAGAAGAGACAACTATTCTACTTCTGATGACCTTATGTACATTATTTGACTGAGTGTAGCTTTTTTTTTCCCAGTCAGTTTCAAATCAACTTTTAACTTTACAAAAAGGAAAACTGTCTGGTTTGTCCTCATAAACCTGGCACTGCTACTACATGTTCATCTTAAGAGGCAGTGGGTGGATGGATGGACACACGATAATCTTTTAGGCACTGGACAGAATCTTCATTTAGGAAATGGCCAGAGAACTTGTTGGCAAACTGCTCTATCCTTCTCAGACAGAGGGAGATGTGAGTGTGTGTGAGAATGTGAGACAGATCGCTGCATGGGGAGAGCTGGGGGGTGGGGTGATGGAGTCTTACAAGGAAAAGATCTGCTGAGGGCAAATTTCCATTCTGCCAAAGTCTGGGGAAAAAAAAACAAATGAAAAACTTCACCCTGCCCAACAGTTACATCACAATGACCCTCATAACACAGCTCTCTACAGGACTCTGTGCTGCATATTAGATCATACTCATTATGAAGACCAGTGAATCAACATTTCAAGGCACCTCAGACAAATCTATTGATAAACAGCATATAGGTTAATAATTAACATTGAAAGCTTTCTGTTAACATCCTACAGCTGATTACATTGAATGCAGTCTGTATCCAATGGTCCGCATTTAGTAATTGGTCAGTGAACAGATATGTGAAATAAACTTGGAACTAAATGTTAACCTTTGAATAGTAAAACATGGAAGAGTGCCCTCTAGTGTTGGATAAATCAACTCCCAAAAACACCCATCTTAACCTGGGTTGCATGTGAATCCTGCCAGGGGGCAAGTCACATTACGGCCCTCGCACAAAGCTCACATGCTTGTCATATAACATTTATTCAGGCTAAATAACTGTGTAATCCTTGTTCCAACTATAAAACAAGTCAACAAGTCACAGCCGCTTAACTCAAAGTGTTAGTCTGACAGTATTTGAACAGAGGTTAAAAACGGACAAGCCCAAAATTTGAGCTGGGGACAAATAACTTTTTGCACTCTGCAAAACATGTGTGCTGAATATGTCAACTTCATCTCTGACATAAAAATAAACAAATTCAGTTAAAATAATGAATGTTTTTATAGAAATACATGAGAGTTCAACACTACATACAATATGTTCCATTTTAACCAAAAATCTTTCAGCTTGTTCTAAACACAATAAAATAAGAGCCAGTTGTGACTAAATATACAAAGTGCTGCAACATTGTAATATATGATCCATAAATGTGGAGTTTCACAGATGAAAATACTACATGAAGGTTTTGAATTTGCTAGTTTCGTTTCCAGCTTTGTTTATTGATGTCAGCAACAAAACAACCATTTTTTATTTTTTTATCCTCTGTGAGCGCAATGCCGATTTCTTCCTCTTCAATAACTTAAAACACGAAGGCAAAGCTCTATGGTTGATCTAAAGAGTCTTTACTTTTGATCATCAGCATGGGAAGCATTTTTAGGTTTAAGTGCACACCTCTAGGCAGTTATCCCATTCCAATGTTTCTTCCTTCTTTCAAAAGATTGATCTGCATTTTACAGTTTAGATGTATTAAAGCAAGTTGGTAAATGCCTCTTTTGATCTTGTCCTAGTTTCTCTGATATTTCTGTAAGCAAACTCAGGATCAGTTACAGTATTCACAACTGTAAGGTAGCGGACGTCTGTGACATTGCGTTGTAAATGAAAGTGTTGCTGAAGGGCACAAACTGGTGGCTGATGATCTTGATGGCCTCTTGAGCAGCAGATCCTAAAGAAACACATTGAAAACGAATAAACAAACATCTTGGATTTATTAGTACTCTATAGGTGGGATATGCTGTGTATTAGGATCTCAATCCATTTCTGAAGGGTGCTAAAATATTACCTCCCAAAAATGCAGCAACTGTGTGTGGCTCTGCTGCACCATATCGACAGCTGCGGGTTATGAAAATGGTAAAAAAGTTAATAACTATTTGGCACAGTCTTTAACAATCACTACAATCAGTAAATCCAGCAGTGACCATGACTTACAACTCATGGATGTAATCGTCTTTGATGTTGACGTTGAGGCTGTACTCCTGCAGTAGACTGTTCACACAGAGCTTCAGTTTGCTGATGTCGTCCTCCACCTGGTAGTTGTAAACTCCTGGTAAGCGAGGACATGTATAAGTAAAAAGACCGAAAACATGAAATTAGACTAATGAAAACATTTATTTCTGTATACAGGCATTAGGAGGAATGCTACATAATTCTGCAGAGTAAAAAAATGCGTGTACATTATAATCACACTATAATACAGTTTAGTGAGAAATAAAAGGCTTTTCCTCTGTGCGATAGTGCAGCTTTAATGCTCTTTGCCTGCAGGTTGCACAAGTGTTTTACTGTAAATTTCTAGCAGCTACTTTCTTTTTACTTGTAGTTGGCTGCATCAACATGAATCTACACGTCAAAACTTCTGATGCTATTACTTTCCTTCCCTATAGATGGCACAAGTTGGCGTGGTGTGACAATAATTAAATAGACCCCCCTTGTAAACTATTTTATTTTGTGAAATATCAAGTGAGTTACAGGGAAGTGTTTCACATTTGTTCCATTCTTAAAAGAAAAATCTGTATAAACCTTGGCCGTACCTGGGTAGCGGGAGTGCTGCTGATAGAAGCGATCAACAGCACGAAGCATGAGGTAGAAGACCATCTCGCTATCTGGATTGTCCATGCATGAGGCTGAGGAGAAAACAGCTATTGTTAATAGATAAATATGCTTTACGCTTCCCAAAGAAGAAAACAGTAGTACGGTTAGCTCAAACACAAGAAATTACAATGAGCAAAACTTAAATCAGTTTAATCAGAAAGGAAATTAATCTCCAACTTACTGATTTCATCTTTATTTACTGAATCCACACTATATTCTTCAGCCAGAGATCTACAGCGCACCACCCTCAGAAAGGATGAATTCTTACCTAGACACCAAGACAAATACCTGTTAGGAGTGAACTTAGTGCAGGTCCAGCAGTAGAGCAGATTATGCTACACTTGTATGCAGACTGAGTACTCTTGAGTCCTGAAGGAGCATACAGTGACAGCATCAAAAATCTTAATAGCAGCCATGCTATTGCTTTTGAAGTCAGAAAAGGCAGCACTGCTGCATGATGGCAACACATGACAGACATGGTGCTTTCAAGTGCTGATAAATTAGTGAACATTTAACCAATATATATATATATATATATATATATATATATATATATATATATATATATATATATATATATATATATATATATATGGCAATTTTGATTCACGTGGTATACTAGTGTATGTACATACTGCACATTTAAGTCTGGACCTAAAAATATGTTTAGGCCTACATATAACACTAATTAAGATGAATAATCATATCCAGCAGTGTAATTACAGGCTGCGTTATTTAAACAAGAATCATGTTAACCAATTTTCAGGCATTACATAACTACTTGGAAAATGTACTTATAGTTGTGACATAATGAAGTCCCAACTCCACACTTCAACACCAAATAAAACACTCTATAGTATGTGGTAAAAGGATCCATCAAAACGAGAGGGTGAGGGTTGTTAATTAAAGAATAGTTTACTTACAGAACAGTTTGATGTCCTTTTCAGAGATGCTCTCTGGTGGCTAGTGGAAAGGAAAGTAAAAAGGTAATTTCAGTGGAAATCCAGTTTTAGTCAAATGCATTTTAAGTAACACAGTTTTCACCCATATATTGAGTAATGCAGGGCAAAATCTGTTCATGCTATTATAATTTAATCCTACCATGGCTGCATGCAAGACTCAGAAGCCACAATAAAGATACTAAGATGAAAAAAACTGATTTCCAACTGAAATAACAACAGTTGTAGGTCTGTTACAGTTGCAGTGTAAGGATCTAAGAATGTATTTGTGATGCATGCATATCATTTAGTCATTTTTTTGGTAGGTGCTTTTTGTGTGGGGCCCGTCACATAGTTTCGGGCCCCACACAAAAAGCTTGGTTGGATAGATTTCCCTATATTTAACCCTCTAACCAGCTAACTGTTATGGCAACAGCGATATTTTCACATTGGTTTTCGAGTCATTTAGTGAGTACATGGTTACACACCTTTCCAATAGACTGCAACAAACATTCTACATGCTTAGAAACAGCTGCTGCATCCTGCATGGCCTTTTCCCTGTAACTGAAAACAGAATACTACAATAAAAAGAATGAATGTCAACACACGAACAAACCTACATTATTAAATGATGCACTGTTAGAAAAAGGGATATAGAACTGGATCAACTGTTGGATCAACTGTTTTTTGCTGCTCTTGTGCTCTCTACAAATGTATCTACACAGCTAGCAGCCTTAAATTCCATGCTTACACATTTTGAAGACTGATAAACTTCTGAGAGTCTGCGATCATATCTGGGATGGTTCCCCGTACAGGTAGGCTTCCATTGCCTTCTTTGAGAACAAACTCGTTGACAGCTCGCAGCATCACCCAGAAGGACGGGGTCTGGTAAACACCAACAGAACCAACATAATATATTCCACAGTTTAAAAAAAGCAATAATCTCAATAACCAGTTATTTAAAACTATGATATAACTATGATATGTATTTTGTAATAGAATGTTCTTAGAACCTGTGATGTGATGTTGTTACACTGCTCACTATTGAAGAGGTCTTCAACAGCACTAGGAATCTGCAGAAACAAGAGACATTACTACAGGAGTCTCACTAGACTAAAGTCACTGTTGAAACACAAGATAACTATTAAAACTTCCAAAGAGTATTAGAGATCTGGCACCTTTGTTGGGTTTAAAGCAGTATTGACATTCTTAATAGCTTCCTCAAAGTTTTCTTCATCCTCCGGGACACCGTTTTCATTCTTCAGGATCCCTGAAGGAACACAAAATTACAATGAATCACAGATAAGTTTGAGTTACACAGCCATGTTACTGAGCTTATAGGCAACTACAATCCACAGATACCTTCCCGAATAAACTGTCTGAAGGCCTCTTTCTCCTTGTAATTTTTCGGTGGCTGGCAGTTGTGCTACAACGACATAGGAAGAGTGATATTTTATTGAACAGCAACACTAACAAAAACTCTCAGTAAATATCAGTAAGGGATTTTTTTGTCAGCACTACGGAGGCCACAGAAAATGTACTGTACCTCACTGAGCCATTTCTCCAAGTATTTAGCTACAACGATAATCCACGGTGTGTGACTGTGATCCTACCGATTACATAAAGAATAGAAAGGAGTACTATTAGTTGTGTAAAGATGACATATTTTACACTGTGCATATACAAATGTGCTGACACCAAAGTACACACCTTCTTGTCCATGCTGTCAAGATCGTAGGAGTGAATGTGATTCTTGAATTCAGCAAAAGGCTGGTCTAACCTCAGGTCCTCCAAGGCGTTGTCTGGGTGAGATTCAATCACTTGTGGAGAGAAGCGATAAACTGTCAATATACATTTAAAAAGCTGCAATTTCCATGTATAAACTATGAGCAGCAGTGAATTGACAATATACCAAAAAGTGTGAATACAAGCAGATGAGAGGTCAATAATCTCATGTAAATACATATGACTATAAAGGCTAATATATATATATATATATACATACACACACACACACACACACACACACACATATACATACATACACATAAAAAGACAATTAAGAAATTCATTAAAAGTTATTTTTTAGAATGTGTTAAAGCAATATAGTAAGAAATCAAGTGAAATAAAAGTTAAATGCTAGGCAACTAACCTGTATGCTCCTGCACCACTAGTCTCATGTAGCCGATCAGGCCGTAGGTTTTACAGACGAGGAAAGGTACAGAGGCACTCCACAGAACTGAGCCTAGCCTCAAACATGTGCTATTGAATTGAGAGAAAATCTGAGTTAGTTGGACGGAAAATTAAACAACAAAACCAACCAATTCAAAAACAGTTTCTACAAAAGAGGTAAATAATTTCTATAAGATTAGAAAGGTAAGCATGTCTTCGCAATTACAGTAACAGAAAAGCAACATGTTTTTTAATCTTTGGCTGGATCAGTGGCTGCTTATATGATATCAAGCTTCTTATAGGAGAACACAGGTAAGGCTTTTGCACTTGTATACAAATGTTTCTCAAGCAATAACAAGTTGCTTCATCATATTTTTAAAACCAAGCCCAGCCACAGTGCCAATGGCTCCATCCATGATGGACTGCACAAAGTTTGGATACTGAAAATTATAGTTTAGCATACTATAGGTTCCTATATTTGTTAGTACCTCTTTTGTTACAATAAAATGTGACAGTAAAATGATATCTCATACCTTTCTGGCAAATGGACACCGATCACTATGGTAAACCTGTGGAAAAACTCTGGATCATTGTCCAGAAGCTTGTCAGGACTCTGCAGGAGCAACAGAAAATACAACATGAACCAAGGTCACTATCAGAGTGATGATATTGATCAATACATTTACATATATACACAGCATATGGTGTATTTATAGGCCTACTTTTATGCAATGAAAACTGAACAATTTTGACCTCATATAGTTGTATTGAACCTGCATTAGTTGTTTTCTTAATTCTAGTGTGATGTGAATATTGTCATGTTAGTCACAATATCAAAGATTTGTGTTTTCAATTCCTGCTGAGACATTATTATTGTTATGAAAACAACTGTGGCATGACGGCAAAACTTAAACAATACCAACCTCCTCGACAAAGTTTCCAGAGACGTCACTGTTGAGTTCTTGTAGCAGCTCAGTGGCAGCCTGTGCTCTGTTCTGCAACACAAATACTAAGGTCAGGTCATACGAATATACATACTCTGAATATAAAAAAATACTGGAGTGGAAAATTACTACTGCAGATGCAGGGAGCAGGTGGAAAAAAAAAAGAAAATTGTTTGTGTGTGCACTTGATGTGATGCATCTGATTATAAAACATAAATTCATTTATTTCAGCAAAGCATACCTTTCCAATGCTGTTGTTGCTAAGGAAAAAGCTGCAAGACAAGATCAAGGTGTCAACCACAAACACACAAGTAAAACTAACACGTATTCTTTTAAGTTTAGATCAACTTAAAAACAAAACAAAAATCTTACTTGTTTCCAACATCTTCCCCAGAGACTGTGTGCCCATCAACTATGGTGAATGCTCCGATGCCTGACAAAGAGATCAAGCAATTCAGTCAGAAAGACGCTTTCACCCGCAGCATCGTCACCAGCACAGAGCAACACCTGTTTACCTGGAAGTACTAGGTTCTTCAGTATCTCTGTCCCAGTCGCTGTGGCGTTGATGAGGCAAACGTGTGCATTCTCCAGCGTCTCTTGGCCATGGTCACCCCACAGTCTGAAAGCACAACATGAACATGTGTTTCCACCTAGAGATACGACTCCTCCTCAACCACACAGCGAGCAGGACGACAATAACACTGACTGCCCTGCACAGTTACACCCGTTTCCCATCAAACGCAGCCAATACAAATACTTTCAGGGGGCCGGCTTTTCGTTAGACGAGGCTGGCAAGTTTGATGGGCGAGCAAACGCCGGACAGAAAAAAACAGAGCAACCCGTCCAATTAACCTCACAGCTAATGTGTTGTCGTTAGCTCGCCGATGCTGCTTTAACGCGCACAGGCGAGCTCACGTCGGCCCTCCCGCCTCACCAGCGGTGCTCCGACGTGAAACGAACAATTGTGCCGAAGGGGAGTTTGGGTTTCTTGCAAAAATGTACGAGACAAATGTACGTGTACCTGAGCTGTCTGTCGTATTTCTGTTCTTTGGAGGCTTTGGTGGCTGCCATTTTTTTCGAATGAGTGACGTCGTCCATCAGCGCACTTTCACTTCCGCGTCGTCAGATTCGTCACAAACGTGCCCGCGCCAGGAGTCGGGTGCGCGCGTCGGACGCACAGCCTCGCCGCGGTTCCCGCACATGGAGCCTCACATGTGGTACTGTTCACTCGTGGTGTAAATACTGCGTTAGTAACAATGTCAGGATGAGAGAAGCTCCCTTCCTGTGCGCTGAATACCCGGGATTAAGGTGGTTTAACGTTATGTTGATGTTCATAACATTGTGAATTGATGGGCAATGTAATAAATATAATAGGCTGATAATTCCGTCATTGGGATACGTTGTGAGGATGCCGCTAACAATTATTAAACCTACGTAATCGATTAATCTGGAGATTATTTTCTCAAATCAACGATTAAAATAGTGAGACATTTCCTAAAGCCCAAGATAAAGTCATGAAATTGCTAGTTTTATTTTAACAATACATAAATCAAAATGATTTCTATTATACATTTACAATAAAACTACAAAATAATCCATCAAATCAATATATAAATCAATAATTAATCAATCCACTGTCTTTTTTAAAGATTTTAAACAGCACAAATGCAAAAAACAAAAACAAATACTTTTTCAGACGTCTTTTAAAGTAGCCTAGTATTGAAGCAGATCATGTTTCAGATGTGCAGCAGCCAACACGTGCATTTGTACCTGGTATTGGTTTTGTCCTCTCTAAAGGGCATAGACCATTTTTCAGTCCACTTTGCAGAGAATGACACTTAACTCTTCATGAAACACTGATCATACTAGTCTGAAATGACGCAAGTATATGGTAATATAACCGTGTCACTCACTGAAATCATTAAATCCTAAGGAGGACTGACCTAATGCAGTGACATTAGACAAGATAAGCTTTAAAACCTGATGGACAGGTGGACTCTCTCTGTGTGTGTGTGTGTGTGTGTGTGTGGGCGTGAAGGGGCGTGTCGACAGAGGGATCGCCTAATTGCCCTTCCCCTTCGCACCCTACATAAAGTTCATCAATAGCCCCACCGGCCGATGTCCGTGTCCGTCCGTCCTCCACGTGCGCACCGGAGTGCAGGAGTCAAATACCGACAGCTCGGCTGCACTTGAATCCACGAACAGGCACAATGACAGGGAATCCCTGGGGATATGGAAAAGAGGACGGTAAGATCTTAGAGCGTCCAAGCTCCAGGCAGAGTCTTCACTGCTTTCCAACACATCATGAGGGGCAATCAGCCCCTCGTCCCAACTGTGCATGTTCACTGCTGTTTGGTTTTGCTGGGGGCATCGCGTGTTACTTCCAGGGGGGGTAACGTGAAGGAGTAACGTGAAGGAGTAACGTGAAGGAGTAACGCTGTTAATGCCAGATTAGCCACATGCTTAGAGGGATGACTGCTGTCACCTTAACCCGACTTTACACTCGGTTTTCACCGAGCTCTAGAGTGAGAAACAATGCCTTGCATCAGTATCATGGCCAATATATGTTTTTCTTTAAGTTGCTCTTTACTGTGCTACATTGTTGTGGTGTGGATGAGAGCGGATTGAGTAAATTTCACTGATTTTGGTTCTTAATTTCATGCTGATGGTCCAATTTACTTAGTGGACCAGTTGATCAGTTAGTGGTTCACTGTAGTTTTAACTACATTAGCTGTGTAAAATTAGAAATTAAAGCTTTATTATATTACTATGCTTCAAAAGGAATTTCATATTTTTCTTTGTCGATGACCCAGTGAAATCTGTTTTTTGTTTAAGGTGCATTTGATCACCACTCAATAAGTTAGAGATGAAGCCATGAGTGCAGTACTGAAGCTTTTAAAAATGTTCTGTCTGTTCATTTTCTTTTTATATGTTAAGGTCCGTCTGTATGGCACAAAAACTACCCCGTCGCCGAGGGGGCTAGGCAGTCTCCCATTGACATCGTCCCTCAAGAGGCTTCGCATGACCCCAATCTCGGCCCAATTGTCCTAAACTACGATCAGTGTACCTCCATCAACATCGCCAACAATGGACACTCTGTAGTTGTGGAGTTTGATGATTCGGATGACCGTTCAGGTGAGAAAAATGTGGCCTTTTATTTGCGTTAACTTGTAACTTCATCTATGGTTACTTCAGTGTCTAGATGTAGGGAAAAGAAATTAAACAGAAATGTGAATAGATCGTAACATCTCTGCAGGGACTATGACCGCTGATACTGTGACCGTGTAAAAAGATTATTGACAGTCTTGCAATTCTTGATAGATCAGGTCACAGTTCAGAGATATCTTAGCTCTGATAGCTGTTTGTCAGCCACATGCAGGGGAAATCTGCGCTAAAAGTTTACTTTCAGTAAACATATGCTTGAAAGGTGGGATTACCTTGATTTTTAGAAAGTGCAAACGATGTGCATAACTGACCATAATCAAAGGGTACGAATAAACCCCTGATTATGCTGCAGGAAAGTGCAGCCAGCAGTTAACTGTATGAGTATCTGTCTGCCGGACAAGAGATATAATAACCTTAGGTGATCTCAATGGTTATTATGACCCTATTTGCTTTTATCACTGGGTGGATCCATGTTAACCACCCCATTATTACCATGAATGATAAGCTCAGAAATGTGGGTCTGTTTGGCTCAGGCAGTTTCCACATGAGCAAGCAAGTTGCAATAACAGAAAATAATTTCTGAAAGAGGAGACCTGTAGGAAAACCAATGCACTTCCTCAGCATTTAACTGTACTTGTGCATAAATCTCCTAAACCTGCTGTTATGTGCCATATGTGGCTTGGTCTGGGTGAACACATGGTAGTGTTCTGTGTCACTGTTGTCAGTCTTGCTAGAACAAATAAAATGTTCTATCAAGACTGATTCATACTATTCAAGTAATTCAAACTGATAATATTATACTGTAATATTATATATTGTTAACAAGGCATTTGGTAGAATGTATGCTCAGTCATAGCTGTGATCAATGTATTTCTTTCCTCAGGCAGTCATTAATGTTAGAATTACCAATGTTAGGATTAACATCATTATCACCTCAATGATCTGATTCAGCACATCAGTTATTTATAAATGGCTATCTGCTTATCACTGCATTGATAATTAATTGTCTAGAATATCTGAATACAGAATTCTTCATACCTGTTGTTAATATCATATTTTTCTGGGATTTTCTTTTAAACAGATCAAATTGCTGTTGTGGTTAACCTACATCTGTATTGTAAGACTGACAAGATGCGTGTTTTGCTCCTTTTTGCCATCCATGCTTAGTTAATCTGACCTAAACTGGAGTGGCCTGTTTGTCAGAAGGGTGTCACCAGCATCACAATGAATATCAATCACATTAGATTTGTCCATACCCAGCAGTGCAAGCCAGTCTGTACTATCCTGTCCTTAAAGTTCCTATTAATCTTTAACCTTTAAACCAACCTAAAAGTAGCTTTAACGTTGCTTTATTTAGCATAGGATTGGCTATTTGTGTGTCAAACTAAAGCTTGTGTTGTCCAAGCTGTTGGATGGTGCTACACACAGGATGCTCTGTGCAGTGTTGTGCTGGAAAGCAGTTTGTCCAAAACACAGACTGAGAGTAGGGATGTGGGTGCGTGGGAATGCAGAATTTTTTTATTTTTTTATGAATCTCATCATCTTCTACAGTGATCCAGGGAGGCCCTCTTGACAACCCCTACAGACTGAAACAGTTTCACTTCCACTGGGGAGGAAAGGGCTGCCATGGCTCTGAGCACACTGTTGCAGGGACTAGCTATGCATCTGAGGTTAGTGTTTTTTTGGATCTGAATACTAATTACCAAAACACAGAATAACCCATGTTTTGAATGTCACAAAATTCCAATAGATATTTGAGCAACATTGGTATGTCATTCCTCCTTTAATTCCTACTTTAAAAAAGATAATATGCATCATATGGCAGAGAACAGGATGTAGATACTGTATACTTGACTATAATGTAGTATGCATGACTTAAGTGAATTTATGGAACTATGTAAGTGCAGATTTTTATTTCCATTCTGTTTTCTTTTGCCTCCTCTAGCTTCATCTAGTACACTGGAATGCTGTCAAATACAAGACGTTTGGGGAGGCGGCAACCACTCCCGACGGCCTCGCTGTCCTCGGCATCTTTTTGGAAGTAAGATGATTCTGCAACCCCATTTTCTATCCCTGTGTCCCCTTTCCTCTCCATTTTGTATTAGTGTAACAGTTTAGCAGTTCTTTTAGTTCTGCAAAAAAGTCGTGGTAATTTGAACAGGCGCAAAGGCAGAATGATGTGTTGGAGTACAGTAATTCTGCACTCATTCAGATTTTATTTATTTATTTTTTTTTTCTTGTCTTCCATAATTTTTTTTTTTACATTATTTCTATGCACCTACAGCCATTTCTGCATTGCATGGAACATTTTGTTTTACTTCACAATTTGAGTTGCTGAACCATTCTAGGATGTGGGCAATTATTTCAAAAGGTTGTAGAAGTTGTACGCAAAGTTAGAGAGCAGTGTGGGAGACATCAGTTGTGTATAGATGAAAGCTAATGCTTCAGATTTATATTTATGAGTAGAAACGTATATTGTCAGTTTCTTTTTGACAAAAACTACTATGTCTTTGATGTGTCAGCGTCAACAAAAATGGAAGATTTGAGATATCTTGTAGATTATACCAAGTGTGTTTAAAAATATTTGATATGAATTCCCTCCAAAAGTCACAAATCAAATTCAAAAACAATCTTGTGTGTTATGGAAGACAGGTGACGACCACAGATGGCTCCACATGATAACAGATGCTCTGTACACGGTGAAGTTTAAGGTGAGTACTATGATTTGTTACCGGATGTTATGTGTAATGTTTATGTGGTTTATGAGCTGCTCTCAGCATTATTGCAGTAATGTATAAAAGCTGTTATCTTTTTGTATTACTGTTACAGGCTACTGTCTCAGATTTCAAAGGTTTCAACCCCAAGTGCCTCCTACCCAGCAGCCTCCACTACTGGACCTACCTGGGGTCACTGACCACACCCCCCCTACATGAGAGCGTCATCTGGATCGTCCTGAAGGAGCCAATCATCGTGTCTGAAAAACAGGTATGTGTTGTAAACATGTTCTTTTGACCACATTAAATGCCAGATTTAAAAAATAACACTGTACATCTGTCTAGTTTATCCCTTAGTAGTGGTCATCATTCAAATAGATATTCAAATCTAAACATATCTTCTTGATTCCTGACTGCACTGTATGTTCAACTTTACTATTACTGAGTTCGATTTCACATATTTGTTGTAGCCAATGATCTTTATCCATATTTCTCTCATCTGAAGTGTGATCTCTTCTCAATGTGCAATTTTTAACACTGATATTTCGTGGTCTGCGTAATGTTGGGCTATTCTTCACAAGGCTCCAAGGATCCGCCGCCTGCTTTGTTGTCAAACCAGAGACGGCATCACTGGATGAGTTTGAGTTGTGGGTGGTGATGGGGTTTACTTCTGTGCTCCAGCATGTCAGAAATGTACTGTTTGGCCTAAGTATGATGCTATATTTAGAGGCCAGACAAGGGTGAGCATCATTCATGGGGGATGCCATGTTAAGGGTTGACTTGTTTTTATCCACCCCTCTTAGGACTGAATTTAATCAGAAAGTTTAGGTCTGATAACCCCAGGTTGTTGACAAGTTAAGCTGACTAACTGGATGTCTGCGGCACATGCCTTCCAGGTCCCTCTGTGAGCTGGCCTTGTGGCGACTTCTGCCAGCCTCTGGATTATACTCTTACACTTTGTTGATCTTTTCAAGTCTAATTCTCCATTTTTAACTCCAGGACTGTACATGAGGAATCAGGAGTTTTAATGACGGCGGCACCTCGGATGTAGTCATGAACAATCTGTAGTAGTGTGTAACGTAGCTGGGGGTGAGGTGTAAGCTAGGCGACTGGCCCCACAACCTATGCCTCCAGCCCTCAAGCCTTTGATCCCCTCCAGCTGATTATCCAGATGGATGGATGACTGGATGGGTTCAGGGCTTTAATTGAGAAATGCTTGCATGGAGACCCAGCAGGGAAAAGCCCTTACATAACAGGGTATTATTTTGTTTTTCATTTCCCCTCATAATGGTAGACATGAAGCTAAAGGGGAAATACCAAGAAGTGGATGGGATGTTTGGGTAGTTCTAAGTTTTAGAAGTGGTATGAGCTCAAGAGTCTGTATTTATTATATTTTCATTTTCAACAAGAGCCATTAAAAGAACACGACAACAATTAAATGGTCTTACTAAAGTTATCTCAAGACACTTTTCATATAAAGTAGGTCTAGACCATACTCTTTTTAAAATATAAAGTGTGCAAAGTTTGACAAAAAAATTAAATTGTAATGCAAAAATATTGAGGGAAAATTCTGATTTTTGTCTCTCCCAATGCAGCTGGGCAAGTTTAGAATGCTTCTCTTCAATGGAGAGGAAGAGGATCAGAGGATACGCATGGAAAACAACTTCAGGCCTCCACAGCCTCTCAAAGGCAGGAAAGTGCGTTCCTCTAATTAATGTGACCTCAAGAGCTCCGAAGTGCTAGATAACAAAGGCTCTGTTAGACAACAGTGAATGCAATAATTTGAGTGTACTTTTTACCTCCTGGTAGCTTGTCCTGAGGATTTCTGATTTTAGTTTGTACAGAAGGAAAAAGTTCACGGAGTAATTCTCATCACTGCCTGTTTCCCTCTACTGGTCAGAAGCTTCAATAGCAGAGGGAGGAATCAGTTTTTGAATGATTCAGGGAAAAATAAAAGGGATGTCATGAAGCAATATAATGATAATAACACTCAACAAGTTATTTGACTACTACTGTATGTGATATTATGCTATATGTTAATGACAATTCAATGGTTGGATGTGTACTTGTACCTCCATTGCTCTCCAAGCAAAACAAGTGTTGCTGAGGCAACAAGGTGCTACATGAACTAGCAGCAAGCTCTTGTAATGTGCTATTCTATGTAACAGATAAGTGCATATACCAGTGCTGTCAGTTGCTGTTTGCGTACTGGTATCACACCGCTTTGTCGTCTGCAGATTCACGCCCTCGACCTCTGTACTGATTCCGATTGATCCCCTGTTGAGCCAGCCTATTGCTGGTGGATTCCCAGTCCTTGTGGCCATAGATCCCTTCAAGTCCAACAATCCCAACTGGAGGTGGGATTGGATTAGTACTGTGTTAGCTTAAACTACTCTGTGTGGCCATGACGGAGGGCATGAAAGTCTCAGGTCCTTTTTTAGAGCTCAAGAGACTGAGATATTCACTCCCAGGAGTGTGATCTACTATTTAAAGCATGGTCTCCGGATTTAACAAAAATCTGTGTTCACAACGATTTCTCATTAAGGAATTATTAAACTCCAGCAGTCCTAACAAGCGTCCAATGAAAATTAAATATTTCAAACTCTGAATTATTCTTTTTTTTTTTTTTTTTCATTTTTATGGTCTTCATTCTTTGATTAAGCTGCATCCTGCCTGAAGTGTAACATTTCCTGGTACGGTGTTTCTGCTAATGCACACTGTTATTAACAGCTCACCTCTGAAGCTGCACTTGTAAGAAAAACAGTCCCGTATGTAAATGGCAGAGGCCCTGGTTTCTCACTTGGGTGATTTACGGTTTGTAATGCTGGTCCTTATTTAGATGGACTTGGATTTTTACTAATACTAAGGTATGGTAGGGATAAACTTATTTTGTTCCTGTACAACAAAATGCATGCATGAACAATGGCACCTCAGTTATAATTGTTTTATGTTGTTGATGTGAAAAAACCTTTAAAAATGTAATTTATGGGTGGTTTGAATATTTTTGTAATATATTCAAAATCTTGCCATGTTTGCTTAATGAAATAAAATTCTAAATAACTTAAAAGTGTATATATATTTTCCTGTTACATAAGAATCTTTCTGTACTTAATAATTTGGGATATTCTAGTTTTTGCTTCTACTCTCAACCAAATGCTGCACTTTTACGTTCATGAAATACAGTTGGCAATTTCTCTTCTTACCAGAAAGCATTGTTCACCTGCTTTCAGTTGCTATAACTGAACCTTGTACTTTGTATCAGCAAAATGCTTCTGATAGAGGAGCCATTCAAGCAAATGTTTAAACTCGCTCTCACTGATCAGAAGTAGCAATACTAGGCTCAAGGTAATTAGTAGCCAGGTTGTAGCCTAGAGGGTTGAGGGACAGAGAAAGAACATGGACTGGTGAATGGTGATCACAGTCAATTATTTACCAACTGTGTTCACTGAACAAGTTTTATTTGGCCCTTTAAATTCAGCATGGTATGCAGTCAATACAACAAACCAATATTCTGATAAATGCCCATTGGTATGGCTGTAATGTGGATTTATGTAGAGAGAGGCTATTACACCTGTTGCTCCTATAGCTGTGTTTCTTTCAATGCTTTATGAATGGGGCAAATTAAGAATATCCTGGTATGTATTAATAAAATATATCCAATATTGAATGAAGTACATATTTTGTTTCTTGTGCACCTTTGACCTTCTGCCATCAGACAAAGACCCTCTTAAACAAGATACTGTACATAGCGGGAGATACCCCTCCCTGAACATCCAAAGACACACAAACATACACAAATAAACAACCTCCTGTGAATGAATGTGCTAATGTGATTGCATTTATTCTAAAAAACTAAAGGATAGTAATTATAATTGGTGAGGATGCAACAAATATACTGTACATCCGGAATATAGATTAAACATAATTTAATGTCTGTATTTTTTAAATGACCCTTGAATTGATGAAAGAAACCTTTTTTTGATGTCATTTTTGCCATTCAGTTACAGTTTTGAATTTTGACAGTGGGATTTATCATTTTACCTTCTTTTTCTAAGTCTAAATTGATTCCGGTCTGTGGCTCAACATGTAGCTACAATATTTGTCCAGCAGATGGCAAGATGGAGGTCTACTTGCAGACTCAAAACCCAGATTGTGTATTCTTATACTTGTAGTATTTTGATTGGGTTAACCTCATGATAATTATAACAAAATCTTAAATCTAATTTAAAATTGAGATTAGTTTATTTAATCTAGTTTAGCAGATTTAAGATCAGCAGGATTTGTCTGAGGTGAGAAAAAAAGTAAATATAAAAGAAGGAATTAGAAGAAGAATAAATAAAAAAACTGCCCAGATGTATTCAAAGTCAAGCCAATTTTATTTGTGTATTGCCAAATCATAACAAAAGTTATCTCAAGACACTTTTCACAGTAGTAAGGAGTAAGTCTAGACCATACTCTTTAAAATATTATTTACAGAAACCAAACAATTCCCACCATGAGCAAACACTTGGCGACAGTGGTGAGGAAAAACTCCAGGTAGAAACCTCGAGCAGAACCGGGCTCTGGGTGGACAGCCATCTGCCTCGACCGATGTAGCACAAGGAATCCACAGAATACAGATTACATGCACATCAAACAGAATAAAACACCAAATACAGTTGCAACAGTTAAAGAAAAATGACTATTGACTTTTTACAGGACTTATATCTTCTGCAGTACTTTGTTTTCTCTGATGACATTTACACAATGTGTTCAGTTTATGAAGGTCTTCCTGTAGGTGGCAGCATCTACTGTCTTTTGAATCTCATGCAGCCAGAACTCTGGTTTGCCTTTTTGCCCAGATCCAAGAATTGAATTTAAGAAAGTAAAAATAAACCATGGACAGCTGTACAACATCTTGGATAAATGAAAATGGCTTCATGTGGAAATTAAATAATGGCTGAATACTGCAGAAGCATATCTTACATCCAAGGAGACAGCACATTTTCTTTTTTCTTTTTTTTTTTTTTTTTGCTATCAGTAACAATTGACCTTGCCTTTGTCCATCCTCCTTGTCACTGTGTTTGTATCAAGAGGTTGCATTACCCCTGTTGGTTTCATTTCCGTGTAACTGCTGATGGCTGTGGAAAGTTTGGAGGTTGATGAATAAAGAATGAAAGTGGGTGTGTGTGAAGTATATTTAACACATATTCTCAAATAATCCATCCAAAATAGCATCAGGGAGCTTTATTGAGACTGAGAATACCTGAGCGGGCACATCATCCTCAACCACAATCGATGTGCCATGTAATGAGATATTACAGTCAGGCCTCAGAAATAGAGTCAGTCACATGTATTTTTAGCATCAGGATATCTACTTGCTTGTTGTAGTGATTTTTCCCAGACACAGCAACATCTGAGCAAATTGTGAAATACAAACCTGCAGAACAAACGAGCAGCAGAAAAAGTTGCCAGCCGGACAGAACAATGAGCTTAGTTTTTGAGAAAATGGCTGAATGTTTGTTAAATGAGGAGAATAAATGGTGGAGACCCTTTTACTTTCCTCTTATCACCTAATATATTGTGTAAATGTAGGCCAATCTCTCAAAAAATATGGTGTATGCCTTTAAAGGGGAACTCCACTAATTCTACATGTCGAGGTCAATTTAATATTCAGCCTGTGAGAACAATTGAAAAAAGTCTCTGCGGCTCTGAAAAAAAAGTTCGCAATTACCCACAATGTAAAAGTACTCATTTTACATTACAAGTAAAAGCTCTGCATTAAGTAAAATTATTATTTTAGAAACTCACCGTAGGTTTTGTATTTAATAACTTAATCTGCAAAGTAACTAGTAACTATAGCCGTTAAATAAATCTAATGGAGCAAAAAGTACTGTATTTCCTTCTGAGATGTGTTAGATTAGGAGTATGATATAAAATAGCATAAAATGGAAAGTATAAATGCCTCAGTGTTGAGAATTTGAGTAAATGTACTTAGTTACATTCCAGCACTGCAGAGGGCATGAAGTTTGAAAGATGTAGGCATTTACCAGACCGAAGGGTATTAGCATAAAATGTTATTGATTTGCATTATGGGTAGTGTAGGATCCAGTGTTTTTGGAGCTTGGACCACACTAAGGATTTAAAGTCAGAACAACCCCATTCTGTTTTTAATTTAGCTCTTGTGACTCTCCCAACCTTATGGAGGTGCAATACTAAGTTGCTGTACAGCCCCTTTAAGTAAAGTTTAATTATCTGATTTCATTCTTACAATATATTATAGACTTTTGTCGATAAATGACTTAAATTTGAACAAAGCTACAAAGGCTCAAACCACATGTGCCACTAAACCACAGTCACCATTTCATCTAAACCAAACTACTGTATCAAACCTCCTAATCTCATAGTTTTTATGACGCAACGGTTTCCACAGACTGAGTGCACTTATTCTGTTTCCGCAGTAAAGCCGAATACGGGATGCTCCACTCCTAAATCATCCTAAGTTTCTCAATATTGTCAAGGACAGCGACTCTATCTGGCAATCAGGGGACACAGCCACGGTGCAGTTTCCATGGATACAAACAGCACATGTGCCACAACACAAATGTTTGGCCAGCTCATATCTCCCCTACTTGTCTATGAGCCAGTGATCCATCGCCATCACCCTGTCAGAAAATAAAGCCATACTGCAAAAATATCTGCCGCTTCTTCCCTCTAAAGCCCCCTGTGGTGACCCAGGTTCAGGGTCGGGTTTAACGTACAAGTATAACGACTTGCCAAACAATATACACCTTTTATGGGTTGTGTATATACACCAAATAACATTAAGGTTGTCAGGCAGTGGCCTTGGTTCACAGAGTGGATTATAAATCACAGCAGAGGAGAAGAGATGAGGTTCCTTCTCTTGAGCACTCTGTTGGTGGTCTGTTATGATAATTAAAGAAAACAGAGCTTTGCTGTCATGGGAGAGAGGTCATGATCTGTAATTCTATACTTGGCTGTCAACTCATATACCATAAAGGCTTTGATCTACAGACTATTTTCCAGAAAATATCTGCTGGCTTCCTCTGGCCTTTGATTTTTGGCCTTAACTCTTGGTTACCTTCAGTAAATGTTGATTGCAACACCAATACTCAGTATGTGAGGTATTACAGTCACACCCTGACCCCTGACATCTGATCCTGACAGTGTGGGATTACCCAGCATTAAGCCATGACATATTCTGAGTGGGCAACAGACACCTACATGGTCTTCAGTGAATTCGACTGACTTTACTTCGTGACCCACTGTTTGCACAGGGTGTCTATAGCAACACACACCTTCAGCGCTGCATCATGGCTCAGTCAACCCCTATTTATTTCATACACCGTCTGTTTAAAATCACTGTCAGATTCATTTGGCTTTCTCAGTAGATACCTAAAACTAACTCCAGTAAACTTAAGAATCAGAGATTTACATTCAGAGCTGTTTCAGTCAAGGTTGATGAGAGTTGACATAAACCACTGGTTACAGAAGCCCATTATTATAACAAACACTTTAAAATGACTAGTCAGTTTTTTGCTTTATTGCTGTCATTTCCATGGTGTAACTTGCTAATAGACCAAAACATTTTCCAGTATTGAGTATTAACATGACACATTTTAGAGGCATCTTTTTTTTGGCAATGTTGTAGATTTTTTTTATGGTGTACCATCAAGCTGACTGACCAAATAAACTTCTTTATAATTCCATCTTCTCAGCTTCTAAGATGTCCCAGAATTGTACTATTTGTTTGGAATGAGTGTTGATCATTAGACGTCATGTTTTCATAAGTGTGACCTACTTAGTGACTTTTTAAGTAGTAACCAAACTAAGAGCCTGTAGCCATACTAACACTTCTGTGAGGCTGTGCTCAGGCCAAACGAGGCTTTGAGCTGAATGCTAATGGTAGCATGTTAACATGCTCACAGTGACAATGCTGACATGCTGTTGTTTAGCAGGCTGAGGCTGATAAGGATGTCATTAGTTTTGCAGGCATGTGGTCATGTATTGGGCAAACTGAATTTTTGACTTGATGATGGCACTAGAGGAAAAGTTAAGGGATCGCCAAAGTCATCATGAGGGGGAACATTAATGTGTGTACCAAATTTTTCGGCATCCATCCAATAGTTGTTGAAACATTTTACTCAAAACCAGAAATGGGAACCTCATGGGGACGCCAGAGGAAATGTCAGAAGAATCGGATCACTGAAATTAGTAGGATGCATCCTCTGGGACCATGGATGTCTGTACAAAATCCGCCCAGTAGTTTTTGAGATATATATATTTCAGTCTGGACCAAAGAAAATAGAAAAGGAACATTGTAGCAAAAACTAGACATGGACTCAGACACATTGGTTTAATATGAGGGTTGTCTGGCTTCATTGAGCCTTTCAGGTGAAATATAATAGATGGTAATGATGAATGAACTCAGTTATATACAGTACTTGGTCCTTAAAATTCAGAACACTTCATACATTTAATTTCAATTGAAGTGAAGCTGAGTGGAGAGAGCAGAGAGACAGACCAATTAAAGAGTCTGATAACTTAATGGGTCTGACTGGGATAGACCCATGTGATCATCCCTCTGTCTGTCTCTCTGGATTGTCTCCAAAAACATCACAGGCCTTTGGCCGGTTTGAACCATCCCACATCTGCTATCTGCTACAACTCCCACAACCAACCACCGCCGACACGTTCAAGCCAGAAGGGTCAGTCATGCACCCAGAAGCGCCACAAGTTTCCAAGATCCCTATCCCCCAAGCCCACTGGGTCAAAAATAGTCCCTGTCAGCCTTTTATAAATCAGAGTGTTTCTATAAAAAGCCTTTGGCTGACCAGAAACCTGGGTTGAAGCCACATCACCCTATCTTTAGCTTTATTTATGTCCTGGTGTTGACAGCACCACTTGCAAAGCTTTCCAGTCACTGTTCAATGGGTCACATGTGTGCCGAGCCCTCAGCCCGATGCTGGAAAGCACCATCGAGTAAAAACGGTAATCAGTGGCCCTGCAGTGCTGGCCAGCCTGCATCCTTTACAGAAACAAACCGCCTAACAGCTGCTGAGTTAACGGCTTGATGATTCTTGCCCTCAGATTCTTTCCATCCACTTAGTGTTTATGGAGCTCTCTTTTGATGACAGATAAGCATGTCCACTATTGTGAAATGATGATGGGCATTATTACAACTGTCACATGACAAAAACTATTGTTACATGAGACCAATGAAAATAGAAAGACCCATAACTGTGGCTTTTAATTTGACTAATGTAGGTCACTGTCTTTTGCTTTTGCTTTTTTATTCATTGCATATAAACGCTCATCCCTGGCTTGGTTTCTGTCACTAAGCAAGAAATGCAAAGAGGAATAGATGAATGCAGAATCAATACAGACAAAGCTGAAACACAGATGAACATAGGGTGAGTACAAAGGAATAGGTTTTACTTGAAGTACACTATTATGTGTGGATCTGCAGTTAAAGTGAATGGAAAAATGCATTATATACAATAATACATTGTATATTCCAAATGTTGATCAAGGTCATTCAATGTATTTTAGCAACTTTCTCCAACATCTGGGTAAATGAAATGTGTGTTTTTGTTTGTGTGTGCAGAAAAATGATTATGGTCTGCTTGACTAATTACATTTATGATAAGTTTTCCTCCATGGGATTATCCCATTGCAAGAAACTTTAGATGAGTTTGACCATGTTTTGTTGTTATGTTGTGAATGGCCAGTAGCAATTTCATTGAGCCTAATATGCATTTTTGTCTTTTAAAGGGCGGAGTTTTTGCTGAACAAACACTTTATTACGAGGCACCTGGGAATATACTGTTCACGCACATACACTACAGTACAGAGTAAGCAATCGAACAACAATGCTATCACTCTAAGAGCTGTGGCTCTGGCTCAGTTAGGTTAAAACTGCTAAAAGTCTAACTCTTTTGGGAGTCCGGGATCAGTGCCCTTCACATTAAAGAAAACTCTTGGGAGAAGGTCAAAGAGCCTTCCTGGAAAAACTGAGTGTTACTACTCATCCCCAACCTTTTCTATTCTTCATCTCTCCTTGTAACCATTCTCTCATGTGTTTTGTCGAGAATATTTCAGAGCAAGTTTGCCCACACAAGGACAGTAGGTCTCATCCCACTCAAGCTTCAATTCATGACTGATGGCAGAGGCCACATTCATAGTGAACAAAGATGGTGTAGGTGGACTGTGTGTATGTGTGTCTGCATCTGTGTCTTTGTCTGTGTGTGTGGGCTTGTTACTCTCCTCTCAAGACTACAGCATTGTTACACTAAAGCCTCAGAGCTTCCAAATGTGGGGGCTGCCATGTCTTAATGTCCAAGTGCCTGTTGCTCTTTCATTGTCGCCATGAAATGATAATTTTAACCACACAGTGAGATGGTGGTCATAATTTCTATTTATAATACCCCATTGGACCTTGCATTGATCTGTGTTGAGTCTGAGGAGTGCAATCAGGCGAGTACTTGTGCCAAGATGGAGATGTGTCAGTGCTTGTAGATGATTTGTGTGGGATGAGTGAGTCTGAGAGGAATGAACAACTTTTCCATTGAATTGTTTTGCTGTTATTTTGCAGTTTCTTTTACTGTCATTTGTCAGGAGATGTAGGTCTATTTATGATCTACAGTGACTTTCTTTTTATCATAAATACAAAATGAGTAAACAAGTATTTTTACTCCTAAAGGTAAAGTAATTGAGAGTGGAGCTAAAAGGGTCTCGAGGTGAGATTACTTTGTCAACTGTTCCATGGTCAAGAATGAACTTTAATTCTCAAATTTTAAGCCAACATTGAAGATTTATACATCTACATTTATACAAAGAAAGAAAATTTATACATCTACAATTTCATGGCAGCTGGGCAAACTCCATCTGCTGATGAAGATCATGTGGTATGCTGGAAAGCTCCAGAACAGCTACTGATTGGATTGTTTTTTTCAATTAAAAACATAGCATTCCTCATGAATCTTGTTGAATATTCAGCAATGAGTAATGTTAAAATCATACAAAGTTGAATGCAATTCTGCCCACATGAAAAGATACACAAAAGCCTTTTTTTGTTACCATAGAAACGTGTTGCTAGGTACTAAAAGAGAGGGAACTATGATGAGGAAGAATTGAAGAAGACGATGATAAGAAAGCTAATGTTGGGTGTCATCTCCTTTGTTTCCTTTGGTCCTTTTTCTCTTGTCAGTCGTAGTGCTACTGAATAGTTTTTGTATTGCTTTTGGATACTGTATCATTGAGCACCTTTTGTCCTGATCCCTGATGTAAACCTTTTGTGATCCTCTCTTTCATGGTCCTCTCAGTTGTAGAGCACATTTTTCTCAGTACCTCTATCACTCTTACATGGTTGAATGCTACGTTGAATATATTAAAGCAATAATTATACGTTATGTGTTTTTCTGTTGTCCTGCAGTTTGATGAATTGTGTTGAATTTAATGAATTAAAGGTGATATTGTTTATTTTTCTTATTGTCCAATAAACTGACTAAAACCAAAAATGAGTTGATCCTAACAAGTATTATCTGTGTAGCCAAAGCCTCATATAGCATTTTTTCTCTGTGCCATAGACCTCCATTGTCGCCCAAATACACATCAGTGAACACAGTTGTACTGGGTCACATGTTCCTTCATTACAATGAACATGGGCATTACAGTCTATTTTGGGTCAGTCCCACAAACACCATCCTGCTACTGTAAATACTCACTAGTGAACCAAATCCAGGGCTGAAAACGGTGTACTTTTTGCTCCTGTTTGGGTAACATTTCCTAAACTTCAGTTCCCAGCTGTTTTGGGAAATTACTGAGCCTTTATCTTAAAGATCTTCTGTAGGAACTAATGGTCTTGGGGCCAAAGCATAGACTATTGCTGCTTTATCCTTTAAGCACCTTTCTATTTATAATTCTACATGATAGGTCTATATGATTGCTGATGATAGTTGACTGAAAAATAACTACTACTGCAGTCATGTTTCTGTTTCTCTATTGTCATGTTATGTCAATTGTCTGAGATGAATTGTTGAGTGATTTCTGCTTATTAAATAAATGTATTTTTTATTAATATGCT